>JAMPIT010000002.1:995000-2195000 GCA_026261815.1 Monarcha castaneiventris obscurior | reverse complement strand
ACAAGATCAGACCTAAATACAGGGATCCAGCTCATGCTGCCACAGCAGATCCTGCCTGAGTCACACACGAGTTCAGAGCCTCTGCTGAGAGCCCTGCGAGTAGAAATTATATTAATGTCTGAAGCGTGACCAAAGCCAGAAGTTATTTCATGCAGTGTTAAAGTATTTCCTCTTGGTGTAGATTAGAAGCAGATTAATCACTTGGAGCATTTCTTAATATTTTTTTCCTCTTCTCGTGGAAGATGCGGCCAGTGGTGAAGTCCCTTGTTCAATTGGGCTCATTAGCTGTGGGCAGCTGGGCACTAATGGGGTCATTCCTGTAGCAGAGAGGTTGCTGTTTGAACATTATATTCTAGGGTTGGAGCAGCCCATGTGTGAGAGCTGAGAGCTGGTCCTTCTTTTAAAAAATAGTGCTTGAAATCTACTCAGGGTCTCAATTGGTTGTTGCCCAGGAGCAGCAGCGTGGCTGCGAAGAAGGGGACTTTTTCAGCTGTCTTTGAAACGAAGTTCTTTTTTTTAAAGGAACCTCTCTGACTTCCAGAAAAGTGAACCAGACTTGAGGGAAAAAAACCTACAGAAGCTTGTGCAGTGAGAAGTCACTGGATGGCCTTGAGCTGCTGAGAAATGTGGTGTTTGTGGGGTTTGGGACGTGGGCAGCGTGGGGGTTCTTTGGGAAGTTCCCCTCGGGCAGTGGGATGTGTGAGAGACGCCGAGATGCAGTTCTGGGGTGAAAATATGTTGGAGGTCAAAGGCTGACATTGACAGCTTTGGTTTCTCTCACTTAAGGTCATGCAAGAGCTCATATGATCCCTTGAAACACAGACCCTCTTTGCAAATACCTTTTAACACGTGTTTGGAGCTCTTCAGCAAGAGCCCAGAGGGATAACGAGCCGGGACTGCTGCAGACAAACTTATTTTTAAGCAGTACATCTCCCAGCTCCGTGCTTATTCTTTCTTGCACAGGATTGTGTCTGTTTGCTTTTCAAATCATTTTCCTGCTGCCTCGTGGCAGAGGCTGCTCGTGCAGCCGGAGATTAAAGATCAAAGGTCACGCTTGCACCAGTGAGGTTTTACTGCTTTAAATACCGAATATTTATTAGTGTTTTCTGCGAGTGCAATAAAGGAAGTGAGGTGTAATTGAATCCATCTCAGTTGTTGAGCATTCTGAGCTGATGAGGAATACGCTGCAGCCAGGCTCTAATGTGAGACAGGGCTCAGGCCTGCATTTCACACATGAATAAGCACACTTAATCTCCTGATTACAACAGCGCTGCTGTGCCGGGCAGGAGGTTGGAGGGAAGGAAACTCTGACGTCTGCTCTGTCATTAACCGAAATAAGCTGCTCCTCAGAGAAAATGAGACCAATGTCTGAAATTAAAGGCAGTTTGTCCAGACAGAAATATCATCTGTCTTCCTGCTTATGCATAAAGTGTTTTAAAACAGTGGACAAGAAAAAATGTCCTCTTAAATATCTCTTGCTCATCCTGATAACCTTGTACCATCCTCCAGCCTTTGCCTGAAAGAGCAGGATTTCTTTGTTTCCACTGTTACGGAATTTTATGGAGCACTTAAGTGGCACAGCTTTAGTTAGTCTTACAGATAGTCTCTAAATCTCAGGTTGCTGCTTTCTTTAGAGAGAAATTGCTTTAATTATAGGCACGTTTCCCTGGGAATGTCTGGTCAGGCAGCTCATGGTGGGAGCCCACCCTGTGGTTACTCTTCCCTTTTGAGAAGCTCAGATGCACAACTGTGTCTGGAGTTAAATAAAACAGCTCATGTGGCTGAAGACCAGAGGTTTTGCCTTTCCTGCTCAAAGGGGTTTTCCAGAAATAACCTGATCTACTTCTCTTTTGGGTGATTTAAATAACTGTAGTTTGGAGCTTTCTGGAGGATGAAAGGATTGTGAGGGGACAGCTGAGTGTTCAGCCATTTAAAAATGAAACATCCAGTGGAGAAAAGCACAGCTAAATACATGCAGGGAGGGACAGTTTGGTAGGTATTTGTGGACGTGTTCCAGAGATGGAGGCACCAAAATAAAATTTAGAATGGAAACTGGAATTAGTTGAGAGTTCCAGATCAGTTACACTTGCAGTTGCCTGCAAAACAGCCATGGGCTTGTTCTATAAACACTCACAAATGAATGTGTTCAGTATTGTGCAGAATTCATTTTTGTCTTAAAATAAGTGACCTAGAGACAGGCACAGGGATGTGATGTGCTGGTAACGTTGATAGTCAGGCATCCCATAAAACCAGGGCTGTTGTGAGAGGGACACGTGGTTCTGTTCCATGTGAGGATTCTTTCCAGGAATTTCTCTTTATGCTTTGATTTCTTTGTTGGTATTTCCCAGGTCTGAATTTACAGCACTTAGGAATGGTTTTATTTCACGTATTTTCATAAAAATACTACAGACTTCTCTTTTTTTGCCACAGTCTTGCCTGTCAGGAAATCCATACGCATGCTTTCAGGATTTACCCTTTTTGTTTCCCCAAGCCTGTCTATCTGTTCAAAATAAACTGCTGTGTATAACCACAAGTTTTTGTTCAACTTTTTTTTTTTTTTTCTGTTTTAAATGTTGTTAAGCAGCCTCATAATGCAGATGTTTTCGTGGCTCCAAATGACTTCAGGTTCCCCAGATAATTGTTCTTGTTTTAACAGCAGCTTCTGCAGGTCCCGTGGGCCTGTTCTCCCCTAGCAAGGGAGTTATCCTACATTGTAGGAGGGAGTTATCCTACATTATATGGTCATTTTTTAAAGTTCTGTTTTTTAATGGTGTGGTGAGATGACTGCTTTACATTACTCAGCCCTGTATTGTGGTAATCATTTACATTAAGCCCGAACGACTTCAGGGAAGGGTAAATAGGTGGCTTTGTATTTGTCTGTTTGCTCCTGTGTGTTATGACTACAGGGGCCATTAAAGCAGCTTTTGAAATGGCAGGAGGAGCTCTGAGCATCCCCTCGGTGGCACAGTGGGATGGCATCTGAAGGGTTGTACACCACTCCTGGCTCTGCAGCTTGGCTGCTCTCTGCTTTTGGGGTCACCACCAAACCACCCAGCCCTGAAGTTCCCTGGGGAGGGTGATGGGAGCTGGAAAAGGATTTGGAAGAGGCTGCCCTCAGTGTTCTGTGTGGCACAGCGAGGTAAATGGGGGCTGGACAATTCAGGTGGTGACCAGAGCTGCAGCCCTGGGTCACAGCGAGTGTGCAGGCAGCCCCTGCTGTTCCCTGCCTTCCTCACCAAACTGGAATGAAATAGAAAGTGTAGCTAATCTATCTGCTAATTTTGGTGCTGCAGAAACTTTCTGAGACTGCATTGATTTTATGTTGCTGCTCTTGAACTAGTGTGGGGAGAAAATGTGGCTTATTTGGAATGACATCACTTTTGTGGGAGCCTGTGTGTAAAACTGTCTACAAGCAGGTGTTCTCACATGCCTGTTGTGAATGTGGTGCATAAATTGCCCATCCATTTCTGGAGGAGGTAGGAGCTGATATGTTCACTCCAAATCTTATCCCCAGTCCTTCAGTCTGCTCTGTGGTCAAAGCTGACTCTTGGTAGAATTTTGCTCTTAGCCCTTACTGCACTTCTGACCTCTCACAAATAGAAAGTTGTTCTACTTGTCCTCCCTGTGCCCATTAGAATAACACAAAGGGAAATATTACTTTGCTGTCTTGGGTCCTTACCACGCCAATCCTTAAAAATCCTCATGATTGCCTGGTACTTCCCTGGCAATTTCCTCTTGAAAATGTGACTCTGAAGACGAGCCAAATAACCTGTCACTTTCCTCTTGATAAATGCAGGGATGTTTTTGCCTTGGGAAATCTTGCTTTGCCGCTCTTGCCCCGTTCCTTTGAGCTGTGTAGCATGGAGGTTGTGTCGAAGAGAGGGACTTATGATCCCATCTGAGCTGTCAGGCTGCAGATTTCGGAGCGATGCCACAGCATCCCCAGCCAGGCTGCGCCGGGGTGGGTGCAGCGTGCAGGGGCCCTGCCCGGCTGGGAGCTGCAGTCTGCCTCAGAAATGTGAGATCTGCTGTTTGCTTTGCTCGGGTCAAGTTGGGTAAATAGCAGGGGGGAAGAAAAGGTCACTGCCTGCCATGGGAAACACCTTGAATTGTCTGCCTGGACTCGTGACCTCCCAGCTCGGAGGGGCTGATGGAGCCAGCGCCGGTCTGGGGCTTCCTCTTCCCCCTGCCCTGGATCCACTGGGGGTGACTGGCACAGAGCAGTTCAAAGGGAACAAACACATTTTAATTTCATGTACTTAGAGGGCTTACGAGGGCTGTGGGCTGTAAAAATGTAACTCACAGTGACCATTGCTGGCCACAGTGTTCCAGGGCTGTGTTTGTGTTGTAAACTCCAAACGCCAGGGAAAGAGATAAGGAAGACAACTGATAAGAGGCACATAAATCACTCCAGAGACTCCTAAGAGCTTTTTAAGACTTCCAGCAAATCTTCTTTCAGGAGGGTCCCAGACTTGTCTCCTGAGCATTCAAGAATAAGCAGTGGGACCCCTTCAGCATCCACTGGGCACCAGCAGGATTGGCACAGAACAGAGGAGGAAAATCAGCATTTTTGCTGACTGGGGCATTAATGTTGTGAGAAAAAAGTTCAGTGTGTGTCTGTGTACTACTGGCAGGGAGAGGTCTGTGTTTTGGCTCTGTGTGTGGTGTTTGGTTAGGAAATTCTGTAGGTAGACCCAGCAGGATCTGGATTTTCAAAGTTGAGACAAGCGTCTTTAGTAAAATCTCACCCCAACATCAAAATACTGTCCAAGAGTAATGGGGTAAAACATGTCCTGTGTCCTTTTTTCCCTTTTCTTTTCTTATTTCTCCCCTCCTCTGCTGGTCCCTGACTGAATTTGCCCTCAGTCTGCAGCTGCTGGGTGTGTGTTATCGAGAGCACAGTGCCTGGCAGTTTGAGATGATGAATGGACCCTGGGAGTGGGGAATATTCTGAAGGATATCCTGCGTGAGCTCTTAAAATCCTTGGTCCCTCTGAATATCTGCAGCTCATATTTGCCGTGGCAAACAGGCGATAGGGGAAGAATGTGGGAGAAAGTTGATAACAGATGTTCCCAGTCTTTTCTGAAAGCTGGGGGTTAAAGGTGTGTGGCTCCCCTGTGGTTAATGAGCTTTATCAGGGACCTGGGAGTGTGGGCTGTGTGGAAACTCCCCTGCTTGGAGCAGGCGTGTGAGGGTTTGGATTGAGCTCTTGGATTCCTGGAGCTCAGCTCTTCATTCTCTCTGTGGCAGCTGAGATTTCCTTTTCTTCATGTTTGACTTACTGGTGTTATTTTTCACAAATGATCTTGAAGCTTTTTTTAAAGCAGTTCTTAAAACCTTATAAATATACGGTGAAACCTTTATGGGCTGTTTTCTCTTTTCCTTTTTTTTTTTTTTTAGTTTTAATCCCTTGCACTTAAACTGAGTTAAAATTCTTCCTTGACATCAAAATCAGAAAAGCTCCGTGTCAGGAACTCTAGCAGTGGCAGCACATAGTTCCTTTAATCTGGCATTTGCTGAAAACAGTGCCTTTTTATCTGGCAATATGAGACTAAAAGCTTACAGAAGAATGGTCCTGTTGTGTTTATTAAGACTGGTAACACATGACTCAAACAAATCTTGTTAGAAGATTTATCTGTCTAGCTTAAATAAGAGAAAGGAGCTCTTCTCCATATTTTTAGTTGCCCTGCATTCTTAGATGCCTTCCTGTTACAGTCTCGTAGCATTTCTGGTGGACTTGCTTTCACATTATCTTTAAAACCTGACTCTTTAATTCTGGTTAAGAGGTTTAAGTACTTAATGTGCAGAGAGGTGCTGCATGTGCCTTTTGCTCTGACAGGGGGTTCCAGGTGTACAGCTGAAATAACTCTGTGGAACAGGTAACTTGTGGGAGTAGCAATATCCTCCTCTCCAGGCTGGAATTGAAGTGTGAGAAGGGTTTTGTGGCCGTCAAAAAGGTTGAAACTTTAATTTGAACTAGATTTAAAATGCTGGGGGAAAAAGACCCTGAACCAGGTCAATATAGGGTAACAATCAGTTGAAAATAATGATTATGAACTTCTGCACTTCAGATTGTTAGATGAAGTTAAAGGTTGAATCATGCCTGCTGGATTTCTCCAAAATCCTGGTAGGAGATTCTCGTTTCCTCAGTTTCTTCATCACTGGAGACCTGAGCATTTTAACAGGAACATCAGCAGTTGGATGTGATGGGAAGTTGTATCTGCGTTTTCTGCCATAAAGCAGAGAGTAGGAGACTTCAGTGAGTAACTCTGCAAACACATTTTTGGCTCATGTTTGATCTCTAAACAATTTAAGATAAAAAAGACTTTGCAAGTCTGATAGCAGAGTGGGTGGAGATAAAGAAAGTTATCCCAGAGTGGACATAATAAACTTACTTGGAGAAATGGCCATATCCTGAGGCTCTAGTTAAAAAATAACAACAGAAAGGTCTTAGAGTGTGATTGCAGCGAAGTTATCCTTTTTCCTCGGGTTTTTTCAACTTGCATTGAGCAAATAATGGATGGGGGCTATTTTGCCACTCCTTTGTATGCCACACTCAGCTATTGTAAAGTGATTGTTCCCCTTTCAGCTTCAATGACTTCTTCCCGAGATGGATTCCCTGTGGAAGGAGCAGTAAAGCAAAGTGTCAGAGGCAGCAAATGCCCTTCAGCCTGTGGTGCTGTAACCCAAATGTCTTTGCTGTGGCAGAATGACAGAAGCAGCTGCTTTGGTGGGGTTTGGTACGGAGAGAATGAGCAACTGCCAGTGAAAAATGACTGGAAACCCAAGGCACAGAGCTTGCCAAAACCCACTCCAGATTTTCAGTGCATTTGCCTCAGCTGCCCTAATCCCGAGCTGAACATCTGTGTGATTGCTGCACACGTGATGTGTTAGCCCAGTTTACTTCAGGGAGCAGAAAAAAAAGGCTCACAGTGCTTCTGTAGTTCCTGGGGTGGTGGTTTTTGGGTTCCATGTTCATTCATCATTACACAGAGCGTGGCACAAGTGCTGAGCCCACTCAGCAGCTGGAACTGGTGAGTGGTGTTGAGTCAGCAGATGAGTTTTCACAGTGCTCACATTTTGGTAAGGAGTGATCAGGCAACACGTTGAGTTTGCAGCATCTTCCTGTTCCAGGGTGGTTGGTGGGTGAAAAAAGAATGTGTGAGATGTGTTTTTTTCCTCTTACAGCTACTCTGAAGGATATGGAGCTGCTTTATTCTTAGATAGAAGTTGTCAGTGCTTCGTGGTGATGCTGGTTTAATCCTGCAAAATCCTTGAAATTGAGTATTTGGAGTGAAATAGTCTTGGAAATGTGATATATTTATGTAAGAAAGCAATGGCTATGAAAATTACTTTTTATGGGATCCCCTGAAATGGGAGCTGGGAGGAAAGTGGCCATTTGAGTGGAAATTTCACAGATGAACAGACTGAGCAAAGTGTGGCACACACTGCTTCTTGCACAGCCCTCCAGTAAATGAAATAATCTGAACATGGTGTTTGTTTATTCAATGTTACTCCTCTATGCAGAACTGTGTTGTGCAAAGAAAAGAAACCCAGGAAAAAAAATCCCCACAATAATTGGACTTGTAATAAAAACACTGAAGTATTTTCAGTCTGATTGGAGGGAACAGCAAGGACGTAACCCTGAGCTCTGTGGGCAGCTCTGGTAGGTGCTGCAGTGCTGGTTCCTGATGGGCACAACTGTGGTCCAGCAGTGTTTCCACCCCTGGTGTTTGGAGGCTTCTCCTGGCAGGATGGAGATGGCAAAGCAGGGCCAGGGGAGGTGATTTGGGGTAGATTTTGTAGAGTGCTTTACCCACCAGGTGCCTGGAGGTCGCTGGGTTTGATGTGGTGTCGTCCTCAGGACAGACTCCAGTGGTGTGAAATAGTTCACTTGAAATTTACTTTGAAATTAAAGTTGAGCATGGAGCAGCCTGCACTGGAGTTGTGGCTTTCTCAGAATTGTTTGCACAGCTCTGGCTCCTCTAGACCCAGATAATACGAGGTGGAGCTCAAAACGTTTCAGATGTAGGTAAAATAAATATGGATGTATTGTCTGTCAGTTACTAATCAACATTTTTGTCGTTAAGACAGGAACTTTAAAATCCTTTCTCCTTTATGTTTAGAGGTGTGGGGTGGTTGGCACCTTCTTAGCTTTTCACCCTGAGGGTTCAGGGAAAAGCCCTGTAGCTGGCCAGGTTTCAAACCTACTCTTTCTCTCATTTACCATCCCCAGTAATGAACTATTGTGATGACTGATGGGGACTTTTTAAATTGGAAACGATTTAAAGAAAAAAAGAATGGACATTTTGCACTTGCCAGTCAAAGGAAGGTGCTTGTGCTGCAGCTGGCTGTGCCAGAAGAAGGGTGTGATCCTTTCACTGATCTTTGTATGAACAGCAATAGAAAAATCCCTGAGCTTTGCTGCTGGGGAATTCCCTCACCTCTGGAAATTTAAGACCTTTCTTACTGAATCCCTGCAGGCCGTTGCTATCACCATTCCCTGCAACTTCCCTGGCAGCTGACAGGTTCATTGTGGTGTTCTCCACTGGAGCCTGCTCGGATCCCCCTGTGAGTTATCAGAGCAATGGCAGCTGCTCTGAGGGGCAAAGAAAACAGCATCATTTCCTACCTGGCTGATGGGTTCATTCAGGAAATGCCTGAGAGATCCCAGGCACAGCCTCAATTGCAGCAGCAAAAGCAATTTGTCTCTTTTGCTGTTTCCTCTGCTGCGAGGAGCAGTCGACAGGGACAGGAATATTGAGGTCTGAGATTCGTGTGGGACTGAAGGATTTTCCAGTGCATGGGATCAGTGACTCCTCAGCTGACTTCTCAAAAATCAAACCAGCCTTTTTCCTTCTCTGATGTGGTTTCAAAAGCTTAATGCATGAACAATCAATGTTCTCAGGTCCCTGCCTTTCAGGCTGTACATTCTACACCATGGGCTAATTTCGAGTTGCACCACGTCGTAGCTTCCTGGAAACTTAGGAACTGGATGTGGGCAAATTCAGCATTATTGGTGAATTAGGGGAAAAAAAGGATAATTTACCTTTGTGAGTTGAATGCCTCGTTTTTGAAATATCCTTCTTTCATGAAAGGTCCTATTTTTATATATGGAAAGGCAGATTTCATTAGTGCAGTTGTAACTACTGAGTTTGGTATGGTTTCAATTAATTAATTCCTGTAATCTGTGGATTACAGGTTGGCTCTATTTTTGGAAAAGCAGGGTAGGGGCAGGACTTGCTGACAGATTGCCCTGGAAGTGGCAGATGGCATCCCTTACCCTGTACCAGCTTTGTAGGGCATCGGCTGTGAGTGGTGGTGAGATGTAAAACAATACAGCCATTTGCTGAACTCGGTCATTTGCTTCCAGATAAAAGCTGCAGGCTGTTCCTTCTTTGCACTTGTCCCTTCCTAAGCGTTTTATGGGTTTTGTTTTTTACGTTTGTATGCTCCCTCTTAGTTCCAAGTATAAACTGATAGCTGTTCTCCATGAGCATTCCCCATCTGAGAAGTTATTACGTGTCTGCAGTGAACAGAAGAATTCTTTTAAGGAGTTGAGGGATCTTTTTTGAGGATGGAGGTAGCTTCAAACGTTTATGGACACTGAAGTTACCATTTCTATGAAGTCTCCAAAAGGCTGCTTTGTGTTTTACTGTTTGTGCTTTCCACGCTGAATTGCTTTAGGATGTGGGTTTTTATTTGGTTTTAATTTTTATCTTCAGGAACTGAAAGAATTTTGAATACTAACATGGGTTTTTTCCCTCTTTCTCTCCCCTCACCTCTTCAAGAACCTATTTAAAACGCTGGGGCTGCTGGAGTGGTTGAATTTTTCCTGGCTTTGAGTGAGAAATTCAGAAGACTGAAGCCCAGGCTCACTGTCTACCTTTCACGGAGGCCCAGCCGTGAGAGGACAGAAGAAGGCACGTGGCGAATCATGACAGCAGACAAGGAGAAAGACAAAGACAAAGAGAAGGACAGGGACAGGGACCGGGACCGGGACAAGGAGCGGGACAAGAGGGACAAGGCGAGGGAGAGCGAGAACTCGCGGCCGCGGCGGAGCTGCACCTTGGAGGGAGGTGCCAAGAACTACGCGGAGAGCGACCACAGCGAGGACGAGGACAACGACAACAACAGTGCCACCACCGAGGAGTCCACCAAGAAGAGCAAGAAGAAACCCCCCAAGAAGAAGTCCCGCTACGAGAGAACCGACAACGGCGAGATAACGTCCTTCATCACCGAGGATGATGTCGTGTACAGGCCCGGAGGTAAGAAAGCTTTTGGGTTGTCTGTGATAGTCCTCGTGCCCCAGAGCTGCCAGGCAGGGGCTGCATCTCCCTGGTGGTTGGGATTATCCCTGTCCTGGGGCAGGCTGCAGCTTTTCCCTTGCAGGCAGATGTGGGTGTGCATGGAAAGCTTCTTCTGGCTGTGTCTTGTGGTGTCTGATTAGTGGGAATGAACTTAGCTCCCCTTTGGAAAAGAGCCACCCTTTTTGCTTTCTGCTGCGTTAATTATCTGTGTATCATATGGAACCTCTGTTCCTGGGAGTTTGGAAACTCAATGGGATAATGCATTAAATGCTTCACTCCCACTTTGGAAGCGACCTGCTCTGAGCTAGAGGTCTGAGTAGAGAACTTCCAACCTTCCTGGCAAGCTTTTTGGTAATCTGGGGTTGCTTTGTAGGGCTCTGCTCCCGTGCTCTGTGAAATACAAACCAGGTGACTGAGGGTCTCATACCTGCTATTGCACTGGTTTCACCCCTCTTTAATGGCTGTGGCTGTGCCCAGCTGTTGGGCAGAACTGTGTTGGCATCAGGAATGTTTGGGGACAGCACCAGGAGCTTGCAGGGTGCTCTGGAAGTCTTGGATGTGCCTCTTAATTACTGCCAAGTTCATGTGAAGTTTCTAAGGTCTCATGTAAAGTTTCAAGGTCTAACCCATGGCTGCTGCCAGGGAATGTTTCCCTCTAACTGCACTTGAAATGAGGTTACTCAGCTCCCATTTTTGAGTGCAAACTTCCCTGTCCATCTGCACAGCAGTGTGAACGTGCTGCTTGCAGTTTGTTCCCCAGAGCTGTGGTTGTGTTTGGCTGCCCTGTTGGCAGCACTGCCCTTAGGGCCCTGGTAGCTTTATACCCCTGTAGTACAGAGCTGGAGTGGCACTGCTGGGGCAAAACAGAGCTGGATTCAAGCTGAAAACGGAAACCAGTGGGGTCAGATCCCATCTGATTTTCCATGAGGTGCTGCACAGCTCAGCTAAAAGCATCTCCCGAGGTCAGATGTAAATGTTTTAAGTGCTGCATCCAGTTTTAGTGGCTGTGAGTGCTCCAAAGTGCTTTTGCTGTGTGTGGGGGCATGACCAGCTGCACATCCAGGTGGGAGGAGCTGCATTCCATCCTCCTCCTTCCACGGGAGAGTTGAGCAGTCTGTTTTCCACTTAGCTCTACCAAGATTAGTCAGAATAGCTTCTCTCTTGAAATGCTGCAGCTTCAGTTTCGACTCATTTCATCAATCATTGCAAAGGAGCTGTTTTTGCTGTGGTGTCAGGGCTCGTGGCTGAGTAATATTTGTTTTTGAGTGGTGGCAACTGGGAGCCTGCGGAAGCGTCAGCTTTGATGGCAATCTTATTTTCAGTGTCAGAGGATGAAAAATAATTCAGAATCTGTTGAGAACAGCTGTTGTGTGGGCCCAGGAGTACAATGTGATACACTGGCTTTATTGCAAAAAGAGTTTGCTTAAAGTGAAGATGGGAAATCAGTTTGTGGTCTCAATTTTATCCTGCAGTGGGATGGAGCAGTGGCTGATCTGGAAGAGATTGTCCAGTGAAAGAGCAAGAAAAGCCATAGTACTCGTGATAATTGGGATAATTTATAACTGTTCTGTAATTTAAACCCCTGCTTATTAAATTTTACATTTTGTTAATAGTAATCAGCATGAGACGTACCCTGGCATTAAGACTTTTCTGTTGGCTCTTTGTGCTGTTGTAAAACTTGTGGAAACTGCTGAGAGTGGTGAGAACAAACATTAGCTCAGCTCTGGAGGGACCTGAGCACGGCTGAAACCTTAACTGAATATTCCCATTTTAAAATTTGATTTTAAAGGTAATTTCTTACCAGGAGTGAGATCTTGAATACACGTTCCTGTTCTGGAGGTGTTCTAAACCAGTGTTAGTGTCCATTACAGAAGGAGCTCTTACAGCTCCTTACATACAGGGAGATGTATTTGTAGCTAAGGGTGCAAATTACATAAATTTTAAGAGGGATTAGAGAGTTTAAATTAATGAGACACAGCAAGGATTAGAAAGATGAAAATTAAAGGTGTGTGCAGAAGGGATAGCTGACTTCATCTTACATCCTCCAGGCTTTAAGGAAAGGAAATCCTTTCCAATCATTTGATTCTTTCTCTTAAATGCTCTCATCTGATATGGATGAAAGTTCAAGGTCTGCATTTCCCTCCTGCGAAGTCCTTGGTTAAAATCTCATTCTGTGTTTACCCCATTGCTGCAGAGTACTTAATCCAGCACTTAATTCTGCTTCTTTTCCTGTGCTGAGCTCAGCAGCTGTATTGCAGTAATAGCAAATAAACTGTAAATAAACAGATAATCAAGATCATTGAAATTTTTTCTGGTGAAAGGTTGCACTATATTGTTACCATGTAAATACTGCTCTTATTAATTTGCATAGATCTAATGAATGCGTGCACAGCTTTAAATAATGAATTAAAAAGAATTGAGTGGGGCTTAGACAACACTATGCAATTAATCTTCTCTACTTTGCTGGAAATCACACAGGCCTATCCTAAAAGCTTGTTGGCCCAGTTCCCCATCTGTCCTCACAGTTTCCACAACCTCCCTCCCATTTCCTTCCAAATCTAATCTGTGGGATTTTCCTGCTTTTTTTTTCCCCTCACAGTTCTCACCTTGCTGTTGTAGCAGCAGTAATTTTTGTTGCACAGTGTATGTTCAAATTTGCTTTAGGCTTCCTTAGCACAGGGTGATGATAATAGAAGAGAGTTGTGCTAAGACTGAGAGTTATTTTTTTTTTCTCCTCTTGGATTTCACTTAGATTATTTCATGCTGATTTTCCTTCCATTTCCCACAGGCTGATTCCCTCCTATGCCACTGGCTTTTGCCAGAATCCACCTCAGGAAGGGCTATTTCTGTATTAAAGCCACAGAACTCAGTGCTGAGGATATTGGTGCTGCTGTGGTGCCGTCGTGGTGGCACCTTGAGTGCTGGGCTGGAAAACCTTTGCTGGGTGAAAGTCTGAGTTGGTTTGGAGCCTGGGGAAAGCAGGTGACTGTCACCTGGAGATGGGGACAATATTGTTTGCCTTGCCTACGTAGAAACATTTAAAAGGATCCACAGGAATTAAAAGGGTTTACGAGGATCTGTTTCTGCAGTGACATCAGTAGCTATATAAACAGCACATCAGCAGGAGGTAACACAAGGTGAAATGCTGTAATGCACTGCTCTGCCTGCATGGGAATCAACCAGCAAAATCCTGTGCAACAGCTCACAGGAGAGTTCCTTTGTTCCCTGGGGTTTGGGGTGTTAGATATGGACAGTGCAGTTTGCAAAGTGAGATCTCACAGTTGTCACTTGGATGTGTTCTGGATTAGAGGATGTGGCCATGTTTCAAATGAGCATTTGATAAGTTGGGGAGCAGTTTTTGGTGTGCAGGGCTGAGATGTGGGACCTGCAGGGTTTGGGGAGCAGTTGTTGGTGTGCAGGGCTGGGATGTGGGACCTGCAGGGATTTGGGGAGCAGTTTTTGGTGTGCAGGGCTGGGATGTGGGACCTGCAGGGTTTGGGGAGCAGTTCTTGGTGTGCAGGGCTGGGATGTGGGACCTGCAGGGTTTGGGGAGCAGTTCAGGAGTGCAGGGCTGGGATGTGGGACCTGCAGGGATTTGGGGAGCAGTTCTTGGTGTGCAGGGCTGGGATGTGGGACCTGCAGGGTTTGGGGAGCAGTTCCTGAGTGCAGGGGCTGGGTCACTGCTCTGTCACAGTGGGGAAACAGCAGAAGATGCTGGGTCATGTTGGGTGTGAGTCTGCAGGTCGTAAAATCCACTGTCAAGCCTGTGAGCAAGCAAGGACTTACAAATCCTAAGCTTTAGCTTTTGCTGGTGTAAATTAATTGTTAATGTTCCCTTTATTTTAACTGATGCTGTCTTGTATTGTTGTGAGCGAGGAAATTGCTGAAATGGTTGTTTTCATCCAGAAACCTTCATGGACTTTATGAAAACATGAAAACAAGAACCAAACCTAAGTGCTTCCTCCCTGTTTATTGGTTATCTTTGGGTGTGGGTTGGATGTTGGTGAAACTGAAGTGCACAAACTGAAATTCTCGTGCTCTGACAGGGCTTGGCTTGTGTTTGACACTGCCCCATGTGTTTGTCGTTCTTCTGGATGCTTCTATTCGTTCTGACAGCTTTATCAGCTGAGAAAAGTGGCCGTGCCCGAATTCAGTATAAAAATACACAAAATACAAACAGGAATTTTTTTCTATAAGCTTTGAAGTTCTGGCAAGTGCATCTTGGGCCGCTGAAGCTGGAAGGAGAGAAGTTGATTGTTTTCTGGGAAGTTTTAATTTTAATTCTGTGCTGGGGCAGAAGGAAAAAGTGCAAGGAAATGATTCTTGCAGCTGTACATTGTAATTTTAGGAGGTCTTTGGCCAGACTGTTTTGTTCTGTGCATGTTGTGTGGGTTGACCAAGTTTGTGATGGAGATGTGTTTTTGCATGTGTGGTCTCCTCTTCCCTCAGAAGCTCAGAGTTGATACAAGCATGTGTTCTAGAACGCCGCAATCTGTATTTTCCTCTTCTTTTGAAAGTCTGTTACCATTGTGATAGTGGATTGTTGAAATAATTCAGTGACAGACTTTCAGCTGCTGTAAATAGGAATAACCTTAGGAGCTGTGCTGCTTAACGTGGTTGTAAAAGTTCCCTTATTTTTCACACTTCCACCACTGTTTGCAACTTTTCTGCATATGTGAGTAGTGGTGAGGAAAACTTAGAAATCTTTTTTTAGAAAATATTATCTTCAAAACTTTTGTTTCAATGGAAACAAATGCATTCTTTGCCCATTCCTCCTTCAGTAATTAAAAGAAGGAAAAACATTAGCGAAAAGGGCTGGATTAGTAGGTGGGTCTTCAAACATGTCAGGAGGGTTAACAAAATGCATGAAAACATCACAGGAGGGCTTTCTTTGAGGCTGATTGAAGTGTGCAGAGAACAGAGTGCAGGAACAGCCTGTTCCAGTCTGCAGCTGAAGCCTTTGCTGGTTCTGCTCTGTGCTGGGGACATCCCAGGGCCTGTAATTAGTGATTGAGATGGGGAGAGGGGTGGCTGTTAATGAGCAGGTGAACAAAACCGAGCGTGGAAAATAATTCAGGCTGCACAAGAGCCCAGATCAGCTCCTGGTGCACAGAGGTAACTTTTGTCCCTGCTGTCAGTACAAACAGTGAGCAGGAGCCAGGCTGGATAAAAAAAGACATTTACTGAGTTCACATTTCCTTTTAGCAGGGGAGGCACTGCTGAGTCCAGGGCAGCTGCTGAGGCCTGACAGATGGAGCCTTAAGTGCAGATCAAGGTTGAGCTGGCAAATGGATTCCCCTGGCTTTGTTTGGCTCTGTGGATAAATCACAGAGAGCAGCTCCGAGGGGCTGGGTGTGCCTAGGGCTGTGTCTGGCTCTGGGGACGTGGCTGCACCATTGCTTTTCCATGCTAACCTCATCATTAGGCTTTAAAATGAAGAAAAAAGGTGCCACAGCAGTGCTGAGACAAAGTAAATACGCTGCTGCTGTAAGCTCAGCTTCACCTGCTGCACTGATTTGTTCTCTGGGAAGGGCTTCTCAAAGCTATTTACAAATTGAAGCAATAGGAAAATATTATTCCTCTCCGAAAATACATATTGACTTTGAAACAGGAAGATAATTTTTCAGGGGCTGTTTGCAGGCAGGCAGGTCTGGGGTTGGCAGGCAACAGGGAGAGAAACAGGAGCTCCCTCAGGAGTGTCAGGGTTTGCATCTCCACAGGCTCTGCACTATTGGAAACACAGCATTCTGTGAAAATCCTCCTCACTCAAGTGACACATTTGATTTTCCTCTTCTGGACATGTCTCTGTTCAGGGCTGCACCACCAGCTGATAGCATGGGCTGCTCTCTGATCAGGAGGATGCAGCAATGGGTCAGTTAGTAGGGAAACAGGAATGGCTGTAAAGTTTTTTTACTTGAGGGCTGCACAAATAAATCCCATCCATATTTTGATGAGGCATTGTGGTGTGTTACACTTTAATTCTCAGAAGGACAGCAAAGGGAGTTAAGCAACCCCTTGGTGTTTGTGATGGGCTTGGGAACAGCAGAGTTTTCCAGGCTGTCTTGAGGCTGTGTAAATCAAGTGAGGTCAGGTAGTGCATTTTTGGTGCTGTTTCTTTTGTGTCTTCCACCTTTGGAAATGAATGTCCATGAAGAAAAGCTTTTGGTGGCTACACAGGGGTTTGGGAAATATCAGTGAGAAGCACTGGGGGCAAATGGGGCACCTCCAGCAAAAGTTTTCTGTGGCCTAAAAAGGCCAGAAAAAGATTGTTAGAAGTGGCATGTGTGCAGCAAAGCTTATCTGGTGCTAGAGGAGGAGTTTTAGACTAACTGGTTATTTAATTAATTCCTTTTATCAGCCTGGATTCTTATTCCCACCCCTCCTCCCCTTTCATGTGTTTAATTGAAAAAACAACTCCAAGCCAGGAGGAGCCCCTGGCAGGAGTTAGGGGCTGAGCATCCACGGTGTCTTTGCTTGCAGTGTGGCATTTTTGGTGACACAACTTTCTGTAAAAACGTGTTTGCTTTGTATCAGATCTGTTAACGAAGGACGTGTGAATGCTCCTTACAAGGAGAACTGTGCAGTGTTGTGGACATGCTTGAAAAGTGCAGGAAAATAATTGGTGTGGGAAATGATGTAGCTGGGGGCCTGAGCTGCAGAACAGTTGCTTTTATGAAATTGGGAACTGCAGAGTACAATTAGCTGTCATTAATTTTGTTGAATAGAAATATGTTCCATTTATTGTACAATCAGGAGCCAGGCTTGAATGAGTTTAAATAGATGAAATCTAAATTATACTGACAGTCCATTAAACAGCAGCAAAACCCCTTAAAGAAAATGGATTCACTATGATACCGGTTTATAATAAAATCATTTGCCAAATAAGAACTATAGTCCAGGCACTGGGAATACTCCTGTGAGCTTCAAATGAACACAGTAAATTGGTTGAACCATTTATTGCAGAGCAGGGCTCGAGCTCGTCGTTCCCTGACAAGGAGCCAGCAGTGCTGCTTGAAATCTGCTCAGCAGGAAGTGACACTAAAAGATCAGACTGGCAATTTGTTTGTTGTCAGCCATATGGGGGAGGAGAGGCAAGTGCACAGCTCCCTACCTGTCAGTGGGAATATTGCTGGAGCCCAAAGCACGTGTTTGGCATTCCCAGGGCCCTCCTCGCTGCGTTTCTGTGCTTGTCACTGAGCCGTGGTGCCAAACGCACTGCTGCTGTTGGAGGTTTGTCTCCATTCCTGACCTTTGTTTTCAAGGGTTTGGCAATTTTCCTGCTCTGGGAACGCCGGCGAGTTCGGATTTGGGCGTTCAGGACTCTCTGAACGCTGCAGACGTTGATTCTGATCCTTTGAAAGGAGCCACTTTTTCATTAATGATCTGTCACTGCTGGTGCCCTGCTCCTGATCACACTGAGCCCTTGGGGGTGGTGAGGGCTGCTGGCATTTATGGAGCACCTGAGACCCTGGGATGCTCCTGGCAGAGCAGTTTCTGGGGAAGGATCCTGCTCAGGCTTCCTCAGGGGCTGGCACAGGGCGCTGGGACCACTGAGCCTTTTCATTTTAGGCACTGGGATGGAGGAATGTAAATATTCCTTAATTCTGGAGTGTAAATATCCTTCAATTGGCGGTGCCACAGCTTGAATTCAGGGTTCCTACACGTCTGTACACACATGCAAAGGGCGAGCTTGTGGCTGGTGAAACCTGCTGGGGAGGGATTGTGGATAATTCCTGGACAAAGGCTTTCAAGGAATATCTTCCCTGTGGAAGTGTGGCGCTGTGCAGAGAGCCTGCGGCTTTGTTTCTTGGATGATGCAAGTGTTGACTCATTAGGTAAAACATAAAAGGATTCTGATTGTGAAGAGGGTTCTACAGAAACTGCAGCATTTAAGCTGCTAAAGGTTCAGAAAATGGAGGTGGTTGGGGTGTTTTTCCAAAAGAATTTTTCATGTCCATGCATTGAAGCTCTAATTTTAAAAGCAGCTTTTAATGTGGGAATATTAATGTAACCCTTCAGAACTAGGGCACATCTGGTGAATATCACAAGCCCAAAGGCAGAATGGCTCTGTACCATGTGTCGGGGAAATGCTTCATCTCCAGTGGGACGCTTTACACGGAATGGGGAAGTGAGCAATGGAGACAGGCAGGGAACCCAGTGTGCAGGGAGCTCCACATCTCCTTACTCTGTTTCACAAAGGTTATGGGAAGCCCCTTTATTTTTATTGTTTGTTTATTATTTCTGTGGGAGCATTTGCTGTTTTGTCACTGCTGAACTCTGTGATTGAACACATCAGAGGTTGAAACTTTGCCCATCCCTGACCCAGGGACGTTACCTGTGGAGAAAGCCAGAGGGGGAGTTTGTAGCCTGCCCATTTCCCTCGTGCTTGCTGGCTTCATCCTCGCTCCTGTTCCCTGGTAAATGAGGAACATGTGAGGATGGCTGTCCTTCAGTAAAAGAAATTGACTTACACTTGCCTGAAGTTGTGTAAGCCCGTGCAGAAGCTCTGTGCAGCCAGAGAGAGCTGAAGCTGTTCCAGAAGTGTGTGGTCAGTGGAAAAAAGGGTACAGTGGCAAATTCCAGTGTGCTGAGGATGAGGAAGGGGCTGTCCTGCAGTTTTCAGTGGCATAAATCTTATCTGTGTAGGTTTGTGTTGCATATTAGAAAAATGATAATGCAGTTGTCCTTTTCTTGGGCTCCCAGGGAAGCTGTTTGGATTTCTGGTAAATGGAAGGAATTGCTCTTTATGGTGAGTTTTGGGTGGCTGATGTGAGTGCATCCATAAATAATCTTCTTTTCTGGGGGCCACCTTTCCTGTTTCAATCATCCGTAACATTGCTGTGCACCTGGATAAACTTGTTTTCTTATCTGTGTGGCCTCCCTTGCTTTGGGGACTCGTAACTGGATGTCATCATTGTTTTAGGGCTTGGCAGACAGCCAGCAGAGCCTCCCTTAAATGCAATCCAGAGCGAGTCAACTCAGTTTGCTTTATCCATAGGAGATGCCACATCCCCTCACTCTGTGTGCCAGCCATTTCACAGGGATGCTCTGCTGTTTGTTCTGCCTGCTGCCTGATAAAACTCTGGAAAATGAGGCTTGCACAACTGAGATACCGAGGGGGGGGGAGAAAAAAAAAAGAGATCTTGCAAGTCGTGGTGTTTTCTGTCTCTGAAATCTCGCAGCTTTTCACACACATTCCCCAGCGAATGTGAAAGAGTTCCTGCGGCTGAGTGCTGGAACAGGATGTAAATGGATGATTCAGCTGGGACCCTGAGCAGCTGATGGAGTGAGAGCAGGACGAGGAGGAATGATTAGCCAAGGAAATCTGGGATAACCAGGGGTGCAGGAATACTTGGATGTGCTGAAACTGCTGGAGCTTCCAAATAAACTGGATTCAATCAAGCTGCGCTTTGAAATGTGTCTTAGGAAACTCTGAGATTTTGGAGGTTTTTGGTAGAAATACAAAAGAGTTCATGGAAAATCCCTCCTAGGACAGTGGTGGTTTTTGTCTCTCCTGTGTTTTGAACAGCAGTTCCTTATCTGTGTGTGAGAGGAGGGGACACAAGGACTGTCCTTTAAATATTTGCTTGGCTTTGGGGCTGGCATCTTTCTGTTTAGCAAGCTGTGTGTGAGTTTGCTGAGTTCCAAGGTCAGGATCATTAATCAGGCACTTCTCTCCCATCCGTGCCGTGTTTTCATTCCGAGGGCACCGCTTTTGTTGTAGTTATTGCCAAGACTGTTTTGAATACAACAGACCTTATGTTACAGCAGCCTTGGAGAGCCCGGCTGTCAAAAGCAAACAAAAATAATTACTGTGTTTCTGTCTTGTCAAATGTAATTCGAGAAAGCCCAGGCCTTCCCTGAGGTAAATCTAATTTAAGTTTGCTGTGTTTCATCTATGATTGGTTGCCTTGGTTTTCTTCACAATTAGAAGAGAAAATATGTTAGTGCTCGGTTCTTAATGGCAAGCTGACCACGAAAAATCTGATTACTTTCCTCTTTTATTTTGGTCTGGTTCATAGGCTGTGACCTGGTCATTGTTATTAACTCAATCCAGGGTGGTCTTTAAATTGCTTTCTTTTTGTTTTTCTAGCAAAATGTCTATTCAAATCAAAGTTAATTTTTATGCAGTTAATTCCCTTATTTATCATCATAAATAGTTCCTATTTTTAGATCACACTCAGAATAAATTACACGTTATGCAAATGAAATGGTGGTTCTTTCAAAGTTTAAGCTGTATTTGAATTTATCCTGTTTTTATGTTCTTTCTTGGAGGCACAGAAGTTAATGCCCATTATTTTAAAATCTTGTGTTTTTAAAGATTGCGTTTATATCGAAAGTCGCCGGCCGAACACGCCCTATTTCATCTGCAGCATTCAAGACTTCAAACTGGTAAGGAACATTTTCACCTCTCCTGCTCCTTTCCCCTACCCCAGTCTCTAGAGGGGGTGATATTTCTTGGCCTGGAACCTTTCCTGTAGCTCCTCGTGAGTGAATCTTCGCCCTCTGAAACAGGAGCTGGTTTTTATTAAACCACAGCTCTGTCTTTGGTGCAGCCTCAGTTCACTGGGGAGCTCACATTGTGATCCCTGTCGTTTTTAGCTGAACAGAAGCATGCACTTTGAGTTGTTTTCGGGAAATTGTGGCTCAGGAAGTTCAGTTTTTGCTAGAGTTAAATTTGGCTGTGCCTCTGGCCTTCTCCAGCACAGCTCTGGGGCGAGGGCTGCCTTGTGGCAGCCTCTTCATCTCAGCTGACACCAGACCAAGGTGAGCAGTTTAATCAGGAGAAATAGAAAATAACGTTTAAGAACCCCTTAGCACTTCATTGTTTAACAATGAATAGTCAGGGACTTGTGCCAGAACAAATCAGAGCTGTGCTTTGCCCCTTTCTGTCTGAATCCTCACTCTTAAAAGGCTCCCTCTGTTCCTCTCACCTGCTGCAGCAGGAGCTGCTGGTTTGGGACCTGGCAGAGCTCTGGGAGCAGGAGATTTGGGAACTTCTGGGAGTTTGTCACTGCTGCTCGTCCTGCTGGTTGTTATTGCTTTATTGAAGTCCTGAGTGCATAATAAACTCTCCTTATCAATGTATTGTCTGCAGACATAGATCAGCACAGGCTGCTGCTATCAGAACAAACCTTCCTTCCTTCCTTCCCAGCTTTTCCAGTTGTTCTGTGAGCTGCAGGAGAGCACGGGGATTTTCCTCAGTGCTGATGTCCCTGGTGGTGCTTGGCACTTGTGGGCTGCTTCTCTCTTTCCTCCCCTTCTTCCTCCCTCTTTTTTTAGGGATTCGTTGGATTTGTAGTTGGCAGGTTCTGGCAATGGGCTAAGCCCCAGCTGGGCCACTCCTGCCCATGGGCAGGTGCTTTTGGGTCCCAAGGAATTACAGTGGGATGGTTCTGGGCAGGAAGTTCCTGCTGAGTTGCATTAATTGCTCAGGAGATGAACAAAAGCTGAAGCCTCTTGTCAGCTTGGACTGGACCACAGGTTTCAGCTCTTTGCAAGATGTGGGAAGTGCACTGCAGCTTTAGTACCTTTAGATGTTTTTGGAGTGGTTTCTCTTCACTCATGTTTTCAACAGCAAAGGACTTGGCACGAGGGCTGCTGGCAATTTTGCATAGTTTTTGACATGGAAACAGTGTTTCTGTTCTATGTTTACTTCTGCCTGCTCAGAGTTCTCGAATTTCTCTGTTAATTTTATTTTTCTTACTGACATAAGGCATAAAAGGAACTTGTACAAACGACAAAACCAAAAACCTCTTGATGCTGATTATACCAGCAAAAATAAATCCCCAGTGTGTGTGTGGCTGTTGATTTTCCTGTCGGGGGAAAGAGAGGATAAGCAGTGGAAAGGACACTTGATTTCTCTTCTAGTGCGAGATACCAACAGGAAAACAGCCTTGTTTTGCCTTCAGCTAAATATGTCAAGTGAAGCAGGGAAGTTAAAGTCAACAGCTTTGAAATGTCGCCTACTAATTAAATACATTATCATGTTGGTTGTCAGAAAATAAAAGTTTTTGGCTGAGTATGTGAGCCTTACCTTATGCTTCCCCTGGTTCTAGGTGCAGTCTGGGTACAGGAGTTGATGGGGGTGTTTTACTGATAAAAACAAGAACATAACTTATATTTTAAAAAAAAGGAGAGGGAGTTAAACATGACACAGCCAGTGCTGTGATCCGCACGTGCATCATCCTGCAGGGTGAGAGGTGCTGAGGGTCATTCTGGGGTGGGACTGAAGTCCCACTCTTACAGTAAACTGGGGTTTATCTTGCTTTTTCCAGTAAGATCTGAAATCACAATTGGATGATTTTACATTTATTGCTGAGCTGGAAACTCCTTCTAAGAGGTCTGGCAGTTTGTCTGGTTTAGCATTCCCAATCACTCACAGCCTGATGAAGTCCCACTGCTGCAGGAGCAGGTGTTAAATATCATTTCAGAGCAGCTTTGTACTCCAGTGTCTCAACATTGTGACTTGGAGAAAGCAGCAGTTGTTTTCCTGTGCTGCTCTCTGCAGCTCAGCAGTTCTGGCAGGTGAAGTGCTGTACCGTGACACGTTATTTATCCTCCCATCACAGCTTCCTCTTGACATTAAGATGAATCAGTCCTATTAAAAATCGTCTGAGAGGAGCAGCTCCTTTCCTTTCCTGAGGAACAACTGTGCTTCACCCACGGCCATCAGCTCCTCGTGAGGGAGCTTTGCTTGCTGCTGATTTCTCTGGGAAATGTCTCTGTTGCCATCCTGCACTTTGCTGCTGTGGCCTCGTGTGAGGCACAGTCTGGTCCTTCCCTTGGAGCTGTGATTGTTGGGGTGAGCTGAGCTGAGCTGGGCAAGCAGAGCAGATGTGGCTCCCAAGAACTGGAGGAGCTCTCTGGGTGCATTTCCTCACTCAAAAAACCAAATGGTGCCTTAAGGGAGGCCGTGTGAGAAGCTGTTCAGTGCTTTGCTCAATCCAGGTTACCTGGATAACGTTTTATCCTCTTGTCTCTACCATTTTTGTGGTCCCAGATCCCTTCAAGCTGTCGGGGATTCATGGAGGTACCTTTGTGGAATTGAGAAGTGAAATATGATTGATGTTTTAGGGAAGCTGCCAGCCAGAAGGGGCACTTTAATTGTTGTGTCCTTTCTGCCATTGTTCCAGAGCTCTGGACGTGGCTTTCACCTCAGGATCAATGGCATCCCTCAAAATCATTTCCAACAACGTGCTGCTCGGGTGTTTTTGGGGAAGCAGCTAAAGAGCAGCAGCACTCAGGGTGTGATGGGAGAACTGCTCTGCCATGTGGGTTCAGAAATGCACTGGCTGTTCCTGCAGCTGGAAAACCACTTGGAAAAAGCTGGATTTCAGACCTGTGTGAGCCTCCCAGAACGCTGCTGCTGAAGGGGAACAGCAGCAATTGGTGGGAAAGGGCTGAGAGATGGTGATGGAGAGTGATTCCTGTGCATCCTGTCGTGCTCAGAGAAGGGTAATTTCTTTCCCCCAGCTGCCTACAGAGACAAGTTGCTTAAATAAAAATGACATGGCAGGAGAGCAGCCGTGTTCTCCAAAGGGAGAAGGATGTGTGGTGCTCGAAGGGAACATCACTTTTCTCTGCAGTGGGATGTTGAGCTGCCTGCCCTGTGCAGTGTGGGCTCGTTGAGCCCCTGGGTTGGTTCCAGCTCGGAGTTTGCTCCCACTGCAAAAGCAGGATGTCCTTGCTGCCCCTGGATCACTGCAGGTTCCTGTTCCTCCCCAGGGCTTCAGTGCCCTCAGGGCAGCTCTGTTGGGAAGGGAGGAATCAAAGACGTAAAAACACAGAATAATGTTCCAGTAGCTCTCGTGCTCTTTTGTTGGTATTGATGGTTTGGGTTTTGTTTGGAATTTTGCAGAACTTTGAGGAGCTCTTTGGGAATCCATTGGTTTATTTTTGCCCTCAAATACTGAAATGTTTGTGAATGTTGGCTGTTAAAAGTGCAGCTTCTTTTTCTTCTCCTCATGGAAAGTGATGGGGTGGCAGGTCAGGTGAGAAGGTGTGATATCCATAAATGCTTTTCTTTGTTTGCTTCACTTCACCAGTTTGAATTATTGAACTTAAAACATTTTAAAAGTGAAATTGCTGTTGTTTCTCAGAAGAGTATGAGATAGTTGCCTGTATTTAAAAAACAAAGGTAATAGATGATTTTTTCCCTACTGATTGGGTTATTTTGTGCTGTCTGTGTCCCTGAACATTTTATTAATCTCTCTTTGGTGCTAATTCATTTTCTCTGGATTAATACTATCCTCTTTCAGGATTCAAGACCAGATTATTCTTAAGGACTTTGATTGGGAACAAACTGTGGTGAAGCAATGATTAAATCTGGGTTTGCTTTATTGCCTTACACATTTTTATTGGTTATCAGCTCCTTCTCCTTCATTGCTGATACTCAATATTTGCTCCCCCTCCTGTGTCGGGGCAGCTGAGCCGGTGCTTGGGTTCAAGTGATCTGGAAATCTGGATAATGCAAGGTCATGATTGGCTTTAAAGCAACTTTTGTAACCTTGTTTTTCCCTTGGGGAGCACTTCCTCCCCTGGTTTAAGCCTGTGCTGTCCAGCTTGCAATGTTACTTTAGCTATTTTAAAAACAAAACATTGTTTTTAAAGAAAGGAAACAGCAAAACACAATTGGGAAGCTGGAGGGTGGATAAAGCCTGTAAAAGGGCAGAGTAATGTGGCTTTAATACTTTCTTGGCATTGACTGTAGAACAGCTTTAAGAAGGAGGAAAATGGTGTTTCACAAAATGGTAAAAGTGGGATCATTAACATGGGATTCAGGGTTTGCTTACTGTGGATTTTTTTGTTCCAGAACAATCTTACAGCTTGGGGTTTAAATTACACAGGCAAGTCAATAAAATGGAAGCAGTTAATGCTTCGGTGCATTAAAAAAACATAAGTTTCTCTGATTATTTTTTTTCTGCGAGAAAACGTTCAGGTTGTTTACATCAGGAGTTGTCTCCTGGATGTCAATCTGCTGCTTTTCCCTTCATTCTGCAATAGCAGCAGTGCATTTTTAACAACGCAGTTGTTCCCACAGCAGCCTGCTGCTGTCAGAAATACACATTTCCTATTCATCA
This sequence comes from Monarcha castaneiventris obscurior, assembly GCA_026261815.1. Taxonomy (NCBI): domain Eukaryota; kingdom Metazoa; phylum Chordata; class Aves; order Passeriformes; family Monarchidae; genus Monarcha; species Monarcha castaneiventris. The sequence goes on along the minus strand of JAMPIT010000002.1, from coordinate 2,169,607 downwards.
GGAAGTTAGGGAAGCATACTTCTCGTTCATTTTAATTTGGCACGAGTCAAACACTTTAAAAATCTCCAGGCTTGACGAGGTATTCCTTAAATACTCTTTGGTGCTACAAATACCTTGATCAAAGCACAGGCAGCAGAGCAGGGATGACTGAGCCGTGTTTTGGTTGGCAGAGGAGGGGAAGTGAACTGGGAATTGTCTGCAGCCCTGCAGTTCTGAACTTCCACAGCTCTGAAACCAGGAGCTGGGAATCAAATGTTCCCTCACCCCCCTCAGTGTTAATTTTTCCAGAATTGATCCTATCTTCACTCATTTCGTGTCCTTCAGCAGCGAGCCTGGCTGCAGTTGCTTATCCTGTTATTGTGGGCTCTGAGCTGCAGCCTGAGCTCTGCTAAGAATTAATCAAACCTGGCCAAAATCACTTTGATCTCCTGAGTTTCTGGCACAAGAATGGTATCTGGAATTTCTGGAGGAAATAGCAAAGGATCTGCCCAGCCAGTCCTGTTTATCATTCACACACCAGCACTTTCTGCTGCTTCCTTCCACCCCACTGCCCCCAGAAAGGAAACAACTGCTTTTTAAAAAAATCCTCTTTTAATTGAAGGGTGCTGTGTTTTGAAAGTGGAAATTCTCAGTGAATTTCTTTTCAGATCAGGCCATTTGAAGAAACAGATTTGTATTTTCTTCTGACTGAGGGTATGGCTTCAGAGCTGAAGGGTTTTTTTATTAAATAGTAGTATTTAATGGTTTTCTTTTGTAGTTTAAGCCTTACACTGATTATATTAAAAAGAATTATAAACAGTGAAATTTCCTTTTATCTCTTTGTTTATGGTTAACAAGTCCTAAAATTCCATCCATTCTCTTTATCTTAATTAAAATGTTGATTGTGATTACTTCTGGCTGATGAAAACACACGATTAAAACTTAGCTGAGTGACTTGTGTGAGAAAATCCAATGAATGTGCAGAAATTCAGTTCCTGTGTGCACCCAGTGGGTTAAGGGACATTTTATGACCCCGCACCCTCCAGTTATATAAATTAAACCTGCTTTAGGGAGAGCTCTGGTGTGATGGGATGGGAAATCCAACAGGAATATCCTTGTGAATCCGTCAGAATCTCAGCAAAGTTCTCTCTGCAGAGAGCTCAGACAGGGGAACTTTGTCCCAAGCTCTTGGGGTATCCCTGGTGGAGCTGCCTCCTCGGGGGTGGTTGTGAGCAAAAAAACCCTGCAGTGTTGGTGACAAGAGTGTTTTATCCCAATAAAAGTGTGTTCCTCACCTTAAATAGCCAGCTGTTGGCCTAAACGTGTGATGCAGCAGCAGTAATTACATTTCAGATAGGAATATATTAATTATGTAGTGCATCTAAACCCATGCGTATCCAGCTTTGATTAAGGCTCAATTTAAATATCAAAAGTAGTGCAGAGCTGTCTGTGGGAAAGGGTTTATCTGCATGCAGAGATCAGAAGGGGAAGAAGTTGACTGAATGTTGGTGTTTGGGAGAAAGGCACAAAGCACGAGGTGGGACTTCCCTGAGTCCTGAGCTCATCCCGGGCGAGATGGGGCAGGTTTGGAAAAGCCACCCTGGAGCATCGCTCGTGAGCTGTGATGGATCTGCTGAAACCCAGGCACAGCTCAGCTCCCTCACACAGGGAGGGAAGGCACTTGCAGAAGGAGAGGAGCAGTGGAACTCTCACCCAGGCAGGAGATTTGCATTTTCTCTGGGACAGCGAGCAGAGCTGAAGGGAGGAGTGGAGCAAAGAAGGAAACAGAGCCAGGGGGTGAGCAGTGAGAGCCAGAGGACGCCCAGCTGCTGAGCCCAGGCTCTGTGAGAGCAGCTCACTCACACAAACACAGCGAGCCTGCAAACCTGGCACTGAGACCTTTCCTGGGACCAACCTCCAGCTTGGATAAATAAGTCCAAATTGCCTTTTGAAGGGTTTTTCCTGTGCTCCCGAGGGACCCAGAACCCGGCCAGCAGATGGATTTCAGCAGCGTGTTTGTGCTTTCTCATATCCTGACTTAATTTGATGTCACATTTAAAATGCTAATGGCCACACTCTGAATCGGAGCATCAGAGGGAAACTTTAAACCAGAAAAACGCTGAATTTGCCATACAAAAGAAAACATTATTAATTGTGATGCAGTTGCCCTTTGTGCCTGTGTGTTTACTTGATTGAAGCATCTTGACTGTGGAGCTTTCTCCTTGAAGCCTGATTTGAATGGAGTGTACAGCTGGATTGCCCCAGGGCCTTGTAACAATTTATAGTCTGGATGGAAAGGCAGAAGTGCATAAAAAGACAGTTGTGAAATGCTGCTAGTGCCCTGTAATAGAAAATCTGTGTATGATGACCTTGGCTGCGTGGGCCTCTGGGATCGCTTTGCTCTGATCCAAAGGATTATAAAATGGAAAGTATTGCATCTCACCTGGAATAAAGGAGGAAAAAATCAAAGGAAATTTGTTTTTCTGAACTATGCAGTTCATGCTTCCTCTCCTTTGCATTCCTCCTGCATCTGGCCTTGCATTTTAGCAAACACGTTAAATTTACATCTGTTATTCTCTGCACTGTTACAGGAGCTGGGGTTTCTGCATGCAAATATCTGGGTGAGGTTTCTGTAGCCACAAGCATTTATGTATTTAAAAGCCTCATTCTGTTTGCAGATGAATTGATGTTCTGTTCCTGAACTGCAGCTGAATTAATTTGTGGCAGATTTTTCCTGGCCGGTTCCGAGGCAGCGTGACCTTTCCTTTTTGGTGTGGAAAAAATGCTGATTAATATAGATTTTTTTTTCCCCTGCTTCTCCAGATTCATCTCTCTTTCTACAGCCAAGAAAAGGCAAAAAGATTTTCTTCTTCCTCCAAATCATTGCTAAACCTTTTCAAGGCCAGGTTGGACAGAGCCTGGAGTAGTGGAGTTCCACCATGGCAGGGGTGGAACTGGATGGGCTTTAAGGCTCTTCCAGCCCAAGCCAGGCTGATTCCATGGTTCTGGAAGTGCTCAGTTCTGCCTCAGCACAGCTCAGTTTGCCATTAAGGGACAGAGCAGCCTTGCTAATAAGAGCCAGATGAATGAGACGTTTGAAGGAGCACTGAATTATTTAAAATAAAAAATTTAGCCTGCAAATGAGATTGGCTTTTATGTCTAATGTGCAGCAGATTGAAGTGCTGCTGTGATTACAGTGGGGCACGTGTGGGGTGGGAGATTAGTATGAAAATGTGGGTGCAGGGCTTTGAAGGAAGTGGCAGCAATGATGGAGAATCAGAGGTGACAGTTTAAGGATTGCATGGCAGGAGCTGCACAGTGATTAAATCCACTGATGCTGTCACTGAGCCGTAAGGCTGCAGATAACATTCTCTCCCTGTGCTGAAAACAAGAATCAATACAAACTCCTTGACAGGGGCTAAATTATTAAATAGAGCCTTCCTTACAATGTTTCATTATCTGGGATTTACCTCAGTTGGTGATTTGTCAGCAGCGCAGGGAGATTTGCTGGGCATTTTGTATTAAAATAATTCCAGATGCATATGAATCCATTTTGATAATTCCCCTCCTTTTTACAATGCTTCTCTGTGTATTTTTTTTTTTTTGGTTGCTATTACCCAGATGCCACTTTGAATTCTCACACAGATACTAAGCTGTGCTGCTCGGTGAGGTTTGGGCTTGTCACATCTGTGTAAAAATAAATTCTTTCTGTATGGCAGACTGTTCTCTAAGTGCTGCTTTCAGGCTGTTAATAGCAGGGGATTTGCAGTGTCTCTCAGGTGAGGGTTCAGAATTGAGGGAAGAGGCATGAGGCTGCTCTGTGGATTTATGGGTACTGGAGTTTCACTGGACTCGGCTGAAATATGGAGCAACATTCTTTTTATTTTGTTGTACATCTCCTGAAGGAAGGCAGGAGCAGGAGCCATCCATTCTGAGGCAGCCAAAGCAGCAGTTTTTGCATTCCCACAGTGCTCAGGGCTGTGTGGGGATGCTGTACTCAGACCTGGCTGAGATCTGTCATTTCATCAGTGCCATTATTTTTAACGATTAACCAATGTTTAACATTTTTGTGGGATTTTGGGTTTGTTTTTCTGAGTAGCCCTGATAGTGTAATGCACCAAGGCAACTGAATTAATTTCTACAGAGCTGCAATGTTATGTCACCATTACGTCATGGTGTTGTGGAGAGGGTGAGAGCTCGTGTTGGGAGGTTGGAAGCAGATGGCAGCATTGTTCAGAGCGAGGATTCAACAGCTGGAAGTTAAGGCTATGTGTATGTTGTGTGTGTTTTTTAGGGCTCGAATCCAGCTCTGCCTCCATTTCTTCCATATGGCCTGGATCTTTGCAATTGGAATCCAGGCCTTACAACTTAGGGGCTACGTAAAAAAAAAACCCCAAACAAACAAACAAAGCACCAAAACAAAGGAACCCCCCCCACAGAATAGTCCACAGGGGGTTTGTTTTGATTTTTGTTTTCTTTTTAATGTGAGTGCCCTGTTTGTTTTTGCCCCACTTGGCATTCAGCAGCTGGGATGTTGGTGGCTGCCTTGTTGGCCCAGGAGCACTGGGGGCTGTCTGGAGCCTGCTGGGGATTATTCTCCCCCAGGAAAGGCTCCTGGGCTCTTTCCCTGGGCTGCAGGGCTGGGGAGCATCCCCTGCATGGGGAGGGTGCAGCAGCAGCCCTGATGCGAGCTGACGCTGCCTGTCAGCCCCTGTCACATCAGCCACTGCTCCCATTCACTGCAGAGCTGCTTTATCTGCACGGCCAGCTCGGGGCAAACCAGCAAAGAGGATTTCAGCAGTTGCAGGGGTACGGGAATGGGGCTGGCTGGGGAATCCCACGCTCCTTTGGCAGAATTGCCGTTTTTGTGGTGGTTTTCCTAATTTTATGAGGAAGAGGGCAGGAAGCACAGTTGGTACAAATTTCATCCCCAGGACAGCCAGCCCTGGTGTGAATGTGAGTCAGGCACTGGGCAAAAGGGGGAAAACAGGAATACACCAGAGCTGTGGAGCATGATCTGGATTGCTCTGTTATCTGTCTGATAAGTGCTAGATAAGAACATCTTCAATAGCAGTGGATTGAATGTAGATACAGGAGCCATGGGATTCATTAACACCCCTGTATATTTGACTTGTCCATATTTATAATTTCATTAAGCTCTTTGTGCTGGCAGCATGGTCTTCACCACCTTTGGCTTTTTATTTTACCTTTCTCCTGGCTTGTTTCCTCCTCCTTACCCCAAGTAAACCTGTTTCCTACACCTGTGCTGAGATAATTGAGTGCTAAATAAATCATTATGTGCCAGCTGGAAATTATGGAGAAAAAAAATGTTATCTCTAGCTTTTAGGAAAAAAAAAGTATCAAATTGTACATTAGCTGCGTTTTATGTAGCAAGAGAAAATGGAGTTAGAATAAATTTAGCCATGTCCTCTGGTGTTGAATAGTGAGAGCATCTGTCATGTTTAATAATGCTTCTGACCTTTAGGATTATTGAAGTCGAAATTTTCTCTCTGGTCATTTGGGGGTACTTGAGCACTGTCAGATTTCTTGTGTCTGCTCAGCCTCCAAAGACACATTGTTATGCTTCGTGAGCTGCTGAAGATAATTCATTAAAGGAATTTGTTTTCCTGCTTTCGGAAGGGTTTCCTTGAGCAATGTGAAATGTCACTGTGGCCCCTGAATTCCAGTGTGTGTCCCATCCCTCAGTGATGTGCTTGGAATTGCTCTTTAAGGTGGAGGTGATGCTTTCAGTGCTCTTGTGGCAATAAAGTGCTCGGTGAAGGTTTTGGGGGTGTGGGACACCCTAAATGTCCCCGTGCCAGCTGGCCCTGGCCTTGCAGCCTGAGCAGGGCTGTGCTGGCAGGGGAGGGATTCAGGGCAGGGAGGATCTGAGGTTTGTGGCCACGCTGTGCCAGGAGGGGTTGGTTTGTGTAGGGATTAGAAAGTGCTGGGAAAAGCAGGCTGAGAGGGACAGAGGAGCTGGCACAGGCACGGGAAGGGGGTGTGGATGCTCTTGGAATACCAGATCTGTGCCTGAGTGGCAGGGAAGGCAGAATCCCCTTTTTTTTTGAGTACCTGTTCTGTGCCCGAGTAGCAGGAAAGGCAGAATCCCCTTTTATTCAGCAGGGACTGATGGAGCCACTTAGGAAAAGGCTTCCAGTCAGCTCCACCTCGTGCCTGTGTGACAGAGCCTCAGAGGCTCTCACAGTGGGTTTGGCTTCTCCTGGCTGGGGCTGCTCCCTGCAGGACGTGGCATCACCCTGGGGATGGAGCTGAGCTGGTCCCTTGCAGCCAGGGCTGTGATGGATGTGCATTTTTGACACTGCAGTCACTGAACACTAATCCATGGAGAATTTGAACTTGTAATTTTGATTAAAGTGATTGATTTTAAAGCAGCCTCAGTTCGTTTTGGGCCATTAGAGGGTATTTAAAAGGAAAATAACTCTTTAATTAAATTAGTAGTGCGTAAGCATCCTGCTCTGCTTTCTAAGCAGAACTTCTGGGGGTTTTTAAATCATATTCCCTTCAGTTGTTTGTTGGCACTTTGTAAGGTTAAAAGTGATGCAAAATTATTAAAAACAACAAACTCATGCTAAGCAACTCTTAAACTTCAAATGAAGTTTTTCCTTGGGGAAAATACCCAAGTTATGTTGTTGTGTAAAGCAATTCTTGTCCATCCACCTGCGTGTGATATTAATGTACCTCATGGAAGCAACACTGTGTAAACAACAAAGTGCTTCCCTTTTATTTGTGAAACATCATTTTTAGACTACAAACACATCTAAACCATTCAGTTTACAGAGAGAATCAAATAAGTAAGATAAAAGAATATATATGTTTCACTGCTGTGGAATAGAAAGACATAATTTATGCTCTGTGTCTCCCGTCTTGTGATTAGTGACCTGAGGCTGTTGAACTTCCTCTTTATGGATTGGGAAAATGCTGTGACAGTTTTCAAGGGAATTGCTCTCTTTGAGTTTAAAGAGATGAAAATGGGTCTCCTAACAAGGACCAGCTTCAGCGTGTGCTTTCATATTCCTCGTGTTTTAAAAAAAAAGAAGGCAAAAAGAGAAAAGGCAATTGGGTGCTTTGATATGTGTGAACTGCAGGACCCTGGGAGGCAGAAGCTGCAGAATGTGGAATATCAGCCAGGGCTGCAGAGGATGGCAGGGAGGTGTTCCCTGGGATGCTTTCTGCAGTGTCTGTGGCTGGAAGGATTGAGGAAGGTGTTTTTCAGAAGGGGAGCTGCCATTTGGTGTCAGTTTCCTGTTCTGGTGTTGTAGTGCCTCACGTGTTGTTATTCCAGAGCAGTTCACAGAGCCAGGAATTCCCACTCCCTGTGCTGGGCTCCTGATCACTGGGAATTGGAGCTGCCCTCCCTCAGCTGGGGCAGATTTGTGAGGAAATACCTGGAAACTGCATCCTGTTGGATGAACTGTTGGAGTTTTGAGCTGGTTTGGGCCTTTAAGCTGAAAACTTCACACACTCCAGTGCAAAATTCCATTAACTGTGGTGAAATATCATCATAAATCTCTGATCTGGAGGCTGGAGGTGATTAAACCAAGGGGCTGTTTGTTACTAAAGACATTGGGCCAGGAAAACAAACAGCTGGGAGCACATCTGGAGCATGGCTGCTTTAGAAACAGGCACGGTAAATATTGAAATTCGAGCTAATACTGCGTTATATTACAGATTAATTTATTATGTGCTCATTGGGAAGCACTTGTAGGACAAGTGCTGCAGTTTACACCAGTTCAAGTGCCAGGAAATGGCTTTGGATTTGTCAGTGCTGCCTGTGCCAGTGCATGAATATTTGATTTCACTTTTGCAAGGTACTGAGCACTCAGTGAGCTCCAGGCCTTTTCGGGTCAGGTTCCCAGGGAGATGGCACAGCCAGAAGTGCAGACAAGTGCACAGGCAGCTGAAATATGGGCTTCAATATTGATCTGAACAGGCTTCTCCCTTTAACTCTTGTGTCACAGAGAGGCAGAGCTCCTCATTTTATTGCATAATCTGTAACACTTCCGTTTTCCCAAAGGCAGACTCCTGCTCAGCAGTTTGAAGAACCAAGTTCATGGAAATGTTAAAAACCATTTTCTGAGAAGATTGTCTTTGGTGAGAGGAAGCTGATCTAAACCATGAGCTCCCTCTGAACTGGTCAAACCAAGTTTTATACGAATTCCCTGAATAACTTGTAGTCATTTTCTTTTCTGTAAGGTTCCCTGCCAGTTTCTGCATTTATGGGTGATGGTAGCACACAGAATCCTCCTTTTTTCAGTGAGTCTGTAAAGGACTGGCTGTGATAATTCACTTGGGGCAAAGCCTTGTGCCCAGGACAAGGGGAGAGGCACCAACCCTCATTCCCACTGCAGGAGGATTTCTGAGCCAGAGCCTTTGGGTCTGGCACTGATGGGTTCCATCCAGTGCCTCCAGTAATAGAGGAAATTAATTTGAGTTCTGCATGAGGACTGAGTGGTTTATGGAACTGCTGGTTGCTCTCAAAGCTTTCTGCTGCTGGACCTGGGAGTGAATTAACACCTTGACTTCTTTAATAGAAGTTATTAGTGGCTTCATTTGTTAAAGTTGTAATGCTGTGGTGATTATATGGCCCAAGACAAATGATTAACTTTGGAATTGTGTGTTAGCTTGGCTGGCTGCATCCACTGTAATTCAGAGGTTTAAAAACTGCATTTCTTGGTTTCAGAACTGCTTTTCTTGTGGACCATCTCAGTTGTCTGTATGTTCACACTTTCAGCACCTGAGAAAAGGGGTTTTTTTGTTTGTATCTCTCTCCCAACTCTTCCTTTGAGATTTTTTCTCTTCTAGCAGGTAAATGCATCCCTTTTATTCTCAGTGCAGTTATTTCTGATTTTAGTGTTTTCAATATCTGGCTATTTCCAGATGAATGGAGACCATCTTTCCAATCTTTGGCTTTAGATTAGATTGCAGCCTGTGGAGCTGGTTTGGGGTATGTTTATTTAGTACTGATTTACATATAAATACAAAGAAAAAACCTAAAGCCCGGTGTTGCTAATTTAGCTATTGATATCAGGGCAGACAGCACCAATCTGTATTAGGAATTCCCTGTGTGGTGAGATACAGTCGTGTCTTCTGCAAATTGACATTTTTTTTAAGATTGCTGCTTTGTTTCCTTGATGAGCTGCTCTGGGTGTTGCACATTAATTACTGGCAGGGTTTTTGCTGAGGCTGTGTCACAGCCCTGTTTGTCAGGCAGTGCCTCAGCCCCCTCGTGTGAAGCCTCTGTGAAAAGCTGGTTCTGCTCTGGTTTGAAACATCAGCTCAGTCAATAACACACATGTTGGGGCAGTTTCTGAGAGGATGTAAACATTTCACTAACTGACCATTTTGTAAGTAAATTACGTCCTCTGGGGAGCTGCACAGGGAAACATTCACTTTCCAGGCATTTATTTTCCAAACACACTTTGTTTCCTCATAGGAACAGCGTTTGCTTTTGTGGTGAAACAGCCAAGTCACAGGGTCTGGCTGATCAGTGCATTTTCTCTCCTTTTCTTTTTATAATTTCAAACCCCAGCCGGTTGGCAAAGGTGCTTTAATTTTTCCTGTTATAAAATTCCCCTGCCCATGAGGCGATATTTTAACAGGCAGGGACTGTTCAAACTCCGGGCTGGGTTTGCAGAGCAAACTGTCTCCTGATTGTTTTATCCTTCAGCTCTTGGTGTGTCTTTGTTCAAAGGTAAACCCCTCAGTGAGATGGTAAAGAAAATCCGGCCTCTTGATATTTAAAAGGTGAGAAATCTATTTAAACTGTGTATGATGGCTTCGAATAGCCCCACTGCTGAGTGCTGCTTGTTTTAATAGAAGTGATAAATACTGTGGCTGGTGCTGCTCTGCAATTAGATCTGAGCTATGTGCTATAAATGACATTTAATGGCAAATGTCAGGCGGGGCCCGAATGGTATCTTCATTTCAGTGTTGCACTTCTTTGGCATAATGCTAAAAAAACCTTAATGGAATTTAATTACCAGAGCATCTATTCAATGATTAGTTAAATGCATTTGTGATACCATTAGCTGGTGGTGGCTGCTGGCTCCGGGTGCCTGTGCTGAGCTGGGTGGTGCGGGCACAGCGGGAGATGCTCGCGAGGGTCCCTGTCACTTCTGGGTCAGCAGCTCCCTCCCAATCTGCTCCTGTGGGAAGGCAAAATCTGGAATCAGAGTGGGGCTGCGAGAGGCAGCCAACGTGAGCAGGGATGCTGTGATCGAAAATAGTGCTTATTATTGCCTTCTCTCCCAGTGATTTTAATTACAGCCCATTAACGACGCTCCCCCTGTGCGTGTGTGTGTCTGTTTTTGGGATATTTGTGCAATACCAGCAGAGATGTGGCACCTCCAGGGCCTCACCTGGTGCAGTGTGATGCCCTCAGGGGGTGCTGATGGAGGGGCAGCAGCTTTGTGAGCTGGCAGGACCTTCAGCAGGGGCACAGAGGACCTCACCCACACCGGGAACCACAGCTGGGATTCAGGGAACATAAAAGGGAAACGGAGCAGAAAGAGACCACAAAGGGATTAAATGAGGTAGTAAGCAATGACCCATAACCTTCATGGAAAATCTTATCGTAGTTTTATTTTAAACCAGTCAGTTTTTAAGCATAACTGCTTTTTTTTTTAACAAGAAGAAATTATCTTTTGTCATTTAGGATCACACTGAAATTTTAAGGGTATTTTGTACTTAAGTGTATCTCACTTAAATGAAAGCAGGTGACTTGCTGGTTCTCAGCACAGAGAGCAGCTTTGTTTCTGGTAAAGCTGGAAAGTTGATGGAATAAATACTACAGTTTATTTTAAATACAGACATACGGTCATTACCTGAAATGATTAATGTTCTTTTTCTCCTTTAAAACCATGGCTGAGGCTGTGCCCAAGGTGAGACATGGGTGACACTAAATAGAATTAAGGGCTGTTAGGTGACACTTGTTCCATATTAGTCAGTTTTTGTCAGAATGTGCTGGATTTGTTGAACTTTGCCTCAGAAGTGCAACGTGGTTGAAGCACAAGGAAATTCAGTGCTGGCTCCTGGCTGAGGGGGATTTCACTGCTGAATTCACCGAGGCTCAGGCAGCCTTTTAGTGCTGTTTATTGCAGCTCCTGATGGATCTCTCCCCGGTTCTCAGCTGCCATAATTATTCCTCGTCTGTCGCGTGTGCAGCCCCTGCCTTGTGAGCTCACTCTGCGTCCCAGAACATCCCGTGCTCGGAGAGAGCTGTGCTGGAGCAGCTCTGAGTGAGGGCTGTGTTTCTGAGGCAGTCTGGCAGCTCCAATGCCAAACCACCCACACTGGGAGACAGCATATGGCAGCTCCTCGGCGTGAACACGCCGATGAGTCGGGTACCACCTTCGTGTTTTGGAGAAGGCTCGAGCCTCCATAGCTGGGATTTGGGGCTGGGGCTGCCTGGCCACCTCCTCACACGCATCAGCAACCGTGCAGGTGATGTGTGGTGATGTAAAGCTGATTCTGGCCACGTTTTGCAGTTTGTAAAGGTGCAGGCAGGCTGTGGAATGCTCTGGTGTGGGTATCAGTGTGTGCCCGTGGGCTGTTTGCAGGTGTGTTCGTGGCCTCCAGTGCCTTCCCCTGTCCATCTGTAAGAAACAAGGCCACAAAGGACCTGTTTGGGATGTTCGGTGCTGTTTGCAGACAGTGCTGCTTCAGGTTTTGTAGAAACCACAGCAGGGATCTGAAGCAAACGCTGCTCTGAGCAGGAGGAGTGTGCATCCCTTGGGTCCGTGTGGGGCCAGGTGTGTCCCTGCAGGTGTGCACTGCTCTGTGCACCTGCGGCAGGCAGAAATCCAGGGCAAGGTGAGCGTGAGGCGTGTTTGACATCTCACAGTGACTCCTGCGCGAGCCTGAATTAATTTCCAGCGTGCTGAGGTGACTTGATGAATTCCAAAAGGAGTTGTATTTGTGGATAAAAAGGACACAAGGAAAATTCTTGGTGTAAACAGTCAGGAAATGTCAGGCGCAAGCCATTGTGAAAAAATCCGATATTGTTTTGTCAATAAATTATGCTCTCCCCTGCATAGATCACAGAAATGGGCCTTTACCCTGGAAACAGCAATATTTGATACCCCAGGCAGCTTATTCCCAGCTCAGCTCACACATGAGTGAATCCACTGATCGATTATCCGCGGCTTTCCCAAGGCTTCTCATTTCCTGCCTCCCATTACTGCGCTCAATCAGCCCTGCTTTGTGCCCTGCCTTGTGTGCCCAGATAAGCCATCAAGGCATGTTTCTATTAGAAAAGCTCTTGTAGATGGAGCAGTCATTAGATAACAGTAACAGGTTTAAAGGTTGCAGGCTTTGTGTTGGCTCAGGGTAAGAGGACAGCCCTGCCCGGGCTGCTCTGGGCAGGGGCACAGAGGATTAATCTGCATGTGGCCACATTATTGCTTTTATTTCACATTTGTATTTCTTGCTGAACACTGACAATGCTTCTCTGTTTGCAAGGAGTAATTATGTGTTGCTATGCAGGCGTCTGAATTAAATAATCAAGCTGCAAAAATAACATTCATTTGTAGTAATAACCTCTGCATTTCCAGGCTGGGTTTGCTTGGCTTACAAACAGCTGATCAGTTTTCTTAATTAATTAGCAAACAGCCTACAAAAAGATACCCTGAGAACGTGAAATTACACGTGCTGTTGTGGGGAGGGAAGAGAAATAATCCTTGCTGTGTCTCTTTAGCTCCTGATTTCCAGATCCTTCAGTTGTGTCCCCCCTCTGCTGTTTTTTCCTGTCCCCACAGGCACTCTGAGTGGTCTTTATTTTTCCTTTTCTCTCCTTTGATTATTAGTAAATGTCAGAATTGACTGAGTGTAAAAAATGGTTCTACAGCAGGAGTGAGATTTCGTGGTGGAAAACACGTTGGAAAGGGGAGATGTTCTTTTCCTTGCCCCTGTTTTGGTGTTTGTTTCTCTGGAATTGCTGCTATTCCCTGACTCCAGCGTGCCCATCTGTCATCTCCAGCATTTGGCACATTGTTCCCAAAGCTAGTTGTGATTTAACGTGGACCTAAATAGGGCAAGGAGTGAAGTACAGTGATTAAATCCCTCCGGGAGAATCTGCAGGACATCTGTGGTCATTTGCACAGTTTGGTTCATCCCAGCCCTGCAGAGGGAACGTGGAACCTCTGAAGATCTGGTTTGGGATGTGCAGTAACTGCTCTGAAGCTGCTCTAGGGAAAACAGGCACCTTGGAGCTGTCACAAATGCTCCAAAATCAGGATATTCCTGCTTTTAGAGAGAAGGTGTAACATTTTTTCCCCTGTAAGGCAGGGGCTCATTTTCAATAGAAGTTGACCAGATGCTTGTGAGCTGAGATGCTTTGATCCATTTACAGATTCCATCTAATTCTTGTTCAATGTCCAAAACTGATTCATGCTGTTTAAAAGGAACAAAACCCAAAATGTCAGCAAGAACAAAACCCCCAAATGAGCACTTTGTGAGTGCTGCAGCAAAAGACAATATTTTCATTAAAGGGGAGATTGTGGTTTTGTAGCACAGGGAATCGTTTTGAGCTGACAGAAGGACACTTGGAATTTAAAGCTCTTGCCATGGCTGCAATTTCCACAAGCCTGGATTTGGCATGTGACTATCTGCAGCTTTTCAGATGTAAAGGTGTAAAAAAGAAAAAAAATGTCACACTTTAGGAAGTAGGGGACACTTCTTTTGTGTGCACATGGTTTGAAAATAAATAGTCTGCCACAGAAGTTGGCGCCTTGACACCTCTGAGTATAGTCTGCTTTAGAAATGACATATGTATTTAGAAAGTTGGCTGACAAAATAGCATGTCTAGGAATTTCTGTGCAATGAGGGATGTAAATGTGAAAAGGGAGACTCTGACAGACGTTTTGTATTTTTAGCAAGATTGAAGCTTCAGGTTAAACCCCACAAAATCATCCATGTTGGGTACAGAAAGGAGTTGTCAGGCTGGAGCTTTGAAATGAATTGGACAAAAATGACCAATGGTGGTAAAAAGAGGTATTTGGGAAGGAGATGAGCTCACAACCCCCAAAGAAAACCCCAAAGAAGCCCAGAACCCACAACCCAACCAACCCAACCCCAAATGCATCATTGTCACGGACTTTTCTGTGAACAGTTCCTTGCACATCTCATTGTAAATGGTATTTTTGTGGCTGCTTTGCCTGTGTATGGAGGCACTGAGCCATTCCGTAGGCAGCACTCCATGATTCAAATGGGGAGCTGTCAGCAGAGTGCAGCACGAGTCTGATAATTGTTCAAGATATTTACACCGGACCCTTTACCTTCTCATTTCTAAATCACTTAAAATGTCTCTAGCAGAATTCAGGTTTTAGGAGTGAAAAGCCTGGGCAGTGGGTGCAGACCATGGCTTCTCCTCTGTGCTCAGCCACGCATTTGGGTTGGTTTTGTTTTGGTTTTATCACCTGTTTGCTTCTAGTTCTAGCGTGATGTTTTTTCTCCACAGCTTTAAAAGACACATTCTTTTTGTTTTCTGAGGTGTAGTGAAAGAAAAGCCACTTCTGGGTGTCAGGAAACCCCTGTAATTTCCTTTGCTTTGCAGCCTTGCCCTGTCGGTGCCATCACTCCCACCCTGATGGCAGCCTTGGCAATTCATCACTTCCCTGGAAACTCCTTCGATCCAGCCCCGCCTCCTGAAATCCAATCTCCCCCCGTGCCTCCGGATGGAGAATGTGATTTCAGGGGAGGAATTGTTGTTGTTGTTGTCTTTCATGTGCAGAGTGGCTGGAACAAAGCACAGTGAGGCAACAGCCCGAGGTGTGCTGAGGAGTTCCCATTCCCGATGGGAATCGCTGTCTCCCCATCAAAGTCAAACGCTTGAGCTGGCAGAGAGCTCCAGGCTGCATGGAGAGGTTGTGCTTTCCTGAAGTGTGGGATTTCTGAGTGATGAGCTGATAAAATACTGCAGAACACAGTAAATACTTTGCCTGCCTGCATTGTGTTCGCTGTGAATATTCCTGATAAGCTCTTGTGTAATCCCTGGTATTCCCGTTTTTAGTGCCTGTCGGGTGTTTGCAGCTTCCAGGAGTTGTGGCAATCAGCAGAAACTTCTCTTTGCTTTGGCTGAAGGACCAAAAAGGGTGTTTTGGGAGGTGGGAGAGTGGTGGTCCCTTGTGGCAGCAGGAGGGAAACCTGACTTTGAGCCACAGGTTTCTTCCCTGCGGTGTCAGAATGCTTTGTAGGTGCTGCCCTTGGCCTTGTCCCCGCTGCTGAGAGCCCCGTGCTGTTCTGTGCCAGAAATGAGAGGGAAGAGGGGTGGTGGCATCACTGCACCCCTCAGCTTGGCCTAAAGCTGCTGCTTCCAGCTCCGTGTGATGCCAGGGCACTGAACCACTGCCAGTGCTGATCCCTCCCTTTCTGTGGATGCCAGGATCACCTGCACACAGAATTTGGGCACTCCCAGAGCTCCTCCTGCAAACCTGTCCCCTCCTAGCAGCGTCTCTGTAAGGTTACACAGGAGGGTGCAGCCATTCCTTCACACTGCCTGCCTTTCTCCTCCTCCTTTTCCAAGGTGCCCCAAGTCCCTCTCTTGTCTCGGATCTCCCCTTGTCTGTGGGTGCTTGCTCACACTCGGGATGATTTGGTTTGTAGGGAGCCCTTTGGCAGCCCCTTCCCTGGCAGAGCACAGTGCAGATTTCCACTCCTCCTCCCCTCGGTGTCATTATTTGCTATTCCAAGCCACCACCACCAAGTTCCGTGCTGTATTTTGTAGTCCTCCCTCGTGGCTCCATGCGCAGATGTGCCTGTGCCTCCTTTGCAGTGCTCCTTGGAGTTGTATTATTTGAAAGATGCCCGACTCCAGAGGCACAAACCCTGAAAATCAGAGCATTGATGCTTGTTGTAAACTGTCCTTACGTATGTGAATGGTTTTCGTGCCAGAGTGAAGCTTTCTGAGCATCCTCTCAGGGTTTGTGTAACAAAAGAGAGGGGTTTTTGTCCTCTCAGCTGAGAAATACAAAGAGAATTTGCAGAGAAATGCTGGGTTGATGTTTCCCATCATTGCTGCAAGCTCTACTAATAGAATTTATGAACTCTTAGCGAGAGGGTAACAGATTATTTACTTGGACTTTTTTGTCTTCAGAATTCAGAGAGACTGTTCATAAAAGCTGTGAGGCACAGAGCATTATTTCAGGAGAACAGACAAGTCTGCAACCCCAATTTTTGAACAGCAGGCAGCAGAAATCAGAGCCGCCTCTCATTCGTTGTCCTTTTGATTTTTTTTCATGCATTAGACAAGCTTGTTGGCTTTGATTGCAAATGTGTTATTTAAAAAGCCACCACAGCAGGCTCGGGTTCCTCCTGCACAGCCCAGGGATGCTCAGTGAGCGGGTTTGGGGACCGGGGATGTGGAAGTGGTGGCTCAGTCCCAGCTTTCCTGGCACAATGCTGCCACTGGCAGTGGTTTGCTGGTATTACACGGGCTCTGCTCAGGAAATGCTTTTACTGGGAAGGTTTGGATGTTGTTTATTCAGCAGAAAAGCTGCAACACCCAGGCTGGTGCAGGGGAGAGACAATAGAACCTCCCGGCCCAGTAACCTGCGATTTAATTCGGAACTGGAAATGTTTTAAGAGCAGTCTTTGAAGGGTCTGGAGGATTGCAGTCTGGAGGAAAACAAGCTTGCGGTTGCCTCATGCCAAAAGAATGTTACTTTCCCTTCAGGCCTTTGTTTCTTCAAGTGTTTTGGAGCAGCAGGAAGAATTGCAGACCGAGGGGTTCAGAGATACACTGAGCAGAGTCTGTAGTGACTTGATCTAAAAATTCTCTGTTTAAGTGGTGTTTATGCTTCAGTTTCCTTCTAAGAAGGAACAAATTGGTGGCTGGGGCCTCGATGAAAAAAGAGCATTTGGGGAAGACAGTTTTGTGTAAATTTTGCTGTGAGGTTGATGAGCAGTCAGAGCCTGTAATTATTGTGATTGAAGTGCAGTATCCTATTCTTTTGTGTAATAAAGAAGGTCTATGATTATGTCTGGATCCATCTGTCCTTGGGGGAAGAAAATCTATTATCTCTTGGTTTCTACTGTTAAGAATGGCTGTGCTGAATGGTGTTACCGTGGGTATTCTTTTTTGCATGTTTGGCCATAAACACTTCTTATTTGTGGAAGTCAGCAGAGTAAGACCATGCTGCATGAGGCCAAAAATTGCAGTCCTTTTCTGATCCCTGCCTCTTTGCTCGGGTTAGTTAATGTGAGTCAGTGGATTGGGGTTTGCTGTCACATGCACAGAGAGATACAACTGCACAGTGAGCAGGAGGATCTCGTTGCCTTTGTCTGGGCTGAAAATCAATCTGTCACCAGCACAGGCTGGAGAAATGCCTTCCTCCCTTTGGGTCTGACCTCAGGGGTTTTTGCCATCGAGGACTGAGTGGGCTCTGGTGTGGTTTGCCTGTCAGTAATGCTCCAGGGTTGTTTTTCAGAGCAAGAGGGACCATCTGCTGATGAATGTGAAGTGGTACTACCGCCAGTCCGAGGTGCCCGACTCCGTGTACCAGCACCTGGTGCAGGACAGGCACAACGAGAACGGTGAGTGGGCTCTGCAGAGCCAGCCCTGCTCTGCTCCTGCCCTCAGCCCGAGCTTTGACAAAGCCAGGACGTGGTGGGAACAGTGTGTTAGAAAAGGGGTGATGGTTTCTTACCTGCCTGGTGTCACTGGTGTGTGTCCTGTCCCTGTAATAAGGGGCATTCTAGGTGTGGTGGAAGTGCTGGGCTGTATTGTTAATAATAATTAATAATAACAACAATAATATTAATAATTCATAATTATTCATAATAATAATTATAATTATCTCCTTGAGAGAGGAGAGAAAAGCAAAACAGCCCTGGGTCCTTGGTGGGCCTCCTGGACACTGTACTGATAACTGAGCACCAAATTATATGCAGGAATTGTGGATCTCTTCTGTTTTTTGTGGTTCTGCCACAGTGCTATGAGAACTGTGTCTTTTACATCCATGCTTCCTTACTCACATGAATATTCACTGTGATTAATATTGCAGTGAGGGATGGAGCTGAAGCACTTGGGGCTGAGTTTCTCCTTTTCTCTTTGCAAAAACAAGTGTGATCTTGGGTTTAATAGAAGCAGAAGAAACTTTAGTATCATATCCCAGTGCCATTTATCTCTTGCCTCCAGGGAAGACATAACATTTGCTTCTGTTCTTACCAGGAAATTTCCTTGAGGCAACTGCTAAAAATTCTGAAGATACTCCAAGGTGAACCGTGATGATAAAAGTTGATGATTGAAATATGGAATGCAGCAACTTTCTGGTGCCTGACAGAACAAAGTTGAGCACACGTTTTTCTTTTTAAGGACATTTTGTGTGCGTGCTTTTAGCAAAAGCTCCACAAATCTAACATTTCTCTTACTAATTTATTTGAAACTTCTAACAATGAGATTACAGGCACTGTGTCAAAAAGTATTTTTGATAGCATGGCTGCTTTTTTATGCAGTCTCATGTGAGTGGAGAAGTATTTTTGTGTCTTCCTCAAAGGCATTAGAAAGAAGTCATGGAAAAAGTTGTCTTCCAGTTCTTTGTTAACACTCAGAATTTTCTGTGTTTGAACATGAATATCAATATTTACCTCAAAGCCAGAGCACTGCGCATTTCCTACTGACAGGATTTTGTTGAAGGTCTGACATTAAATATGCACAACAACCAAAACTTTATCCTGGAAACCAGAACAAATTAATTTCCTTGCTTCCTTTCAGCTGGGACTGAGTGCTCCTGGTGGTCCAGCTGTGTCACCAGTGCCCCTGAGAGCTCTTTCCCTTCAGAAATTCTGGGAGAATTGATGTGTAAGAATGGACGTGATGTTCTTGCACATTCATTGTTACCTCCCCTACCTCACTGGCCACGAGAACAGCGTTTGTCCCCTCAGAATGGGTGTGTGAGGAGCTCCTCGAGCTGTGACCTGCCAGGGACGCTGCACAGGGGCAGGGCTGGCCCGGCTGATGTGTCAGGGGATGTTTGTGTTTGCTCCCTGCAGACTCGGGGCGGGAGCTGGTGATCACAGACCCGGTGATCAAGAACCGAGAGCTCTTCATCTCCGACTACGTGGACACCTACCACGCTGCTGCCCTCAGGTCAGTCACGGGCTGGGGGGCAGCCTGGGGCAGGGGGTCCTGGGGCTGGGCTCAGCTCACCCAGCTCAGCTGTGTGCTGCTGTCCTGCAGTGACTGGCTGTGCTCTCTGCTCTGCAGAGAGTTCTGCAGTCTCCTTTCAGTGCCAGTCAGTCAGCGGTGCTCAGCAGATGCTGCTTGCTGTCACTGCCCTTCCCTCGGTGCCTGATTTCCCTGTTCACAGGGGCATCTCCCTGGGTAAATTGCATTAAAGGCTTTTTCTGAGTGCTTTCCATGGTCGCAGCTCGGCCCAGAGGAAAATCTGCCTGCCAGGAGGGGATGGCCCAGGTGTGTGCCCTGCACTCTGCCCTTCCCCGGGGCTGCTTCTCTTCCTCTCTCCAGGCTTTTGGCTGAACTGCCCAACCTTGACAGGGCTGAGGGAGACACCCTCACTTCAAATGTTTTCAGATCCCTACAGCAAGGCATTATTTTTCAGCTGATTTTCAGCATGCCAAACATGCATGGATATTGTCAAAATGCAAATTGAATAATCTCCCTGATAATAGTGCTCAGATGGTGTTTCACCAGAGCCATCTGGAGACATTTTTTTGTTCAGAGTCACTTTGCTGAAGCCACTTACTTCAAGACAAACTGGCTTCTGTTCTGGTGGGGGGAAAGTCTTTGATTTACATATTAGACTTTTTTTGTAAGCTCAGAGCATTCCAGTGGTGTGCTAGGAGCCCATGGAATTCCACAGTGCCTCTGCTGGGTCGCCTTCCAGTTTTAAATCAGCACTCCTGTCCTGATGGAACCAGGCTGGAAATGTGCTCAGACACAAAGAAACTCAACTGTGTGCCTGGAATTTTCCCAGGGAGTGTTTTAACTTCTCTTCTACATCCTTTCAGTTCTTTTTTTCCCTTTAAAGAAAGATAGAAATGGAAAGATAAAAATGGAATATACGTGTGTGCCAAACAAACTTGAAAAATAACCTCTGAGTGTACAAGATGAGCATAAGGATAATTGCACATGGTGTTCTTGCAGAGAACATGGAGGAGGCAGAATGTGTCGTGATGCATGAAAGGTTAACACGAAATTCTAATCTATTATAATACGAGATTATTTCTCTGCCCTCTGCAAACAAATGGCTCTGGACACACAATGAATTGATGACAAACTGGGAAATAAAACCAGTGATTGTAACTACCAATCTTCTGCTCTAACCAGTGGAAAAATTTAACTAGAGGATGGTTGTAGATCTCTGTGGAAGTGTGTAATAAAAGTTATGTGCTTTTTTTTTACCTCTCTGGTAAATCTTCCTGGTGAAATGCAGAACTCCTGGTCTGAAATGCTGTGAACAGGATGTGCTGCTGCCATCAATAGAGATAATGCAGCTTATCTGGGAAAGACTTATTAGCTGGCATGTGAATTATTGAAAGGAAGCTAAAACCCTTCCCCCAGAATACTTTTAACATGTGAATTTAATGTGAAATATCAAAACAAATCTCCCTGCTCATTTTCTGTCTTTCTAAAGACTAAACTTGGAAACCAGCATCTGCCTCCAGTGAGAAATCCAGCTTTACCCTGAGACGATGAGGAAGGGGAACGAGCTGAGTGTTTCAGGGATGCCTGTGCTGAGGGATGCAGTTTCCAGGAGCAGGTCTCATCTCTCCAGCTCTGCATCTCCGTGCCCAGGCTGCTCAGCAGGATCACTGCAGGAAAACAAGGATTCCTCTGGGCCTGCTGGTGGCTGCAGCACTTTTTATTCCATTTTAACCAGAACTGGCAAACCTTTACCATGTTCAATAAGCCCCTTAGCAGCCTATTTATAACAGTGAGCACTGTTCAGGAGATAGCAGTGAGGAGAGATGAGATCTGTGTTAGAGCCTGACAGTCTGAGGAAAAGAAATATTTTGTGTTTGTGTTGGTTGCACTGACTCAGGTTTAGATAAAAAGGCCCAGCCCTGTCTGCCTGGCCCATTTCTCTGCCTGCTTCTGGTGTGATTTACTCCAGGGCAGCAAACTGGGCTGTGTGGCTGGCAGAGCACGAGCAGCTGTGCAACATCAGCAGCCCAACAAACCCTCCAGGAAATAAGAAGCAACTTCTTATAGTCAGTGTTAATGCTCATCTTAAGGATAATGACTTCATCAGCAAGCTGTATCAAAAAAAGTATTAGCAATCTGGGCTAGAACAAGCTAATAAATCCTCAAGAATCTTTTTTTTCCCTCCTCTTTTTTTTTTTAATAAGTCTTTGTGTGTTTTACTCTCTCAGGTATGAAAACAGAAGGAAGAAACTTCTGTCTGCTTGGAATTTGGATTGCAGACTTGCTAAAAGCACCACAGCTCTGCTTTTTATTTGGAGTTTTTGTTAAACTGAAGTTTTTTTCAGCCCCTTAAATAGGAAGAAAGCTGACTTCAACAATGTGGACAGTAGAATTTTGGAAGATGGAACTGTAATAGAACTGTAAAAACATAGCAAATTAGACATTGTCAGGATTGCATTTCCAGCTATTGTTTGTTGGGCTGATTAAATTTGGGCTCCTTGGGACTGTGCTGGCTGAAGGAGAATTAATGAATGTTTGTAGAGCACCATCTGAGCTGCTGTAACTGCATTTCCTTTCCTTCCCACCGTGGGAAGAACCCACGTGGATTTTTCTTACAACAGCCTTGTATTTATGACGTTTTGGACATTTATGAGAGCAAGGATGCCTGTGGCTTCTACGCAGATTGCAGTGGCACTTAATTAAAGTAGCTGTTACTCAAGCTAGAATTCTAATGCCATTTTCTCCTCTTTCTTTCAGAGGGAAGTGCAACATCTCCCATTTCTCTGACATATTTGCTGCTAGAGAGTTCAAGGCACGAGTGGATTCATTTTTCTACATCCTGGGCTATAATCCAGAGACAAGGTAAGTGAAAATGGCTTTTAAACTCCACTTCACCACTGACCTGAGCTGGTGTTCACTCAAAGGTTGGACTTGATGATGTTGGAGGTCTTTTTCAACCTTAATTCTATGAAAATTACTCAAGGGAACAAAGGTTAAAATCCAGCTGGTAGGAGGGTGGTGTGGAAGGGATGCAAGGGAGAAGCTGCATCTTTCTGAGTGTGTGTTTATACAAGGGAAAAATCAGAGTACAAAACTAAATTGTGCAGTAATGTGCTGCTTCTAAACAGCTTCTTGGAAATATGGAAGCTTTTTAAAGGTTGCAGATTTAATCAGGAATTCTTGGCTGTCTTGTTGGTTGATTGTACCCCCCTGAAAATACTTCCAAAAATCATTTGCATCTTCTAGTCAGCAAAATTGAAATTTAGACACTTCTAAGAAATCAAATTGAAAGTTTTTAAGTGTGGAAATTCCTGCTTTCATATGTAAATAGTCATTCCAGAGTCCCATAGCAGGAATTCCTGGTTCATGCTTTGCTGGCCTAGAACCAAATGAGGGGTACAGAAAGAACTTTTTTGGGAATCAGTTCATATTGCAGGAAGGTGTGTCCAGCATTCTCTTCAGTCTGCCTGGGGTTTGTTCAGCCAGCCTTGGTCAGCTGTGTTTGGAAAGCACAGCTCAGACCCTGCTGTAGCTTTGTTATTTTTCTGGGTCCAAACACAACACTTTCTCCATGTGTGGGATTTTCTGAGCACAGAAAATGCCTCACAAGTGCCAGCCTTGAGGAGTTTGTCGTTCAGGGGGGTATTTCCATGAGCACTCCAGTGAAAGGTGAATAAATTGGCCCAGGTCTGTGCCCTCTGGAATTGTTCCTTTCAGTGATTGTTCCTTTCAGTGCAGAACACAATCAGCTGTGGACCTTGATTTCCAGAGATACTGTGGAGAAAAGTCTCATTTGATGCGGGGATTAGATAAGCATATAAATAATAAATATTTGAATTGTTACACAGTAGATTTACTGTTTCTAATGCAGATCTGAATCTTTGTGCTTCAGGGCATAGCCAGCCACTAACTGCTTGCAGTTAGGAAGGAACTCCCTGTGTGGGTATTTATTATGTAATTGCCTATTTATGAGGCTTCCTGTACCTTATTCTGAAGTGTCTTAATCATTACTGATGTATTTTCTTTTGAGCAGTCCAAGGCAGGGCGTTTACGGGGTTTTCATGGTGCCCCTCTCTGATATTCAGCACCCTCCTTGGCCCCCGTGTTTGTCACTGTACTTCAATGCATTTTGGGTTTGAGTGTTTGTATTGGTGGCTAAAGGATGATTTCTCCTGTGAAATGCCATTTTTGTTGCTGTCAGTGTGGTTTTAAACCCACTTTCCGTGTAGAAGGAAGTAGCTGTTAATTCTTCCAGCTATTAGAGGATGACTGAGCCTGAGAAGATCAATGAAATGACAAAGCAGAGCACTCAGTGAGCAGCTAATTACTCAGACTAGCCAGCTCTGAAAAGTGGGTTTTTCTTCATTTGGTTGCAGCCAGGTGTTTTTCCTAATTCCAGCTCTTCAAGCCTGTATTTTGTCTTGGAATGGGGAAGGTTCAGAGAGAGGAGCTAAGTGAAGGCTGACACTGGCATCTCTAAGTATACCTAGATTAAAAAGCTGCTGAATTTTTGCTTGGAACTGGAAATAACCAGGTATTATTCTACAAAGAGTTTCATGGTCATGGATCAAAATCCTTCCTCCCAAACATTGTTTGGTGCCGAACATTCAAGGCTTGGGTGAATTTCGGAACAGAGGTTTTGGGAAGCGTTTGTCTATGTTTTAGTTGCACAACATTTGCTTTTCCTTTATTTTTAATCTTCTGGAGTGTTTTTGCTGGGGGATGTTGTGAGCTAAGTGATTTTTGGGGTGTTCTGTATTTTAGGGAATGGCTTTAGATTGTTTCAGCAGAGCCACAGAAGCTGAAACACTCAGTGAACAATTTAATTATTAGGTAGTTCATTGAAGGAGCCAGGCTGTTGGTGAAGGTTCCCAAGCAGGGGGTGGGAGGTAACAGAGAATAAGCAACAAGTAAATTGTGTATCCACTCATGCTACAATGAAAATTTCTCACTGGATTATTGCAGGAAAAGATCAAGGTTTGTTTTGTGGCCTGATCTGCTTTGCTTCCTCTGTCTTTCAAAATTCCAAATTTGGGAAACTTTTTATCCTTCTCTAGCCTCATGGTAGAGTGAGGCATCTCAGAAAAAAAAGAGGGAAATAGAGGAAAATCCTCTGGAAAATACAGAGGGATGTGTCCTAGTCAAAACCTTGTGTGCTACAGGAGACAGGACAGGAGAATGCGAGTGTTCTGTGACTCAGCTTCCAGCACATAAACTGTGCATTCAAACGTGGAGCTTTAGCACCTGAAACCCCCAGAGCCTTGTGATGAAGGCGATTTTCAGCAGCGGGAGTAGCGAAGCTTTGGGGCTGGTGCTTGGATCGCACCCGGAGCAGCGCCGGGGCCGGGCTGGGCTCGGTGCGTTGGCCGTGAGGGATCCCCCAGCCAAGGCCCCTCATCCCTCCGTGCCTCCCTCATCCCTCCGTGCCTCCCTCATCCCTCGGTGCCTCCCTCATCCCCTCCCGCGGCCGGGGAGGGCTCGGCTGCTCCCGGCTGCATTTGCAGAGCCCGGGCCGGGGCTGATTTCTGTATTTACAGAGCAGGGATCGCCTGCCGGAGCCCGGCCGCATCTGCGGAATCCCGGCTGGGAGTGATGGCGTGGGGAGCCCGGCTGTGTTCGCGGATCCCCAGCCGGGGCTGATCGCTGTTAGCGGATCCCGGCTGTGTTTATTCACGGAGCAGGGCTGTGTTTATTAGCGGATCCCGGCTGTGTTTATTAGCGGATCCCCGGCTGTATTAGCGGATCGCGGCTGTGTTTATTCACGGAGCAGGGCTGTACTAGCGGATCCCGGCTGTGTTTATTCACGGAGCAGGGCTGTATTTATTAGCGGATCCCGGCTGTATTTATTAGCGGATCCCCGGCTGTATTAGCGGATCCCGGCTGTGTTTATTCACGGAGCAGGGCTGCCGTTCCGGAGGCAGGGCTGAGGGAGGGAGGCCGGGCTGAGGGAGGGCTGAGGGAGGGTCACAGCACATGCTCAGTGCCGCCGGTCCGAGGGCGAAGTTTCTGCGTTCTGCGTGCGGGCTTAGGTCACAGCACAAGCTCAGTGCAGGCTCGGCGAGGTCTCCCAGCCCGCATGTGCCTCCATTTTGAGTTGGTAGAGTGGAAAAGGCAGAGTTTGAGCTGGTAATAGAGGGCTCAGCAATCCATCCCAACCCACAAGCGCCTGTCATAGTCATGGATGATCCATTCAGCCCCTGCAGGTAGGCTACATCACTCCGGCCTCCCCGAAACCATGGTGATTTTCGCTGTTGTTCGTGACTTCTGCAATGTTTATGAGATCATTTCATTGCTGTTGCATGTTCCTCAGAGCCCTGCCAGCACGGCAGCAGCTGCTCCCGGAGCAGGAGCGCACAGCCAGGGGCTCTGCCTGCCGAGGGGGGCACGGGGAGAAGCGCTGCAGCGGGGCGGCTTTGGGGGGTTTTTGGGGGGTTTCAGTGGAGCTGTGTGCATGCAGGTCCGGGCAGCTGCAGAGCCTCCCTGCAGGAGTGCAGTCAGGGAATGTTTGGGCCTGTTTGGGTGCTGTGAGGGTCGTGCATCTGCAGCCATTGGTTGCTCCGAGGATGGGTGGTTCTCCCGGTGATGGAGGGCACGGATCCCGCTGACACTTGCCCAGGTGTGAAGGAGAAGGAGCTGCTGTGGCTGTGCTTGCTGTCATGCAGATGATGCCGGTGCATCTGAACCGCAGCAGTGCTGCCTTGTGCAGGAGAGCAGCCCAGGGAGTGCTGTGCAGGCAGCACCTCGGAGGCTCGTCAGGCTGGCAAACACCGGGCTGGGCTGATGGAATAAAGTGCAGGGCTTGGGCTCTGAGGTGCTGCTGGGACAGCCAGCACTGTCACTGCTAAGTATAAATGGGTGTGTTGGCGGAGGGAACAGAGCTGTGCAGCCTCTTCTCATTCACAGGGGTCTGTGTTGTGCAGAGCGGGGCTCTCCTGCCCTGGTTCTGACCCCTCACCCTGGGCTCTGGGGCTGGGGACATGCTTCAGTCAGGGGAACTTGTTTGGGAGTTCCTGCAGTGTTTGGATTGAAAGGGGACAGGGCTGTGTGTGCTGCTCAGGGTGACATCTCTGGAGCTCTGTAGCAGGAGGTTGGCCCTTAGCCCTGCACACGTTGTCACTCACCTGGCAGTGGCTGTGTCACTGGGGCTTGGAGATGGGAGGGACAGCGCCTTCTCACATGGGCACAGAGTGACAGGACGAGGGGGAGCAGCTTCAGACTAACAGGGCACAGGCTGAAATGAGAAATTAGGAAGAAATCCTTTATTGTGAGGGTGGTGAGGCCCTGGCCCAGAGCATCCTGTGGCTGCCCCATCCCTGGAAGCATCTAAGGTCTGGTTGGATGGGGCTCGGAGCACCCTGGGATGGTAGAAGGTGTCCCTGCCTGTGGCAGGAGGTGGAACAAGATGGTCTTTAGGGTCCCTTTGAACCCATCCCAGCCTGTTATTCTTGTCAGAAGCTGAGGAATGAGTGATGAATAAACCTGCAGAATTCTGCCCACGTCAGTGCCACGTCCATGTCTGTATCCTGCCCCAAGTGTCATTCCCTTACCCATTTCCTTTTATACCTCTGGAGCATAAAAAAAATCAAAACCACCTATTTCACGTGGATCACTGGTCACTTTTGCCATTGGCTGAAGCAAAGTCCTGCTAATGATGACAGAGCTCAGTTCCCTTGAACTTCAGTCTGGCTGCATCACCTCTTAGTTTAGAGAGGAGTCTCCATAGGCCTGAGCTTTGGGCACATTCTTATTCCTAATAAAGGAGCTACTTGAATATGTGCAGGAATCCATCAGTGCTCTGCAGGAATACAGGGATATGGCAGCTTAGCTTGTGTCCTTAACATTGGTCTTAAATGTTCACTTCTAGGCAGAAGAGAAGGCCTTGGGCAGCCAGTTCATAACCAAGCAGCTCCTCAGGTTTGTGTGTAGGTGCACAGGGCTGTACTTCTGGGTTTAAAAAACAAAGCAACAGCACAGATAGAAACCCAACCTCCCTGCTCCCCCCAGCCAGGGAAAATCCCTAAAACCCACAGCCCTGCCCCAGAAAAAGCAACCCAAGAAAAGCCTAGGTGGCAGGAGGATGAGGCTGTGAGGTATCTTGGTGCTGGCAGGATCTGCAGTGCTCTGAACTGCCCCATCCTCCTTGGTCAGCCTGGAGCTGTGCTCCTGCAGTTACTCCATTCCTAACGGAGAGTTTTGTCCTGGCTGGGTGCCCAGCAGATTCTCCCAGTCCAGGCACTGCTGGTAGGTGGTCTGGTGAGTTAATGCCACTCCAAACAGCTGTTAGAAATTGCAGATATATCATGAGAATTGCTTGAATATTGTTCTTTGGATGAAGAACAGTCTCTTCCCTTTGTTCTGCCTTTATTTCAGCTTTTTTTTCCAGGCATAAATCAGTAAGATTACCTCTTTCCCCTTCCTTCCAATTCTTTAGGATGTAATTTGTTTTAATTAGAGCTTGTTTCCAGGTGTATGGTGGAACCAGGGATACCTTCCAGCTCCTTTCATGCTTCCCATTCTTCATGCTTATCACCTCTAACACGAGCTGTTGCTTCTCCCCGTGTTTGCTGTTCAGGGAAGCTGGAGATTGGTGTTGTCAAGCAAGTTCAGAGCCCCAGACGTTGATTATGGCCTCTGATCTGATGAAGTTTTATGGGAGAGTTCCCTGCTGTGCTGCTGCCCAGTTCCACTGTCCTGCCCAGGAGCTGGGGCTGTGCTGGAACAGTGGTGCTGCTGTGGTGTTCAGTCTGCTTTAACAGTGAATATTTGCTCTGGGAAGTGCAAAGGCACTGCCTGGCCATTTTAGAAACTGTACAGGACATACACTTAAACAGCATTGTTCCATGCTGGATTCATTTACTCATTTACTCACCAGTGTAAATGCTGCTTGTAAACAACCCTCTGGTTCTGTTAAAATCACACAAAACCATTTAAAAATCTTTGCATCATGCAATGGTTCCCAGTAATTCTTTTTTTTTGAACTTAATGATCAAAATGCTGGTGTCTTCCTTATCTGGAGGTAAACAAGTGTTAGAGAGGTGCTCCATGGCACCTGCCAGCAAAACATTCCCCACACAGGTAATTCCTGTGTGGAGAGAACACCTCCTTCCTTTGCAGTAACCTGGCTGTGAGTCACTGTCACCTCCATCCCACCTTCTGGGTAGGGGACAACACTGAGGCCTCTCTACAGGTTTGGGTTTTTTTCCTCCTCTATAAACATGATGAAAAAATAATGTTATCTTGACAAAGCTTTTCCTGTCCAGCTCGAACTTGTGCAAGTACTTCCTTCTGCAGAGAGCAGCCGGGTGCAGAGCAGCCTCCACGTCCTTCCCGTGGTGCCCCTGCAGCCAGGAGCAGGCTGGAGCTTGCTCTGGAGGTACAGGAGTTGGTACATGTTTATTCATTCCTGCTGTGGAGTGAGCAAGCACTGAGAACCTTCCCTTACAAGTTCATTTGCCTGAAATAAAGGTTAGATTTTTTCACCCAGAACACAAAATTACTAATGCTTTTTTTCAAAAATTATAACACACTGTTAAAACAGGTTTTAAATGAAGCTTAAACTTTCAAGGGGAAAGAATATTTTCTTAGGATACTATTTCTGTGAAATGGATTTTAAAATCTTGCTTAAAGAATGACGGTTTAAGACACAGGTGAAATCAGGGAACTTGTTCCTCTGAGGTATTTAACTCAGGTTTGTGAGTAGCTGTGGGATTTTTTTGGTTAAAGGTTGAGTAGCCTGAATGTGCTTGTCCCTTTTACATTTTGTAGTGTGCAGTGTATGAACATGACATGCATAAGATAATTTTAGGTTAAAATTAAGGATCCACTTGGCTCAGTATCCTGCCTCCCAACAGTGACCATAAACAGATGCTCTTGGCTGCAATGCCAGTCACTTTCAGGCCCTGATAAACTGGTTTTTAATCTGCTGGAGCGGAGTGATTTTGCTCTCTCCCATTTTGTCCCTCTAGAAATGGAACAAAATGATCCTCGCCAGATGTTTTTAGAACTGCCTCTGAAGAGCAGGGGTCTTTCATCTTGGGTATTGGACTGTTTGAATTAAAGGATTTTTTTTATAAAAAGCCTTTTCTTGGGACTTTCTTGGGAGTTTAATTTTACAGAAATCACAAGTATCTAGAAATTGTTTTACTGTGTGACACTCTCAGTGGATGTAGCTGATTATCTGGCCATTAACAATGACTGGTTAATCAGTGTTCAGTGTATGATTGCAGTTTATAATCTATTCTATAATGCATATGTCTAACATGGGCTTGGTTTTATTTAGTAAAGCCACTGATGTTGATACCAGGCTTCATAAATAACCCCAAATCTTGTAAGATTCCTTGTTCAGTGCTACAGCTTGTTACTGCTTATTAAAAACAAACCTGCAACCCAAACCCCTCCACATCCTGGCTTTAAGATGTCTTTCCTCTCTTAATCTTTGGTTATACAGAAATAATGACCTTCTCCAGCTGTTTTTGGGCACTTCCTTAGCCTGTCCTCACACGGGGATGGCTGAAAGCACAGGGACCCCTCTGGTGCCAGTCCCACAGCCCTGACCCTGCTCCAGCTGCATTCCAGGCTGCTGGAAGCTGGTCAGGCTGAGGGCACTTCAGTGTGGTGGCTGAAACTTCCTCTGCACATGGAGTTTGTGTCTCTGATGTGCCCATGCCACACCAGGCCATGGGTTTTAGCTTTTTGTTGGCTTTGAAAACCCTTTCTGGAGAGCTCCAAAGAGAATCAGAAGCACTGTTTGAGAGGAAGTTTGTGGCTGAGTGAACTGGCTGGTTTAAAAACCTTCTTCTGTTGAAGCATCCCTCTAATTAAATTAGGGATCACCTCAATCTGCAGAATCAGGGATGATGATGCCTGGGGTGGTTACGTGGGTAGCACAGAATGTTGTCCTGTGTGTGATGTTTGGGTTCTGGTTCTGTTTTGGGGTTTTGTTGTGGGGTGTTTTTTTAAACTTAATGGTAGCACTGAGTTATTTCCATGGGGTTTGAGCAGTTGCTGGCTGGCAGAAGCTGTGTGAGAGCCAGTGGGAGCACAGCGTGTGGGGAGAGCACTGAGGGCACGGTGACCACAGCAGGACAAATAATAAACCCTGGCTGCTGCTGGGTGCAAGGAGCTGCCCAAGAGCACAGCTGGTTCCATGGTGCTGCAGCAGTGCCACCTCCCTCAGCCCCGTGCCAGCCAGGGTGAAAAATGTGCCATTACTGCAGAGCAAGTCTCTTGCTGAACTCTGGCAGTAAAAAGGGAAACGAGAAAGGAGCAGTTGCACCATTTCTGAGGTCCCACCTGAAGGGCCCCCGGGGCATCCAGCCTGTGCAGTCCCATCAGAAGCCTGTCAGCCTCCTGGCAAAGGCCTTCCCTGGACGTGCTGGGCAACAACTGGCTGGGATTCACATCAAGGACAGGGCAGGGCAGTGCAGAAATCCCCAAATGCCTTTTGCCATTGCCTCCAGCCTCTCAAGAGAGTTTTGCTGTGAATTCCCAGCCTGGGATCCTGCCTGGCTCTGGGCATTGTGTACCAGGGAGTCCTGAGCCCAGGTTATCCCCAGAGCTGCTGTGCTGTGGGCAGCTCTGGTTGCCATGTTCCAGTCCTTCCTGCACTGTGTCCATGGACAAAGCTGCCAGCCTTGGTGCAGCTGGTGAGTGGTGTGGACAGGAAGGCAGGTGACAGACAGAGGGTGAAGCTCATTTCTGCATTGGAAGTCGTGCAGGAACTGCTGTGCCAGCCTTCCTCCCTCTCTCCTTCTTCCTAGAGCTGGAAAATGAGAGCCCTGCACCAGCCTGGGCTGCCTCAGTCCCTGCTCGTCCTCACCTCTGAACTGTTTTGTCTCAGTGGGGCTGCCTTTGGCCTTGAACCTCCAACCTCCCCTGTTGCTTCAGAAGGCAGAGGACAAAGCAGCATTGAGCTGAACATCCTCTCTCCTCTCCGGGAGCTGTGTGGAACAAGGCTCCGTGGATCAGAGCGTGCTGCTTTGCCCTGCTCTGCCACTGAAGCCTCCTGCCTTTTTGATATTCCGGCGCTGGCTCCCAGCTCCTTTCTGACCAGCCCCTGTTTACTTTGCAGAACACAACGTTGCCATGGCAACAGGTTACTTTTCAAAGGGAACATCTTGTCATTATATTTAATCCACTGCAGCTGAGGAGGACTGAAATATTAAGTTGTTGTTGCTATGGATACTGCTTTGTTACAGCAGTTTCTTTTGTGTCACATTTCATATACAGTGTTGGCTCCTTTTTTCCCTTTCCCATCGAATAAACACAGGATGCCATTCCATTCTTATTGTAATTGCTCTCACCAATATGATTTAGCTTCAAATCTGCAGTGCATTTTATTTTCCATAGCAAGAATTTTTCTTTCCATTTGAAACCCATTCCTGAGGATGTGGAAACAGTAAAAATTATGGAGCAGATCGTGTGCCCTTGAGGAGCCAGGGGCTTTGTGCCCTTTTAAAATCCCAGTGGGATGTTGAGCAGCCTGCCAGAGCTTCCTGCACAGCAGCTCAACTCAGCCCAGCCCTCACCTTCTGGGCAGGGGAGGGAGCACCTCGAGGTGTGAATATGCTCAGGAAATGGTGATGGGGTGATGGAAAGACACAGAAATATTTCTGCCCATGTTTCATGAGGAATAGTTGGAGAGCCCCACTGAGTTCCTACAGAAAGAGTTGGGAGCAGAAGTCCCATCCCAAACTTTGCTTTTAACTTTGCAATTACAGGGTGCTCCAGCCTAGATTCTTAAATGCTTTATTATCATATTCAGTGTGGTGCAGCTGAAGAAATTGGGAGCTGGGGGATATTTGGTTCTTCCCATCTGAGCTGAAAGCAGCCCAGTGTTCAGTGTGGGTACAGACCCTGCTGGTGCAGCCTTGGCTGGTGCAGGGCTGGGTGCAGCTGCAGACACTGCACAGGAATGTTGTGAGCTGCACTTACACTGATGAGTAGGGATGTGCATGGCCTTAAAATGAATTCTGGGAGGAAAGGAAGAGCATCAGCATTTTCTGTTGTCAGCTTTCCCTTTGCTCCTCGCAGGGAAGAATTCTGACACCTTGTAGCTGAAAAGACGTAACCTGGTATTTAATGTATGACTTTGTAAATAGAAAATTGATTTCCTAGTTCAGTCATTTCCTTGCATAACCTGAAAACAAGAAAACAGTGTCAGGTTGTCTTGCAAAAAGATGCATTGGGGGAAAACATTTTGGTGTATTCTCATTGTTTCCTGGAGGCTTTTGGCTCATGTTTGGAGTGGATTTGTTTCCTAGGAGAGTATCACTGTCCCAGCCCCTGCCAAGGGACACCTTCCACAGAGCAGGTTCCTCGACACACCTGAGCATCCCCTCTTGTTTTCTTAATAATGTGTTCTGTTTGCTTCTGTTCCACTTGCATTCGAAATGCAATGACAGAAAAGACTGAATATGACCCTGAATTTCATTAATTGCAATTCTTTCTCATTGCTGTTTTTCCTTTGTATCTTAGGAGGCTAAACAGTACCCAAGGTGAAATCAGAGTTGGACCCAGCCACCAGGTAAGGGGTTTTGTTTGTATTCCAATATCCAGAGAGGCTTTTGCCTCTTGGTCTGTTCAGATGACAGTTGCTTGAAATAACATGTGTTCAGATACAGTGGGGTTTTGTAGAATCATCTTTAGATGAATCACTTTAGTGAGTTCTCTAGAATTCCTTAGCTCATTTATTGACGTTTTTCTGTGTCAGATGTTGATATGTCAATGATTTTTAGTAGCAGAAATGCTGTTGGGTTAATTCTTGGATAAGATTGGAGGAATATGAGTAACTGCTGGAAGTTAAGGAAGTGCTTTAAGTCATTTGGATTGTTAAAATAGAAATTGAGAAAGCTGCTGAGTGTGTTCACACACTGGGAAGCAGAATAAGGTTAAGACTCTAGATGTTCCTGGTATGTTAATTCTAATTTGAGAGGAATCCTTCATAAGCATTGGAAATAATCTGTTCTTACAGGGTATTAACATACAGCTTGCTCTGGTTCATAGGGCCAGATCTGTCACTGGGAGCTGAGGCCTCTCCTTTTCCTGAGGAATTGACTTTGTAGTGTCCAAGTGCTGGATTTTTGCATCCAAGTGATGAATATTCATTCAGACCCTCTTCAAAATCTTGTTTAAGAACTAGTGAAAGTAAATATTTATGGAACCCGATGTCACATTCTTAAGGATGTTTTGCCTTCAGAGGAAAAAAGTCCTTGGCAATTAAACCTGTAGTGTTCTTTTCAGTAGTCATAACAAGAGTGCTGTAAATGATACCTTCAAAACAACTTTCATCTCAAATTGTCATCTAATATTTTGGCAGGCATTAGTCACCCTGCTCTAAGGTATAATTACCACATGCATTTATGGATGGGGAAAAAAAGGAGGAAGAAGGTCCATTGATTTAGAATACTGTTAATTCTTGCTTGCTTCATGCTTTAGACTTCCACTGTTCTCTCACTTACCCTTGTTTCTGACAAATGTCATCACCGAGAGGATTTTCCCAGCCTGTTAATGAGTGTGAGGTGCTGTGTTTGGGCAGAGTAGGGGTTGGTTGTAGCCATGGCAGGAGTCAGAGTGGTGTTTGCTGCTCCCTGTTGTGTCTGACCCACCCTGGGGAAGGGGTGAGAGGGGTCTCTGCCCACGGGGCTGTGCTGGTCAGGGAATGGACGTGGAAACTCCTCACCCCCCTCAGCGAGCACAAGGTGAAAGCAGCAGAATCCAGAGCCTGGTGAAAGGTGAAAGCAGCAGAATCCAGAGCCTGAACAGGGGTTTCTGGTGACTCTGGTCACTTGTGCACGGTGCAGGTGTCAGAGGCTGCTGGCTCAGGTTTCCCTCAGCACACAGATCCGCCACGCCTCTGCCCGTGTCATCCCAGCAAGAGGGACACGAGTGGACACACACGTTCTGTAGGGCTGCAGGATTCTCAGAATTCACCTCCCGGGGGAGCACTGCAGGTCTGTGCTGCATGTTCTCCTGGGACAGCTTCTGGCTACAAATAACAACCAGGGAGGTTTGGAGTCCCCACCCCTGGACGTGGCACTCAGTGCTCTGGGCTTGGAGACAAGGTGGGGATCAAGACACAGCTTGGACTTGACCATCTTGGAGATCTTCTCCAGCCCCAGTGATTCTGTGATGAAGAGGAAGCTGCTCCTGGGAGTAACTGCAGTAATTAAGCATTTTCCAAGGGTACAGGAGGCTGAACATGGGCTTGTGCAGCCCCCTGGTTGCTGGAGTGCCTCGCTCTCACAGAAATCCCAGTGCTGGCTTATCCCTTTCCAGAAGAGAAGTTCAATGACATATCCATTTTCCCAGGCAAGAAGTAAAATAAAGTACAGATTAAAGAGCAGAACATGAAAGACATCTGAACCTGTGACTTGTAATTACTGGTTATGTATAAATGTTGCCTCTCAAATACGTTTAGCGTTGTAAGTATAGGAGGTAATTATAGGGCTTAAAAGCTGTTTCTGAAGAGGCTCTCAGCTATCTCATCTCAGAGCAGTAGATGACTAAAGATGCTAATTGGGTCTCTGGATAGAGTGTAATACTTATTTAGAGGCAGTGTTCATTTCGCTGAGCTATCTCCCTTTCAGGAAATGTCTTTGTTTCTCTTTAGAGTTCTAATGATTTACTGATTTAGAGTTTCTAATGATTTACATTTAATTTTAAACTTAATGTCAAATGTGTAGGGTTTCTTGCTGATTTAAAATGGGACACGTATGGTAACTACCTTCTTGCCTTCCTTCATACGAGTGTGTTCTGTGAGGGTTTCAGCCTGGCAGGATCAGCACCCTTGTGACAAATGCTGTGTCTGAGGGGGAATTGTCCATCAGCTCGTGGGCTGTGCAGTACAGAACGCTTTCCTTGGAAGCTCTGCTGTGTCTGTGTACAGAAAGGCTTCACAGGCACTGGGCTGAGGTGGTGTTAGCCCTGAATAATTGTCAGGAGAGTCACTGCCCTTTTGTAGAAGGAATGCTGGATAAAGGGAATGGGCTGGGGCTTGGTGCCTCAGTGTCCTCAGAGTTCTGAAACTTGGAACAAATCCCTTCACCACCTGTTGTCTGAACATCTTCCATCTCCCAGATCATACCATTCCAGAGAATTTATGAACCTGTGTATCCTCCTGACATTAGGAACAACTGCCATGTCTGTGTGAACTCGTTTTCCAGGCCAAGCTCCCCGAGCTGCAGCCGTTCCCTTCCCCGGACGGGGACACGGTGACACAGCACGAGGAGCTCGTGTGGATGCCAGGAGTCAACGACTGTGACTTGCTGATGTACCTCAGGGCAGCCAGGTGAGTTCAGCCACCATCCTGCTGTGCCTGTGGCCTGCTGGGGTGGCAATGTGCAGGGTTGTGGGTGCCATCAGCTGAGATGTTCAGTTTGAGACAGGAACGCTCAGATTTGGGCCAGCACAGCAGCTTCCCATCAGCTGTGGCTCTGGAGTTAAGGTGCAAAGCCAGCAGAGTGTGCTGGCATGGAGCGCTGTGGGATGGGGGACGAGGGAGGAGCTGCTCTGGGACAGCAGAGGATCCCTTCAGGGAATCCCATTGGGAGCTGCAGTTTGCATTTCAGTTCTTCCCTGGTTTGCCTGGTGGGTTCAGCAAACCCACTGGTGGGCTTCACAGTAACTCAGAGTCTCAGTAAATTACTTGTAGCTTGCAAGAATTCAGAGGCTGGGGAATCTGCAATTTCAGTCAGTTTTCTGACATAATAAAACCAAGATGACAGCACAGAGTTTGCTGTCTCTGCCGAGACTCTGTTCTCCTGTCTGCAGGTTTCATCTTCTGTAATCCTGATCAGGCTCTGCTCCTATGGCAGTGCAGACTTCTAACTGATGAAAGCAAATTAGATAGGATTTTAATGCTGGATTTATCCCGTGTGTTGAGGTGACTCAGCTCTGCAGTTTTGTGCTGCTTTGCTGTCCTTGTTCCATAGTGCTGCAAGGCCCTGAAATTCCTGATTTAAGGTGTAAATGCAGTATTTGTGTACTGCACGAGGTGTGCACCCAGCAGCAGCTGAGGAGTTGACCCCTTTCCCCTCTCCCTGCAGGAGCATGGCAGCCTTTGCAGGGATGTGTGACGGGGGATCCACAGAGGATGGATGTGTGGCTGCCTCCCGGGACGACACCACCCTCAACGCCCTCAACACAGTAAGTGATCCCCGTGGGCAGGAGCAGCCTTCCTGCCATCCCTGGGCCACCTAAAGCAGGGAGTGAGTCAGATATTTAGCATGTAAGCCAGATTTTGGGATCACGTTTTTTGGTAGTACTCCTTTCAAATCCCAACTGATTTTCCAGACTCTGAGCTGCAGAAGTTCAGTGATGAACTCGGGGGTGGTGCCTTGAAGGTGACCCCAGTGAGTGTTTTTGGGAAGCTGCTCAGGTCAGGGCCACCAGCTGGAATTGTGACTTGCTCAGCTGCCCCCAACCTGGCTGTTGGGCCTTGTGTTCAGCCCAGCTAGTCTGGAGTTCTAACTGGAGTTAAAATGCCTGCATTCTTCACAGGGAAAATGTTCCTTGTGCTCCTTTCCCTGGGGATGGAGGCCACCTGATGCTGGTGCCTCAGCACTCTGCAGCTGCCTGATTTGTTCCCTGACGTCCTTCTCAGAGACTCAAATTTCTGTTAAGGTCAATAATGACTAAAGAGGTTTTGGAATTGGAATTTCTTTCCCCTTATCTATAATAAAAGCCTAATGCAGAAAATTCATTTAACTTCACTGCTTCTCTATCTACTTTAATTACTCCCTTTAATCGCTTGGCAGCCTGAGGAATCTGCAGTTGCACTTGTAGAGTTCTTGCTTCTGAAATTAGATTAGTCCCAAAATATTTGGTTTTGTTCTTCTGGTTCTTTTCTCTTTGTGTTTCTAGTGCATGTCTATTTTAGAAAATGCTTTCCTTGTCCACTTTGAATTTTTCTAGAAAAGAGTTTCCTTATAAATAATAGTTCTGTCAGGGATATTTTAAGAAACTTTGACTTATTTCTGAGACCCTGCTTGTTTGACTTTGAACAGTTTAGATAGGTCACTTGTTGTCCTGACAAAATGGTACCTTTTTTATCTTTCAATTCACCACCTATTTAAAACAGATCAGATTTATCTGATAAATGACTTGTGAGCCTCTTAACCTCCACTAAGTTGTGTCTTTGTTTAGAAATTATCATATGCAACCCAGAAGATTAATGTAAAAGAAAATGGTGTGGTATGATTTCTTATTATGGAAATCCAATAAACTTTGGAGGAGCACTTCACATAAATCAGTCTTGACAAGCTCCTTTGCTGCTGTTTTATTTATGTAATAACAGGTGCTGTAAGCCCCCAGAATGATTTATTGTTAATTATGCCAGATAGAAATGAAGATCATGGAAGGCACAGTGCAACATACAGACATCACATACATGTATTTATTTATATCTCAGCTCAGTGAAATGATTATTCACTCAACATTCCAGGTGAATTCCAGCTCCTGTTCCTTTGTTTGGCTGTTGGGGTTTGCTGCAACATTTGTCACTGTAACCCCTAGGAAGGAAATAAAGTTTTCATTTGGAGTTTGCTGCCCTCCTGATGGGTGCTGATGTCGGGTTGGGAGGGCTGGAGGAGGACACAGCAGCTCCTGCAAGTCTTTCACCACAATAATGTTGAACAAATTATCCCAGAAAGCTCATCCTGCTCTGTGGGGGGAAGGTGATGCCAGATCTGGCAATCCAGGGAAGGATGGAACAAGGTGAATATTGAGCACGAGCCTTGTAGCTGCTGCTGGCAGTGCTGAGGAGGGAGAGCTGGGGGAAACCCTGGAGTAGTTCCTTCCCCTCCCTCCTTCCCTCCTCTTTGCCCTCCAGACTCTGATTTAGCATCAGATGTGGTTTAAGATCCTTTCTGCGTCCATACCAATGCAAAGCCAGAAACTCATGACCTCTTTTATCCTTTTGACCTGTGCCTGCTGGTCAGAGGTTCTGCAGTGCTGTTCCCAGAGATCCCAGGTCAAGCAGGAGTTAATTTACTCCTTTGTGCTCAGATCTGACAGAGTTGCAGAGGAATAATTCGTTCCCAGTGGTCAGCCTTGCCTGGTGTTCTGTGAAACAGCAAACCCTGGAACAGACTGGGGCTGGCAGGGTGCAAACTCAGTGTGGAGCACGAATCTCTGAGGTTTTGGTCATGGTTTTGCTGGGGAAATCAGAGCCAGCCACTCCTATTTATCCTCATAAGGTGAAAAAACAGCACCACTTAGGCTGGTGTAGTACTACATGGAGGAGAGACCGAGCAATGATATGCTAATACTGTGTAAATCTCTCTTTACTAATAGTGTTGTTGTGCCTTCTCATAACTCTGCTGCATGGGAACGTGTCATTATGAGTGACAAACATGACAGAGTAATCTCAGTGCGAGGAAATTCAGTTCTAACTAAGATGTCACCCAGACAAATTACTCCCTGTTTTAACTTGCCCTTAGACCAGATTTTCTTGTTCATTAACTACAGACAAGGTTGAAAGCATAAAAAAAAAATTATTTAAATATATGTTAGCATTTCTTCTTATTACTAGTTTAGCTTCTGGATGAGTGTTAATGAGCAGCTGCTCTGCTGGTTCACACGAGGTAGGGCAGCACTGCAGGCCAGGCTCCCTGCCCAGGCCTGCTGGGGGCTGGAGCCACCTCTGTGCAGGAGACAATTCTGCCACTCGGGGTTTTCATTCATCCTCATCCTCGCTCTCAGGGGAGAAACGTCAGAGCTTTATTTGTAGGATGATTCAGGAAGTCTTTTTACAGAAACTGTTGAAACAGGCAGGTAAAAAAGGGCCAAAACCGACTGCCGTGGTTGCTTCTAAAATTTGGGGGGAATGTGCAAAGTACTCCTATTTTTTGAAAGGTGTTTTTAAAGTGCTGTTGTAAGTTTTGCAGGTAGTTGGCAAGTTCTTGTCCTGGCTGTGTGTGGAGCACTGGCCATGCCTGCATTGCCCCACAGCTGCATTTTGGGCTGTTTGGCAGCTCCCTGGCAGTGCCAGTGCGAAGTGGCTGCATCACAAATATCAGGCTTTTTAATCTTCATCAGCAGCATCTCTATATAGGTGCTTAAAATAGATTAGAACTGGGGGGAAGGGATGGAAGTTGGGGTTTTTTTTTGTTTGATTTTGTCTGATACCCAAATAATACCCTAAAGGGCACTTGGGGCTCTTGTCTTGCTGGGTTTTAGAAATGGTTGATGAAAATTAAAAGGAGCATTTTCCATTTTCATAGCAGGGCAAGGATGTCCATAGCTATAAAGAATATCCACAGCCCACTGAAATTTGTCAGCTCTGCTACTGGAAGAAGTGACCCAAGTTACATTTTGTACAATTTAATAATTGGGTGTTGGGCTGGAGTTACTGCACCCAAAGATGGAGCTGCTCAAGCCACATGGCAGCAATCCCTGTCCTGCTTCTCATTTTCCTTGTCTTTTTCCTTCTCCCTCGTCTTGGGATGGGATTTGTCCAGGACAAGTCATCATCCCATGGAAGAGCCAGCCCTGGAACCTGGAGAGCTCTGGAATTCCAGCGGTGTCCTACCAGTGCTGGACATGCTGCAGCCCCATAAAAGTGGGTTTGGCTGAAGGATCCCTTCTGCTTTAGGGTCCAACCCAAACCAGGCTGGGATTCGGTGACTTTGAAGCAGTTCAGTAAAACTCTCATGAGATAGCAGCAATTTTGCCTTGGAGAAAAAGGCTCTGGGATCTCACTGTTCTTAATGGACTGCAATTATTTAATCCTGAGTCCTGGATGCAACCTCACTGAGCTGGGCTTTTCAAGGGAGGTCATAATGGCTGTAATTGCCAAAGGAAGCGTTGCAGGAGCAGGAGCTGCCAGATGCAATGCCACTCTGCTCTAAAAAGGTCACAGGAAAGGGACATTTAAATTAAGTTATAAATTACAATTGAAGAACAATATTTTGATGAGCAAGCCCAGAGATGTCAGTGCTGCAATATGTAATTCATGGGTTCATTACAGACTGGAGGTGCCTGACAGCTGAGCCATGCCAAAGGAGAATTTATTTGCAGCATCACCCAGACAGAAATGGCAGCTCTGCTCAGGGGCTGGAGTAGGAACTGGGAACCTTGGGGGGAATGTGCAGACTTGATGGTAAA
The DNA here is from genome assembly GCA_026261815.1 of Monarcha castaneiventris obscurior. Taxonomy (NCBI): domain Eukaryota; kingdom Metazoa; phylum Chordata; class Aves; order Passeriformes; family Monarchidae; genus Monarcha; species Monarcha castaneiventris. Next base: position 2,129,397 of record JAMPIT010000002.1, on the reverse strand, counting down.
ATCCCTTCCCTGGGACCTGGCTTTCTTCAGTAGCAATATAAAGGAGGCTTTTGGACATGTGCACATTCAGATTTTTCTTTAATCCTGTCCAGTGATGCAGAAGTTGCTGTATTTTCTCTTTAAGGTACATTTGTGCTGGTTCCCTTTGTTGCAGTTGTTCACAGATAAAATGTCACGGTGCTGCCAAATTTGGCTGGCAGAGTTAATGCTAAAAATGGAGATTCTCTGGCTGACTGGACAATGATCCAGTGTTTGTAGAAATACCTGGAGAAGTTCAAGCAGAAGTTAATGAAACCAGAGGCAGTCATCATTAGCTGTTATTTATATCTCTGAATCTTGCCAGTAAAGTGCTCAGATATATTAAATGAGTGAAAGTGAAAAGCAGAGAATGAGCCAGACTGGAACACGTAAATTTAACTCCAGCACTTAGAGAAAATATTTTTCCTTTCTGCTGCATTATCCTACTCCTGGCATTTATAAAACATTTTTTTCCCCTCCCACCTGCTAAAAGTAACGTTTTTCAGGAGACTCTAAGCCGGTAGCACGTTTTCACGTGGGTCTTCTCTGTTCCATGGCTCTTCTGTCACATCTGTGCTGATGGGGTTTGGGACTGGTATTAATGTAATTACTTTGGTCAAAAGTTAATGCTCATATTTTCTGTTGCTGTTCTAGGACAGCCTTGCTGGCCTGTAAACTTTTGTTTTTCTGGAGTAGTTGCCTGTCAGACCAGGCTGTTCTTTCTGGGCTTGTCTGGGTTTTTTTTTTTTTTTTTTTTTTTTTTTTTTTTGGTTTTTTTTTTTTGCAGATTGAGCTGCTTGGGCAATGGGGCTGCCAGGGAAAAACACGTGTTGTCCTTGAGACAAAATAAAGATGCCCTCCAAGTTACAAAGAGGCTTTGGCATTCCTCATGGTTTGGGAGGGAGCAGAGGGGGAGGGAAACAGAAGCACCATTCTCCTCAGCACTGTCACATTTCCTAAGTGAAAAATCTTCTAGGTAGTGGCACGCACAGAAAAGAAGCATTTGCAAGGTGAGCTGGCAAAACAAACAGTGCTTTTTTCTTTGAGATGGATTTGTTCCCAGTGCTGGAGTGCAAACAAGGGGGAGAATTAATGTGTACCCAGCAGAAAAGGCAACATCTTGTTTTCATGCCTCTAAGTAGGCACTGCATACCACAGGAGCCTTAGAACTGATTTTTTTTTTTTTAGTTGGTTTTATTTCAGGCAGTTTTGGTGTTTGAGCAGAGCCAGTGAGGGCTGGCACTGCAGGCTGAGCTCTGAGCAGGGCCCAGCTGAGGGGGGCTGAGGTCCCTGTTCCCCTTCAGGCCAGGCTTACAGCCATCCCCTGGTGTCCCCAGGGAATTCCAGGGCTGGAAGCAGGAGCTGTGCCCAGGCAGGGCTGCTGGTGGCTCTGCTGTGCTGGCACCTCCCAGAGCTGGGGCTGCAAGGGGGACCAGGGAAATGAACTTTTGGAACTTGGTGCATCATTGTCTTGGGTTACCCTGCATCGCTGCAGGGAATTAGTGACTGCACCCAGTGCCTGAAACCTCCCCCGAGGTGCCAAATAAAAGCTGGAAATTAAGAGAAAACCACTCTGGCTTAGTTTTCTTTCTTTTCCACCTTCTGTTCTTCAAGCACTCGTCTCACTGCAGAAACACCCTGTTTGTATTGTTGTTACAGTTTGCTGGTGAGGAAAAAAAAAGTTGAGGCTGCCAGTTAAGGAGCATTTGTATTTGTTCTAAAAACACACTGCAGGTAACAGCAGAGCTCTGTGCCCAGGAGTGACCTTTTCTTTTTAGAATTACTTTTTTTTTTCCTTTGAAATTCCCCTAAGTATTCAAAACTAATGAATGCCCCAGTAACTTGGTGGAGGGGGAAGAGACCTTCAGCAGTTCAGATCTGTTCCTGCTGACGACAGGAGATTTCAGCCAATTTGTGTGAAGTATAACCCATAATGTATTAATTTTTGTTTTATCATGGCTGACATCACATGGAGCCCTGTGAGTAGAAGGGAGCAGTGTGACTTTGGCTTAAACATTACCTGGGACAGGTTGAGGAAGGAAGGGGAATGCCTGCTTGGTTTAATGCTGCTGCTTCTACTGATAAAACCTCAGTTACCCTTCAGGTTGGTTAAATTTCACTTCATACATCAACAGTAAAAATAATTAGGCAGAGAACATCTCATGTGGCTCCCTGTAGTGGTTTTTTTCCCCTCCAATATCAGATCACTGCTAATCCCTTTGAATGATCTATTTGTCTTCTTTATTTTTCAGCTACATGAAAGTAACTATGATGCTGGAAAAGCCCTGCAGCGCTTGGTGAAGAAACCTGTGCCAAAGCTGATTGAGAAGTGTTGGACTGAAGATGAAGTGGTAGGAAATGATTTATCTCCTCCAGCCTTTAGAGTTCATGTTGCTTCTCTTGCTTTTTTATGGTTTGTTTTTTTTCCTTCCTAAAGAGGTTATCTTTATGAGCAAGAAGAGGGCAGGTGTGTAAATAAAAATGCACATATATGGGTATATAAATGAAAATGCATGGGTATGTAAATGAAAAAATCTGTTCCAGTGCAAGACAGAATTGCTCATGGAAAAGTGACAGGAGAAAAGTTTGGTCGATTTTTTTTTTTTTTTTTTTTTGCCTTGAGTGGATCAATTTTTCAGCTGGTTAATTGGTGAAGTGTTTAAAGAAGTAAACAAAAATAAAAATGTGATCTTGTTAAGCTAGTAATATAAAGCTGGCACTGGTGTTAGAACTGATTAATGGAGGAAACTTTCCTGGTCTCTTAGTGGTTTTAATTATTCAGGCAATGGCTGGAGAGATTTTTTGAGCCGGAGGTTCTCTGCGAGGCTTTCAGGGAGTTCTTGCAGTGAATGACGTGTGCTCTGCTCTCTCCTTATTTAAACCTTCCTGCAGGAGCTCGAGGAGGGCTGGGCCAGCCTAGAGCCCCTCTCTGGGGCTGGTTCCAGGCCCAACAAAGAACCTTTGTGGCTGCCTGGAGCCAGGGAGGGAGGGAGGGAGGAGGGAGGATCCTGAGCTGGCCTGGCAGCGATGCCAGGGTGTGAGCACAGAGCCTGGGACACGCTTTCCTGATAAGTTCTGCACTTATCTTGTCACAAAAGGGAGGTTTGTGTTGGGAACTGACTGCTGGAGCAAATCCTTGGAGTGCTCTGCCCTGTGTTTGGTAAGTTTGGGTTGAGATTGCTTCAGCCTGTGCTCTCTGTGTACATCCAGGGGTAAATTGTGCCAGCACGCCTCTTTTTTTCCCTGTGTAGCTTTTCCCCCCTCTCCTCATTTTTTTCCATCAGCTGCCCTGAGCTGTGAGTGCTGGAGCTGCTGCACTCGGGGGTTTTGATGATCAGCCCATGTTAAATGAGAGAGAGTCGAGCCTTACCAATGGCAAAGCCAAAGTTTATTGAAAAGTGAAGCATTACTGCTAAAGTGCAGCCTGTGAGCACAGAGTAATGATCACTGACTCTATAAATCATTGTCAGCCCCAGCTCATTTTATCATATTTGTTCTTGCTCTGCTCCATCCAAGTTTCCAGAAACATTTGGCAGCCCTCCAGCCTGGGCAGAGCCAAAGATCAAACTGTGCTCTTATTTATAGACAGCAAAGCTCCACCTGCACAGCCTCAGAGCCTGTTGGTCCCTGCAGCTTGGAGACAGCTTCAGCCTAAAGCAGCTGTGCTGCATTTTGGAGCATTTTGGAGACTTGAAAGGGAAGTTTCCTTATTGCTGGCTCTGTGAAACTGAGGAGAGCTCTGCCTGATCCACAGGGTGCTAAAGCTGCCATAGGAATTCTGCAATGAAGTATTTGTCAGAAAATTCTGATGTGTCAAACCCTAAGTCTGGCCAAAACAATTAAATTGTGGTGACAGCCTTAACTGTGTGTGTCCCCTTCATCTCAGGGTGGCAAGTGATGGAGCCTGCAGTGATGTGGTGGGCTGAGAATCCCAGAGAGATAGTTCTGAGGGAAATGAAGACCCAGGTCTAATCCCTGTCCTTATTTGGGGCTAGACGTGTAATTAATCTCTTCTTGCAGCCCAGCAAATGTCTGCTTAAGTTTTGCAGTTGGATAAATCAGCAGATCCCACACCAGATACGGAGCTGTGGTCAGTTAACCTGAATAATAATAATAATAGTAGTAGTAGTACCATGTTTTAAACTTTTTTCATGGACTCTCAGCTGCCCAGACAAAGCCTTTGTTTTTCGTTAGAACTGTTCTGCTGCCTGTGACCAAACTGTGAGGTAGGAGCTGCTTGGCAGCATCAGACCTGATTAAACCAAAGGATGGGAGTTGTGTTATTTTTACTGCTGCTGATGCGGTTGCAGACGTTTAGATGGAATTAGACAGAGGGAAGAATTGGCCACTGATTGAATTACATGAGGGCTGTGTAAATATGAAGACTGAGGTTTGTTGTCTCCCTCGTGTCTCCGAACCTGTGGCTATTTTTAAAGCTTTTTTTATCCCAGTATGTAAATCCAGAGGCACAGGGTGAGGGCCAGCCCTGCACACTGCCTGTGAGAGAGAGTGAAGAACCTCCTGCTCTGATGTGTGCACGGGCAGCTCTGAGCAGCTGCTTCCTGTTTGTAAAGGCTCCTTCCCCACCTGACAACATCAATTTCCAGCAGAGGTTTGATGGGCAGGGCTTGGTTTCTCTTGTAATGCTCAGGAATTCACTTCTGTGGGCAAGTTGGAGCAATTGTCACATTTAATGCCTGATTGAGGCCCGTTCTGAGCACACACCAAGCTCCAGCAGCATCACCTGGTGCTGAGGGGCTGCAGTTTCCATGGGAAGCAGGGTGGAGGAGAGGGATTATTTGGGGAGAAGCCAGGAGCAAAGTTGTCTTGTTTTTGATGCCTCTTACAGGTTTAAATCTCCACTCAAAGCCAGCACAGGATGTCAGAGCAGTGACAGTGATGTCCCTTTGCCAGGTGTGGCATTTTGGATGCAGGCAGTCAGAAACCTCCCCTAGGGATGGAATGGTGCTGCTCTGTTCTTCTCCACCTGGAAATAGTTCAGAACTGCTATGGGAGTGGAGTTTGGAGCCATGAGCTGAATTTGACAGTGCCTCTGCTTCCTCTGGGGCTTGCCCTGGTGATGGAGTTGGGTCCTTTCCACAGGTCCCACATCTGGGACCAGGAACATGAACTTCTTCAGCTGAGGTTAACCTGAACATCCACATTCCCTGCTGTGGTTTCTGTGGGAACATCTCCCGAGGCAAATTGTCCTTACAAAATTTCCACATCTTGAGACAAAATCTTCTCTGCAAAATTGCTTTTATATTTCAGTGATGTTCAGTACAATTCTGACCCTGTGCTTGCTCCAGGTCCAGAAAGGAGCTCCCATTTCAGATCAGGAGCCTATCAAAGAGCAGTAATTTATACAGGGTACAGTGGGCATCTTTAGTTCTGGTAACCCAATGGAGAGGTTTTCAGTTCTGGAGTGCTTCATGTACTGGAAATGGGGAAGGAGAGGAGCTGGTTCTGACTGTTCCTCACCCAACAGCCCCGATTCCACCTCAGCTTTTTATCTCTTCATTCACAATGTGCTTTTTTCTCTCTCTCTCAAAAGTTCTAGCGAAATCAATAGGGCTTACAGGAGACAGAAATAGGCGTCACAACTAAAGGAACCTGCAGTTTATTAGGTTTTTAATTAAACATGATGAACACATTTTAAATACCACAAAGGCCTGGGGCTGAGCTGCATCTAATCGAAACAGATTAAGTCACCCGTCCACACTTGGGTAGTTATTAATTCTGTTTACTTATGCATGCTTGCTACAGGCAGAGTTTGGTGCTGCTCTGCTGCAGTTTATTGCACAGGGATGCTCTCCTGCATGGAGCTGTGCTCCTGATTAGCATTCAGATGTTGATTATGAACAACACTGGCGAGGCTTAATTGAAGCACCTTTGGAGCTCGGGGCTGTGTCTTCCAAAGTTAAAGGAGATCTGGGTGAAGCAGTACTTAAACATTTGTTATTGGGCAATTCCTCCCTTTTCCTCTACACTTTGTTCCATCCATGTTAAATTCTTTAAAGGAAGTTGCCAAGTGTTCCTTGGGAAGGTTTTTTCACCGTGTGCATCTCTGTGCAGAACTGTCAATGCCACCCCGTGACATCCCTGATAACTGCCTTTTATCTTGAAATATTCTGCCTTTTAAATATTTCACATCGCTCTTGATGTGGAGTAGTTGAGGTAAACAACCTCCATTCAAACAACCTCCTCAATTTATGTGCAGGGGTAGTTAATCCTTGCTGGTGCTAAATCTTAATTGGCCGTGTACATCGATTTACAAGTTCATAAATTTTAAAATATCCACACCTGGCTTCAGCCTAAACTCATTTATCATAAAATACAAGTGGAGATTCTTCTGCCAAAAAGGACAAGATACAGCAAACTACTTTCCTAATATGTTTGCAAGTGTTTGTAATCCAGCGTGGCAGGTCAAGGAATTACTTATGCAAAACCCTCAGACTTATTTGCTTGGCTCCTTTGCCTGGAATCATCCTCAAATGTCTCCCACCCGCCCTTTTTGGAGTGTGTGCTCATGAAAACATTGCTCTCATGGCTCCCTCCTTTGAAGCCAGGGCTCTTCAGATATGCTGGGAGACAGAGCTGATTACTGGGGCAAAAATACCATGAATTTTATTTACTGATTATGTGGCAGCTATAGAGAATGAAATTCAGAGCCAGATTGAAACAGAGCCTCTGGAATAGTCGAGTGGAAAAAAATCATCAAGGGACATTGGAAAAGCTGAGCAGCATTGCAGGGTAGGCTCCTGGAGTGGGCTTGGAAGGTTAAGACACCAGTTACTGCTCAGTTTTATTGTTTTACCCACAAAAAATAAACATTGCAGCTTCCCAGTGGGAGTGACAGTCCCACTAAATGAACTTTTTCTGGAATTTAGCAATCCAGCCACATTTGCAAGTCTGTTAATCAGTAACAGTTGAAACTTAGCTGAGCACTGAGATAAAAAAACTCCAAACTCAAATTGCCGTGGCCTTGTAGGACCTGTGTTTTAAGAATAAATAAGATTTTAGTTTAAGCACGTGTGGGAAGGTCTTGTCTGTGTCTTATTCTAAGAACTCAGAGTGGAAAAGAACCATCAGCCCTCACAGTCAAAAGTGACCAATGAAGGATGAAATTATTCTGCTTGGGGGAAAAAGTTGTTATTTAAAGGTTGCATAAAATTATAGTTACTGAGCAGCTGGCAGGTTTACAAAATGCTAAGGTGCAGTACAGCAAGAAAATACAGGGTGTATTACAGCTCAAAAAGGGGAATTTAGTATAAACACAGGTTCCTAGATGAAAGATAACAATCTTTTGTTTGTGATTAACTTGCATCAGTCTTTGATCCAAGCCCTCGTTGAAAGGGATCAATACTGCACATACAGCACCGAGTTTATTGTCAAGTCCTTTTGGAAATAAGGCAGTGAATTAAAAATCAATTATACGTGCAGAAAAGTTTGTGTAGGGCAATCAATTCTGTCCTTTTAGTTTGCCAAAAGATTCCATTGTTTAACCAGCTGTGAAAAGGAATGAATTTTAAAAGCCTCCAGCAAATGAGGGAGCCCAAAGGGGCGGGGGGAGAGATTAAAAAAAAATTATTTCAGCATTTCATGTTCAGCAAAGGCTCTTCAGGGATAAATCTATAAATCCTGTCAGTGACCTTGGCTTCAAAATGGGTGATTTCACTGCTTTCCCTGATGCTGATCTCTGCCCAGCTGCCAGAGCAGTTGCCGTTCCCTTCACAATATCATTTTGGGGTTTGTTGAACTGCCATATGCTTCTTGATTCGCCGTCTCTCTGCCTTCACGTGGAATATTTTAACTGTTAAGCACTTACCGTGCTGCTGATCCCAAAGAACAACACAGCAGCTCTGCCCTGGCCGGGAGCCACGGCTCCGGAGCGATTTCTGTGTGGGACAGAAGCGAAACTCCCAACTCCAGCTGCAGCTCCAGCACAAACCCAACCATCCACAAACCTGCTGCCTCCAGGAGCTGCTGCTGCCTTTTCCAGAGCCAGCTCTGCCATCCAGCAGCACATCCCATCCCCTCAGCTCCCTGTTGCCAAGGGGAAGGAACGTGCTGCCTGGAAGATTAATAAATACGGCAGCGGTTGATTGTCGGAACCGTGCTTTTCATCTCATTTTCAAGGGCATCTTAAAAATGGAGCTCCCTTGCACTTCCTGGTGCTCTCCATCATCTCTGGGTGTCCATTTGAACACGGGAGCGAGCGCTGGGGGATGGCAGGGATTGCATTTGGCCTCCCAGAGGGCAGAGTGGTGATTTTATAAACGGAGAGGGCCCAAGGAGCTGTCCCTCGATGTCCCTTGGCAGCAGGAGCCAGCTCAGGGCCCGTGGGTCTCTCCCAGCCCCGGGGACAGAGCAGGAGCTGGGCACACAACACCCCCAGGTTCCTGCCAGGACCCTCTGGGTGCTGTCCTGTCACTGACACAGCTCCTGCCCTGACCTTTTATCCAGATTTTATCTGCCCAGGGATCCGGAATCTGGGTTAAATTTAGCCTCCTGCTATATCCTGTTCTTCTCCAAAAGGAAACTGAGTCATGACATTCTACAGAGCAGCTGGGAGTACAGGGATCATCAAAATTCGGGATTTTCTGAGCTTAATGCTTTTGTCATAGCAAGGGAGCTGAGGGAGGGATTGTGATTCACCTCTGGTGCTTGTGGTGAAACCTCTTTGCCCCGAATTTTGCTGAATTTTGGGGGTGGGAGGTTACATCTTGATTTAATTGTGAAACTGACTTATTTACTCCCCATTTCTTTGTACATTACTTAATTTCCAAATTCTAAATGGAATTTATTAGGATAATCTACACTCATTAATGCTGTGGTTGGCTTTTAAAAGGCTGCTAGTGTCCATAAGATACATTTCACAGTTTGCTGCTCATTCTGAATCGAGTACAGAAAATTACCTGAGAGGGATTTCTGCCTGCTGCTCGTTGGTGTGCATTACCCCAGCTTCTAGGATTGTATGACTTTCTTCATGCTTTTGGAAATGGTTTCATAATTTAAATAGAAGAAATGCTGGACACCTACATGTTCTCAGTTATTTTTTGTTGGTGGTGTTTTGGAAGTGCTATAAATAGTGTGATTTAAATTTAAGTTCACTTTTTCTAATGGTTAATGAGGGGTGACTGGTTTGTTGGCTTTTATTAATGGCACCATCCAAAGCTCTTGGATTGATTTAAGGCTGTTTCAGTGCTGTCATTTCAGCAGTTTGGTTGAGTTTATCTGTCTTGCAGGTGTTAAGAAATTTAATTTATCTACAGGATCCTCACCTCCTCATCACCTAAAAGTGCAATTGGAATACAGTAACAAATAATGAAGTGCTTTGATATTTTTCTGTGTTATGTGTATGATAGAAATCTGCAGCTTCTTTCCAAGTGATTTTGGCTCAGTCCAAGTTGATACAGGTAGAAGTGTTTCCTTTTCAAATGCTTATGTTGGAATTACACATTATTAAACTCACAGAGCCTGGGAATGGATTACTTGACATGGCAAATGTCTGTTTTATGTTGGAGGAGTTGTTTGCTGTCTGAATGGCAAGTTGCTGTTCCTAACCAGATTGCTTTACAAACACAAAAACCCCAACCCCTAAAACAAAGCAAGTGCAGGCAGATGACAGCGTTGTCTGCAACTTGACAAGATGATATTTGATTTTTGAGGTTTTTTTCTTCCCTGGTAGTTTGGGTCTCTGTCTGAGTCTTGACTTTGATTCTTTGTTTGAACACAGAGGCTGACAGCCCCAAACCCCCAAACTTTCTGAATGTCACTGCATTCTCTGTGCTCTGCCCAGCAGCTTAGCTGAGAATTATTTAGTCTGGCCCAGTGGCCGTTGCAGCAGCAAATGACAAAATGCTCTTCAAATGGGTGTAGTGACATAATTCCTATTGAAGAAATGTTGATTACTGTCACAGTGTGGATGCTCTGTGTGCTTTAGTGCTCAGGGCTTATCTTTCTTGCACAACATAAGCAGTATGAATGCCAAAATACACCTCATTTGCAAGTGCTGTTTGCATGATAAATTTTATTTTTCTAATCTTCCCTATCAACAGAACCAATTTTTTTTTAATCTTTCCGATGACATAAAAATGCATTTTAATGAAGCAAATTATCAAGCTTTGTCTCTTCTGTGTACGAGCAGGGCAGCCACATTCAATTAGGCTGAAAAATGATCATTTGTTCTATTACAGGCTGTAACAGAGCGAGTGGAAAACCATGATCCATCACCAGTTGCTCAGCTTTATGTTACTTAAATCACTTGCCATCCTGTCAGGGGCTCGGAATCCTCCACGGGAGCCATTATTTAATTTAAGTTTGTAAAGGTGTCACTTGTTTGATAGTAGGCTGCTTCTGTAGTAGATGAATAGGGACTAAATATTCATCATTTTCTGCATCCATCCCGGATCCCTAATGAGTTACAAGGATAGCAGTGCCAGTAGAGCTAATGATTATAGTGCCATGAAAGGAATTTGACAGCAATAAGGACGTGATCCGGAGGGAAACTCCACACCTTGCAGTGGGAAAAGGCTCTCCCCCAGAGGGTGCTGGGCACTGCCCGGGCTCCCCAGGGAATGGGCACGGCCCCGAGGCTGCCAGAGCTCCAGGAGGCACGGGGTGGCATTGCTGGGGTGTTGTGGGCAGGGAGCAGAGTTGGATCCATGCTCCTGAGGGTCCCTTCCAGCTCGGGACATTCCAGGATTGTGTGAATTCTGCTGGAGCTGGAAAGGCTCCGTTTTCTGAGCCTGGCCCCGTGGTGCTCCCAGAGCCAAGGGGTTTTGTATGAGCTGCGAGGAAACTCAGATTTGGGTGTGGGAGAAAGCTGGGCTCCATTCCTTGGCCAACGAGGAGCTTCACCCTGGACCTGTCCACAAATGGCCCAGCTGAGCCCAGAGCAGCTCCTGAGAGCCCCGAGTGTGCCGTGCCCAGCCCCTCTCTGCTCCTGGGGAGCTTCCCTCTGCTTTCCCCGTGTCCAGAGCTGTGTGATCACTGCCCAGGAGGCTGCACTTAAAGGCTGCTGCTCGCTGCTCCTGCCCAGTGTTGTTTTTGTACTTTGTGCCTCGTGGTTTTTGACTGTTTTGTGGCGAGGGCTCGCAGAGCTTTGTGGTTGTGCTTCAGCTTTTACGGCCTCTTGACACCTCCCCTGCTCCCCCTGTGCTCGTTCCACCGTGGGTTTCCCCATCCTTTTGTTCTTCCTCCTCCCCCCAGCCCTCTCACAGCATCCCTCAGATTTATATGGCTTTTAGGCTGCATGGGGAGATTGATCAGCCAGGCCTTATGCATTTAGAGGAGCTGATAAATGACACGGCAGCACATTCCCCTCCACTGCTCTGGAATAACTTCAGCGCTCAAATCAAACATCCCATTTGCCACAAATTGGGGAAGGCAAAGAGGGCACCTCTGGTTTATTAGGGTGCATATTTCATTTATCTGTTATGGGAGGTATTGTCCAGTTCTACGTGTCTGGGGAGGTAATTCCAGTCTCAGCACCACTTCCCCCTTGCCTCCCTCCCCTGATAGCCACCTTCAAGGCTTCCTTTCCAGTGTTCGCCTTTGTTGCAGCTGCATTTCTGGTCCTTCATTTTCAAATCTTTAATAATTTCCTCTCTTATTTGTGGTCCCTTTTTTACAACTGGCCCCATTCTCCCCCTCACTGAGGATGTGTCCCTCAGCCTGGAATCTGATTTTGCCATCACCAGTATTTTTTTCTTTGCACGCTCAGGTGTCTCTTCACTGCAGCCAGTGGCAGACTTACCCTGAGAGGAATTCAGGGAGTTTCCAGAGGTTGCCTGGTGTCATTTTGGCAAGGGTCAAAAACTGGAATTTGTATCTGAGTGCCTGAATTCCATCCTGGGCATCGCTGCAGTCACAGCCCCTCTGTAAATGATTTACCTGGGAAGGCACCTACAGAAATACCTGTCTCTCTAGAGGGATAATTTCCATTTTGTCTCACTGTTCTTGGATTTGTTCATTGCTCCAAAGTCTGGGGGCTCTTGAAGTGCTTTTATTTGTTTCCTTCTGCCATTTGCATAAAAATCCCTGTTTGACGGCAGAAACTGCCTTCAGAGTAATTGGCAATAATGGTTGAAATCCCAAGGGAACAGCATTTCTGCAGTAAGGAACTTCCCCTGGAAATGCTGTGTTTGAGCCTTGAAGGGTCACATGGGATATTTCAGGTGGTCTGAGTGGTGCTTTTTTGTGCTTGGTGTTTCAAATGGACCGAAAGGGCCAAAAATGTCCCAGTTAGAGTCAACTCCAGCCTTGCATAACAGTGGATGTGCATTTGCTGCACTCTGAATGGTCTGTGTAGCAGAAAGAGGATTTTCTGCTGAAAGAGATGGAGAAAAAGGCAGTGTTCTGATGTTTAAGGAGAAAGCCTGAGTGGGAGTGTATTTTTGGGATTCAGAGCATGTGAGGAAAGAAAAAGGTCAATATTCCCAGCTGATGGATGAGAGCCATTGCTCAGGAGGAGAGGGGGTCTGGGAGGACAGTGCTGTGTTCTCTTTCTCACTGCTTGGACGTGTCTTTATCCCTGCTTTTGGATCTTGTACCATGACTGGCTCCATCATGTTCAAAAAACCCAACAACAGTTGGAACTATGAATTACTGTTTTAGAAGATGCATTTGTACCAAGTCTGGGTGAACAGGAGTTTGAGAAATGAAAACAAAGAGCTTTTTTTAAATTCTATTTAGCTTGAAGCTTGCAGGTTAAGTGCTAAATTTCTTCTACTTGCCTGTTTTAAAGGGAGGTACTTTGAGATGCCATGGGGGAAAGGAGGCATGTCCTTGAAAAGGAACATGTCCAGCTCTTGCTTTTTACTTGCTCTTTGGTTTTGATGTACAAGAAGGCTTTTTGTATATTAGCATTTTAACAGCAGTTTAAAATAACAATCAGAAATGAATCTCTTTGTGTACAGAAAAGGCAATCTGAAGTATAATCAAAAGCTTTCTGTTGTCTCTTGTCAGCAGCACATTGTTTTGCTTTTCTGGGTCGCAAATGTGCCAGACCTTTGTTCTGTTTAACTCTTAAAAGGCACCTTTAAAAAACCATTTATGTAAAAACACACTCAAATCACTTTAGCTTTGTTTTCAACACTGGAAAACTGTTGGTTGCAGGAGACAGAGAATGTTTGATAAACAGAAAGCTCTTTTTTGTCAGCGAGGGCAGTCTCCAGTTTGGGGGCGTTTAGGGTTGGTGCCCACAGAAGGGGTGAGAACCTGGTTCATGTGCCACAGCTTCGTGAAGATCATGGAAAAGCAGCTGGATGCTGCCAGACCTGGATCCGCCTGTCCCACCTGCACGGGTGGATCTGTCTGTCAGCACAAGCTCTGTCCTGGGCATTTAAATACGAGCCTGGGTTGGCCAACTGGATTTCCTGCTGGTGGGAGTGACTGTGCTGAATGGAATGAGGAGCTGCCTGTCTGTGCTGCTGTTGGAGGGCAGTCCCCAGGGAGGCCCAGCACTTGTTGCTCCCTTTGGAGCTGCCACTCGCCCGTCCGTGCGGTGCCTTGGTTTGGAAAAGGGAATGCCTCCTCTTCCCACTCTCGTGTTAGTGGAAAAGAGGAAATTGCAAACTGAGCAGGCCTCAAACAAGAGGCTTCATCTCTGCCTGCCTCTTCAGCCCCCTGCTGAAACGTGGCACCATTAGCAGTGACGCTACCACGGCTGACAATGCCTGGAATAATCCAGGAATTGTTCTTCCAGGAGTCGAGGCTGTTCATCCAGCACCACTTCCAGAGCTGCAGAAAAGGAAAGTCAGGTTTCCTTTTTTCCTGCTGCTGCTGCTGTTGTTTTAATGCCCGGGCCGGGTTTGATCCCAGCATCAGCTGCTGCCGTGGCCCTGCGGGCTGGGCTGGGGTCGGGTTTCTGACTTTATCTGGTTTAGGGGATCGCGTTTCTGCTGCCGTGGGCTGGGTGATCTCTGGGCTATCGCTGCCTCCCCGCAACTCTGGGATGGAGCAGGGAGCGTGTGCTGCTCACAGAAGCCTTTGGAGCTGGGGCGTCATGCCAGGGAGGTGATGCACAATCTGACCTCAAACCACTGCAGGTGCACAGTGGTGCCCAGAGCAGGGGCAGGGAGCTGTCTGTCGGTGCAGCCCTTGGACATTTGTCAGCAGCTCCTGTCCCTGCGTCCGTCCATCCCTGCATCCATCCCTGCATCCATCCCTGCTGCACAGGTTGCCTGGCAACCCGGGCCGGAGCCGGCGGGGCCGGTGCCTCTCGGAGCAGGTCGGGGATGATTTATCGAGAGACCTTGGGGGCAGTGCTGGAGCTTTTAACGGGAACCGCCTGGAACCGAGGGCTCGGGAGCATTTTATCCGGGATGTGCAGCGAGAGCACCCGGAGCCGATAATCAGGGTGCAATTAGGGCAAACAGAAAGCTCCTCGTTTAGACATAATTGATTTTTTTTTTTTTTTTCCCCTGGTTTGTTTTCTCTTTGCCATCGAGACTCCCCCACAGACACAGTGGTACAGTGCAGAACGGGAATCAAAGCTTTGCCTTGGTGCTTTGGGTGAACCTGAAATCTCTCTCTTTATAAAAATAGCTCTGGTAAAATCCTGATGGGAAAATACAGCTGGGGTCAGCACAAAAGGTTAGCAACACCCTGACAGCTCCAGGCCCGGAGTGAAGGAATAGCTGAATTCTCCTGCAGCTCTGGAAATGTCTGAGAGCTGTTGTGTCACCTTCAATATCATGTTGCCTTTCATGCAGGCTCTTGCATTGATCCCTGGCATTAAACAGAGGAGGGAGAGAGGAGTTTTGTAAACTGGCATTTAGGTAGTGGTTCGTGCTGTGGTCACATGGAGAACTCTCACCCCCTTGAAACATCACCTTCAATAAAGTAAATGGGAGGGAACTGGGGCAGCCTTTAGGTTGAGGACCTCAGCTCAGCTCCTTCTGCTGGCTGGAGTCCTTTTCCCAGCCTAGTTGTGAAGAGGGATGGGCAATCCGTGCAAAGCATGTTGACAAGAGCATTTGTGTGTGTCTGAGAAGGCAAAGAGGAGAAAAAGGATGATGAGTCCACTCTGACCTCCTGAATGGCAATATAAATGCTTTATTGAAAATTCTAAATAAATGTGTTTGTAACCAGTAATCCTGCTCTGCATGCAATCTCATTTAGCCAACTGGGTATGCAAATGTGCTATTAATGTGTTTGCATCCAGTATAAATACACAAATCTAATCTGTTTATATATGTCATTTACACACAGCTGTGCTCACGCTCACTTAATACCAATATTTCCAGCCAGCGAGAGGTACCATGGGAGCTCCATTGTTCCCAACAAAAGCAGCTCCATGGAAGGGGGGTCATTATCATCGCAGGATCTTTTGGCATTCCCTGGAGGGAGGCTGTTAATGACTCTCTGTCTGTGGCTGTTGTGGGTACTCAGAGCAGGGGCTGGGAGGTGCCTCTCCCGCCAAGCTTGGGGTGGAATCCCCCACATTTCCAGGCAGGCTCTCATTTTTCTGTGTAATTTTTCAGGAAGACAAAGCGTTCCAGTTGGGAAGGGAGAGAGCAAATTGTTGGGCACCTTGAAGGCTTTCAGCTGATCTATTCCTTGTCAGTTTGTTTATAGAGGACACTTGATCTCAGGGGCAGATGGCCTGGGGAGTGTAAGGTTTTTGTCACGTGTGGGTGACCAGGGGTGCAGTCTGGAGAGGGGCTTTGAATTTCCAGTGGGAACATTCATGCCTTGTAATACACAGTGGTATCTAATGAATACCATCAAAATATTTTGGTTTTCCATGTCTTTTGAGTGAGAGAACTTGGTGAAAACGTAATTTTATTTTCAACATACCACAAAGGTTAAAGGATAATTTTAATTTTGTTGTGACACAATAGAATTATTTCGTTTTAAAAAATTGTCAGGAAAATAAACAGAGCAGTATCTGTGATCTGTCTGGTCTAGTGGAAGGTGTCCCTGCCCATGGCAGGGGGTTGTTACTATGGGATCTTTAAGGGTCCTTCCAACCCAAACCGTTCTGGGATTCTGTTAAAGCTAAATTTGGGGTTAGGATGTATTTTACACTATTTTTCACAATCTGCAGTTGAGAGGAGGTGGAAGCAGCAGGGCCTGGAAAGGACAGGGCAGGGCCTGAGTGAAGATCTGGCACAGGTTTGTGTAAGAGCCACCTGACATTTTTAGGTTGGGTCTTCATAATGAAACTCTCAGGATAGCTCTGTTTCCTGTGTTTGCTGTTAACTACGCAAACCCCATAAATTTTCCTACCATATTCATTATAACATTTAAAAATGCATATTAAATATGGAAGGTGATGACAACTTCCATTGACACCTGCCTAGAAAACCTCGGGCCTTTCCAGACATGCACTAAACCTATTGCTTTTATAATAGCAAAATCTTCCATTTTGTTTGCTTAGAATTAAGGAAAAGGTTGAGAGAAGAACTTGCTGTTCTTGGATGTAAGCTAAAGAGGGGAATTATTTTTAATTTTTTTTTTTTTTTTAGAAAGATTGAGAAATAAAAATCCTTATTTCCTGGATTGAGAAAGATCAGAAAAGGCCCTGTGTGTTTGTAAATGTTTTGCATTACACAATGTTCTTCACTCATTAACCAGGTGGAAGTCATAGGAAGGGAATGAAACAGCACATGGAATTTCTTAGAGAAAATCCATTTGATCTAAACTCGACTGAAGCACCACCTCAGAAGGGACACGTTAGAGGCTGTGATGAGTTTTCAGGTTCATCAGAGTTGTGCTGCCTTTCTGAAGGTTTTGGTTGGAAAGCCTGGATTGAACAGGTTGTTTTTGCAGGGGATGTTACGGGTGCTCACTTTCAGCACCAGCTTTCTTTGGGGTTCTGGAGGTGGAGAAGCTCACTGGGAGCTCAGTTGCCAGTGAAAGTGCAGGATTTGCAGCAGCCAGTTCCTCTGCCAGGCTGTAATCTCGGGATAATGGAAACCCTGACGCACGAGCTCAGCCCCAGCTCTGCACTGGCACTGCCAGCCCCGTGACAAACGTGCCAGCTGAGCTCTGTCAGGCACAGCATAATGGCTTTGTGTATCTTGTCAGGAGATTTGTTCCTCGGGATAAAATATGGGACCTGCAAGTAACACACAGGCAAACATTAACATGCTTGTTCCTTGTTCTCCCCGGGTTATTTATAGCTCCCTGTTTACGCGCAGGATGCTGCAGCATCTAATGCATTTCATCAAATTATCAAATGGTATTGGGAGGCCTCATGTTGGGGCTGGTCAATAGCCATGGAAACCACTCTGTAAAACAGAACTGTGTCTGTCAGCACCGAGCGCCCCACAAGCCGTGGGATTTCCTAAAGCTGCTTCCCAGCACTCATTATCCACAGCACTTTTTTTAGTTTGTGGCACAGTTTGTCTTCAGTGAGCAGCACAGACAATAATGCTGACAGAATCCTGTCATAAGCAATCTTTTAAAGTTCAACAGAAGTGGTAAAATTGAAACGTTTGTCCTAAAAATCCAAATTATGTACTTGTAAAAATGAAACCATTGTGCTCCAAAGCCACTTCTACTCCTCATCCAAACTTATCCATAGGTCTGAGCCTCGTTCTCCCCCCAGCCCTGTGTTGTGAGGCTATTTTAGCTTGGCAGCTGTCGCTCCCAGATGCCTCCTGTGAGCAGTGCAGCATCTCCTGCAGCATTGACACACGGACGTGGAATTCGGTGCATGTCATTTGTGCAGAGGAGAGCAGATTCAATCAGTGTCAGGCAGTCTGCTTTGTGAGACACTGGAGAGCAACAGGTCACCTCTGATTTGGTGTGCAACTGTTTTGTTCTTTTGTATTTAAAACCATTTTGAGGTCTCTGTTGGGCTTGACTTGGAGAAAAGGAGTTCTTGCTGCAGGGAGAATGGGACATGATGCCTGAATTAATGGAAGACTAGAATAGGAAGGGAAATCTGAAAATGTTTTTAAAAAATGTATTGTTAAGCTTTAGAATTTCTGTCTGAGTTTCTGAAATTATTTTTGTGTGCTTCGTTATTTGTCTATTAAGAAGTGTCCCCCTCTTGCCTTTCCAAGGGGCACAAAGCTCCTTTATAGTTGGATACCTCAGAGTGCTTCAGTGGCCCAGGGATAATGCTGCACGACATGAATAGAGGTGAGAGCAGAACTGGCCAGAAGGATTGACTTCATTCCTGCTTGTACATTTGGAACAGCATTCCAAGGTTCCTCTAATTCTGTTATTCAGATGGGCTCTATGCTAGGCTTGCATTCCCAGTAGGGATTTTTGACCCCCATGGGGTCAAACGAAAACAGTTTGTCACAGGCTTTATTACTAGAGTTGAATCACAACACAAGCCAAATATAATATAGTTTGGTTAAAAGGAATCTTAAAAATTAAATTAAATGGTTGCCTAAGAATTCAAGTGCACCATGGTAAGTCTTGGGCAAAATAAGGAATAGGGGAGTTGGGTGTTCTCATTTTATGCCGTGGACCAGATTGTGCTCTGGTTGGTTGGTTTCCTTCCTTTGTGAATTCCTGCAGAGGGGAATGGCACTGCTCTTTGGGATGTGGGGAGAGGTGTTGGGGTCACTGCTGCTGCCACCTTCCCCTGCCCAGAGCACCAGCCAGAGGGCTGTGGTGCCAGGGCAGTGGTCCACCCACCCCAGCATAATGAGAATCCCTTAGGAAAATTCACATGGTAAAAACGAGTATGTGAGTGCATTAGGGACCAGCTTTTCTCTGTGGGCACTCAATATCCTGCTCTGTAGGTACCTATGTGACCTCTGCCTGTGTCTGGGGGCTGGTACCTTGCTATCAGTAAAATTTCCATGTTTGGGAGCTCAGGCACCCCTTAAACACTTAAATTTGGGGTGCTGCGTGGGCTGGTTAGAAGGAGCAGGTGGGTAGGAGTAAATCAGGCACTGGAAGGGACTGTAATCTCCAAGCCTTTACAAGTGGTGGTTAATTCTCGTCTCCGTGCCCCTGGGCACGTTCTTGGCCAACTCTGCAGTCATGCTGGTTTCGAGGGTCAGGGTTAGGCGAGGATAGATCCCTGTGGGAGCAAACCTGAGCAGGAGGTTCCAGAGAGCCTCTTCCCTCGCATCCAGGGTTGTGGTGGGAGCTGCTGGGGTGCTGAGAGCGCTGTTTGAGCACTGAATTTACCTTTCTGGGATTCCTGATGCCCCTCACAACATGGGAGCCTCTCTGATCGCTGGCCACCTCCTTCAAAGCAGGTGTTTGCAGAAAGATGTGATCCAAATTGCATGAAGCCAATTTGAGGCTTGTTTTTCTTTAGGGAATTGTAAAATCTCATCTCCCTCCCTTCTCTGGAATAGTAGGGCCCACGTACTCAACATCCATTATCTTTTTTAGCAGGCAGAATTTGTTATTTACTCGTTGTTTATACCCGTGCACAGTGTTTATAGGAACAGAAAAGGCCTTTTATTTTTTTTTTTTTTTTGCTTGCTTCTTTATAGGGAATTATGAATTCTCATTTCCCTCCTTTCCCTAGAATAACTAGGGCCCACATACACAACATCCCTTACCGGTTTTACAGGCAGAATTTGTTATTTGCTTGTTGTTTATATGTTTGTATGTTTGCTGTGTACGGTGTTTATAGGAAAGGAAGAAAGCCTCTTTATTTTGGTGTTCATAGGAAAGGACGAAGTCCTTCTCTAGAAAGATTGTCCCTTCCAGAGAAAGGTTTAATCTTAAATCTCTGGGTGCTGGGGGGTCTGAGAGGCTCCTGGCCGTGTCCCACTCCAAGGGCAGGGGCTGGTGCCTCCGGGCCGCGGCTGTACCGAGGGAAGGTGCTGGGGAGAGGACGAGCAGGAGCAGGAGCAGGAGAGAGGAGGGAGAGGACGAGCCGGAGCAGCGGAGGCAGCGCTGCCGGGGGCCGCTCGGGGCCGGGGAGCTGCTGCGAGGCAGCGCCGGGGGCCGGGGCCGGGGCCGGGCGGCTGCTGCTGCTGCTGCTGCTGCTGCTGCCGGGGCTGCCGGGGGCGGCGTCGGGGCCGAGCCCGGCGGGCGGAGGCGGCGGCGGCGGTGCCGGGCCCGGGGCTGAGGGGGGCCGGCGATCCAGGCCGCCTTTTGCGGCGCGCCCCGCGGAGCCGCCCGCCCAGCCCCGCCGCCATCACACGCTGGGCGCCGCCGCCTCCGCCCGGCCCTGCGCCGCTGCTCCGCGGGCTCGGCTCCGCTCGGCCCCGCCGCCGCCGCCGCCTCCTGCCCGGCCCCGGCCCGCTGCGAGCCCCGCCGGGGGAACGCGGGGGCTGCCAGCCTTTAACCCCTGCGGCACCTGCCCGGCGCCCCGAGCCCGGCGCTGCGCATTTCCCTGCGCTGCCGCCGAGCCCGGCCCGGAGCGGCTCCGGCAGCGCCGGCTGTGGCACCGACTTTGGTGAAGCCGCGAACGCTGGAAGTTGGACGCGGAAGGGGATGCGGCTGGGATTTTTCGGTGTCTTTCCTAAGCCTTTCCCCCCGTTCGCAGCCGTGTAGGTGCGTTCGCTTCGCCGACAGACCTTGGGCTCCGAGCGCCGCTCGGCTCCGCTGCCGATTCGCAGCAGCCGTTCGGGGGATTTTAAAAGCTTTTTTTTAATCTTTTTTTTTTTTTTTGCGGCTGTTGACACGCTGTTTTTTGTTGTCTTTTATCACAGAAACGGTTTATTAAGGGGTTGAGGCAGTACGGCAAGAACTTCTTCAGAATCCGAAAGGAGTTGCTTCCCAATAAGGAGACCGTAAGTACATTTGGACTTTATGTAATTCGCTTTTTCTCTCGCTGCTTCGCTGTTTGATCTTGCGAAACTCTTTCCTTTTTACCCCGAATTCTCCTCAGATAAACGGAAGAGAAATCCACAGCCAGCCAAGGCAGCTGCTGATTTTTAGTGCAGATTTTAGGTCCTGGAGTATGAAAGATGTTACATAAAATAATCGTCATGGCTGGACGGAGCCACTGAGCCCGGGTGAAGTGTATTTACGGAGACCAAATCTAATTTTAAATTCTGACATTATGACGGGATAATACATTCTGTGTCACCCGGTCGGGCTCGAGTGGCATCGGGTAATTAAAGAAAACCTAAACCAAAACAACATCTGATGGGATCGGGCAGCCCGAGGTCTGCGCCTGTGACCCGCACCATTCCGGGCTGTGTTTAACTCTTCCCGTTCCCTGGAACTCGTGTGCGGGGATGGATCCGTGGCTCTGCCAACTTCTCAGGGTTATGTAACCCTGTCATTCCACCCAAAATCCCGGCAGGGCTCCGGGGACACGGGCAGGGACCGCTGGGGGACTCCTGCAGGGGAGACAGGCTCTGGGAGGTGTGGGGAGCCCAGTCACTTCTCCATCTGTCCCAAAAGAGCTTCGGTTTCTGTTCTTCAGGTGTCCTTTTTTACCTGCGGGGAGGCTTTGGGAAAGTGGTTTCGTTTTTGTTCTGGGTTTAAAGGGAGGTAGCTCCATGAAAATGGAGTTGGGCTATTTTCTAGCAGTTTGTTAGCAATCTGGAAAACGCTGATTTAAAGCATCACTGATCGTTTAGACTTTTGTAGGGGTGGAGTCTGGATGTGCACTGGGGAAGAGCATCGCTGTAAAAATATTTAGAAACCTCTCAGTTTCTGTAGGATGTTTCCATTCTCCTCCAGGAGGTTCTTGTGAGACAGTGCTGTGATAACACAGATCTTTGGGTGGTAAATAGTAACACTGTGTGAGTTAAAAAGGAAGGGGAGGATGAGGCAGTTACAAGTTCACTCATTTTGGTGAGAAAGAAAACTTAAACTGCAGATCAGATGTTGGTGGGCTTCAGCATTCTGTTGGATTTTGAGGCATGGAGGCCCAGTGCTGGAAAGGTGGCAGCTGGGAAGGAAAGCTGGAATAGTATGGATCTTACCAGCATCTGACAAACCCAGCACATACCATGCCTTTCCTCTTTTCTTCAGAATATCTCCGGGAATGGATTTAGAACAAATCAGCGTTTGCTTTTAGAAATGAATTCTGCTGATGGTAAAGTTACTGAGGGGAAAAAATCCTCTTCTGAGTTTGAATTACAGCAACTGTGAAGTATATTGTGTTTTTACACATTTAAATGTACATTTTAAACATGAAACGTGGGGGTTTTTTGTGATGGAGAAAAACATTTTGCGGGGGAAGGAAAAAAAACCCTGAAAAATAGAGAGTTGGGGGCAGGTGCCTGCCCCTGTTTGTGCTCCTTAACTTCTTACACTGGAGCTTGGATAGCAGGCTTAGGGTTTTTGTAAAAGTTTTGCAAGTGGTGTTAAACCTCACATAAGCTCTCATTTTTCAAGTGTTATATTTTTGTTTCATTAGGTCTAATTTTTTACTACAGAGAAGACTAAATACTAAGTCTGAGCTGTGGGAAGTATCATGTTGATGGGTTTGGGCTCAGGGTTTTTTTTAGCCCCTGTGGTAACTGATCTACAAATAACCTTTGACCTACAGCGGGTTGTTTATAATCTCTGCTTCCTATTTTTGCCCACAGGCCTCACTTCTGCTTTCTGTAATTCCCAGTCTTTTTCAGCCAAAATTTACAGCAGTTTTGCTATAGGAAGACATTGCAGAATAAAGGGTGCACCAGAATATATGGCTGTCCAGTTTTGCTTGTGTTCCTTAAAGTGGAATAATGAATAATGCAAATGACAGGGCTGTGGGATTAATTTGTCTGCATTTTTTCCATCACCTGAATAATTCCAGATACTTTGCCTGCCATTTTTCTGTTGCACTGTGAAGTAACCCTGTAGCAATTCCAGAAATACCAGAAAAAGGCTTTTCTCCTGTTTAGCCTCCATATTAACATGAGATGAAACTCTAAAAAGTTATTATATGGATGCAAAAAGCACTAAAGCAACTTCCAGGTGCTTAAAGATGTGTCAGGGGCACTCTTGGAGTGTCTTGCCCTGATGGCTCAGTATGTCTGATTTATTAAAAGTTTTCCTTCCTGCTCACTGTAGGCTGTGGGGAGGGGAGCCAGGGGGTTTTGCCTCTGCAAACCCCACTAAAAGTTAGATCTCCTTATTACCATGATTTTGGTAAAATGTGTCCTTTCCTAGACCCTTCACTGGGGGAAAATTCTCCCTGAGATCACCCTAAACTCCGTGCCTGGAACATGGAAACAGTAGAAGAAAAGGAATGCCACAGAAATACAGAATTGTGTAGAGGCCAGGCTTATTTTATGTTAACTCAAGCTGAGGCTGCTGTGCACAAAAAGTCAGGATATAGAGGTGAACATGACATTGTATTTCTTTTCTACTTTGGGAAGGTGTAAAGTGGCTGTGGTGAGAGATGAGAATTAGGCCATCCTGTACTGAGCTTTCACAAGTGTGTTAAGGAATGTCCTATTTGAGTTGTGCCTTGGCTTTTTTTTCCTCCACAGTTAAGGTGCAATATCTTCTAAGACCCTGTGTTTGTCCATGTGCATTTTAACTAGTTTAACATTTTTTAAAAATTATTCTTCTAAATAAGTAATCCTCAAGAAAAAAGCTTTATGAGGGAGAATGTTTGTTCCATATCAAAGGTGTGTTCGTTTGGGTCTTCACTCAGCTGGTGTATGTCACATTTCCAGTTTATTTCAGTGTTGATGTCCAGGAGGGGTTTCCAATGTAAATAACTACAATGGATCAAGGAAGGTGGTGCTTTGATGTTGGGTCAGTGTTAACCTTCTCATACTTGAGAGAAAAAGTGCCTCTGTGGAGATGAGCCATGAGATTTTTAAATGAAACTTCTGAAACTTCCTCGGGTTTGCACTGATCTGTCTGAAATACATCTTCTCCTTTATTTCCATGTATCCTTCCTCCTGTAGCTTCCCCTGAGTAGCTTCCCCCTAGCTGCAGCTGTGGTTGCCTGACCCAGCTGATTCCTCTTCATGGGAAGAAGGAAATTTTGGAGGCTTTTCTGTGGCATGAACAGTTTTCAATAATTACTTTCATTTAAATTCCCATGTTGTGAGAATGGAAGGTGCACAGCTGGCAACAGTTTTCTTAACTATCTGCTTTGGCTTTAAATGTGGTTTTATTCCCCTCCTACCCACCCATTTTGGGATAATTTGCTAAAACTTTGTGATAATACAGGATTTTCCGAGTATTTAACATTCTGCTCTGAATTCTTTAGATGATTACACTGAGCCACTTGAATTTGAGAGTTTCAGAAGCACCAGCATTGTGATAGGCCTGAGATAAAGGTACTTAAATGCCTGCAAGGTTGGGGATTGCCTTTCTGTGTTCATGGAAACAGCTTAACTCTGTGTTGGCTGCTGGGGGAGGTAAACAGACACAGGGAATGGAGGGGAGCTTGTGCAGAGCAGTGACTCCATCAGAGCAGGAGCAGGAGGGTGCCAAGTGCTGGGGTCACCTTGCTGGGACCCAGAGCTGGGTCCTGCTCCTTGTGCTGCTCTCTCAGGAACGCCTCTGGAAGCCTCAGGGTGCACTTGCAGTTTGTTGGAGGAGCTGTTCAAGGCCACAGTCCCAGCAGAAACAAATTGTTCCCCTGTGGCTGAGGTTCCTGCAGCCTGCTTTGGGGCAGGGGTGTTGTCTGACCAGGGCAATCCCAGCCTTGTGCCCCCACGAATGGGGGATGTGTGTGACTGTCCTTTGGCAGCCTTTCCTAGGTTCAAAAGTGCTACCTTGTTATCCTGCCAGACTGCCATGGCCTTTGCTGCGGCTGAGTTGAGGTTCTGGAGCCACCTTGTCTTTCTTGGGGATGGGCCTGAGCACCTTGGGCCCTTCTGAGAGCAGAGCTGACAGTGCTGAGGATGTCCTGGGGCTCTCCAAAGGCTGCTGTGCTCTCCAAGGACAGCTCCTGGTGCAGTGCTGTGGGCACGGTCCCTGTGCCCCTCTCTCCTCCTGTCCTGGCAGCCTCAGCTCATCCCTGGGCCCTGCTTGCTTAGCAGGAAGCCCAGGGGCAGGACAGTGGATCTTTGTGCAGGCACGCAGACTCTGGGCTAATTCTGGTTTGAATTTCCCTGTTGGGCACATAGGTATCTGTGGTGTGTGTGATTTTTGGTTTGGCTGCTGAGCAAGAGGTGACAGAGTGCAATCGAAAAGATCTTGCCTCTGGGTGGATGCTCCTTTATTTAGCTCTAAAGCACAGTGTAAACAGGAGTTATGAATATTGGCTGTTTCCTGAGATTGAAATACCTGCAACGTGCTGTATTTATGCACATAAGAACTAAATATGCATCATTTCTTTAGGAAAAATGGTCTCTCTTCTGATAGTAAAATCTTTCTCCTCAAATTAAATGCTGCTGGGATTTAGCTCAAAGACTAAGAAGCTGTGCTGTGTTAATGTTAGGAGGCAAAACGAGTGCAGTGTGAGCTTTCAGCATAAACTTCTGTTTAATTTTAGATTGGGGTTTAGATAAACAATTTTATTCTTGCCTCATTAATGCTTAATCTTGTGTTACATAATACACAATATTGGCTTCCTGAGTAGCTCTTAAATATAGTGCAAATGTGTAGTAGCTGAAAGGTCAGTGCAGTTACCATATGTGCGGGCTGGCAAGGTGTCTGTCCCTCTGAGGACAGACGGAGCCCTCCTCATGTCACTGCTCATGGCAGCCAGCAGCCTCAGGAATATTTGAGCAAGGCTCTCCCGAGTATCTGAGAGGTACAGCTTCTCCCTCGACACAATTGTTCAAATAGCAGTGTGCCTTTGATCAAAAGAGGAGGATAATTAGATGAATATCTCTTGGTCTGTTGGTATAAAGTGATTACTTAGCCCTACATTGGCTTTTTAATATTTGCATTTAGTGGTGAGCCTTGTTTGTAGCAGGAGCTGCGTTGTGGCTGTGGCGTGGGCTTTATCCCTGCTCTGCTTTCCCCGAGGAAATCTGGTTTATTTGAGGCCATATTCCCCTAATGATGGAATATTAATACAGTGCAGTCAAGGCATATTATTTCCTGCCTTGTCTTTGCTGAGGGAGCATTCAGAGAGGGACAAGCTATGGAAGCCTTTTCTGTTTGAAAGCTGAACCTTTTTCTTTAATAACTTGTTCTAGCCTGGTTGCAGTCAGAGCTGAAATTTTCCATTAGAGTTTGAAGCGACTGCCAACATAAACAGCCACTGCTTCTTTTCATTTCATCCTGCTCGCTGCTGCTGCTGCTTCCAGAGCGTGGCCACTGCGGGCAGAGGGGTTTGCCCTTGTTCACACAGGGGCTCGTGGGCTTCACGTTTCTCAAACGATTTCAAATCACAGGCTGAGACTTTTTTCTTTAGTCACAGCAAATATCCTACTGGGCTTCAGTCCAGTTAGAAAAAGGGGCAGAGGCAGCAGTTGCTTTTCCTGTGTAAGTGAAACCACTGAATCATTTGCATAACAAACTCTTCTGGAGGGAACGTGCTGCCTTTTTTTTGTTGGTTTGTTGTTTTTTTTTTTTTCCTGTTTTTGTGAGCGTGGCTGTCTCAGCTGATGGGGGAAGAGCCTTGCACTGATGTGTGACTCCAAGGTGAGGCAGTGTGCTGAGGCAGCTCCCAGCCGGGCACTTCGTGCTGCTCACCAGGAGCAGGGTAGGGAAAGCCAAGGAATGTAATGAAATGCTGAGCTCATAGGAGCTGAGCTCAGATGGAGATATTCCTGAATTTAAGTGGCTCTGAGCTGAAAGCTGTTTGCAGAGGGATGTTCGGTGTATGTGTTCACTGTGATCTGGTTTGTTTTTGAAAGTTTAACTGTTAAACCTATTGCAAATGTCATAACTTTATTGGATAATAAACCAGGAGGTTTGGAAAGGTCTTTAAAGAGACATAAAGGTTTAGCTCACACACACCATGGTGTCTTTCTTCATCTCTAAAACGAATTCCAGGTGCTGAGGTGAGTACAGCTCCTGGCAGACTTGGGCCACAGCTCCATGGTTCACCCACGTGTGTTCCTTTTGTTTCAGTTCCCCGAGTTTATCCCGTGAATTCCCATGTCCTGGAGGTGCATCTTGCCTGGCTCTGAGCAGCCCTTTCACCTGGCCTGTGCCACGTGTGTGTGCTCGTTGATTAATGATTCATTAATGACTGGCTCCAGCTTCCAAAGACCGAAATACCCTTTCCCAAACCTGCCTGTCTCAATTCCAGCTGAAGCAAGTGAAACCAGGGAAAGAAAGTACCAAATGTGCTTTGTTTTTATTTGTTTCAAATCTCTTAAGCGTTCTCTTAAGAGAGTAAGAGGATTACTTTTCAGTTGTATCGTTTTACTTTTGTATTCCAGAGGTAGTTTACAGCGTCATCAGCTCAAAAAATGAGCTGCTTATTTGACTTGCTTCCTAAGAAAGCCCCATAGATGAAGAGCATAAAAGCAGAAGGTGTGTTCACTGTGCCAGCTGGACTCCAGAATTGAGTTTAGCATGGGCAATAAATCAGCTCTGCACTCGAGTGGCTTTTTTTTATTATTTTACATTACAAGATTGGATCTCACTGTTTATTTTTCTCTGAAGGTTTAGAGGTAGGTAGGAGTAAAATATTGTTGCAAGTAAAAGAGGGCCATTAGGCAATTGCATTGAGTTCTGTCAGGGAGCCAGGAAGGACAATTCCTGCTTTGTAGGAAGAAGTCTGTAGTCAAAGATACAAGCCAGGATTATTTGGGTAATTGATACAATATTGTCCGAGTCTTCCTCAGCAACTGAGAGAACACAATGCTGCTCCTCAAGAGTTCTGTTCCACTGCATTTTCCTTACTTTCTGTTTATAATTCACCATCCTAAGGAATTTCAGTTTGTTTATTTTCCTGTTGTGTGTTCTCTTTTGCATCTGTGCTGAAGGGTATGTGTGACTCTGGTTTAAATGCTTTTGTTCATCAACAGCTGTATATTTATTCTGTATTTTTTTTTTCCCTGTGAGAAAAACCAGCAGCTTTTCTTCTTCCCTGGCAGTTGTCAGATTGTATCAAATACTCAGACATCAACCCCGAGGTCCTATGAATTGCAGGTACATAAAATAGGTGTCTGGTGAAGGATTTGTGCAGTTTATTTTCATGGTTGAGTGTCCCAGCCTGGCAAGACTCTTTTCCACGGCTGCCATGCATCAAACCCTTCCTGTTGTTTGTTCCCCACCCAGTCGGTGACTGAAGGTGTGCTTTAAAACTCAAAAATGGCTTTCAGAAAGGCAAAAATGAGGCATGTAAGCAGCAGTGCTGCTGGTGGGACATCCTGCCCTAGAACAGTGCTAATGTTATAAGATGTGGGTAACTCCTTGAAGAAATGAATCTGTATAATCCTGCCTGGGGACTGACTTTTGAAATGGCTTAATAGAGAAATGCTCTCCAGGTAATCCTCTGTGTGCTACTCACTGTGTGTATTCACAGCGTGTGAGACAGAGATTACAGTTTCAAAAGCTATTGCAGCAGTTTGCTTTGAATTTTGGAGTTCAAGGAGTAAATAAATACAGACAGCTTGGACTTGTTGTGAGTCGTGTTCCAGGGGAGTCAGAGGAGTTGTGCAAAGCAGAGTTTGGTTCCTTAGCACACACAGGCAGGAATTGCCCCTGGCTTGTGTGGGGTTCACAGAGCAGCCACCTGGGACAAAGGATTGTGCACTGGGAAGAAAATTCTCTGTTGGCAGAGAATAAAGTGAATTTTGAGTGTGTCTTGCCTGCCACAGAGCATGGAATGAACTTTATTCTTACACAGGAGATCACCGGGCTCAGACATCACCTCCAACCCCAGATGGCCCCATAAGAACAGCACCCACTGCCTTCCCCTGGCTCCAAAGCAGCCCCAAACATATCAGTCACTCCTAAATACCCTGTAATGTGCTGCTGGAACTGCACTGGGAGAAAAGACAATAACAACTCCAGGAGACAGATGCACTCATTTTGTCAGTTTTGTTTCCAGCCAGCTGTAAAAAAGAAGCAGTGCTTGATTACTGGGGGTTTTTTGCTGCTTGGTTTTTTTTTCATGCCAAGGAAGACTCCCAGGAATTACAGAGATGGTGGAATGAAGTGAGAATGGGGAGTTAGAATAGAGGCTGTGCCATAGGGGAGGTAAAGCAGTTTGTGGATGGAACTGGCTCTGTAAGCATAAGAAACATTTAACATCACACGTTGAAATCTGCTGCATTTGCTTTTGCTTTGTTTTTCTTTTCCATTCTGTATCCGAAGGAAAAATGCTTAGGAGTGTGATAGAATTCAGGTTGTCAGGACATGAAAATGCTGGTGATGACTTCTAGGTGAAGATGATGTTCCTTTAGGTGAACGTGGACCTCTCCTGTTTGCTCCCAGCAGCCGGGAGGGGAGGATTCCTGTTCTGCAGGGGGCCAGGGTGGCTCTAAGTGTCAGCCACAGCCCTGCTCACCTGCATGATGGTGGATTTATGGATATGTGGGATATGGAGGGGCTCCTTTTCCTGCCAAGAGGTGCATTAATGTCTCCTCTTGTGTGCTTCTTGCATCTCTTTTTTCAATCCTAGAATGTTGACAGGCGCATTTCCTTCTGGTTCAGCTCTTTCAAGGTTAAATTTGTCGATTCCCCTTTTCACTGCAAACTCTGTGAGCTTAGGAGCTGGGGAGGTGGAAGTGAAGGAGCTGCTTTCAGAGTAATGGCTGTATTTAGGACCTTGGAGTCTTAAGAAACAGACAAAGTGTTACAAGAATGATGACAAAATCCCAACTGCTGACGGTCCTGGTGGTTGGGAAATCCTTCCCCACTCTGGTCATCTGGGATGAGGAACACTGGCAGGGAATGTTGTTTGTTTTACACTACCAAACTCCTGTACAGCAGGAAGAGATCTGGCATGAAAAAGGTGCTGATAAGTGCTTTTATTGCCATGGTGAAATAGTTTGTTCTTGGGTGGAACAGTTGAGCTGATCCTCCCCCTCCCCCAGACACTTCGTGGGCTCCCTTTTCCCTTGCAGTGCCCCTGACACAAACGGAGTTATTTTGTAGGATGCCTCCAGACCCTTCAAAGAGAGGAGAGCACATTCCAGGTTATAAACCAGCTCTCTCCTCCTGCAATCTGAGAAGTCCTCCCTGTTGTTTAACGTGGAGCCTGCTTTGTGCCTCTTGTGTAAAGCACCAGGACATCCCAGAGGAACTCTTGATTTATTTTGCTAACTCTGCCCTTCTCTGTGGTTCACAAACCTCTAATGGGCTGGGAAGCTCCAGCATTTCTGAGTTGAACAGTAGAAGTTTTAAGAACCTCCTCTACTACATGAAAGACTTAACACTTTCCACATGCTGGGTTTTTGGATCATGAAAAGCTGATCTCCTACAAATAAGAGTTTGTGAAGCTGAGGCATCCTGGGCCGGGGCTGGTTAATGCTGTTGTGAAACTGGGGGCAAGGAAAAAAATGCAATGAAAACTCTGGGCTTTGAGCCAGCAAGGAAGATCTGATACAGTGAATGTGTTTCTGTTGCCCTTTGTTACTGTTGAGTTTGATTAGCTTTGTTTCTGGTAAGTTTAATTACAGTTCTTTTTTATTTTTATGGCTAAGGAGGGGATCTTTGCCAGAGCTCAAGCCTTTCATTACCTCAATTGCAATGAGGGGGAACTGGAGAAATAAATCATGCCACCTCCCCAACAAACAAGCCAAAGGAAAACCAAAAGAAACCCCACTAAGCTAGAAACCCAGCCCTTTTCTCTCTCCTTGCCCTGTTCCTGCAGTCTTCTACTTTCCATCTGTTATTTTCCCTTCCCTGAAGTTTCTTTTAGGGTCGAGGCTAAATGTACTTGGTGCAGTTTGTTGTTGTTTTGCCTGGGCAGGGTTCTTCACCTTTGGTTGTTGTGCTTCACTGGAGCTTGTCTGGCTCCTCTGCACTTTTCTGTCACACACACAACACTTCCTACGTGGGTTCCTTCAGTGCATTGCAGGAACACAGCTGGGATGGAAAATGGCTTACAGACTGGGAGGACAGAATGGGCAGAAATGGGAGGGCTTTGGTTTGGACCCTGGTTTTGGTCTGCAAAACCTTGTCCGTTGAGATGCCATTAAAGCTATTTGCCATAAACCTTGCACATCTGGGCTCTAAAAGAGCATATGGAAAAATGCATTTCTCCTGGTCCCACTGACAAAGGAGATCCAGACTGTAGAACAGCTCTGGGTTGTGTAACTGGACCTTCACCTTGCTGTGGAGAAGCGACAGGGACAAAGGCCTCCCTCCCTCAGTGCTGTGCTGAAGTTGTATTGATTTAACAATTCCAGCTCATGTTCTCACTCTGTGCTATTTGATGGGATAGATTTTTTTTTTCTTGTTGCTGTTGCCTGGCTTTAGAAAAACATTGCTTTTTTGGGAGCATTAAGAGCTTCTGAAAAGAAATTGTCTGCTCACTCTGGGCATAAAACTCCCCTTCCTATCTGCCACTTATTTATTCTATATTAAGGTTCATAGTGGTTTTGTTTCAGACAAATCTGTGTGTCTTAAACTTGAAAGACTTCAAAAATGGTGGAAATGATTTTCAGCTAAAGGATGAAGAGGAGAGAAGTCTTGATGGATTTGAGTAACCAGAGAGTTGTAACCCAGCACTGCCCAGGAGATATTTGGAAATCCTGCATTTACTTTGAGAAGGTTTCATTTAACAGGAGTGTAGCTGCTGTAGAGAAACACGGATATTGTGAGCTGCTGTTGGTGAATGATCCCACTTGCCCCTCTCTCCTGACTGTTTTTCCATGGAACACATTAATAGGGCTGCTGGAACAAATCCACGGGGCTGTTCCGTGTGTCAGTGAAAATCCCCCTCCCGTGTCCCACCTGATCCAGTCACTCCTTTACAGCCCTCATCGCTGTTTGCACAGTCCTGAGTCACAGCTCTGCCGTGCTGGCATTTACAGACTGCAACTGCACAAGGTTTCATTGCCTCAGCAATTAAGTGATACGTAACAAATGCTGTGAATCACCTCCGAGTCGCTGGGCTTAGGTCTTTATGGCTGCGCCAAACCGGCGTTAAGGCTTTGGATTTCTTTGAGTTGCTGAAGTTCTGCTTTGACCTTTTCAAGGGAACTTACATAGCAAAGATATGGGAAATGTTTAAAACTGAGTTTGGCATTATGTTTGACTGCTTTAGTTGTCGTCTCTGAGCTGAAATTGTGGATGGAATCCTGCAGGCTGTGGATAAACAGCATTTCTGGGTAAATGTGGATAAACTTCTCAGTCTGGGTTTGTCATTCCATAAAGGTCATGTCAAAATGAGGGGAAAACCCCGAAACAAATCAACAACAACAAAAAAACCCCAACCCAAACCCAGACTAGCAGGGACGTTGTATTTTAGGAATTAGAAGTTGTGATTTTTCAGATATTTTTGCTTCAGTCTCTCTCCAGCAATGCACCCTCTCTCCTTCAGTGGTGAGAAGAGCCCAGTGTGTAACCTCCTTGCCAAGCACTGTTCAATCAGCCTCCAGCTGTAGTTGTAGTGCAGTTGTAAAGTTGCTCTGTTGGCAGCAGGACAGCTCCTGAGGAGGGGCAGTTTCTGGAATGGGGATAATTCTGCACTTGGCTCTTTGCAGATGGAGCAGGGAAACACAGCTCGTGGAAATCAGTGGATGGGCATTGATGGATCTGCTTTGCCTGACCCTTAATGAGGCCTGCAGGGTGTGAGTGGGTGTCCCCAGCTAGGACAGGGCTGGGGGCACCTGGGACAGGCTGCTCCCTGAGGTCATTCCCCCCGACTTCCCAAGGTCACCTTGATCTGCAGGAGGGAGTGGGGATTTCCACTTGATGTCATGAGCAGGGTTTGGAAAGGGCAGCAGGGAAGTGAGGAATTAAGTCAGTGAGCTGCTGCCAACGCTTTGTTGCCTCTGTGCTGTTTTGCCCCGTCTCCATCCTAATTAATGTTGACGTGGCTCGCTCCAAGGCTGCTGGGCTCCTGGCAGCTCCCTTTCCCTGCTCCCCAGGGATCTCCTGGCCATGGGATACCTGCCCTTGGAGATGCAGGGAAATTAACCTGCAGGTAGCTGTGCCTTTGAACAGAACTGATGTGCACCCAGTGATGGGTGCCTTTGGTGGGTTCAGAGCCCTTGTGCAGGAGGGGCTGTGCTCACCTCGCACCCCACACCTGCTCGGGGCCCTGCTGCCTCACTGGGCTCATGGGCTGCAGGTTTTTCTAAGCCTGGTGAGGAACCAAACCACAGCAAAACCCGGCCAGTGAACCACAGCCAGGGCTTTGTTGGTGTGTCTGACAGCTGGAGTGGTTTCAATTATGAGCCCACTTTGCAGTAGCATGTGTGTGATGGATTAGGGAAACACGAGTTACACAAACCTGTCCTGCTGCTTTGGGCCCTCCTGCAGGGGAAGCGTGTGAGGGTCGGGGCAGCTCAGCAAGGACTCCAGGGTTTGAAGTATAAAATGTACCAAAATAAATATGGCCACTCTGAGAGCTTAGCTGTTTTAATTCAGTTAGGTGTGATATCCACTTGCAGACCTTTTTCCGCTTCTAATGTGTTTTTGAAAACTTGAATTTTCGTGGGTGCTGTGGGAACTTCTGCCTGTTTGAGCTCTGGTTGTTGGGTGTTTCTGTGCTCAAGGTAACTGCTCTGATTGACTGTAAGGAAATCATTTGTGTTAGTTTGCAGTTTTGTTGGGGTTTCTTGTTTGGCTTTGTTCTTTATTTGCAAGGGGCATTTCTTTGCTTCTCCTCCCTCATCTCCTACTCTTTTTTAAATGTTTTAGTATTTGTCCAGCTTCAAGTTTAGATCACAGCATCCCCATTTCACTGAAGTTTGAGGGTTTGCAGTGTTGCCCTCCTGTGTCCCTGAGGCAGCTCAGCTTCATCAGGATTTACACAAACTTAACAAGGGTTGCTCGCCCAAAGATGCCAGGTTTTGTCCTGTTTGCTCGGTAGCAGTTGCTGACAGCAGTGTATAGACATGGGGAATCCTGGTTTATCCTCACATCCTGTGGGAATGGGCTGCATTCCAGACTGATTTCACATTTGAGGCCTGAGCAATAGAAATTATTAGAGAAATTACTTACTTCCCTTACAAACAACACCTGCAAGGAGGGACCAAAAATGGATTCTGTGTGTTAGCAGTGTTCCTGTGATGAGTTTAATGAGGGGGAAAAGCAGGAGAGTTGGAATCAGTTCTGGAATGATACATGAGACACTCAGAACATCCCCTGTGCTTACATGTGGGCAGATCCCAGCATAGTAAAGCGGGTTTTTTTAAGGAGAAAATAGCTTTTGTGGTGTGGCTTTCACTTGCCACAGGGTTTATTTTCCAGAGCTGTGTAATGTCTCAGATCCCTGTGATTGCAGGATCTGTGCCTTGGTTGTGTCAGCTGCTTGGGTCGTTGGATGTAATTAGTCAGGAACTGGCATCGTGGGTCCGTGGCTTTTCCTAAGGCTGTGAAATTTGGGGTTTGTGGAAGGTAGAACCAGCCTCAGAGAAGAGCAGGGTGGATGAGGAAAGGTGGAGACGGGAGCTGGGGGTTGCCAGGAGGGTTTGTCACAGTGTCACCGTGGCCTTTTGAGGCTGTTTCTCCAGGGTAGGTGTGATGGGGCAGCAACAGAGAAACCCTTCACAGGAGTTACAAGTGTTGGTGTCTGCAGGAAATGTTCCTCGTGCCCTGCCTGTGGTTGTTTGCTGAGCTTGGCCACGAGCCCAAGCACCGTGTCAAACACTGCTCTTGTTTCACAAATGGAAATCTTCCACAGTCAGGAGGGAAAATCAGAATGTGTCCCCCCCAAATACACTCTTGGCACTCCAGTTTCCATACATACACCTGGCAGCCAAATCAGTACCCTGAACATCCATTTCAGGCCTTTTTCCAGCACTGAGTTGTGCCTCTGGGTCTCTGCACTTTTCTGAAGAATTTATTTAGGGTGTGATACTTTGGTGTAGTCCATGAAATCCAGAACTAAGTGAAACTTTCTAATAGATGAAGGCTCTTGTGCTTAGTCTAGAACCACAGGATGGCTGGTTTGCTTGCAGGGGAAGTAAACCTGTTTCAGAAAAAACAAAGTTTAAAGAGAAAAATGCAGTGGGGAATTTTGGCTATCAGGGATGAAGCAAAGAGCAGAATGTTTCTGTGTGTGGTTTTGTTTGCAGACAGTGCACGGGTTGGAGATTAATATTTCAACACTTTGAGAAACTCTGTGGCTGCAGCTTATCAGTTAATAACAGTTTGTCCTTCCAAGAGCCACACAAGTAGAAACATCAACCAGGCAGCTTGGCTTTCTCCCGGAGGAGGAGGCCAGCAGGTACTGATGGAACATCTCCTTTGCTGTTGGTTCGAAGTTCCCTGCTGTCAGGGCTGCTCTCCTGGTTTCTGACACCTTGGTGCTGTGATGAACTGCAGCTCTAATTAAGGGATCCCTCGCTGCCTGCGGGGTGGCAGTGCCACGTGGGGCAGGGACCGGGGCTGGCACCTCCTGCCCCGGAGCCCCCAGCAGCCTCTGTCCCTGCTCCCAAAGCCCCTGGCTCTGGCTGGCTGGCACAGGGGAGAATTCCTGAGCTGCTGCAGCTGGGTGAGACTGTGCTGAGAGTGTTTGTGTGAGGAGCAGAGGGCGAGAGGGGCCTGGGCTGAGCTGCCTTCCATGTGCAGCACCTCGGGAGTGCGAGCCCCAAGCCATGCCCCAAATCACTGCTGCCTTTTTCCCTTACCCCGGGTTCTGGGGATCAAGCTCACGTTCTGAGGGAGCAGCTGGGATTAATGTTTGCTGGAGACACCAGGGCGGAACAGAACTGGAAAGAATTGGTAATTTCTTTCACTTCTGAGCTCACTGTATAGGTATTATAGAGAGCTACAATGAATTGCTCTTTCTAATGCTGCTTTACAACTCTTAGCTTTGTCTTCTAGTTAAATTTTGCTTGCTAAGGATTTTTCCTGACAGAAAGAATTTGAGACTGGAGGGAAGCAACAATAACTGAGGGATAAGCAGCTTACGTGGCAGTTCTTTGTGGTTTGGGGGTGGGGGGTTGCTTGATGTCCTGCTTAATATTCCTCTTTTCATATATTGCTCTGATAAACAGGAAAACACTGAAATACCCCTCAACCTTCCACACTTAATCTAGAAAATCTACTGGTTTAGGGAGCTGTTCTTGGAGAGCAGTAAAAGGAAAACAGCTGTTCAGGGGCCAGATCTGAGAGAAACAGAGTCTGTTTAAAATCAGGGCTTAGTGACACGGACTGTGCTGA
Source organism: Monarcha castaneiventris obscurior (assembly GCA_026261815.1). Classification (NCBI taxonomy): domain Eukaryota; kingdom Metazoa; phylum Chordata; class Aves; order Passeriformes; family Monarchidae; genus Monarcha; species Monarcha castaneiventris. Next base: position 2,093,391 of record JAMPIT010000002.1, on the reverse strand, counting down.
GAGGTTTTGTTTGCTTTGTCCATAACTCAGGGCAGGAGGCCATCCTCCCTCACCCTCTGTGGCGTGGGTGAGTTTTCAGTGATAAGCTGGTGGTTTGTCTGAGTTCACTTGATATTTGCCAGGTGTAAAGTGGACGGGATTCTTCCTCCATCTGGCCTGTTGAGATGTTGGTCATCCTGTGCTAGTGATTTTTATTAAGAGGTCACATTCTGTCTGTCTTCAGCAGGGAATCGGGGTTGATAGTTTTCATCGTGAAATAACCAGGCGTGAGGACTTTTTAAACTGTTGTTTCCAGGGCATTACATTTTCCCATTCCTCATTAGCAGTGAGGATGATTTTACAGAGTTTGTCTCCTGTGTAATCTTCCGTATTTTCTGATCGCTGCTGGTTTTTTAATAAACTCTTAAACCCCAGCAGCTCCCCCACGGGTCACGAGCTCGGAAGGAGGAAGCTGTGTCAGGGAGGGGAGTGTGTACGTCTGACAAGCCAGGCTTTGTGTGATTCAGCACAGATGTGTTTGGAAAACCTAAAACATCTGCTCCATGGAAGTGTGGAATGCAGGTCAGTGGTCAGACACATCAGGAGTTCAAACAGTGCTGCTGCTGGCAAAGCTGCATTGCTGGTGGTTGTCCCAGGACGAAGTGGGCCTTCAATTCTGATTTCTGTATTTAAATAAAAGCAATTACAGAGTGTGACATTTGAGAAACAAGTGGCCAGTTCTTCGTCACCTCTCAGCTCTCCTTGCCCTATTGAAAATGGAAAATCAGATCAAAATTTCAGAATCTGTATTTATTTGAGTGGGTATGTTTCCTTGGTGCTGTGGTGTGTTGTCTTCTCAGTGTCCAGTACCTGGTAATGTAAAACCTGCTAATACAATATGTTCTAACTTAACCTGGGGAGGCCAGGAGGCAGCTTCATACAAGGAAGCAGACAGAAGCACCAGCTCTAATTAACAGGAGGACAGTCCTTGGTGGCCCATAAAATGCTGTAGGATTTATGTTTGGCTCTTACAGAGAAGCAGCAGCAGCCTGGGAGTTGGAACATTTTTCCAGCCCATCCAAGGTGCCCCAGAGGTGTTGGGTGAGGAGGGTGTTGGGCCTGCTTTGCCCACACAGGGACCAGTTGGTGGCATAAACTGGGGCTTGGAAGACAACTGGAAACTCTGCTGGGTGTGAGAGGCCCCAGTGGCTGCTCAGGTGAGCGGGACCAGGAATGTGCTTTGCACATTTCCCCGCTGGAAATCCTCTTTCCACATCAGCAAGGTGGCATCCATCATACCTGGGGGAATTTCCAGTGGGACAGGAAGGGAATTCCCTGAGCTTTGGAATGCTGGTGTGGCTCTGGGGGTGTGAGTGGGGGTTATTGTATTGCCCTTCCCCAGTACTGCAGTGGGAGAAACCCACCGTGATTCTGAGCTCCAGGATGGTGTTTTCCAGCAGCCCTGCAGTGTCTGTCACCCCAGTGAGCCCGGGGCAGGGCTGCAGTGATGAGAGTATTGATCCCAAGTGACAGTTCCCTGGGAATGGTTTGGTTGAAATACCAACTGGAATTATTGCCGTGGAGCCGTCACCTAGCAGAAAAAAACCAGCTAACAGTTCCAGCTCAGGAAAGGTTTTGGTAAATACAGTGTGATTCTATTTGTAAAACTGGCATGATGAAATATGGAAAATATTTTTGAAGTAGTAAAACTTCCTTAATAATTACAAGCCTAATTTCAGTTGTTGGGGAACAAATGAGCATCCGTACACCTTCCTGAGACGCAGGGGGATTAAGTTCCCTGCTGAATAGCAGAATTAAATTTTTAATACTTTGTTTAAACAGAAATTATGAAAGTAGACAGTGCTCTGTCCTTGTGTTTGGAGTGTCCCTTTCTCATGCACATACACAAATTGGCCTTTCACTTAAATTAATTAAAGCTGACATGCAAACCACAACAACAGGCAGTCTGGGTGGCAGATGAAATGACCAGAATCTGTCGATATTTTTTTATTGGCTCGAGTAGCTGATTGTACTGGATCTGATTCTCAGCCTCTGTGTAAAATCCGTGGAGCAGAGGAGCTGCTGTGGCTGAAGGAGCCGTTCCCATTTCCTGGCAGCCATTACGTGCTGCCAGCACAAAAACAGTTCTTTCTTAACAGTCCTTTCTGAGGCTCAAAAATGGATTTTCCTCCCAGCCAGTGTCATTCAATTATCACCTCAGGAAATGCACAGATATAACTGATGATCCCTTTCAACCATCCTGCGGTTTTCCACTCCTCCCATCCTTCATTTCCCTGCCTGCTCCAGTCATTAGATGTAACATTGCCCATGTATATTTTATAGGGTGACCCTGACGGCTGTCGCTTTGAGGATGTGCAGAGATAATAAGATTGTGCATGTAATGAAGGGCAGATAAATAGAAAAATGTTTACAGGATGGAGTGTGGTAGTTGGAAGTGCTTTATGGCTTCATGGCTCGCTTCTCCCTGACACACCCCCACAGGAACCACGGGTACCTTGGCTTTAGAGAGTGGAAATGGGATGTGTTTTAGGCTCTGGGAAAGGTGTCCTCAGGATGTAGCCAGCAGCAGGGAAGCGGGGTTTGTTCCACAACCTGAACTCCAGCAATACCCAATCAAGAAACTTAATTATTGAGCTGGTGCAAAAAGAAAGTGCAGTTAAAGAGATAATTGGCACCTCCATTGAGAAAATCCTGTTCTGGGTATTGTGCTGCTAAATTCTTATTGTAACAGTATTGATGGAGAGGTGGAAGTGGAGTGGGAAAGACAAGATCCAGTGCAGACAATGCTCCGAAAGCTTTCCTCAATAACTGGCATTAATTTATCTGGGTATTTATCCCACTCTCCTTTTGTGTGAGTTCAGATATTGAGAACCTGCCCTTAACAAGAGGCTGGCAGGGAGAGATGCTGCCTGGGCTGGCTGTGAACCCCAGCACTTTGATGTGGGCTGTAAAATGGAACAGAACAACTGCTGGCTCAAGGAAACAGCACCTTGGGCCATCTTTGCAGAGGCATTTCAGCTCTGTTCCTGAGAACCACGTTGTGCCTCATTCCCCTGGCCCTGTGTGTGTGCTCAGGGGTGAGAACATCCCAGCAGTGCTGCAGAATTGGGCTCTGCTGGAGGGGGAGCCCCCCCTGTGCTGCAGCTGGGCAGAGGCCGAGAGGTGTGTGCAGGGTAAAGTTAAATTACTGCAGATAAAAGTGGTCGAGCAAAAGAGGGTTTCTAACCCCAGAAATGTTGATAATGCAAGTTGCAAAGGGAGAGCTGAGTAGAAAATAAACACTCAACAAATGTGTATAAGGCACTGAGGTCCTGTGCTGCCCTGTTCTGGTAACCCCGGGGTTGCTGCAGCCCCAGAGATGCCTCTGGGATGTACCTGGTGACCTGGCAGTGCTGCCTAGGCCTGGGGAGCCACCATGGCACTGCTGAAGCCAGGCTCTAATAATTAATAATGGATGCAGCCAACAGTGTGTGAGTTCCTGTGGGGATTGGGAACTCTGTTGATTAACAAAGAGGAGTCTCTGGAGGAAGAAGCCTTAATTACAAAAGCTTTCTTTTCATTCTGGCCCCACGTACAGCTGCAGAGAGGGGCGGCAGCTTTTAACTGGGGCTGAGCCTTAAAACAATGCCCCAGTGTGCTGTGCATTTGTTTTGCAGAACTGTTAAAGCTGGTACTTAAATCCCTAAAAATGGGGGGAAAAAGAATTGTTTGCATAGAGCCGATAGCGAGGGTAAATTCCATAAAATGTTAATTATCTTATTTCCTGCCAGTTTGTGCAACCTTAATTACAAACACTGGGAAAGATGAACAAACGAACTACATGAAAGTGGTGAGTTAGATGTGGCACAGAGCGATGTTACTGGTGTTTTTTTAGGATAATTCCAATTTCTCTGTGGTTTGCTAAAGCCATACAGTCAGGAGGCAGGAGTGAAACAGGGATATCCAGCTGTAAGGAAGAGCAGCTTGTGTTGAGGCAAAAGGAAAGTGAATGTTGAACACTCAGCCAGTCCTGTGCCTAATAAGGATGGATAAGCCTGTCCTGTAGGCCTGGGTTGGAATTATGAAGGAATTTCAGAGGCTGTCAGTGTTGGAGCTGCCCACAGAGCTGGAGGTTAATCGGCACAATTGTCCTTCCCACTCAGGATTGATCTCAGCCAGTGCATAAATCTTCTGTCTCTTTGTTTCCCCACACCATAAAACTTCAAAAGGATGTGCCGAGACTTAATTTGTAAAACTTCATTGACTTTGTCATCAAATGGAAGATGCTGTACAGTGGTCGAATGTTGCTGTGTTACTGCAGATAAAGTTTGTTTTGGAGGAGAGATTATTTACATCCAGCTCATGTATTCCTGTCCTTTTTTCCCCTTGACTTTGCAGTCCCTGCACTGACTCTCTTCTCTAGTAGTGACTCCATTACTCACCCATGATGTGGAAGAATTAGTAGGAGTTGAGGAGGGCAAATCTGTTCTCCTGGGGCAATTACAGCAGTGACCTGTGTGCTTAGGTAACATGCACAATGAAATTATTGTAGTCCCGTCACTGCTTCAGGAGCTTGGGAGTGAAATCTTCAGGTTCCAAGCTTATTTTAGCACTCTCAGGAATGCCCCAGTTCTCTGAGGACCTGTGGCAGCTCTTCAGACAAAATCTTCATTTGTAGGAGAGAGAAGCTCCCTCTTGCCCTGGTGTTTGGGGGACTAAGCAGGGTACCGGTACTCATTTAGCAAAAACAATTAGAAAGCATAAAGCTGTATGTGATTGCAGGTTTTTTCCACAACAAAATGAAATCCAGAAGATGCAGATGGAGCCTCGGCTGGGTTCCCAGGAAATTCTGTGACTGTTCCTGTGTTGGGAGTAAATTGACAGCATAAAACCCAAGGAGTCAGCCTGGGTTTGTTACACACCTGCCTCCTCTTTGGATTCCCACTTGCCCAGCCTGTTTGCCAGGAGTTTCAAATAAAAAAATGAAACCAGGGAGCTTAACCTTGCTGTGTGCAGAGCAAGGGAACAGTGGGGGGCAGCCAATCTCCCAAAAACGGAGGTGGAGTTCGTAGCAGGGGCCATGGAGACAGGGCTGTGCTGCCATCCAGGAGATAACAAATGGCCAGGGGAGCTGCAAGGTAAAATGCCTTTTACTTTTGAAATCTGTCAGAGAGCTGAGACCTGCAGGGGATTCCTTAGAGAGCATCCCACGATTTTTAATGGGGTTTTTTGTAGTGTTAAGTAAAATATTGCTTGATTTTTAAAAGCCTCTCTTAAAATCTCAGTAATGTGTTGGAATATGCAGGATTCCTGTGCACCCAAGGTGGACATTAATCAGTGCTACTGAACAAGCTGCTGAGACTTACTGCTTAATTAGAGCATGTGCAAACTTATTTGTCATGGTTGGCAGAGGCTCCGAGCCCGAGCTTCGCACTGTAAAAATGGCCAAGTTCAGCTCCTGGAGCTGCACACAGCTGCTCCTCTCGGCCCTGCTGTGTGTTTGCAGCCCTTCAGCTTGTTCAGACCGAGGCAGGACTTGCACATTTTCTCTCTCTGGGTATGGATTCATAGGAAGAACCAGAACCACAGAACCATTCAGGCTGGAAAAGCCCTCCAAGATCATCGAGTCCAGGTATTAACCTAGCCATGGTCACCCCTGAGCCGTGTCCCCCAGTGCCACATGCACCTGGTTTGGGAGCACCTGCAGGGATGGGGATTCCACCCTGCCCTGGGCAGCCCCCTCTGTTAGCAGCTTTGGGGTGTGAGGTATGTGATGGAAGGGATGGATATTTTCAGTTTAGTCTCCTGAGAGTGCAATATCCTGGGTTATTCTGTAAAGCTTTAGGAGCCACACTGACCCCCTGGTCAGTGCTGGTGGTGTGTTCCACACACTGCCATGATCCAAGCCCCTGTTCCTGACCCTGCCCTGCAGCAGATGCTGTGCTCCAGCCTGTGCCAGGGGATCCAGTGGAGGAGGGAAGCACCGGAGACTGTTTTTACTGCAGGACTTTACAGGAGCATTAGCTAAATTGAGTTGACTTAATAAAATCTTGAAGCGTTCCAGAAAGATTGTGAATTCATTAAGGCCACAGCTGGACAATCTGTTCCCCTCTGCTCTGCCATGGCTGCTTACAGCCATCGAGGAGTGCTGTCATTTACCTTTTCTCTTTCATTACTGTAAAGCTATTCCCCTCCCCCATGTATTTTTTTTTTTTCTCTGGCAGAGCTCGGCTCTGGGGAAATTAAACAGCAATTATTGTGTTTGCTCACTGTGTTATACCCTAACAGATACTTGAAGGGAAGTTGATGTGTGTGTGTGATTGGCTTCCACAGGAGCTGTGCTGCTGCAGGGCTGTCAGAACCTTCCCGTCCAGGGATGCACACCCAGCCTTAATCCTTTGTTTACCCAAGGCAAGACTAAACACAAACACGGGGCACAGCTTGGGCTGTGCGTTTTACATTTGAAAACTAGTGATAAGAAGGAGGAAACAGGGCGTGCTGAGGGCATGGGGGTAGAGGGGCTGCTCTGGTGGGGGTGATGTGGCTGGGGGAAGGGTTGAGCTGGAAGAACACGCAGGGCAGAGTGGTGGGAGAGGTGCCCCATGGCAGGGACAGTCCCCTGCTCGGGCAGCAGGGCTGGGAGCACTCCCGGTGTCAGCTCGGAATTGCAGAGGAACCTCCCCACTGTGAGCTCCTGAGAGAGGGGTCTGAGCCACATCTTCCTCTGCAAAAATAATCCCCAGAACTGAGCTAAGAGGAGATGAAGTGTGACTTTTTTATATTCACCTACAACATGGGGTGAAATGGCCTTGGCAGGAGGAGGCAGGAGACTTGAGTCGTGAGCTCGGAATGTATTTCAGAATTGGTGAAAGCTGAGCTGGTGTTTTTAGTGAGGAGCACAATCCCCTCTGCCTTGTGAAACTTGGGAATGTAGGTGTTCTCAAGGAAGTGTGGCGTTAAAAGCCTGAATAATGCGTCTCATTTTGCTTTATATGTGTTTGGGACAGTTAATCAGATGTTGACATGGAAACATGGAGTTGTGTGTGCAGGAAAAAAGAGGCGGTGGTGTATCAAGTGGAGGTGAGGCTGCTATGAGCAGGAAGGGAGCCATGAATCTTGGGAGGGAAGGGAATCTCCCCACACCGATGGAAAAGAAAAAGCTGGTTCTTGGTGCAGTTGGTCTGGGGGCACTCACAGCATCTTCCATGGATGTGGCACAGGACAGTCGCCCTAGAGGGCTCGCCCTTCCTAATTAAGGAATAAATGACATCTCGTTAGCGGGGTGTCACTCCCCATAAGCTGAGCCAGTCCAGTGGTGACACGAGGGATGGCTCAGGCTGCTTTCAGCTGTGCTTCAGTGGATGTTGTAGCAATGCCCAGCCTGCCCAGCACGCTCAGAGGAGAAGGACAGTGTGTTTGCAGGCTGGCAGGGCAGGGCTGGCCCCGATGATGATCTGGTAGCCACAGAAGGAGCTTTGGAGCAGCTGCCCCAGCCCTCCCCAGGCCGGCGCTGCCGGCAGCCGCAGCTCAGGGATGTGGGATGTGCTGACTGCGAGACCTTGTGGTGAGGTGAGGTGAGATCACCGGGAACAAAATGATCATTACAGGCCATTCATGTCAGAGCGTTCATGCTTCTCTGTTTGCTTGCAAGCAAAACCAGCAGCTAATTTGCAAGGCAGCCTTTTGTCCCAGGGCCTTTGATCAATGCTGGCCTGTGTTAATGTTTCAGGAGGCTATTGATTTCTGCAGCAGCTTTTGTTCCTGAATTTATGTGCCCTGGCTTTCAGCAGCACGCACTGTGCATGTTTGATTAAAGCTCATTTGACTTCCTTGCAGTGAGGCTGGAAGCTGTTTTTGCTCCCTGTTTGGAGAACCAAAGCTTGCCTGACTTAGTCCTTTGTGCTGCAGCTCGTGCCACCCATGCAGCCGCCAGGATGGTGGGTCTGATCCTGCCAGGCCAAACCCATCCAGCAGCTAATCCCTCGGGCAGACGTGGCATCCTGGAGAGCCAGGTGGCTGCTGGGATCTTGCATGGAATTCTTTCAGCAGGATACCCTGTGTAACGTTGCATTCTGTGTGAGCTCCCCCCCAACTTGTCTCTCTCTTCCAGAGTCCTTTGCTGAGTGCTGTACTTGTGCAGTCTGACCATGAATTGGAAGTACAGAATATTCTTCAGTCCTTTAATCTGTCCAGATTCTGTAGCTGGGCTGAATTGGTTGTTGAATAAATAGACTTTGACTTCATCTTTATCCGTGTGCAATTGTGACTGCACTTCTGAGCCAGTCTCGGGGGGAAAAAGCACTGTGGTCATGAGGTTGGCATTTTCTATAAATACACACCGCTTCTTTTTTAAAGTTTGGTTTATGATATACTGCATGTAGAAGTTATTAAACTTCCCTTGGGACCTGATGGCTTTGCAGTGTGTAAATGGAGCTCTAATAGGTTCCCAGTCCCTACTTTATGATGGGAGGAGAACAGATTGGTTTGTACTCTGCTGTTGCCGTGTGTCAGAGGACACATTAATTCACTGACATAAGGACATGGGATTTACTGACTCGCTCCTTGGTGCTGACACCTCAGATTTGATACAAATGAATTTATAGGTAAAAAAATGACTGGTTTCATTTGCAAGGGACTTTTCTGCCTGTGCAGAGCAAAAGCCTCCCTGCAGAGCCCAGTCTGGCTCCTGGCACGGGCATATCCCCAGGTGGACAAACAGTTGGGCTGGGTGGACTTTGAGCCCACTTAATGGGCTCAGGGAAATGGTATTTCTAAAGCAAACACGTGCAGGGAACAGGCAGGAGCAGAGCAGGGTGCCGGGCTCAGAACTCCCTGTTCTGCCCAGTCTGCCGTGGCTTGGGTGCTCATCACCAGCCAGTTTCAGATTCACTTCAGGAAACACATTTTTAATATTTTTAGTAGGGCTTTTGTCCTTCAGAATCAAGAATTGTAGGTAGTGTTTTGCCCACTTGCTCCTCCTCACCAGCCATCGCTCTGAATATACGTTACTTTAATATATGATACACAAACATAGCTCAGGTCTGTGGTGGGGATCAGTAGCATCATCCCAGGCTGTGGCAGCACAGATTAAAAATGATCTGTTCTGCCTGTTGCCAGAAATCAGCGTTGCGGTTGTGGTTGTGCTCTTTCTTCTGGGGTTTCTATTTTTAAATTAGGCACTGGTAAAATTCTTAAGTGTCTTAAATGTCAGCAGTTAATGTCTCGAACAACATCCTCCCTTTGTCTTTGGAGTGTTTCAGTGGAGAAGGTATTGGTTGTGGCTGTAATTGCTTGTTTGGGGCCCTGGGGAGGGTTTGGATTCAGGCAGGGTCGTTATTGGAGTTAACTCCTGCTCTGCCCGGAGCAGGGGCTGAAGGATTTCCCCACGGAGGCAGCAGGCTGAGGTTATTTGATCACATAAAACACAGTTCAAAGAAACCCTTTTTGTGGGCAATTCAGGTATGTTTGTTCTGATGTTGATTTTTTCAAGGGGCTGGTTAGAACTTCTCCGTTTTTCTCTTGCAACTTGAAAGCAACAACACCTTTTACCTTAGAGGCAGACAAGTCGCCAGGAAATGATGGGGTTTCAAAGTAAGAGAAAAGAGATTAAAACCACATGCTGTTCTTTGGTTCAGCATCGCATCCGCAGGTTTGAATGGCAGCTGCTTCACTTCTGGAATGTAAGCCAGATTCATTATGCCGTGAAATTATCACTCATTTCTCTAGGTGTGCTCTTTTAACTGCTTAATTAATTTAGATGTGGGTATATATATTCAAATTAAAACACGATTTAGTGTGGTAGGGTTGTGGTACGTTTATAGACTTGTTGTTGAACATGTTTTTACTCAGACTTTCAGCTCCTTACACAGGAATATTGAAAAATACCTGTCTGCAGAATGTAGGTTGACAAAATGGCAGAGTGTGTTTGGGTTGAGGCCTGTTCTCTCGGTGAAGAGCAGGAGCTGTGGCAGGTTTGGGGTGGCTGTTCCCAGAGCTGAGGAGCAGAGGTGTCACAGGATGCTGGCAGTGACACAAGGGCACCCTCTTCCGAAGCACGGGCACAAGCAGCATCCAGGTGGGGGCTGGCTACTGGTGCTTCCCAGCCTCTTTCCTTTCCTAGGGGAGGGGTGAAAAAGCCTTTATTTACTTCTTTCCCTCCTCTGCAAAAGCAAGCAAAAAATAATGAGGGGGTTTTTGTGTGTCTTACCTAAACAATTCTTTTTTCTGGCTGAAATGACGTCACGATTGTTCCTAGAAAAATCCACGTGTGCATAGAGAGACACGGGGGAGGCAGAAAGCTGAGGAGTGAGGTTTGCATGTCGCTCTAACGTGCTCCCTCTGTGTTTGCAGGGAGAGCTGATCACCTTCTATTACTACTGGAAGAAGACCCCCGAGGCCGCGAGCTCGCGCGCGCACCGGCGGCACCGGCGGCAGGCCGTGTTCCGCAGGATCAAAACCCGCACCGCCTCCACCCCGGTCAACACTCCCTCCAGGCCCCCCTCCAGTGAATTCTGTGAGTGCAGCCTGAGAGCAGAGCATTTGTCTTTGTTGGGATGCAGGGAGCAGCAGTGATGGAGTGGTGCTGCACCTCCGAGGGGACAGCAGGGAAGTGGAGTTCTGGCAGCTGCCCCCTCCCGGTCCTGCACCCTTTGCTGGGATGTGGAAGGTGGCTGTGATCACCTTTGTGCCCTCCTTAAACGTAAAAGGGTCCTGTAAGGATGGAAATACTGCCCTGGGATTGGATTTCCCCACTCTTTTCTTGGTGGTGTGTTGTTTTTTCTTCAGGCTTGTTACAATAATGGGAAATAAAAAACACAGAAAGAAGGAGGGAAGTGCTGCATCCCTTTGGAAGGAAGTCCCTTCCATCCTTCTGGGTGACCCCTACCTTCTGCTGGACCTCAGACTGTGCTGCAGCCTTAGGGACGCTGAGAGAGCACTGCCCTTGCCTGGAGCAGAAGTGTCTAAACCACGAGTAATTCCCCAAACCAGTGCTGTGCTGCATTGCACAGGGTCCATGTGGAGATAGAAACCTTTGTCTGTATGAGAAAGGTTTGCTACCCTGTGTGAGGTTTCAGGCTTTTAAGTCTTTCTAAACCCACATGCTTCATAAGGAAAAGGGGCTGTGCAAGGCAGAGATTGGCAGATGCAGAAATGACTGTGGGCAGGTGGAGGATGTGGTGAGCAGGCAGGACACACAGTTCTGGCCAGGGGAGAAGGGCTGGGAGCTTTTCCCTGCTGAACTGGCAGGATTTAGTGCTGGTCTCTGCGTGCACAAGGAGCAAGGATCTGGGCTCCACAGCTCACCCAAGATCCTCAGCTTGTGAGAGCTTGTGGCTGGGAGGACCCATCCTTATGGATCCGACTGCAGGATGAGAATTAAAATCCATTTAGCAAAAGAAAGCAAGTGCTAGCCTGGGGTCGGTTCTGCAGTCAGGGTTTGAACACCGGCAGGAATTAATGTAGGAATTATGGCAGTGGTAGCTATTAAATGTAACCCTGTGTTAATTTGAAGGGTAACGAGTTGCTGACAAATGCTGATGGCAAGTACTGTAGAACCTGTAAGCTTTAATCCATAAACTATAACCTGCACGTACAAAACATCCTCTTGGAGCCTTTAGAAAAACAGGATTCCTGCATCAAGGACTTCTCTTCTAATTAAAGATTTGAACAGAAGAAGCCAGAGGGCTTCCTGCTTGTGACAAATTATAGCCCTGTTACGTTGTGAATTTATAGTGGTGGGACTAGAAAAATGCGGTGCTCTCCAAAGGGAAGTATTTACTCCTGAGGTGCTTAGAAGATAAGGTACAGTTTTTGTGATGTCTGCGTTTTTTCAGTGGTTTAGATGCTGCTTTTGAGCTCACAGGTGGGTAATCAGCTAATTTGCCACAAAGGAAAGGGACCCTTTGCATATCCTCCTCTTCTTCAAAACATGGCATTTTTGCAGTGTGAGTTTGCCATGGGTAAAACCTGGAGCCCTGCAGTAAGGATTGGGAAGTTGGTGTTACCCTTCAGTGCCCCTCATCCAAAAGAATCACAGCGTGTTTTCCAAACAGGTCCATTGTATGTGAGCATTGATTCCTCCACTCACAAACACCTCTGCTGCTGGGTAACAAAATAAAAGCCAGAAAAGTCACTACAGGACCTGTTCATGGAATCTTGTAGAGTAGGTTTTGAATATAGAATATTTGATTTTGAATTTCATCAGGTTCTAGAGATAAACCTCTTTTCTCTTGAAAATTGTGGGTTGGGAACACAGCCTCTTGAACTCACCACGGATGGTATTTGAATGGCAGCTTACCTGGAAATGTACCATGTGCTGAATCAGAGGTTCCAGGAGTTGCATCCCATGGCACATTCCTGGAATCCTCCTTTAACCTGCAGAGTGATGAGGTCTGGTCTTGCTCAGTTTGAAAAATCAGAAATAATAGCCGTGCAAGGCAGGGTGGGTGTAGGGAGTCACAATCTATTTTACTTAATGGTTGTTTCAGCCAAGTAGAAGGAAATAGGAAATCCTGCTGAGTGTTTATTTTCCATTTCCCTCTTCCTCTGTTGTCCTTCCCACCCTCAGTGGACCTGAGCTCGGCCAGTGAAGATGACTTTGACAGCGAGGACAGCGAGCAGGAGCTGAAGGGCTACGCCTGCCGCCACTGCTTCACCACCAGTATGTCCCAGTCCCTGCTGCCTGGGGGGTGGGTTCAGCCAGCAGGAGCAGCTCCTGTGCTGGTACAGCTGCTCACAGCAGTGTGGGGGTGAATCAGCTAAAATATGCAGCGTTCCTAACAGAGTTAATCAGGCTTTGCCATTGCAAATTAATACTGCAGTGACAAAGGAGAACCCTGAGGTAGACGTTTATACAGGAATAAATCTGCATAATCCATAATCTATGTAATCAATTTGTGACATAATGAATCAGCGTTGGGCTGTGACTGTCACACACAAAACTTCCTTATGCTGCACCAAATCTCCTGTGCATCAGCCCCGTTCCTGTGGCTGTTCCTGGAGGTTGTCTGATGTTTGGGGCATGTGCACAGATGGAAGTGGGAGCCCCAGAACGGGGAAGGAAATAAGAGGTTCAGAGCTCACTTCTCTTGCAGAAACCACAGCTTTGGAGAACAACAGCTGCCTGTTAGCTCCCCGGTAGAGCAGATAAGGCTTCCTTCTGTGCCTCAAAACTGTAGTTTCTCCGGCAAACAACCATAGTTTGCAAACTGAATATTGAGGATGTGCACTGGAACAGGACAAAGTTTTCCAGAAACTTCTCCAAGTTTGTTACCCATAGAAAAGCAGCTGCTTTTGTAGCTGTACGTTTTTAAATAATTCAGGGTGTTTGTGAGGGGCTGGGGTGCTCTGTGAGGTGCTGAGCTGTTGCTTTCCCTGCCCCAAGCCTCCAAGGACTGGCACCACGGCGGCCGAGAGAACATTTTGCTGTGCACAGACTGTCGGATTCACTTCAAGAAGTACGGGGAGCTGCCGCCCATCGAGAAGCCCGTGGACCCCCCGCCCTTTATGTTCAAGCCTGTGAAAGAGGAAGACGATGGACTCAGTGGGAAGCATAGCATGAGGACACGGCGGAGTCGAGGCTCGGTGGGTTTAACCCTCTAATGCAGAGGGGGAAAGGAGCCAGACCTCTAAAGTGGCTGCTTTGCCATGGGCTGTGCCTGCTCCTGCTGCATTTGTGTGTGCCAGGGTGAGCTTTGCTGAGGCTGAGGCTTTCTCTGGAAAAAGGAGCTGGAATGTCTCTGCAAGCTGTGTTATTTCTCTCTAATGGCTGGCAGTGGGCTGTCAGCATAAGGGGGCACTGACAGTGTGTTACACATCCTGTGCTGGTACGTGTCCTCCTTCCAGCTGCATCCTGTCAGAGTTACGCCCTTGGGAAGAGTTTTAAAAAATTAGATGCTGTTCATGTGCTCTCCTCATGTTGCTGGAGTTAAAGTCTCTTCCCTACAGAGAGCTCTGTTTTGCCTTTGTGGTCAGTGTGTTCTGTCACTGCATTCTTGCTTGGGTGAGGCACTGGGAGCCTTCCTGGGAGCACAGCACTTGTGAGGGCTCTGACAGCAGCTCTGGGTGATTTATCTTTGAGTTGGGTTTAGCTGATAGAAAGCAGCAGATAGATTTCTTTCCTTGCCCTCTATCTTTCTGATCATGATGATGTGACCATTGATTGTAAATATCTCGTGAGGCTCCACTCTTGGGGAGCGTTGGCTCCATTGCTTTTTTAGTAGCCAGTCGTCAAAAAAACCGCCAAAATGGCAGGGAAACAGCATTAATTATTGAAACGCACTTTGCTGATCCCTTAGTGCGTAGCAGGAGCTCACTGGAGCTGGGGGTTCAGACCCTGGCCTTGGCTGCTTGAATGCCAACAGATGGACTCTTTCTAATGGAACATGGGGGTCCTCCTGCCTCATGCACTCTTGTGTGTGTGCTGTGTACTGCAACATCTTCCTAATGCCATTTCTAACAGACACTGCTAATTAAATAATCAGCACTTCATGTTTTTGAGTGGACACATGAAGGGTTTGTCTCCTTTTACATTGGAGTCCAGTTGAGCTTTGAAGGACGAAGTGTAACGAAGTGAAACGCTCCAGGTTCCTGCGGTCGGGCTCTCACAGGGGTGTGTTACCCGTGCCCCTGCCGAGGCAGAGAGCTCTGAGAGGCTGGGCAGTGCTGACCCGGCCCTGTTCTCCCCGCAGATGTCGACCCTACGCAGTGGCAGGAAGAAGCAGGCAGCCAGCCCCGATGGCCGCGCCTCCCCCATCGCCGAGGACGTTCGCTCCAGCGGCCGCAACTCGCCCAGCGCCGCCAGCACCTCCAGCAACGACAGCAAGGCCGAGTCCGTGAAGAAATCCACCAAGGTAACCCCTTCCCACGGGGCTCTCCTGGCCAGGGGCTGCACACCCGAGGCCTCTCGGGCAGGTACACGAGATGCAGATCACAGGAGGCCGGGGAATCTCTCCGTGACCTGAAAAATCCTTTGTGTGTGGATAAGCCACAAGTGGAGTGGGGCAGCCGAGTGCTGCTTTGTGCCTGGCCAGGGAGGGATGTGAGTGAGTGATGAAGCACTCACGTAGCCCCACATAACCTTGCTGCTCTCACGATAAAGTAATCCCTCCATTTCGGATGCAAATGCAAGCAGTAAGCTCAGGGGAGTAATGCAGATCAGAAACGCTGTATTTGAGACAAGTAGACAGTTTTGGGGATTTTTTTTTAAGTAGTACTTAATCTTTGTTTACAAAAGAGTATGAACATTTAGTAATTGAGTCTGCTACTGTTTTTCTGGAGGTGTATTTGCTTGATTGTTCAGAGCAAGCTGACAGTTGAGTCTGTTTAAATGAATTAAGTGCCTTTCCAAGAGAGTTCTAAGGAAACAAAGCCACATGAAGCAGGAAGGCTTACCATTAAGCAGTGTGAATTGAAAAGTTGCAAGTTAAAAATAAATACTAAAATAAAAAAAATCAAAACTGGAGTATGGAGCAAGTTTTCACATTATAAAACTGAAAACTTGGCAGAATTTGAAGTTAGGTAATTATGTGATGCACTGAGCTGTTCCAGGCCATGGGAGAAGGTAGTAATCTCAGAATAGCTATTCCCTGTTAGCCCTGTATCTGAGGGGATCTAAAAATACTCCTCTCAAAATATCAAGAGTAGAGCAAGACTTTCATGTAGCAGAAAGAGGCTTATCCTGTCTCCTGCAGAAATTCTTGCTCCATCTCACACCAGTTAACGACTGGTGTGGGTCTCTGTTAGAAGGGTTACCTGGGCCACTTGATCTGCTGTGAGTTCCTGATGGGGTTTGGCCCTGCACAGCTCTGTTTAAAATGTCCCTTGAGATGAGGAATGCTTTATTCACTCTTTCTTCTTCCTACTAGTTTGATGTGTATTGGATTGCTGTTAAATACTGTGTCAGCTCCTGAGTTCTGCTCCTTAATTTGTGTTAAATATGGTGGCACTGGCACACACTCAGTTTACTTTTGCATTTACACCACTGGTAACTGTTGTGTTCCGTGTCCTTTGTGGCAGAAGATAAAAGAAGAGGTGTCTTCTCCTCTCAAGAACTCCAAGAGGCAGCGGGAGAAGGCAGCATCCGACACAGAAGAACCTGACAGGTCCAATGCCAAAAAATCCAAAACTCAAGTGAGTCCCATGGAGGAGTATTTCCTCTTAGGAGAATGGTTTGAGATGGGGAGGGGGTGCAAATCTGTTAACAAACCAAAAACACGAAATCAATATAAGCCACAGCAAATTGTAACTTAATCTGTGGCTGGAAAGCAACCAATGTTATAATGTGTTCCTTCTGCTGAAAACAGTGCAGTGATATGGGGTAAGTCCAGAAGTTGGGTTTTTTTCCTTTTACTATCAATGCCAACCATATAGGAGTACACTTGGATTATTTTCCACCTCCTTCCTCCACTTTTTTTAAATTTAAATGTGGGGTTTTGTCTTCTGTGACAAGTTAGAAGACCACCACTGGAATTGTCACTGGACAAATCTTTTCCATCGCTGGTCCCCCTCATAGTGAAGAAGTGTTTTGCTGTGTTCAGCAGGACACTGTATTTCAGTTTGTTCCTGTTGCCCCTGGGCACTGTGGAAAGGATCCTGGCTCTGCTCTCTGTGAACCTCCCCTGGATATTTGTGTTCCTGTGCTCGTAGAGGCCCTGTGGGGTTCAAAGGGTGCCTGCAGCTGTGTCTGCACAGCAGCTGTGATTGATCCATCCCTGGCACACTGAGAATGTCTTGCTGTGCTTTTCCTGGGCACAGGGGTCACTGTTGCCTCTCCCCACAGGAGATCAGCAGGCCAAACTCCCCCTCGGAGGGAGAGGGCGAAGGCGAGAGCTCCGACAGCCGCAGCGTCAACGATGAGGGGAGCAGCGACCCCAAGGACATCGACCAGGACAACCGGAGCACGTCCCCCAGCATCCCCAGCCCCCAGGACAATGAGAGCGACTCGGATTCCTCGGCTCAGCAGCAAGTGCTGCAGGCGCAGCCCCAGGCGCTGCAGGCCCCGGGCGGCTCTGCCCAGGCCGCCGCCGCTGCCACCCCGCCGGTGCCGGCGCCGCTGCCGGCGCTGCCGCCCGCCTCCAGCGCTGCCCCGGCCCCCGCGCAGGCCTCACCGCCGGCCTCCCAGCCCTCGGGCCAGCCCCAGCCCCCCGCCGCCCCTGCTCCTCACTCGCACATCCAGCAGGCCCCCGCTCTGCACCCGCAGAGGCTCCCGTCTCCCCACCCTCCCCTGCAGCCCCTGAGCGTGTCGCAGAGCCAGCCGCCGCCGGCCCCGGCGCAGCCCCACGCGCAGCCCCCGCTGCACGGCCAGGCGCAGCCCGCCCCTCACAGCCTGCAGGCCCAGCCGCTGCTGCCCCACGCCGGCCCTGCCCAGCCCTTCTCCCTGCCCGCCCAGTCAGCTCAGTCTCAGGTGCCCCTCCAGACTCAAGCCCCGTCGCACTCGCACTCGGCTCTGCAGGTGACGCAGCCCGTCCTGCCCACCACGACCTCGCTGCAGCAGGCGCAGCCTCCGCGGGAGCAGCCGCTGCCCCCCGCCCCCATGGCCATGCCTCACATCAAACCTCCCCCTACCACCCCCATCCCGCAGCTCCCCACTGCCCCGGCCCACAAGCACCCTCCCCACCTCTCTGGCCCTTCTCCGTTCTCCATGAACTCCAACTTGCCTCCGCCGCCCGCCCTGAAGCCTCTGAGCTCCCTCTCGACTCACCATCCTCCATCCGCGCACCCTCCTCCCCTGCAGCTGATGCCTCAAAGCCAGCCACTGCAGTCCTCGCAAGCCCAGCCTCCTGTTCTGACCCAGAGCCAGAGCCTTCCCCCTCCTGCTAGCCACCCCTCC
Organism: Monarcha castaneiventris obscurior; assembly: GCA_026261815.1. NCBI lineage: Eukaryota > Metazoa > Chordata > Aves > Passeriformes > Monarchidae > Monarcha > Monarcha castaneiventris. The sequence continues at coordinate 2,075,582 of JAMPIT010000002.1, read as the reverse complement.
TCTGGACTCCATCAGGTATCCTCGCAGCCCCCCTTCTCCCAGCACCCCTTTGTGCCCGGGGGCCCCCCTTCCATCACGCCTCCTTCGTGCCCCTCCACTTCCACGCCGCCCACCGTGCCTGGCATCCCTCTTCAGACTCCCATCTCCACGTCAGCAGCTTCTAGCGGGACAGTGCCCGTGGTGACAGCCTGCACGCTGCCACCCATCCAGATCAAGGAGGAGGTCCCAGATGAAGCTGAGGAGCCGGAGAGCCCTCCACCTCCACCCCGGAGTCCATCCCCAGAGCCCACGGTGGTGGATATCCCGAGTCACGCCAGTCAGTCAGCCAGGTATGGAGCTTCATCAGTGCTCTGCTTTCCCTCTTTTTGTACTCCACTATCTGTGGACCAGTATGGTACAATTAATGTTCTCCTGGCTTTCAGGGAAGCAGGTGGTGCTTTGTCTAAGTCTAGAATGGTATTTTTAATTGTGGACATACAGCTCCCAAATCCCAGACTCTTGCACCTTTCCCAGGGCTGAGCTTTTTCTCTTGTGTTCCTTTCAGGTTCTATAAGCACCTGGACCGTGGCTACAATTCGTGCTCCAGGGCAGACCTGTACTTCATGCCTCTGGCAGGATCCAAACTGGCCAAGAAGAGAGAAGAGGCCATTGAAAAGGCCAAAAGGGAAGCAGAGCAGAAAGCCAGGGAAGAGAGGGAAAGAGAAAAAGAAAAGGAGAAGGAAAGAGAGAGGGAGCGTGAGCGTGAGCGAGAAGCGGAAAGAGCTGCGGTAGGTTTGGTTTGGTTCAGAGCTGGGTGAGGGAATTGATGGCTGGATCTGACCTGGATGGTGACTGCAGGATGCAGATCCCCAGGAGCACTTTAACCCTGTGCAGTCAGGGGTCTCTGGGCGTGGAGCTGTGTGTATGTTTTGAGCACCTCCCAAGCTTCCTGGGACTGTCTTCTCTGTAAGGGAAATGGAGAGTTCCTGCCCCTGGTCGGGTTCTGTGGGAAGTCAGAGCAGCTGGGGAGAACTAGGCCAAGTGTTGACATGTAACTTGCAGTAGGAGAACACTGTGCAGATACAACGAATGCCCTTGTGTCCCTTGCATTACTGTGCAGGCACACGAGTGCTGTCTCCTGGGAGAGGGGCTGGGGACAGAGGGGAGGTGTGTGTGTGTGAGGTGCTCTAAGCCAGGTGTGCTGAACCAAGGCTCTCTCCCTGTTGTGTGCAGCAGAAGGTGTCCAGCTCCTCCCACGAGGGCCGTCTTGGCGAGTCCCAGCTCAGCGGGCCAGCCCACATGAGGCCTTCCTTCGAGCCCCCCCCGACCACCATCGCGGCGGTGCCCCCCTACATCGGGCCGGACACGCCGGCGCTACGGACGCTGAGCGAGTACGCGCGGCCCCACGTCATGTCCCCGACCAACCGCAACCACCCCTTCTTCGTGCCCCTCAACCCCACGGATCCGCTGCTGGCCTACCACATGCCCGGCCTGTACAACGTGGATCCCGCCATCCGGGAGCGGGAGCTGCGCGAGCGCGAGATCCGCGAGCGCGAGATCCGCGAGCGGGAGCTGAGGGAGAGGATGAAGCCCGGCTTCGAGGTGAAGCCCCCGGAGCTGGACGCGCTGCACCCGGCCACCAACCCCATGGAGCATTTCGCCAGGCACGGGGCACTGACTATCCCACCCACGGCGGGGCCTCACCCCTTCGCCTCGTTCCACCCGGGGCTGAACCCGCTGGAGAGGGAGAGACTGGCGCTGGCGGGGCCGCAGCTGCGGCCGGAGATGAGCTACCCGGACAGGCTGGCGGCCGAGCGCATCCACGCCGAGCGCATGGCCTCGCTCACCAACGACCCCCTGGCGCGGCTGCAGATGTTCAACGTCACCCCCCACCACCACCAACACTCACACATACACTCGCATCTACACCTACACCAGCAGGACCCCCTACACCAAGGTGAGCCCCGGCCGCTGGGCGCTTCCCTAGGGAGCACCTCCCTGTTTAGTCTGCTTGGAACAGGCCCACTCTGACCCTGGAACTCAGATTGCAAAATCACTGGTTTTGTGTCCATGTTGTGGTTCTGTGGTGACTGAAATGCAGGTACTTTTTGTGGGAGTGGTGCAGGATGGTAACACCACAGTGATCTTCGTTCAGACTCTCACTCTGAAAGGTTTGCTGGTTCGTTGTGGGTTTTTTTCAGCACTGCTGTCCTAGAGCAAGACCTTACAGTCGTAATAATTAATAGTCTCAGAAATGAATCTGTGCCTTGCTTATTTCTAAAGCAAGATACATGGTTACTGCTCTGGAGGTCTGGAGTCCTGGAGATGAGGCACTTGGCAGAAATTTTCAGATTTTCTGGTGACAGACTGGAGAGAACATGGCAAGCCAGGCACCAGGTGCTGCACCTGCCAAGTAAGGGGGGGGAAAAGTTGGAGTACTTAAAATGCAGGTTCTGGTGTCTGGCTACTAATGCAGGTTGTGCAAGCAAATGCAGCATACATTGCCCTGGAGCAGTGTGCATTAAATGTGCTGGAATGCCTTCTTTTGGAGTTGGAGGGAATGTGAGTGCTGTCGCAGAAGCCAGATTGTACAGCAAGGAGAGCAGCAGGGTGCTGTGAGACCCTTAAGAGGGCGGGGTTGCAGGTAGGAGATGGTAGTGCTGGATGTCAGCATTCCTGGAGCTGTTGGCTGTGGGCAGGGGCTGAGGCTCAGTGTAGAAGTCACAGATGGGCTCAGTGGGAGGCAGGTTTGCAAACGCTTGGCAGCAGAGGAGATGTGACAAAGGCTGTGTCTGTACGAATGCCAGGTGAGTCAGTCACTGAGCACCTCTGTGCAGGTAAGTCTAGATGCTCCCCAGGTACTCGTTTTGGACAAAAACATGGCTTGTACATTGTCCCTCCAGTCCGGAGAGAGGCTGGTGCAGACACAGCCAAGTCAGTTCTCTGCCAAGTCTCTGTGTATTTGAGAAGTAATTTGGCTTTGTGCTTTGCCAGGTTCAAATCCAGTGAGGGGCTCTTGGGTGTCTCCAGGTGGCTCCACTGGTGCTCAAGGCCGTTATAACCTGTGTGTCTCTGGGGATGAAGAGAGGGTAAAATGACCCCACGTTTCTGCTGTGCAGCAGCTGAGGAAATTGTTCTGGCTTTGTGTTCCGTTCCGTGGCGGTGACTCTGCAGTCCCCAGGCAGCTGATGGATGCTTTCTCTCCTCTCTCAGGCTCAGCAGGACCTGTTCATCCACTGGTGGATCCTTTAGCAGCTGGACCCCACTTGGCACGTTTTCCCTACCCACCCGGGACCATCCCCAACCCATTGCTAGGGCAGCCACCTCACGAGCATGAAATGCTCCGACATCCAGTCTTCGGTGAGAGCATTTTATGGTCCTTTGCAAGGGTTGGCTTTGAGATCTTTTCCTGTGGGCTTCAGCATTTCTCAGTGGGGGGAGCTGAGCTGTGACTTGGGGTTGCTGTGGTGGTTGGTTGGGACAAAGCAGTAGCAAACCAGAGTGTAAAGGTGGTCCCTGTCTCACAGGTACTCCCTACCCTCGGGATCTGCCGGGTGCCATTCCACCTCCCATGTCAGCAGCCCACCAGCTGCAGGCCATGCACGCCCAGTCCGCAGAGCTGCAAAGACTGGCAATGGAGCAGCAGTGGTTGCACGGGCACCCTCACATGCACGGTGGGCACCTACCCAGTCAGGAAGATTATTACAGGTGAGAGTGCAACGACGGCTTTTGGGGACCTGGGAATTCCATCCTATTTCTCCACATTCCTTCTTTTTTCCTCCGAATTTTCGCCTTTCTCGCTGTGTGCTGAGCCCTGATGCGGTTACAGGTGAAGCTGAGCTGAGACCTGATTTGGGCAGATGGGAAGCGAGGGCCAAATGACTGGCACAGGATGAGAGTGGTTGAATCTCTATTGCAGAATCCCCTCTGACTGGGGTTTTTATTGGGATCCTTGCTGCAACTGCTGCTTCCAGATCTCTTCATGAGAACAGTGGAGGAGGGTGGGCAGAGCTTTATTGGGAACAGGAGTTCAGTGCTCGCATTTGGGGATACCCTGTGCTGGGACAGTGCCTGGGGCTGGGGCTTAGAGCTCACAGCCTGCAGCTCCTGTTCCTGCAGAGCTGAGCAGGAGGGCAGAGCTGTCTCCAAGTGTCTGACGCCTCTTTTGTTGTGTTAAAATGAGTTTTCTTTCTCTTGCAGCCGACTGAAAAAAGAAGGCGACAAACAGTTGTAATAAATTATTTATTTGTAACGCTGGCTATGGAAACCCCAGTCCTTGGGAAGGAGTGGAACATTTTTACATACAAGAAGAGCTACAAAAGGAAAAGAATATCTTATAAAGATTTCTTTATATATTTAAAACAGAAGCAACCACCCAACAAGTAGAGACTTATCAGCATAGTGTTCATTTGTAGAGAAGATTTCTCAAGACTGGTGTGGGTCTCCCTGCATGAAAACGTATTCAGAAGCCTATTGGAAATACAGGACTGTGTGGAATATTCAGAGAACTTCCTGCAATCTTGGTTTTTTTTTTTCCTTTTCTTATCTTACTAGTTTGTTTTCAGTAGGTGCTAGAATCAGGTTCACAACACAAGTCACTGTGCGTGAAGGGACACTCAATGCATCTATAGGTAATAAAAAAAAAAAAACAAGGATTGCAAGTAGGTGACATAACAAGCTCTGAATCCAAGTGCTATAATAATAAAAAATCTACTTTTATTTTAATACATTGTAGGAAATCTTCATAATTTTAAAGAGAGCTCAGTTCTGCAGCATGGCTTTTTAAGTCTGTAAATAACTTTTTTTGGGTAGAGGGGAGAAACAAAACAAAACAAACTCCAGAAACGTTTATCTTGATTTTCAGTAACATCACAAATTGTGAATTCCTACCTGGTATTGACAGAATACAGAGTTGATTTTTTAATAAAAAATATATATATAATTATCCCTTTAATTAAAGGGAATGATGAGTATCAATAATTTCAAATGGGTAAAAGCTTGAAATTTGGTTTGATATCAACAATAAGCATTAAAGGGATTTGCAGGGATAATGTTGCAAATGACTGTTTCTGTTCTTGGTTTTTTGGTTGGTTTGGTCGTTTGGGGGTTTTTGTTTGTGTTCCATCTCTCTGTTCTGCAGCTGATTTTGTTGGGTTTCTCAGCAGCACAGATGTCCCTTGGACCCCGCTGACCCTTTTGATGCCGCCTCCAACGGTTCATTTTCAGTGTGGCCATAAAACACTTCTTTCCTGTGACCTTTTGAAACTTAATCGAGCTACATTGGGCTTAGACTTGGGGCAGAAAGTTCAGAGAAATAATCTGTTCTAGAAATCTCTTTTTTAAGATGTTCCACGGCTCAGACTAGTGCAGCCAGAACTTTGTATGCATGTGCATACTTTTGGAGGACGTGCTTTTTCTGGCCTGCTGTTTGATCAAAGTTCTTAAGTGGACTTGGCAACTCAGTGTTGTTAAAGTTGTGTTGCAAAAACCAGTCTGTTTTCCTCTTTGACTGTTTTAAGTTTGGGGTTTATAAGCAAAAACTGTTCTAACTGCCACCAGGGTTCTGTACCTCAGGAACTGACTGCTCTGGGATGAACGGGATGCAGGGACAGTAACATTTTCTGCCTCCCAGCACCACGGTCCCTGCAGGGTAACTGCTGTAGGCTGCTCCCCACCAGGATGGGGAGAGGAGAGGAATGCACAGTGAGCATTAATGGAGACAGCTCTGCTTACTAGGAAGGCTTTTTACATTTTTTCCCCAGTTTTGCCACAGTTTTTCTTTGCTGGAGCGGAGGGTGACGCGACCAATGGACATCTGAACCTGCTGGTCATTTTTTCCTGCTGGTGCACAACCTCCCCCATTCTCTCTCTCCACTCACGAGTGCTCTCTCTGCTGTTGTAGCCTGTTCAGTGTGATGGTTGTGTCCTAGGACTGTACTGAGCCACGTCTGATAAAGTTGTAGTTAATCAGCTACAGGCACAGTGCTCGTCCACCTCCTGCTGCTCAGCCCAGAGCTGCTGTCAGACAACTCACCAGTTAAAAATGTCTGTTCCAGGCCCACTCAGGCAGGAGTAGAGGGGAGAGCAGGGGGTTTTCCAGCTGATCTTCCCTTTTTGCTGCCCTCCATTGCAGATTTCTCAGTGCTAAAGCCCTGCCGTGATGTTGAATCAGTCCAGCTGCTGTGTTTAACTCCGGGTGAAGGTGTTGGGAGGGGCAGGTTGGGTTTCTGAGGTGGGGAACCATGAGGTCTGTGCAGAATCGAGGGAGGTGAAGCCCTTGTCCATGGCTGTGGGCAGTGATGGGGTGAAAAGGTTTCCTTACGGGAACAGGGTTTATTTTTGCTTGCAGCTGAGCAGCCAGGAGGATGGACCTGCTCAGCAGAGAGTGCCTCAGTTTGCTTCAAAGGTCTCATTTGGCACATTTCAGTTCAATCTCTCCCCTCCTTTTTTTTTTTTGCCATGTGGAATTGGGGAGTCTGGGGGAGTTCAGCCACTTTGGCCATTTCTTCTGACCCTTCTCTTGCTGGTTTTTAGCCATAGTTCTTCAGAAAAAATAAAAGCTAATTCCCTCCAGTGGTCCTCTCTGTATTCCTTATTTTTCAGCTGAAGTTGCAGTCTGTTCTAAAGCTGTTCATTGATATATATATTTTTTTTTTCCCAGAAGAGCATTCTCATAATTTATGGGAGGTTTTCTTGTTCACATCATTCAGCAAATAAGCACTGAAATTCTTCCATTTTAGCCCAATGATTAACTACAACTTTACCTGCAGTGGCTTTTGAAGCCATCTCGGTGTTCGATGCCCTGTTAAAAAACAACCCAGACCTTCTGATTTTCTTTCAAGAAATCTCTCTTTATTTTTCCTCTGTTCCGAAAGTTTATTTTTAAATTTTGCTTTAGTGTTTTTGAAACGTCTCTCTTGTTCTATGTCGTCATGGTTGAGCTTGTTTCACTGCACCGTTAAAGCAGAGTGTACATTCTGACTGCTACATTTATATATATCTTGAAGCTTAATGTATATATGAGTAGTTTGCCATGGGATAACACAGTGTAAACAGAGTAGAAACCCAGAAATCGTGACTTCTGTGTTCTCTCCATTTGAGTATTTTGTAATTTTTTTGAAATATTTGTGGACATAAATAAAACCAAGCTACACTACAGCAGCCAGGTTTTGCCTGCAAGTGAAATGTGTCTCTTGATTGTTGTTAGTGGGAGAGGAGTTACTTTCATCTGGGATAATGTGGGATGCTGGCACAGCCACCTTGTCTGGTTCAAAACATGTCCTTTCTTGGCTTTATTTTTTCCCTCTTTGAGATAATTTTGTTTTTCATACAAAGCACACAAACACCAACATCACGTCCAGTTCCAGTTCTGCGTCCTTGCTGCTCTGCTGCTTAATTTTCAGTATAATACACTGTGTATACCCCAGCAGCTGCATTTTGGGGAATTGTTTTTCCTGAGAGGTGGTGTTTATGCCAGCAGAATAGTGTTGAACACAACTGATCCAGAGCTGGCAAGAGACGCCTTCCAAAGGGATAATTGCAGAGAGGGAGATGCACAGTAACTCACTGTCTGTTCATTGTCTTCTGGAAAGCTAAAATTTGCCTTTGAATTCCATCCAGTTGCGTTCGTGTCCACTCTGGTGGCTCCTCCAGGGATTGCAGTGTGAGTGTGGCTGGTGAGTGCTGAGGACTTAGAGCTGGTGATAATCAGCATCTCCAGAACTCGGGGAGGTGTTGGGGTGGTACAGAGAGCTGTGCTGGGCGTCTTTGCAGAATAAATGGTTGGTCAGAAGGGAGGTGTGGGAAAGTTCATTTTTGGGTCTGGTTCTGCTTTGGTTGTGCTGTGTGATTTTTCAGCAGTAGATGCTTTGGCTGCAGTGGGCACAGTGAGAGAGAGGAGTGTCCTGTTGTTGGAGTGTGCTCAGGGCGGGCAGACAAGGCTCCATGACAAATGGCATGAGAGGCTGCTCTGTTTATACCCCATGGCATTTTATGAGGGGAAGGTCAGCTCTCGTCTACTGGAAATAGCTTCTGAAAGTACTTTTTTTGAGCCTGGCTTGAGCATGTGCTATTTATTTTGACATTTCTTTTTTAAATCCTTCTACTTAATGTAGAATTTGAGTGGGCTCAGGCTGCCCTGTCCTGCTTAACAGGTTCTAAGTTCCCAGACTTAAAATGATGAATTCCACAGGGGTGGGGCTGCAGAGGATTTTTACTACTGGATAAATTGAACAATGTAGTTCTTATATTGTGGCTCTGCGTTCATGGGATCGTGCCATGGCAGGGTGAGAGCTAGAAGCCATCAGTTGTGTGGCTTTGTCACCTGCGCATTGCCCGAGTTCCTGTGAGGCTGCTCATGGGGAGCTGGGGGTGCTCTGAGGGCCCTGAGGGGAGGGCGGGGCCGCGCGCGTGAGGGGAGGGCGGAGCTGAGCACGTGAGGGGCGGGACCGAGCACGTGAGGGGCGGAGCTGAGCACGTGAGGGGGCGGGGCTGAGCACGTGAGGGGAGGGGCCGAGCGCAAGAGGGGAGGGCGGGGCCGAGCACGTGAGGGGGCGGGACCGAGCACGTGAGGGGCGGGGCCGAGCACGTGAGGGGGCGGGGCTCAGCACGTGAGGGGAGCGCCTCAGCACGGGAGGGGGCGGGGCTCAGCGCGTGAGGGGAGCGCCTCAGGGATTCCAGAAGGTTCTGGAAGAGCCGAGTGAAGGTTTCAGGTGGAGTCTTTTCCCTGCTGTGCCAGGAGAAGGTGAGGGGAGAGCGGTGGAGGGATCTAAAGAGAACTTTGGGGGTCCCTGTCCCTCAGTGCCCCTCAGTCCCGCCTCCCCTGCTGGTGTCCCCGTGTCCCCACATCAGCCCAGACCCTCACCCAGGGGCTTTTTGTCCTCTGGCTGTGTCGCTGCACAGGTGCTCATCCCTCTGTCCCAGGCAGCTGATGCTGTGTGAAAATCCCGGGTGTTTCCCCTGCCTTGTGCTCCTGTGGGACACATGAGCCTGAGGAAGCCCCACTGGCTTTATGTTGGGTCCATCCTGAGGGTGGGATCTCACCCTGAGGGATCAGAAGCAGCATGTGAAGGAGGGAAGAGCCTTTGGGGCGCCCTCCATGTCCAAGTCAGCCTTTGCAATTTGCTGTGCTGCTCATGTCCTCCTTTAATTAAACCTGATTTTTCTTGTGGTGTTGACTTTGCAAAACCAAACTGGAGTAAAAGATAAAAGCAACATAATGCAAACCACAGATCCCATGTGGACAATTTAGCCAGGTTATTTTTTTGTTCTTTGCAAATGCTCATCTCTGTAGAAGTGGTAACTTGGCCCTTGCAAGTTCAGCTACTCTTTCCTCCTTTCTCCCTAGAGAAATATCCAGTGAAGGAATCTGGCAAAAAAATATTTATCTGCATGAACTCTCAGATGTTTTTACAAAACTGATTTCTAGAATGGTCACCTGTGACACCTGAGTGTTGATGCAGTGCAGGTTTCTGACACAACATTAGCGTGTCTTCTTGGGCGTCACAAATGAGAGAAATGAGTCTTTGCAATAAATATTGATCATATCCATTTTCTGGTCAGAGGAGTGATGGGAAAGGCTGGGGAAAAGACACCATAAAAGATAGCACTTAATGAGTGGAGGACACTTGGGAGGTAGGAGTCACATCCAGGACAGGATTTGATTGTTGTTTTACACATCTCAGGTTTTTAAAGTCAGAATATGTAAATTTTAGGACATTAAATCAAGCCCAGCTTCACCGTAAGCACAAATAACTTTCCTGTTTATTAATATTAATGCAGCAGTGTGCTTTCCCAAGCACCAGAGCACCCTTGGGCAGCTCAGGAGTGCAGTCAAAGACGTGGAAAGACTGAAGTGATTGCTCCTGCTGCCTGTTCTGTTACTCTGGGTGACTTTGTTGTGTCTTTCCAGTTTCTGAATCCTGTTGCAATTCCATTTCGCCATTTGTTAGCTCTTTAAATATTTGTCCGGTGTCCTTACCTGTGGCAATGTCGCCAGGAAGGAACATTCTCTGCAGAGGTGCTGCTGTGTCTCACTGTGGCTGCGAGGCTGAGTTCCCTGCGCCAGGGAACGTGTGTTTGGGAGAGAAATTACGGGACAAATTGATGGGCTGGCCTTGGAAAACAGCTCGGTGCGGTGTCGGTGGAGTTGTGTTTCACTTTGCCTGGGGTCTAGGTTCTGCTGGAACAGACTATTAGTCAAATCCGGAGGATGGAAATTTCTCTGGCCTTGCAGCTTGTTGGGGTGAGCCCTAATTGCAAAGTCTGCGCAGTTGTGAGGATTCTGCTGTTCTTGCCCTGGTAACGTGGCTGAATCTGAGCTTTCAAAATACCCTGGTGGGGTTTTTCCTTCCTCTAAGTTGGATTGCTTTAGTGTCATCCAGCTGTCACTTTTATCCTCCTCTCTAGTTCATTCCTTCACAGCTTAATGCTTTTTATAGAGTGGCAGATAAAATGGACATCAGCAGCAGTGTTTTAAGAAGTGCAAGAGGATGCTCAGCAGCACAGGAGTAAAGGAACACCCCACCCGATTTCCCTACAGAGCTCCAGCACCTGATAATCCTCAGGGTTTGCTACAGAGGGAGTGTCTGTGACAATTAATGGGAGTTGAGGTTTAACAGAGGGAGTGCGATGGTCCAAGTGTCCATTTTGAAATACATTAATTCCCTGGGTGCTGTTACTATTTGCCATGAGAGGGCTCGCCCAGTCCTCAGTTTTACACTGGCCATGGTGTGATTTCGCCCACTGGTCGGTACTGGAGCAAAGGACTGAGCTTTTCGTTGCCCAGATGTCCCAAAGACTCAGGATGCACTGAAGTGAGCGAGGGCAGGAGGCGGAGCCTGCCGGTGCCAGGCTGTGGCGGTGCCTCGGTGTTTCACAGCAGCGCTGAGTGCAGCCCGGGTCGCTGTGTGAGGGCGGGCACCTCCGGGGCTGTTCGGTGCACACTAAACACTCTGCACTGGGGAAGCTGCTTTCCAGCCCAGCTCTGTGCAGTTTCTCCCTGACGCGATGTCACCACTCTGCTTCCACATTCCTTTGCTGCACAGTGTGTGGTTCCAGACTACAACATTCGGGAGGATTGTAGAAACAAATTCTCCCTTTTCCTTCTATGTTATTTAAAGCAAAGCTCCTTGGCTTCACTGATTTCTTCTGGAGACAGTACCTGGGGCCAGAAACCACTGGCAGGTGTTGTGACAGAAATGCCTTCATCTAAATGTAAATGTTGCTGCCCTGCCTCGGGCTGCCTTTAAGAGGCTTTTTCTGTAGGAAGCAGCTACAAAGTAATGGTCCCAATCAATTTATTCATGTCAATAAAAGGTCTTTTATATGCTTATTTGAAATGTATTGTTCTGGGCTGATAGGACCACGTTTGTTTTTTAAGCAGGTGTGTCAGATGGAGTGAGAAATAGTAAAGGAGAAGTAGAAGAAATCGTGTAGGCCTGGTTACAGCTGGGGGGTTACAGCCTGTGGTCTGGAGTGCAAAGGCTGGAAAGAACGAAGGTGCCTCAGTAGTGGGACACAAGGAAATAGGAGAAAACTCCCAGTGCTCTTCCCAGAGCCTGGGACAGCCCCACATTGTGCTGGGGTTGAGTAAAGGAGTCAACACAAAGTCCCTGACACAGACAGAGGGAGAGATTTTCTGAGTCCCCCGAGTGCAGAAACATCTGCTTGTACACCTTGGACAAAGCTTGGCATTCTCTGACCCCTCCCCTCCTGTCTGCTTGAAAGGGAAAGCAGATAAGAGGGGCCACACCAAACTGCAAAATACAACTTTTCTTACGTATTTTGTATTCCACATTGAAGTGTGAATTCTGTATGTGCATCTCCTGCCAACACCACCCATGAGTGGGGCTTTATATGTCTGTATATAAATTCCTTTTGACTTGGGCTTCAGTCTGGGGTAAGCTGAGAGTGAGTTCTAACAGCCAGAGGCTAATGGGCACAGGCAGGTGCTGATGGCAATTTAAACTGCTCTGCCCATGGAGCTCCGTTGTCTAATCCTGCCTGCAACTCCAGGCTTTTATTTCTCTCCAGTAGCATTTTGGCATTAGTGACAAATTACTTAATGGCCCATCGAAGGATAAATCTGTCCCCTGATGGGCAGTGCCAATCTGTCCAGGTGCAGTTTGGTTCTGCCACCAGTCCCGGGGCTGCTGGTGCTGTACCTTGGCTTCCCTGTGTACTGAGCAGAGGTAAAGGTTCTTTCTGGCTCTAAATTACAGCTTTGTTCTTTCAAAAGAGCTTTGAACAGATGGATTTCCACTATTTGTGTTTGTGCAATAGAGATGGAAGAGAACTTAATAAAGGCTTTTGAGAGTCTTGAATCCTAATGGCTCCAGGGCTTGTAACTGCAGTGCCACAATTTCAGTGCCATTGGAACCTCGGCTGCTGGGGCTATTGACACCTTCTGTTCTCCTGTCCTGTAGTTCCGTGCTGTGGAGCCTTGGAGGAGGCAGTGAGAGAATGCTGGAGTCCCTCCAGTGCTGTTCTCCACTCCTGACCTGTGCCAGGTGGGAGCACGAGCCCCACGCAGGAGGAGACACCGCTGGATTCAGCTGGATTTTCCTGCAGAAATGGAGAGCGACGCTCACAACATCCTCCCTGAAGGTGACAGGTCAGTGAGACAAGAGCTTGTTTGCACAGGCTGTGGCACAGTCCCAGCCCTGTTCTCTGGGACACCACAGAGGAGCAGCTGAGCCTGGCCTGTGACATTTGGAAAGCCAGGACCTGGGCTCGTCCTTCTTCCATTATTGCTTGTTCTGTCCAAGCCTTTGTAACGGATCAGGTCTCTCTCTTACAAAGACATCTCCTATTGGCTGAGGAATGTTAAACAGGCAGCTCAGCTCTGTCCTCAGAGCCCTGGGTATGGGATTCCTCCTTTGTAATCAGCAGTCTAACACGCTGCCAATGCAGTGCTCCTGCAAACTGCCCGGTGGATTTTCACCCGTGCCAGACCCAGCTCTGGGTACTGCAGAACAGACACTCTGTGTCTGGCTGGGCCTCCAGGGCTTGTCTGGCTGATTTTTATTTACAAGAGTGCAAATAAGTAAACACGAACTGTTGGCTGATGGCCCTGGCGTGCATTCCTGTGCCCAGCTGGACTGCAGGGACTTGGCAAAGCTGCCTTTAGGATGCCTCTGGCTACTGGAATGCCGGCCCCGGGCAGGGAAACTCCCTCACCCACCCTGGGGGCGAGAGGGGAAGGACAGTGGCGTGACAGGAGACATCCCAAGGAGGACCAGGGGATGTGAGGAGGCCTGAGCTAAACAATTGTCCCGACTGCAGCCCTTGGTGTGATTGGAGAGTGGGGCACTGCCCTGGGCACTGACCCGGGCACTGCCCTGGGCATTGACCTGGGCACTGACCCGGGCACTGACCCGGGCACTGGCCCGCTCCCTCCCGGCTGCAAGGGCTGTCCCTGGCCCCAGGTGCCATTGCAGGATTCGCCACAGGATGGCAGCAGATTCTCAGGAAAAAGGAATTCAACCCTCGAGCATCCCTGCCTGAGGAGCTCACAGAGGTCAGAGACTTCCCCACAAACAGGGAAGCTGGGGCGTCCTCAGAGCGGGGGGAGAGCCCGGGGCACCCGCTCCCACACAGCACTGCAGGGCTGTGGCTTTCCTTTGGTTTGCAAATAAAAATTCCTGTGCCAACACTTTCCTCCTCTTTCCCCCTCCTGGGTGGGCACCTTTTGGTTTTATCTGGCCGTGCAGAGTGGCCCCAGCTCTGTTTTACTTTCCTTGTTCCACGTTAGGGGCTGGGAGACCCAGGCCTTTGTGGGAGCTGCTCTGTGCGTGCGTGCACTTTTCTGTGCCGGGGGAATGCGGGCTGGGAATTGTTGTCTGGGCTGCTGGCAGCTGTGTGGCCGTGTGTGACTGCGCTGCCTCCTGCTGCCGCCGTGTCCCTCCCTGCGAGCAGTGCCTGGGATGCCTTCTATGGACTCGGGCATATAAACACAAGGCAGCTGTGCTGGGAGTATTTGTTTCTTTTAGATGGCCTCCACTCTTGAACTTGAAAAATACACAAGCCGTGCAATAATATTTAATATAACCAACCAGCTCTCAGCAGCCCTCTTCTACCACACGGCAGCTCGGAGGTGGCACAAGGAGTTTTCTTCTGGAATTCTTGGCTTCCTTGGTTGGGCTATGCCAGCCCCTGAGAGGGAGCCTTTGGGGGCGTGCCAGATTGGCTGTCAGGGCCTGTCCTGGAGGTGTCATTTATCAGGCAGATGTGCTGAGGTGATCTAGAGGTGATACAGAAGCTACCAGCTTCTATATGTAGCTTCTTCTGGTTAAATTTATTTATTAAATATTATTATTTATTGCCCTGTAATAAATTATTATTTATTGCCCTGGAAATGAGCCTACTTTAATACCTTCTTCATGTATCCATATATAAAAACATCTATAGAATGATCTCCTTTAAGTTGCCTTGCCTGTATTGACACATAGGGATGGGCAAGCTATTCTTGTCTTTTTTAATGGCTGAGAAATGGCTGCTGTTAATTCTGTGTAATGACTGAGTTCACTGGGTGAAGTGCAGCTCTCTGTTCACTTGTCTGAGCTCTCCTGTACTGTAAATACTTTCTTCAGTATGAAAGTCCTTTCTGCCGTTTCTGATGTCCCTGGTCCAATGGCAATATTGATTTCTTACATGCAGTGAACAAGATTTACTGCTTACTTTCTAGAGACATTTCCTCGGACTGCACTCCATCGTTCTTGTTTCCAGAACTGCCCTTTCATTTAACTTTTCCTGCAAGGCCCCCAACCACTATTTAGCTCCCCCTTCTACAATCACAGCTTCACCTCTTGTTCAAAGATGCAAAAAAAGAGAACCAACCATGAATTCCCCCTGAAATGGAAACCCAAAGTCTGCAATTTCAGCTGGGTAAACTTCTTGCCAGTTTCAAAGGCAGAGAGATGACTTTGAGATCAACAGGGTTCAACCCCGAGCCAGTAATCAGTGTTTGGAAACAGACCAGAGGGAGGGAAGAGGAACAGTTCCCCTCAGGTCTCTTCCTTTGTATTGCTTTTTCCATGTCAATATATAGGCTTGGCCAGTCTGTTGTTATCCTGTGCTTCCAGTGCAATGCAGTAATAATTCTTCTGATACCTGGGCTTGTGGGTGAAATGCATCTGCTCAGGTGCTGTGGTCTTTGGGCATGTATGGGCATGGAAGGTTTCCTGTGGATTGCAGAGCGCATCCGGGCTCTGTCTGGATCCGTGTGCACACAACCTCTGGAGAGACACCCAGTCTAATTAGCACTGGCTGGGGGAGCAGCTCACTCGTCAGGGTGAGGGTGCATAAATAAAATATTAGCAAGAGTAGGTGGGTGAGCCCGGAGATACAAACAGGGCTGTGCAAAAGGGTTTTTAGAAAGGAACGCTGTGGGGAGCCCACGGTAAAGGCAAGGCTGTCAAAAATGCACACAATAATCCATTTGCTGCCTGCCCCGGTGGAATGCCTGGGATTATGCAGTCCTGGACTTCTGGGAAATCAATCCCATGCACATGACTGTGCTTCTCTTTTCCCAATAGCAAGGAAGGATTTCAGCACATGTTGGGAAAAGACGTGAGAAGCTTCCCTAACTGGCTTGTGTTCCAGCATTCGTTCCATTCATTAAATGAGCCCTTTAAAGACACTGGTGGAGGTTGTTGATGGTTCAATGCACAGCATGTTTTTATGAGGAGGTTTATCTGCCACTGCTGGCTCAGCCTTTCTCAGTGCTTCAGTTCCTCTTCTGCAGACCTGAGAGTGGTATGAAGTTTGCATTAAGGGTTGTTAAATGCTCTGAGATCTTCAGTGGAAAAGATTCTGAGGGGCCTCAACATAATTTTGGGAAGCCATGGTGAAAACAGTTTGCCCTTGTGTCCTAAATAAAAGATGTGTTGGATTTTAGTCTGGTTACCAACAGCTTAGGCAAGAATGAAGCAATGTTGAGAGGCTTTGACCTAAAGAACCAAACCCCCTCAGTACTTAAAAAGGGGTTTGACCCATTCTTTCTTTTCTCCAGATGTGTAAAACATTAAGGGATGTTTTTGCTTCTGAGAGCTGTGCCTGCTCTGACAGCATCATTAGCACTGATGGAGGAACCCCAGCTCCTTTCCTAGAGCTGCTCATTCTGTGCTGAGGGGTTTGTTCTGGCTGGGATCAGGCTGGCCCATGCTCTCAGGACTGTCAGGAAAGGCAATGGTAAAACATTTGCATAACAGATGAGAGAAATGAGTAAGTTTTGTCTGGATTTTCAGTGTGTAGGTTCCAAAAATGTACAGCTCTAAAGTAAAAATGCTCAGTGAGAAGTGCAGACTTGGAGGTGTCCCACAATGCCAGAGATTTGGAGGTGATGGATCCCTGCATTGGCTGCTTGCATGGAGCACCAAGGAGGGGAACTGCTACCGGGGTAGAACAAGGTCAGACAAGTCCTTCTAGGGCAAAAGAGCAGTTAAAAAATCATTTTGGTGCTTAACAGGGAGGCAGTGAAGCGACTAAAAAGCGGGTGTGATATGTTGAGATAATCTAATATAAGAAAGGACCCTGGAGGCAGAAGAAGCCATGGTTAAAACCATCAGCAGCCACTGGAAAGGCTTATCAGGAGCAGCAGGAAGTTGGAATAATCAATCCTGGAAGGAACACGGTTCTTTGCTGCAGCAGGTAGAGCTGTGAAATATTTCACATCTTGGTAATATGACCTGGATTATCTCGAGTCCAGCAGCTGCATAAGACTTGAAACAAGCCAGAAACCAAAAAACCAAAACCAAAATAATAAAAAAGGCCAAAAAAAGAAAAAAAAGCAACCCTGACTCTCATTAAGGGTCATGTGCCACTTTTCACAAGAGGTCTCTGAATCCAAATGCTGGAAGGAAAAATACATTCTAGAGCTCTGCTGGTTAACTGAACAGCTTTCATGTGTCTTGTTAAAATCCAACCACTGGTGACTCCTGAGCTCAGAATCTCAAGCAGAGCATATCAAAAAAGACTTCTGTGATTCACACCTGGAATTCACTTAGGACTCCTGACGATTTGTGACTTAGGAGTGCAAAGCAAAGATTTGGGTTAACCTTGCCCTCCTTCCACTGCTGCCCAGTATGGTGCCAGGTTTTCTCTTGAGGTGCTGAGGGTGCTGGGTTGCCCTGGAAATGTTTTCCCCCAGCTCAGGCAGGTGAGCCCAGCCCTTGTTCCTGTGCACGAGTCTCAGCCTTGTATGCGTGTGGCAATATAAATATTTATGTGGGCACGGACAAACAGTTAAATGTTTGTGTGTCTGTGTTCGCAAACATAAATACAGGGAAGAGAGATCAGAAAACTTCCTTAGTGAAAGAGCAGGAGACGGACGAGGGAGGGAGGATCTGACTGTGCAGTGCAGAGGTGAGGGAAGCTTTTGCAGGCCTGCCAGAGGAAACATAAGACAAACCATCAGCTTTGGAGCGCTGAATTGCAGGGAGCGCTGGCACACGGCGGCTTTGAGCCAGGGCTCTGATGGTGGCATGACGGAAATGGGACAGAAGTTCAGTGTTACCTCTGGCTGAGCACAGGATAATGAGGGCACAGACAACCACGGCTGGGCTCATTAGCCATTCTGCTGCCCAATTAGGCTAGGAGCTAATTGCTCATTAATGAGACCGTACCTGCTGAGGCAGCTGGGCTTCCCTGGAACTCGCGGCTGGAGCCACAGCAGACGCTGGGGAGAACAGAAGCAAGACTTGAAGCCAAGGAAATGGAAAAGCTCGTCTGCTGCTGAGGAAGGGTTTTGCTGCTCTGCCGCCACTCCCTGGGGACAGCAGTTTGATTCCTGGCACCGCTGCTGCCTGAGAGGCGCTGTCAATTAGCCCCGAGCTCCTTGAAGGCTTCCTCTGCCTGGCATCCTCCAGCCTGACACTAACGACGTGCACAGGAGGGGCTGGAGAGGCCGGGGGCTCTAAGGTGGAGGGAGATTCTGACCTGTGCTTCTCTCCTGAACATCCTCAGCAGAGCAGCCAAGGCCCTGGCCAAGGGAGGAAGCGTGGTGATTGAAACAACAGCCGCAGACAGCAGTGGGATGCTGGAGACAGCAAATTGCGATAGTCCGGGCGAGTCCAGCTCTGCAGGACACGGGCCATGTCAGCAGCCCCGGGAACATCTTCTGGAAAATGGAAGCTGGAAGCAGGAATGTGCTTAAGGCCACACCTCAGGGGTCTTCTGACACAAACTTGGTTTTATTAGTGGTGAAAGCACAGGGACAACGTTGAGAATGAACTTCTGCGTATGTCCAAAGTTATGCACAGTGCAGGTAAGTGTGTCAGGTTATTGTGTGCACACTTGTGTCCCCTCAGCAAAACTGGTGTTCCCCACTTGCCCCAAGCTGTGCTTGGGAGAGCAGCGATGGGAGCAAAGCTAAACATCCTATTTTGGTCTGGAGGCTCCTTGTCTCAAAGGGAAGCAGAGAACCACTGGCTCGGGCTTCACACTCCTGTGGCTTTTGGAGCAGGCCCACAAGGTTTTCCTGTGAAGAGGTGGCTGCAGGAGGAGGGAAGGCGCGGGGAAGGAATGCATTTCTCATTATGTGCTGCAGCCTCTCCGCTCTGGCAGCCTGAGAAGAGAAATTCTCTCTCCCTCCCCAGGCCCTCTACCCCCTGCAGCTTGCTGATTATTTTTGGCTGAGGTGGAAAGCACAACCCTAGCATTTTTCCCAACAGGGAGTGACCCAGGCAGGAGGGGAGTGAAGCCTGGGCTGTTCCCTTTGTGCTCTTTCAATCGATAGCCACACTTTTGCTTGTCTGGAGCTCCTTTCCTCTGAGCACACCAAAGAGCTTTAAGAGCTGTTCTGTCCCCCCAGGTCACCCTGACCTCAGTGTAGCAGGAGGGGTGAGACTGAGGCACAGCTCCCTGAACTCACACAGGGGCTGGGACTTTCCATCTATTTTGTGTGGGCTTTTTTCTTCAGGCTCTTCTCATGCTGCTGAGGGCCCCTGTTCCCTGCTCTGCCTCTGTCGTGCTGTGGCTCCCTCCTGGCTGCATGGTGCTGTTGGTAACTCCTGTTGCTACAGCTTTTGAATAGGAAGGTTCCTCTGGGTTGTGCCTTCAGTGGCCTCTTAAAATACTCCTTGAAACGCTGGCTCTGCCAGGCAGAGGGTTTGGCTTTTGAGGAATAGCTGTGTGTGTATGTGGGAGTCAATCTGACTACAGAACACGCCCAGGAGTTGCATTTGGAAAGCTGAATGGAGAAGAAAATTGTGTGGACGGGCCGTCAAGGGCACCTCAGTGAGCCTGTGAGGGGTGTCCACTCCCACCCACAGCACCTGTGTGCAGGGGGAAAGCCCAGTTGGGGTTCCCAGGTTCTCCCCTCTGCTCTCCCCCACTGCCACAAGGCAAGCTCCCGGTGCTGGAGCAGCCTGCCTTGTTTTCCCAGCTAATAGAAAGCACATGAGGAGCACAGTCAGGCACGGCCACAGCTGTTGGGAGTGATTCATCTGGGATGCAAACAGGAATCGAATGCTGGCTGATCCCTGGGCAGAGCCTGTCCCTGCTCCAGGCCATTCCAGGGGGTGACTGAAACTCTGAGCCCCCCTCCAGCCCCAGCACTGACTCACTTCCTCCAGCCTTGGCAGAAGGGCTGTGCAGGAGAGCCAATGATGCTTTGGGGCATTAAACCTTCCAGAACTCTTCTTCCCTGCCCCTTCTGAATGTGGCTTGTTCTGCTCTGAGGGCAGAGACCATCGCTGTTTGATCTGTGGGGCCAGGAGGGGAGGCTGCACCAAGGTCTCCAGCCAGAAGTAAATATGTGTTTTAACACACTCAAGCCAGCAACAATGAACTGCATTGGAAAGGCAGGAATATATGTACTGGCTGGGGGTCACTGAGTGTGTGCAGCTGAAGGGGCAGGGGAGATGGCAGCTCTCAGGTTTTGGGGTTTATTTACTGTTTGTTTACATCCCTTGCTGGCTCCCTGATTTTCTGTAGCATTCCAGGACCAATGCACAGCCTGTGGATGGTAAAGGCTGTCTGTGATGGCCTGGTTTGGGTTTTGCTTGTCCTTACTGCTTGTCTAACAGATTTAGTGCCTGTTCCAAAGTCTGATATGCTTTGAAGCAGCAAAGTCTAGAACAGCAAGGCTGGAGCCTCTTGGGGCATCGAGAGTCCTGGCTTGTATGAAGGGCAACCTGACTTATCCCATCCTGACACACTGGATCCCAAATCCCAGGGTTTGGCTTGCACTTGGTGCAAGCTGCCTGTCCCCCGGACTTGCAGATCTGCTCGCTGGCCTGTGACCCAGCCGGCGTCTGTTGCTCTGCATTGTCCCTCTCCGTGTGCCAGCAGGCTGGGAATTACTGGAGCAGAAGAGACAGGCTGAGGTGCCACAGCTCCGCCAACAGCAGCAGAGCGAGCGAGAAAGGAGCTTAGGAGTGGGAGCATCTTCCTCCCTGACCTCTCCGAAGGCTTGGCAATAAAACAGATTTGGAAGGACCCCTGGCTCCAGCCACTTTTGAAAGCAGGAGGGCTCTGTTTTAGGAAGGCTGGCTGGGTGTGCAGAAAGCTGAGGGGGGCTGGGGGGGGACAGTGGCACCTGCTGCCCCCTGAGCCGCTCCTGCTGCCCTGGCTGTGCTCCAGGGCCATGTGTCACCCGCAGGAATCTGAACTGTGGCAGGGGAAGCCTGGAAGGCGCCACCGCGGCCCCAGAGTGGGGACAGGCTCTGAAATTGGACCCTCTGTCCCCTTGCTCCCGCAGACTGTCCCGGCTGCCTGAGCAGACAGAGCTGGCAGTGTCCCTGGAGGAGCTGCTGGGATGGTCACTGAGGCATCCTCCCCACACCCACCCCCCCTTGTAGCTGCCACGCGTCCTCCTCCTCCTCCTCTTCATCCATCACCCTCCTGCCCTGGCAGTGCCCTTGGAATGGGGCCTGGCAGGTGGGATGTTGTCACCAGGGCTGGCACAATATGGCACGGCTGAAAAGCACTCGCGTCTTCCCTCCTTCCTTAAAATGCTCACATTCCTTCTGTGGCCTCGGGGCTGCCTGGATACGGCACTCAGCTGTCACGGGATAATAGCAGAGAGTCCTAATTACAAATCTGCCCGGCTGGAGCAGAGAGTGGCTGGGCAGCTCCATCTGCATCCCCTCTCTGGGACTGAGAGGGGAGGGAGGGTGGCAGAAATGCTGCACAAACGTCGCGACACTCAGAAGCGTCCGGGCCTCCAGCCGAGACAAAAATAATCACCCATCTCCAGGGGGCACGGGGAGTGTGCTGGACAGGGGCAGAACGAGGTGATCTCTGCTTGCCCAGCCTGGCACAGCCGAGCTGGGCAGGGCAGATGGACTTGATCCCAACACATCTCCAGGGGTCCATCCATCAATCCCTCCTGAGCTCCTCTGGACTTCTACAGCGACAACGGAGGCTAAAGAGGTTTCATTGGCTGGAGCATCTCCAGGGAAGACTTTGCAAGACCTGCACCATCTCCATGGCAAAGCACTGGCTGTGTACAAAGGCAGAGACATCCCGAGACATCCCTGACTCCTCAGGGAATGGGCACCTCCCAGCAGAGGAGCTCTTTGCCTTCCCTGGTGCCTGGAGCTGTCTGGGCAATAATGGTACTGCTTGGAACGCATGTGAAAGAAGGGGTGTCCCAGGTGCCTTAATGACAAGGCTCCTTTTAGAATTCTCCATCCCTGAGAGACAAGACCTCTCTCTGTCCAGGAGGATTTTGGAGTGGCAAGGGATCAGACCCCCTGGTATTTCAGCCAGGTCAGGAGTTGAATGTGGACAGGGATAAAGGCAGCTGAGAACAGAGTGGGCACAGGTACCCTGAGGACCGGGCTTTGTTGGGCAAGGGGCAGAAGGGAGAGGTTTTGTGTGCTGGTCCATGCTATGTTGGTGCAGTGGACTTTTACAGCCCCAAGCTCACATTTACTTGCTGTGTGTGCTGAGGACAGCAGTGGGATGGATGCTTTGGCACTCATGCAGACGAAGCCGTTTTCCTGACGCTGGGAGTTCATTTAAAGCCCGTGCGAGAAGAACGCATGTGACTCTCACAAGGCATCAAAGGTCTGGAGCAAAACCCGACTGTGTGGCACAGACTGCTCAAGCCTCTCGGGGCTAATGCAGAGTGGCAGCTCTGCTGCCTGGCTTCCTGCTCGTGCCCAGCCCCTGTCCCCACAGCCTCCCCTTGCCCGGCTCCCCACAGGCCAGCTCTTCCCGGGAGTTACCCGAGGCCAGCGCTGCCGCCGCCGCCGCTCCCGCTCTTCTTCCGCTGGGTTTAACCCAAGGTCAGGCAGCACCATGGCATTTGCAGCCTCGTGAGTTCTTCTTGGGAGATTTAATTTTCAAAGCGTTCCCGACATCCCCTGGGATAGACCTTGGCTGAGGTCCAAGGCCTGGGACTGCCAAAAGGAGCTGTGCTGGGCCAGCCTGACAGTAACAGCTCACTTGCTCTGTTCCAGAAGGAAAGGAGGAAAAGCAAAGCAGAGGGGAGAAGGGGAAGGAACCCTCCCGGCCCCAAGCAGCACAGCCTCGCCTGCAGCTGACACTAACAGAGTGCATGAGGATGAGAAGTGCACAGTCCTGTCCTGCAAAAGTCCTGCCCAGCACTGAGAGGAGTGTTGATGTGGATAGGAGGAAAGAGTTTCCGTGGATTTTTCTTCTGGAAAACAAGAGACAAGGGCTGCTCTTGATGATGAGGGAACCAAGAGTCTCAGCAGTGTGGCTGTGGCCAGATAACATGAGAAGAAGCACTGGATAAACTTGTGTCCCTGGTCAGCCACTGGGCTTTGCCAGAGACCTCAGTCCTGACCCCTAACATCTTCTGCTGCTCCAGCCCCAGGCTCTGACAAACATCATGTGCTTCCAACCTGGTTTGCTGGGCTGCTCCAACGATGGACTCGGTCTACTTGGCTTTACTTTATTCTATTTCCAGCCCTAAAAGCAAGGCAGGGATTAGGGAAGGAGAAGGTGGTTATTTTAGATGTTGCTGGTCACAAGCCAGCGAGCTGGGAAGGCAGGGGATGTGTGGGGTGTGTGTGGGGAAGCTGGGGTTGGCTAAGTCTGAAATCCTCTCCTGTTTCTGTAGGCATGAATGCAAACCCCAAACCAGAGGTGGGTTTGGTTTTGACCTTGTAAAATGAAAACATGAGGCCTGAGCTGCTGCCAAAGCCAATCCCAGCCGCCTGTGCTCCAGTCTAGCTCTGGTGCCTGGTCCTGCCACCGCTCCTGGCTCTCCTGGCAGGCAGAGGCAGCAGGAAGCAGGAGGCCTGCTCCTTCCCAGATGGGCTTTAACACATTCCTGCAGCAGCCGGGGCTGGGGGGGGTCTCAGCTGCTCCCAAACCTCTGCTCTGTAATCACAGCTTCCTCTGTAACTTTATTGTGCAAACCTTCCCTGGAACAGGCTCTGGAACCATGTTTTGGGCTCTCCAGTGCAGTTAAAAGCAGGAGCTTCCCCAGGCAGGGAGCAGAGCTGCTGGATTTGTTGGAAGGCAGAGCAGCCAGATGGTGACAAGGAAGGGAAGGGGAGGAGAAGGGGAATTTGTGAGGCAGCAGCTCCATATTCCAGTTTCCATTTGCAGCCCTGGTGCCATGAGAGTGCCCTGACAGAGGCTGTCTGTGACAAGCTGCAAAGGCTGGGAGCTGGGGACGAAAAGGGAGCAGGGATGTGGGAAATGAGGGCAGGCAGAGAGACATGGACAGGGCAGCATGTACTGGAATGAAAATTGATACATGCTCTTGTATCTTCCAAATAAAAACTGGGGCTGATAGGTAACAGTGTGGGTTTGAGGAGAGGTTTCCTGATGCTGTTGGGTGAGCATGTCAGTTTAAGGCATGGATTTGACTGCTCTCCAAGCTCACATCTTCTGGCAAGATTTTCACCAGAATTGGCCCAGACCAAGTGGTTTTATCAGTGCTACACCAGGAAAATGTTTACTGGCTTTGAAGCCACCCATCCCTAAACTGAGTTTAGGGAGCAAATTCTTATGGATGGGAGACATGAATGTGACCCTGTGTCTACTTCAGAAATGTATTTTGGTGTTTTGCTCTAGAAATTGTATTGTAGGGTCTATGAATGGGGTGTGTAAGATCAGGACCCATTTTTTCTGTCTCTGGCTTTAGCCCTTGGTGTTTGTCTTTGAGGAGGATGGAATTTCTTACTGAGCATGTAAACAGTGCATTTGAGCTAACGTCAAGCCCTGCATGTAGTGATGGAAATTAATCTGTTTGGGATGTTTGTTGTCTACACACAATTCCCCTTTTAAAAAGGGGCTACAAGTCTGGGGAGGTCTTAGCTCCTCAGGGGAAGATGGGCTATAAATAAATCTGTGACACAGCTACTGTGTATAGCCAGAATGGCTCTGGGTTTCCTGCAGGCTGCAGCAAGTGGTGGTTTAAAACAAAATCAGGGGAAAGGGGAGCAGTCTTCCAAAATATGGAACACCTCATAAAGCTGGGGAGGTAGGAAACAAGCTGAGCAATCCCAGCCATGGTTCAAACTCTCAGGAGGCAAGCTGTACAGTACATAAAGCCCAGGGAATCAGCTCAGGATGCCAACTAATGAGCTTTTTAATTAGCTGCAATTGCAGGCAAGGTTTAAAACCCAAAGAAGTAAGTAAATTAAAGATTTAAAAGACTGAGCAGAATCGATGAGGGGTCAGCACTTAAAATATTAAAATGCCAAAGCAGTTGGCTTTACAGGAGGTTTGCAGTGCTGCAGCAGAGCTGCCCCTTTAAGGAAGCAGCAGGCTCCGGGGTCCTGGTCCGGAGCCCTGTGGCTGGAACCTGCCATCTGCAGAGATCATAAATCACCCTGCCCCAGCAGCCTGCAGTCCAGCAGGCTCTCCGTGTGTGCTGGCCCTGGCCTGGAACCTGCAGGGCGATTTCTGCAGCTCCTCTGGGCTGCTTCCAGGTGTTTCCCCCCAGCCACATCCCCGGAGGCCACGGGGAGCACGGCCAGGAGCTCTGCAGTCAGCTTGGCAGCCTGCCCTGCTGTGTGTGCAGCGGGGATGTTCTGTGCACATTGCAGCACTCACTGCTCACTGACAGTGTCAGACCAGGAGGTGTTTGTCGGTGTCCAGGGGAAACGGGGCATTGCTGGCTCCAAACTGCCCCCTTTGCCCCTTTCTCTGTGTAACCTCCGTGTCAGAAGCAATTCCAAACCACCAGGATGTCCCTTTGTGCCTTTGCAAGCAGGCAGAGCAAACGCAGAAGCTGCTCGTCGTTGCTGCGGATGCTGCTGGCTGCCCTCAGGGATGGAGAATGCTCCACAGCCTCAGTCCCCCCAGTTCCAGGTGCTCTGAGGGCCAGGCAAGCTCAGGCTGCCACGGACTCCTTCTCTAAGTACCACTGTCACACAGGCAATAATCACCTCACCGTGTCTGGGAGAGAAGGAAGTGACTGTGGCTCTAATCATGATGCTTTATTAAGGCCTCTCGTGTGAAGATCTCAAACAGCTTCGTAAGTATCAGCTGATAAAGTCTTAGATTGCACTTCGAGGAGGCTAAATCTGCCTGTCCTGGGGGAAGCCTGAGGCCTAAGGAGGTCAGGTGAGAGCAGCAGAGAGGGAGGCAGTGGCACACCAGGGCTGCAGCCCAGGAGTTGTGGCGTGCCCTGCCCACATGGCAGCTCGGGGCTGCTCCTGTCCTACACTGAGTCCAGTATTGCAGAGGCTGAACAAGGCAGCTGCTCCGTAGAATGGAGAAATGTTTTGCTCCATTTCTCTCAGCTGTAGTTTCGTTTGCCAGTGTCCTCCTTTATTGCATGCTCTGCATTTCCATCCTTGAGACTGCCCTGAGTAGAAGCTGCCACTGGACCAACGCTCCCCTCCGGATCAAACAATGCTATTGGACTTGATAAACCCATGGAGACTCAGGCGGAACTGGAACCCAGACTTTGGAAAACTCCTTCTTCTTTTCCTTTTTCTTTTAGGCAAGATGGTAACACACTCATTCAAAGCTGTTCCAGTTTGGATGTGCAACCCACATTGTGCACAGGGGCCAAATGGGTTTGTTCAAATGAAGATTTACTAAGACTTGTGTAAGACAGGGGAGGAGAGGAACCAGAGAGGTGGGAGGCAAAGAAGAATCCAGCCCCCAGTGGCCTTGAAAGCAATCTGCCAGCGAGTGCTGTCTCCGTGCTGATGGATTTGCTGTCACCTCTCCCTGGCATGAGGTGACAGATTTCTCCGTGGGATGAAGCCAGAACCAATAGCCATCCATCACTGCGGGGACAGGCAGGAGCAGCAGGAGGCAGAGGGGAAGGAAGCAAACCCTGGCAAAACATCTCTACCCTCCTTCCTTGTCTGTGCTGGCTCGTGGGGGAATAGGACTTCTACGTACACATATGGAGGATGGAATGCTGGGAATGGATGGAACAGTGCTGTAAGGATGGAGGATTTGAGGCTGGGGGCTGCAGTGGAGGCCCATGGACTTGGAAGGAAAGCTGCTTCCGGAGGGGAGAGTGCTCTGCTGGGGTGGCTTCTCTCGGGGATTCTGCCAGCACATTGTATCATGTTGCATGATGTTACCCAGCCCTGGGGAAAGGCTGCTGGTGTTCTCGGCCTGGCTGCTGAAGTGACAGCTCCCAGCAGATGGAGGGGAAGGACAGGCCACTGCTGGGTCCCAGCTGGGTCCCAGCTCTCCTTGCCAAGGCTCTGCCCCCTCCTGTGCACGAGCAGCAGAGCCAGGGCTCAGGGCCTCCCTTGAACATCTCCTGTCCGGGAGATTTCTGTGTGTGAGTGAGGTTAAGCACCAGCAAAGGTGGGTCAGGGCACAGCCTGGATGGGAGAAGCTCAGCTGGAATTGAGGAGATGCTTCTCTGTGGCTTTAGGATAACACAGTTCTAGAGGGGCCTTCCCATGGTGGTGCAGTGTGAGAAATCCAGATTAACTTGAAGGTGACTCCTGGTCAGTTTGAGGCAGATGCACAGCTCTGTCTGTGATGGGAAGGATGGCAAACACTGCAGGTCCTTTCCTGCCTTGTGGGACTTCTCCCTGGTGCCATAACAGTAACTTCCAGGTTTCCATAGTCCTGCCTGTGCTTTTCCCACTCCTTTGTCATGTGTAATAAACAGCAATGAGGTTTGGAGTGTGGAGTTTGCTTTTGGAGACAATCCAGATACTCCTCTATATGGCTGATAAATGAGAGAGTAGGCCAGAAATGTGCAAATATTCCTATATGCTGAACAATCCCCTAAAGCCAAAAGGAGTCAAACACTTTGTTCATTTCAATGTTCTTCTAAATACAGCTAAGCATGTTTCTCAGTCCTTTGTAATCGAAAGAACTGGGTGAATCTGGCCCAAAATCTCTGTGTGGAGTATTTCTTCCTAAACTACTCTTACAAAGAGCTAAAAGCTTTTTCTTTTGGAAAGCAGAGTTCCTTTAAACTGAATTAGCATGCACAGACCCTGGGCTGCTGCTGCTGCTCCCAGGCCTCAGACTCTGCATCTGGTTTTTCATTTCCAATAGGCTGATGTGCTCTGACACTGCACCCCTCTGGGAAGTTGCTGACAGGCACTGTCAATATTTCCTTCCGAAAAAAAAACCCCACAAATGCAGCCCTCTAAAGTGTTGCTTTTCAGAATCAAATTATGGAGCGTGCAGCCTCCACCTGGAGAGAAGGTTCCCCATTCAACCCCTGCATTTCCTGCATCCCTGGAGTCCATTTTTTTGTTGTCGTTTCCTTCTGCTCTTCAGAAAAAAGAAAAGGAATGTGAACATTCCCTGTCATTTTTGGCAGCTGCTGGGCTGGCTTATACCGCTGTCTACGCCAGGCTGTTGTGCTGTCAACTGGAAGTGCTCCAATATTCAGGAGTCAGGCACCCAAAACCTGGAGGTTGGCATGAAAGTCAGGAAAATTAAACACAGACATTTGGAGGACTGTTTCCTTCTACTTTGTTTATGTTGTTCTGCTGTTTTACTCCTTCGCTTTGACATTCTAACAGTTCTGCTTTCATATTTTTCTATAAACCCAAAGGCCGGGAATTCTCCTTGAGAGTGAGAAAGATGTGGGTCTCAGACATAAGCACTTGACTCCAGGAGTGCAGCCTTTGAGAAACCCACTAAATATCCAAAGCCTGGTTATAAATCACAAGTGTTGGCAGCAGCTGAGGTGTGTTTTCCCTCAGGGAAGGTGGCATTCACACTGTTCTTTTCCATCTGGACAACTGTCCAGTGAAAGACAATGAGAAAGGATACGAAGGACACATCCTGACTCCCACCCGTGACTGGTGGCATTGCTCTGGCCAGCACTGTCCAGTGGCTGATTCCTTGGTTCCTATAACCCTGGGCAGGTGAACCAACCCCAAACACAACCCTTAGCAGCCCCACTTATTTTGGTTGGGTGTGCAAGGCTTGAATTCACTGCTTTGAAAAGGGCCAGGGTGAATTTCTTGAGGTTGTATGGTTCATACAGAATTTTAAGCAGCTCCTTGTGCAGCAGGAGCTGTTTCCCTTGGGGCAGCCTCGCTGGATGGGCAGTGCTGGATTATCCAACTCTGCTTTGCCCTCAAGCAGAGTCTGAGTGAGCTGCCCCAAGTCAGCCCTAGGAGGCTTTAAGGGCTGGGTTTGGGGGGGTTGCAAAGCCCAGCCTCACTCCCCGGCCCTGCCCTGCCCAGCAGCAGCTCTGTGCTGGCTGCTGCAGCCTGGGGTCTGTGATCCCCTGCACTCGCAGTGAGAGCATCTGGCCCTGCTGATTTACTGCCCACCAGCTTCTCTGCTCGCTCCATAACCTCCTCCTGGGGGACCCGGGTATCTGCACGGGCCACGTCCTGATTTCCCCTGCACAGGGCTTCCAGAATAGAAATCTCTGCATTGTCCTCAGAGGAAGAGACAAGGAACACAATTAAGTTTCCTACAACTTCCTTTTAAAGGGACTGAGGGCTCATAATCCTTCTCACATCCTTCTTGCTGCTTTTTTAGGTGTCCTTTTGGCTTAAGAGAGTCTTTATTGTAAGTACATTTCTTCTCATGTTTCCTTACTGGCTACTCCAATTTCCTGTGAGAAACTCTAATGACATGGGTTATATTTTAAATGGCCACATATTAAGGCACAATTGTCTTTCTCAAGGATGCTGAGAGAATTTTGTATTTACTCTCTGAACTGTCCTGATTTCATTCTACCTGCCTTGAATGCCAGACCCAGAACCTGTGGCAGTGTCCAGAGTGGCTCAGTAAGTAATGGGATGGTTTTGAATTCCACAGCACCCCCTCTTTCTTCATTCCCTTTCCTTTTAGATCCTGATAAGAAAGGCTCTAAAAGGACCTAAAAGAAAAAAAAAAATCAGTCCTGTGGTTACTGCATCTTCAAGTTGTGCCCCTTGACACAATTCTGTGTTTTTTCCTACAATTTTTATTTCTATTAACTGGGATAAGTGAATACTCGGTGCCTGCACTGAACACAGTAACAACTAAGAACACAAAACCCTGCAGATTTCCCTTTGAGAAGAGCAACCAAGCACTGTCATGCCAGCTCCAGCAGGAATTTCTGATGGAGCCAGGTCTGGATGCCCCTGGAATGTCTGCATTGCCCAGCAGAGATCTCCCACCTCCCTCTGGATGGCCTAATCCTGACCTGGGAAAGAGAGAGTGCCTGTTAGAGAGGGAACTTCACCCAAGGTAATTACCTAATTACCTGGCACTAGGGTTAATTAACCTGGCTGGATGGCCACACATGACTCTGCTGCTTCTGGGCTCTCTGTGAACCCTGGGATGTGTGGATGGACGAGCTCCTGTGGGGCTGGCTGTGATATTTCTATTCAAATGTGCTCTGCCATCCCCCTTCATGTACCAGGACCTCATGAATGCTGAATTAATTAACTTTCACTGTGATTTCATGGCTATTTAATGATCTCTTTGTTATGGGTGGAGAACTGAGGCACAGAGCAATTAGGGACTTTGTCAAGGTCACCCAGGAATTCTTTGGGAGAGCTGGAGATGGAAGCCAGCACTGCCTATCAGTGACTTCTCTTTGGAAGAGCTGTGGGCAGGTGCCTCAGCTGGGAAGCTGCATCCCAAGGATGAGTTGCTGCACCTTGTTTGGGGTCTGTGGGATGATCAACTCTGCAGAACTGTGGGTTCATCCAGAGGCTTTTGGATAAACCCTGGCTGTGGCACCGCAGCTCTGTTCAAATACGGGAATGAGATTAAAGGTGAAGTTTCAGCCCAGAGCTCATCCCCAGGCAGGACAGAAAATAGAACCCACTGAGGTCTCTGGGTTTTTCCCCAGCCTGGAGATGCTCTGTTGGCCAGAATGTCATTTCTGATTTTATTTGTGCTGTTCTCTCGTCCTTTCTCATTAACCCTTTGTCCCACGTGGCTCCTCAGCCTGCACAGAGCTCTGCCCTGCAGCCACCGTGGCTGCTGGGGGAATTATTCTGCCTCTCTGAACTGGAATCCCCAATATGTGGATCCTGCTCTTCTCTCCAGGCTCTCCTCTAGTCTTCCCTGCTTCTCGTTGTTTACATTTTAACTGTTTGGTGGCTCTCCTCTCTCACGACATCCAAGTCTCTGCCATCTCCGCCCTTGCTAACATCAAGTATTCCTCTTTCCCGCTGTCCCACCCTGCTCTGAAGATGGAGGTGGAACAGAGCCAGGAGCTGTGCTTGGCCAGATCTGGCTGTGTGTTTTGACAAGCTGAGGTTCATCTGCCAGCCTCCCCCTCAGGGAGTGTGCCAAGGTGAACCTTCGGGAGCTGCTCCTTGAAGTGGTGCCTCCCCACTGCTCCCCAGCTCTGCCTTCTCGAGGCTGCTGCACAGCACTGGCTGCTGCCAGGCTGGGTGGTCTCGTCAGGGCTTTGGTAATGCCCTTTCCTGCCTCTCGGGAGGTTTGGGGAGCAGCTCCATCTTATCTTCAAAGCGCTTTGTGGATGTGAACCCGTTCGGGTGCCAGCCCTCCCGGGCACATGGCACTGCAGCTGTGGAACAGGAAAGGAGAGTGAGCCACACAGTAACCCCAGAGCTGTTATTTGGGGTGAAATACGCCCTTTTGGGAGGTGTTTCCAACACCCTCAGCCCAGGATGCTTGAGCAGCTCTGCCCGGGCCGACTCCTTCCCAAGGTGTCCATGAGAGGCACTGCAGGGCAAGGAATGGGCACTGAGCTGGTGCCAGAGCTGCTCCAGGGGACAAACAGCAGTGCCAGCCATTCTGCCTGGCTTTGGCTCTGCAACCCTTCCAACCCAGCCCCTTCCTCCTGCCAGGCCTTCCATACAGTTGAAATTCCCATTCCTTGGCTCTTCCCAGTGGAAGCCCCGCTCTGGAGCAGCACTAAATCTCTTTGTGCAGCCTGGCCAACTCCACTTTGTCAGGAGGAGGGAGTCAAGCCTGGGTTATCACCTGCTTGTGGTCTCATCTATCACCTTGAACTGTGTTGCAGGATGAAATTACTCATCCAAGCCTAATGTTAAATTTAATCAAGTCTGGAGCAAAGAGGATTAATGGGCTGTGCAGCACAGGTACACGTCTGGCACAGTGGCTGTGACCCAGGCAAAGTTTGAGAAGCTGGCTGCAAATGATGAAGCCAATCAGCAGGTGGGGAAGGCTGCAGGAATCTTGCATCTTCTCTGGAGGAACCCCGCATCCCTCTGCAGAAATGCACTGGCTGTGGGACCACTCCTCCTGCTGCAGGCACAGGGTGGCTGTGGCTGCCAGGTGCTCTGCCTGTGCCCCCCCAGCCTCCCTCCCACTCAAACCCTCAGATCACACTGCCTTATCACCTGATAATGGTTGTCAAAATCAACAGCCTCATAAAGCTTTTCATCATCTCAGCAGATACTGTGAGGGACCCATTTATGAAGTTCACGGGGGAAAAAAACAAAAACAAAATGAAAACTCAACCTTCCCCTAACCCGCCACATAAAACCTCCCCAATAAATAAAGTCAACGGGTTTGAGGGGGTGGGTGGTTCATCCCCAAAGCAAACAGGGTATTTCTCTGCCTCTCTGGGGTTTGCTAAATAAAGCAAATAAACCCCAGAGGAAGCACGTCATGGTGCAAACCAGAACCAGATGGTGCGGGCGAGAGCGTGGGAGGGGACAGGGGGTTTCTCTGAACAGAGTTTGCCTGTGAAGGAGGAAAACAGAGAAAGGCAGTCAGCAGAGAGAACTCTTGTTTGGGTGACGGTTGGGGTTGCCCCAGCCCTGGCTGAGAGTCCTCCCTGGGGAGCACTGGGGGAAAGGGGGAAGTCTGTGATTGAAAGCGAGATTGTCGGGGCCGAGAGTGGAAAACAGAGCAGGGCAGGACTCCCCGGAACCAGCAGCAGCCTGCAAAACATCTCCCCGAGCTCCTTTCCTTTTCTGTTTCACTGCCCCACGCGACTGGGCTCCGTCAGGTGCTTCCTTCTCTCCTCTCCCACTCGCTGCCTCTTCTCTGAGATTCCCAGAACTCCTTCTATCACTTTGGTTTTCCCAAAAGGCATCAGGGACAGAAACTGCTAATAATACTTTGGAAACTGTCTTAGAGCATTCCATCCTTCAATTATTAACTCTCTTTCTGCCTGAGGCAGGAGGGGTGAGCATTGCCATTGTAGATGGGGCACAAAGAAGTGAATTGCACTCAGGTTTGTGTCACCAGGGTCGGCAGCAGCCAGGTCCTGCCAGCTGGGCAACGCGTGCCACAAGCTGGGTGGGTTCGTGTGAGGTGGGAGGTATACACATGGCAAGGTGAGGGGAAAATGAGGAATAATGTGTGGGAGAATCATTGGGACAACTGAGTGAGCATAAGCAGGAAGGCTCCTGAATAACCCAGCTGGGCTGACTGGTAGGAGCTGAGGAGGAAGCGGTGTCTGAATGATGTGTGCAGGGGAGAGCCCCGTGTGACAGGGGATAACGAGGTGTGAAGGGGAGCTTTATGGGGTGCAGTGGGTAGAAATACACGGGGGAGAAAGGATGGTGGTGGTGAGGTGGCAGACTGGGATCTGCCAGCAGCAGGGAGTGTGATGGGAGCTGTGCTCGGGCAAAAAGCAGAGTCACAGCCTGAGGATGAAGATGGGGATGAAGCTGGGGTGAGCACGTACCGTGAAGGTTTTGTTGAGGGAGGGTGTGAGTGCAGGATTGGAAGGGTCGGTGCTGGGGGGGCCCTGTTGCCGGAGGGTTTGGCTGGTGCAGAGCTCTGGCAGCAGGGAGAGCCCTGAGTGCCGCCCTGTCCCGTGGGCTGCGGCTGCAGGGAGCGGGGATTGCCCCGTGGGCACAGCAGAGCTCTGCATTTCCCACCCACGGAGCGCTGCAGGAAGGGAGCTGCCTGGCAGGAGGGAGGCTCGGGCAGATCTGCTTCACCAACCAGAATGACAAGGGAAGGGGAGAGGAAAATACCCCAGTGCACAAATGAAAACCCGCCTGTTTTTCCGCCAGCAGAGATGTGGGTGTCAGCATTCCCCCCAGACAGGGACTCCCAGATCATTAGCGTGTCTGTGGAGCAGAGCTGCTGGCCTCAGGCAGGCAGGGATGTTTTCAACAAAATAAAATGCAGATTTTTTTTCCCAGCAAGTACTTGTGTTAGCTGCTGCTTCCCTTCCCAGCTGCCACCCCAGCACACGGAGGCAGCTCCATCCCCTGAGTGTTGGGTGGCTGCTGCTGCACACCAGTTGTGCACTGGGGAGTGGCAGGAGCTCAGGAGAGAGTGGGGCACGGGAGATAAGCACCAGCAGCGCTGCCAGGATCTAAGAGCAGCATTACTTTGCTTCTCCTCTGGCTGCTTCTTGTTTCTCCTCCCTGTGCCTGTATTACCCATCTCTGAACTGAGGCCATTCACATGAGCTGCTCGTGGGGTTCATACTGAGGCAGAGTGTGGCTCCCAGCCTCTAATCCCTCAGAAATACAGATCCTGAGGGAAAATCCATCTCCAAATCCAGACTGAATGGCTTAGGCTAATTGCTGGCCACTATTAGCAAAAAGCACTGACAGGACGTGGTGCTCACAACTTGTTCCATAGGCATTACCTCGAATGAACTCTCATCTATTTAATGGAGAAGTTGGATTTTCCTCCATTTGAGTGTTTGGTATTGTTGGGAAGTAGTTCTTGATACCCTGGCTAAATATTCCTCATGCTACATCTCCCCACATTTGCACTGTCCCTGGAGGTGTGGGGAGAGTTGGCTGCCGGGTTCAGCCCCGTGTCCTGCCAGGGAGAAGGGTTTTGGTGTGGGTTCAGCTGGGACACAGCTGCTGGCAGGCACTGAGTGCACTGAAATGAGGCTGGAATTGGGAATCCTCAGCCCTCCCATCCCGCCCTCCTGGCACGGGGTGGGGCAGGACAGGAGGGAGCTGTGGAAGGCAGCTCTGATGAAATCCCGCTCCCTTCCCTGCGTGGAAGCAATCCCATCCAAACAGAGATGCAGATGGTCTCACCCCTGGAGCCAAGGGCTGTGTCAAGAGCCTCAGAAATGTGAGACCTCGCCACCAGTGAAGTTCAAACAGCCCTGAATCTCTGCTGTCAACGCTGAGGAGACTCCCCCACCCTCCTGTTCCTTTTGTTGTAGTCGCAGATGCCTTCCTTGTTTTGTTTCTTTTTATTTTGTTTTGGTATGTTTTGTTTTCTGTCTTTAGGCTTCCTTAGGGGCAGAGAAAGACTGATGGGAAAACAGTCAGTCCTACTTGGATGGCTTTTCTGAAGGATGGAGATCCTGTTTCCAGATCCCATCTGGAGTGGGGTTTAGGTACATCCCTGGATCCCTGTGCCCCTCCCGCTGCTCCATCCCTTCTGTGTCCTCAGCACGAGCTCTCTGGAGCCACAATGTCATCCTGGGAGGAATTCTGGAGCTTCAGCCCTTGGAGAGTCCCAGTTTCACCAGCCAGGCTGTGCAAAGCATGGGCAGAAGTCTCAACTGAACATAGCTGAGGAGCCCTCTCACTTTTCTCAGCTTCTCTGCTGTAATAAATGGCAGGGATCAAAATAAATCAGTAGATGTCAGGAAGAATCCAGAGCATTTGGACATGCAACAATTCCCTGAGTATTCAGAAAGAAAGAAAGGGAATTAATCAGATCAGAAAGCAACTATGAATCTAAAGGAAATATAACTACGATAAAATTCTTGAGCATAAATTCTGATAAAATTCTGGAGCAGCATGGAGTTTAATCATTGGGGATTTTGAAAAGCTTGTGTATGTTTTGAGACATTTTTATTCTTTTAGGCAGGTATTTTGAGATAAAAAGTAATAAGCTAATTAAAATGTACCCAAGCGTGGCTGTGAGTAATAAGATGAGAATATGGACATTAAAAAATCCAAACAAACATACATTAAATTCCTTCATCTAGCTCAGGGTGTGCAGTCATGTCCCAGCTGTGACCATTGGTGATGTCAGTGGGAACACAGGGTCTGGTGAACGCTTGGACATTCCATTCATTCATAGGTCAGACGGGCCTGAGTCACTCTGCAAAGGCCAGTTCTGCTCATTTTGGGGTCTGGATGAAGCAGTGTTGTTCATCTTCAGCTGCAGCTTTCAGGCATCATTCAGTGCAGCTGGAGCAGGGAGGTGAAACAGGTCTGGGCCTTGCTGGAGCTTTGTGTTCTCTTCCTGCAGCTCCAGATCCTGGAAAAGGATGGGAGCCGAAGGCTGGGCAGCAGCACTTGCAGCAGCAGCAGCAGCAGGAAGGGAATTAATGGGCCCTTTTACACTCAGGCCAAATGTCCCAGCCAGAGACAGAGAACTTAGTGCAGCAGCCCTGCAGGGAGGGGTGGGAGGTGTTCACACTCGGCTCCAGGGTGGGGGCACCCGGAGCCACCAAAGCGTGGTTTCCATTTCCTGCCGCAGTGCTGAGAGCAGCCGTGGTGTCACTGCCTCCTCCCTCGCCCTTTCCAACGCCCTCTGCCCAGCCAGGGCTGCTTCTGGCCCAGGCTGTGCCCCGAGGGGGCTCTGAGAGACCGAGTGGTGCTGCAGGGGTGCCCCCTTTGCCCCTCCCCACACACGGGCAGGCAGTGCCTGGTAACCTCTGCTTGCTCTCGGAAAGAGGTGCCTGGTGCTGGGAGAGTTCCAGTGAACACCCAGCGAGTGGGAGCTGATTTCCATAACACAGAGAAGCCCCAGGAACAGAGAACTCTCACTGACGTAGCAAGGGCTGGGCTCGGTCCTGGTGCAGGTTTGCTCAGTGTAGGTTTGACCCTTGCCTGCTTCAAGGCTGCTGAATGTGCTTTAAACCACAAATGTCTGAACTCAGACTGAACCTGTTAGAAAAAAGGTGTTTTTCCAGTGTGGAGTGGGATGGGGACAAGTGAGAGACAGCAGAGAGCTGATGTCATTCCTGTGCTCATCAGTGAGGGGACTGCACCAGCAGTGCTGGGAATTTCTGTCCCTCGGAA
This sequence comes from Monarcha castaneiventris obscurior, assembly GCA_026261815.1. NCBI lineage: Eukaryota > Metazoa > Chordata > Aves > Passeriformes > Monarchidae > Monarcha > Monarcha castaneiventris. The sequence continues at coordinate 2,039,364 of JAMPIT010000002.1, read as the reverse complement.
AACTCTGCTCCAGCTCAACATCTGGTTTTCCCAATGTCTCTGCAATGCTAGGGTTTATTCCAAGTGCTTTTCCAGTCCAGCTGGCTGACTTGCACCTGCAGGCCAAGTGCTTCACTCCAGAGGTCACACAGCAGGCGCGCACTGGGATCCCTGTCCCGGCACAGGAGATCAGGTGGAGGCACCTCAGTGCCAGGGCTGGGATCCGAGGCTCAGGCTCTGGAGGTGTTTCCAGGATCCCAGACACTGCAGGGACTGTGGGGAAAGGCTCAGCTCTTTGCTAAATCTGACCTGATCTGGGGCTGGCAGCAAGAAGGTTTATTCTGAGTGCACCAAAGGTGTGACCTGCCTGTTGTACCATTCCATTCCACCTGCCAAGGATATTTAATGCAGAATCCTCTTTTTGTGGGCACGTAGGCTTGGACAAAGCCTAAGGAATTCCAGCTATTGCCGTTCCTCCTGCTGCAGCCCTTCCCAGCATCCAGCAAGGGGAGCTGAGAACCTGCTCCCTTCCCTCTCCCATCGCCGCTGCACAGGCTGGCCCCAGGTAGAGGCAGCAGCTCTGCTCAGCTCAGGGCTGGTCCTGCTGCCTGTGCTGGGCTGGGACTGTGATGGAGAGCTCTGGTGGGAGCCTACACGCCCTGGCTGATGTGCCGAACAGCCACGCTTCAGGATTTTGGTTCATATGAATTTGGGACCCTGTGGAAGGTTCTGTGGGGACAATTCTTCTCCTCAAGCTGTGTTTTTCCATACCCACTCTAGGCTCAGGTTTTGTACTCCTCTCCCAAGGTTTGTACTGAGAACAGGATCTCTGTCAGGGAAGGGAAGTGGTGGTCCCCCAAGTTTTGGGCTCTCTGCAAGGTCTCAAAGCCATCTCAGTTGCCTCAGTGGTGCTGAGAAGGGAGGCAGATGCTGATAAGTTCTTATCTGAAAGTTTATAATCACTGGTTTACAATCACTGGTGGAGAAATAGAGTTTTGTTCTTTTCTGCTTCCCTGTCAGGGAAAGGAAGGAGATGCTGGGATGTGAGATCTGTACATCAAGTGATTCCTGTACTAAGAGTAGTCTTGAGAACATAAGTAATAAATAGCTCCTGAAGTCCTTGGGAAAATAACACAGAAACCCCTTCTGAGCAGCACCACAGCTTCCATCTTCCCTCGCTCTGGATGCCCTTTGGATGGGGAAGTTAAAGCACCACTTTGAACTTCCTGTGTTTGGTGTTCCTGGCATTCAGCTTGGCCAGGCTCTTTGCCTCTGATCTTTTCCATCCATTTTAATAACTTCCCGTTGGGATCAGCCTCTGATACCCACATATTCATGCACACAGAATTCCCATGCAGGCAACAAGGCCAAGTGTTGGAGATCTTTGCAGAAATTAAAATGTAAATGACTTGAGCTGCACTGCATGCATCGGGCCCTCCCTGGCAGTGTCAGGATGGCAGAGCTCCCATTTCCCCGCTGCCTCCGGTGGGTGCGGAGGCAGCAGGAACGTGATGAGCAGGGAGGTTACACAGCTCAGTCACAAAGACAGGCAGAGAACGAGCCCCAGGCCCCCAGCTCCCCCTGGCCTGCCGGGGCAGGCTCTGATTTCCCTGGGGCTCCGTGGCTGCCGGATGCTGCCCATCATTCCCCTTTCCACCACACACACGAGCTCCAGGGCAGCCTGGAAAGAATGCCATTCATTCATGCCAAACCCCGAGGGCAATGCCCCAAACTGGGGGGATTTGCTCCTCCTCTTCCTTTCCCTGCCTTCATGCTTTGATTTAGAATATTTTTTTTTAAAAAAGAGGCTTTTCTGTCTCCCAAATGCAGAGGCACAGTGGAGGTGGGTCTCTGCGAGCCTTTGCTGGCCAAATCCTGTGGCTGTGGTGCTGGGAGTGCACATGTGCAGGGAGCTGTGGGCAGAGAGGGGATAGAGCTGCTGCCATAAGGCTTTTTCTTCCCACTACTTGCCAACATAATCAAAATAACTCACTTACACCTAATAAAATAAAATGCAGAATCCAAAAGCCTTCCTTCCCTCCAGTGGTTTGTCTGGATCCCATTCCTTGAGGCCGAGCTGAGAATGCAAGAAGGGACTTTATTTTGGTTTTGTTGTTAACTTCTCCAGAAGGAGAAATACCAACAGTGGGGCAGAAGGTGCAGCTCATTTCTGACACAGATGGAAGTCAAGTGTTCCTAAAGCTGCTCCTTTATTGGGGCCAAAGTTAATCTCAGTGTTTTTTCCTTTTCTTGCTTCTTTTCTCTCTCCCCCCCCTTTCTTTCTGTTTAATTTAGTCTCTGCTTACCGAGGGCAGGTGGGGTTTATCCCCTCCTTCTCTGCTCTAAATACACGTGGGTGCTTTTCCAGTTAGTCCTGATGTGCCCTTTCCTCTGCTCCATTTCCATTTTCCCAGCTGTAAATCCCCAGAGTACTGGACAGTGAACATGGAAGCATCAGTCCTTTAGAATGTGCCAGGAATGGCCAGAGATGAGGGATCCAAAGGGGCTCAGAAATAAAAGAAGCATAAAGATAAGGAATTCTCCGTGATGTGGTGGCAGTCCTGTGTATTCATTAACTCTTTTGCATCTCCTGCATATGTAAATTTTGACTGCTCCTGTGGTCAATTAAAATGCAAAATTAATGACTTTTATGTTGGTGATACAAAGCTGGGCTCTTGGAGGCTCTGGACTGCAAAATGATCAACTGAGAGTGCACGTTTGTCTAAAAGAGTTCACAGAAACATCCTGATTTTTGACATCATTTTAAGGGGAAAGGCAGTGAAACAAACAGCCTTGGGCTTCTCCATTTTAGGCCTCTCCTTGGACCAGGATGTGGCACAGGGAATCAGGGAATCGGGGCGTTCCAGGGGCAGATGCAGCCCTGATGTGAACCCAGCTGTGCCCACCCAGGAGCCCCCTGCCCACCGTGGCACTCGTTGGGTGGGCTCTGAGAGTGGGGCTGCAGAGGAGGCAGCACCCAAACCCCCCAGGCAGCACCCTGGGCACAGGCAGGACTCGGGGAGGGCAAAAATCTGGGTGGAAGGTGCACTGAAGCTTCTTCAACCCTTCCAGTAAATGTTCACTGCCCCAAGAGGAGCGGCAGGGATGTGGCTGTGACTCTGACCCTGCCAGAGCCCGTGGGCACTGCTCCCAGGGCTGGGCGTTGAGCTGCAGAACCTCCCCCTGTGATTCATATTCATGGGCAGCGCTGGGGTTTTACCCTCATGCATATTTAATAGCACCTGACAAATGACCAAATCCCACAGCGATGCAAATGTGCAACCACCCCATGGCTCTTTGCTTCGGATTTGGCTGCTGACGGAGAGACAGGGATTCTTCAAATACATAAATGGGCTCTACTGGAGCCATTGGGGGCTGTGCTTATGCTCTTTAAGGCCCAGGTTGTCCACTTTTATTACTGGTTAAATCATGTCTTGGAAAATGTTGTTTCCAGTTCAGTCAGGTCTTAGAGATTAAAAAAATACATATATATATATATAAACCCACTAAGACTGATAGACAAAGGTGAGAAATAAAGGGCAATGATGCTGTACAATAGGAAGGTAAAAGAACAAGCTCCATGTGCCTGCCCTGCAACCCCCAATTATTCAAAGAGGCAGCTGCAAAATAAGTGGGAAAATTAAGAGCACTGATCACTCACAAAACCCAGCTCTTTTCAGATCATTGCGGTATGAAACATCCTTGAGTGAAACTGAGTTCTCATCCAAACCTGTAATTTTCAAGTAATCACTGAGTTTTGAGTGTTGTCATGTTACCACCAGCAGTAACCAGCCTTTGGGGAGGAGGCAGCAGAGAGGTTCTATTAATAGGCAATCAAAAATATTTTCATCAATGGCGTGGTTAAAAGCTCAGTCAGCCCTCCTGAATCCCTGTCTGCATCAGCAGAGTGTAGCAAAGAAGGGAAAAAGTCTGATGATAAAAAATCGGAGACACGAGGGGAGAGTCATAATGCAGTAATTTGCAGGTTGGCATGGAAAAACATCAATGCTCCATTCCACGTATTGAGCTATTATGTATAAGTTATTATCAAAAATATAATTGCTCAGCTCAGGTGCTGGTGGCAAGAGATTTCCTGTGATAAATCTGCCTCCAGCACAACTCAGTTCTCCTCACTGGTGTTTGACCAAGGACAAATTAAGCTGTTTATGTCTGGGAAGGAATTAGGTGGAAAGAGCCTGTACCAAAGGAATATTGAAAAAGCAGGGCAAGGATATTCTCCCTCACAGCAAAACCTTTTGGTGCAGGATTCAGATTGGCACCAGTCAGACACCCGGGCAGCAGCACTGATTCTTTCTGCAGGCACCATCTCCCCATAGCACTGAACCAGCAGCTCAGTGCTGGGGGTTGGAGCACGCAGTAATTGTCACCAATCCATGGAGATGCAGAGCTCCTCAGCCAGCACCAACCCTGGACAAAACCCGTCCTCTCTCTCCTTATTTCACAGCCAGACTTCAACTTCTTGATCAGTTTTGTAGGAATAATACCACTGAGATATCAGCAAATCAACCTGAAATATCAGGGAGGGATGGATTCCCTTGATGCCTTTCCCAACACTCTGTTACCATCAGGGAGGGGCGATGCTGGCTCTCTTTTCATTAATGCTGCTTTATGTAAAACTGATGTAAGCAAGAAAAGAATTAGACCTTTTATTTAATTATTTTATGAATTTTTTACGTTATTATGGAATTACGCAGCAAACATACTGCGACTGGGATATCTCAAAAGAATGTCTTAAACTTTTTTTAAATGCAATCTTTTATTTCTGCATTCTTTACAGGGGGAGTAGGAGATAATGTCTGGAAGGGCTGGAATGTCCTTCTCAATGTTAGTTCTCTGTGTCAAGCAGGATAAAACTCCGACTAATCCTGCCATAAATTTAGGCATTCCCAATCCTTCAGTATTCCCACTTTTCTTCAGGCATTAGGCATGTTATCAGTCCTGTGCCAAAAAAAAAAGAAAATTTAAAAAAATTTGGGACTGTAAGCAGTTATAAAAAATGAAAAATAAGCACAAGCTGCCCGGGATTGCTCAAGTTCAGATGTTTTTTAAAGCTGTCCTCTAACCTGGCCCTGCAGCCCCTCAGCAGAGGGAAATGTGTACTGGGGAGAGACTCTGGGAGATGTCAGGAAAGCCATTCCTCTCCAAAATAATCTGGGACAAGAAAGCAGAAAGTGATCAGAATCTCCTACAGGGCACGAGTTTGAGAAATGAGAGTTTGGGGAAATGAGAGGTTGGGGCTCTGCTCAGTGAGACAGGAGCAGCGGGGACCAGCTGAGAACAGCCCCTGAGTGTGGGTCTGGCACCAGTGGTGTAAGAAAAAGGCAAATATTTCTACTCCGGCTTTACTTGGTAGAATTCCTTGGGTCATCCACGGAGCAGGGTGGGAAGCAGCCATAGAATTATGGAGTAAGATGTACCTGGAACCCAGAACTCCATTCTAAAGGAAGGAGCCCCTTCCAGAGGGGGCTTCCAGTTTCCTGGAGAGCCTTAATTTGAGAGCTTCCTTGGGAGTGAAACCCCAGGGCTGTGTTTGTAGCACCTGTTGGAGGCTGTGTGTGAGATGGAAAAAGTTTTTAATGTGCAGCAAACCCAGAAATGTTCCCTCCGTGCGTGCATGAGATACTGTGATTAAAAGTGCTCCCACAGAGAGAAAAATAAAAACAACAGCCCAGGAACTCCCTAACAGAAGATATTTATGTCCTGAGCTGGAAAACGAGCCAGGCTCCCCAAAGGAACAGCAGTACCAGAATTTAGCTGCTGGAACCCAAAGACACATTGTTCTGATTTAATAATTAATGTGGAGTTAATTGAGGCTTTTACTGGAGTGAAACAGGATAAAAGAACCCTGGCAGTGTGGACACTGAATCCATTCTGCTCCCCTGGGACCCCTCCCTTCCCTTTCCCCCCAAAATGGGTGTGGGGGTGATGCTTTTTGTGTTCCCAGCACAAGGAGGCAGGGAAGGAGGGCCTGGAAGCCCCTGGGGATGGGAACAGCCACGGGAGAACCGAGCCTGGTGCTGAGCAGAGCTTTCCTCCTTCCCTCTCGTGGGCCGTTGTGACAGGGATTTTCCATGTGTGCTCCGACTGGGGAATCACTGAGCCATGCACAAACGCCTCCAAAAGGCACAGAACTGCCACGGGGAGAAGCTGGCTCTGTGTTATCTTCCACCAAGTAAATCACCACAGGGGTTTGTGGCTGTAACTCGGTGCTTCAGGAATTGAGTCACACACAATGGATCCAGAACAAAATGGCTTTTAACCCCTTGGGGTGTGTGCTATGTGAATAAATACTCCCCACGTTTGTTGGGGGAAAATGGCCACATTTGGGTGCCAGAGGTGTTGGCTACCAGAGAAGGGGATGATCAGAGAGCCTCTCACGTTAGGGCACGGGTTTAAATCCTTTGAAGAAAGGCAGGAGTGGCCTTTCAATCCTTTGCCCACTTTCCCACTCACTCACTGCTCTGCAGCACCTGCCTCTCAGGTGGAACTTTTTATTTAAGTTTTCCCTTTATTATTCCAAGTTCACTGAACACAGGGAGTGAAATCTCCTGCCTGGAGCACAAGTAACTTGCAAAGCAAAGATGCTCTGCATTGCTGATGCTTGCTGGGATCATAAAGAAGTGAGGTTTGCAACACTTCTTTCTCACTTGGGATTCAGTTTTTGCAAATGGAATGCTGGAACGTTGGGTCCTTTCCTCTCCAAGTGAGTGGGGTGACATCAAAGATTCCTAAGTTTGCAGTAGGTGCTTTTTTACCACCTCTAAGTCCACACAACTACATCTTTAGCCCTGAAAAACCTCAGGGTGTCATCTCTGGTGTCTTTAGAACACTTTGTCTCCAGAGCTCTCTCAAGTCTCCAGAGTCACAGACCCCTTAAACCTGGACCAACTCACCCCTATCCCAGAATATCCACTTCAGAAAATTAATTGTTTCACATTTCTGCTGCAAAGATCCAGGCACATCCAGGAGCCCACTGCACTCCCTGTGCCCCCCATGGCTGGGTGGGAGCTGGGGAATGGGGAAGTGCTCTTGCTGTCTCCGTGGCTGTGGTTTGGGGTCTGGCAGGACAGAGGGCACACATATTCTGAGCATGGAATGGGGAAATGCTCCTGCTGTCCCCGTGGCTGTGGTTCAGGGTCTGGCAGGACAGAGGGCACACATATTCCGAGCATGGAATGGGGCTCTGGAGGATGCCACACAGCCAGTTAATGCACCATCTAAAAACTACTTTTATACCCTGAAGAGATTAGTGTCTGTCATTTGGGCTTTTACTTTAGAGTCTAATAGCTGGAGATTTAATCCCTTATTCAGAGAAGTAATTATTGCTCACATAAATAGGTCTGGTGGAGTCAGTGAGCTGAGCTCCCCGAGGGGAGGGACAGTCACTTTTACCAGTCCAAGTCTCCACAGGGTTGTGCAATGTCTGTAGTACTTGGTGCCTATGGGAATGGTGGAATATATCCCACTTTTTCCATGGAGAAGTGTGCAAACATTCAGGTTTGGGGGCTGAGTAGGGACCTGGCTATTTCAGGGCTCCTGCTACCTGGGGTTTATCCACTGCAGCAGCCCTTGGCTGGTGCTGGCTGGATGGCAGGACATGGCTCTTCCTGGAATTTCTATTGTGCACTGGGAGCCTGCTCTGGGGCTGGGATCTGAGTGCCCAGATCCCACTGGGAGCTGCCACCAGAGCACCTGACAGGGTTTGACAAAGGAGACTGGAGCTGGAGTTTTTCCCACTGAATAGAAAGATGCAATAGCATCATTTTTAACTGCTAAATACATTCGGTGTGGTTTCTGTGGCCCGAAACAAGGCAGCTTTGCAGGAATTTCTAATGGGTTGTTTCTCTCCTGCCTACACCAGCTGGAGCTGGGTCTGAGGGCTGTTCTTGGCCATTGTTGCCAAAGAAGAGAAGTTAAGAAAAATGAATAAAAATCCCCAAATAACTTGGACCTGAGGGATGTAATTTCTGTGCAATCCCACTGCAGCCAGAAGCCCCTGCCCAGATCAGAACCTCAGCACCCTGAATTCTTCCTCTGCTCTGACCCCGAAATGCTTGGGATTGGCTTTTCATTTCTGGGTTTAGTTTAGTTTGTTACCACTTAAGATAATGACTGGTCTGATTCTGCTCACAGCTTCTGTAGGAATGGAGCTGTGCCAGTGCTGGTAACTTTGGGAGATCGTTTAGCAATGTGTGCCCAAGTCCTGGAGGGTTCGCCTTTCAGAAACACAGAAATGAGGAGAAAAGATTTGGTCCAGTGATGCAGTTCCCAAACTGTTCATTGTATGACCTCAGGCAGCTCATTTAATTTGTCTGTGCCACAGTTTATCTCTCAGAGAAAATAGGGGGAAGCTACAAACACCTATTTATCTCTTGCAATAGGCTGGGAAATCTAATAAACGCCAGCAATAAGCTTTTGATCCTGTAAAATAACAGAGAATGGCAGAAGACAGCATTATTTACAAATTCGTGTTTCCTTTTTCAGGTAATTGGCGCTGTTATGGAGCTGTTTGGGATTAGGCTGGTGCTCAGTAGTTTACTGGAGCAGAGTTAAACAGAGTCTGCATCCTGGCATGTGGGAGGTTGGAACGGGACTCCAGCGTGGAGCTTCTCTTGATTTCCTTAGGCAGTTAAAGTCTTGTTGGGCACAAACCCCAGCCAGGTCACCTCACAGAGGTTCAGATCAGATCAGATCAGCTCACAGAGCCCTGCTCTCCACAGCCCCACCTGCCTGCTCTTCTTTAGGACCCAGGGACAGCCCAGGCCTTGGCCAGGTGGCCTTTGTGCATCCTCGGCCTCTCTGCAGGTGATGCCGTGGTTTGGGCTCAGTCAGAGCAGAGAAGGACATCGATTGTCCCGTGGTTTGATACGAAAACTGGTCCATAAGCAAAATAAATCGCAGCCCCAGCTGTGGCAGAAAGCAGCACTGGGAAATGAGCCTTGGTTGGTTAGGGAGATTTATTGAAATGAATCATTTAGCCACTGCAATTTATATTATCTGTGTGTGCTTACCTGTGTCTGTACCTCGGTGTTTATTAGGAAGGTGGATCTCTAATGGTCACAGAGTACCCACACAGACCTTTAGGGAAGAAATGAATGTAAATGACAAGGAAATGATTGAATTCCCTAATGACAAAGGAAAATAAATCTAAAAAAAGAAAAGAAGAAAGAACACAAAGATTCAAGGAGCAGAGCCCTGTCAGCCGGACTGGTGGCACATGCAGGGACACACCTGGCTCCCAAGGTTTCCCCAGGACTGCTCTGCCATTCCCATAGAACATCAGATGGATGATGAGAGCAGATTCCAGAGTCAGGCTCCTTCTCGAGGTCCCCCAGCCCTTACAGGGGACCAGGGGCACAGGCACACTCAGGAGAAACAGGGAAAATTGTGCTGTATGGAGGGGGAGGATTTAATTCAGGCTTCGAAACACCTGAAAGGGGATTCATACTTAGAAAATTAATAATATTGAAATCTGTCCACAGGAAAATTCTGTGGCTCCGTGCAGGAGAGAGGAGCCTGGGAACTGAGAGCAAACTGTAACAGTGAATTAGGCTTAACTATAGCAAAAACAGCACTTGTGTAAATGAGGCCCCCGAGGGCCCATAACGGAGCAGTAAAATGTTACAGGAGGGAAGTCAGTCAGGGCCATAAACCTGGGGAGGCAGGAGTGGGGAGCCAGGAGCTGAGGCATAAACGAGGCGAGATTAAAGCATGACAGATGAGGGCTGGGAAGGATGCAGGAATCCTCCCCAGCCTGAGCATTCTGATTGCTGTGGCCTCGGGACAGGTTTGTTCCTCTGCCACTGCCAGGGACCAGAACATCACTGAGACACCCACTGAGGGCCCGAGAGGACAGGAGAGGAGTGAGCAATGGATGGTAAATAAAATAAGGAAATATAATCAAATCAACATTGAGTGTATTTGATTTAGGAGGACACCAATGAATAGGGAAGGGGAGGAAAGTGGCAGGGTGAGAGTTGCTGTTGGGTAGGACTGTGGCTTGAGTGAGATATAGTGCAAGCCCTAAATTATCATCATCATTATTTTTTGGCTGGGCTGTGCTGTGACATCAATACCAATTTACACTCCGGGTGAGTAGCACTTACTACCTTCTTGTCTTCATAAATTGTGCATTGTCCTTATTTATTTGCTTCCCTGTCCCTTCCTCTCTTCCTGCATTGCCTCTCTCCTTCTTTGTAAACGTGATGGGGATGGAGCATCCTTGCTATGCCCTTGATGAGTCTGACATTTAACCCCAGCTCCTCTCCCTTGTGAGCCAGGATGGGAATGCTCAGCTTGTTCTCCTTCCCATGAGGGGATGGGGTGTACAGGACGTTGGCACAGCTCCTGGCAGACCCGTGAGCAGCAGAATTATTCTCTATTTTCCAGCCTGGAAGCTGAGCTTTGTGAGTGCTCCTCATCTTTGTATGGAGGAGGGTAGGGCAGCAAGGAGGGACAGAGAATGCCCTGGTGTTCACTGGGGGTTTGTGCTGCACCCCTGGATTTTGCACTGAAAGAGCTGCGTTCTGCACGTTCTGCTCTCCTGGCTGTGGGACTGCCTCAGTAATTAAACGAATGAGGCAAAGTCCATTTGGAAGTGGAGGTGTGCCAACTTTCTCTTCCAGTTTCATTTGAAACTCTGATAGAAATTAAACTGGAAAAAGCCTGGTTCGAAATGAGAATTCTTTTTCAGTCGCTTAACATCACACCTTAAATTGATTTGGTATCCCTCAACATATGGGATAACTCTTAATCTGCCCAGGAACTGAATTTGGCTGTCAGAGGGGCAGGTGGTGAAGCTGAAACTGAGGGTTCTCAGAATTACCTGTTTGGGATGTGGCAGTGGGGAGCTCCTGGCTGTGGCAGGATGGAGCTGGTACCAGCTGGGTTATTTTTGGAGCACGGTGTCCACGTTCATCACCCAAAGCTGTTCTGCTACAACAAACCCCAGGGAACAGGATGGTAACACCCCCCATTTCCTTGGGAGGGGGTTTGTCTCTGTGGAAGCACCACTGTTGCATGCAAGGGTGCAGAAAGTACAAAACTCAGAGTGAAAACTCGAGAGAGGGAGTGAATTTGGGAGGCCAAATTCATTTGGGAGTGCCGGAGTCTCTGTGTGTTATTTCCTTTGGCACCCAGCTCTGGGCAGTGCCGCTGGCAGAGCAAGGACAGAGACTTCTCCTCTGCTAAAGAATTACAGATTTCATCCCCCAAAACCTGTCTGCTGTTTGCAGCATTAACTCCAGCTCACAATCACATTCTGCACCTGCTGGAATGTCTGTTACTGCATACAAGAAATACAAGGTTTCCTCCTGATTCCTCTATGATCGAGTCACGCTCTGATGCTTTGCAGCCGACAGAACACAAAGTTGGGAATTTGCTTTATTTTGAGAAGCTGCTTTGCTGGAAAGAAAACAGATTCAGGTAACATCCAAAGAACCTTGGTGCTGGTGCTAGCCTAGAGGAAACAGGCAGCAGAGGGATACACTGGGAACAGAAAAAACACTCTGACCTTATTTAGGGGTAGTAGATTTAATAATCCCTAATGGAATTACTGGTGAGGAGTCTACATGCTCATCTCTTTCCTGTAAAGGCTTTTTCCCCTCTCATTTCTCTCTGAGCTGCTTCCCTGTGCAGGGAATCCGTGTGCAGCCCTCCTCCCAAGAAAGCAGCCCCGGGGGAGCCCCTCTGTAGGGTCGTGCCCCAGCACAATCCCTTACGGGACCGTGGGTTGGAATATGCTTAACCCCGTGCAGGAGCACTGCGAAGGAGATGCATGCAAGGAACTTTATTTTCCTGCTCCTGTGTGCAGGGGCAGGGAGGAGGCAGCGGCTCCGGAGCTGCTCTCACACCCCGGCTGTGCTGTGGGAATCCGGGCCGGCCTCGAACAGAGCCTTGCCCCAGGCTCTGTGCCTGGGGGAGCGGCTGCCAGAGTCCTGCTCCAGCTTCCCCACCGGCCCCACAGCAGCAGAGATCTGCAACTGCAGCTTTTCCTGCAGTTGTAATAATGCAAATTAATTGTCAGGATGCAGCACAAAAAAGCTGAATCGCCTGCCAAAGCAATAGAGCAGTTCCTTCATTTCCATTTTCTGCTGCACAAAGGTGGAGGAGGAATTCAAATCCCGGGGAGCTCTCGCACCTCTCGGGCTGCAGCTGAAATATTCCTTCAGCTCCACTGCTGCTCTGGGTTTGTTTGATTGGGAAGCAGGAGGTGTGGCCCTCCCCAGTGCCCCGTGCAGAATAACAGGCCTTTCTTAAACGCTGCTTTAGTAAATATTCTGGGTAAATACTGGGGAGAAACTGCTCTGTGAGGTTTTCCTGCAGGGAATTTTCTGGGGTTTGTTTGGTGGCAAAGGAATCTTCCCATAGACAATGACATTTCAGTTCTTATTGATGCCACAATCTTGGACAAATAGGAGAGAATAACTTGGTGCTTTGGTGGACTGTAGGTACCAAAAGACATCAAAATGGCAGCATTCACTTTGAAGTTTGGATTTTCCCAAAAGGGAGTGTTCAGCAGATGAAATCTGTGATCAGGTCACTGTGCTGAAGGACTGCAACACAAGTGGGGACCACTCTTTCTCAAGGATGCTCCATTTGCTGATCAGGAGAGACATGGCCAGAGGACACCAGGATTGAGCCCTGTGTCACTGCAAAGCTTCTGGGGCTGGATGTGACTGAGAGCTGAGCACCTCATCCTTCCAGGGACAAACGGGAGAAACTGAATCATGGAACATCTGCTCAGTGCCAAGGCCTGTCTCTGTGGAAGGTCTTGCCAGGTGTGGAGAATCATCTAGGAGGGATGGGATTCTGATAGTGACTTCATCCTTTTCCCGCAGCACCAGTCCCTGGAGCATGGCACTTGGTAATTCAGGAGACTTTTCCTAACAGCTCTGACTGTTTGTCCAGGGGCCAAAACAGAAATGTGAAATGGCTCAGGGTGGAAGCCGTGCGTTGCTAAAATAGTTAGAAAGCCCGCGATATCGATAAGCAAAACGCCGATGATGGCGCACGGCCCCGTTTGAGCAGCGCCGCTCCATCCCGGGGCATCCTCCCGGACCGAGGGTGCCTTCGGTGCCCGCGGGGCTCTCCCCGCTCCCGTTTCCCCGCATCCCGCGGCGGTGCCCGGCTCGGGGCCGGCAGCTTCTCGGCAGGGCTGTGTTTTTCCAGGCTCCCGGCCCTCGCAGCCCCCCCGGCCCCGGGCAGCGCGGGGGCGGCGGAGCGGAGCGGGCGAGCCGCGCCCGCGGCCCCGGGGGAGGCAGCGCCGGGGCCGCCGCGTTAATTGAGCCGTGGCGGCGGCTCCGCGGCGTCCCGGCTCCGCCGGCGGGGCCGCTCCGACCGCGGCGGCGGCGGCAGCGCCCCGGGGGGACCGAGCGGCGCCAGCCCGGGCCGGCCCCCGGCGGAGCCCCCGGGGCTGCGCCAGCCCGCCCGCTCCGCATCCCGCCGGGATGGCTCCGGGATGGCTCCGGGATGGCTCCGGGATGCTGCCCCCGCTCCGCGGTGCTGCCCAGCCGGGGGGAGAACGGGGGGAGCCCCCAGTGCTGCTCATGCCGGAGGTACCGGCGGGAAGCAGGAAAACTCTCCCCTAATTCCCGTTCGCATTGTGAAAGTAATTCTGCACGGTGGAGTGTTCCCAGAGATGGCGCTAGGATTAGGGAAAAACCTCTCTCGCTCGCTGTTTTGATTTCGGAGAGGAGATAATCGGATTACTCACAAAGTCCCTCTGATGCAGAGCCGTACACGGGCAGTACAATACGGTATTGTTTTGTCTCCTCGTGGGTTCCCACACCCTACCGAAGACACACCTGGAAATGTTGTGCATCTGTAGCACGGATTTTTTGGCGTTTTTCCCCCCTTTTTTTGACGTGAAGTCACCATAGAGATTAAAAGAGAGCCTTTACCCCAGGGGGTGGCAGGGCTGCAGAAGGGCATCGTGAAAGTGTTTAGAAATGGGGGGAACAGTTCCCCTTCCAGAAACACTGGAGTCAAATATCAAATATAAGGAATGGGATGGAGGGATTGGGAGGGCATGGAATTGTCCCCAGGTGGGGATGCCCCAAGAAGAAGCGTGGAGAGCCTGTTCAACAAATCCTGCCCGTGGCACAATTCCAACTTATTCTGCAGAAACCATGGCCCTGGCAGGTGTTGATGGCAGCAAAACAAATGTGGAATAGGTTGTGATAAAGGGAGTTCTCCTGGGAAGTGGAAAAAGCAGCGATAAATATCTTGGAACTGTTGGATCACAGGAAGAGTGAAGATGTGTTTGTTGGAGCACTTGGGGACTGTCCTCCAATGCATCAAATGTTTCATCTGGGGCCTGACGAAAGCCTAAGATTACAGTTAAGTTTGTTTTTCTTTTTTTCTTTTCAGTATTTTCCTCTCCAAAGAGACATTTGCCATCCCAAGGAGTTACAATAAATTTTGTGTGATTTTGGGTCTCTGCGTCCTGAAGGGACAATTGACCTTTGTTCTAAATGCAGTGAAGGAGAGCCCTGATTTCAGTTCCCCTCTCAGCTGATCTGGGTTTGAACTTGGTGGCTCTATTTCATCCTTATTTCTGAATCCTTCTGCTGCCAGGTACCTTCCTGCTCCCTCTTTTTTTCAGTATCTGCTTCCAGTCACGATCTCAATCCTGGAAATGACATGTTTGTAGATCTCCTTGGAATGGGGGAGCGTTCCCTGTGGCACCTGTAGGCAGGGGTGCCCTGAGCATTCACAGGGTTCTGTTTCAGGGGTCTGGCAGGGAGAGCCCTGGGCTTTGGCCGTGACCAGAGAGCGACTGGAGCTGCACTGGAGTGTCTGGGCAGAGCGAGGGAATGTGGATCCAGCACTGGGAATGGCGCTGCATGGAGAGGCTCTCTCAATTCCTCTTTCAAGGCAGAGAAGGCAAAGCTGCACCTCCTGCTTGGTTCTCTGGAGAACTCCTGGTCTGCACAGCCTTGGGCAAGTTGTTCTGCAGCTGCAGATGTGCTCGGTCACCGAGTCCGTGGTGCCTCCCTGGAAGGGAAGGGAAGCAGCTGCTGGTGCAGATGTTCCTGGGGCACGCTGGAAGGGCCATTGAATGGAGGGGCTGTGAGGCTGCCACGTGGCAAGGGCCGAGGATTTTGGGCTGTGCCTCACAAGGCAATCAGCATCGTGAAGGAGCATTTCAGTGCTGTGTGTCAGAGGAGCGAGAAGGGTGTTTTGTTGGCTTTTAAATGAGTTTTAATTCTTCGTGTATTTCCCTCACTGAACTTCAAGCACTCTGGAAATGTGAAGTGTCTGTTTTATAGGGGAGTGTTCTTATCCTTCACCTGCTTCATGCTCTAGGAAGAGAAAGCCCAAGCATTTCCACAGCTACAGCCAGGAATCAAACTTCTTAATCTTCCACCGGAGCTACGACCATCTTGTGTAGGGCCTGACACCGTGCCAGGACTTTCTCCTCCTCTTTCCAGGATGGTCTGAATTCCAGCCTCTTTTTATCCTCACGCTGAGATCCACACGTGC
The DNA here is from genome assembly GCA_026261815.1 of Monarcha castaneiventris obscurior. NCBI lineage: Eukaryota > Metazoa > Chordata > Aves > Passeriformes > Monarchidae > Monarcha > Monarcha castaneiventris. The sequence continues at coordinate 2,023,878 of JAMPIT010000002.1, read as the reverse complement.
AATTTGCTTCCAAACAGCTCCATGACAGGAGCTGGCAGGGTGCTGGAGCTGTCATTCCCTGACTCTGGCTGTTGTCAAAGAACGGGGTTTTCACCAAAAACCTCGCTGGCAAATGGCAGTGGCTGCACAAGAGCCACAGCCCAGCTCAGGTGGGGACACTGTGAGGGAGGAAAGCGGGAGGGAGCTGCTGTAATTGAAGATGGAAAAGCCATCTTTGCTTCCTTCCCCATGCAGCATAAAATAAGAGTGAGGCTGAGGGGTTGGCTCCTGGCGATCCGGCTGTGGCAGCATGAAAAATGAGGAGGAGTGCGATAAGAAACTAATAATTTATGTTCCAAGCACAGACTCACACCAGTGTGGAGGGAAATTCATGCCAATAACTCCTACTAACTCAGAAAGGCACGCAATCTTTTATTGCACAAATTATTAACGACCAGAAAATAAATGACTCTGTAATCAGATTGGTGCTGCCGGCGCTTTTCACTTCTCCTTTTATTTGTGTAAATTCTGCAGCCAGTCCCCCCTGAAGCTGAGGCAGTGGGAGCTTGCACTGGCCCAGTGCCCTGCCTGACAACAGAACAGATTAAACAAGGATGAAACAGGAACGTCCTGCTATCTTGCTGCCTATCAGAGATGGGTTCACTCCACAAACATTTCTGGCCCCTTCAGCAGCAGCAGCAGCTCTGTAGGTGCACAGGCCTCCCTGCTCTGGGTCTCCAGTGCACAATGACTGGAAGAGTCAAACAGCAGCACAAGTAACAGCTCCCAGTGCCTCCTCTTGGCCCTGTCCCTTTTCAGGCTCCTTTCTTCACGTCCTTCCTTTGTCCTTGGGCTGCTGCTGTTGCATTCTGTGTGCTCCTGCGCTGGGTTTTCAGTATTTGTGCTCAACATTCAGAAGTGCTGAGCACCTTCAGCAATTCCCTGAGTCTGCTGGAACTGGGGATGCTCAGGCCAAGGGGAATTTGGCCCTTGTACTCGCATGGGGAAAGAAGCACGAGGAGTTGCTTTATTTAGACAGAGTCCACGTGGAAACAAAGCACGGAACACTTTCCTACCACCACACTGCATCCTGTGTGATCACCGATGTCTTTTGAGTTAAAACCTTTATTTGGATGATGAAGAAAAGAAACACTGATGAAGAATGAACCATCCTAAAGAGAAAAGCCCTGTCTGGCAGCCCCAGCCTGTGATCTGAGCAACGAGGCTGTTTGGCCCTGCATGCAGAGGCCCTGGGAGATCCCTGGCTCCCATTCCCACAGGTTTGCTCTGATCCAGGGGACCTGGCTAAGGCTCATTCCAGCCCCATGGTTAAGGTTTGCAGGGTGATGTTTCCTCAATAAACAGGAGCTTGAAGGCATCCCTGGATGGGATCAGAAGCTGCTGCCTTTAGTCCAGGTAATTTTCAGCTGGTGGAGGAGACTTTTGAGAGGCTGAGACTTTTCCTCTCCCCTCCCACTCCCCTGCCCTGTTTTGATTATGTGAACCATATGATAAGGAAGAAAAGTGTTCCTATTGTTAATTCAGCCCATTTGTTATCAGTGGCACCATCTCCCTGATGGCTTCATCTGCACGGGAGGAGGGGGAGAGCTGCTCTGCCTCGCTCTGTTTTTATGGTGAGGGGGTGTTGGTGAGGCTGCAATAATGAATAATGTGCAGCTTGTTCCCGGGCCTGTGAGTGTTTTATTAAGGCAGGTTTTCTTAGACTGAATGCCCAATCACCACAGAACCATGAAACTCAAATTGCCTCACAGCTCTCTCATGAACATACTTTTAATCTCATTGACCTGTCGTTATACTACAACACATAAATTCAGATTTGGAGATCTTATGTCCAATCATAAATTGGGCTGGCAGACTTCCGATCAACAGAATAAAACTGTCTCCTGTGAGGGGGGTTTTTTAATTCATCAGTGCTGTTCCAGGAGACGGGCTGGGGGTACAATCAGCTTTTCTTAATAAACTGTTCCTTAAAAAAATGGAGGGAAATAAGAAGCCCAGCATGAAATTCAGAGAGAAGAAAAAAAATAAGGTGATGTTTAAATAACATTAACGTTAGACATAAACCCAGAATGTGGAAAGCTGTGAGTTAAGGGATGTTAATTCCTGCTAACACTGTGGAGAAAGGGGAGGAAAGGAGCAGAGGTTGTGCAGTGCCATGCAGGCAGACAGCTTTGGCCATAACTCTTGTGTTTTTGGGGCAGGCACATTTGTGACAACGTCAGAGAATTCCTTCCTCTTTCCTTGTGTCTTTTTGTTCTTTCACTTAAGTGAATAACCCAGAGGAAATCTGATTTCTCCCTCCCTCTTGTTCTGCTGTGTTTTATTTGCATTCAGCAGTGAACCAGGGATTTGGAATTTCAGTGGGCCAGGGGGAATTAGGATGTGAAGGGAGGCTTTGCCCTGCTGCTATCAGGTGTGGGTGCAGGAGGGTTTCCCTGAGTGATGGAAGTTTACAGCCACTAAATCCTGCCCAGGATGTTCAGAGGGGTGCAGCAAGGCCCTGTGGGAGTGCACAGGGACAGTTCCTATTGTCCCCAGCAGAGATGTGACATCCAAAATGCTGAGCATGAGAGAGCTTTTGGTTATTCGGAGAGGGGCACCCTCTCTGTCCTCTGCGTGGCTTCACCTGGGGCTCGCTGCTGCTGGAATCCCTCCCGAGAGACAAAGAACAGCTCCAGTTCTGTACTCCTCAGATCGTGGAGACCTTTTCCCAACCTTTCTCGAAGAGTCTGTGGTGCAAGTGGCTCATTCAAGGAGCATCCCAGGCTGTTCAGTGCCCCTGGAGTGCAGGGAGGTGAGAGCAGCTCTAGAACCCGGAGAGTTACTGCATTAATAGCTCAGGCAGCTCCACACGGGGCAGGCAGGGAGAGCCCTCTGCTCGTCCCTGGGCTGTTCTCTTGCTCCCAGAGAGGCCGAGCAGGGCAGCAAACCCCGGGTTTGGACCAAGGTGCAGCTCCTGGCTGCTGCTGCCCTTGGGGTGCAGCCCGGTGCCCCCGGCTGGGTTCCGCTCCCACCTCGTCCCTGTGACAGCTCAGCAGCAGCCGCTGCAGGAGATGGAGCACTCTGGGCTCCTTCCCCCGGGGTTTGCTGTCCTTGCAGTCAGTTTTTGGAGGCCTCTGTTTCCCCAGCGCTGGGATAGATGGACCCCTAAACCGCACGGCCAATTACGGAGCAGAATTTATTGGACTTTATCGCCGAGCATGTTCCGTGCTGGGGGTGGGGGAGGAAGAGCCAGCTCTGGAAGGAAACCCATGGCAACTGGAAATGTAAGTGTGAGGATTAGAAGCCCCCATAAATATACCTGACTTTGCCATCTCTTTTAATTAAATGCAAGTCATGAAACACAGGCAGGGAGCGCGCTGGTGGCAGGGTGCAGCAGAGCTCGGAGACAGCAGGAAGAGTAAGTGGGGACTGCCTGCCTGGCCTGGGGCTCAGAGCAGAGCCAGGAGGGTTAAAGCTACGGGGCTGATTTAGAGCAGGCCCTTCCCAGCCAGGCAAAGGGAACTCTGCACTCAGTTATTAATGTTTCCTGTTTTATCTTCTCATCTTCATGGCTTTAATTGTAAATTATCCAGCACGCTGCACTTCTCCGCTGTGGTTCCTTCTCCCAGCCCAGGGAGGTGGTAAAAGAGAAACTGCTGATGCTAACAAGGAAAGGGGGGGGCTAGGAAGGGTCTGTCCCCTCTGAGCCTTGCCTCGGGGCTCTGCAGCTCTGAATTGTGATGCTCTTTGGGCTTTTTGCTGTGATTCACTCCTTCCCCAAAATGATGGGCCAGAATTGGGCTGCTGTGAGCAGTGGTGCTCAGCTTCCCTCCAGGGCTCATGTCTGAGAGCCCAGGCTGAGGCACTGCATTCATTCAGCCCTCCTGGAAACAGCTTCCTCCTTTTCCCCCCTTCCGTGGATTCAGGCATTTTCCCTTTCCCAGCTCTGTTTCTCCCCCAGTGCTCCTGTGGGGCTCCCGTGTGCAGGAAATAAAGCCCGTGCTTCAGCACTATCCATCTAATATCTTCTGACTGCCTTTAATCATAGCATTTTCCATTTAATTGGGAAGGCAGGCACACTTTGCATATTAATACAGCGCAGCCTGCACCTCCTGAGCATTGCAGCCGTGGCTGGGACGTGTTTCACCGTGCCTGGGAACCTGCTGGGGTCCTTCAGCAGCTCTGCCAATGAAATTCAATTCAAATTGACAACAACAACAAATTCCCCCTTCCAAAAAATGCATTTGTATGGATTGTCCCCATTTAAAGAACTGCTCTGCAGTCAGTGCCACTGCGCCTCTGGCTGTTGTGTCCATGGTCTGCCTTGGATCCCACAGGGAACAAGATCATCTTTCCTTGAGGAGCTGGTGGGTGTGGGGCACATTCCCCTTGTGTGACCCATCCATCCATCCATCCATCCATCCATCCACCCATCCATCCATCCATCCGTCCACCCATCCATCCATCCATCCATCCATCCATCCATCCATCCATCCATCCATCCATCCATCCATCCATCCATCCATCCATCCATCCGTCCACCCATCCATCCATCCACCCATCCATCCATCCATCCATCCATCCATCCATCCATCCATCCATCCATCCATCCATCCACCCATCCAAGACCAATTCTTTCTCTTCTTGGCTTCATCCTGGCACCCTGTGTGACACCAGTGGGTTTGTCTCAATGTCACTGTGGCTTTCATGACTTGTTGATCAGAACTGCTTTGGGACAGGCATTTTGGGGTTGATTTGGAAGAGGTCTCTGTAGCTCTTTGACTGGAGGCACCGTGAGCAGCTGTGGCTGGTTGTGTGTCCTGTCCACAGGGACAGCACAGGAGCAGCTGTGTCACAGAATTTTGGAAGAGGGACAGAAAAAGATGTTCTAGTTGTAAAAATTAGTGCGATTTTTTTCCACAGGTCTGAAAATACAGCTTAAAAAGACCAAAACTGAGGCAGACCTGACATGCTGCAAGGGTTTTCCTTCCTGATCTGTCACTGTTCCTGCAGTGTCAGGAGTCCTCGTCATTCCTGTTTTTCTGGTCTGGTAGGAGCTATGTCATTGCATCTCTGGCCTGACCTACAGTTCCCTGCAGACTTCATAATTACAGCCTTCTTCAAAACAGACATCACTTACCATGCCAGAAATTGTCACAGTGTGGAGAAGTAGATCAAAATCCATTAGGGAACAAGAGGTGGCCAGATTAATTTCCACCTGAAATTTCAATTAAGCTTTTCAGGGTAGAATTAGTGCGTAAGCCCAGCCTAGACATGATGACTCCGGGCTTTGGATTTTAGAATTGGTCTGCTAGGGAGAAATGGAGTTTCCTCTCAAGCCTGTGGGGCTGTGCGTGGCCCTAAATGTTTCAGAGATTGAAAGCCACAAATATGTAGAGGTTCTCCTCATGTTAATGAGTCTGATGGGCTTAAAAGCTGGAGATCCCACTGGAAAAAAGTCAGAAGAGATCCTTCAGGCACTGTTGTTTCAGCTGGAGACCCAGGGCTCTCTGTGGCTCTGGGCAGGCAGTGAACTGGTCCCTGAGGTGACTTTGCTGCATGTGGGGCTGATGAATGTCTGGGTCTCCGAAGGATCCAGGAGGGTGTGCTGGGGCTCCTGGGATGGATTTGTGCATTGCTGGGCCCTTTTTGGACTTTCTAACCAATAATTTGGGGAGACATTTCCTGCAGAGGAGGCAGCTCTGCTTTGTGGGAAGGACAGGGACCAAAGCCCCTCTGAGCATTGCTGCTGTTCCAGACAGACCAAACAGGGCTTGTGCTGCTGCAAGGTGTCCAGACCAGTTCTGGAAGGGTCCTGCCTGCTGGAACTGCTGGGCTGGCTCTGTTTTCTGTTATTTCTGAAACACCAGGCCTGCTTGTTACTGCAGGAAAGTCACAGAAACATGGAGAAGTTTCTCATTTTCAATGGACCTAACAGAAAGAAGCATTGTAGAGTTTGGTAATTTTTTTTCACAGCTTACAGTAAGACCATGAGTTGCCCCCCAAAAGCACAAGAGGGATATTTTGAGTCCTATTTTTTTAAATTTGTCAGAATGTCCCCAACTTCTGGCACCTGCAGGGGACATTTTCACAATGTCTCCTTCCACACTCAGTGTGTGTGTATAAATCACATCAGTGCGTATTCAGCGTGCACAGAGATCCAAACTTTGTGTGTCTGTGCATTTCGCACACACTCAGGTCCCACAGGACACTTTTATTGCATTTATGTTGTGTCACCCTCGTTTCTGATCTCACACTCACACTGGCACTCCCCTCTCCCTGGCTCTCCTCAGCCCTGGATCTATTTCCTTTTATTATCCTGGCAGGAGCCGAGCTTCATTAGGGGAGTGGAGTCTCTAACAAGGATGGGGAATGGCAACAACAAAAGGATGCAGCAATATAAAGTTATGTCAAAAAACCTTTACAAGAAAAACGGCTGACATTAGAAACAGGGGGCATTAAAAATTCAACAGGATTGGGAGGGGGGCAGGACTGGGGAGAGAGAAACAAATAAATACCCAGGCTTTAAACTAATAAATCCTTTTATTTGGGAAATGCATCAAACCCTGCATGCTATTAGAACTGGTTTTATTTCTATTACTGTTAATAACAATGATAAATACATTTTTTTCTGGGGTCTCAGTGTGGGCTATCAGCATTTTAAATACACATTTAACCAGGGAGGCAATCTTCCCCTTGTGCTGTTTCTGTTGCTGGTGTTCAGTGCCTGGGAAGCTCCTTCCTCCTGCCCAAAATGGAGCTGCCTAACTCAGCCAGCAGATAATTTGGGATGTATCTTGACCAGTAGCCCAAATGTAGTCAGCTCTGCAAAGTTACAGCAACCCACCCCCCTGTTCCAGTGGCTAATCAGATATCCTGGAATCTCGTGATCCCTGAGGTTTTCTGCTCAGGCTCTTGTGGAGAATCTGCTGTCCCAAACACACAAACCCCCCAAGTCTAGACTGATCTGCAGGCAGTGGATGAATCAATTTGTGCAAGGAGCTGAGCAGGCCAAATCTCGCTGTGAGGAGGAGGATGTGAAAGGGAACTTGGATTCTTGTGCTCTCCAAGCACTGGGGGATTGATTTCAGCTGCTCTTTGCATCCAGCCCTGGAGATCCCAAACCTGGATTTATTTCCCTCCCTCGTTGCTCATTGACAAACGCATCTGTACAGAGGGAAACCCAGGGCTGCAATCAGCAGAACTGGGAATTAGAACTTCCCCTTCCATCCCCTGCCTCAGTGGAGGGGTGCAGATGTGGGTGATAGGGAGCAAATGTCCCTGTTGCCATCACCTGAGCGAGCCACGATCGCCTGAGACGGGCAGGACGTGGTGGGGCTGAATTTGCAGTTTGGCAGAGGGGAAGCTTTGTGTGCAGCCAGGCCCAGGAGCTGGGGGGTTTAAACTCCCACTGTGACTCCATCTGGGACCCTGAGAGCACCGAAATTCCTGCACATGGTTATTCCTGCCTTTCCATGTGCAGCAGGGGGTGCAGGGAAGGAAGGTGGTGCAGGCAGGCTGGGATCAATGTGGTGACAGCAACAGCCACCTCTTCTATCTGTGTTTGCACAGCCCTGTGTGTGTGTGTGTGTGTGCAGGCTCCCTCACACAATTCCCCTCTTAATATTATTCATCCTTATTACGTATCATTATTCTTTATTATGATTTATATGCCATGCCATGGCTTTATTGTGATTTATGCCCCTATCCCCAGAACAGCTTATGGAAGGCATCACACAGCAAGGAGACAGCAGCCCCGTTCAGGGGAAGAAACATGACTCTCTCACCAGCAGCAGCTCTAATGCTCCTTCTCAGCCATAAAGAGCCTCATGCCTGGCTTTCCACAAAAGGATTTGGGTGTAGTTGTACCGAGTAAAAGTCAAGCTTTTATCCAAACTCATGGTCCCCAGTTCCTTTGTTGCTGTCCTTCCTTCTCCTGCTTCTTCTAGATCTGGATTTTCCTCTTGCCTATTAAAAGAGATTAATTTCGTGATTGCCCTTGAAGCAATCTTTGTTCTGTTTGGGGAGGAACTTCCTGGGCTGCTTTAGAGCAGCTGCACTCAGTGCTACTTTTGAAATCAGTCACCACTGAGGGACACTTCCAGTGCTCAAAACAAGAGTGGGAGCTTTACATCTGGGTCCTTGTGTGTAAATGACAATGGTCAAGTGCAAAACGCTTCCTGAGTTGCCAGGAATGTTTCAGTGTTTGCCTGGAGGAACCTCATCCTGTAAGTGACAGGTTTTGAGCAAAAAGGTCCTGTTTTGGTAACAGGAGAACTCAGCTGGAAGAAGGAACCTGCTCTGCAGGTTAAGGGCAGAATCTTCAAAGAAATGTAAAGGAGGCTGAAGCTCATCCCCCCAAAATTCCAGCCTCTGCCAGAGCCACAGTCCCCACAGCCTCCTGCTCCCTCGCCCCTCATCCATTCCTGTCCTTCTAGGACTTTTCCCTGGATGCACAAGGGAAGTGGCAAAGCTGCCAGAAAGCAGGGATTTCCCGGAGCTGATGTTGCTCATGGCGAGGAGGGTCAGGATTTGTGTGTTACAGGAAACCCATGACAACCACAAAAACAACCCCACCCCACCCTCCCACTCCCTCATGGCCACGGTTTGGATGCTGGTGATGGACACAGCCAGGGATAATCTCCACTGGGGAAGTGTCTCTGAGTCGGGAGGAACTTGAGAACCATCCTGGGGTTGGGAATGCAGCAGTGAGAGGGGTGAAGTGTCAGGGCAGCTCAGTTTTTCCTGGGTTGTGCAGTGTAACGGGGCTCAAAGCCCCTTTGCTGGGTGCTCAGCTCTGTGTGTGTGCAGCCAGCGATGGAGCAGAGCCAGTGAACCAAAACCTTCAAACCCAACCCCCTCCCCTGTGGCAGAGCAAAGGAAACAAACTCTGGGCTTAGGTTTCTGCGCCGAGCTTGGGGCTTTTGATCTGGCATCCAGTTTGGATGCCAGAAGTTTCTAAAGCTGGCCCAGAGTGACTCTGATCCTATTTGAAACATTGGCAAAGCTCACGTGGAATCCAGTAATGCAAAAAAAGAGCAGAGTCTGGGAGTGCAGCAGCAGCTGTGTGGGGCAGGGCCTGTCTCTGGTCCTTTGTACAAGCTGGCCCTGGGTGTGGGGCGGAAGAGCCACGCAAATGATAAATAATGTTTGGGGAGTTGATCAGGGCCTGGGCAAGCACACGTGTGCTCCCTGTCTGCGTGTGTGAGTAAGTGTCGGAATCAGGGAGCAGCAAATATTTAATCACAATAAATAGCCACATTGTCTTCCCTTTTCCCGAGGAGCGGGTCGAGCGTGCAGCTATTTTATTTATTTATTAAATATCACTGGAGATAGTTCAGCAGCAGGGGAGTGCTGCTCTGTCTCCCGAACGATGACTGCCATCAGGCTGGAGAAATCAGTCATTTCTGGCAAGGAAAAAACCCTCTTTGGTGGGTTAATGATGCAGGGTAAATCCTGACAGTGGCCAGTGGTCTGAGCACACGACACATGACCTGAGGGAATCATAGATTCTGGGGGGCCGTTGCTGCTGCTGCTTCTCTGTAATGGGATTGCTGCTTTATAATGGCTTCAACTTCTTCTCCTTTCCCCCCTTTATCATTATTGACCACGGAGCACCAGTAAGGCTAGAGAATAAATAGTTCCCTGATGGTTAACAACAGGCCCTCCACCAATTGGAATTCAAGCTGTGCTCCCTGTTATATTCTTTATAATCACACTTTATTGCATAGGGCAGAAAATAAAGCATCTCTCTCTCCATCCTCCTCTTTCCCCCCTCGCCACCCCTGGGAAATTGGGTGCTGCCTTCTCCTGGAGCAGGTGAGAGGCGGCTCCAGGGCTGAGCACCCACCAGAGGCACCGGCAGACGCCGGGGACAGAAGCGTTCCCAGCGGCGTGTGCTGGAACATTCCCCCCATCCCTGCCTGCCGCTGGGCAGGACGGTGCCGCTGGCTCCCGCTCCCGGGGGGAGCCGAGATCCCTCTGTGTGCCTGTGTGTGGTGCCTGGGGCCGCTGGGCTGCCCCTGCGCCGCCCTCCCCGCATCCCTATCCCTGCCCACATCCCATCCCTGCCCTGCATCCCTATCCCTGCCCTGCATCCCCATCCCTGCCCTGCATCCCTATCCCTGCCCTGCATCCCTATCCCTGCCCTGCATCCCCATCCCTGTCCTGCATCCCCATCCCTGCCCTCTCTGCATCCCCATCCCTGCCCTGCATCCCCATCCCTGTCCTGCATCCCCATCCCTGTCCTGCATCCCCATCCCTGCCTTGCATCCCCATCCCTGTCCTGCATCCCCATCCCTGTCCGCATCCCCATCCCCGCCCGCATCCCCCGGCCCCGCCCGGCCCCGCGGCCGCCCCCGCTGCCGCCACCCCCGGCGGCGCGGCCGGACGGGCCCGGCTGGCTCCGCCACCCCCCGCCTGGGGCCCGCCCGGGGCTGGCTCCAGGCTCCCGGGGGCGGGAGGTGATGATTTTCCAGTGGGTATTTGTCAGGTCAGAGTCTGCGCCGCCCGCCGGGCTCCGCGCCGCGCTCCCCGGGTTATTTATTACCTCTCTCCCCGGCGGCAGCGCTGCGGCTCCGGGGCCGCTGCCAGCAACCCGCGGCGGCGGCCGGGGGGACCGGCCGGGGGGTTCCCGAGCAGCGACGGGCGGGCAGCGCCGCTCCGAGCCGAGCCGTGCCGCTCCGAGCCGAGCCGTGCCGCTCCGAGCCGAGCCGTGCCGCTCCGAGCCCGGTTGTGCCGCTCCGAGCCGGGCTGTGCCGCTCCGAGCCCGGCTGTGCGTCTCCTGGCCCGGCTGTGCCTATCCGAGCCGGGCTGTGCTTGTCGTAGCCCAGCTGTGCCTGTCCTAGCCCGGTTGTGCCTGTCGGAGCCGAGCTGTGCCGCTCCGAGCCCGGTTGTGCCTGTCCGAGCCGAGCTGTGCCGCTCCGAGCCGAGCTGTGCCTCGTCCCTGTCCCCCGCTCCGCACCGGCCCGCGATCCTCCCGCTGTCCCGGAGCATTCCCGGGGCACTCGCTGCTCGGAGAGGAACAGGCAGCAGGGAAAAGGCTCTTCTGCGGGCTGATGTTAAAAAGCTCCGCAGCTAAGTTAGGGAAAAGGGAGCTGGATGCATTTCTGATGGTGATTTGGTTTGGTGGTGCTGGAGACAGCGTTCCAGCGGAGCATCCCAGTGCGGACCGCTGAAGCTGAGAGTCCCGACTCCCTGAACAAGCTCAGCCCTTCCTCAATCACGAGCTCTGTCAAGCAGCGGGGGAAATGTGGGTTTGCAGAGTTCCGGGGGAGTGCAGCCGATGCCCGGGCAAGGCTGGCACAGCCTGTGCTCCGCGGGCACCGCGGGCTCTGTACCTCGGCAGGGCTGCTCTGGAAGCTGGGTTGCAGCAGAGTGGGGCTGCAGCTCACCTCGGCTCTCGCTCCTACCTGAGGTCAGATGGTAAAAGTGAGGCACTCTTTGCCTGGCACAGCTTTTGGACAGCTCTGGGGTGTGTGTTTTCCTGCTTGGGCTCCAGTAGAGCCCAGCCAGGGCTGGGCAGCGGGGTCAGAGCCGTGGCATCCTGCCAGCCACACTGGTCCTGGTGAAAAATGACTCAAAATCCACAGGGCAGCACTGTTACACGATTTACATTTATTACATTTTTGTTGAGTCACCGTATGCAAAGTTGGATTTTTAGATAAAACTGAATGCAGTCCCCAGGCTGACCTTATCTGCTGTCACCGGCTGTGTTGTGTTCCTAGGATACCTTTAATCCAAGGATTTCCTAGTGCTTTCCAGACGTTCATTAACATTTCAGCCTTATTTCAGCTCCCCTGTTTCCTTGCATGCAAATTCCTTGTGAGCCCAATCAGTTTGGTTCCCTTGGCAGTAGCCAGCGTGACCAGGGTCCTCCCATGGATTTTGTCCCTGGGATTGGGACATGAGCCCGCTCCAGCTGCTGGGACAGGAACACCAGGACCTCAGGGCAAGGCCTGATTCCTTGGTTGACTTGTCAGAGGGAAATTCTCCCCTTTGTGGGGAATTTTCACGGCATGTGGGGGAAATGCTCCTGTTTGTGATGGGGATTCCAGGCTCAGCTTTCCTCTCTGCACCTTCTGGCCTGGTCTGTCCCTTGGATGGAGCAGAGTTCCTGACTGCTGCTCTCCCTGGAAAGCACAGGCAAGAGCTGCAAACCTGATCCTCTGATACAGCTCCCGGGTGCCCACCCGAGGCAGACAGGCCACCCCCATTTCTTCAGCAAGGACAAGAAAACTCCTCATTCAGTCTCTCTCCTGACAGTTTGATCCCCGGGAATGTGAAGGTGCCTTTCAGATTCAAAACTTCTGTGCTGCTTGCCGGGTATTACCCAGGTCAAAAAGAGTGGGAACACCTCTCCCATCCTGATCAGAGCTCTTTGGGCACAGGGGAAAACAGGAAGCAAAGGAAATATTATTTAGTTATTGTTTAGCTGTATTTCTCTCTTGGTGTCCCCTGCCTGGCTGCGTGTCCGGGCCCCCCAGAGCCCCTGAACTCTTCTCTCTCCCTCTCATCCCCACTCCCAGCAGTGAAACCGTGCCCCAAAAAGCTCGAGGATCCCTGTGGGGCTGTGCCAGGGCAGCTGTTGGTGCAGGCAGTGAGGAGAGACACGGAGGGGAATCGGTGCTGCAGAGGCTGCCCAGGCACAGGGGAGCCAGGAAATGCTAACGAGGGAGAGGTGCTCACCAGCACTCAGGGCTGCTAATTATCCCACGCTCCTGCTTATCCTCGGGAGAGCTGGGGAACTCTCCCTTTGATCCTCCTGCATTTCATCTGATAATTGGATGGGGGTTCCAGATGTTGCTGCTGAGAGTTTTTGGGAGCTGATGGAAGGAGGTGTCTCGAATCAAGGGACAATCCCGTGGGTATTTCCAGTGCTCTGCCAAAGGAATGCCTGGGACACCACTCACCTTCCTGTCCCTGTTGGGGTCCTGCTAGGATTTATTTGTGTTGTCTCTTGAATGGCCTCTTCTTTATCACATACATCCTTAAGGTTTCCCTTTTTTACTCAAATTTCATGGGGAACAGAGCTGGATGTTTATTTCCTCCTGCTTTGAAGAGGCTGGAATTGGATTATGTTTGTGTCTCACTGCTCCAATCCTGTATGACCATTCCAATAAATAGATTTACTGATTTAGGAGCATTTCGTGGTAGCTACTGCAGCAGCAAGTCTGAAGACAGCTCCAAGAACATCCATGGAAAAGGAATTTTGAATTTGTCATCGCAAATTCGCACGTTGAGAGCCTGGTTGTGGCAGGTGGATCTTTTAATGAACAGCACGTCCAACCTAAGCAAAACAACTTGAGATGTAAAGGTTAATTTTGACACTAAGTTGCTTATTAACAGGCCACAGATCAAGGAATCAGCAGAAATCAGCTGGGGAGGATTTTTCCTGTGCCTTCCGTGAGGAAGCAAATCCACTCCTGGTCTCACAGAAGCTCTGGTTACAAACTCTCCTTGCACTGCAGCTTCCCTTGGTGTTTCCAAAAGAATTTCCACAATGGCACAGCACCAGCAGGATGGAGAAGGACAGGGGCTAAGAAAAGTCTGTTTGCTTGAAAAAAGTTACCAGAGTGTCAGTGTGCTCACAGGACTGCAAGTCCAACAGTATCTCTATTATTATTATTATTATTCCTAATATTAATAATGATAATAATAATGATAATAATAATAATCTTTTCGCCAGCTGAGCAACACAAATAAGATCAGGAAAGCAGCACTCTCAGGAAAGCTTCCCAAGTGGGAGTGTAGACAGGGAGTTACAGCTCTAATGGTCAAGTTCTCAGTGCAGACAAAGCCTGCTCTTGTAAAAGTCCAGGGAACGTCCCAGACCTGGGCATTGGTGTCACTGAAGAACCAGCAGTTTCCTAAGGAAACGTTTCCTGTGACACATTGCTGGGCTCATCTCCAGACCCAAGGACAGATTCTCTGTTGTTTTTGGAGCTGAACTTTGGGGCTGGTTTTATGGGGGATTTTTGGAAGAAGGAAGGAGAAAGAATGGGAGGCTCAGCCCAGAATAATGTGGATATAACATCCCTAAGCAAGTCCATTTCCCTGGGTTTGTACCTGAACTTCTCAAAGCTGGCACTAAAAGGGTCACATTAACTTTATAAAGAGAGAAATAAATGGCATCATTTGCATTACTGCATTTCAAACTACAAACCTGATGAATGTGAAGAATTAAATCTCACGGGTGCACATGGCTCTGTGTGTGTTTGTGTGCACGTGGGTGCAAACACAGGTCACTCCTAACAAACACAGCACATCTGTGCTGCTCTGAAGGTTAATCCACACCGGGACTCGATTTCCATATTCACTCAGCAAGAACTGATCCAGTCCTTGGAGTTCTAACAGAAATACCCAATAGATGGGAACACCAGGCATTCTTGCAGTCAAATACAGCGAATTCCCTGCTGAGTTATGCTGGGTCTGCTCTCTCGGGTATCAGTAGGAGGCAGGGGGAGAATCCTGTACTCAATAATTCATGGATCCATAAAGATTTTTTTTGAGCAAGCAATAATTCTTTGGAAATTAAGGCTAATTAAAAGCAATACCATCCTTACAAATGCACTCAGTTCCTTGCTTAGGACAATTTCGTATTTGCTTCCTGTGCTGTTCCCGTGTGCACCCTAATCAGTGTTTCGCTGTAATTGTGATTAGAGGCCATACCAGAGAGACAGACTCCTGAAAAACTGGGTTGTAATAGACTTGAGGGTCTCCTGGATATTTACAGTGCATTAGGCTTTTTTATTTTAGGGTCAGTGCAGCTTTAGCCCCTGAGCAGTGGTTTATTTATGGTGACGGGCGCAGAGCATGGCTGAGAAGTGGCTGCTGCTTGCTGGACTTAAAAGGGATGACAGGAACTTTAAGAGATCTCTTTCCTCTGCTCCTCACCCTCATTCCTCCCCAGAAGAGGGGAACCAGGAAGGGAAATGGGTGTTGGCACCCAGGGTTGCTGTGTCTGGATACAGCAGTTTTGCCTGAAGGAAGATGCATGACAAACAAAATCCTTCTCTCTGCTGTGAGCAAAACACTGATTTGTATTTGCCAAACAGTTTAGATAACAATTTTAGGCATCAGGCATTAAAATTGCTCGTAAACAGCTTGCTCTGACATTTCTGCATGTCCCACATGTGCTGTGTTGTGGCTCACAATTCCCTGGTTTTGCTCAGTGATTGGGTTATTGAACTTGAGAGAAGCAGAGCTCTGGAAATCCATGGACTGGGATGGAAATGCCTGAGGAATTGTGCTTCCCAGCTGTGCAGAAAAGTTGCTCCTCTTCCAAGAAACTCAAATCACCATGCGAAGATCCAAATATGCAAATGCCTATTTACATGTTTTTTGAAATTCCCTTTGTTTTGTTTTGGTTATCCCTTTCTTATCTCTTATCTAAGTTTCTGTTTGATTAAAGCCCTCTGTTGCAGTGTAGTCATGGCAACAGGTTTGTATCCAGCAGTCTGTTTTTATGGGACTGTAGGATTTAAAACTGAACCAAACAAGACGAGCCCTCATGTGGTCCTGCCCCAGGAGCTCCTCAGAGTGACGGAGCTGTGAGCGAGGACTGAGTACAAAGTTCTTGGTGTCTGTTTGTGAGTTCACTGCCCACGCCTGGGCCTGTGCTGTGGGGATGTTTTTGGGTGTGTTTTGTTCAAATACAACCAGTGTGTAGAAGGGACCGTGCTCTGCTCTCTGTGATGCTGGAATTGCCTTCCTGAACTCACGTAATCCATGGAGCAAGTGCAGGGAAAGCACAGCACCGCGGCCTGCAGCGAGAATTCCCAACAGAAACCCAGGTCCGTGTTGAGGAGCTCCTGTGGGATGTCCCCTCAGAGTCCCAGTGGGAATTTGGTCAGATTTAGCTCTGGCAGAGGGACCCTTGCTGCAGTTGTGTATGACACTGCAGGACAGACACAGCCCTGAGCAGGGCCTGTCTGCACATCAAACTTCTCACTGCTGTCACAATCACTGCTCAGCAGAATTCCTGGGGGGATTTGCACCCTCGTGGGGTGCAGTGCTGAGGTGGAGAGGTGCTGGGTGCTAATCCCAGGGCATTGACTCCACTGCGCCAGCTTCTAGAAAGGAGGAGAATCAGCAACACGAAACCTCTCTGCAGAGACACCCAGTGATTTAAAGACTTTAGAAGATGTTGGCTCTAATTAACGTGTTGGGAGCTGTGAGCCAGCTCAGGTAGCACTTCAGCACCTCCTAAATTGGTCAAGACAGGTTCTACCGAGTCCTTAATTTGATCTTCCTAGTGTGTATTAAAAGCAGTCACACCTTGATTACACCAGACTCTTCTGGCACATCACTTCCAAAGGATTCCTTAACAAGGCTCATCGCTGTCACCCAAAAAAGCTGCTCTGTGCACAGGTGTTTGTGTTCATCTGCGAATTACAGGAGACACCCAGGGCTCATTTTTTATGGCCCTGTTTGGTGCCAGGAGGACGCACCTCATATTATCTGCTTTTCAATGGTCACTAATTTCTTATTGTTGTAACCTGGCAATGGATTCCAGCCAGACACATATTCTTGGGCAGTCCGTTCTTCAGTGTGTCCTTTTTTTGTTGCTGTGATTGTAGGAGGGAAGGCAGGCAGGAAGTTGGGGAAGTGGAGTAGGAAAGGCTGTTGGGACACAGCCAGACTTTGGATGAATCCAATGTGAGCATCAGTTCAGCATCTCCGGATGCAGTTGAGTTTTTCTGAGCAGTGGGCAAAGAGGAATAAAGATTTAGGAAAAAGGAGAATCTGGTGGATGCCTTACAACGCTGGTATCTGAAGTCTTTCACATGGATAATAACCTCTGAGGAGAGGAGGGGGGTTTGGAAGAGGCATTTTGTGAAAATGGTTGGGTAGGGAGAGAGTTTCTGGAAGCACTTGTGCCAGGCTGCTCTGGAAGCAGACAGAACACCTTCATTAGAGAGGGGAGCATGCAGCTCCCAGCTCTGGTGGGTCTGGGAGCCCACGGCACCAGGACACCCCTTCCCAGAAAGGCAGAAAGCCCCGAGTTCTGCCGTGCTCCATTTCCACTCCGATAAAAGGCAGTGTTCTGTAGCAGTGGGATTAAAAGGGGAACAGCCCAGCAGTTCCTGGGAAAGCATTTTTTCAGAGGCAAAGCCTTTTCCAGCGTCCTCCTTCGCAGCCTCCCTCCCCTGAACACCCACCTGTGCCCTCCCTGTGTGCTGGGCTGTCAGAATATCTCTGCTAATGAAGCAGTCTGGCCTGAGGCTACTCTTACTCCAATCCCATCCCCTTGAGCCTGACTCTGGCTGCTCACACGGAGCACAGAGCTGGGCTGCACCCGGCAGGGAATAAAGGACAAAAGGCAGGGGATCCTGGCTATGGCACAGCCCTGATGTCCCCGACACTGTGGGAGAGGCTGAGGAATGGGTCTGGCTGCCTCAGGGGGTGCTGGTGTGGCTCTTTGGTCTCCCCCCCGTCCTTTGGTAGGGGCAGTGGCTTGGTAGGGAGAGGATTGGTTTATTCCTCGCTGGAAATGTGCGAGGGTCAGGGAATTCTGTGGAAAGCTGGAGAAGTGGGGAGAGGAGCTGTTAACCTGCAGCCTTAAAAGGCTGAGCACCCCAACATCTTCGGGGGGAACACGATTCACTGGATGCTGCCCCAGTTGTTGAAAGCCCTGGCCTGTCGTTTAAACTCTTGTGGTGTGCAGGACAGGAGTTTGCTGGCAGAGTCAGCCCTTGACCGGGAGGAATTCCTGCTGCAGACAAGGTCAGCAAGGCCAGAGCTGGAGGGGCAGCTGTGCTCCCAGAATGCTGGCTCTTCATTCAGCTTGCTTGAGGCAGAGGCAGAGTGGTGCCAGAGGCAGCACGGATGGATGGCATCCATCTGTGCTGGATCCTGCAGGGACAGGAGCTCTGCATGGAATCCCTGCTGGATCCTGCAGAGACAGGAGCTCTGCATGGAATCCCTGCTGGATCCTGCAGGGACAGGAGCTCTGCATGGAATCCCTGCTGGATCCTGCAGAGACAGGAGCCCTGCATGGAACCCCTGATGGATCCTGCAGAGACAGGAGCTCTGCATGGAATCCCTGCTGGATCCTGCACAGACAGGAGCCCTGCATGGAATCCCTGCTGGATCCTGCAGGGAGAGGAGCTCTGCACGGAATCCCTGCTGGATCCTGCAGAGACAGGAGCTCTGCACGGAATCCCTGCTGGATCCTGCACAGACAGGAGCCCTGCATGGAATCCCTGCTGGATCCTGCAGGGACAGGAGCTCTGCATGGAATCCCTGCTGGATCCTGCACAGAAAGGAGCCCTGCATGGAATCCCTGCTGGATCCTGCACAGACAGGAGCCCTGGATCCCTTTCTGAGCTCAGGCCAGTCATCTGACAGGTTCCTCTCTCCTCCCAGCCTCAACCTGTCTTTCCTGTAAAGGGGCAAGGCCTGCATCTGCAGCAGCTCAAAGGACCTTTGATCTCAGTTAGAAACTCAGAGGTTTGCTGAAACACATGTAAATAAGTTACAGTTAGGAAATTTTCCCTTCTTTTATGGGTTGAATAGTGGAAGAATATCCAGGGTAAGTAATTTGTTCATTAAACTGGTGATAGAATGTGGAGGAAAATCTTTCTCTCTTAAGTTTCAGACCGGTGCTTGCAGCATTATCTCCACTTAGAGAACACTTTCTGGCACAGGTAAGTCTTTGCAGTTGTTGACACATTTGACCTGAGAGAAAGGTTTTGTTTCAATCCAACGGGATGTATCCCAGAGGTGGAGAAGTGAATGTTGAAAAATGATCACTATTTACTCTGTTTGCTGTGGTAGTGCCTCAGCGAGCAAATTAAGAATCATGCTTTCACTTTGCCAGCGCCCTGGAAACACACAACAAAAAGCCACGGAGATTCCTGCCCCCAGACTGGGAAACCTGTTCCAATTCCTCCGTGTGGAATTTGCAAAGCGTACCTGGCTCTCCCTCTAACCACATGTGCATGGATTTGCCTAGTGCTCTCTGATCTGCTCACCAGTGGTGAATCTGTTTACACTAATCCCAAAAGCTCTGCTATTAAAGAGACTGGAGCTGAACAACTCCAGGCTCTGCTGCTGAACTCAGACACACAGACAGAGCTCTCGTCCTTCATTACAGGCAGAACTCGTTAGTGACTTCAGCGCTTGTAGGAGGCTGCTGGGATCGGTCTCAATCCGTGCCTCTTGCAACCCCCAGACTTCACTGAATTCTGCCAGAACATCTTCCCTGTTTGAGAAAGGCTCCTGGAGGATCGAGGCCACTCCTGTCCTGCTCTCCTGTGACCTCTCCTGGAGGAAACATGGAGCCTTTGGAGAAGGCTGTGGCCAAGCTCTCCCTGCACTTGGAGGTGGAGTTGCCATTAGGAACGGAGGTGGAAGAATAATAACCCTGATGGCTGTAAAAGAAGGAAGCTTTGAGAAAAAATCCCCACTCCCCTGTAAAAAGTGAAAAGAAATCAGGCCCAGGAAGTCAAGTTCCAAAGAAGATGGAGTCAAGGGAAGCCTGGAGAAGATCCCAAGGCTCTGCAGAGCCCAATGCAGTTGGAATGAAGGTTTCTGGGAGCTAAGAGTGAGCCCTTCTCACCACACAGCCCCTCACCTGCCCTCCATCCAGAATCCTCTGGCTGCCACAGAAATGTCTGTGTCTCCCACAGCCTCTTCCAAGCATTTTCCTTGGTTCATTAGGTGATAATAGAAAGTGATTTTTCCCCTGTCATCTTGAGCAATCAGAAGCATTAAGAATAAGAGCCTAAGCCTGAAAGCCTAAATGAGAGGGTTTGATGGGTATGTGGATCTGCCTCCTTCATTAGAGGCAGAAGCAAAGATGGATCCCAGAGCTGGAGTTTCTTGGGAATAAAACAGCAAGAAACAAGGATCGTGGTCAGGTAGCGTCAAGAGAAAACCGAGAAGTGGCAGGGGCAGTTATTGCTCAGAAATGACGCTGCCAGCTCTGCCAGTGGCTGTTGTCACACAGCAAATCCACTTCTCACTGTCTGGAAGGCAAGGTCAATCTGCCACCACCTCACCCAGGAAGAAGACAAGTCAGGGGACACAGCTTGGGACAAAGCTGGGAACTTTGGGCTGTTCTGGAGCTCTGAGCTCACACAACTCTCACTGTTCTGCCACCGGATAAAGACTCATGGGCCACCTTTCTTGTCCTGCGTTTAGGGGGATAATTTATTTTTATTTCCCTGCTAGGCAGGATTCTTCCAGCCCAGTCGATCCCACTTTAGCATCCAAAGGCAGGGAACTCCATCTTGTTGAGGTGACACATCGCTGTAACCACCACACGACTTCATTCTGGGCCGCGGGGTCCTCTGGGAGCAGCTCCACACGGACCTTGTGAGGGAGAACAAATGTACCCCGTGTCTCCTAATGGATGTTCCATCCATCCATCCATCCATCCATCCATCCATCCATCCATCCATCCATCCATCCATCCATCCATCTATCCATCCATCCATCCATCCATCCATCCACCCATCCCTCCATCCATCCCTCCATCCATCCATCCCTCCATCCATCCCTCCACGGGAAAGGGAAGGCTGGAGCCAGCTCACAGCTGCCGGGAAGAGCAAGCATCCTGCTCGGGGGTGCAGAGGGCCGGGAGCAGCGGGGCTCGGCCGTGTCCCCGAGGGCCGGGGCAGCTCCGGGTCCCCCCCGGGTCCCCCCGGCCCCTCCCGGGCTGGCGGCAGCCGGCGCTGGCCCCGCCGTCCGTCGCTCACCCCCTCGCCGCCGCCGGCGCGGCGCTTCCCAGCGCCTCCGCTGTTTAAATGGGCCAAGTTAGAGAAGCGGCGGCGGCGGCGGCGGAGGGAAATCTTGTTTGGTCTGAGTCTCCGAACTGTGCGGTGACTTCTGAGCACAGATCAATACGTGTCTGTCCCGACTCGGGGGCCCGGCCCGGCCCGGCGCGGCGTTCGGGGGCTGCGGGCAGCGGCGCGGGGAGCGCAGAGCCGGCGGGGATGGCTCTGTAGATGTCTGTGTGCCTGTGCGTGTGTGGAGCTGGATTTATATTTATACGTATATGTACAGAGGGATAGGGAACGTAACACCGCCTTTCTGAAATTCCGAGCGGGAGCGGGAATTAAAAACCAACTGGCGGGGATCAGAAAGGCTTCGGTGGGAGCGGGGCGAGCCTGCGCCGCGCAGGTGAAGGTGGGCGGCCCCGGGGAAAGTTCGCCGCCGCCCGGGTGTCTGGAGCCCCGCGGGCAGAGCGCGGAGAGCCGGCACCGGCCGCGGCTCCGTCCTCCCGGCGGGCGCCGGCGGGGCGGGGAGGGGTCGCGGAGCGGCGGCGGGGGCGCAGCGTTTAATTTTAATTATTGCATATAAATAAATAAACCAGGTGTCAGTTTAAAGGAAGCAGGGGGGCAGGGTGAAAGGGGGCTGGGTGGGCGGCGGGGAACCCTCCAGCCTGGCGAGAAGGTGGGTTGATCTAGGGGAATCAATAAGCCTTTTTTTTTTTTTTTTTTCCTTAAACCAAAATAATGTCTACGGCAGCAGAGACCTCTCCGAGATGTCAGGTATTAGTCCGGAGGGGCAGATCTGCGAGCCACACAGCGGCTCCCGGGTCTACGGTACATTAGCCTCTCCGTGGGAGAGGGATCCCAGACAGCTCTGCTGGGGAGCCAGCCCAGGAGATTTGTTAGCGGGCTGCTCCGGGGGATACCAGCCACCTCCGGCACCCGAGCGCCAAAGGTGCTTGTGCTGCTGCTGCTGCTGCTGCTGGCGCATTTCATCCAAACTCCAGCCAGAGCGAGGGCAAGTTGAACCGGAGACATTAGAGCCACTGTGCTTTGGAGAGACGAGGGCGCACGGGGAGCGCGGCGGCACCATGCCTGCTATCAAGAAGGAGCGACTTGACAGGGAAGAGATGGCCCTGGCAGCTTTTAACCAGCCCATGGAAACCTTACCTGACTACCTCGCGCCTCTGGCCGCCGCTGCCATTCCGGTGGTCACCCCGCACCCGCCGGCTTACGACCAGATCTTTGCCCACCGCGCGTACCTGGGCTTCCACGAGACCCACCACCCCCACCCGCACCACCCCCACCACCTCCCCGAGGACCTGATGCTGGAGAGGTTTTCCTCCATCCCGGATTTCCAGCCCTTCTTTGACAACGGAGAGCCTTGCATCGAGGTGGAGTGCGGGGAGAACAAGGCGCTGCTCTACATCAATAAGTTGTGCCAAGGGAGCAAAGGACCCTCTATCCGGTACCGGGGAGAGTGGCTCACCCCCAACGAGTTCCAGTTTGTCAGCGGCAGAGAG
The DNA here is from genome assembly GCA_026261815.1 of Monarcha castaneiventris obscurior. NCBI lineage: Eukaryota > Metazoa > Chordata > Aves > Passeriformes > Monarchidae > Monarcha > Monarcha castaneiventris. Next base: position 2,001,653 of record JAMPIT010000002.1, on the reverse strand, counting down.
ACGGCCAAGGACTGGAAGCGCAGCATCAGGCACAAAGGTAAAGGCAGCGCTCGCCGTGTGCCGGGGTCCCTGCTCCTCCTCAGCATCCTCCCTCTCGCCCCCGTGCTCGGGCAGCGGCGTCCGCGGCGAGAGCCGAGCCCCGAGCCCCGCGGCCGTGCCCCCCTCCCCGCGCACCCCCGGCCCCTCTCTGCCGGATCCCCGCGCCCCGGGACCGCCGAAGTTTTCCCAGCGATTTGGGAACGGTTGCCTTTGGGGGGAGGGTTTTTGGGGAGCGGGGGACTGGGAGGGGGTTCGGGGGTCTCCTCTCCTCCGGGGAGAAGTTCCATTTGGCGGAGGGGGTAGCTTTGAACACCGTGCGGGTGGCGGGGCGCGGGCTGCGGGGCTCGGCTCGCTCGGGCCCCGCGGGGGCGGCCGCCGGCGGTGGCGGAGCCGGAGCCGGAGCCGGCGCCGCGGGGAGCGGCAGCGCGGCCGGGCCAGGCACCGGCGGGGCGGCGGGCGGGGCGGAGGGGGTGTTCCCCTCGCAGCTGGGTGGTGCGGGACCTCCGCGGCGCCGGCGGCTGCTGACGGGCGCCTCTGCCCTGCCTCCCTCCCCTCCCCGCCCGAGCCGGCGCCGTAGTCGCGGCTCCGCGGCGGAGCTGCTGCTGCTGCTGCGGGCGGCAGGTGGAGAGCGGGGCCGGGGGGAGCGGCGGGGGCGGGCGGGCAGAGCCCAGGGCTGGAGGTGCGGCACGTAATGAGCCGAGAGCTGGAGGTGTCAGCCCGGGGGGCCGAGGAGCGATTAGGAGGTGACTGACACCTCGCCTCGGTTATCGATCGCCGGAGAGCGGGGGCAGCGCTCCGGGGCCGCGCTAATTGTCGCCGCCTCGCGCATCGCGCCCGTTTCTTTTATTGCTGGGCTCCTGCTGCCTTCGGGAAGCCTCGGTTCCTCTGGGGTGAGTGAGGAGGAGCGAGGCGCAGCGGACGGAGGAGCAGCGGGACGTGCCCGGGGCCGTGCCCGGTGCGGGGGCAGCCAGAGCCCGCGGGGCTGCGGCAGCGCCGGCACCGAGCCCGGGCAGGGCTGCGAGGGCTGCGCCGGGATCGCCTCCGCGGGCACCCGCGGGGGACAGAGCTGGCTGCAGGGGCAGGCGGGGATGGGGGCTGCTAGGCAGGCAAGGCAAGGGGAGGGCTGTTTATATGGGAGCAGACGCGTGCCTCCCCCTCCCCCCTTCCCGAAATACTTCCCTTTTATAAACGTGCTGATTGTTTTTCTCCTCCTTCTGCTTTTTCTTCTTCTCTGCATATAGGGAAAAGTTTGAAGACTCTTATGTCCAAAGGAATCTTACAGGTACATCCTCCAATCTGTGATTGCCCTGGGTGTCGAATTTCGTCTCCAGTGGTAAGATTATTGTTAAACTATGTGCTTTAGTTAAGACATCTTCCCTCTCCTCTGCCTCCTTCCCTTAAAAAAAAAATCCCTTTGCTTCTGTGATCATGGAACCGTGATCTCTGAGGGTCATCGAGGCTGCCATGGCCCTGCCTGCGCTCTGAGGGTTCCAGCAGTCTGTCAGAGGTGAGCAGAGAGGAGCTTGGAAGCAGAGCAGATGGGAAGAGCAGTGTTTGACCTAAAGGAAGCAGCACTCAGTGTGTGATTTTTTGGTTTTCAGGGGGAGCTGTGTGTGCGCAGAGACAAATCATTCGGGAGCCTCTTCCGTATTCCCACCCCTTCATTTCTGTGTATTGTGCAGAGGTGTGAAAGTGGCTAAATAAAGCAAAAGGGAAATGTAATTGCACCCACGTGTTAGAGTCAAAACAGCCACAGTTTACAAACCATCAGTGAATTTAGAGGAGCAACTCATCTTAAATGCTTACAACTTGAGCATCGTTCATATCATAGATCAGTTATGGCTTTTATAGATCTTCCCAACTTTTGGGTTCCTGGTGTATTCTGCTGTCTTGCTTTTATCCCGAGACTTCCAAAATCTCTCATCAACATTTTCGTGGAAAAGATGTTGATGCTATAAATAAAAGGCGACTGAAATCCTAGTAAAGTAAGGCCTTAAAACAGTTCATCATGTGTAAAAATAACCATAAAGTACAATAACATCTAACTGGGAGGGCCGAGCTGTTGGTTTGGGGAACTAAAGCAGCTCTTGGTCTGAAAGAACAACAATGACTTAAAACATTGCCAGTAGCACTGTGGAAACGGAGACGGGTGGAAATTGATGTACTTTTATCCACTGGAGATTAACCATTTTTGATTTTGTTGCTTGCTTGGGCTGGAGTGGACAGTCTGTGCTCACATGCAGCCTCTTTAGGACCTGGAATGACAGAGCTGGGAGTTCAGAGCATGTGTCTCTGTGCATGCATGGCCGTGTTACAAATATCCACATTCCCATGGGAAGGGGCTCGGAGCAATAACCAACAGTTCCATAAATCAGTGGGAAGATGTGCCTTGCCTGTGTGGTGTGGCAGCAGCCACCCCACAGCAGTGCTGCTCATCATTGCCCTGGCATTTGAAACCAGGTGGGCTGAAACCTGGCTCTGCCCAGTTCTCGAGGTGTGCTGTGGTGTGAGCAGCTTTCTCCAGCTGCGAGTTTTGCCTGTGCTTTAGTTGCCAGTTGTGCAGGTCAGAGCCAAAAATCTGCCAAGGACAGGGATGTGCTGCCACTGTGGGGATGTGGAGAAGTGCCTGGCCAGGGGATGTCTGCTGGACATTTTCTGGGTTAGCAGTAGCCAAAAGGTCATAATACACTTCTCTAGCAGCAGCATTTTCAGGAGTTGTGCAGGGGTAGATGCATTTCCAGACAGGAGGACAGCTCTGCGTGAAACCAGTGTCTGGTACAGGCTTTGAGAACTGAATTTGGAAAGTACAGATAGAGGAAAAAGGAGGTTGGTGCAGTTTTGGGAAAGGAGAAATAAATCTTTCTGGACTTGCCTCCCACTGCTTCCCCAGCTGGGACAGGGGCTTTGGATGACAGAATTTGCACAGCAAGGCCAGAGCCCAGTGAGGACTTGTCTCAGAAGGGTTTCTCAGTGCTCCCTGCACTTTCTGTGCTGTAATTAGAGCGCATCTCCGACCAAAGGACAGTTCCACATTTTGAACCTGAAGTCTTTTGGCAGAGCTTTGTGGTAGCTACGTGCACTGCACATCCAGAACAGTCACACCAGGAGGAGGACTGGGAATCGGGCATGGTTTATCTTTCCCCATTTAGTGATCGCCCATTCGAGCACCGCTGAGATCCAAGGGCTGATTCTCCTCCAAAGCAGAAACGCTTTATATGTTATAGTGCAGATGATAGAGACTTGGAATGCCCGGTGCTCGTGTTACCCGGTGGGAGTATGGAGATGGGGAGCTCGTCCTCTCTGCGGCTGGATGCACTGCTCCCAAATCAGTCGCTGGACAGCGGGAATAGGCCAGGAACACTCAGGCACTGCCTCTGGAAGGGGGCAAGGCGTCCGCATCTGTGCCCCTGTGCTCCCCGGAGGCAGCAGAGCCTGGCTCTCCCTGCGGGAGCGCTGCCACCCAGCGCGTCCCTGCCCGCCCCCGCAGCCCCGCGGCACCGCCGGCTCCCAGCCCCTGCCCGGGCCCTCTCGCGGTCGGGGGGAGAGAGGAGGGGTCGGTCTGGAGAGGAAATCGCAGCGAGCCGCAGCCCCCGGGCTGGCAGCGCCGCCGGAGCCGAGCCGAGCACGGCCCCCCCGGGCCGGCCGGAGCCGCTCCCCGCCCGCCGCAGGGCTCCGAGCCCCGGCCCCCCGGTGCCCCCCGGTGCCCCCCGGTGCCCCCCGGCCGCCGCTGGCGCCGCGTCCCCCGCCCGGGGCCCGGGGCTCGGCGCCCGCCCCCCGCCGCCCGGCGCTGCTCGTTTGCTGCAGCTGCAGACGGGGCCGGCGCCGGTCCCCGCTCCGCCACCGACCGCCGGTTTCCTGCGCGGCTCGGGGGGAGCGGCCCCGCCGGCGCCTCCTCCCCCGGACCGCCCCCGCGCCGGCGGCCGGCCGTCCATCCATCCCTCCATCCATCCATCCATCCATCCATCCATCCATCCATCCATCCATCCATCCATCCATCCATCCATCCATCCATCCATCCATCCATCCACCCATCCACCCATCCATCCACCCATCCATCCACCCATCCGTCCACCCATCCGTCCACCCCTCCGTCCATCCCTCCGTCCACCCATCCCTCCATCCATCCATCCATCCATCCATCCATCCATCCATCCATCCATCCATCCATCCATCCATCCATCCATCCATCCATCCATCCATCCATCCATCCATCCATCCATCCATCCATCCATCCCCTACATGCTGGGATGCAGGAAGGGCTGAGCAGCCTTCCCAGGGCCGGGGTGAGGGCTCAGCCACGGGTCTGCTCCTGGGCTTTGTGCCCTCACAGAGGTTTTTGCCATCTGGATGGGAGAAATGGCACAGGTCCCTTCAGTCCTGCAGGGCACAGGACCTTCACAGAGTGAGCTGCCAGATGTGAACAAGGCTCTTCCCCCAGATTTGTACTTGTCAGTTTTGGGCAGGCACAGTTCCTGTTGTTTGGAGCCCTGGGTGGATTCCAGCCTGTCCTGGTGAAACCCATTCCTTCAGTGCTGCAAACACCTCCCAGGCATTCTGTCCATCTCTGCTTTCAGCCTGCAGCCAGAGCTGCTCTGGGAAGGGGCAGTGGGCTTTTACAGCCAGAGGGAGGGAGAACAGCTCTGAAATCCTTACTGATGAATGAAAATACCTTAGGTTTGTGAAGTCCAGCATCACACATCCAGGATAAGAGTGGAAGGACATTCCTCATGAGACGCTTGATTGTTTCCCTTATCGGACAGAGTGTGACCTTTGCTGTGTTTTCCATTCTCGTAGTGCTGCCTCTGAAAGGGAGTTAGGGCTGAAGATCAGCTGCTCCTCATCCTCTTTTCCCATCATTTCTTGGACAGGGTGTCTGTTTGAAAGGTGGCCCTCATTGGGTTCAGGGTTTGAGGCACAGGTAGAGAAGCAAAGATGCATTTCCCCAGAGCTGTTGTGACGGGGCCACATTCAAACAAAACAAAAAGTGCAATAAATGATGTTTGGGGTTTGCCCCATCTCCTCTTGCAGAGACACAGGGAGGCTGTGCAGACTGGGGCACTGACAATGGGAATTCATTTGCCTGCTGGGGCCGTGTTTTGCTCTCGGGTTGATTTATATGTGATTTTTTTATTTGCTGCTTTTTTGCTTTTCGTCATCATGGTTGTTGTTTTCCTTTGCTGCCCTGAGGTTCAGGCGTCAGTCCAAGACTTTGTCAGGGATGGAAAGAGGAACTATCTGCTAACTTCAAAAATGCCAGCAATGAGCAAAATCTGTTGTTTAGCCGTGAGGTTTCTGAGCATTCTCCTGGTCCCTGCTTTGGGTGCAGAGGTGGAAGGCAGCTCTGGGTCACCCCAGAGAGTGGCTTTGTGTCACTCGTGGGTTGGCTCTGGCTGCAGCTCCACTCCCTGTTCCTCCCCAGTGTTCCCCTCCTGGCTGCTCCACAGTTTCCCTGGAGAGCCAGGAGCAGAGCAGCACCTGGGCAAGGGAGGGACATCCTGGGGCTGCTGAGTGTGGTGGGATCCAAATTCAGAGGCTTTGCCCAAAAGCAGTCTCCTACACCGGGCACGAGTCTTCCAGGAGAACTCTCCTATGGAAAGAGGACTTTTCCTGCTGGAGAATTCACTTGGCTGCCTGCAGAGGCAGGATTAATTCTGAAATTTCACTGTTAACTGAATAGATTAGATTTAGGGTCCTTCCTGAGCTGCTGTGGGCTTAGGGATGGGAGCTGGAGAATGTTGGGGTTTATGTGCAGGGGACTGTTTTCATAACTTTGCCTTTGTGTCCCTCGGGGCTGCCTTATGAATGTGGAAAAAGCCCCTCTGTAAAGCAGACTTATAAACCTCCAAATCCCCCCAAGGTCTTTGGCACAGTCTGTTGATTTTTATTTGTGGTTTCATGCTGATTTGGCTTGTTGCTTTTAATCCAGCACATTTTAGTTCAGGTTAGTGTTTGTTGGAGGTTTTGGAGTTGGATGGGCTTTTTTTGTTTATTTGTGGGAGTTTTTTTGGTTCTGTTTTGTTTTTTAAAGGACTTGGCCCAGGTGGATTTCAGCCTGTGGTTGCACTGTGGTCTTGCAAGTCCAGCTTGAATTCTTAACAGAAGTTTATTCAAACTCTGTCAGATCACAGCTTTATGGAGAAACTGGAGATGTGGTGAATCCTGGTCTGAAATGGGCTGAGGGACTCAGAGCCCACCCAGTTCTGGGCAGGGACGCTGAGTTTGTGTCCAGCTCACAGGGACTCCTGCTCTGAGGGCAGTGGGAACCTCTGTGCTGCTGATTCCACAGAAGGGTCCCTAAAATCCACTGCTTTGGGGTCACGGAGCGCTTCCGAGAGGGGACTTTCAGGAGAAAACAGCTGGAAATGGGAATCAGCGTGGCTGGGAGAGGTGCTCCGAGATGTTCTGTGCAGTGAAGTTATTCCTGATGGTCCCAACTCTGCTCCTGCACCCGGCACACAGCAGCTGCCACTGTCAGGGGCTGCAGGGTGGCTGCTGCACCCATCAAAGGAGCAGTTATTGTTCTGCACAGAGGCAAAACAAACCCAGATCAATGGCACTGAGAGTGCCAGCACAATGCTGAAGGATTTAATTTTGTGGATTATTAAATACCCTCTGGAAAGGAAAATATTAATTGGATTGCAGGCTTGTGAGTGAACAGTGGAGATGTAGAAGCAGCTGTGGCTTAGGAAAATAATTTTATCTTACAAGGGGCTTTAAGGAGCTCCAAGGGGGGAGGTTTGCCCTCGTGCAGGAGCTGGGGTGAAGATTTCTGCTCTTCCAGGGAGCAGTGAGGAGACAATGGAGGCGAAAGGTCTCGTGTGATGGAAGGGCAGAGGAGGATCCATGTGTGAGGTCAGTGCTGGTGGAAACCAGGCCAGTCTAACCCTGCCTGGGAGAGGGGGAAAGAAAATTTGTGCTGAGCTTGGTGTGTGTGAGGCTTCTGCTTGGAGGGAGCAGATCTTCTCCTGGGATGCTCTAAGGCTGCACAGGGGGTTCCTTATCCCACAGACACCGGCACGGGGCTGATTCCCTGAAGTGTCCTGGGCTCTGCTGGAGGGAGAGGCAATTTCTGAGCCCTCAGCCCCTCTGGGGGAAAGTCTGGCCCAGGAAATGGGCAACTGCAGCCAGCTCTGGTGACTGGTGCTGGAATTCTGCTCTGAGGAAAAGAAAGTGAAGCCTGGGAAGAAAGACAAATAAATGTAGAGAAGCAGGGGAAGCAACATCATCTCGTTAGCGCCGTGTCAAGGGCAGTGTAAAGGTGACACAGGAGAAGTAATTTTGCTGTCAAAATTATTTAGAGATGTCATTAAACTGCTTAGGGCTGTCTGTGGTGCTTCAGGGCACAGACACCTGGTTTTAATTTGCACTGCTCTGTGTCCAAACTCGCTGGCCTCACTCAAAGGGAGCAGTGCTCGTTTGGAGCCTGGTGGCAAATGCCTTCAGTGAACTGGGAGCTGAAAGGCAAGGGGTGGCCGAGAGCAGAATGAACTCCCTCATAAACTTCGTTAATTTAAAACTATCAGCCAGTTCAGGTCTGCAGGGATGATGAACTTTTCAGAATGCTTGTTCTGGTTCAGTTATGGCACAGGGAGAGCAGAGAACAGTGTCCTACTGGAAACCTCCTGGAGGTGTCCAGGGTCAGGTTGGATGGGGCTTGGAGCAGCCTGGGATAGTGGAAGGGGGTGGAATTTAAGGTTCCTTCCAAGCCAAACCGGTCGGGGATTTTATGATTGGCCTTGGACTTTGGAAAAGGGATCCCGTCTGTTTTTATTTAATTATTGCTTGGCCAAAATATTACACTTGTAAAATCACTCTGTTTGCTCTAAATTTTTTTTCTTTTTCTCTCCCGTTTGTTTGCTTTTGTGGGGTTGGTTTGTTTGTTTTCCCTTCCCCCCTTCCCCCTTCTGCATTGTCTTGCCCTGTTTCTCCTATGCCCAGTCTGTTTCCTTTATCTGGGAAATGTCTGGCTACTCAGGAGCTCTTGTTTGGCATCGATGCCCTGTTCCCTCCCTTCTTCCTTCTCTATTGAAATGCATCATCTTCACTTTCTCAGCTGAAGAATTCACCATTCTCACCATTTCAGGGCTTTTCCTTGCTGTTAGGACATGCTCACCTCCCTCACTCCTGGCAGATGTCACTGGAGAACTCATTACAGGGCCCTCTGTCCTTAACTTGTGTTTTCCAGCTGAGGGCAAGGAAAGGCTCTCCTGAAGAGTTCATTAATGCTGCAGGAATCGGGTGCAGTTTGTAAATAAACCAGAGCACCTCTGCTGTGCTCTCAGGCTGCTGTGGAGTGGAGGTGCCTCTGTCCACACCCCCTGCTCTGCTGGAGCTCTGCATTTCCTTCCTGTTGTTCTTGGCTCTGATTTTAGCAAAACCAGTGAGGACAGAGAGGAAATTACACATTCCCCTGGGTCAGAAACAGAATCTGATAAGGGATTTTCTCGTAACAGTGTCTGAGGATGAGGAAGGATGAATGAAGGGAATTCCCAAGCACTGAAAGGTTCTTGCTCATTTATTTTGCCTCTAGTTCATGGGAAAATTGTAGCTTTTACTTTATTTTGCACATGGATACAAAGCCATAGGATCTGGGAAGCCCATCAAGCCCAAGTCTGCCCTGCTCTTTGATTAGCTGCACAGAAATATTGCTGCACATCAAATCCCTCATTTTCAGATGTCAAGACTGCTTCAGTCCCTCTGCAGAGCAGGTTCTTTAACCTTCTACACCTCCAGCTGGAAGGGAACCTGCAGCAGCATTTACCAACCAGCCAGGTCAGTGGAGGCAGTGTCACCTTGGGGTGACACCCACAGGCACCAGCCAGGGATGTTGTCCCCCTGGCTGAGAATTCCAGAGAATTGGGAAGCTGGAAAAATTGAGAGCTTTTGGTGATGGAAGAGCCACAGGACAGAAAATCCAGAAGGTGAAATACTTCTGATGACAGAACTGCAGTGAAGTTGTGTTTGCTTGGCGCTGGTGCCCAGTTCAGGGCTGGGATTGCTGCAGGCGATTTCTAAAGCAGCTCTGGGCTTTTAAACGACTTCAGTTCACTTGGGCCTCTTAATCGCCACAGCTCCTTGGTAGGAAACTTCCCTGTTCCCTTTGAAGAGGCAGAGTTCCCTGCCTGGAGTGTCCTACCCCGGAGCTGGTGTTTATCAGAGCTCTGGGGCTGTGCTCACCCGGGTTAGGAGCGGGTCCCACCCCGGGGCAGCCGCTGCTCTGCCTCTCCCTGCCTATCTCTGCCCATCAAATTGCAAAAGCTCCCCTGTAACCCCATCCCTGCCTTTTATCCCGAGATGGATGTGATAGGTGGTACCGGCTGTGGGAGCTGCTTTTGCTGTGTTGCCAGGGCAACCGGAGATGGCCCCTGAAGACAGGAAAGGGCAAACATTCCTTTCTGCTACAGTCTGGAGCATCAGTGATTGAATGAGATTAGATGGAATTAGATAATCCTGAAATTCACAGTGATTTGACGCCAGACCTTTATTAAATAAGTAAAAGTACCAGCCCTTATAATAAAAATGAATTCTTTTAGATCAATAACTTTCCCCACTGTTCGTCACAGCTGCGTTTCTTGAGATCTCTTTTTCTGTGGCACGGGGTGAACCACACGAACCTGCCTTTTTTAATTTTATTTTTTCTCCTCTCCCGGAGGGGACTATGTCATCAATTCCTCTTTTATTTCCCCCTTGTGATTCACCCACTTAACCCTAAAGTGCCCTTGCAAAGGAAGGCACTGCGAGGTTCTTCAGGGATGATTCAATGCACTGGAATTTACAACACTGGGGTTACTTAAACATTGCACACCATCAGTCTTAAGTGTTATAACGTTCTGGAGTTAAAGAAAATGAAAACATATAAGAATATGTTATGAGTGGCTGGGAAGTTTTTTGTTCCTTGTGTGTTCCATGCCCAAAGCTCCTGGGACCTCATCCATGCCTGGTGTGTTCTGCTCAGCTGCAGTGGGACCGATAACATCATGTTCACATCTAAAGTAAATGTGGGTTAAAACGTGAGTGCAGGGTGGACTTTGATCACAATCAGCCAAGATTTACCTCAGTTTAACTCTGCTGACTTCTTTTTCATCTTCAGACTGGCAGGGCTTGCATCAAAATCCGCTGCGCACCAGAGGGCACCCAGCAGAGCGTGGAGAATTTGGGGTGTTCTGGCCCTCAAGCAGGGCTGTTTCCTCTCAGGCTGTGTTGGCCCTTTCAGAGCAGAGGGTTGATTTATTCAGATAGGTTTTTTTGGTGCTGAGGGTGTTGCAGGACCTGTGGACAGTTCATGGTGTCACAGCTCAGCAGAATGCTTTTAATTCTGAATTAAAATCTAATTCAGTTTCTAATCCCTGCATTAACTGTGTGATTCCTTAAAACATCTTTGGCTTGAAATTCTTGAGCTGCTCGTGCAGGTCTGGATGTGGACTTGTTTGTATCAGCAATGTGGATCTGGGGTTTTTTTTGAAGTCTCACCTTGCTGTGATGGATTTCTCAGGCACAAGTTCAGTTAAGAGCAATTCCGTGAGGCTGGGGAGCATTTCTGTCCCCTGGCGTGTGCAGAGGGCAAAAATCATCCTTGCTTTGGGAGGATTTAGTTCTGCCTTTGATGTGTCTGCTGTTGTCTTTAAATCACTGTAGAATCTGCAAAAAGTGTGTTTAAAGGATATTTGAAATTATGTGCCCCAAGTTGGCATGCTTTTCCTTTAGCTGAAAAACTTCCATCTTGAGAGTCATTTTGGTGTTGTGGTGGGACTCCTCCAAGCCCCTGGACTGCTTTTCATGGCAAGCTCTGGAAACAAGAGTGAAAACTCATTTTTCCCCCGTATCATAAGGAAATACTGACATGCAGCAAAGTGAGAGAGAGGGAAGGGCAGAGGAGGCTGAAAAACCTCAGGTGTGAGCAGTGGGCTCAGAGCAAATTGATCTGCACTGGGAATAATCCCACCCTCACCAGCAGGAGAACAGAACGAGCTGCTCATTTTTAGGATCATGGAATTCTGGAATGGTTTGGGTTGGAGGAGACTTTACAGCCCTTAAATCTCATTCCAGCCCCTGGGCAGGGACACCTTCCCCAGCCCAGGCTGTTTGGAGGATTCAGGCTGGCAGAATCCTCCCTTGCAGGGCTCTAATTCCACATTCAGAAAGTTGTGTGCTGTCAGAGCAAATACCTCGCAGAAATCCAAGCACATTGCGCTGGCACTATTGTCTCAGCAAAAAAAGATATATTGGTTTAACATCTTTTCCATTAACAAGCTTTAATTTGCATAAATTATATCACCCTCTGTTAATTTATTATTACTTGTTCGGTTTCCTCTATTTCATTATTTCTCCTGGGGGTTATAAAATTACTTGGATTATTCTGCTTAAGCTTTTTAAAATACAGTCACAGTGCTGTGTTTTCCCATTTACCTTGTATTTCCTCATTGTTCTGAGGCTCATTAAAAATCTGAGTGAAGTGTCTCAAGAACTTCCCTGGATAAGTATCCCGAAAGCCTTTGAGAGCAACTTGCCCAAATCTGCTGATTTAAACCTGTATCACTTTGGAAGTTTCTGTTTGGACACCTCCTAATTCAGTGCTGGAGTGAAAAGTGTTGCATGTCCATGCCATGCCAGCCTTTTCCTCCCAGTGCAGAAACAAAATATTTACTGAATATTTTTATCTTTTCCTTATTTCTGGTGGTTCTGTCATTGCCATCTAACAGTGGGCTGAGGCCACGGGTACCTCCTGCCCTCAGTGAGCCAGGCTGGAGTTCTCCAATGAATGAAGGCATGATTAAAATCACACATGCAATTACTGAAGATTAAAATATTCCTGATGAGTGGGACCCTTCCCCTGATGCTGTGCTGATGAAATGTCCTGAGTTCTGTCACTCCTTGGGATGTGCTTTGTGTCTCCAGTGGGATTTCTGCCTTCCCCCTCCTGCTCAGAGCTGGGTTGATGGCAAAGCCGAGGTGGGGATGAGCTGGAGCTGCTTTGGGCTCTGGGAAGGGAACAGTGCTGTCCCTGCAGCCTCCGCTCGTGCTCTGAGCTGCTCCCCAGCCTGAGCTGTGGCTTTGGCTCATGGAAAGCTTTGCTGGGCTCCCAAAAAACGGCTCTGGGGCTGCCTTGGGAGAGCCAGGCCTTCCCCAGCTCGCTGCTGCTCCTGTCTGTGTGCTCTTGTTTTCTCCTGGTCCCTCAGCCAGGGCTCCTGGTCCTAGATTCCGAGGTGAAATGGGTTTGAGTTGGACCAAGCAGTGACCCCGGCGTGTCCCGTCAGCACTGCAGCTCCTGGAGCAGCCTCAGCCTCCCTGGAACAGCCTCAGCCTCCCTGGAACAGCCTCAGCCTCCCTGGAGCAGCCTCAGCCTCCCTGGAACAGCCTCAGCCTCCCTGGAGCAGCCTCAGCCTCCCTGGAACAGCCTCAGCCTCCCTGGAGCAGCCTCAGCCTCCCTGGGTGTTCCATTTGAGGTGTCGGTGGGGGGCTGTGGGCACAGGAGAGGAGGGGGCGTGGGGGTTCCGAACCCCCATTCCCATCAGGAAATGCCCTCCTGCCCTCCTGCCCTGCTCCCTTCTGCCCTCCCTGCTCCCTCCTGCCCTCCCTGCTCCCTCCTGCCCTCCCTGCTCCCTCCTGCCCTCCTGCCCTGCTCCCTCCTGCCCTCCCTGCTCGGAGGAGCCTCCCCAGCGCTGCTGGCACCGAGGCTGGCAGTGTGAGCCCTGCCTGGCACGGAGCAGCTCGGTCTCCCCGAGCTGTGAGTGCTGCCATATGCTGAGGGCTGTGCAGATGCTCCCTGCGAGCCTCCCTGGATGTTCTGGCAGCGTTTCATCTGTCGGGGGCTGCTCACTCTGATCCCAGCAGGCCGGCGGCTTCCGATCAATAACGGCCTTGATCAGCAAATAATTCCACCTTGATCAGAGAATCCTGGTAATTAGAGCCGGAGAGGAGGCGTGACATCAGCAGGGCTGGCATTTCAGGGCGTGCTTTTGGGGCTTTTTGGCTGCTCTTGGGGTTCTGTGTGAGCAGGGCTGGGCTGTTCCTGCACACAGGGACCACTCTGGGGGCTGCATTATCCTCCCTCAGTGTGAAAACCCCTGGTTTAAAAACGGAAGAGGTGAGGGAGAAGAGGGGCATGAGGAGAGGAAATGATCCTTTGTAATCCTCCAGGAAAAGAGCTGGAAATGGGGCTCCCCCCGTGTCACAGTGCCACAAACACGATGGTGGCTGCTTGCCCACAAACAGATTTTTTTTTTTCTTTTAATTGCTTTTGCCACCCCTGTAAGGCCCAGCTGTACCACACATACAGCCCAGCAAATCTGCTGTACATCAAGGTAGACTTTGATACATTTTATTAATATCACACTCATTTGAATATTTAAATGTGCATGGCAAGTACAAAACTCTTCTTTAGCTTGTGCTTTTTTATTTAATTACTTCAGATTTACAGAACACGAGCCTGTCATTGGCTTGTAAGTGCCATGCAGTTAATTAAAAATGCAGTCAAATTCAAAGCTGCCTCTCTGGCCCATCCCAGTCGTCCCTGTCTTCACCCCATGGATTGCCCACCATGTGTGGGAGTCATTCCAGGCAGAAAATTCGGTGAGGAAGAGGCCTCAGGAGCCTGCCTTGGAGCCTTCCTGGGTTAACAGTGCAGGGAATTGTACCAAGTTTGTCCGGGAAGAAGAAGGAGGGGAAAAGGGAGGGACCAGGGGCTGGAGGTTCAGCAGCTCAGGTGGCCCCAAGCCTTTCCCTCAGCTCTCCCTGTCCAGGAGCTGCTGTGCTGCCACTGCAGGTGAGGGCAGGGGGATAAAAACCTCCGAGGAGGAGGCAGCAGTGAGAGGCAGCAGCTCAGGAGCTCCCAGAGCACGTTCCCAGCTCCAGAAGCACGTTCAGAGTGTGAGCAGGGCAGCGCTGGTGCCAGCACAGGGCTCCTGGCTGGGCTCCCTCCTGCAGGGAAGGTGCAGCTCTCCTCACCTCCTCCCTTATCCCTGGCCCAGCTGCCCTCCTGGGCTGGGTAAATAACACCCGGGAAGCCACAGGGATCAGCCAACAATGAGTGGCCTCCCAAGGGGGCCGAATTTCTTTCCACCTAAATTCCACCTTGGCAGTCTTTGTGAAAGAATCCACAGTTATTATTCGTTTAACTTGTGTTTTAAATGCTACTCTTGTCTTTTGTTTACCTCCCCGGCTCTAAATGTGATTTCAGAGGGGATTTTCCTGGAGTTCCAGCTGGCACCCAGTGTCCAAACAAAGCCAGGCCTGTGCCTGTTGGAGTGCCTGGTGTTGCTTTACTGCTCCTGTGTTTGGGAAAGGCTCACCTGCCCCAGCACAGTGCACAGGGAGATCCAGCTGAGCCTCTGGAAGTGTCTGCAGGGATTTGTCCCTCTGATCCCTGTTTATTTTAATAGGGCATTTACTTCTCCGGAGCTGTCTCTCAGACCTGATCTCGTGTCTCCAGAACTAATGGCTGGAAGAGCTTGACCCTAATTTGATTTAACCCTTATTTTGGCTGTTTCTCCATCAGAATTTGGGGCTGTGCTGCGTTTGAGTTGGGTTTTGCCTGTGCAGAGATTACACTGTGGAGTTCAGGGAATGTTGTGCAGTGCTCTGACATTTGTATTTTGCTTTTGCTTTGATCTGGAGTGAGGGAAATCCAGAGGAAGATTCCTGGAGCAGGATCTGTCCATGGCAGGGCTCCCCTGAGCTGGGGACAGCAATTCCTGGAGCAGGATCTGTCCATGCCCTTTCAAGCAGGTGCAGGCACCATCACCTCGGGACTGGGTGTGTGCAGGGAAACCCAAAGCTGCAAACTGGAAGTGGTGACTCCTGCAGGAGCAAGATGTGATGGAAAACGTGCCCAGGCTGGGATTTCACTTTCCCTTTCCCAGCCTCCCCCAGTGCAGATGCTCCCGGGGTGACCCAGAGCTGCTTAGCAGAGCACAAGAGGATCAGGAGGCCTCCGAGGAGTCTGTGTCTGCTGGAGCTGCAGGGGGGGAATTAGGATTGGCACAGTGGAATTGGCAGAGCTTGTGTTTGGCTGGGCTTTTTGTTTTAAGGGGCCCGGGAAATCAGCAAGCAAATGATAAGTTTGGGGACTCCGGTTTGCTCTGCAGCCCGTCAGCATTGGAGGGGGAGCAGTGCCACCTATGGCCACAGCTCCCCTCCTCGGGAGCCCAGCACTGGGGCATTTTACCTGGAGTTACCCACCAGAACACCCAGCCAGGGGCATTTTACCTGGAGTTACCCACCAGAACACCCAGCCAGGGGCATTTTACCTGGAGTTATCCACCAGAACACCCAGCCAGGGGCATTTTACCTGGAGTTATCCACCAGAACACCCAGCCACGGGTATTTTACCTCGAGTTATCCACCAGAACACCCAGCCAGGGGCTTCCCAAGCCCAGCTCAGCCTCATTCCAGCAGGGGCAGGAGCCCCAGCCTGGAGGGGTTTGCTCATGCAGGAGAAACCCAAAGTGTTCCCACTGAAAACTGTGCGGGTTTTAGTGGGGTTTTTGCAGATGTGCTGTGATTCAAAGCAGGGAATGGCAGCTGCACCGTGGCCCTCAGCAAACGTCCAAATCCAGCCCCTTTTCCGTAGCAGTTTTGTTTTAAAAATTGAAGGAAACCCCCAAGACTCACAAATAGTTGTGGGCACGATGTGTTAATGTAGATTTTGTCCAACAGACCGAGGACTGGGGGGGCTCTGGGTGGAAGGAGCTGCTGGAATTCCTTCGGGCCGGGGCTGCAGGTGAGAGCAGCTCTGTGCTGTTGTGCCGCTGCTGGGAGTCTCTGTCCATGGTGTCAGTGATGCTGGGAGCCTCCTCAGGCCCTGCTGGCCCAGCTCAGCCTCCCACCCCGGGGAGATTCCCCACTGCCTGAGAGGGGAGAGACCATTTCCTGAGAAAATGTTCCGCCTTTAAAACTTCCCCCCGGTTTTACTCCAATTAACTTTGGTTCTGGTTTTCACTCCCAGGTGAGATTAGGTTTTCTTCACCTTCTCAGAAAACTCTTCCCTCTGGCATTGCTTTTTTTTCTTTTTTCCCTTCCAGCTTCTTGTTTTTCATTCTTTTGATGAATTATTAACCTTTCTTGTATTTTTTTTTTTAATATTCTCTTTGTGTTTACCTTCAAAACATACAACTCCCAACACTCCCTGCACCATCCATGCTCACTGGGAAGCTGCTGTGTGTGTTGGACGTTCCTTTCCCAGCGTTATTTATAAATACAAATGTTGTAAATTGTGTGCTGTCAGGGGTGGTGCTCCCAAGGCACTGAGCCCGCTGGTTGTGTGTTCCTGGTGTTTCTGGCAGCACAGGGTTTGTGGGTGCACACAGTGTCAGGGATCTGTGGTGCTGCTGCTGGAGTGACCCCAGTGCTGGAAGGACACACCTGAGAGCAGGAAGGGTGGTGCTGGGCCAGGATGAGTCCCCTGAGGTCTGAGCCACCTTCCCAGGGCTCTGGGCATCTCCACGGGCTGAGGGCAGCTCCGTCCTCAGCAGTGCCAGGAGCAAGGGAGGGATGCCCCAGCCAAGGGAGCGGGGCAGGAATCCGGGCTTGCTCAGCCTGGCACCCTCGGCCTCTCTCCCCGTTCATTAATGGGCTCTGTGCTGCAGCTGGGAGCACGTCTCAGAGCTCTGAGGAGGCTTGTCGAGCACTTGTTCAGAAGCAGGTAATTTTTTATTGGATTTGAAGTCAGACTTGATGGGCCGAACCCACCCCCTGCAGCCAGGACTTGCTGCAGACCATTGACTTTCTCTTCTGTGGCCACCCCTGGTCAGATCCACCTGAGAAACCTCCCTGGCTCTGCCTCTGCAGCTTCTGTCCCTCCCGGCTCAGCCAGCAAGAGGGATGAAATTAAATTAATTCCTCGGGCTGCTAACCCCCCCTGCACACAAACACACCAGAGTCACTCAGCTGGGGACCCTGGTCCAGCCTGGCACATCCCCACAGCTGCAGCAGTGACCTCCCAAACTGGCTCCAGCCTCTGTCCCCGAAGTCCTTCCCTCATTAGTGGGGATGAAATGTGTGTGGAGCTGGGCACAGCAATCCTGCAGTCCCTGCTCACAGATCCTGCCAGGGCACCTCATCCCAGCTGCTTCCCTGGAAGCCTCCCTGACTCCTCCTCCTCTTCCCTCCAAAATTACGGGATCAAGATGACAGGAGGGCCTTGCAGGTGTCCCCAAAGGCTGTGATGAGCAGGGGGTGCTGCCACCCCTGCCTGGCACACCAGCCCTGTCCTCTGTCCCCAGCTCCTTCACCTGCATTGGCCTGGCCTTGTGGCTGCCTCATCCCAGGGCTGAATCTCTTCTAAAACAATTTATTCCCATTATTCTGTAGAATTCCTCGGTCTGGTACCAACATTTGCTTCCAGCTGCTGCCTCTCTCTGTAGTCAGGGTGAAAATAAAAAACCCCAAACCCTCCAGTTGTGCTTGGAGCCCTTTGCCATCCATCAGCCAGGGGTCACAGTAACTGCAGCTCATATGCTCAGGTCTCGAAACCTGCAGGAAATCAGTCTTTGTTACTCGTGAAATAAAGCAGTCTATGGGGAAAATAACCATAAATGTTCATTATTTGTACAGGAAAATCAATTTGTAGGCCAATTGACCAAATAAAGTAATACAATTTGCTGGGAAATCCCCCAGGTGTGGCAGGCAAATCACGGAGCAGGGATGGAGGCTGAGGTTTGCATAGGGAATGTGGGGTGGGAGGGAGGTGGGACAGGACACCAGGCTCGAGAAAAGGAGTAAAACTGCAGAAAAGGGCACAGCCCATCGGGGGAGAGGTACCAGGGCAAGGGGGAGAGGGGAAAACGGCCTTTTTTGGTGGTTTTACATCATTCTGTGTGCGACAGCGAGGAAGGTGCTGTGGGGAGGGGATGGTTTCTGTTACAGCAGAACGGGGATGTGGGGAGGAACTCAGTGATTCTCTTTGATCTCCGTGAGAGCTGCTCTCTGTGGCAGTGAAGACTTACAAAAAAAGAACAGAAAGACTGGAAGGAGGCCTGGGCCCATCTCCTTTGGGCTGCCTGGAAACCCCAAAGGCCCCAAGTGCGTTAAGGATGTGTCTCCAGAGGAGAAGAAGAGCAGAGGGCACTGCTGGACCCTTACTCTGCTCTCTCTCGTTTTCCTGCCACTCCAGAGGTGCAGCAGCGAGGTGTGGGAAGAGAAGGGGAAATTTCTCAAAGCATCCACGCCCTTTTGCTCCTTGTCTCCTCACCAGAGAGGAGGAGCAGGCAAGGAAAGAAAAAAGAGAAAAATCTGTGAGCTTTGCCTTTGTTTAGGAGACAGCAACAGTGTTCCACACTCAGCTGGTGCAAGTTGACTTTTGCTCCATCAGAACTGACTTACATTGCCTGAGGACCTGGCTTCACATCTCTGCTTCTTTCTTTGCAACCTCAGGCTGAAAGGGACAAAGTCATTTGATGTGGAAACAGACACAGAAAACAAAGAGCAGGACACTTCTCAGCCTCCTTCCAAGGAGTTTTTGAGAACAGGTAGCTCCAAAGGCCTGATAGATTTTCCATCTTAGACCTACCTCCCTTCAAAGACTAGAAATTCCAATTGGCTTTTCCCAGAAAAGCGTAGCTCTCGCTCTATTAACAAATTATCCTTTGGGCTTTTTAACTTACTGAGAGATTCTAAATGGGAAATGTTCCCTTCTGTTCACAGATCTTGTTCATCTGTTTCTTTAGGGCTTCACAAAATCACGTGGTTAATATTGATGGGAAGAGCTTCAGCCTCCCTTCTGGGCAACTTTCTTTTGGGTTAAAACTTCCATTTTTTCTTCAATTATAGCAGGACCCAATTTCTCTGTGCAGCCTCAGCCTCCACACGTCACCCTCTGCCCCAGAGAGCTTCCAGCATAACCAGGATCCACCCTGTAAGCAGGATGGAGGGACAGGTACAGGGCAGGGAACGTGGTGGTGATGGCTTTTACAGCAGGAGGAGGCTGAGGGAGCTGCTTGGGACACTCAGGGAAGTTGTGGTTTAGAATAATTTTCTTCTCTGGCACACCTAAAGATAAAATACCCCAACCACGAGCTGGGCTCTCTGCAGTGGAGCTGAGAGCTGCTCTCTGAGGCAGCTGCTGACAGCCCGGGCTGAGGAATCACTCAGGAATCCTCAGTCCCTGAGGAACAGCTCCATGGAGCCCCGGGAGCCTGCTGGGGACAGCTGTCCCCAAGGCCTGCCGTGCCCTGGTTCAGCTGTGGGGCCTGTCTGGCTGTGCCCTGCTGCCTCCTTCCATCCCTGCCAGGACCTGCACAGCCCCTGTGGGGCTCTGCCGAGGGATGTGGCAGTGCCCAGGACCTGCCCCACCACTGCTGGCCGTGCCCTCCCTCTCCCTCCTGCACTGAACAGCTCCAGTGTGGCACTGGTGGCACTGGGAGGGGATGGTGGGTGACAAATGTGTCGGTGGCCAGGGCTGGGCTGGGGCTGGCAGGAGGCAGGGGAAGGGATTCCTCGGGAGATGTTTTATTCATGTGTTCGTGACTGAGAGCCTGGACACCTTCTCCTGCTTGTGACCTCTGCTTGGATGCAATTCCAGTGAGCCCAGGGCAGCAGAGCCGTGCTACTGGAACAGTGGGGCTGGGAGCACACTGGGCTGGAAGGGCTAATGAAGGCCCAGGGGACAGGGCAGGATTATCTTGGAAGGCAACCTGACCCTCTCCGAGGTGTTTACACTAATCACAGCTGAAGGTAAATGCAAACTCTGCCAGTTACTCTACAGGGGGATGTGTGGTCCCCACTGCTGTGTAATTTCCCTAATTAAAGCCATTCCGCCAGGTTTATTATTTGGAAAAGCAAAAGAAAAATATCCCAGGTTCTCCGAACCTCCCCCTTTCCTTTTCCCTATCTTTACTATCGATAAAAAGAGAGAGAAAATTCTGTCTGGGCTTGAGGATTTCCTTCACATATGGAAGAGATTTAGAATTCTCCTGCTCCCAGCAGCTCACAAACCTCCCCTCTTACCTCCCCCCAGCACTCCCTGTCTGCTCCCTGTATTTCCCAGCTTTACGTATGCAGAAGGAATGCACAGGCTGGTTTTTCCTGCAGCTTTTTTATCCAATAGTCATTATTTTTGAGGGCTGAATCACAGGCACGTGAATCATCTCGCAAACAGCTTTGATATTTCTACGTGGGAGCCAATTCTTGGGGCATTTGCATTTCTGTGCCCTTTTCTGGCCCTGGCCCGGTGTCTGCAGGGACAGCACCTGCTCCTCTGCCTGGGTCAGCTCCTGCTGGGATCAGCTGTCCAGGCTTTCACGTGGGCTGGCCAGAGCTTTGCTTTCATGTGCATTATTTTCCTTCTCCTCGCAGCCCTCGGAGCTCTCGGCCTTTCCATGGCTGGGATCAATTAAAGGCTCACCAGGGACCCTCCCGGCAGGGCTCTTCCCTTCCCTGGCTGCCTGGTGGTGTCACACCAGGGCGTTCAGCTGTGCTGAGCCTGCTGCAGCAGCTCCCAGGCCAGGAAAGCTTCCCTCCCTTCCCTCCCTTCCCTTCCTGTGTCTCCCCCAAGCCCCGAGCTCTCCGCCCCTCATTCCATCTGCGAGCTCTCCCAGGGCTCTTACACAACTCCTTGGATTTTGGGATTCTTGGCTGGGAGGACATGGCTCCAGGGGAGAGCCAGGAGGGGCTGGATGGGTGGGGGGAGAAGGATTTGGTTTTGTAACTCCTCTGACCCTGCATGGCCACACAGAGCAGAATTTCCCCCATCTTCCAGAAAGGAAGAAATACCCGCAGTGTTCTCCATCTTTCTGATGCTCCTTTCCTTCCATGGCAAAAGGATCAGGCTTCCAGACTTCTCCCCTCCCAGAACCTGCTGCTGTTCCCAAGTTCTTGTTTTTTTGGTTTTTTTTTGTTTTTAATTGCAGCTGCATCTCTGGACTCGGGTAACTTGAAATCATGTGCTGGTACCCATCTGATGTTTCCCGGGGAAAGGAAATCTTCCTGCCTGTGATTTTTTAAAAACAAAGCCACCCCCCACCCTGGCAATACTTTGGAGAGGCAATGAAAGCAATTAGTGGTGTCAGAAGACCCTGGGAGGGTGGAGCAGGGAGGCAGCGAGGGCCGGGCTGACGCAGGAGCGGGGCTGAGCTGTCGGGGGAGCCGAGGGTTATTGACTCCAGCTCCAGCTGTGCTTCGTTAGCTGGAACCATAACCCACGGAATTAATCTTTAACGACGTATGAAGGGAGGGGAGCCCTTGAACACGAGGCCTTTCTGCAGTGCCCTCAACACTGAGCCCTCACAGAGGCCTTGGAGATGGCAGAGACATCGGGTTACGTTCATTAAAGAGAGGAAAAGGGATGTTCTGCTCCCCATCCGAGGGCTGAAATCCTCATGTTGGGAGAAGAGGGTGCAACCTCCAAGAGGTTCCCTGAGGTGGATCAGTGCTGGGGAGCACCTTTGGCTCCTCTCTGGCGTTGCTGAGGTTGTTGGAGGATTCCTGGGCTATAATTCTGCATCGGCACCTGCCCTGCCTGGCTGTTCCCCCACAGAGGGGTCTGGAGGGCAGCTCCTCACCAGGGACGTGCTGGGCGTGTTCTGGAGAGGTTTTTGTCTTTGCAGCTTGGACCAGAGCCCTTCCAAGTCAATGGCAAGACAATTGATTTTGGAGCATGTTCTGGGCTGGGCTTCTGGCTACCTTTGTGCTTATTTGAAAGTGATGTGTATCTGCTGGTGGATTCCTCTAAACAGATTAGGGAGGTGCAATTGATTCCAAGCTGGAGATAGATGAGGATAAAAGGCAAAAATGATTGGCTCGGTCTGTTTGAATTTTCTGGGGACAGAGGGATGTAGGAAATAAATAAATAAAATGGCCCAAACCTGAGGGTAAAAATACAGAGCAAACAGGACTTTTAAAATGGTGTTGTTGGGGCTGGAATCGCGGGGTTTACAAGGAAGAGCCCTGGTTTGTCTCCCCTTTTGGCTGAGTTTGCTCCTGCTCCTGAGGTGGCTTTGGGTAGAGGCTGCACTTGGGGCTCATTCCCTGTGTGCACAGAGCAAGAGAGGGGCAGGGCTGGAAAAACACCGTGAACACGAAAAGTATCTGAGGGCAGGAGGTGCAGAGTTCATAAAGTGCGTGGTTTCCCCCACGTTTTCCCATTTTTGTGCCGTTTTTGGCCCACTGCTCTCCTCTCCCCTGGGTGCTGCTGCTCACACTCAGCTGCTCCTGGCTGGGACCTGCAGCTCGGTGGGAAAAGCCAGTGTGGCTCCTTGGGGTGATGCCTTCCAGATGGGTTTAGCTCGTTATCACAGCGATTAGGGCTGCCCTTAATGACCACAACTGGAATTTATTGACAGGGGTAAACAAGTTTTTGTTCGGAATTTGTGTAAAGTTCTTAATTTGTTTAATTAAAAAAACGTGGGCTCTTCTATCAGTGTTCCTCCCCTGCAGAGAGCCTGACTGGCTTTCCCAGGACTTCTGCCTTTTGCCAGGTTTATTTGGAAAGTTGAAATCAATTCATTTCAGAGAAGCTGTTATTATTTAAGTGTTCCTGTGCATTTACTGGCCCTGTTTCAGGCACCTTTCTCCCTGTTCAGAGAACATGCACAGAGCTGTGGCCTCACTTTCCAGTTCCCATCCCAGTTCCATGATTTTGTTGGCCAAAGGTTCAGATTCTGTGGGGCAGTGGCACTGCAGCCTCCCTGGTTTCAGGGTGTTCCTGGTGTCAGGGGAGCCTGCTGCTGGCTGGCACAGGCCCCTTTCCAGCCCTGGATCCTCTGGGACTTCCCAGGGCTACTCCAGAGCTTTAATTGAATGATGACGTGCAGATATCGGGTGGGAAATATTCTTGAGACAGAGATTGGTGCCTGATTCTGCTGCCACCTCCTTCCTCTCAGTGTGGATGAGCTGCGGGCTGGGAGTGAAGGGGTGGGAGAGGCTGGAAGTGCCTGGCTGGGGAAGAAGTGGAAGAACTGGGTGCAGAAGTGCTGGAAAGTCCTTTGCAGAGTGAGCAGGACAAAGTGTGGGCCCTGCAGGGACTGACAGCTCCGGAGAGGAGCTCCTTGGGTCTGAGATTCCTCACTGAATTCATGTTTCTTCTCTTTCCCTCTCCCCATCCCGCCCATCCCAGAACCGGGGCCGCCTGGCAGAGAAGAGGACGATCCCCCTGCCCCCCACCAGGATCCCCAAGAAAGAGCTGAGCTCCATTTTCTCCCACAGTGAGGACAGCGAGGAGAGCGACAAGAGCAATGGTCAGCACCCCGAAGTGAAGCAGGAGGAGGATCTGCACATCAGTATCATGAAAAGAAGGTACTGCCCTGTCCGTGCTGGAGTGCAGGGCACAGACACAGAGACTGGGCAGGGCAGGAGCAGCCCTACTGAGCCAGCACTGCCCCAGGGAGTCACCTCCAGGGGCTGAAACCACTGCAAATGTCACATTTCAGCTCACAAAGGGCAGCTGGGGGGGGGGGTTTCACTTACCCATGTTTGGGGTGAGTGAGGCTCTGCGTGGCCTCGAGTTTGTGCTGAAGGGTCTGGATTTGCTGGTTATCAGTTGTGTCTCGCTCCCTGTCCAGGGCTCTGTGTCTTTGTGGCCAAGGAATTGCATGAGCAAGAAATCATCTGTGGGCTTATCCACAGCTGTCTGATACACAGAGGTGGGGGGGCTCCAAATCCTGCCTTCTGCTTTCAGTTGGGCTCAAATTGTGATGTCATTTCAATTGAGGGGAATTGGGTGTTGGGGAGCAGAGTTTGGGAAGGGGTAGCAGCAAGGTGTGGGGTTCTGTGTTTGATTACAGAGCATCCTCAGAGCCTCTAGGAGTGAGGGAGATGTGATGGAGCTGCAGGAGGGAGGAGTGACTGCTTGATTTTGATCCTGTTTTTCCCCAGTGCCATAAACATTCATCCTGGAATTCCACAGTCTCTGAGGAAGAGGGGAAGGGATTGTCTTGAGTTAGGTCCTGGTAACTGACCTGGCCTCTCCTGTGAGGCCTCAGTGCCCACAATATTCAGCTGCAGAATTCTGGGTCCTCTCACCCCTCTGAAAAACCAGGACTTTCAGAAAATGTGTAACTCCAGGAAAATAACCCCCTAAAGGCACGGTGCCTCCGCCTGCCATGCAGATCACTGCACCTCATCTCAGTTGTCATCTCCCTCTGATGCATTCCGGGGCTCAGATCCTGAGACAAGCCCTATAAAAACAGAGCAGAGGGAACTGGAGGCCTGTAATTGCTTTCCTGGTGTTTTATGTGTTCCTTGCCTGGGAGTAGATCAGCTTTGCCCCCTTGCCTCCGACAGATGCTGGTACCCTCAGCAGCCGAGGGCTTGGAGCAGGGAGACAAAAGAGCAACCAGCTCTTCCCATAAAACCCTCCTGTAATTAAAGTCTGGGTTTATCATTTCAGCTGTCCAGGAGCTGTGTTCCAGAGCTATCTGCTGGAAATGGAAAGGTGTTTGGGGAATGGGTCTGGGCTGTGCCCTGCTCAGGGGCCACGGAGCACAGGGAACCCTCCTAATCAGTTCTGGTGAACTGCCCTGCTTCTCCTGCCCCCTTTAATTATGCTTTTAATGCTGCAAAATTACACTGCTAGATCGTCTCATTAGGAGGGAGAACAACATGATAACTCCGTAATTGATAATGCTGGGCCCCCCAAATATAAAGTGCTCTTATCTTAAATCTTTAATTACTGTAATTGCTTTGCCTTGTTTATTAGGAAATGAAGGAAAAATGTTTGGCAGTGCTTAGGCAGTGATCCCCCAGCTCGCCATGGCTGCGCTCTCAGCAGTTCTCTGTCAGTTTCTCTGGAGGTCTCTTGGTTCAGCTTTGTTTCCTTGGGGGGAGCAGGATTCTTCCTGGCTGGGTTAAACTCCCACTGCTTTTGTACAGTTGTTCTTTTCCTTTTCCTGGCAGCTGTGCTGCAGTGTGGGGGGAAAGCTGGGAGTACTGGGGCAAATGGAGCAGGCAGAGTTCCTGTGAGTGCAGAAATAAGGGAAGAAAGAGGAATTCAGTGCTCCGTGCCCAGGCAGGGAACAGCTCCCTCCCCCAGCGTTCCCAAGCGTTTTGTCCCTTGGATGGAGGTCCCCAGCCCCCCTGTCCCAAAGAGGGGGCACTTGCAGCTTCTCCAGAGCATGGAGCAGGGAGCAGCCTGCCCTGGCAGGGGCAGCAGGGCTGGGCTGGGCTGGGCTGGGCTGGGCTGGGGCAGCTCTGGGCCAGCAGCAGCAGCACAAAGGCGCCGCAGCCCAGACACGACAGCTGGGCCCTGCAGGGACCGTGCCCCATCTGCTGCTGCCCTAATTCACCTGTTGTGTCCTCCCCCGGGGGCCGGGGCTTTGCTGGCCCCCACTGAGAGCAGAAATAGGTTAAACTGGGATGGGAAAACAAGGCCAGGCCTCAGCAAACCTGGGCTTTCCTCCTGCTGCCCTGGACGTGCCCCCTGCCAACACCTCATTGCTGCTTTCAGCACTTTGCCTTCTCCCTTTTCTCCTGTTCCCAATTCCATTTGTGGTGTTTCCTTCCACTGCTGGCACAAGGGAGGCTTCCTGCTGCTCTGTGGGCTGGGCCCTGGGGAAGGAAAGACTCTGGGGGCTAGAGCAGGAGTTGGAAGTTTCCTGGCTGGTCCCTCAGCTCAGCCTTGGACAGGGAGTCCCTCTGTGGTGCTGGGCCTTCAGAGGAGATGTGAGGCAGAGAGAACCTTCCCTGCCCTGTTCCTGCAGCCCTGGGAAGGGGCAGGGACCTGCAGCTCCCACCTGGGTCAGAGCACTCAGCTCATGGCAGCTGATCCCACCTCCTTCCCCCAGCGTCCCTGTGCTGGGAGGCTGCAGCACTCAGCTCTGGAGGTTGTTGCTGCAGAGGAAAATCCTTTTGCTTTCTCTCAGATCCCAGCTTCCTGGAAATGCTGCTCCTTTACAGCGCTGCCTACAAGCAGCAGTTGTGTTGCTGAGTTCCCAGCCCTGGTTAAGCTGTCCTGACTCTCTGCTGGAGATGTTGCTCTGGCTGTGAACATCGTTTTTGCTGTTTGGAGAGGAGGATGGTGCCAGCATTGGGCATTTCTGTATCAGCGTCACCTGTGCAGTTATTTCAGTCACAGCAATACTGGCAGAGCTGCACTGAGCATAGAGCAGGATTCAGGTGGAAACTTTGCCTTCAGGAAGCCTTTTTCTTTTCTCCCAGACTATTGCCCAAGCTGCCTCTCCCCAACAAGCTGAACTAAAATTTAGGCCAGTCTTGGCTTCTGTTACTGCCCTCGGATTATCCCAGACACCAAACAAGGGAAGTGGTGGAGTCACCATCCCTGGAAGTGCTCAAGGAGTGCGTGGATGTGGCACTTGGGGTCACAGTTTAGTGGTGAACGTGGCAGTGCTGCATTAAAAGTTGGACTGGATGAGCTTAGAGGGCTTTTCCAACCCTAATGATTCTATAATTCTAAATTAGAGTCTACAAATTCCATTGCTCTGCAGTAGTTTGGGAAGCCTTAACTTCCTCTCACAGGGAGATTCCACCCAGCCCTGATAAATGCATTACCTCAGCCTGGGAGCTTTTCCACCCCCAGGTGCAAACTGCCTGTCAGGATCTCCTCGATGTTATCCCGGGAATCTCCAGGCAGATGAAAGCCAGGGGAGCCAGGGAGGAAGGCTCAGCTTTACCAGCAAGATCCTCACATGCTGCTGGACTTAAGCCCAGCATTGTCTTGTGGGTTCGTGCATTTAATTCCTGTTTTAAAGAGTGGCCTCTTCCATTGGTGTGGGAGGGGAGGGAAAGAGGAGAAATGCAGTGACAGCATCTGAGATTGAACAGGGTGGGTCAGGAGCAGCTTTGTCCAAGTCCCCAGCAATGTGGGGACACGGCCTGGGCACAGCCCTGGCTGAGCTGGGGACAGCAGAGCTCCAGAGGGGACACCCAGACAGAGGTCAAGCACTGCCTCATCCCTGGGGTGCTGGGGATGCTGTCTGGGGCTGAGGGGACAAAACAAATCCATCAAAACCCCAACCCCCCTGGCTGCTCTGCCTTAATTTAGGATATTGTTCATCCCAGCCTGCTACTCCTGCCTGTCACAGGCAGAGTGACAGAACACGCCGAGTTAATTCCCGAGGTGAGAAATTGCTGATAATTCATTTCCAGTTGGGGAGGGAACATGGCACAGACACGTTTGGGGGTCCTGCCTCCTCTGAGCAAGGCCTGGGAGCTGGGACAGCACCTGGCAGCCCCTGCAGTGCTCAGGGAGAGGGTCAGGATGCAGCAGGAGAGGGTCTGGGTGCAGCCAGAGAGGGTCTGGGTGCAGCAGGAGAGGGTGTGGATGGAGCAGGAGAGGGTCTAGGTGCAGCAGGAAAGGGTCTGGGTGCAGCAAGGAAAGGACCTCTCAGTGCTGAGCAGCTCCTGGGCCCTGCTGTGGACTCAGAACTCCCAAGTGGGGCTGGACAAGGCAGGAATTGGGGCTGAGGGGCTGGGGGGGTCTCCAGGGGGGAGCAGGGTTTGAGGGGCAGGAGATGAGCACTGAGCCTGTGCCACTGACTTCTCTTTTGTTTGTTGACAGGATTCACACCCACTGGGATTTAAACATCTCCTTCCGAGAGACCTCTTGCAGGTACCATTTTGGGGCACCTCTCTGTGGTAGGCTGAGAGTTTCTGATTTGTTACTGGATGCTGGTGGATGTGAATGAATGTTGCTGTCAGTGCTGGGGGGGTTTTTCTTCCTCCCTTTGTTCCTCCTTTTCCCCTTCCCACACACCCTCTCTTTTGTTTTTATTTTGGGGAAGTTGTGGGGTAATCAGTCCCTTTTACACTGGAAGAGAGAATTGATGAGACTTGTAAAGAAAGCCCAGTTTTGATATGTTCACTCTGGTGCCAGGAAGGTGGAAATTCATAAATTGAAGCTCTCCAGTTGCAAACATGAATATTCCTCTGTGGCCTCTGGGTCAGGGGCTACCCTGGGCTTGGTGCATTATCTCCACATAATGTCTGCTGACACTCACAGACTCTTCTAATCCTTTAAAAATCCAGCTGCAGAAATTTGCACTGAAAATTGGGATTTTGAAAGGTCTCTTCGATACTGGGTTGCCAGATGGGGACGCAGCCCTTGAGTTGTAGAACACTGCTCCTTTTCTGGAATGAGAACAATAAATCTGAGCAGCTGTGGAACTTCTGGGGGAGGAGAAAACAGAACAGGAGGGGGCAGATGAGGGCAGGGCAGTGCAGGGTCTGTGAGTGCTCCATCCACACGTGGCTGCTGTGGAAGTTGGGATCTGCTCCGTGGGATCTGCTGGCAAAGAGCAGCCCAGGCAGAACTCTGAGTTTTGCTAAAAGGAGTTTTTGGTGTTTGGTGTGAACCTGTTCAGTTAGAGGTGGAAAAAAGGGGAAATACTTGTGCTGGTGGAGCAGAGGGCCCTGTCCACTGCAGTGTGAGTAAACCTTGGCCATGGCAGTGGAGGTGGGAAATCCCTGGGGATTCACGCTCCAGCAGGGAGCAGTGAGGGCAGAGGAATTCTCTGGTATTTAACTGGGCACAGGCTGTGGCTCTGAACCATCAGCTGCCATAATTTGTGCATTTTCCAGCGTTAAGAGCACAAACCCCACCCCACAGTGGGTGGTGCAGCAGGCCCAGCTCAGCCAGCACCCATAAAACCCGGGTTTTGAAAGGCAGCCCTTAGAATAAAACCCCTGGTCTGCTGCTCGAAGCTTTTGGGATTCTCAAATACAAAAGGATGGATTCCTTCCAGGCAGACCCTTTCATGATAAATTTCAGCCCAGAGCAGAGTTTTATGGCTGAGTTATAAACTCCTAAAAGGCAGAGGTTTGGGATGGAAGTGCTGACAGTGCCTTAATTAATGGCCCTGTGAGCAATGATTCTGCACAATGGCAGCTGAGGGTGCCAGCACCTTTGGAAATTAAAATCCCTGTCTTAAAAAGAATAATTCTGAACTTGCAGCACATAGAATAAAAATAATGGTCTGGTTTTTATGGCAAATACATTTCCTGGGCTTCTTCAACTTGACTGTTCCCTTCAGTTCAGCTCTGTCCTGGAAGGAACCTCAGTAATTCCCCTTGGGAACAGAAGTTTTGCTTTTCCCGATGAGTCCAGCTGTCAAATGCTGCCCATCCAGCCCATCAAGAAGGAAAAAACCTGTTAAGCTGTGTGGCAGAAGAAGGATTTTGTGTTCATATGGCAGTACAGGAAAAGATTTTATGTATTTAAGTGGCCTGAATTGCCACACAGCCCTGTAAAACACATTTCAAATCTACCATGGGCTGGCAGAAAGGTTTAGCTGACCTTTTTTATCAGTGCCCTGCACGGCTGAGCTCAGGGGAGTTTCCTGGGTCATGCCCGGACTGTGGCAGGAGATCCCTGAGGTGCCCCAGGGTGCCCAGAGCCACCAGGGAACCAGAAATCAGGCGGGGCTGGCAGCTGCCCCCTGAATCTCCCTCCCCCTTTGCCACGAGTTTGTCTTTGATCTTCCTTCCAAGTTGTCAGAGGATACCTGGATCCAGTGGATTCAGCCACCTCAGGATTGCTGGAGGCACTGCCCTGGATAAAAAGCCATTTAATTGGGTACAAATCATTCCCTAGACAAAGAACCAGAGACTGAGGATCAGGGAATTGTCCTGGAAGGGAGATTGGGATCTCTCTGTGCCTTGCCAGGTGCTTTGCTCCTTTCCCTTTTCAGCTTTGAAGTGGATGCAGGTTTGGGTTTATGTTTACAGCTCATTTTCCTCCAGAATTTCCTGTCTAAGGTTGAATTCTCTCCTATGGACTCACCGTGCCTGGAATAATTGGCTGAAATGTGGTCAGTGAGTGATGCTCTGCTTCTGTTTCAAGCTAAGCCTGTCCACTTTTGAAACACCAAGGTTCAGAGCTGGTCTCTGCCCCTCTCAGCACCCGGGCAGGATCACCCTGGTGAGGGGAGGCATCTCATGGGGACAAACCAGGCAATGAAGAGCAGTTCCAGGCAGGAAAGGGATTTTCCTTCCCTTTGTTGCTGCCTGATGCCTTGAGGGAGCTGCAGGGAGTGGCAGGCACGAGGCCAGGGTGTGTTAGTGCCACGTCCTGCTGCAGCTCAGGGTGACAATTCCTGGCAATTCCAGGACACCTCAGTGCAGTGAAGCCATCCCTGTTTCTGGGGAAGTCCTGCCCTGGTCAAAGAGGGGCTGGCAGGGAAGGGAGATGGTTTTAATTTGGTTAAAGCTGTGCAAAGACAAAGAGCAGGGCAGAGAACTGAGGCACGTGGGGACACTGAGCACAAGAGTGAGTTCTGCAGGACATCGCAGGCACGATTTCTGTCCCCAGCAGTGCAGTGAAACAGGGACAGAGAGGAGGCAGGAGGGTGGGGGAGAGTCCCTGCACTGCCAGAGGGACACAAAGCCTCTGGAGGAGAAGCTCCCAGCCTGCTGGGTCTGCCAGGGAATGCTGTACCCAGGTGTATCCCAATGAAGGCAGCACAGGAGAGGGCAGGAGAACAAAGGCAGCATTTGCCCACAGCAAATAAAATGTATTTAACAGCCTGAGGTTAAACAGAATTTTCAGAGGTACTGAACCAACATTCCTGGTTGGACACCACGGGATTGGGATGTGTTTTAAACAGGAGACATTTGGCCAAGAGCCTGTGTGTCCCTGTGCACGTGGACACGTGTGGTTAAATCTGAATAAAATGTCTTTCTTGGGCCTCGATTTAAGCCAGGCACAAACTCTCCCTCAGCCAGAACTGGGTTTAACCAGCAGAGCTCAAGGTGGAGTGTTGGATGTGCAGGCTGGGTCGGTGTGGTGCAGCTGCAGCCCTTAGGAAATTGTGTTTAAGTGGGAATGGAACAGGAGAGGCAAGAGGAAAAAGAGCATAAATCAGGCCGAGGGGAAGGAGGAGATGCAGAATACCTGGAAAATGAGCTGGGAGAAGCAAACAAAAGGGGAAATCAGTGATTTAGCTCGTTCCTTTGGAAAGACACCCCGGGAGAGGAAAGGAGAGCAGGGCAGGATTGAAAAGCAGCTGTTAGTGAAGGTGTCAAGGCTGCTCCTGACTCAGCAGAGAGCTCTGCCGTGTGACACAGGTGACGTTATCGAGTGCCACAGCATCCTGCAGCTCTGCCCTGCCCTTTCAGGATTGATAGAGGATGCCTTTGGGGCTGGCTATTTTTATTTTTTTTTCCTGGTAAGATTTTGCCTTCTAATCTCCGAGAGCTGAAACAGGGACTGAAAGGTCAGAGCAAGTTTTTAGCAGCTGGAGGCTGAATGTGACCCCTGAGCAGCCTCAGCCTTCAGCAGGTGCCAGAGCTGGGCTTTGGCAGATGAGAGCCTTGGAGCTCCAGCAGGGAAAGCAGGCAGGGGCACAGGGACTGGAGTGTCCCCAAATGGGGAGCTGCCCTCACCCTCTGGCAGTCCCTGATTCCCCTCGGGCTCCCAGCTGGAAAAGCTGATGTAGAGCTGGAAGAGTCGGGTTTTGCCCATCCCATAAATTCAGGGCAGAGGAGACTGGGGAGATCCTGACTGTGTGTGACCTGCAGAGCTGCTCCCAGAGCTCCTGGGGACTCTGGGGGATGATTTAAAGCTGGTTCTTGATTCTGTGGAAAACTTTCAAAGTCCCCGGTGAGACACCATGGATGTGTCAGCCGTGGCTTGCCCTGGTGTGGGAGGGCATTTATTCAACGTCAGGCTGCATTCAGGCCATCCCAATCACTTCTGCTCTGGGTTTGGGGAATGGGCTGCTCAGGGAAATGCTTTAATCCTCATCCTGGATTTTAAGGAATCAGGCACAGCAGAGGCACCTGGGTGACTTCTCCCTTTCCTGTAGGGATAAGGCCAAAGAAGGAGAAAATGTGGAGTGCTGAAAAGTGTTACTTAATCTGAATTAATTATGTCATCATCATTTCATTAGCAGCACTTTCTGCTCTTGCATTCATTCTCAGGAAGATTTATTTGGCTGCAGGGATGGGGTAGGGAGAGGAGACCATTTATGGCCTAGCAGAGATCCAAATGGTAAAGGGGAATGGGGAGCTGATAACTTCCATTTAAAGCTAAAGTTGTATTTCAAATAAAGGTGAGAAAAGCTGTTAGATACCTACAAGAAAAGGGAGAAAGTTTATTAAGTGTAATTCTGGCCATGTTTATCCCCAGAGGAGTGGGGTCTCATGGACCTTGTGTAGGGTATCCTGGAGGATTTGGGATAAACTGAGCATCTCAAGGCCTCTGTGTATTGTTGAGACACAGAGGGGCTTGAGTGCAGCCTTGGGGAGGATTCCTGATGGCTTTTAGTTCCTACAGACCTCAAAGAAGGATTCACATCCACCTGCTTTTGGAGCAGGAGATTTCCTGAGCTCCCTCCTCACACGCTCCTGTGGGGTTGGAGTGATTTGGACATGTCCCGAGCACCTCGGTGACGTGAGGGGCTCCTGTGGATCCTCCCTTCCCTCTGCTCGGGGTCTCCCCTCCTGCCCCAGCCCCAATTAAAGCTGCTCAGCCAAGGATTTTAATATTTCATCAGCTCAAAGCTTGATGAGTGGAGAAAATGAGGGGAATTTGGGATATTTAAAGAGGCCTCGTCTCCATCAGGCCCAGCAGCTGTGTCAGCCACACATTCCTTTTACTGGCTAAGCAGAACATCTGTTTGTGTGTCCCTGACAAGTCCAAAACTTCAGGGATCTCTCTCCTCCCCATCTCTCAGGGTGGTGTAATTCCATCTTTTTTTTAATTTATGAGCTTGCTGAGCTGAATGACAAAGCAGGCTTACAGTAAAAACATCTTCATACTTATTTCCACCTTATTTTGGAGTTGCCAGCCCTACTGATCATTTTTATGAACTGTCATGAGCATTAATGAAATTTTATGGGCATTTTGCTCGGGACATTGCAGGATGATTAATTTGTTTTTTCAGGCTCAGTCTGCAGGGAGATTTAGGGCTGTGCTGCCCATGGGTAGGGTTGGGATTTTCAGGCCTCTCTGCTCCCTCCAGTTGGGAAAACTTGTTTACCCCTCCCTCCTCTTTTCCTTTCCCTCATTTCCCTCTTTCTCTCCCTTTTCCCTGTGTCTGGTGGGTGACATCTCCTCGGGAGGTGGAGGTACCTGAGAGGCAGAGGTGGGATACTGGTAAAGCATCCTTACCCAAAAGGCTGAGCAATAAAAACACAACCAGAGGTGGCCAAGGAGTGAGGGGCAGCTTTCCCTGAGCTCTGCCTGCAGGAAATCCTGCTTCTGTCCAGAGAAATTCCCACGGGGAGCAGCTCACTCCTGCGGCGGGGGGAATTTCCAGGAGCTCCAGCGGGTCCCAGGCTGGACTCCTGGTGCCAGGCACAGTCTGAACCATCTCTGGGCACAAACCCCAGTCCCAGCTGGGCGTGTGCAGCAAACGGAGGAGCTGGGATGAGTTTGGGAGAGGGAGCAGCAGGAGCGTTGGGAGAGTTCCCTGAGGCTGCCCCGGGGCTCCTGGGCTGCAGGCAGAGGGATGGGGACAGGCTGGGGCAGGAGGCACAGCCCCAGTGCTGCTCAGAGCTGCGCATCCCTGCTGCTGCAGCCAGCCCGTCCTGGGGCAACGAGCCCGGCTGTGGCAGGGCTGGCAGGAGAGGTGGCAGGGCTGGCAGGAGAGGTGGCAGAGGTGGCAGGAGAGGTGGCAGAGGTGGCAGCACTGGCAGGAGAGGTGGCAGCTCTGGCAGAGGTGGCAGGAGAGGTGGCAGAGGTGGCAGCACTGGCAGGAGAGGTGACAGAGGTGGCAGAGGCAGCAGCTCTGGCAGAGGTGGGCAGCACTGGCAGCATCTCTGGCAGCAGCTCTGGCAGAGGTGGCAGCACTGGCAGCATCTCTGGCAGCACTGGCAGAGGCAGCAGCTCTGGCAGCTCTGGCCCGGGTCACGCTGCTCCTGTGAGCAGGGACAGCCCCCGCTGCTCCCCCCACACCTTCCCCGTCACCTGAGCCTGCAAATCCTTGACCCCAATCCCGCCGTGCCCAGCTTTAGCTCACGGTCGGGGGATGCTGCGGGTTTGGAGCTCGGTGCAAGGTGAGGAGCAGAGGCAGGGGGGACGCCGGGGCTGAGCTGCGCTTTCCCAGCTTTCCCTGATCCCATCCCTGCCTTCGGTGCTGACTCAGGCAGCCTGGCATTACTGCTGGGGCTCGGGGGCTCTGACCTTGCCCGGGCAGCTCCGGCACTGAGCAGCCACACCAGGGCACAGCCAGGCACACTCGGGGGAAAGTTATTCCACAGAATTTCTTACCCCGGGGTGACACTCGGCTCTGCTGGGCTGGGGGTGGCTCATCCTTCACTGATTCGGTGCTCTGGGTGTGTGTGAGAGTCAGAGTTGGGAAATGGGGTTTTTCCCTGTTCTCTTAAGGAAGAAGCTGAGAGGATTCATCAGTTCCTGGGAATAGACATTATTTTGCTCCCAGAGCACTGGGTTTGGTGTGGTCAGGGTTGGGATGGGGGAGTCTCTGTTCCTGCTGAGCAGAGGCACAACTCACGCATTTTTTCCACTCTGAGCTGCCACCATTAACTGGGAGCACCAGGGGCTGATTTTCTGACAGGTTCTGTGCAGGAGGTCAGAGCAGGGAGATAGAGCAGTCCCTTCTGGGGCTTAAAAATCAATGAGTCCGTGATTAAATGGCCCACGGAGGGTGGACACTGCAGGTTAAGGGAAAAGCAGTGAGAGTGGTGGCATTTTATGTGGGGGCTGCAGCAGGAATTGCTCTTACAGCTCTTCCAGGTGCTTGGACAACCCCCACATTCCCCAACAGAGATGTTTTTTTCCCAGGGGCTGGGCTGGAGCACTGATGTTTCTTTAGAAATCAGTTATTAGTTTTTTTAAAAATGCCAGCTAGGAAATGTGAGCACCTCAGAGTGCCTGAGTGGCACCAGCCCTGCCGTGCCACGGTTGTGCTCTTACATAAGGCTGTTTCTCTGGGCTGTAATGATGCAACAGCATTTATGGACCAATCTGGGCTCTCCCTTTAATGGCTTCCATAAAAAGCTCATTATTCCCTCCCCAGTCCCTGCCTGATTTACATCCCCCGGCCCTGGGCGTGTGCTGCACCTTGGGCAGCCCTGAGCCACCTCTCCCCGTTGCTGAATCCTGGCTCCTTCAGGCTGCAAAAGCCCTCCAAGGTCATCAAATCCAACCCTGACCCAGCCCTGCCAAGGCCACCACTGAACGTGTCCCCAGGGGCTGCATCCACACAGCTCCTGAATCCCTGCAGGGCTGGGACTCCAGCACTGCCCTGGGCAGCCTGCTCAGGGCTTTATTCCCTGTTTTGGGTAGGAAATGTTTCCTGATACCCAATCTAAGCCTCCCCTGGTGCAGCGTGAGGCCGTGACTCTGGCTGGGACACTGCTCCTGACACAGAAACTCAGCTTTCTGTGCTGCTGAGATCAACAGAGAAGGGCCAGTCCATTGTGCTTCTGCAGCTTCTGGTGATTTTCTCATCTCCTTGCAGCTTCTCTGTCATTCCTGGCCCACCAGCTTGGCCAGGCAGGGTGGGAGCAGAGGGTTCAGGGAGGGAAACCACTGCAGAGTGAACGATGTGAACCCATCACCTGAGCCAGGGGTGCCACTGAAACACATCCTGGAACCAGCCCTGGGTCCAGCCAGGCAGCTCCCCCTGCCCTGGCCTGATCTCTGCCCTTGTGTCTTCTCCCCTGCAAGCCCTGACATTCCTCCTTCTGCATATTGGATTTTTTCTTTCTTTATTGGAGGGAGGGGCAGAGGGTCGGGACAGTTTTATGGCCGCTGTATTGATCAGTAAAATTTAATATAATCCCTGCACTTACTGGGTGATCGTTAAGGGGATGGAGAGCCGGTGAAATGTATTTTAAAAGAAATATTTTTCCATTTTATTTCCTCTCCGTTTTACTTCCTGAGTCTCTCTTCTCTTCCAATCTCCTCCTTTGCATCCCTTCGGAGATTTTTGACTGCGTTTCCCCAGCTTTCCTTTGATTTGATTAAGTATTAGGAGAAGAGTTACCCAGTCTGTGTGGTGCTGGACTCATTCCCCATTCCCTCAGCTCTCTCGCAGTTCCTGGATCTGTGGAATTTTGGGGCTGTTGGGAATAGGACTCCCTCTGGATTTATCCCAGCTCTCTGGAGCTCTGTGGCTGCAGGACCAGGTGGGCTCTGGTGTCTGGTGCCTGTGCATCCCCACGGAGCAGCAGCAGCCCAGAGCTGCGTCCCCAACATCCCAGGGAGGTCTGGAGCAGAAAAAATGACAGCTTGAGCTCCAAACTGACACAAATATCCCAACCCTGGAGCAGCTTCCGTGGGTGCTGCTGAGAGGAGCTGCAGCGTGGGTGGAACTCCTCCTCTGCACAGGGACTGCACTTTTCCTGCCTGGTTCCAGGCACTGGGAGGTTTCTGTGGGTGCCCTTGTGGCTCCGGGCGGGGGCACAGCAAACCCTGGATGCCAGCAGGGTGGGAAATCTCCGGGAGGCTCCTTCAGCCTCACCCCTGGTGAGGATGGGGCATTTGGAGCGGGGTTACTGCTCCGTTGCCTCGGAGAGAGAGAGCTGCAGCAAACGGAAAGGCAGCCACTACTGAAAATTATTTACATTTCCACCAAATAGTCTCCCTCCCCCCCGCAGCCGCTCCTTGCAGTCACTCTGAGCAGCGCCGGGCAGAGCCACCAGGGCCCGCGGGCGCCTGGCTGCCTGCTCGCTGCAGAGCCCCGCCGCTGATTTATGTGCTGGTTAATTGTCTCCAGCCATTAGTCTGCTCATCCTTCTCCTCGTTAAAGATGCAGCCGCCGCTAATGTCTGTAAATGAAACACATTTAAAAGGCGTTGCTCCCGGCCTGGCTCTGGCCGGGCGGGCGCTGGGAGCTGCCACCTCTCCCGGCTCTGGGGGCAGCCTGTGACCCTCGGGGGCATCTCAGCACCTCCGTGCCCACCCTGGCTCCCGGGCCAGGAGCCGAAGGGGCCCAGGGCCTGGGGGCTGCCCCGTGTGTCCCATCCCCTCCTGGAGTTACTGAGCCAGGGTGCTGGCTCAGAAGGGGCTGGGAGATGCTGCCAGCAGCTGGGAGGGACTGGGATGGAGGAGAGGGATTGAGTGAGGGTCCGGCACAGGGACAGGGCACGAGAGGGGACCAGAAGGAGCCTCGGAGCTGCTGGCTTCAGTCGTGGCCAGTCAGAGGCTCACGGTGCAGGTGCTGCTCCACAGGAGATGAGTGTTCCCAGAAATCAGGCCCAGGCGTTGCTGTGTGCCTGGTGCCTCAGCCTGGCCAGGCAGGGGTGGGAGCCACATCCCAGAAGAAAGGTCTTGGGAGGCTGTCAGGAACAGGGAGTCACTTACCATTTGTAAAGGAAATCTTTCCACGTGCCCTCTGGAATCCTGGGAAAGTTCAGGAGTCCATCCATCCATCCATCCATCCATCCATCCATCCATCCATCCATCCATCCATCCATCCATCCATCCATCCATCCATCCATCCATCCATCCATCCCTCCCTCCATGCTCAGATCGCTCTCCCACAGCTGGAATCCCACCTGTGTTCCTGCAGGTCCCCAGACTCTGAATTCCCAAACTGGCCGTTGCCATGGTGACCTGCAGCCCTCCAGGAGGCTCTTTGTCTCCTCCCTGACCTTTCAGGAGCTCTGGATCTCCCTGGAGCCCCCTTCCCTAATCCGGTTTTTAGGATACAATATTGTGCCAGTGGCAGGGCTCAGACTTTAATCAGCTTGGGAGTGCCCGAGGCGGGGCTGGGCTGCACCAGGGCACCTGCAGGGCTCAGGCCCAGCTCAGCACAGGGCAGGGCTCTGCTGGGGCTGCAGGGGAGCTCCTGGAGGGAATTCCTGCCCTGGGCACACCAGAGGGAATCCTCTGCATGGGCAGGACCAGCCCTCTCCAACCCCTTCCATGCGGCTCCTTCCAGGTCCTGCTGGAGCTGGGCTTTGTTGGGATCCCCAGAGGGACATCCTGGATCCTGCAGGAGGTCCCACAAGCTGGATATTCCTCTGCCTGTTGTATTCCCTGCAAGCCTGCGAGGTGGCCTTGGATAAATGCTGGACAGGGCCTCTTTTACAGGAGGTGGGAACAAAATTCCGCAGCTGATAGGTGGGAGTGAAGAAGTGTGGAGTGGTTGGGTTGGAAGGGACCTTAAAGATGATGCAGTTGCACCTCGCCGAGCCTGTGGCAGTGCAGTGTCCTCTGTCCTGCTGGACCAGCACCAAATTCGGGGCTGGGGATGCAGCTGCAGTGCTGCAGCTGTGCTGGGGAGTGTGCAGGAAGAGCTGAGCACTGAGAATGATCAGTGATCAGAGCAGAAACTCTTCCCAGCCGAAGCACCGAGAGCTGGGGCAGGACCTGGAGAGCTGAGACTGCCAAGTTCACCTTTATTAGGTGGCCCTGGGCTGAGAGCAGTTGGTTGGACTTTGTGCAGGTTGAGAAAATTCCTAATTCTTGAGTCTGAGCCTCAGGCAGGGGTGTCCCTTGTTAGAGCCCGGGCAGTGCCTGGAGTGTGACTGCAGCTGCGGGAGCTGCCTTTGCTGGGCCAGTTAAAAAAATGCTGAAATCCTTCAGCTATGTGCTAAGAGATCCCAATTTTTCATAAAATCCTCTGGTTGCCGTTCATTGCCTTTTCTCCTTCCCAGGCTGAGCCCCAGCTCTGTCCCAGCTCTCCTTGTGCCGGGTGTGGAACAAGCCCCGGACACCACGGCAGCCTCTGCTCCGAAGCTCCCGGGCCGAGGCAAAAGGAGCAGCTCCCAGGGAGAGTTTGATGTGTTAAAAGCTGTCTCAGCCTGTTTGCCTTATCTCGAGTCTTCCCTTTCCTCTCAGTGTCACCTTGGGTTTCCATTTGCTTTCGTGTTTTCCTGGGATTCTGCCTGGTTCCGTGGCAAATGGAGCGGAGTTCAGAGCCTGGAGTGTGCCCCTGGCCCCGTGTGGTGTCTGAGCTGGCACTTGCTGATGCCCCTTTGTGACCACGATGGTTTTAATTCTAAACCCATGGAAAACCTCCTGAAAGCACAAGATTCTTGGGGAAGGAAAACACCACTTCTGCTGTGGTGATGCTGCCTTCCATGGAGATCTCCTGGGTTCTGTCTCCACTGGATATATCCCGGTGTTCTGCACTCTCTGAGTTTTGTGGAGCCGCTCCAGAGAGAGGGAGTTGCATTTTCCTGGTGGATAAAACAATCCCTCCTCGTAGCTGAAGGTGTTTACACACCAGCACCTCTCCGGGCTCGATTGGGATGCAAGGCACTGTGCAAATGCAAAGATGTAATTACCCCATTTTTCTCTTCCCACTCCCTGCTCTCCTGGCTCCTCTCCTCCGCCCTTTCCGGGCCTTGTGCTGATGGCAGCGTTTATCTGCATTTGTCCTCTGTCCCTGACAGCCACTTATTGATTGGCATGATTAAAAAGAACTGATAATCACTTCACATTAATCCCATAAATGACTTAAGACACCAAAATATTTGCATAATGCATCTTAAAGGTGGCAGCTAAAAGAGGATAAGACCCAAAACTGCTTGGCACAGGAGAAATGGGCTTCCCACTCACCTGTGGGCTTGCTTAAGTAATGAGCCTCGTGCTTGCATAAGGAGCA
Source organism: Monarcha castaneiventris obscurior (assembly GCA_026261815.1). Lineage (NCBI taxonomy): Eukaryota > Metazoa > Chordata > Aves > Passeriformes > Monarchidae > Monarcha > Monarcha castaneiventris. The sequence goes on along the minus strand of JAMPIT010000002.1, from coordinate 1,962,207 downwards.
CTCGGAGGTGCTTTAGGGGGGAGATGCGATGGGTGCTCAGAGGCTTTGGGATCCGAGCATCCCTTCCCCCGCTGATCCCCCCCAGGGATGGGGCATCCCGGGGGGAACCGCGGGGCTGTTTGTGTCTGCTGCCTCCCGTGAAAATCTGGAGCCAGACGCCCGCTGAAAGTACCTAAAGACTTTCTGTCATAAACTTATCTGATTAGCAGCGAGCTAGACACAGATTAGCCCCTGCTGCAGCCCCGGGGACGGGCGCTGGGAGCACCGGGATCTGCTCCGGCAGCGGGGGGATATTTAAGGCAGATCCCTGCCCGGTAATTCTGCAGATAATGCACCCTCCGGGCTGCCCTGGCGGGCCCAGGTGAGGACACCCCGGCGGGAGGGAGCTGTGGCTGGGCAGGGAGGGCAGTGCTGCTGGTCTGTGGCGTTCTCCCCGAGTGTCCCTGGCTCTCCTGGCTGTCACCTTCCCTTTCCAGAGCGGCCAGGAGGCACAACAGCCCCGCTCAGCTCGGGCAGAGCCCCCGGTGCTGGGAGGATGGGGAGTTCAGCATCTCCTGCCAACAAAAGGGAGATGCTCCAGCACTGCCAGCTCCTGCCGGGGGTTCTGCCTTGCTCCTCCTCCTCCTCCTCACTCTTTGGAGATCATTTATTCGGAAATACTTTGCAACTGGAGAGTGGTTCGCCAGCAAAAGCATTCGATGAGATAGCTGAGCTGCAGTGTCTGCTACAGGGAATTGTTTTTTGTGTTCTCCCTCTCCATAGAAGGAATAAAAAACAGAAAGAAAGGACTAGACCAGCCTAGTTAGCAGCAATGTGATGCAAGGCGAACAGGCGAAATAATGCTGAATTGCTCTAACACAGCCTCTTTTCCCAGAAGGAAGAGCATTGTTTCAGGATCTGTTGGAGGGGAGAGTTGAAAATGGGTTTTGTAAATAAATCTGTCCCCTCAGCTCTGAGTAACGCTGCTGTCTGGGCTCGTGGTGGGTTTCTCTCTAAAGAGAAAAATTATTATTCAAAAAAATCTGAAAGCCTTTTGTCCCAGCAGTGATGGAATGGAAAAACTTAGGTTTTTAAGAATAGAAGGGTGGCAACTGATAGAAAACTATCAGTTATTTCAGTTCAAGTTTCCTATTAATTCTGGAGCAGATCTGCCAATTCCTACACTTTCAGTTTTTCCATCCTAGATGTGAGTCCTGGCCCACGCAAGTTATATCTGGCAGGGCTGGAATCAGCAGCTCTGGCAGCTGCAGGGTCCTTGATGGGAAATGAGAGGGAAGCTTGGGAAGGGCTCTGCACTCCCCAAAACCGAGGAGAGGTTACGGAGGCACCCCGTGGGTGGGAGGGAGAGAGGGAGGGGGAACCTCTCCTGCAGTTCAGAGGGGCTGGAGCACACAAAAGCCTCTCCCAGATGTGCTCACACGGGGGAAAATCAATTCTGGGGGGGCAGGTGGGATTTCCTTAACGTGGGGTTTTTGTGCTCTGCCGCAGCCGCGACAGCGACCTCTCCACCATCATCTCCAACCTGCACCAGAGCCGGCAGCTCGTTATGCCAGAGACCCAGAGCCGCTGCGAGTTCAAGAGGAGCAGCCTGGACGTGGGGCTGGCAGCAGCAGGTGAGGGTGGGCCACCTCCTGCTGCCCTGGGCTTGTGTTTTCCCTCCTGTCCCTTTGCTCCCCCGTCTGTTCCTTTGCCTGTTTTCTCTGCTTGTGTTACACTTTAGCTATAGGAAGGTTTTGAATATTCTGGCTAAAGATGGACGTGGAAGGGATTTTGTGGTGATGCTGAAGGCCTTTGGAGGTCCCAGCCCTGTGTTGTTCTCAAATCCAGTGGTCTGTGTTAAAGGAGCTTGCGCCAGCACAGGAGGGAAATGTCCCCAGGGCTGGTGCCAAGTGAAGCAGAAAGGCCTTGCAGAGAGCATGATTTGATTTGTAATTTCATTAATCAGAGGTTCCCCATGCTGCTGCCAGGCCTGCCAGCCCCTCTGGGAGCAGGATTGTTTGGGTTTCTAGTGCTACCTGGCTGGTTTTGGGTTGTTCCCCTGGTTTCAGCTGCACAGTGTGGAAACAGAAATGTTCCTGTGGGATCCTGCCCCGGGACCCCCTGGGTATCAGGAAGGGAGTGTGGGGAGGGATGAGCTGGTGGCAAACATGCAGAAGGCAACACGTGAGGCTCTGGAAGAAATAAAACAAGATCTGCTTGTTGATTGCAGGTTCCTTCAATTACAAATAAAGGTTGAGGAAAATCTGGGATTTCTGTCAGTTTTTATACTGAGTGATCCCTGTCCTTCCAAATCAGAGCTGGATCTCCCTCTGTGCTAATTTAGGCCTTTGCTGAAAATGCGTCTGCTTGTGGATTTGTCCATAGTTTTTTTGTCAGTCATTCTGTCGAGTGTGTAAATGAACCCCAGATCCAGAGGGGACCCCACACCTGACACCCTTTGGGAATGTCTTTGGAGGGTGAAAACTTTAATAACATCTCCATTCCCACATATGCCCAGGTGGGGTTTGTGGTGTCTGTGCATCAGCCGTGGGCAGCTGCCACACTTTGCTTTCACAGCTCAGTCTCCAATCTCATCATTAACAATTTCCAAAAGTCCCTTGCCCTGCACAGCTCCAAAAGCCAAACTGGCCACAGATCCATTTTTCCCTGTGACCCTGCTCGAGTCTGTGTGGCTCAGCTGACCCTGGGTGTCAGAACAGGGTTCAATATTGTTTGCTTTGCAGAGAAACTGCTGGGCTTGATCAGCATTGCTGGAATTCTTTGAGACCTGTGGCATTCCAGAAATGCAAAGGGTTCTTCTCATTCCCATCAGGAGGAAAGATGAGATGTAGAAGCTCTAATTCCTGTTGGTTAGAGTTGGTGTTCGAGGTGCTCCGGTTCGTTTCTTAAATTAAGAAACACTAAGAAATGGCCTCGAGTTGTGCCAGGGGAGGTTTGGGTTCAATGTTAGGAAAAATTTCTTGAGGGAAAGCTTTGGAGGAGGCTGCCCAGGGCAGTGTGGAGTCACCACCACTGGAGGTGTTCAGGTAAATGTGGATGTGGGTTAGTGCTGCTGGGTTAACGGTGGGGCTGGGTGATCTTGGAGGTCTTTTCCAACCTTAGTGACCCTGTGAAATGTTCCTTGAGTGAAAAAGAGGAGGCTCGTGCACACAGGAGGCCACGGAGCCAGTGACAAAGCTCTTGAGGACACGACAGGTTTGGGGTGTTGAGCAAGAGTTGGTTGGGTTGAAAAGAGTCAGGTTGGGAGGAGGTGTCTGAAGGGGCAGGGGGGATGTGTGACCTCTCCCCAGGGACAGTTCCACTCTGCCCTTTGGGGCTGTTCCTGCTGGCAGGGCTGGCAAGGGAGCGGGGTAATCAGGAACTGCTCCAGACACACTTTTCAGAGGTGGTGCTGGGTTCGTCTGCAGGGCTGGTTGTTGTTTAAACCATTTTGTTCCAGCAATAAGGGGAGAAGAGCCTTGCCCCCAGCTGCCTGCCCTGGAGAACAGTTCTGTGCACTGGGTTACGAGAACCTCCCCCTCAGAAAGGCACCTGCAGATAAACAATGCTGAATAAATGATGCTGCTGCCATTAGGTTCAAGAAGTCCTGCATCTCTCCTGGCTGGGAGCTGCAAGGCTCTCACAGGCCTGGGATCTGCTGCTGAAATGTTTCTGTGGCTGCTTTAGGGCTCAAGTTGGGCCCGTGGTCCCAGGGAGGAGGGAAGGAGTTCCCTGGAGTGCTGCTCCTGGAGTTCCCTGGAGCAGCACTCACCAGTGCCCGGGCCTGAGGTTCAGCACAGGACTGGGAACAAGGACAGCACAAATGGAAGAGATTTGCTTATTGCCAGCCCATAGGGGCAGCAAAAAGGCTGAGGCTGGCAGCGTTGGCTGGTTTGTGATTAATTTTGTGAGGGAATTCCTTGACTCGTGGTTACAGCCAGGATTAGAGGCAGTGTTGTAGCTTCGAACAGCATGGACTGGAAAATCGGCAGTGTTACTGCACCCTGAATGGTCTTTGAAATGCAGAAAGGGGCTGCAACTAATGACAAATAATTCTGTGTAGTTCTGGGGCTCTCCTGACTTCTGGAAGGGAGGGAAGGCTGGAGCCAGGGCTCAGGCCAGGGAAGAGGGGTGAGCCAGCCCCTTGGGACTGCACAGGGAACCGGGACAACCCCTGGGAAAGCAGCTTTGGTGATTCCCAAAGCTCCCAGAAGAGTTTCCCTGCAAACCATGAACGGTCTCTCCCCTCCTCCCGAGGTGGTTCTGCTGTGGGGAGTGCTGAGATCTCTCCTTGGTGCTAATTAAACTGCAGCCATGCTGGGGGTAGGAGGGAAGGAAGAGAGGAAGAGTGCATGGAATGGGGTCTGTGCTTCCTTGGGAACACGTGGGGGCAGCTGAGCTTTGGGAAGAGGCATAGGGACACCTGCAGAGGTGGAGAAGTGTCCCCAGCGCTGGGGGGAGCAGGCTGGGAGGGCAGGCAGGAGCCTAAGGAGGGGACAAAAGTCACTTCCAGCGGCTCAGGTAAAGGGGAGGCAGCAGCCAGGGCCCAGCCTGGCCCCACGAGGGGCTCCCCTGGAGAGGGCAGGATGGCCCGAGGAGCTTTAATCCTGCCTGAGACAGGCACAGAGGGCTGAGCAGGGCCAGGGCTGCCTGGCAGAGCAGAGCTGGGGGTTTGCTCCTCAAACAGGGCTTTGGAGCTCCTCCCAGCAGCCCTGGTGTGGCTGTCAGCAGGAGCAGCCCCCTCTGTCCCTTTTCTCAGGGCCTGGGGTGGGGAGGATGGAGCAGCCCCACAGGGTCTCAGAAGTGCCTCCCCCCAAGTGTGTGTGTGCTTTGCACGCTGCGTTAGGGCCTGAAGCAGCATTTTGCACCAGAGTCCCGGTCCTGAGGCTCTAATTCATTCCTCTCCTGCAAAAAAAATCCTGTTAATTTCTCCTCTTTCTCTCCTCAAACACCCTCTGTTCTGCAGTGCCAGATTTCATGAGTTTCCAGTTGCAGTAGGACTATTTGCATGGATAGAAGTGGAGGATTCAGGCTCCCTCCTGCTAGAGGAAGGTGGGTAGCTCTTCCCTCTCTTCCTTCTGCCCCTCGTGCCTGCAGGGAGTTGGTTTGGTGGCTGGAGATGGTCTGAGAGGGCACAGAGCAGAGACACAGCAGAGCCTCAGGTGCTGCCCCAAACAGGGACAAAATCACCGTGGTTCTGCTTAAAATACTTGGGGCTGAGGCTCCCTTGGCTGTGGTGTGGGGAGCAGCAGCAGGGCAGCTTTCCAGTGGGGCAGAGCTCCCTGAGAGCCTTTTCCCAGGGGTTTCTGGTCAGTGTGAGGGGGATGAGGGACCCCAGAGCAGGGCTGTCCTTGGTGCATCTTCCCCTGCAGCGATTCCTGTGGGAATCCCATGGCGTGGGGACAGTGTGTGACACCTTTGTCCCCACTTCAGGAGCCTGGCTCTCTTAGAGGCCCTGCACTCCTGGAGCTTTTGCAGCCCTGGAAGAGCAGAGTTCACCCACACGTCTCAAAAACGTCACGGCACTGCGATTTCTCCCTGTGAGATTGTTGGTTCTGTGTTCACCCTCTTGCCTCACCCTTCCACGTGGTGCCCTGTTGACTAAGCAAGGGAGAAGGAGGGATTTTTGGACTGTAAAGAGACTCAAATTGAAGAATTTGGGGTTTTTATTCACAAGGCAGTGCTCGTAACTCCCGGCGTGGATCCACAGCTGACCACACGGAGTTGTCTCACTCTCTGTGGGCCTAGCCCTGGATCCGTGTCCCTGCCATGGCCATGGAGGCCTTGCAATGACCTCGTTTGGCTTTGCACTGAGACCCAGAGCTTTCATATGCTAAGGAGGAGTTAATATTGGGGCTGGAAAAGAATTGGGATCAAGGATGTTGCAGCTAATGGTTAGAGACAGGATCCCAGCGAACAGCTGCTCTGGGGGCGCGGGATAATGAGCCGGGCTGCAGACATGTTTTCATTTAACAAAGCCAAACAACAGGGGAAAAAAGCAGCAGCCTTTATTGGACTGCTGCCTTAAATTGAGCAGAAAATCAGCACCAAATGGGCATCCAGGAGCTGGAAGCCCTGGCCCTGTTGTTGACGTGTTTTCCTGGGAAGGACAATTGTTTACCTTGGCAACGTGAGGGTCGAGGCTCTGTGTCCTCTGGGCCTGGAGCTGGAGCACTGTCCCCTCTGTGTGCTCTATTTAAATTCATTTTTATGTCTCCTGGAGCCTTGCAGGAGTGCGAGGTAACCAACAGCCTCTTGTGACACAAGCAGAGGTCTTGGGAAGTGAAGGAAAATTGGGAAAAGCCAACATGGAAGCGTTTCCTTTGGCTGTGCCAGCACTGGTCAGTGCAGGGGATTTTGCTGCTGGGAGTTATTCCAGGTTTTATTCCTGGCTGTCACCACTGGAGGACAAGGAGCCGAGGCAGTTTAGGGCCCTGTTGTTGGAGCTCGGTTAAGGTTGGAAAAGACCTCAAAGATCACTGAGGCCAAGCTGGGCAGGGTGGGGACGAGGAGTCCGTCCCTTCCTGGGGCTGGATCCACCAAACCCCCGGCCAGCACAGGCAGCAGCTTCAGAACTCCCCCAAACACCGACTGCTGCTCCTCCTGCTCCCTTCCCTGCAGCTCTGGGAAGAGCGAGATCATCCTGCTGCCAAAAATAACCCCTGCCTCCACCTCCTTCGCCAGGTGCCTTCCCAGGGAAGAGCTGGCAGCGGATCCCTGGTGCCCTGACAGCTCCCTGGTGCTCTGTACAGGCAGCCAGGAGCATGGCCCTGCCTTGTCCACCCTGGCTGCTGGGTGGCACCTGGGCACAGCTGGCACAGCCCCTGCCCGAGGCGGGGAGCAGGCTCGGAGCCTCTGCTCTGCCCCCTGCTCCTGCCAGGCCGTCAGGGGTGCCCAGGGGGTCACAGGTGACCAGGAGGGACCAGCCCTGCTGAGGGAAAAGGGGTGCAGGGACCTGTCTGTGTCGGGGAACAGGAATGTGTCCTGCTGCTGCCCTGTCCCCAGGAACAGCTCGTGGCTGCACCCCTGCACAGGCAGTGAGCAGCGCTTCGTGCCAGACATGAGCACACCTTGGAAGAGTTGTTTAAGGGTGGAGGGCTGGGCATGGAAAGGATTTTATTAATGATTTGCTGTGAGCAAGAAGAGGGTCAGCTGCCTCTTTCATTCATTTTTCAGCTCTGCACAATCTTTCTGTTCCCAATTCCTTTTCTTCCCTTTGCTTCTTTCCCCTTTCCTGTTCTCTCCCCTCCTCCCCGCATTTCTTTCTTCTCAAACCCTTTTTTCTCCACTTCCTTTTCCATTCCTAATCCCCATCTCACACACACACATCCTTCTTCCTTTCCATTTCTCCTCCTCTTCAGTTCCTTGTCCTGGTCCCTGCCCTCCCTTCCCCACTCCCTCCCTCTCCCGGCTCCTGGGGAAGAAGACAATTTGAAGGTTTTCCGCTCGGCTCTCAGCTGAGAGGCTCCTTCCCTCAAGCCAATCAATGGGAGCCTTTCAGCCCCACTGGGGCTTGGCAAACATGAGATCAATAAGTTATTAGCACCATTCTGTCAGCTGTAATGTGGAGATTGATCGGGGCCGGGGCTCCTGCTTGCTGCCTGGCACTTCCCCAGCCTGATAAAGATGACAGATTAAGGGAATAAGAAAAAGGAATTAAGGAGTCTGGCTGTCAAAGCTGTCACGGGCTGGAGGAGCAGCGTTTTTTTCAGGGGCTGAATGAGTGCAATTGGACATTTAAATGGTGCTAAGGGGGTACAGCACCACCAGCAGCTCTGCTGGAAATCGCTGCCCTCGGCCTTCCCCGTGCTGAGGAAACGCCGGGAGCCTTGGGAAGGAGCAGCTCTGCTGGGTCCTGGAGGGCAGCCCAGGCCTCTGAGCCCCGAAGAGGCTGCAGAGGGACAGGGATGCTGTCCCTGCCTCCCTGGCTGATGGGTGACATTCCCCAGGACAGGGCTCTGTGTGCCAGGGGAGCGGTGCCAGCTCTCACGGCTTTTTAGCACAGAGGGAGAAACTGGGGCCAGACAGGCTTTGCCCAAGAGGTCACAGAATCCCAGACTGGTTTGGGTTGAAGGGACATCAAACTCCATCCAGTGGCACCCCTGCCATGGGCAGGGACACCTCCCACTGTCCCAGGCTGCTCCAAGCCCCAGTGTCCAGCCTGGCCTTGGGCACTGCCAGGGATCCAGGGGAGTTCATGATCTGTCTGTCGGAACTGTGCTCAGGTCTCTGATTTACCAAACTTCCCCCTTCTCCTGCACCACCCACTGGAACCGGCTCCTTTCCAGGCAGGAAAATGTCTCCACAAGGCCTGGACTTGCAGCCCGCTCTCCCAGCTGCATTCTTTAAAGCTTTTCTGAAAGAAAGTTGGGATTCACAAGTTTGTGATTGCTAAAAAGCCTCTCTGCAGCATATAAAATTAATTCAGATCTCTCTCTTAAGTGCAGTATATCCTTTCCATGAGCGTTTTTCGTACTATGAATATTTACCACCTTTCCGTGGCTTTGGTGCATGCTGTAAAAAATGAATTTTGTAAGAACCTGGGAGCCAGAGGGATGTTGGAGCACCTTCCCTAATAAACAGCCTCGTTCCAGACAGGCAGCAGGATGGCTCCAGCACCTCCTGCCCCTCCCTCTGTTTCATTCCTTGGGATGTGAAATATTGGCCATTCCCTTCAGGTGCTGTGCTGCAGCTGGGGAGATGGAGCGTGAGGAGGTGGGAAGCAGCAGGGTACTGGGGGTGGTAGGAGGAGAGGCAGATGGTCCTGTGGAGCTGAGGAAGGGGATCCAGGCTGCTTCCCGTGCCCAGAACAGGCTGTTGGGTGTGTTACCCTCTGGGAATCCTGCTCAGCCCCCTCTTGGCCGTGTGCTGTGGTTAACTGGCATTTGAGGAAGGGTTGGCGACACCGAGCCAGCCCTTGGGGTGCTGCTGTGACCTGCACTGGGATCAGAGTGATGATGGGCAGTGGCTCTTGCTGGAGCCCTTCTCTGCTGCTGGGAGCAGTGGCTGCACAGCCAGGCTGAGCCAAAGGCCTCTGAGAGCGAGCAAAAAGAGAGAACTCTGGTTATTCCATAGTGTGAGCGAGCAAAAAGAGAGAACTCTGGTTATTCCATAGTGCATCCTCCTTGCTTTGCAGTGAGAGCCCGTTCCTGTGTCCCATCCCTCCCTCCCTCCCCTTTGCTGCCCGTTTTTCTCTGTTTCGAGCAGTCCCTTGTCCCAGGGAGCTCAAAGGGTGATGCTTGGGAGGGTTCACAGCCAGCCCGGGCTGTGCTGGGGACAGTCCTGAGCCAGCAGTGCCACGCTGCCCGTGCTGCCCATGCTGCCCATGCTGTCTGTGCTGCCCATGCTTCCCATGCTCTGTGCTGTCTGTGCTGCCCGTGCTGCCCATGCTCTGTGCTGCCCGTGCTGTCTGTGCTGCCCATGCTGCCTGTGCTGTCTGTGCTGTCTCTGCTGCCCGTGCTGCCCATGCTCTGTGCTGCCCGTGCTGTCTGTGCTGCCCATGCTGCCTGTGCTGTCTGTGCTGCCTGTGCTGCCCATGCTGTCCGTGCTGCCCATGCTGTCTGTGCTGCCCATGCTCTGTGCTGCCCGTGCTGCCTGTGCTGCCCATGCTGTCTGTGCTGTCTGTGCTGCCCATGCTGCCCATGCTGTCTGTGCTGTCAGGCTGCTCCTGCACAGCAGCGCTCCCAGCCGGGGTCTGACTGACACCAGCAGACAGATAAAGGTGTGGGGGCAGCAGGAGCAGTGAGATAACCCAGGGCACTCACTGGGGCTGGAGCCTGCTGCTGCCATGTCCCTGACACCATCACCTGACCTGCTGGGAGGGGGGTGCTGCCTTTATTTTGCAGCTGCTTTGGCATTCCCCGTGCAGAGACCCAGCAATATTCCCTGTCCCCTTCTTCCTTGCTGGAGCTCTCCCTGCCCCGGGAGCTGCCCTGCTCTGGTATTGTTCCAGGATCCCAAATCCCAGAATCTGACTGCTTCCCTGCCCCCAGCTTCCCCAATAATTTTTTTCCCCCATTCTTGTTGCCCTCAGTTAAATTATGACCCATTATTCCCATGACCTTGTGCTTGCCTCTGCCTTTGTTCCGTGGATTCCTGCTGGCGAGGGCCGGTGCCGATGGATCCCCCTCTCCTGCCAGCCTTTGTTGGGAGCAGCTCTGGGCCTGCTGAGCCCCAGCAAGCTGGGGCAGCTCCTCACAGAAGCCCGTGGCTGGGAGAGGGAGCCCCCAGGGTGTCCCCAAACCTGCTGTGTTGGACACAGGGACAGGAGGAGTGGCTGGGATGGAGCTCCGGGCTCGGCTGAGCGGAGCAGCTCCTCTGGTGGGAGCCTGTCTGTGCCAAAGGAAGAGGGGAAGATGCTGCCAAGACATCTCAGACTGGCCAGTGGGGATTGTCATCCTCAGGGCTGGAGTTAAGAGCAAGGGAGGATGTTTTCCCTCTCTTAAAATAATGGGGAAGGAGGTGGAAGAGGGGCTCTGGTCTCGCTGGATGCTGGCTGGCCAAGCCTGGGTGGTTTCCCCTGGAAGTTGGCTCCGTTCTCTGTTTACTCAGGACTTCGTGGTCCAAGAAGCTCTCAGAGCAGGCCCAGTGCTGTGCATGGGGAGCGTGAGATAGGTCTCGATCTCTTCCCATTGTGCTGGAGCAGGAGCACAGCACAGGAGAGTTTGGTGCAGTCCCTCGGCCGAAACTGGGGCCCTTTGCAGCCCGTTCAGCAGCGCTGGCAGGGCAAAAACCTCGTGAGCAGCTCATTAATCTCCCTTCTCCAGGTGACTGCTGTGCTCAGCTCTCCCCATGAGTGTCCTTGGTGCAGATTCCCTGTGAAGGGTGGGGATAAAGCCCCTCTGTCTTTGGGGAAGCCTAGGGATAGGTTTTCTAATCTCCCCAGACTTAGGCTCCCAAGTCCTCTCCTCAAAGCTGATCAGGAGGCTTGGGGTTCTTAGATGTGTTGGTGAGGATGACTCTTAAGCCAGGCAGCTCTGCTGAGTGCGGGGAGGCTGAGGATTAGAGCAGGGCAGGAGACAAAATAACCCCCCCAGGCTGGCTGCCACACCAGCTGGTTTATGGGGCCGTGCCCACGTCCTTTCTCCTGCTGCTGCAAAGCCCGGGGTGATCCCTGTGCTGGGGACAGAAGTGGTGTCCTGCTCCAGCTGCTTCCCAGCCCCGTCTCCATGCCCCACTGCAGGAGCGCAGCAGGTGAGTGCTGGGCTTCCCACGGAAGAGGGGAGGAAAAAGTCCACTCTGATTTCCACAGCTTTGGGGAAAATGTTGGACTTTGTCCCCAAATCCTCCCTCCAGGTCACTTCCTGTGCTGCCTTGCCAGGCCAGCAGGAGCCTGGGATGGGATGTGGGATCTGGGGACCTGTGTGGGAGGCCTGGGTGAGGGGGTTTGTGCTCAGGGCTGTGCTGCTCTGCTGGCAGTGGGTGATCAGTTTGCCTGGGGCTTCCCCCAGCCCCCCTTGCTGGTGATACTGCCTGGCCTGGTTTCATAACCCCACAGTTCCACTGATAATGTCTTTCATTTTCAGCTGTAATATTAAAAACTGCCCTGATTTGGCTTCCTTTCAACTGCAACGCTTTGTAAGAAGGCAGGAGAGAGGAGGCAAAAGCAGGGATTTGGGGAACAAAACCCCGGCCATCCCTCCCCATCCTTTCAGGTGGATGTTGGCTTCTGCAGGTGCATGGGCTGAGTAAAATCTGTCTTGGGGCTTTGTGGTCGATGAGCAGCAAGGCACAAAACGCACAACCTGTGTCTGGGAGGGTGCTGAGACATCCAGGAGCTGCTCTGCCAGCTCATTTGCAAAACATATTTGGTTTTGCTGCTGCTGCTGCTGGTGCTGGTGCTGCAAAGTCAGGGAGAGACGGACTGTGGCTGCTCCCATCTCGGTGTCCTGCTCTTTGTGTCAGGGCAGAGAGGGGTTGGGTGGGTGGCAGGTGAAGATCCAGGGCTGGATGGGGACTGCAGGGTCCTGTGGAGGGGCTGGGCAGGTGGCAGTGGGGCAGCAGAGCTGTGCACAGGGCTGAGGCAGTCAGGAGGAGAGGATGGGTGCTGGAGCACAAACGCCTCGCTGAGGCTGTACCTGGGAGCTGGGAGTTCGCTGGGACCTGCCTCTTCCCTCCTTGCTCGTCAGGAAGCAAAGATGGGGTTTGACTTCTTAAAGCACTGGGCTGGGACTCCGAAAATTGGAGTTTGGTCCTGCACTCTGCTCCTGACTCGGTGCATATGGGGTGGGTGTAGCAACATCTCTGTGATGATCTTTATGGTGATCTTTATTCCCTTTTCCTTGCTCACTGTATCTCTTGTGGGTTTAATCCCCACACTTGTGGGGCCAGAGGCATCTCTGCCACACTGCAGGGTTCTGCCTGAACTGCAGAAATAAATAAAAAAGAGGAAACGTTTCATTCTGTGATGTCACTGAAAAACTGCCGGGGGCAGCCCAAGCCCAGAGTCAGCGCGTGGGATTTGGTGCTGTGGGACGAGGTGAACCGGAGGTGCCGGGAGGATCACCCTGGGGAGAAATGTGGGATTTCTCTGGAGGGAATCTGGACTCTGTGGAATCCGGACCCCTCTCCCAGGGGCAGATGTCCCACCTGGCTGCTCCCCTGTGGGGCTCGGGGGTCAGAGGGGGCTGGTGGCAGTTCAGAGTTCCTGAGTGATCCTGGTCTTGCCCTGCCCCGGTGCAGCCGGCTGGGAGGGAGATGGGGCTGCTGACGTGTGCGGGAATGGCATGGGAATGGCTGGGAATAGCTGGGAATAGCTGGGAATAGCAGGGCCCGGCGAGCGTCTGCCGGCAGATGGGCCCGGGGGTGGGAGAGGAACAGCGGGAGGGAAGCAGCGATGGGGGAACGAGGTGCCTTGGCAGAGCTGTGAAACCAAGGAATCTTCACTGCTCGCATTCCAACTGCTGTCACATGGAGCCTGTGCTTCTGTCACCAGCTCTTTTCCATGGAGACTCCTCTGCCTCCAGCCCCGCTGGGCTCTGCTGCCTCCTGCCCGGGCTGGGAGGGGCGAGCGGAGCAATGGGACTCGTGTTGTTCCAAAGCCACAAATCCTGGCTGAGAACAGTCCTGAGGAGGAGCAGGATAGATGGTCTTGGCCTCCAGCACTGAGGGTTTGCAGTGTCAGGGTAACGTTTCCAGGAAAATCAGCATGAAGGATGGAGCGTTCCAGGGGGAGGGAGCTGCTGGCTCTGCTGGTGCTCCCTGGCCAGGTACCTGCGAGCTTGGGAAGCTGCGAGGGGCTGTGGAGGAGTTGTGTAAGGGGTAAACTGAGGCAGGAGGAGTGAGGAAATGCCGATGGTGTGGACAGGCTGACTCGGCACCTGGGATGGGAAGTGCTGAGGGAGCTCCAGCGCTGCCACCAGCGCTCCTGTCCTTCCCTGGCTCTCCCCAGTCCCCTGTGTTTTGTTGTGTTTCCTTGGCTTTGGGCTCTGCACGCTCACAAGCCTCTGCGTCGCCTCCGAGTGCCAGTTCTGCTGAGGGATTTGGTGACAGGGTCGTGGCAAGCTGAGTTTGGAGGCAGCCTGGGCTCTTCAAAGCCTTGAAATGCCACTCGGAACTTGGCAGAGCTGCCGGATTGCTCCCTGGGCAGAGGCACCTGCTGGGGCTGCTCTGCTCAGCCCTGTGCTCTGATCCCCTGATAAATCCCTGCCACGGCAGCAACCTGGGCTGCTCAGCTGCATTCCAAGTGATGGGGAGTGATCCTGAGTGCAGGGGACAGTTGCTTGGCTGGAAATGTCCCCTGGAACAGCGATAATGTTGTTGTTGTTATAAATAGGACCGAGGGGGTTTGTAACCTTCCTTAACCCCCACGTTTCGGGCACACTGCAGCAGCCTGGCTGTGCTGGGGCTCACAGGCAGATCCAATCCGTTCTCACTCAAATATGCTGCTTGTTTGGGAGATTTTTTTTTTCTTTCTTTCTTTTAAGATGCTGCATCTTTAACAAGCCCTTGATAGATGAGAATTTGATGCTTGCAGTGACAAACAGGCTCTTCCTTCCTGCCCATATGCACCATCATGCTTTCAGTTTCCCCAGCGTTATTAGGGGAGGATATCGATTCGAAATCTGCTCGGGGACGCTGTAATTGTGTATTAGAGATTTGGTGCTGGTTTGGAGGGCTGCAGTAATGCAAAAGGCTTGAGTGTTTCCGTGCAATCCAGAGGGGGAAGATTGCTGAGGACCTTGAGGTTTTGAAGGAGGAGGGGGGAGGGAGGGGGAGAGACTGAGAGAGAGAGAGAGAGACAGAGAGAGAGAGAGAGAGACAGAGATACTGTGGTAGGAAGATTCAGAGATCTGTTGTGCTTTTTTTTTTTTTTTTTTCCTGTGTTGTTTTTTTCCTCCCCTTCCTCTCCCCCAGTTGCTTTGCATCAGGGCATGAAAGGAGTGGAAACACCGGGGGGACAAAAGGCACCAGAGCAAATGATGAAACTCAGTAAGGAAATCAACTGGATTCAGAATTTATGGCTTGAAAACGTTGCATTGATCAGTGTATGAATAGTCATTATGTGCTTTTGGGCTGCGTGATTAGGAAAGCAGATCAAGGCTCTCAAGATGATGATTTTTCTTACTTTCATTTTTTTCTCTCTCTGCTTGTAATATCTCTCTGTGTGTGTCTGTGTGAGAGAGAGAGAGCAGCAAAATACCAAAGTCTCTCTGGTCGCTCCTGCACAGAGGAAAGTGCAGCCTTCTCTGACACTCAGCTCTCTCATCTCTCTCCTAGATGAAATTTTAGGCAAGAGAAGAGTATGTTCTCCCAACAGCAGCAGTGAGTGTCCTTTAGAGAGCAAGAAAGCCCGAAGTGAGTCCCCAAAGGGTAAGTGCTGCTTCTCCCTCCCCCACCCCTTCCCTTTCTTCTCCTTTCCCGTGAGTGGAACTTAATTGAAATTAAGGAGGGAGGGCTGTGGGGTGGGAGCTGTGTCTGGCACTGGGGGTGCAGGAGGAGGCGACCAGGGCTCTGTTTTTCCTTTATCTCCTCGGAGGGAGCCTTGCAGGGCGAGAAAGGGGATTGCCTCTTAATTACAGTAATTGCTTGATGATTAAAAAAAAGCAGGCTGCAGCCTTTGAGGTGGATTTTAAGGGGTGTTCCTACTTTTTCAGGCAGAATGTCTTGATTACATGTTTAATATAAAAGGTACACACGAGCTGATCGTGCTGGCATCTGCTCCTTTAAAGGGAAAAAAGGAGCCTGTCAGGGAGAATGGGGCTGCTGAGTTTTCTCTTATGCATTTATGGCAGCGTTCCTATAGAGATGGAATCTGCAGAAGGTTTCTCTATTTAGGGTTTGGTTTGTTGTTGTTTTTTGGGGGTTTTATCTCTTGATTTGCCTTCCAGTTCTTTCCTATAAACACGATTTTTAAACTTTCTTTACGACTGGCAAAGTGGGATGGGTAATGGAGCCTGCAGTTAATGAGTTTGTCTCCAGGTTGAGTAAATGAGGTTTTGCAGGCCGTTTACTTAACGGCTTTGTTGTTAATATCAGACTAATTAGCTGTCAGTAATACCCACCTCCATCCCTGTGCCTAAACCTGCCCTCTCTGGCCATTAAAAACCCAAAGCAGAGCAGCTGGGTGAAGCTGGATCCTGCTCCCTGTGTTTGGAGTCCAGCTGAGACTCCTGCAGGGGTGGATTCCCAATAACCCGTCCAGGGACTCTCAAAGGGCACTTCTTGCAGCAGTTTGTCCTGAGGCTTTCCTAAACCACGTCCTTGATATTCTGCTTTATAAAGATCTGTTGTGGGGACCTGTTCTGCAGCCTCATTTCACAGAATGTTCCCGTTCCTTCCCTCCCTGTGCCCAAAGGATGATCTGAAGGCAGAATTCTCTGAGAGGATGTTGAGTGCTGGTGTCACTATAGAAAAGACTAAATCCTCCCTGATGTAACCCTCTCGTGCCTGTTAACCCTTCTAGAACAGCAGAAGTGCCTCAGATTTTACTGGGAACCCTTTAAACTGCTCCTCTTTATCTGTTTTCCTTGATTGTTCCCCATCTGCTCTATTGCTGTTATCCCTGGAATGTTTCTGGTGGCTGTGCAGGTGAGTTCCAGATGATGCTTCCACAGGTTCATAAACAGATTTGTTCCACCAGACATGAGGCTCCTGGGACACATTTTCTATTTTGCTGTTCCTGCTGAGGTTGTGCCCTTTGTAATTCCAAGTTCGTGCCTGGGAGCTGAGTCCAGGGAACAGAACCTGCGTGGGCTGGATGGGAAGGGGCTGAACTTTAACCAAGCCCTGTGAAACCAAGGGATTGCCTTTGGATTCGTCCTCAAAAAGTGCCTGAGCTGGCACAGATGGATGTTTTTGGCATGGGAGCATCAGGGTCAAGTGATCTCGTTCTGTTCCTTTCCTTTGGCCTTCCCACCTTTTTTGTGGGCTGAGGGCAGGGTGAGGAGCCCTTGGCTTTGCAGGAAGCACTCGGGATCTAAATCCTGCTCCTTAGCTCCCAAAGTTTTAGGGATTCCCCTGACTTTTTAACAGAGGGGTTCCCAGGAAGCCCCGAACAAAGCAAAGTTTTGTTTTCTACTCCCACTTTGAGGTGAGACAGAATGGAAATTGGGAGCTGGGCCTTTTGCTGATCTCCCAGTGGTTTTTGTTAGATCCTTGGGGAGCCCCTGTTCCCTCCAGAGCTGTGCAGGAATTTTAGGCCAGGCTGTGCCGATGCTGGAATTGGAATAGTGAGGGGCTGAGATTCCTGTGCTTTGGGGCCATTATCTCAATAGTGAGGGGCTGAGATTTCTGTGCTTTGGGGCCGTTATCTCAATAGTGAGGGGCTGAGATTTCTGTGCTTTGGGGCCGTTATCTCAATAGTGAGGGGCTGAGATTTCTGTGCTTTGGGGCCGTTATCTCCCCACCCCGGTGTGGAAAGGGGGTCACAGGAGGGGCTGCACCCAAGGTTTGTGCCCTGACCCCCTGCAGTGACTCCCCTCAGGCTGAGCACTCCCATCCTGCTGGGAGCATTCCTATGGCATGGATGCCATGGGGGAAACAATCTCTGTGTTCCCAGCTCTGCCTGGAAACAAGGATCCACCTCGTGTGGCAAACCACTTCCAAATGGGATGGCCCCTAATGGATTCTCACCTGGGATTTGGGCACTGCTGCTGTGGGGCAGTGCTGGACTGTGTGGGGCTTTGGCTGGGACCCAGAGTGCAGTTTGGGATTCGGGAACGGGAAGGGCTGGTTGGAATTCAGGCTCTCATCATCCCCTTGCTGTCCTGAGCCGGGGCTGCAGCATCTCCTGGGACCCTTTCCCTGCATCCTGGAGGTCCCGTGCCTCCTGCGGGTGCTGCTCCCACACCTCCCGCATCCCGGGGGTGGCGATGGGCTCCGGGCAGGCTCTGCCCCTCTCCACCCCACGCCGACCCTGGCAGCAGCTCCGGCTCGGGAAGAGCCTTGGAAAAGCAGCGCTGACCCCGTGGCTGCGCTGGCGCTGCCGTGGCCGCTCCTGACGGGGCGAGGGGAGCACAGGCGGCCAAGGAGATCGCTGCCGCTCCTGGGCTGAGCGAAAAAACACCTGTAGGGGCTGGAAACCCTTGCAGAGGGAAGCAGCCTCCTTCCCTTCCCTGCCCCCGCCGCAGAGCTCGCTCCAGGGATCAAAAGGGAGCCGTGTCTCGGAGGAAACGGGGCCGCTGTCAAACAGAGCAGAACGTTCCCGGTCTGCTGTGAAAATGGGAGTGCCTCGGAGCCAGGGCTGTGCTGGCAGGGCCACAATTCCCCCGTGAAACCCTCGCTCCTGCCTGGCTGGAGACCTCCTTCCCCACTGCCTGGAGACCGAAATGAGGCTGGAGGATGGCAGAGAGGGAGAATCGGGAAGAGCGTTTTGGTTCCCGTGTGAGCTGCTGGAAAGCACGGCTGGTAGGAGCCCTGGGGGGGACTGGAAAGCAGGCTGGAAGAAGTGCTGGAAAACACGCAGGGAGCGATGTTGGGCTCACCCCCTGGGGGGGTGGATGAGCTCACAGGCTGCTCCTGCTGCCATCCTGCTTTCTGTGCTATTGTGGCCCTTTTAAACCACAACAAAATCTCACTGCGTCTCTGGTTAACGAAGGAGCCCAGAACTGGAGCTGGACTGCAGCTGAGCAGTTCAGATCCAGCCTCTGTCCGTTTGTCCCTCTCCTTTGGGGGGGACATCCCTATGCTGGTGGCTCTGGCAGCTGCCCAGGTAGGCCCAGGGGAGAAAGGAGGTTTTGGCCCCGCTCTTGCTGACAGCACCACTGCCCCCCAAACCCAGGCTGCTGCACATGGGGGAGTGGGCACAGGCAAGAGAAGACCCTAAAGCTGCTGACCAAGCCCTGGCCTTGGGTCTGGGGTGAGATGGGTTTGCTGCAGGTTCCTCGAGCTCTGACTGGGGTTGAAGAAAGGGACCCTTGGCCTGTCTCGGGTTTGTTATAGGACAGGCTGGGTGCATTTTGGACTGTAGGACAGTTTGGCATTGTCTGGGGAGGATGAGCCTCAGAAAATGTTGTGGAGAGGCCGTGCAGCAGTGGAATGTCCTTCGGTCTGTGCAGAACCCGAGTGCCCTGGCAGAGGGTGGGAGAGGGATGGGAGCTGGGAGGGCTGGGCTCCCCGGGGCTGGGGTGCACGGGGGATGTGCTGGGTCTGCAGAGGGCCCAGCAGATGCCTGCCTTGGCTCTGCCTCCCCAGGGCTGTGCCAGAGTCCATTTCACACCTGGCGGCTGCAGGAGATTTGGCGAGATCAGTCTCCCGCATTACCCCTGGTAATGACAAAAGCAGACAGCAAAGCTCCAGCAAAGCTGGAATTACTGCTGGCTGAGTCATGTGAAATCTTCCAAGTTTTAAGCATGGAAATCCAGCCTTTCCCTGGATTCCTCCTTCCTCTTAGCCTCCCCTCGCCACCCCCATTCTCCCTCCCCTCCTTGCACCTGAAATCTGCTCTGCGGCTGATCCGATAGAGTTTATGGTAATTAAGTGTTATTAAATCCCCTCCCCCCTCCCTTTTTTGCTCTAATGACACAGCTGTGGGGGGAAAAAAAAAAATCGGTGTTTTTCTAAATCAGGTCTGTGGCTTTGCTCCTTAGACCTTTGGGTAAGAGCATCAGGAGGAACTGAAACCGTGAGCTTGTGCATCCCTGGGGGAGGTAGCAGAGGAGGAGGAGGAAGAGGAGGGAATCCTCCCTGGTGGGAAGGAGACCTGGAAGGGAACTCTGCCCTCTCCTCCCTCCCCTGCTGCTTCCATGGGTGTCTTGCAGGTTTGGGGTGGGATTGAGGGACTGTTTCCAGAGCAGCCCCTGCCTTTGGGGTCTGGTTTTTGGGGTGGGGGACCCAGGACAGGGTGGGAAGGCAGCTCCTCATCCCGGCGGGCCCCGGGAGCAGCCTCTGAAGCCAGGATGTGCTCAGGGAGCCCGCGGGGCCGGGGTGCAGATGTGTGTCACTGGGGCAGCGAGCTGAGGCTGCAGGGACACGCAGAGAGCTGGGCTGAGGGCTGGCCTGAGCTGCAATCACTCCCCTCCTGCACCGGCCTTGGGAGCCAGGGATGCCACCCTTCGGTACTGAAATGCTGTGCAGCTCAGACTCTATTATTATTATTATTGTTGTTATTATTATTGTTATTATTATCATAATCATCATTATAATTATCATTGTTACTGTTATTATCATTATTCATTATGACTTATTTTTATATTTTATTACTGTTATATTTTATTATTATTGTGGTGATGATGAGGATGACGAGGAGGAGGAGGATGATGATGATGATGTGTCCCTCCTGTGTTTTGGGGAGAGGGTAGCTTCATTACAGCTGCATCCCCCACAGCCTGAGCCCCTGTGCGGGGCTGTGCCGTGGTTTGGGTGTCAGACAAAGGCAGCAGCAGCCCCTGAGCTGCTGTGGCAGGGCCTCGTTTCACAGCCACTCTGCCTCCTGGGCCGTTCCTGTGTGCCCCAGACTTTCCCTTCTCCCACCTGCGGGCCGGAGCCGCGGCCCCTGCCGGCAGCACTGCCGGTGCCCGGTGCCAGCCCCGCGGCTCCGGTGCCAGCCCTGCAGCAGCATCCCCTGCCCGGCTCCGGGGCTGTGCCGGCCGCAGCAGGAGGCTGGAGGAGCAGCAGGGACCGGGGGCTCTGTCCCTCCCCGAGCACCGCGGTGGTCCCGTCCTGCCGCTCCCTTCCCCTCTGCCTGCTCTGAGTGCGCCTGGGAGTTCCTCTCCGAGTAATGAAAAGGCTTTGCCTGTGGGAAAGATCCGAGATAAAATAGTGTCGGAGCAGCCAAGGCGGAGAGCAGTAATTACTGCGAGCTGTGCTTACAGTAAACACAAAACCCCTGCGGTTTTCTCTCCCTGACTGCCAGGCTGGGATCCCTCCTGCCCCCGGAGCAGGCAGGGCCTTCCCCAGAGCACCTCCCTCCCGGGATCTGCAGTCATTCCGGGAACGGGGAGAGGGAGGGGCTGATCGGGATGGCCTCGGGGTGCTTGGCCACAGGTCCAGATGGGAAACAAGCTGCTCCTGAGCTGTCCCTTTGAGAGGGGGCAGGTGGATGTCAGCTCTGTCCCTTGGGGGTGTGAGCTCTGTCCCTTGGGTGCTCGAGCATCTCTCACTTCCTGGTGTCCTTCGAGTGCTCAGAAAGCTGGGGGAAAGAGGTGCCTGTCTGGTCAGGTATGAGCTGAACAAAGAACTCGCATCCCCAAAGATGAAGGGCTGAGAACTCGGTGAACTCTTCCATCCTCCCTGTCCCCTTTGAGAGCACAGAGCTTGCAGGTGATTTGTGCTGTTGCAATGCAGTGCTTGGTGCTTTAGGGGAAAGGGAAAAAAAGGTTGGTGAGGTTTTTTGTGTGCTGTGGACTTTGCTGTAGGTAAATTTGGAGATTTAGTAGGTTGCAGGTGGTCTTGACCACATTTGATGGTACATCTCGAGCACAAGGACACTGATGTGGCAGCTTGGCCCATCAGGCCCAGTGGGGACAATAGAGAGCTGTGAGAACTGGTGCTGATGTCCCTTTACCCCTCTGTTTTTGCACTGTCTCTGTACTTACGTTGATTTTGCGCTGTATTTCTCTCTGAAAAAAAAAAAACCCAACTCTTTGTGCTCCCCAGAAAACTCTCACACGCCTCTGCTGGAGGAGGCGGTGACGCAGATGACCCCGGAGGAGCACTACAGGCGCATGATGTCAGCCCTGAACGAGCACGGCACCTTCGAGGAGCAGCAGCAGCAGCGGCTCTACCAGCTGGCCAACAGCATGGCAGTGCCCAGCCACGGAGGTAGGGCTCTGCTTCCTCGGGGGATGAGGCTGGGAGACGTCCCTGAGCCCTGGACTCATTTGGGATGAGTCTGGGAGATGTCCCCGAGCCCTGCACTCATTTGGGATGAGTCTGGGAGATGCCCCCGAGCCCTGCACTCATTTGGGATGAGTCTGGGAGATGCCCCTGAGCCCTGTGTGCACCGAGGGGCTGATGGGCTGCAGTGCTGGCTGTTTCTCGTGCCAGGGATGCACGTGGTGTGCTGTAGCTGCTGAAGGGGGTCCTGCTGAGCCTTTGTCCATCTCTGGGGAGGGATCTGCCCTTGGCCGTCTGTAAATGCTGATTCCTTCTGCAGCCATCCATGGGGATGTGCTTTTCCTCACTGGAATGCAGCAGCAGCAGCAGTGCTCTGTGTTTTGCAGGAGAGCTGAGGGGGGTCCTTCTCTTCCCTTGTTTCAAGGGTTTGTGTCCATCTGAGTGTTTGGAATTTCCGGAGTGAGAGATTTGGGTTGCGGTGTGGGATGGAGGCAGTGCCAGCCCCTGCTGGCATTTAGGGATAGGAATGGTGGGATGATGTTGCTGCCTTCTCCTGGGGCTGGAGCGGCGTCTGCAGGTCCTGCAGTCCCGGGATTTGATGAGTCCCACACGGACTGAGGGGTTGCTGGAAGGTTTTCCCAGCGTTTTGGAGGGAGCTGGCTGAACCCAGCGCGTCCTGGGCTGTGCCTAAAGGGGGCACCAGGCGGTTGCGGGATCACCTTGGATCCACTTGGATGCAGGATCCTCGAGCATCCCTCCGCAGCTGCGGGCTCCTCACCCGCTCCACGTGCCCTCGGCTGAGCAGAACCTGCTGGCACTGGCCCAGCTGGATGCCGAGCAAAGCCGTGCCCTGTCCCGAGTCCTCTCCTGCAGGGGAGGGAAATAACTCAGCAGCATCAGGGACGTGGCAGAGCTGGTGCTGTTCCACAGGGCTGGAGCGTCACTGAAGGGCAGAGCCGTGCAAGGATCTGTCCCTCTGCTGCTGCCTGCCCGAGGTGTGCAGGGCTGGCACATGCCCGCCTGGCTGAGGCAGGGCAGGAGCAGCAGCAGCCTCAGCAGAGCATCCAGCGAGAGCTGGAGGAGAATCTCTGGTCTCGAGTGTAAATCCCCAGGGCTCCTTGTTAGGTTAATGAAGAGGCTGTCTTCTTTTCCACTCTGTTTGATTTGATTGGCTTCTCTGGGGGCAGGAAGGCGATTGCTGCGGAGGAAGGATTTGCTTATCAGCAGAGGCCCGGCACAAACCTGCCCCAGCCCCCGTGGGGAGCATGGCACCAGCTCTGGGTGGTGCTGGGCTGTGCCAGGCATGGCAGAGCTCCTGCAAACTCAGCTCATGGCTGGGGTGCCACAGGGCTGGAGTGGCACGGGGATGGTGGGAACAGAGGGAGGGACAGGGTGTGACAGAAGGGTGGCACTCACAGGCAGGGACGTGCTGGATGTTCAGATGTGACTGTGGCTGTGCAGCCCGTGGGGAGCCCAGCAGAGCTCAGACATGGCACAGAATGTGACCAGCATGGGCACAGACACTGGCCCCGGGTGGCTGCTGGGCACAGGGACATGTCCATCCCGCCAGGGTGTGCTGGGGGACAGCTGGGATCACCCCTTCCCCCCAAATAGCGAGAGCAGCTCGTTACCTTGAGAGCCTGACGTGTTTTTATGATGATGATTAAATTGTCTCATCAGCATTTGTTGGGGGGGGTCACGCTGGGGTTTTGGGGTGGGCAGGGGGGGAGGAGGTGCCTGCACAGCCAGACTCGCTCAGGGAACACTGACAAGACAAAACTTGGTGTATTTTTGGATTGTCTCCACACCACAGGGCTCTGGTTGGGCTATAAATTATTAGTGCCAGTACAAAGCGCAGTTTATCTGCGGGCTCACATGGAGGCACCAATAACATTAATAATTTAAAAAATGTTAATAATTTAGAAATCTTTTTTTTTTAATTGCTTTTCAGCCCCCCTCCTCCACCCCCGTTCTCCCAGTGGCATTCATCCCACATTCTGAATTCAGTCTGTCTCTGTGCCTGGAACCTCCATCCGCCAGCGTCCCACTGTCAATCAATCTGATTTCCCAACTGTCAGAGTGCAGGATTGTAAATAACAGATCCTCGGGGGGGTCTGGGCAGCAGGGAAGGGGCGCAGGGGAGGGGAGGAGGGGGAAGGGGAGAGGAGAGGGGGTGTGTGCGGGGGTTGTTGCGGTCATTCAGGATCAATGCGGCTCCTGGAGCTGGCTGCACGCCAGGCTTCTAAATTACAGCCGCCGTGGCAATCAGGAGTGACCTGGGTTTTTCAGATAATTAATTTATAAACATTGGAGGTGCGCGGTCTCCCTGGCTCGGCGAATTCTCTGGGCTTTCTCTGTGATCTGATGGTGTTTGGCTGTTTCTCATGGACTTGTGCAGTTCGAAATTGTCATTTCAGTGTCCGTCCCCTCGGCCGGGGGCATGGGGACAGGGCCAGGAATGTGGCCAGAAATTCGGGCACCGCTGTCCCCCTTC
Source organism: Monarcha castaneiventris obscurior (assembly GCA_026261815.1). Taxonomy (NCBI): domain Eukaryota; kingdom Metazoa; phylum Chordata; class Aves; order Passeriformes; family Monarchidae; genus Monarcha; species Monarcha castaneiventris. Next base: position 1,938,518 of record JAMPIT010000002.1, on the reverse strand, counting down.
CTGCCAGCAGGAACAGCAGCTGTGGGAATGTTCTCAGCCCACCTCGGGGCTTCAGCCCTGGCCGGTGTTTGATGCTGTGATTGATGGAGCTCGGCCTGGGCTGGGCACATCTTGGTGCCAGCAGGGACAGGGGTGCCTGGGATTCCCAGAACCGAGGGAAAAGAGCCTGGTGGGAAAAAGGAAGACAGGGAGGTGGGGAGTGTGGCATCGACAGGGTTGTGCAGTGCTCCTGCAGCAATGTGGCTTTACAGATCAGCTGTGGGAAGAGGTGGATGTGCCGCTGGATGTGAGGGCTGTGCAGGGTCAGCGTTCGAGGTGTGATGCTGAGATAAACCTGCCTCTGCTGCTCTCCCCAGCTGTGTTTCGGTTTCCTTTGGCAGGCTGGTGCAGGGTGAGGGAGGTTTCCTCTGTGGGGATGCTTCCTGTGCACCACGTGAGCGGCAGCAGAGGCTCTGGGGTGGGATGGGAGCTGCGCGTGGGGAGATTTCATCCAGATCCAGGGACCGAGGCACTCCCGATGCTTAACTGGGAGAGAGCAGCTCCCTGGAAAAGCCTCGTGGTGCCTGGTGTCCGTGTCACCGGCTGTTCCCTGAGGCCAGGGCAGCGGCACAGGGCTGTACCTGCATCACCTCCCCTCCTTGGGGCTGCTTGGCTGCGCTTGAGGCGGTTCTGGCCTTGCCTGCTCTGTCCATCCCAGGGCACAGTGTGGGCAGCCGGTCTGCACTGACCCCCCGAAGGGACTGCACGGGTGGCACTGCATGGGTGCTGCTGCATGGGTGTCACTGCACGGGTGCCACGGGCAGGGTGCCACAGGTCACAGGTGCCAGCGCAGTGCAGGGTGAAGGAGGGCTGCGTTTTTTCCTGACCTGTGCTCTCCTGGCATTGCCGTGCCCCTCGCTGTACCCCACCCTCAGCTGCCCCGGGCCCAGCCCTTCCCTGTCCGTGCTGTGCCAGGCGGGTGCAGAGCCCCCGACGGGGGTCCCGGGCACAGCTCGGCGGGGACGGAGGGGCCACGGCGGCACCGGGGCAGGTTCCAGCGCGGCTCCGCTCTCGGGACCGGCCGGGAGAGGGAGTTTGGGGAATGCCTCCCTCTCCTCCTGCTCTCCTCGCCATCCCTCCATCCCTCCTTCCATCCTTCCCTCCCTTTTTTTTTTTTTCCGCTCCTTCCCTCCCTCCCGCCGGCAGGAAGGCAATTAAACAGCAAATCCACCCCTCTGCCGTAGTTGCACAATTTCCTCCGCTGCCAAACTCCCTGGGCGGCGGGGGCGGATCGCGCCCGGAGCCGCTCGGCCGGGTGAGTGCCGGGGCCGCCGCTCCCCGCCGGGCTCCGCCGCCGCCCCGGCGCCCGAGAGCCGCCCCGAGCCGCGGGGGTGGCCGGGGGAAGGGGGGGACGGCGGAGCCGCTGTCGCCCGAGGGCTGCGGGCACGGCCGGGAGCGGCCCCGGGGCAGCGCTGTCGCCCGCGGGGAGCCGCGAGCAGCCCCGGAGCGGCCCCGGGGAGCGGGGCGGGGGTGCCTCTGTCTGTGTGTCCGTCTGTGTGTCCGAGCGGGGGCCGGGGGCTGCGGGCTCGGTGCCGGGCAGCAGCAGCAGCAGCAGCTCCTGATCCCTTCCCTCCGCTGTCCCCAGATCTGCTCCGGGCGCGGCAGGAGGTGGCGGCGGCGGCGGCGCGGACCCCGGGCGCGATGGAAGCGCACATCCCCTCGGCCAGCAACTCGTCCAGCCAGCGCAGGAAGCAGGGCCTCCCCCAGCACAGGGACAGCCACTTCCCCGACAGGTACCGCGGCACGGCCGCAGCGCTCCCCCGCCCCGGGGCGGGGTTTGGGCAGGGCCGGGGGCTCGCACCGGGGCACCCTCGGCCGGGCCGGAGGGATGGCACGGGTGGTGAGGGAAGGGGGAGCGGCTGGCCAGGCATTGCAATGGGCTGGCCAGGGGAGCGGGCCTGGAAACCGTGCCTGGAAGCGTTCAAAAAGCGCGTGGATGTGGCACTGGGGACGTGGTTTGGTGGTGACCACGGCGCTGCCAGGGTAATGGTTGGACTCGGTGGTTTTAGAGGGCTTTTCCAGCCCTGAGGGTTGTGTGATTCCATGGCAGAGGGCAGCAGTGCCCGGGCTGGGCAGAGCTGATCTGCCTGGGCAAGGTGTGACCGTGTCCTTGGGGGTTGTGCGGGTTCAGCAGGGCTGGGGGTGCTCCTGCCACACTCCAGGGTGGCTGTGTGGAAAGGGAGGGATCTGTGCCTGTGCACATCCACATCCAGGGGAGCGACTGGCAGGCTGGAATGATCCCAAACCAGTGTTGGATGTCCAGAGCAGATGCCACTCTCACCTGTTCTTGGGCACAGAGCAAGTTAAGGTGTTTAAGTTTGCATTTCTTAGCATCCCTGGATAACGAGAGAATAAATGCTCTGACATGGAACAGAAAGAGAAGTTTTCTTTGTTAGGGAAAAGAGCCTCAGCTTGCCTTTCCCACTGCTAGGAGTGCTGGAAAGCTGATATCCCCCCGCCCCCAGGAAATTCTAGCTCATTTATCTTGCTCTGTGCCACGAGCCATTCCCTCTGCAATCAAGAACTTCAGAGGGAAATTAAATTAAAGCTGTGTGCGTTCCTGACAGGGATAGCGGGGATGGGAGAGGGCTGTGGGGATGCAAAAGCTTTGGGAATCATGGCATGAGCAGTGAAAGGCTCTGCTATTTACACTTTTTTTGGCTTTTGTGTCGGGATGGGGGTGGAGCAGGCTGCGCTGTCAGCTCTGTAGGGTGTGTATGGATGTGTTGAGTCCAGAGCCTTTCCCCCCATTTAGAGCCCTGGAGATGCCGTCTGGTTTCCCTCCCCTCGCAGCGATGCCTTTGCACTGCGGAGGGGCTGGGCAGCCCTGGAAGCTCTCTCCCACAGCGTGCTCTTTGGCTAACCCGCCCCATAAATCCGCCCGCTCCGTGCGGATCGCAGCAGACCTGCGAGGAATGCGGGGATGGAGGAGCCTCCGCTCTCAGGAACGCTTCCCCAGCGCTGTGTGGGCTGGAGAGGAGCCAGGCCGGCCCCAGGGCTGCCTGGAAAAGCATCCACGGAAGGGTGGAGGCTGCTCACGGGGAGTGCTGCTCGCAGGAGGGGCAGACTGAGAGTGGGGAGATGCAGATCAAACCCAGAGGTGTTTGCCACGGGCGGGCAGGTGCTGGGGGATGGAGCTGGGCCAGGCCAGGAAGAGCTCCATGGTTTGGGAAGAGTGGAGGGAAGTTGCTGGCTGGGTCAGGGGACAGGCACTGGGAGATGGCTCTTGGACCAAACCACTGCTTCTCATCTTGATTCAGTTGGCCAGGCTCTCAGGGGTGATAATCCCTGTTAGCAGAGCCGGGGGATCCTGCTGGGAGATGGGAACTGTGCCCCACAGCCATGGCTTGACACTGTGAGTCTGCGGCTGTCCCATCCCTGGAAATGCCCAAGGCCAGGTTGGATGGGACTCTGAGCAACCTGGGACAGTGGAAGGTGTCCCTGCCCATGGCAGGTGGAACTGGGTGATTTTCAGGTCCCTTCCAACCCAAACCAGTCCGGGATCAATCCACGGGACCAGTATTTCTCCCCAGAGGTCTGCAGCCCCCTGAGCACCGCAGAGGGTCAGAGTGTGTCCCTCTGCTCCCTCTCAGAAGTGGCTGGGTTGGAGCTGGCCTGTGCCAGCTGTTCCTCTGGAGTGCCACAGGTGTTGCTGGAATGCCAGGAGAAGCTGTGGCTGTGTGTTGCAGAGCAGCAAAGTTTTGTGGGGGGTGATTCCTCCCCTGCATTCCCCATTAGCCTTGGGGTTGTGCTTACTGCCGTGGTCCTTGTCAAGGGGGTAAATCAGAGCACCTTTGTCCTGGAGGAACAGAAATTCCCAAGGGTCCAGGTGGGCACTGGCAGGGGAGGAGGCAGTGGAGGAAGCTGCCTCACATTCCCAGCAAACGTAGGTGGATTTATGGCGTCTCCCTTCCCAGGAGCAGAGGTGATAACCACGGTGCAGGGGGATGAGAACTGCTTGGTGCGATGTTAAAATTCCATTGCAGCTTCCTGCCGGGAGATCTGGGCGGCTCTCGGCTTTGTGGGCAGGAATAATCTGTGACTTCAGCCCTTCAGCTGGCAGAGCAAGAGGGGAAAACCCTCACTGGTGACCCAGAACCCCCAGTGGTGACCCAGTTTCACTGGGCTGGGCAGTGCTGGTGCTTCTGCCACGCAGAGAACGTGCCTGGCAATGGGAACGGTGCCCGCAGTTGTCCAGTGCCCAGGTGTGAAGGGGCTGAGCTAGGGGGGACACTTGGGAAGGTGGGGGTGCTCCAAATTCATCATTAACTAATTATTGCATCTTTGCTGGTCAGAAACAGGCTGGGAGGTTTGGCTTTGTGGGGATGAGCCACACAAACACGTGGATATGGATTTTCTTGGACCAAGGTCCTGGTAGTGGCATAGTGGTCCCTTGACCTCTTGCTCCTGTCTCCATCTCTCGGAAGGAGTCAGTGACACTGAGACATCTTGCCAAAAGCAGACTCAAGCCGCAGGCTGGAGAATTCATTTGGTTTCCTGGTTTTGGTTCCCTAGATCCTTCCGAGATGGATTCAGCTTGGATGCTGGAGTGCCAGGGCCTGGTGGTTTGTTTGGGAAGATGGTTTGAGTTGAGTGTTATAAAAAGACTTGGAGGAGGAAAGGGTACAACTGCAAGGTGCCACTGTAACTACTCCAGCCTGGAGCTCTTCCGATCTCCAAACTGCTGCCTCTCCTGCAGAGCTGGCAGGTGGCTGTACCCTGCAGAGCTGCTTGGATCCTGCTCCTTGGGTGCTGTCTCCAAGATTTGTTGGCAACGTGCTTGGTTCTGCTGGGTCCTTCAGCCTGGCGTGTTCCTCCCCCAAGGTGCTCATCCCTGCTTCCCTCTGTGTGGAGCCCGGGGAAAATTTCCTCTTGAGGAAAAATCTTCCATGCCCTGCACACAGAAGGGGTTGGAGAGGAGCTGGGGCAGGGCCGGGGGAGCTGCTGGACTCTGTTCTCAGTGGGGTGAAGCTTCCTGGCTGGGTGTGATGTTTCAGTCCTGTGCTGGGAGCTGTGGGGAGCTCGTTCTCGTGCCTGCAGTGTGTGACAGGGCCTGGGGGGAGCTGCCCCTCTTCTGGGGGGAGAAGGCAGGGCATGGCCTCATATAGGGCAGGTGTTGGTACAAGCACCCAGGGGCTCTGTGCCCCTGAGCAGGCGGTGGGGGCACAGTTCATCTCCCAGCATGCAGGGGAAGGCAGCAGGGATGCCAAGGGACACAGAACGCTGCCAGCCTGGGCTGCCATCAGCACCCCCACCCTGGGTCCTGGGAAGCCCAGCCCCTTGGCAGGAGTGAGCTGGGGGTGGGAGCCACCGAGTCGGAGAGAGGCCCCTGCTGCCTCCCCTGCAGGAGCTGACAGACACCGTGCACCAGCCAGAGGCTTTCTCTCAGCAGAGATGTGCCCAAAATACCCAGCCAGGATTTTTGGATTCCCTTCTTCCCATCTGCTGTTGCTACGGTTTGTTCTTCCACCACCTAATTCCTCCCCCAGCTTTGGGGAGGTTTTCCTTTTCCCTGCTGGCTCCTCGGGCACATCTCCTGCCCTCTCTGGGCACCATCTCTCTCCTGCTCTTACCCACCCCAGCCCTGCGTCCCCCTCTCCTCTCTGAACGCTCTGATTTTTGGCCTGGCAGGATCCCTCCCCGGATCCCAGCTGGCTGAATGTTCTGCAGAGCAAAGGCCAAAGAGCCTGACCTGATTTAAGCAGTTTGGTTTCAGTACCAGTTTGGATTTTGAGGGGCAGCACAAAGCAGCCCCTCTGTGGCCAGGCCTCACTGCTGCCCTGGGAGGGCAGTGCCAGCACATGTTCTTTTCCTGCCTGGAAATCCCAAACACCATTTTTAGCAAGGCCTTTGATTTTATTTATTCTCCCTTCTTGGCAGTGTCTGGGGATGGCAGAGCAGCGAGGAGCTCTGTGCCTCCTGCCTGTTACCTCGGGTTTAAAGTGTCTCTTCCTATCAAATGCAGAGCAGAAGAAAGCAGAGCTTTCATGCATTCTTCCCCCCCCCCCGCTCCCTCTTCTTCCATCCGTTCTAAATTTATTTCCATGCCTTGCCGGTTTCAATCTGCATTTCCTGACCCTCTCACATCTCCAGTCACAGCCTGTGCTCCGAGCCTTCCCTGGGAGCTTGGCTTGAGCTGGGGGGAGCTCTGCTCGGGGCTTGGGAGGATACGATGGGGTTAAAGTGAAAGGCTTGGTTTTAACAGTATAATGTGTAACCCCATAATGACTTTAAATATTGATTATTTGAAGGCCATTAGTGCTTATTGTTAAAGAAAAGTCGATACTTTTTAAGCCTTGTGAACCATTTGTCTCCTGTTAAAGGACATATCAAATTTAGCAGCGTGCAGTGCAAATCCCCTAATACCCTGCTCACAAGCCTCCAGCTGGCATTTTAGGGGGGGAAAAGGAAAAAGGGGGCGGGGGAGGAATGTGCAGCAACACAGAATTGCTCTCTGCAAGGTAAGGACAAGGCTTATCAGATGTAATTGCCGGGGGCTAAATTCACCTCCTCAGAGTAGGGGACTGTAATTCTGACTCTGAGCCATGGAGGAAGAGGAGGAAGGAATTTAATGGGGGATTCAAGGCTGGGAGAGGGTGCAGGGGTCGGTGTTGGGTGCACATCTGTTAAAAACACGGCAGCCTTTGTTAAAGTCTCGGGGGTTTTTACTCGGGGGTTGCCAGCTCTTCCCAGGCTGGCTGGGAGGGCTGCCCAGCCCCGTGCCAGGGCACGACCTGGTGCTGCTGCCTCCCTCCTGTGCCAGCTCCCCGTGCCAAGGACGGGCCAGATGGGCTGGCAGGGAGCAGGAAGGGCTCCAACAGGTTCCGTGCCCAGGAGGTTGGGTCTGGGGGGTGGCACCGAGGATCTGTCCCTGTGGCCATGCAGCTGAGGGTGTCCCCGGGGCTCTGGAGGAGGAGCTGGGCAGCATCAGGCTCCCTGCAGGCAGGAAAATGCCCTCTGCCCTAAATGTTTATGAGCTTACCTGCCTGCTTTCTGAGCTGCCTGCTGCTGGGACTGGTGCTGAGCAGGAGAGGTGCAGTGACCCCTGGGTTTGGCTGTTTGGGGCCTTTTGGGGCTGTTTGGGCCATCTGCAGCCTCCCTGCTCTGACCCCGGGGTGTGGCAGTGCCAGGTGAGGGACCTTGGGCTGCTCCTGCTCGCCTGGCCCCAGCAGCAGCCGTGTGTGGGTGTTTGGGGAGCTGCTGAGGGGTGTCTGTGTCCCGCTGGGCTGGGCAGCCACGGTGACAGCGTGTGTCGGTGTGTCCCTGCATTTCCCAAACCTCCGGGCTCGTTCCCGGTGTGTGGGGTTGATGTGGGCCCATCCAGAGCCTCTTCCATCCACCTGCAGCTGCTTTCCAGCCTGCAGCGCTCATGGCACCGGCTCCAGGAGCCACGGCTTTGTCCCTTTGCCACATCCCATTCCCCAGCCAGCCACCCCTCAGTGGCCAGCCCAGGGAGGCAGGGAAGCTCCGAGGGAATGAACCGCAGAGTCTGGAGCAGATGTGAATTCCTCAGGGATCAAAGCCATGCCCCGTAGCACAACATGAAAGCTTAAAAACAACCTCTGATGAGCACTGGGCTGCCACCGGAGGGAGGGAGAACCTTTCATTCTCCAGCGCCCAGCCCTGATCCCCATCCAGCACTCTCCTTCCCGGGCACAGACTGGCGGAAATCAAGGAGCTCCTTTGTTTTTGAGCTCTCCACGGGCAGCCCGGAGCTCCCGAGGATCCCCTTCCCTGCACATTCCCAAGGCGGGGAGGGCACGGCCACGCGATGGTTAACAGCGACTTGATTTCCTAAATTGCTTCTTATAAAACGACCAGCACGTCTGCCAGGCTCGTCTCCCCATGATTACAGCTAATTACGATCGAGCGGACACCTCGGAGCCCCCGTCACGCCGCTTTAATTGCGCGTTATTCATCCGCGGGCCGGCCCGGGTGGCAGCAGCACTTGGCAGCCCGGCGACCGCGGCCCCGGCTAATTGTGAGGCCTCGGGGATTAGGGCAGGTGATTACACACTTCACGGTGTAATTACATAAGCATCGCTTGGCTGCTGCCCCGGCTCGGAGCCGAAGGTCGCGCGCGGCGTTACCTGAGATTAATTGGAGCTGCCAGCGGAGCGCGGCGCGGCGCACGGGCGGCATTAACATTTCAACAGCGCCCATCGATCCGCGCCGCGCCTCCAGACACCGCCGGCTCCGCAATTAGTTTAGAGGAGAGCCAGGGCAGCCGCGGAGGAGGGAGAGGAGAGCCGGGAGGCGGCCGCGGGGGATGGGCAGATGGGCACGGGGGAAGGGGAAAGGAGGAATTTGCGCCGGGGAAGCGCAGCCGGGTCGGCGCTTTGCAGCGGCTGCCGCGCGGAATTGCGGATGAAGCCGCGCTGGGAGGGTCTGTCCTTGCCCACCTCATCCCCGGAGAGTCCTTGCTTGGCTTTCCCTGACTCTGGGATGGGGGCATGGAGGGCCGGGATGCTCCCGTTATCCCCCCGCCGCGGTAGTTGCGCACGGGGTGGGTTTGTTGCAAAGTCGCAGGCACCTTCTGGCTCCCTCTCCCTTGCACCTCCAGTCTCTCCCGGAGCAGATTTTCCAGGGAGATACTGGAAAATGAAAATAAACGGCCCCGCACTTGGCTCTGCCTCTGGATGCCCTGCTGAAGGTAATAATGTTGTAAGTGGCCATCAAAAGGAATTAAGAGACGTGCAGCCGGAAAGCAGATTTGCTTGCAGGCTCCCAGGGCAGATTTGACTAATGGAAGAGACCTTGGCTCTTATTCCCTTCCTGCCTTTTTTTTTTTTTTTTTTTTTTTTGCCTTCCCTCCTGCTGCCAGCAAGTTCTCCCTGCCTCTTTTCCAGGCATTGTCCCCTTCCCACCACCCAATCCTGCCTCTCCCAGTTTTCCTACCCCCTGGCATCTGCTCTGCCCATTCTGCCTTGCCACATCCCTCTCCTGTCTGTCTTTCTCTGCCTCACTTCCAGCTTTTCCCTCCAGAATTAAAGATCATCCCTTAGCCCAGCTAGGACAGGGATTTTTTGCAAGGCAAGCCAGTGATGCCTTCAGATCTTCCCAAACCACTCTCGAGCTCCCCAAGCACAGAATTCCTTCTCAGCTGTGAGGCAGTTGAGGGAGAAACCCAAATGTGATGAGGGGCAGATGCAGCATTTTCAGCCCCCTTTAACCTGCCACAGGCAGGGAAAACCCCTTCGGGCAGCCCAGCTGAAAGGGCACAGAAGCAAAGGTGGGAAATGTGTGGGACCTGTGGAGTCCTGGCTGCTTTCTTCCCATTTGGTTCTGCTGCTTTTGGTTTTTTCTCTTCGTTTTAGAAGCTCTGCATGTGGGTGAGCAGGCAGAGAGCAGCCTCTGGGTCAGGCTGCAGCTCATCTGCAGCCAAGATGTTGTTCCTGAGCCAGGGCCCTTTGCAGCCTCCAGGTTTTCAGCATGGCTTTATTTTCTGATTGCTGCAGGGAGATTTCCCACCCACCGCCTCTGCTGTCACCCCAGAACGCTCCCCACATCGCCCTGGGGCCCCACCTGAGGCCTCCCTTCCTCGGGGTGCCGTCGGCGCTGTGCCAGACGCCAGGTGAGTGCTCGTGGGCAGCCAGGGCCGGCAGGGATGCAGCCTGTGACAATCTGCCCTTCAGCCAAGCAGCCCAGACACATTTTCTGTGTCTCCCCATCCCTGCTGTGCTGACTTCACCCCGGTTCTGCAGCACAAGGAACTCCTTGGCTGCGTTGATCCCCACCTGCCTCCCTGGCCCTGTGTTGTGGCCGCGCTGCCGTGGCAGCGAGGGGTAGCTGGGCTCTGGGACAGAAAGGCAGCACTCAGGTGCCCTTTCTCCCTCAGCTGCCCCTCTGGGGAGCTGGCCCCGAGGCACCCAGGGGTCAGAGATGAATAACCCCCAGTGCTGTTCTCCCTGCCCCAGGTTACGGGTTCCTCCAGCCGGCACAGGCAGAGATGTTCGCAAGGCAGCAGGAGATGCTACGGAAGCAAAACCTGGCCAGGTGAGAGTGAAAGGGGCCGGGTTCACCCTGGTGGCAGCATGCAGGGCGTTGTGTTGGGTGAAACGGGCACAGGTGGCGCAGCAGGGTCCGAGTGGGACCCACGGAGAGGCTGTGCAGGGGTGGAGCTGACACCTTGCTCCTGCAGGGCTGGGGTGGAGCACGTTCCTCCAGACCCCCCACCCAAATCCCTCTCTCACGCAGGCTGGAGATGTCGGCCGAGCTCATCCGCCAGAAGGAGCTGGAGAACCTGCACCGGCAGAGGCTGCTGGCCGGAGACCCCCTGAGCCTGCACCCGGGGCTGCCTCCGGACCACCCGGCGCTGCGCAGCGTGCACGACGTCCCCGAGGGCCACGCGCTGCGGGACGAGCTGTCCCGGCGCAACGCCATGCTGGTGCTGCGGCACAACAACGCCCCGCTGCTGTCCCTCACCCCCGGCGGCCCCGGCGCCGCCACCCCGCCCAAGGAGCAGCCCCGGCGGGCCGGGGGAGGCCGCAAGTCCTCGCAGCCCCGCGCGGAGCCGCAGGGCCCCGGCGAGGCGCGGGAGCCGGCGGAGCCGCGCGCGCGGGACGGGGCCCAGGACTGTAACGACGAGGAGATGAAGGACTCGGAGAGCGACGCCGAGGCGGGCGAGGACAAGGCCGAGGGGCTGAAGGCCGAGGGCGGCTCGGGAGCGGAGCTCAAGGAGTGCAAGGACGGCACGGGCAAGGCGTGCGAGGGGGCCAAGGAGCTGAGCGAGGCGGCCGCGGCCCCCAGCGTCCCCTGCAGCTCCTCGAGCGCGGAGTCCCCCAGCCACCTGCTCGGGCCCGGCATCAACAAGGCCGAGGTGAAATACCTCCCTCCGGCCTCCCTGCCCGCGCCCCAGCCGCTGCCCTTCGGATTCCCCTACACCATGAGCCCCTACTTCCATGCAGGTGAGGCTGGGGGCTGCCCTGGGTGCTGGGGCGGAGCGGGAGGTGTTCGGTGGTGCTGGAGGTGGGGGCTTTCCCCCCTGCCCGTTCACGGTGTGGTTGTTGGTGCTTTGTCAGCTTCCCTTCTTGGTTTCAAAAGGAAGAATTTCTGCCTGGAAAGGGCAGTCAGGCATTGAGCAGGGAGGTGGTGGTGTCACTGTTCTTGGAGGTGTCCGAGGAAGGATGGACGTGGCACTCAGTGCTCTGGGCTGGGGACAAGGTGGGCATCGGTCAGAGGTTGGACTCTATGACCTTGGAGGGCTTTTCCAACGTGGTTCCCACATTCCCCTCTTCCAGGGCACAGGCACTGGGAGAGCTGGGCTGGGTGGGACAGGCGGGCAGGGGGTCACAGCCAGTTCTGTTCTCCCTGCAGGAGCTGTGGGTACAAATGGGTGGCACAAATGGGGTCTCAGAGCCAGGGAGCAGGGCAGGACAGGGTGGTGGCCCCACCAGCCCAGCCAAGAGCCCAGATCTGCCCCAGCTCATTAGATGGCAGAGCAATTAGCAGGAGGCAGGACCCCCTGGCACACAGGAGGCAGAAGGAGGGCTGGGCTGTCGCTGTGCCTGCTCTCCACGCGAGGAGCTGCCTGTGAGCACGGCTGCCCATCCCTCATTAGAGCTGCCTCCCAGCCAGGAAGGAGGAAGCGATTTTTCAGTGACAGGCAGGTGGCCAGGATGATAAATATTCCTGCTGTCTTGGGCTGCCGAGGCTTCCTCGCAGGAGCCTTTTCCTCCCTGCCATTAAAGAGGGACAGGCTCAGCTCCGTGGTGCTCGTGGCTCATGAGAAGCTCTGCAGGGAGGCCTGGGCTGGGGCTGGCTGCCCTCCCTCCCTCCCTCCTCCTTCCCTCCCTCCTCCTTCCCTCCCTCCTCCTTCCCTCCCTCCTCCTTCCCCAGCCGTGTGTGAGTTGCTGTAATAGCCCATTTATTATTATCACTTCGGATTTATATCACCGGCACATCCCGAGGCCCCGGCACAGCTCGGGGCTGGGTTTCCCTGCCTGCCTCTCCTGGTTTGTGCAGCCTGTGCCAGGGCTGCAGGACTTTTCCTGAGGGCTCTTTGGCTTCTGGCTGGCTTCACACAGGGCTGGGGCTGCTCTCCCTGCCTGCCCGCGGGTTTGGGCCCCGCTGGGCTCGGATCCTCCCACCTGCGAGGGCAGGGGCTCGTGTAGGATGCAGCACCAGGGCTGGAGTGGGGAGCTGGGAGTTGAGAGCTGAAATATTGAGGGTTGTATCGATCCCAGGGGCTGCAGCCATCCTGGGGTGAGTGAAAAATGTGTTGTGTGAGTCTGGGGAACGCAAACCACCCGAGTGCAGGCAGGCAGAGCCGCACCCCCCTCTCCCCCCGTGGCAGACAATTCCTGTACCTCCTTTTTGCACAGGGACTGCTCTCTCAGGAGCAGTGGGATGCTCCTGGAGTCTGGAATTATAAAATACCCACCCAGCCAAGGCAGGTGACCCAGAGGAAGAGCTGGAGGGAGGAGAGGAGAGGGGAGAAGGGCCCCAAGTTTGAGGCAGTTGTGGCAGCACAGGGAGGCTGCTCGGGAGGCAGCAGCGGCTCTGTCCCTGTCGGGGAGCGCTATCGATGAGGCAGCCGGGCCGGGTCGATTCCCTGAGCTGCCTTCTGGGGCTGTGGCTCGATGACCTCATCTCCTCAAGGTTTCAGCAGCCTCGCTCCCTCCTCCTCCTCCTCCTCCTCCTCCTCCCACCGCCCTCCCGCAGCCCCGTCCTTTGGAAAAGGTGAAGGATGGAGTGTGCAGGAGGCTAAAATCCTTCTATTGATCTGTAGTCTGGAGAGCAATTAACGCCAGCCTTGTGCTGCTCCTGACCCCAGCCCTCGCCGGGGGAGGGAGGGGGTGCACGGGGAATGGGGAAGGGGAGCAAACCTGCTGAAAGGCAGGGCTGGGCTGGCTGCCAGGGGTGCAGTGTCCCCGGCTGGCACCCGAGCTGTCCCCGGCGGTGCCAGCAGCACAAACCGGGCCGTGCTGCAGCCTGCATCCGCTTTCCCTCGCTGGCAGGGCCGGCAGCTTCGCTCTCCGTGGCCCCTCCAGCCTCTGGCTTCTCCTTCTGGAGCAGCTGGATAGCAGGAGGAGGGAGGGGAGTTATAAATGGATCGTGGCTGGGCGGCGAGGGCTGTGCTGGGGACACCTGTCCTCGCCCCGGCCTGGGACGATGGATTCCTTCCAGTCCCCGCACGCCGGGCCCCAGCTGGTGAAACGCTCCCTAATCCATTACCAGCCTCCCGGAGCATCATTTATCACGGAGCCAGACAGAGCAGGCCTGGCAGCGAATGGCTGCTGCCCTTTGTGGCTCCTCACAGCCCCAGCAGCCGCTGACAGGTCATTATTGGGATCGAAGGTGCGTCCCCTGCAGCCACTTGGCACCTATTTGTTCTCATTGTCCGGGCTGCCAGAGCAGGGGAGGGGGCGGACGGAGCTTTATCCTCGCAGGGAGGCACAGGAGGAAGGGCAGCAGCCCCTGTGCTCGCTCTGGCTGTGACACGGGCTCGCTCCGAGGTCTGGAACCGGGGGCTGCTCCCCGTGGCCCCTCTCCAGGAGCAATCCGCGTGCTGGGAGCTGCTCCCGGAGCTGAGCAGGGAGCTGTGGGTGGGGATGAGCAGCCAGAGCTGTCACCTGCCCAGGAGAGGGGATGCAGCCGCAGGGACAGCGAGGGAGAAGCCGGGGAGGGAGCAGGGAGCTGGGAGGGGAAATGTGTGGAAGTGATTCCAGAGCCTCTGCCTGCTCCCTGTGCAGGCCCTGCTGCTTTAGAGCATCTCACTGGCACAGTAACTTCCTGTGTAGATTCCGAGCTTCTCCTGCTCCCTGGATGTGCTGGAGGCTTTGCAGGGAGCGTGTGGGGCCCTGCTGTGTGGCCCTGCTCCTTTCCCTGCCTGCTCCCTCAGACCTGGGCTATTCCCCAGGGAATTGGCTGCTCCCTGGCCTCTGGGCCTGTGCTCCCCACCGTGCTTTTGTTTTATCCATTTTTCCCTCACTGTTCGGTGGGGAAGTGCTGTCCCAGCTGCTGCGGGCAGGAGCGAGGGTTATATCCATCAGATCCACCAGGGAAAAGGCCCGAGCCCACAGGACAGATAATTTTGTCAAGACAGACCCCATGGGAGGAATATTTTTCTCCTGGCGATCCCATTCTCCATGCCCTGAGCAGAACAGCTCATACTCCTCATAAACTCTTTCCTTGCCTGAGAATCCTGCATGTTCTCATCCCTATAAATGTCCTTGTGCTCTCCTGGTCTAAACACCCATAGCAGCGAGTTCCAGGGGTTAGTAATGGCTTCTCCCCACCCTAAAGTGGTGTTTTCTGGAATTTGGTTTCTCGTGTGCTCTCCCTTTCCCCCACAGCAGGTCTGAGTTACCTGCCTGCTGTTCCCATCTCCATTTTCATTCCCCGCGCCTCTCCCGCTCCTCCCCAGGTCCCGTTGGGATTTCTGTGAGTGTTCTGTCAGGCTGTGCTGCTGCAGGGCCGGGGGGGCTCCCGCAGCCCCTCGGAGCCATCACCTCCTGTGTGACAGGGCTGGGGCTGCAGCCTCTGCTGCGTCTTGGGGCTCACAGCGGCTCCATCCCAGGGACAGCAACACCCAGCCGGGAGCCAGGGCAGAGCCAGCCCCATCCCGGGGCTGATTCGGGCTGGGCAGGATGGAAAATGCCCCCTCGGAAGGAGCAGGAGCTCCCCAGCGATTCCCACTCGCCGTTGTCATTCCGGGCACGTCGGCGGGAGCGGGGCTGGGAGAGGAGCCCACGGGGCAGGCAGAGTTTTCCGCTCTGTGGTGTGTGTGGAGAAACTCCTGCAGGCTTTGCTCCCTTCCCCCTGCTTCCCCCGCAGCTGAAGAACATTAAACACATGAAATGCATTAGCTCGGATTTTTCCTTCCCCTGCCCCCCTTCCCGAGCGGGGGACCTCCAGGAGGAAGAGGCCTATGAATTGACCCTGCCCAGTGCTTTAATTGACAGGTCATTAAAGATGAATGTGTGGCTAGAGAAAAATATTCAGATTGCAGGCTGGTTGTTGTCCGTGTGGGATTTTAATGATTTATGTTCCTTTCTCCTCCCGTCCTTCCCACCCCCCCCGACTCGGAACAATCCAGGCACCATGGGAGGTCTGTTTCTGGATGGGGAGGAGAGCCCTGCGCTGGAAGACATCAGCAAATGGACGGTGGAGGACGTCTGCAGCTTCGTGTCCAACTTGTCGGGCTGCACTGAGTACACTCAGGTAAATCCCACAGCCCCAGGAGGAACATCCACGTTCCCTGGGAGCCCCATTCCCTCCCTCCCGGCTGGGCTCGTCCCTCCTGGGAGGTGCAGCTCAGAGCCCTGCAAGGCCTTTTTGGGTTTTTTCCTCATGGATTGCTGAATGTGCTGCCAGGAAAGGTGTGGGATGAGTCTTGGACAGAAATGAGGAGGGAGTTCAGCAGGAGAGGATGGGATTAGGGGCAAGGTTAGGACTGAGCCTGAGCTCAGGTGGCACTGGGGAATGACCACTGGAAGTGCCTGGAAGCTTCTGAAATGTGCAGGAATCTTTAGCACAATCCCCTTGCAGTAGGATCACCCCTTCCCACCTCCGTCCACGCCATCCTGGTGCTCCAGTGGGGCAGGAATCAGCAGTGGGACAGAGCTTCCCTTTTCCCAGTGCCTCCCAGGC
Organism: Monarcha castaneiventris obscurior; assembly: GCA_026261815.1. Classification (NCBI taxonomy): domain Eukaryota; kingdom Metazoa; phylum Chordata; class Aves; order Passeriformes; family Monarchidae; genus Monarcha; species Monarcha castaneiventris. The sequence goes on along the minus strand of JAMPIT010000002.1, from coordinate 1,922,885 downwards.
AGTTTTGGGGTGATGGAGCTGCTGCAGACAGCCCCTGGCATGGCCTGGCCCTGCTCAGTCGTGTGGGGCTCTGTGGCTTTAGGGGATGAGAGTTTCCAGGCCCTGCCTGGGGGTTGAACGGGGTTTTTTACTGTGTGAAAATGCCAGTGCTCCAAGGCTCTGCCTGTTCCCTGCTCCAAACCCACAGCTGCCGGGGAGGTCTGGCACTGCTCAGCTCCTGCTCCTGCCAGCAAAGCCCTGCAAGCTCTGCTGGAATGCTCTGCATCCAGAACCAGGAAAGCCCTGCAAGGTTCCCTGGAATGCTCTGCATCCAGAACCAGGAAAGCCCTGCAAGGTTCCCTGGAATGCTCTGCATGCAGAACCAGGAAAGCCCTGCAAGGTTCCCTGGAATGCTCTGCATCCAGAACCATGGCTCAGGCAATCCAGGGAACTTCAGCACAACTAAAAGTTGCCCCGGCCTGGCCTGTGTTCAGCTTTGTCTCTGCACTGGAGCTCGGGACACCCCAGGGGATGCTTTTCCCAAGTTCAGGCTTTCTGTGGAGTGTTTTAGGGCTGAGCACAGGGAGGGTTTTGGCTCCTGGCCACGCTGGCTGCAGAGGAAGGGGAAGGAACTGGTGTAGGGAGTTGTGCTGGGTCAGAGAGCAGCAACCTCGCTGGAGAAGTCCAGCAATAAAAATCCACTTGGCTGCAGCAGCCACTGCCACTCTCCAAAGGGATGGCTCCAGGCTGTGGGAATTCCTGCTGGAAAAGGAGCCGTGGGGGTGGATTTAACCCTCCCTGCCATCGTGGTTGGTGATGACAACACCGAGTGTGAGCCAGCGCACGGGGAGGGGGCAGGAGCAGCCCCCAGACCTTCTGGGGGAGCATCCAGCCCCAATTCCCATTCCCACGTGTGTCTCCTTCTCCTGGTTGGCTCCTGGCTGTGGCTGCAGGACTGGAAACACCCCTGGTGGATAAATACGGGCTGAGGATTTTTGAGTTCAGCTTTTCCACGGTGCCCTGCTGTGCCAGGGCAGGACAGGGGGCTCGGGTGTGGCTGAGCCTGGCCCTGTGTGTGTCCCCTCAGGTATTCCGAGAGCAGGCCATCGATGGCGAGACCCTGCCCCTGCTGACAGAAGAGCACTTACTGAACAACATGGGGCTCAAGCTGGGCCCTGCCCTGAAGATCAGGTCACAGGTAGGAAAATCTCCTCTCTCAGAACAAGCACCACCATTTACAGCTGTCCCTGGGGCTGGTCAGAAACGTGGTTTATCCAACAGTATTTATTAAGCAATAATTTATATGCAATTCTGTGTCAAGAATGCTTGATCCATCCTTGAAAATGTTCCATGGCCTCACCTGAAACCAGTCACAGCTGCTTCAGGGAGAAACCTCTGGCAGAATTCAGGGCCCAGGGGCAGAAATAAATAGTCCAGGATGAGTGGTGGGAGGGAATAATCGGGATGCAGTGGGGAACTCATAAAATGGGCTGGTTCCAGCCACAGCAGTTCCATCCCAGTTCCCCTCAGTGGGACTCAAACCCGGAGCTCTCTGCTGGATTCTTTCCGAGTGCTCGGAAAATCTCTCCCGGCAGTGGAAGGGCCGGGCTGTGCTGTGTCCATCGGGAATTGTGTCCTGGCAGGGGCTGTGGCTGTCACTGCCTGTCCCTGTCCCATCTCTGGCACAGCTCCCCCGGCCCACAGGCTCCACTCTGCTCGTGCTGGGTTGGAGCAGTAAGAGCGACTTTACTGCTTTCCCTGCAGCCCTCCCTGTTTATGAGGGGGCTCATAAAAAGGTTCTGTGGGCAATTGTTCCCCGTGGGTCAATTCAGGAGGAAATAAAACTCTTATGTTTCTTCAAAAACAGAGAGCCCTGAACAGCTCAGAGATGGGGCTTGGGGTGGGGGGGGACGTGAGATATGGGCTGGAACTCGAGAAATTCCTTCAATTTAATCAATGGTGTTTAAAGTTCTGTAATAAGGCAGGGCTGGGGGCTGGAGTGGGGGGAGCAGAGCCCTGATGCTGCTCCCTGAATAATGTCCCACTTGTCTGGGTCCAGCAGCAGCCCTGGTTTTGGTTAAGCTCAAATGGGAAGCAGCTGTGGAGGTGCTGGGAGGCAGGAGCTGCTGCAGCCAGGGAGGGGCAGGCTCCCTCCAGCAGCAGTTTTATTTTCCCTCCCTGCCGTGGCCTTTTTAAGAGCAATTCCTGCTGTTCCAAAGGGGACAAGGGACAGGAATGAGCAGCCCCCCTCACTTGGGGTGTCCCTGGAGCTGGGACAGGGGGATCCAGCAGTGCCCAGGACACCAGGAGCAGGAGCAGGACAGAGTCCCTGTGGAAAAGGGAGGAGGAAATCTTCCCTGGTCTGGCTTTCAGGAGCACTGGGGATGGGATTGCTTCATCCCAGTGATGTGACCATAAAACCATAGAATGGATTGGGTTGGGAGGGACCTTAAAGCTCATCCAGTCCCACCCCTGCCATAGCCACAAGCACAGGGTGCTCCGAGCTGTGTCCAGGCTGGCTCCGAACACCTCCAGGGCTGGGGCTTCTCCGGAGAGCCCCTTCCATCAGAGCATTCTCCCGGGGGCTGCTCCGCTCGCGTTCCCCTCCTCTCTGCCTTCACCGCAGCGCTGTTGTGTCCCGCTCCGTCCGCAGGTGGCCAAGAGGCTGGGCCGGGTGCTGTGCATGGCCGGGTTCCCGCTGGCGCTGCCGCTGCAGCCGCCGGGGCTGCGGCCCCCGGAGCGGGAGCTGCCCCCGGCCGAGCTCCGCCCGGCCTCCACCGGCAGCGTGGCCTCGCCCTTCGGCAGCGCCGTCCCGCCCAGCCGGGGCTCGCCCAAGCAGGAGAACGGGAACCCCTCCGTGCTCAGCGACACCGCCAAACCTCCGTCCTAACTCCGGCGGCAGCGCCCGCACCCAGGGAAGGCGAGGAAGGGGCGGCCGAGGCTCCCCGCAGCAGCGCCCGGCACGGCAGGAACCGAGGTGTTTCTTTTTTTTATTGGGATGCATTTGCTTTTTTTTTTTTTTTTTTGTTTGGGGAAAAAAATCTAAGAACCACGCAGAAGATGATTTCTGAACTGTCCAAAAAAAAAAAAAAAAGGAAAAAAAAAAAGGGAAGGAAGGAAAATTATCCAAAGATGTTGTCCTGGGACGACGCCAAGTGAAGAGAAGGATGCTGGAGGATGGAGGCAGCATTCCCGTTCCCTTCCACACTCCACTGGAGCTGGAGAGCCCTGCACAGGGATCATGGACAGGCTGTTCTTTGCCTTCAGGAACTCCTGGGTGTGACTCCACAGGGAAGGGAAGGGGCTCTGCTCCTCCCACCGGTACTTCGAGCAAAAAAAAACCCCATCCACACCCACCCCAGCCACCCTCCCAGACCTCTCCTCCTCCCTGGAAACTGGGCTCAGTTCCTCATTCAGGTGTCTATGCATCTCTAGCAACTTTGAAAACAATACCAAAGACAGACAAAAAGGATAAAAAAAGACAAAGACAAAAAAAAAAAAAAAGCGGCAAGTTCCCGTCCATGTTTACTTCGTGCGGATGGTACAGAGCCACCCTGCCCTGGCCCGGGGGCCTGGCAGCACCCAGCAGCAGGGACTGTGCCCGTGCTCCAGCCCTGCCCAGGGGCTTTTCCCGGGGGATGTTCGGTTTCCAGGAGCAGCAGCAGCAGCAGCAGCAGAAGGGAAGCTCGGGGCAGGAGGGGTCCCAGCCCCCCTGCCCCGCTCCTCGCTGCCCCCAGACTCACTCCTGCAGCCGGGGGGGCTTGGCCCGGGCTGCTTTTATGTTCAAGCCTTGTTCCAGAGGTGATGGAGTTGCACATTCTGGGTGCTGTGGACACGAGACAGAGCCCTGGGCCTGCCCAGAGCCCCGGGAGCAGGGGAGGGACTGGGGGGGTCAGGCTGAAAACAATGGGCAGAGTTTTTACTACTGTGAATGAGCTGGGAACTCCTGGGGGTGACCTCCTGTGACTTGTACAGTTGTGAACAACAATCACATGTGGTACTTTTCTCTCTCTCTCTCCCCATCCCTTTTTTTTTGGGTTTGTTTTTGTTTAAACGTTGCACGTGCTGCCGTTTTTCTTACAGAATAGCTTTGGTGGTACTTTAGCTTCTTTATATTGTAAAAAAAGGAAAAAAAAAATCATTATCCATCACATCACGATAAAAATGCTTTCCAGCAATCAATTTAAATAAAAAAGAAAAACACTTAATTTACAAAAGGTACCTGGCTTTACCCAAGCAGTTTCTGTCCTTCCCTTCCCTGGGTGCACACCCAGCGCAGCAGAGCTGCCACATTCCTGCCTGGAAACCCATCCCAGGGCTGGTTCCCAGCTGGCAGAAGGCAGCCAGCAGCTCGCCCAGCTAAGTTAGAGCCAGGAGAAAAAGGGAATTCCTTTCTCTTTGGGAAGAACAGGTAAGTTAAAATATTTTACAAAGTGAAAATCTTTTCTTTGCAGTTCTTCTCACCTGGGCAGTGCTTCCCTTGTTTTGCTTCTCCTCACTCCTTCATGCCTGCACAACCTCCCCACCCCAAGGAACTTTAATTTAAAGTTTCCTTCTGCACACTCAGAGTCAGCTTGAACTGATCAAGGCTTCCATGGAAGCTGCAAAGCTCTGAAACTCTCTGTGCAGTCCTTAAGGCCTGCTGGGCACCAGGGAGGGTTTGGTGAGGGCCCCAGAGCTAAATGTGGGCTGATGGGGTGCTTGGAGGGCAAGAGCCTCGTCCTTGCCTTGCTCAGCAGGAGCTGAAGTGAACCCGGTGCTATTGAAAGCAGCAGATTTTCATGAGGGCTTTTTTTCCCCCCTCTGCTGAGCAGCTTTTACCGGCCTTGACCTGGCCACAGTTTTATTGGTAGCAAAAACAGAACTGGTGGAAGAAGCTGGAAAAGTCCAAGTGGAGTTGAGAAGTCCAGGCTGTGGCACCTCGGGGGTCCCGGGGGGCACCAGGGCTGCTCCCACCTCTGTTCCCAGCCCCAGCAGCAGCTCCAGGAGCTGCAGGAGGGCTCAGTCCTCGTCAGAGAACTCCAGGTCCTGCACGACGTCGTCCCCACCCTGTGCCAGCTGCTCCAGGTCGGAGCGGGACAGCCCCCGGGGGCAGCTCCTCCTGGCCCGGGAATCCCGGGCTGCTTCCGGGCCCTCCTCTGCGGGAAAGGAGAGGTGTCAGTAACCCTGCAGCTCGTTACTAATTAATGCCAGCCGCTCATTAATGGTCCCGGAGAGCCTGGGGTGCCTGGGGGAGCCCGAGGGAGCTGGGGGGCAGGAGCTGGGCAGTGCCTGGAGCAGGCTCTGGGCACACATTCCCCAGTGCAGAAACAGCAGTGAACGCGGGGCCAGGGCTGCTCTCCTGCCAGCAGCAAGGAAAGGGTTACCCCGTGCCCCCCGTGCCCCCCGTGCCCCCGCAGGGCGCAGATGAAAGCTGAGGGCACCCCCGAGTGGCACCTGCAGGGAGCCTCCAGCCAGGCCCGTGTGCCCCAGGCAAAGCTCCTGAGCCCCACTGGGCTGGAGGAGTCTGAGCCTCGCTGCAGGAGGCCCCTGAGGAGAGATGAAAGGGGCTGGGAGAGCTTGGGAACACCTTAACTCTGCTCTCTGCACCTCAGAGCTGCCAGGTCTCCCCTGCAGGGTGGGTGAAGCCCCCTCTGCCACCCCCAGCCCAAAGGAGCTGTCAGGAATCCCCTTCCCCGCTCACCCTCTGACTCGCTGTCCTCTTCCAGCTCTTCCTCGTCCTCCTCGACTTCGTAATTTCCTTCTTCATCATCATCCTCCTCCCCAAACTCCTTGCTGCTGGCTTCTGAGCTCTCATCTGAGGCCTGCTCGGCTCTGCCTTTCCCTGCAGGAGTTTTCAGTGTGAGTGGAACACGAGGCCACAGAGCTCAGCAGTGCCAGATGCACAGAAAGGGAGATTTCTCCTCATTTGTCTCAAAGCCCAGCACCTCCTCCTGAGCCATTCCCAATTCCCAGCTTTCCCTTCCTGCCCCAGATCCAGCTGCAACACACAGGAGTGCAGGTACCTCCCCAGCTCCTGGGTTTTTCCTGCTCAGAGATTTCCAACCTTGATTCCCTCCCCTCTTCAGCCCTTGCAGAGTCCTCAGCCAGGGATTCTTTCCTGCCTGACAAATATTCCCCATTCCAGGGGAAAGCTCATCCTGATGGGATGGAATTCTCTGCATCCCCACCTTCCCTGCTGCCCTGGGAGGGTGCTGGGTGTGATCCTGCTGGATTGGACAGGCAGCTCCCAGCACCAGGAGCAGCAACCTCCCCTGGATCCCCAGCACCAGGAAGTGACTGCAGATTCCCTTCCCTTCCTCTCCCCTTGCAGCCACACCTGGGACATCCCAAACATCCCAGATCACAGAAGGAACGCCCAGGTTTGTCCCCAAACCCTGTGAACTTCCCGGGCAGGTTCCACAATTTGCTGTGGCCCTCTCGTGGTCACAGCCCAGGCGGCATCACCCCCTGCTCTCCCAGGTTTTCCTGCCTTGTTGGGAACGCCTGGAACATCAGCCAGGATTAAATAAATAAATCAGAAGTGCAGCAAGGACAGGATCAAAGACCCCCGAGCTGGTGACAGCCCCTGCCATGCACAGAATCCACACAGGTTCAGCCCCTGGGCTTCAGGCTCTGACCTTGTGGGTGACAAAAGGAAGGGGCCCAGGGGAGGAGAGAGCCTGGGTCCTGCCCGGGGAAAGAAACACGGGTCTGAGGCTTTAAAAAGAGCTGGACTGACAAAGCAGGAGAGAGAGAGGGACAAAAGCCTCCCAAACACCTTCAGTGCCACTTCATCCTGTGCTCTCCCTCCTTGTCAGTGCCTCTTTTGAGCCAAACATGGCCAGTGTGAAACCCCCTTGGGGCAGGGCCAGACTGACCCCCACCACATGGAATTGTGGACAAGAAAATGGAATTGTGGACAAGGAGAAGGCAAGCCCAGCCCCAGCCCTGCACCTTTCACAGAGAAGCCTCCATTCTCCTCCTCAGAGTCACTGTCCAGCTCGAAGAGATCCTTGAATTCCTTCTTATCCTCCTCCTTTCTCTCATCCTGCTTCCTGCGCTTGATTTCTGGGAAGTTCAAGTCTTCGAGCTGGAAAGAAAACAAACCCAGCAGTAAGAGCAGCCCTCATTTGTACTTTTCAATGTCAAAGGCTGTGTTTAAAGGCAGGAACTTGGCTCTGCCCAGAGCAGCTGGGTCTGTCTGCTGCCAGCCGGGGCAGCCACAGGTTTGTGAGGGGTCACGGGGGTGGCTGAGGCACACAGAGCTCTGCTGCTCCATTCATCTCCCCCTAATAAACCACTTCTGCTAATGGAACTTGCACTGCTGGCACCTCGGCAGGGAGAGGGGTGCAGGATATCGCTGAGGGGCTGTGGGAGCTCTGCAGTGACAGCCACGTCTGCAGCAGCAGCTCCCCCAGCCCCTCGCTGGTTTTGGGTGCACATTTCAGGTGCTGAGGATGCTCAAGGTCTGTCTGCATCCCTGCCCTGATGGAGATCAATGGGCCAGGAGCCCCCGGAGCAGGCAGCCAATATCAATGCCATTAAGTCCTCTCAATTGACACCACCTCAGTGCTCTTTACACCTCTCCGGAGGGGGATTAGGGCGAGGATTTACTTGCAAGGGCTCAGGCCAGCAGGGCAAAGATAATCAGAATGCAAATGAAATCCCCAGCGCTCTCTGAGCATCAGCTGCCCTGCCCTGCCTGGCTGCACACCCCTCCTGGGAAGCACTCGGGCATTAGCACACATTAGGGCTGCCTTGGAACTGCTCAGCCCCCGCAGCTCCTAACTCATCTGTGTCCCTGGCACCCCTCAGACTGCCCTGAACGCCCTCCTGCTCTCCTGTCTGTCTGAGCACAGCCACCCTCCTGTCTGAGCACAGCCACCCTCCTGCCTGGGCACAGCCACCCTCCTGCCTGGGCACAGCCACCCTCCCCACGGAGCAGCAGCCAGCAGCAGGCTGTGTGCAGAAGCAGCTCCCAGGGGATGTGGATGAGGATGAGATGGGGACGGGGATGGGATGGGGATGGATGCAGGATAGGGATGAGAATGGGACGGGGATGGGACAGGGATGGGATGGGGATGGGGAGAGGGACGAGGATGGGGATGGGGATAGGATGCAGAGCAGGGAGACAGAGCTGTGCGTTTGCTCCCGCAGCCAATTCCAGCAATTTCTCCCGGCCCATTGCAGGGTTATGGTCCCCAGCTGGGCCATATTGATCCTGGAGCTGAGCACTTCCCAGCAATCACCGGCAGGGAAGGGCAGAGGGGAACAAATCACCCAGCACCATTTGCAGGGGCTCCTTTGAAATCCTCATCCTCCCCCTGCTCCTTCTGCCACACTGAGAGGCCTCTGCTCCTCCCAGCCCTGCTGGGAAGGTGTGGGAAGGGAGCAGCACAGGGCTGGCTGTAAAAACCAGCTCAGAGATGCCACAGGGAAGAGATTTGGGAAGCAAAATGTGGCTGGGGCAGTGGGCAGAGGCACTGCCAGGCTGCTGCCCTCAGCTGACCCCATGCAAGGCTGGGTTATGGGATCCCAGAACGGTTTGGGTAGCAAGGACCCTAAATCTCCTCCAGTTCCACGCTTCCATTGCTCAGAGCCTCAGCCAGCCTGGCCTTGAGCTCTTCCAGGGATGGGGCAGCCACAGCCTGGCTCTGCTCCAGCCCCACCACGGGGTGAAAGCATTTTCCATAATTCCCACCATTTCTGGGGGACAGGATAGGCTCCTGCCCTGGCAGCAGGGATTCCACATTTCCACAGCACCCAGGACAAATCCCCATTTCCAAAGGCAGTTTTGGGAATCGGCACAACCTGAGCACAGCAAACAGGAGCTGGTGCTGAGCTGTGCCACCCCCACCCTTCCGAGACCCCACGGGACCCTCAGGCACCTCAAAACAAACCCCAAACTCGCTGTGGAGTGACCCCAAAGCAAAGGGCTGAGCCCGGTACTGCCACAGCCCACAGGCCCCATGTTCATCACACACAAGCACTAATTAGCTAATTTGGGGGCCAGCCTTTTAATCCCCAGCTAGAGGCTTCCCATCTCCTGAGTCTCCCCGAGCTGATTAGTCCAGATCCCATTAAAAACCATTGGGAAAAGCAAATGGAACGGGCAGGAAGGGTCAGAGCTGTTACACAAGGCAAGCAGCAGCTCCCAGCAGCTCCCAGCCAGGCTGGGCTTTTTTTTTTTCCCTGTTATTACCTTTTTTCCCCCCAACGGCTGCTAATGGGACATGGATTTTCCCAGCCCTAATGGGCCTCATGGTGTTCCCTCTCCTGCTGGGGCTCACAAAGCTGCATCATTAAGCCACCAGTCTCCACAGAGCCACACAACAGCCCCATTCACCAGCAGAGCTGCCAGGCAGCCTCTTGGAGAGCAAATCCCAAATCTGCCTCTCTGTACTGAGAGCAAACCCCAAACCTGCCTCTCTCCAGAGCAAACCCCAAATCTGCCTCTCTGTACTGAGAGCAAACCCCAAATCTGCCTTTCTGTACTGAGAGCAAACCCCAAATCTGCCTCCTTCTCCAAAGCAAACCCCAAATCTGTCTCCAGAACAAACCCCAAATCTGCCTCTCTGTACTGAGAGCATACCCCAAATCTGTCTCCAGAGAAAACCCTAAACCTGCCTCTCTCCAGAGCAAACCCCAACCCTGCCCCTGTCTGAGAGCTGCTCCAGCAGCAGGGCACTGCCCCACACCAGCAGCAGGGCACTGCCCCACACCAGCAGCAGGGCACTGCCCCACACCAGCAGGGCCAGTTTGGGGCAGGGGCTTGGCCCTGCTCTGTGCTGCCCCTCAGCTCCATCCCCATTCCCATTCCCTGCCTGCCCTGGGCACTGCCAGCCCCTCCCTGAGCTCTGGGTGATCTCCAGGTCTGTGCCACGCCAGCCCTGCTCCTGGGCTGCTCAGCTGCTGCCCTGCCCCACTGCAGACCCCAGGCAGATCTGTTCCTGTGCCTGGCCCCTCTCACTGCATTAGCACCAGGCACTTTTCCCTCAGACTCCTGGTGCAGCTCCTGGAGCGTTCAGGGAGCATTTCCCGGGGCAGGAGATGTGGGAAATGACAGCCTGGGCATTTATGTCCACACAGAAAGTCCCAACACCATCCTGGGTGTCCCTGGCACGTGGCTCTGGTCTCAAATGATGCCCGGAAATTCAGGATTTGGTACTCACTCTTTCCTTGCCACTGATTTCCAGCTGGATCTCCTTCTCCCTCAGCTTCTTCCACTGAGTGTAGTATTTGGTCAGGGGTGTCCCCTCTTCCTTCACCTGCTTCTCCCACTGCTCCTGGAGAGAGAGGGACACAAATTTAAAGGTTTTCCAAGCGTTTTTCCAATAAACACCTTGAGGAGTCAAGGACACATGGTGAAGATCCTTTCCCCCAAACCACATTTTCCCAGCTCCTGGGCAGAAATTGGCAGCCACACTGAAGAAGGACTCAGTAAATTTAAGCAGCTGCTGAGTCAGGAGTGGGGGCACTGAGAACTCTCCTCAGGCCTGGGCACTGCAGGGAAAACAGAGGGAGCCAAAAGCTCGAGTGGAGAGTCAGGAACTGCAATCCTGTGGTGCCCAAGGCACTGTGGCCACAGAGGCTGCTCTGACCCATCGGTTCCCCTGCAGGCAGATTTTCAGCAGGCAGGGAAGGGCTGGATCCCTCTCAGAGAGGACACACACAGGGGGCAGAATGCCCTAAACCACCTCAGGCACAGAGGGGCACCACCAGGAACGGGATGATGAAAGCAATTCCCAGCAGGGGCAAGACCCTTCCATGTCTGTGTGTGCCTCACAAACGAGAGCAGGACACGATTCAGGGGCTGCTTTCCAGAGCCCTGCAGCCCCAGCTCGGCTGTTTGGGAACATCTGCCCCACCTCACATCCCCTTTCCTTTCCATCAGCTCCTCCTGCTCCCTGCCAGCCCAGCCCAGCCCAGCACAGAGGAGCTGCAGGCTCACCACGGCCTCGCTGCTGGCCACGCCGAAAGCCGCTCGCTGCCGCCTGCTGCAGATGTGGGCAGAGTTCTCCTGCACCTTCTCCAGCAGCTGCCGCATGGGCTTGCAGTAGTTGGCAACCTTGCACTCCTTCAGGAAGGATTTCAGCTGGGGGGAGGAAAAGGAGAGGAAGAATGAAAGCAGTGTGGTGGTTTCCACAAACATCCCATCGGTGAGAAAGCATCTCCCACCCTCAGAGACCACAGCACTGTCTGTGCCCTTCAACCCACCCCAAACTCCCTTGGGATTTAGCACCCATAGTCAGGCCTGGGCTGGCGGGATGCAAAGAGCTGCAGTTTGCTCCAAACCTGCCCTTTAACACTGCTTTGTTCTGGAAAAGATGGATTGGTGGAGGAAAAGCTCTGAGCTCCCATGGCCTCAGCTGCCAGTGCACTCTCAGCTGCTCTGGCTCCTGCTCAGCCAGAGAAAAAACAGGATTTTGGACCTGCTTGGAGACCAGGGATAACTGGGTACCTGTGGATGCTCCAGGGCCAGAACCCCAGGGAAGGACTGGAACGAGGGAAGGGGGCTGTGGAACCTCAGCTGACACTGGGATGGGAACACCCCACAGAGGGGCTGGGACTGAGGGCAGGCATTGAGGAGAGACTTCAAACTGGGCTGGAAGTGTCTGTGCACTGGGAATGAGGGGCTCTGGCTCACTGGGAAACCCTGGTGCTGCTGCAGGCTCGGGATGGAGCCAGCGGGGTGAGGTTTGCTCCAGGTCTGGCTGCACCAACCCAACCCCAGCTGGCACCCCCGACCTTTCTGGGGCTCCAACCCAACTCCAGCTGGCACCCCCGACCTTTCTGGGGCTCCAACCCAACTCCAGCTGGCACCCCCGACCTTTCCAGGGCTCCAACCCAACTCCAGCTGGCACCCCCGGCCTTTGTGGGGCTCCAACCCACACCAAAAGTGACAAAATGAAGCTGTCCAGCACCACCCCTCTGCTGCGACACCTCCAAACCAAGGGCTGAGGCAGCAGGGGATGCTCTTGGTGACACAAAGAAGGATGGGGGTGTCCAGGCTGATTCATGGCTTGAATTCCAGCGGGCTCCACTGCCTGCTAACAGTTCTCCCCAGCTCCAGGAGTTGCTGTCTAAATCCTGCAGGCCAAGCTCTTTGCTGGAGCCATAAATAAACACACACACGCACACAAACACTGCACAGACATTTGATTTAGAGAAAGAGACCCAATAAGGCAGGAGAGGATGGTTAACCACGATGGAATCCTCCCCTCAGCCAGGACCTGGAGATGCTATCGGGAGGGAGATAAAGGATTTCCAGGCAGCAAATCCATTACTGCCTTCCCCACCCATGGCTTCCAAGGTTCTGCCTCGGAACACAGAGCTGGGGGAAGGAAGGAGATGTTTCCCTCCTGCCCAGCTCGATCTGGAATGCCAGGGGGGAGGTGACAGTGCCAGCCAGCCCCTCCCTGCCAGGACACTGCTCCCTGAGGGGTGTTTGCTGCTGGATCTCCCCATTCAGGGGCAGCAGGGGCTTCCCTTGTCCCCTTCCCTCCAGCTGCCACCACAGCACCAGCTCAGAAAAATGGGAATTGGGACACAGAGCTTCCCTGCTTCCCCCAAAGCACAAAGAAACCTTCAGCACGACTGTTCTGCTGCTCAAGCCTGTCCCACCCTCACCCCCCTCCCTAAAATATTTATTTTTTATAGGTGCTGCATATTTATCTCCACTGAGACACGCATTTGTCATCCAATTTATCTCACTTGATCCCCCAGCTGCAGCCCCAGATCCATTCCATCCGCTGCCACACGCATTATCATTTTTCTTCCCTCGCAGAAGTGTCACCAGAAATCCTGCAAAATCTCGGGCTCCATCAGTGCAGTTTGGAGCTCTGTGCTCCCTCACACAGCCCCTGCTCCATTCCTGCTCTCCCCCTCCTCTCTCCCACCCCTGGCAATCCCTCACGGTCCCACCTCTATCTGCCAGATATTAATGAAACCTAATGAGATCTCAGCCCTGTGTGCAGAGGCAGGGACACAACCAGGGAGGTAAAAGAAGATAAAAGACAGAGAGGAAAAGAAAAAAAAAAAAGGCTCTGCGTGTGCCTTTTCCCACCCTGCCAAATGGAACAATCCTATCTCTGCAGAATGAAACCCCAAGGTGTGTGTGGATGTGGCATCAAGGCCTCACATCCCAGCCCTGGGGGTTGATTCTGGGGTGATTCTGTCCCACTGCAGCACCAAAGGCTTCTCCCAGCAGAGCCCACGGAGCAAAACCCCAGCTCCTCTTACAGGAAATGCTGCAGGGAACCCAAAAGGCAGAGGGAACGTCCCTGGGGCAGAGGTGGCAGCAGCAGGAATGGGGCTGGCAGGGCAGGGCAGGGCAGGGCAGGGCAGGGCAGGGCAGGGCAGCACCTCCTGCCCCTTCTCTCCCCCTGCAAGCCAAGCCTGGCTCCTGCCACCTCCTGCCTCCCCTGGCGCCAGCTTTTCCCCTCCAGCCTCCCACTCCTGCTCTGTGCTGCCTGCCAGGGGTCTGAGGGAGGGAAAAGGCTCTTCCCTCGCAGCCCCTGCTGCAGTGACCAGCACGGGGTCAGCCCCGGGGCAGGAGCAGCAGCTTTGAAGTGCCTCCCTCCCGTCCCCACTGGCTCCCCTCTCCTTTCATCTGCCGGCTGCTTCCTGCCTTCCAGGCGGGGAGCTCGGGAAGCCAGCTCTGGAAAGCTCGGCCCAGCTTCCCCCAGAGCCACTGGCCAGAGCGGCAGCAGGAGGAGGGACACGGCCCCTGCCAGCTGGAACAGCCCTGACACGGCGCTGGGAGAGGCGTGAGCTCACCAGGGAGGGAGGATCGGCACAGATGGATCTCTACAGTCGGCTGGAAGCGCTCCAGGAGAAAAGCCTCTCCCCACACGCCTTCCCGAAGGGCTCGGAGGTTTTGGGAAGCCAACGCCAGCCCCCAGCCCAGCAGACGCCACGAGGCTGCGGGCAGTGGCAGCCAAGCAGGAATCCGAGAGCATCAATCCTCTGCAGAATTCCAGGCTGCTCCCAGGCTGTGTTTGGAAGCCACAGGGCCATCAGCCGCTCCTCATTCCAGCCAAACATGGGCTGCGACAGCTCCGACAGCTGCTGGCTGAGAGCACGGGGCCCCGGCGCTGCCAGGAGCGGGGAGCAGGGACAGGCACAGCACCAGGAGCTGCTCTGGCTGCTCACACGGGGGCTGTCAGCTCCCATTAGCCACGGCAGCCCCTGTGCCAGGCTGGGGGCACAGCCAAGAGCCGTGTGCCCGGCAGATGCCAGCCCTGGCAGATGCCAGCCCCGGCAGGGACACGGAGCTCTGCTCCCCAAACAGCCTGTGGGGCACAGCCAGAGGCTTCCCGAGGTGTGCAGGGGCTCGTGGCACACAGCAGGGCAGGCAGAGGTTCGTGTCCCCACGGAGGATGTGACAGCAGCCCCTCCTGAGTTAAACACGAGGGCTGGGAATGAGGGGACACATTCCAGCACCTTCACACTGAGCAGAGCTGCCTGCAGCTCCTCCCGAGGGGCAGCTCCAGCCTCTGCTCCTGCCACCAGGACAGACCCAGGGAACGGCTGGAGCTGGGCCAGAGAGGATATCAGGAAAGGTTCTTCCCCCAGAGGGTGCTGGGCACTGCCCAGGCTCGCCAGGGAATGGGCACGGCCAGGGAGGAGGGATGGACACAGGAACTGCACTGGCTGGTGGGCAAGGACTTGAGGAGAGGGAGCCTGAGAAGGGAGGGAAGGCTGGGGAAGGGAAGATTGGGAAAGGGAGCACTGGGGAAGCAGGACTGGGAGGGAAGATTGCCATCTTGTGGAGAGCACCTCGGGAGGCCAAGGACAAGAAAAATCTGGTCTCAGAGCAAAGGCTCTGCTCCGAGACCCCACAGCAATTGGGACAGCTCCAAACAGCCAAAATCTCACCTGAGCTCACCATCCCAACCCCATCCCCGAGCAGCTCTGCAGCCTCTACTCCACTCTGGCTCCCAGCAGAGCGGCAAACTCCAGAGCTGCTCTCCCCTAACTCCAGCCTCCTGATTAGATGCCATGCCTCTGTTCCTCCCCAGCAACTCCCCAAAACACAAATAAAAATTAAAATGAAGAAAAGGTAAATGGCTCTGCCCTCATTCTGAGGCCACCCTGAGCTCACTGTTAGCTGAAATGACTTTATCCCACTCTGTGCACGCTCCTGGCACCACCAGAAGTGCCTGCCCCTTACCTGGATGACAGTGGGGAGAACCAGCTCTGGGAAGCCAATGCTGTGGGCTTGGCCATGGAGATACTCCAGTATCAGGTCATAGAGCTGGTCAATGAGTCCATCCTGAGCAGGAAAAACACAAATCAAGCAACTGGATACGACCTGAGCCCTGCAGATTTCCTACAGCAATGAAACCCCACGGATCTCCCAGGCTGGGAAAGGCATCTCCAGCCTCTGGGGACAGGACATGGAGCACATTCCTTGTGCCCTGCTGGGCACAGGGAACCCAGGCACTGCTGGAGGCCGAGGTCCCACTCACTCTGAATGCCTTTTCCTGCAGGTTGGCATTGGAGAGCTTCAGGATCACGGCGAAGTTGATGGGCTTGGAACTCATCCGGCCTGGCTTCTTGTTGAAATCCACTTGTTGGAAAACCTGGAATAGAAAAATGAGTGTAAAGGTGATCACAGCACAAAGCAACCGCCACACGACTCAGCTAAGAGCACGCAGCGGTGGCAGAGCCAAGAAGACAATCCAGAAACCCCAATTCCTGATCACGGCTTTCCCAAAAATCCCAGCCAGGGACACGGAGGGAGCAAACACCAACCACACCTGAGGCTGTGGAGAGCTGGGTGTGAAAGGTGCTGAGGTGTGAAGAGGAAACCAAGCCAAGCAAGAGCACGAGAAACCGAGGTTTGTTCCTCAGCCCCACCCTTCTCACAGTCTGAGTCTGCACCTCAAAGCCGGAGTGGGGTTTGGAGCTGTCCCTGAAGGTGAGAAGAGTCAAATCAAGACTAAATGATGCCTACACCAAATTCACTGTCACTGAAATCACTGTCCCAGGGAGAGCTGCCCGAAGCACCGGAGGTGAGGCAGATTCCCAGAGCTCCCCACCACAGTGTGGCCATCCAGGGAGGCTTCAGTGGCAACAGGAGCTCATTTAAACAAAACACGAGCCACCAGACGGGAACATTTGCATCTCTGATACCCCACAGCGGGGTGAGACGTGTGTCCTGCCCACCCCACACCCTGGAGCACCTCGA
Organism: Monarcha castaneiventris obscurior; assembly: GCA_026261815.1. Classification (NCBI taxonomy): domain Eukaryota; kingdom Metazoa; phylum Chordata; class Aves; order Passeriformes; family Monarchidae; genus Monarcha; species Monarcha castaneiventris. The sequence continues at coordinate 1,906,729 of JAMPIT010000002.1, read as the reverse complement.
GAGCAGCCCCAGCTCCTCTCTGCCTGCGCCCAGATGCCTTGAAATCACCCTCCTGAGCAGGAAATGATTTCTCTTCCCTCCGTGCAGCAGCAGCACATCCATCAGCAGCCCCCAGCAGCCCCCAGCAGCCCAGCAAGGTGGGGACGCAGCGCTGGGGCTGCTCCAGGCCGAGGGGAGCAGGAGGGGGAGGCTGCTCAGGTCACAGCAGTGCCCCCAGGCCGCAGCAGCATCGAGACTGCTATCGATTTCTGACATTTTATTTGTCAATCCAGGTTATTTGGAACGGAGGGACAAGCGCGGGGGCTTGTGCAAACAAAGAGCCCTTGCCTGGGGAATCGATGCCATAAACCTCGTTATGCACAGTTATTTCTTTGGCCCAAACAGAGCTATTGATCCCCCCAGGTCAGACACATTAAAGGCGTCGGGGGCTCCCTGCGATCCTCCCACGCCTCCAGGCAGGCGGGGAAGCACAGCCAGAGGCTTTGGAAGTCGCCCAGGAGGTGGCAGGGAGCTGGGCAGGGCCCTCGAGAAGGGCAGGAAGTGTGGTTCCCATCTAAGGGCTGCCGGCCAGGCTGAGGCAGAGCGTGACCGATGTCTAGGAATCCTGGGCCAGGGTGGGAGGGGGATAATGAGGGAGCAGAGGGCCACAGGACGCCAGGAGCCAACAGTGTGGCTGAGGGGATAACCACTGGCAGACAGAGGGAAGGACGGGGCCGTGCAGGCAGGAAGGAGAGGCATTTTTGGCACTCCCAAGCTCCCAATTTCCACGTGGGGAGCGGGAAGGGAGCTGGGATCTGCAGCTCCCGCTGCCAGAGAGCAAAGCAGCTCTGCACCACAGCACTCCCACTGCATCACCCCATCCCCTCCCCCTCTTCCTGCCCTCAGGCTCTGGGAAAAGCCCCTGGCATCTGCTTTGATCCCGAGCTGGCAGCCCCACGGCCGCTCCCAGCAGGGCCAGGCTCAGTGCTGGGCCAGCCTGCAGCTTCCCCCAGCTCTGTCACTCCCTCCCCTCCTCACCGAGGGCAGGGCTGAGGAAATCTCATTAAACTGCTCCAACAAAGTCCAATTTTATCACCCAGTTCAGCCGAGCTGCCCAACTTCCTGCAGGAGCTGGGATAGGAAGGGATCCCTGCAAGTCACCTCACCCTGTCCTCTGGAATATTCTGAGCATCTCTGAGGACTGACCCTCCATCATCTATCCAGGCAACCTGTTCCAGCTTCCCCACATCACATTGTTGGGGAATTCCTTGGATTTTTTGTTTCTATGTGGGGTTTTGCTGCAGCACAGCAGGAAGGAGGAGAATGAGGAAAAGCAAAGGTGAGGCTTCACTTGGTGGTTTTGCCTGAAGCTCCCATTTTGCCTCTCTGTGCAAAGCAGACACAGAGTCCACACCTCGCAGGAAACACAGGACCTGTTTCAAACAGCCTGGTCTTTAAATGTAAGGCCACATCCAGCCTGACCAGCTCCCCAATCCTCACACCAACCAGCTCCCTCCAACACAATCCCCTGCCTGCTCCCACCTTGCCTCTTCCAAACCCCTGGAGACATTCCCCGAAGCAGCTGCACATCCAGAACAGGACTCTAAGTGTGACAGTGAAGCCTCCCTCAGCATGGCGGGGCTGCCCTGCTCTGCTGGGGCAGCCAGGGTTCAGCTGGGGAGAGCTTCCCACCGTGGTCACCCACAGCCACCGCGGTGCCGGCAGCCGAGCCACCGACAGCCTGCTGGTGCCTGTCACAGCAACTGCAGGCTGGAAAGGCTGCAAAGCAAGGCTGGGATCTCACAGACTCCTCAAGGCAAAAATAAACCCTGCCTGCTTTGCTCTCTCTCCCAAGCCACCTCTTCCCACCCAAGGAGGAGCTGCTGCTCTGGCTCCACACTGGGAAGCAGAGCCACAGAGGAGGCAGGGCTGGATGCTGGTGGGCAGCAGCCCCTGGCAGGATGCATCAGGCAGCCAGCTCTCCCTTCCCATGGCATCTGGGGAATTCCTGTGCCTCTGGGAATGCACAGACGCTCAGTCTGTGTCTCCTGAACCAGCAGCAGCCACGGGGCTGGGTTTGCTCGGTGCAGAAGGGAAATGCAGAGTTACAGTCACTCCTTCCACCAGCAGCTCCACAGAACCCACACTCCAGGCCCTGCAGAGCCCTCTCCAAAACCTGCATGGAACAGGGTCACAAACTCCTGACTGCTCCTTCACTGCCCTTGGATCCAGCTGAAACAGAGCAGTTTTTCCCCTTCCTGTCAAATGGAGCACACCCTGAGCTGGGACCCTCCATTCCACCTTCCAGCCCCAAATCGGTACCAACACCCTGCTCAGATCCTTCAGGCTGAGGGTGGCAACACCTGAGGGAGCTCAGGGTGCTGGCTGGGAACAGCAACAGCAACGGGGAGCACAATGGGAACACCTGAGGACAATGGGGAGAACAATGGGAACACCTGAAGACAATGAGGGAGCACAGTGGGAACAATGGAGGGAGATCAGGTTGCAGGGTGGGAACACCTGAGAACAATCAGGGAGAACAATGGCAACACCTGAGGACAATGGGGAGAACAATGGCAACACCTGAAGACAATCGGGGGCAGAGTGACAACACCCGAGGACAATCAGGGAGAACAATGGCAACACCCAAGGACAATCAGGGGGCAGAGTGACAACACCTGAGGACAATCAGGGAGAACAATGGCAACACCTGAGGACAATCAGGGGGCAGAAGTGGCAACACCTGGCTGGGGCCTGACACTCAGATTAGGGACAAGGTGCCAGGGCCAGAATGCAAACAGGGGGGAAAAGCTCTGAATTTTCTCTCTGACAGCTCTAAAAAGCAAAAGAAATTCTCTCCCCCCACCCCGAGCACCACGACCCCAGAGGGGAGATGCCTCTGTCCCAAAATCTGCCTGGCAGCATTTCAAACACGCAGCAGCAGGAGGAAGGAAGCAGGGGAATGGCAAAGCCACGCAGGCCAGGGAGCAGGAGGTTCATGAACATTCCACAGGCTGAGGATGTGGTCTGCAAGGGACCTTTAGAGCAACCCCAAACCACAAAAGCCTTTGCTTCAACAGAACTTGGTTAGGAGTGAGCCTGGCTAAGTCAGGCACTTATCACAGCAGCGTGTCCCTCCTCATGCTGAGCTCAACTCCTCACAGATATCTTCCTAAATATTTTTTTTTTAATTCTTGAAGGGTTTTTTTTTTCCCTCATCCATTTCCCGTTGTCTGCAGTCAGGAACAACTCTGCCTTCACCAAGAGATGACCACAGCAGCAGGATGGAGCTTGGGGAATTCCTTCAACAGGCTGAGGCTCTGAATCTCTCTGGCACACCCAGCTGGGCTCAGGGACAACTCACAGCCCAGTAAAAGCTGAATCCTGTTTTCTCACCCAGTCTGGTGCCATTTGCCAGGGATTTTAGGGGAGTGAGCAAAGTGGAAACTCTGGGGAGCTGCTGGCGGTGGAGGGAGGGTGTTTATCAGGGAGAAGGTGCCAGCAGGGACCAACCAACCTCGAGGATGAAGGGCAGCACTGGGATGAAGGTCCTGGTGCTCTCGGCCAGCAGGGTGAGGGCACGGATGCAGTGCATGCGCAGGGGGTAGAACCGAGTCGTTGGCACCAGCCTGGGCAGGGAAAATCAACAAAAATAAATGGTATTAGGCCAGGTTTATACAGGAACTGCACCTGCAGCCTTCAGTGACACAGGAGAGCATTTCCTACTCTGCTGGAGGAATCTGCACAGCTGCTGGAGCCACCCCATAGCTGGAAATAAAATTCCCACGTTAAATCCGTAACACCGACACACAAATTCCTCCTGCCACAGCTCAGCTCTCCAGCTCTGCAGCTGAGGTTTGTCACTGCTGCCAACTCCCTGTCAGGCTGGGACTGAGCAGGATCAGCTCCCCCAGGGGCAGAAGGAGAATGGAGAGCAACCCCTAAAGCCCCCCAGACCTCATTTCTGTCCCACTCTCAAGCCCCTCACCTGTACCTGAAGTCATGGAAGCCCCCAGCATTAAAAATTTTATGTTTTTAAAGCACAGCTCACAGATGACAGACCCAAGCTGATAAATGAACCCCTCCCTCCCCAAAGGACTTGCTGAGCAATCCAGGAGAGCCCACAAAATAAAAATGTTTGACCAGGTGCCATAAATCAGCTGCATCCCCCCCTGCAAATAGTGAAATAATTATCACTGGATCCATTACAGAAATAAATCTACTTCGCACCCCTGCCCTGGCACCTCTGGAGATGACGAAAGCCATTCTCAGGAATTAATTGATCGAGGAATAAAGCTGTTAAGTGTATGGATTTACTGTAAACCAAGGCCATTCGTTTCAGAGTGTGGGGCCACGCCACAGCCTGCTCTGCATCCCGGGGCTGGGGGCACTGGGAATGCCAAACACGGCTGGGAGCAGCTCTGCTGAGGCAGCTCCCACTCCCAGCCCCTCCAAAGGGCTCCTTCCGTGTCAGAGCAGAGTCCCCAGTGCCTTTCCATCACTTGGAATGGCTCCAGTCCTTTTCCTGGGCTGTGGGGTTGGGAACAGCACCCAGGCTGGGTTTGATTTGTACAGCTCATCCTGTCACAGCCCTGGTGACCAGAGAGGACACAGAAAACTCCTCTCAGCACCAGCCCCTGCTCAGGGCCACCCGGGCTGTCCCTGCCTTCCTCCCTGCACGAGCTGAGGGGCTGGAACACCACAGGCACCACAATTCCTCACCTAAGCTCACACCAGGGAACAGCTCCACTGTTAGAGCTCGGGCTGGGAGCGGGGCAGAAATCCCAGCAGATAAGGGCAGGATGAGTTTGTGGGGAAAAGAGACACCAGGAGAGGAGCTCCTGCTGCTACCAACAGCCATCAGCGTGGGGAGCTGCCAGCACAGGGAGCAGGGAGGATGGAGCAGGTCCCAGGGACACGGGGTCGCTGTCCTTGTGCTGGAGCCAGGCGCCATCTCCCGGCACGGGGGCAGCAGGGAACAGGACTCTGCTCCCATCCATCGCCGGGATAAATCCCACAGCACACTGGGAGCTGGGAGAGGAAGGGATTGTGGAGGTCACACAGTGTCCTGTCCCACGGAGCCACAGCACCCCCACACCTGCCACCCTGCCTCCTTTATAGCCCAGGCACCCGCCTGGCTCGGGAGGGAATCCAGGTGGGATCTGTTTCTGTTTTTCCAACCCTGGAATCACAGAATCCTGGAATGGTTTGGGTTGGAAGGGACTTAAAGCTCACCCAGTTCCACCCCTGCCATGGCCACCCCACCCAGTTCCACTGCCCCAGGGTGCTCCAAGCCCTGTCCAACCTGGCCTTGGACACTTCCAGGGATGGGGCAGCTTCTCTGGGAAATGCCTTCCGAGGCCTCCCCACCCTCAGGAGGAGGAATCTTTCCCTGATATCTCATCTGAACCCACCCTCTCTCAGTTTGAAGCCATTCCCTCTCATCCTGTCACTCCATCCCTTGGAAATCCTCTCCCCACATCTTTCTCGTAGCTCCTTCAGGTCCTGGAAGGTCACAATGAGGTCACCCCAAACCCACCAGGGGGGTTCCCAAACCTCCAAAGCCTCGGCAGGCTCGTGCCAAGCTGAGACTCACCCCATTCCCCTCTCCTTGGCCCCAGCTCCCTGATTTAGCTGCCTGGGCAGGTAGGAAGCTGCCAGGATCCGTCCCCCTGGATCCAAGCCCAGGCCCATGGAAGCTCCCCAGGAGCAGTGGGGGATGGGAGGGGGGATGTTTGCATCCTCTTATCTGATCATTTAAATCTGCTTATCTCCATCACCACTGGGGAGTTTCTGCAGACCGGGTTTTAGAGCTGAGAATCTGGTTAACTGAGCTAACAGGATTTGGGAGATCAACAGAGATCCCAAAATTCCCTCAATGCCCGTTATCAACAGCCACCTCGGAGCACAAACATTTCACCCGACGGGAGGAGGGAATTCTCAGCAGACATCCTGAAAATAACAACTGTGTCCCACTTCTCCAAATCCCAACCAACAGGCACCAAAAATGCAGCTTCTAAATGTATTTACAGAGCTGGGGATGAGGATTTTCTGAAGCAAGGCAGATCACTGCCCTTGCAGTTACGAGGATAATCTGCTCAGGTTATTCAGACTGAGACTTTTCTTACACAAAGAGGAAAGAATAACCCACACCACAACTTTGTCACCACCTGAACACGTGCTCAAACACATCTTGGGCTGGAAAATTTCAATCAGAAGCAGCTTTGAGACCATTGAGGGTTCAATCCAAATCACAGAGCAGTAAAATAACTTTGTAAACAGAAGGAGAGCAGAAAGAATTAAGAATTCTACTCACTTGATGCAGCCAATTATGACCTGTGTCAAGGGGTAGATGAGGGGCTCCATGACCTCACTGGGGTGGATGGTGCTGAGAACTCGACACCAGAAGTACAGGCAGTGGATGTACTGCCAGTTATAGACTGACTGGAAGTTCTCCTGCAGGAAAGGGGGGAAAAAAATAAAGGTGGAAACTTGAACACGCAGCATTTGAGAGGTGCTCACTGTGCTTCCTCTCCAGGCTCATTTTATCCAGGAGGAAGAGCAACACTGGAGCTGCCACTGAAGTTCACTGGGTGCCAGTCAGTGCCTGAAGGAAATAAAGGGAATAAACCCAGCCTGGTGCTGCTCAGGAGTGGCTGCTTTGAGAAGGACGAGCTCCCAGCCTCACACCGGCGCTGAGCTGATCCCTGCCAGAGCAAGGAGCACTTTTTGGAAAGTCACTACCCAGCACAGCCCCATTTCTCACACCTGCAGGCTGTCAGTGACAGGCAGCAGGGCAGAGAGCAAACCTGCAGCTCTGCTCTTGCTGGTCACCACCAAAACCACGGCACCAGGGACAGGAAACCCTTCCCAAAAAGTTCTGTAGCTCTGCAGGTATCCCCTTCAAAACACAGGAGCCAACACTCACAAAGGTGCCTCAGCCCCCACTCGTGGGTTTTGCCAGACTTTCAAGGCCCAGCTCATCTCCTCAGCATGGAAAAGCAGGGTGCACACGTCCTGAGACAGGGACAGAATCCTTTAATTGCAGCCACTGGGCCAAACCTTGCAGCGGGGACTTAAAGCCAAGCCACAGCTGGGCACGGCCGAGCTCTGCCAGCTCTCCCCAGGTCACTGAGATGGACCAAAAAGCTTTTCTGAGCTTCTCCTGCACAGGAACAGATGAGCAATCTGCTCTGGTAATCACCTCCCACCGCCATCCACAGCTCCATTTAAACAGGCTTAGTGCCTGCATTTGGGCATTTCGGTGGTACCATTCCCACCCCGGGTTCCACAGCCCTCCCCAGCTGTGAAATCAAATGGATTTGCTCCTTGTCTGGGCCACAACTGAGGGTGCAAGGAGCCAGTGCAATCCAATTAGGGGGTCTGCAGCCCAGACTTCATTTATCTCTGCTTATTTATCCCCGTGTCTGCCCAGCCAGGAGATTTAGCTGGGCACCAATCCTGCCCTGCTTGGGGGCAGCTGAACAATTAATCTGTGGGGGTCTGTTTTTCTAAACAGGACTAAATCCAGGATTAGCAATCTGACTCAGATTTCCCAGGTCAGACTGGAGGTGGCTCAAACCAGGGCTGCTCCCCAAAGGTCTGAGCTGCTTTGTTCACCTAAGTCCTTCAAACAGCACGGACTTTGCTGGGGAGATGCGACACCCCAGGGTGGCTCCTGAGCTGCTTTACCCCCAGGTTCTGTAACAGAGGCTGCAAACAGCAGCCTCAGAGCCCAGAAGGGTGTCCAAGATGGAAAGTGCAGCACAAACTCCTGCAAGTGGGGAGAGAAAAGCGACTCTCGCCCTGCAGGAGGTTCAAAGGGATCATCCACAGGCACCTTCCACTATCCCAGGGTGCTCTGAGCTCCATCCAGCCTGGCCTGGGACACTCCCAGGGATGCAGGGGCAGCCACAGCTTCTCTGGGAAATCCATTCCAAGGCCTCACCACCCTCATGGAAGGAAGAATTCCTTCCCAACATCCTAACCAAGCCTCCTCTCCACCAGTGTGAATCCATCCCCCCTCATCCTGCTACTCCGAGCCCTTGGAAATAGCTGGGCTGAGACTTTCTCACAGGCTCCTTTCAGGTCCTGGGAGGCCACAATTAGGCCACCCCAAAGCTTCCATTTTCCCTCCTTCCTGGCTGAAATTTTAGCACGGACAACTCCCAGGTGCTCCCTGGAGCCCCAGCATAGGGTCAGACACCAGCACAGCCCGAAGGGGTGACTGCAACTCCTCTCATTTCCCCCGAGGAGGAGGAAGAGAAAGCTCCTTCCCCAGCAGGGCCAGGTCCCCACCTTCTTCCTGACGGTCATGGCGCTGCGCAGGTGGATGGCCAGCTGGCGGATGTAGATGAAGGTGTGCTGATAAGAGGTGTGCGTGTCCAGGGCAAACATCTCGGTCAGCGTGCGCTGCATGAAATTGATCATGGGCAGCACGTTGGGAGAGGTGAACCTGGAGTTCTTCACAAAGGCAATGTACATTTGCTGCCAGGGGAAGAGGACAAGAAACCACACCGTAAAATAAAATAAAATAAAACCGTTCTTGCACTCACCTGCCCCTCCCAGGTGCGTTCAAACCAGGGCTGCTTTTATCACACAAAGGAATAACCCAGCCTGCTCCTTCCCTAGGGGGGACAGGAGTGAGTTCAGCTTGGACATGTGCCCACCACTGCTTGTCACCAAGAGGACAACGCTGCAGGAGGGTCTGAGCCCCACGTGGGGATGGCTGGGCTCAGCTCTCCTGCTCAGGTGCCACTGGGACAGGAAAATACACCTGGGAGCTCAGCTGGGAGGTCAGAGATGCTCAGGAGTGTCAGCACTCAGGAAAGCCCTTGGGAATCTGGGAGATGAATATTTACCAAACAGCAGAGACCTCCCCTGCTCGGTCTCTGTGCCCCCAGCAGGAAGGGCAGCAGTGGGAGGCAGGAACCACCCTGACCCGACAGAATTCCTGCCCTGTTTGGTTTCCTGGAGGCTGCCAGCATCAGCTCCAGCACCTGCTCCATCTGCAGCTCGAGGCTTCGAGGTATTTGCACACGACATGAGGGAGAAAAGGTGCAGACCACAGCGAGAGCCAGGCTCACCTTGAGCAGGGGGCTGAGGTAAAGCTCCTTCTTGTAGCGACAGATCTTGTTCAGCACCAGGAAGGCCAGGACCCTGACTGTCTCCTCCCCTGTGCTCCACAGAGCGATGGTTTGCTGGGGTAAAGCAGAAACAGGCAGCTGAGGGAAGGGACAAAGAGCTCCCTGCTGGCCACAGGCGGGCCTGAAGCTCCCTCCTTCCCAAAAACAGACAGCCAGGAGGCAGGTGGCACAGAGGTGGCACAGAGGTGACAGAATGTGCTGTCACAGAGTCAGCCATTCTGTCCTCACACCCTCCCTGGGACACCACACCACAGGCAAGGCTGACGTTTCCATGATCAGTAAAGGAACCTGTCCAAACCCAGCATCTCTAAAAAACACACACACTTTTATCTGTGTGCCTGAACGCTCATCTGAGCTCTCCTGAGCGACTCCATCGCCCCAGGATCACCTGGCCCCACCTGGAAGCACCTGGTGCCCCCCAAATCCTGTCACCTCAGCTGCACCAAGGAACTGCAGAGCACAGGGAGGCTTCACTGCAGGGCTGGAAAAGCCTTCTCAGAAAGCTCCTCCACCTTCAGCTGAGGGCTGCCGGCCTCCTGGCACTCCATGCCATGAATCATCTCCACCATCAAAGGCTTCCCTGCCTCCTCCCAGAGCTGCCTTGCAGTTCCCATTTGGATGCCACCCTGCTGCCCTTGGTGTCTCCTCCACGCCTCCTGTGTTGCTGTTGCTGCTCAGCAGTTGTGACTGAGCTGCCACAGAAATATTCCACCCCCAGCTCCCCGAGTGGAGAGGCAGCACAGACATTCCCAGGGCCTGGCAGCAATTCCTCCATCTGGGAGGAGGAAGCAGCTTCCCCAAACACCTCCCTGCCACTTCCCCGGGGAGCAGCAGCTACAAACAGAGCCACCCACCCGCTCACCTCAGCCTGGCATCACCCCGTGGCACCTGCAGAGGGGCAGGAATCCTCTCCAGGAGCAAAGGCAAAGCAAGGGAACACTACAGAGACCGAACTGCCACGGGCTGCAGCCCAAACACCACAAAAGGCTCAGCTGAAGGGAGGAAAAAGCACCTCAGGTGTCGATGGCACATCCCAGCACGTTCCCTTACCTTGAGGAGGGCCCGGCACTGCTTGGGGAAGGACAGGTAATAGGGAACTATGGAATTCACGTGCTGCAGCACTGCTGCACTCACTGAGGCCTCTGTCAGGCACGACAGCAGCTGTGGAGGAGAACAAACCAAGGCCAGTTAGCAGGCAGGGCTCTCCAGCTCTCCCTTGCCCAGCTGCACTTCCCAAATGCTCCCGTGCCAGGAAGGAGCTCAAACAAACCCCAAAAGCTGCACCAGGGGAGGAGCAGACCCAGGGCAGGGCAAAGAGCTGCCCTGTAGCTCCCTCACCCTGAAGGTGGGAGCTCAGGCTGCTGCACCTGCAGGGTTAAAGGCTCCTGGGCCATCACACAGCACCTCCCCTGTGGACACTGCAAAATCCCACTTTATCTGCAGCGTGGGACACCTGAGAGGTGACCTGACCACAACCAAAGGCTCACGCCACTGCAAATGGCCAAATTCCCCCTGGGTCTGCAGCAGGAAACATCCCTGAGCTAGCTGGTGGCACCCTGGATTCCTCCAGCATTTCTGAGGGGGGAGCTGGAATGCTTTGGGTGTCAGAGGTCACCTCGGCCCCAAGGAAAGGCTCAGACAAAATGGGAAGGACCAGGATCTTTGTGTTTGCAGCCTGTCCAGCTCAGTTCCCCACAGCCAAACCCAGTTCCCAGTCTGCAGACAAGGTGAGCTCCAGGGGACCCTGAGAGGCTCTGCCTGATGCAGCCCCAGCTGCTGGGAGCAGCACAGGAATTTCATCCATGTTCACTTTGCCTCCTCACCCTCCTCCTTGCTCTGCAAAGGTTCTGGACTTGAGCAGACTTTGCCAAGTCCCTCTCACACCAAAAGGAGAAGGTTTTGTGCAGAAAAGCCACTGTGGTGAACCCCTGAGAGCTCTCAGGAGCAGGGATTGCTCCCAGGGACTGCATTCCCAGCTCTTCCTTGTCTGCAATCCTCTGCTGCTGGAGAGAGGCACCACGGCTTGAGAGGAAAAAAAACCCTCTCCTGATCAAACTGCTCTTTCTGCTAAGTCATTGTGCCAGCTCCCAGCTGAGGGACAGCAGCACTTGGGCTGTCTCTCCCTTCCCTCAGCTGCTGAAAAATCAGTGTTTCAGTGCTGGTTTGGGCATTTTTTTGGGCATTGTGCATAATTTAATTTGCACAATGAGGCAATCTCAAAAAACAAAAAAATGAAGTGGGGGCAGAAGTTTCCTTCAGAAATAATCCACAAATTGTCTCTGAAGCACCAGAAATTCTGGATGGATGGGATGGAGCATTACCATAGGCAGAGATGCCACATGTGAGGTTACCAAGAGAACATCCCAGTGTTTACCTCGAGTGGAGAGATCACAGCACCAAGGAATGAATTAATGATGCAGAATGCAGGAGCACAGACTGCAAACCACTTCAAAGCCTATTAAATATTAATCTGCCAGACAAATTAAAACAGAGAGAGCTGCTGGAATGTTAATTCAACCCTTCTTCACTGCCTCACCTATTCTGGCCCAAGCACCCACACTGTTAATTAGCCCAAACACTTCCAAAGCAAGACAAGGAAACGATGAACACAAATCTCAGAGGGGCAAACCCCACCTGCCTCATTCCAAAATATCCTAACGAGCCCAGCAAGGCACAGAGTGACCCCACAGACAGAAAATGATGATATATTCCTTACTTGTATGGTACAGCCAAGATAAACCTTGATGTCCAGTCGCAGCTTTCCCCAGAGGGGGCTGCTGGAAGGGAGAACCATTCTGGAAAGGAGCAAGACTTGGGTTTAGCTTTGAAGAAAACCCCCAAATAAATCAGATTTCAGCAGCAAAATGAGCAGTGAGATCGATTCCTTGCAAAGCATGAACTTCTGGGTGATCCGGGGTCACACACTGGGGACACTGCAGGGACACGGCAGAAAGGTCAGTCCCTTCCTCTGAAAACCAATTCCCAGTGCCTGAACTGTGTCCTGAGGGCCAGCACAGGAAGTTCCAGACCTTCCTGAAGCCACACATCCTCTGCAAATGCCTGGAGTCTGACGCTGCACAGGACACAATCCGGGGGAAGGGAAGAAGAACCCTGTGAGCAGCATCAGGCCCTCAGTGTTTGGGCTTCCCAGGTTCAAAGGCAGCTCTGAAAATCCCCACCAGCTTCCCCGAAGGTCTCAAAGCCCCCCAGACTTACTTGAGTTTGTTCTTGGGGGCTCTGGGGAGCAGCAGCTTGTGCAAGTGGTGGAAGAGGTCCCGGATACAGAAGGACACCAGGGCATTGAACACTGGGTGAAAGAAGCCAGGAAAGCTTTTGTGAGTGATTTTCCGTGTACTCCTGGTTTTCCCAGTGTGAACAGAGGTCCCTGAGGAACTGAAGCCAGGAATTTCCACGGCAGAACTGCTGCATTTCCTTCTAGAAACCCCAGCTTGGCCTCATATTGGGGTGTTTTATATCAGATTAGAAGGCACAAGGGCCACCCCTCCAGGCAAACAGCACCAAGAACCCTCCAAAGAAAAGATGCCAGTGCACGGAGCAGCACAGCGAGATAAGCTACTTAATCAAGTGAAAGGCTCAATTAACTCCTCCCAGTGCTCAACTCCCCCCTCCTGAACGATTCCCCATCCCTCACCTGCTGTGTCAGACACCTGGAACTTGCTGGGGTCACCGCCACTGTCGCCCTTGGTGGTGGCCACGGCTGCCTTGTAGGCTTGGGTGATCTCATGGAAGAGTTTTGGGGTGAGATTCCTCTGAAAGAAGAAAAAGGGGTCACTGAGGACAAGAAGCAAGGGATGTGTGGAACTCTGAAGCTCTGGGCTGGGACAGGAGTATTGGAATTCACCGGAAGCTTGGTGGCAAAGAACAGCTCCATCCTCTGAGGTGGAGGAGAAGCATCAGGACAGGGTGAACAGACTCAGTGTCTTCCCCTGCTCTAAAACTGGATTTTAATTGCTGAGGCTTGAGAAGGAATTAATCAGCTGCCAGCAGCTCCCTACTCGAGCTTCACTCCCCTTAGCTATTCCATCACCACTTAAAATGTGCCCAAGAAAGCTCCTGGAGCTGCCAAAGAGGGTGAAAAATCCAAATTTGATCATTCTGGCCCCTTCTGAGCCGTGTTTCTCCAGCTTCCCCCTGCTGTAGAATGCAAGCACTTGAATCTTGCAGCCCAAGAGAAATGGCAAAGTCCTGCTGAAGGCACTGGGGGCACGGGACACGCATTTTGTGACAGATTAACCCATCCCCAGCTGGCCTTTTACAGGAGAACTCTGCAGGGCTCCGTGCTCCAACTCCCTGCTCACCTGGGCAGCTTTCTTCCACTCCTCCACCATTTTCAAGCTCACGCGGATGAAGGAAACTTTCTTCCTTTTGGCTTTTTCTTGTTCTTCATCCTCATCATCTTCATCTTCATCGCTGGCTTCCTAGAGGGATCAGCAGGAGGGTTGAGGGAAGGTTTCCACAGCCCCTCCCTGGCCCCAGCTCTGCTGCTGAGCAGCTCAGGAGGAGGGAGGCAGGCAGGGCTGACTTCAGTGCTGCTGCTCCCAGCACTCTGTGGGAAGCAGGAATGCTTCAGGTGTGATATTGGCAAGGAATTCCTGGCTGGGAGGGCGGGCAGGCCCTGGCACAGGGTGCCCAGAGAAGCCCCTGGATCCCTGAAAGTGCCCAAGGCCAGGATGGATGGGGCTGGAGCAGCCTGGGACAGTGGGAGGTGTTGTGGTTGGAGCTGGATGAGGCTTAAAGTCCCTTCCAACCCAAAGCGTTCCCTGATTCGGGGCTGGCACTGGAACACAAACGTTCCACATGGAATTCACTGATCCCAGCACCCCCAAGCAGGGCCTGGTACCTCGAGAGTATCAGGGGGTCTGTGCAGAGCCTCCTCCTCCTCGGAGCTGTCCGAGGCATCGAAATCCAGCAGCTTGCGATCGTTCTCCTCCAGAAACTTATAGAACTCGGGGTCTCTGTCCTTCAGCCTGGAGAGCTGATCTTTGTGCTCAGCTGCCTTTCCCTTCTTCCTGCTGGGGAACATTTAAGTGTTTATTCACTGCTCAAACTTCTGCTGAGGCTGCAAGAAAAACTTTTCATTGAGGACTAAGAAATTTTGAGAGCAGGATACCAGATTGTACCGGGAGAGATAAAAACATCTGGGAAAAACCATCACAAATTTGTTTCTCAGTTCCTCAGAACTGCTCCAGGGATGGGGACTGCAGCATCTCCCTGTGCAGCCCCTTTCAATGCCTGACCACCCTTTCCATGGAGAAATCCCTCCTGATATCCAACTCAAACCTCTCCTGGTGCGGGGACTGCAGCATCTCCCTGTGCAGCGCCTTTCAACGCCTGACCACCCTTTCCATGGAGAAATCCCTCCTGATATCCAACTTAAACCTCTCCTGGTGCAACTGAGGCCGTTCCCTCTCCTCCTGTCCCTGTTCCCTGGGATCAGAGCCCGACCTGGGGCTGCCCCCTCCTGTCAGGGACTTGTGCAGAGCCACAAGCTCCCCGCTGAGCCTCCTTTCCTCCAGGCTGAGCCGCTCCCAGGCTCTACCCAGCCCTCACCTGCCCGGCCGTGCCTGCAGCCCCGGGGCCGCCTTCCCGCTCGGCCTGCGCCGCCTCGCAGCTCCGCTGAGGGCCCCGCCGCTCTCCTCCTTCTCCTCCTCCTCCCAGCCGCCGTCATGCTCCGAGTCCGAGCCGGCAGCCAGGAACTCGTCCAGGCTCAGCTCCGCCAGTTTCCTGCCGGGGAAGAAAGGAGCGTGTGAGGGGAGAAGGCGATGCCCGCGGCCCGGCCGTGGCGCGGGCGCCGCTCACCTCCGACCGGAGTCCGCCATCTTGCCGTTGCCACGCGGCGACCGCTTCCGCTCCCGGGGCGCAGCGGGGAAAGCCGCGCCCATAATTATGCAAAGTGTGTTAATTTCCATGCTAAACCACGCTCCTCATTAACATTGGTCCCGCCCTCATTGCATTGGCCACGCCTCCTCTCCCCCTTCCCGGCCGATCCCTCAGAGCTGGGCATTCCCGGCCGAGCTTTCAGTGCCGGGCATTCCCGCCCTGATCCCTCAGCGCTGGGCATTCCCGGCCGATCCCTCAGTGCTGGGCATCCCCAGCCGATCCCTCAGTGCCGGGCATTCCCGCCCTGATCCCTCAGTGCTGGGCATCCCCAGCCGATCCCTCAGTGCCGGGCATTCCCGCCCTGATCCCTCAGTGCCGGGCATTCCCGCCCTGATCCCTCAGTGCCGGGCATTCCCGCCCTGATCCCTCAGTGTCGGGCATTCCCGGCCGATCCCTCAGCGCTAGGCATTCCCGCCCTGATCCCTCAGCTCCGGGCATTCCCGGCCGATCCCTCAGCGCTGGGCATTCCCGCCCTGATCCCTCAGCGCCGGGCATTCCCGGCCGATCCCTCAGCGCCGGGCATTCCCGGCCGATCCCTCAGCGCCGGGCATTCCCGCTCTGATCCCTCAGCGCCGGGCATTCCCGGCCTGATCCCTCAGCGCTGGGCATTCCCAGCCGATCTCTCAGCGCCAGGTATTCCCGGCCGATCCCTCAGCGCCGGGCATTCCCGGCCGATCCCTCAGTGCCGGGCATTCCCGGCCGATCCCTCAGCGCTGGGCATTGCCGCCCTGATCCCTCAGCGCTGGGCATTCCCGCCTTGAGCCCTCAGCGCCGGGCATTCCCGCCCTGATCCCTCAGCGCTGGGCATTCCCGGCCGATCCCTCAGCGCCGGGCATTCCCGCCCTGATCCCTCAGCGCTGGGCATTCCCGGCCGATCCCTCAGCGCCGGGCATTCCCGGCCGATCCCTCAGCGCCGGGCATTCCCGCCCTGATCCCTCAGCGCTGGGCATTCCCGGCCGATCCCTCAGCGCTGGGCATTCCCACCCTGATCCCTCAGCGCTGGGCATTCCCGCCCTGATCCCTCAGCCCCGGGCATTCCCGGCCGATCCCTCAGCGCCGGGCATTCCCGCCCTGATCCCTCAGCGCTGGGCATTCCCGGCCGATCCCTCAGTGCCGGGCATTCCCGCCCTGATCCCTCAGGGCTGGGCATTCCCGCCCTGATCCCTCAGCGCCGGGCATTCCCGCCCTGATCCCTCAGCGCTGGGCATTCCCGGCCGATCCCTCAGTGCCGGGCATTCCCGCCCTGATCCCTCAGGGCTGGGCATTCCCGGCCGATCCCTCACCGCCGGGCATTCCCGCCCTGATCCCTCAGTGTCGGGCATTCCCGGCCGATCCCTCAGCGCTGGGCATTCCCGGCCGATCCCTCAGCGTTGGGCATTCCCGCCCTGATCCCTCAGCGCCAGGCATTCCCGGCCGATCCCTCAGTGCTGGGCGTTCCCGCCCTGATCCCTCAGCGCTGGGCATTCCCGACCGGAATTGGGACCAGGGCGGCCCGCGGGGTCAGGGAAGGGATTAGCCCCGTGCTCGGCCCGGCAGAGGCCGTGCCTCCAGTGCTGTGTCCAGTTCTGGGCCGCTCTGTTCAGTTCAGGACATTGAGGGGCTGCAGGGTGTCCACTGGCTGGACATTGAGGGGCTGGCTGGACACTGGGGTGCTGCAGTGTATCCACTGGCTGGACATTGAGGGCTGCAGTGTCCACTGGCTGGACATTGAGGGGCTGGCTGGACATTGGGGTGCTGCAGTGTGTCCACTGGAAGGGCATTGAGGGGCTGCAGGGTGTCCACTGGCTGGACATTGAGGGGCTGGCTGGACACTGGGGTGTTGCAGTGTCCACTGGCTGGACATTGGGGTGTTGCAGTGTCCACTGGCCGGACATTGGGGTGCTGCAGGGTGTCTGGAGAAGGGGAATGGAGCTGGGCAAGGCTCTGCAGCACACATCCCATGAGCAGCACCTCAGGGAGATGGGCCTGGAGAAAAGGCGGCTCGGGGCGGCCCTGCTGGCTCCCCACAAGCCCCTTCCAGGAGGATGTAGAAAGATAGGAATCGTCTCCCGCATAACAAGCAGCAGGATTAGAGGACAGAGCTTTGAGCTGCGCCAGGGGCTGGACATCAGCAGGAATTTCTCCATGGAAAGGGCGCTCAGGCCTTGGAAGGAGCTGCACAGGGAGGTTTGGAGGCATCCAAGGAACCCCCGGACGCGGCACTCAGAGCTCTGAGCTGGGGACAAGATCCCAGTTTGGGACTGGATGATCCCAAATCTCTTTCTTTCCCAACCTCATTGATTTTGGGACACCCCGCTCAGGCCACGCCCCCCCACGCGCTGGCCACGCCCCCATCATTAACCCCGCCGCTCCTTTGTGCGGCGCGCGGCCGGAGGGGCGGGGCCTGCTCACATAACTCCGCCCATTTTCCCCGCTTAGCCCCGCCCCCGCGCTCAGGCCCCGCCCCCGGTGCCGGTGGCGGTGCCGGGCCCGCAGCGGGGCCGGTGCCGCTCGGTTCGGTGCTGGGCCCGCACACGGACACACGTGCGGGGCCGCGCCGCGCCGCGCCTCGGGGTTATTCCGGGTGACGGAGGAAGCCGCAGCCGCGGGGCCGCCCCGGCTCGAGGAGGAGCCGCCGCCGCCGCCGCCGCCGCCGCGCACCTGCCCGCCCCCGGCCCGCCCCGTCTCCCCGGCGTGGGGCCGGCGAGGGTGTAGTGGGCACCCGCAGCATCCCCCCGGCTTGGGCCGTGGCCGCCCCGGAGCCGTGAGTACCGCCGGGGCACGGCCCTGCCGCCCGCGCCTCCTCTGCGCTTCCTCTTCGTCTCCCTCTTCCTCTCCCTCTTCTTCCTCCTCTCTCTCTCCCTCCCCCTTTCCCTCTTCCCGGCAGGGCCGGGGCGCTCAGACCCGCGGGAGGGGTAACGGGATGGGGGCACACGGGGAGGGGTCACCGGGGGATGGTGGGGGGACCCCCGGAGGAGCCGCCTCTCCATCACTCCCGGCGCTGCTCCTGCGCATCCCTCCTCGGAGAGCAAGTTTGCTTTTGGGGGGAGCACGCAGCGCGTCCGGGGGGAGCACCGGCACCGTTCCCAAAGGTTTTGGCACAACTGGTGTCGTTTCCAAACATTTCCAGAGGTTTGGAACGGCCGATGCCCTTCCCAGCCTCCGCGGCCGCGCTCTCTGCACCGCGGCATCATCTCCGGGGCCGGCAGCATCCCTGTGCCCTCCTTCCCTGTCCTCTGCCAAGTCCTGGCGAGATCCCGTTGGAGAAGGGAGCAGCCGCAGCTCCGGAGCCCCGGAGCAGCCGCAGAGAGGGGCTGGCCCGGCCGTGGCCCCTGCGCTCGGTGCCGCGCACGGGGGGCTCGGTGCCGGTGGTGCCGGGCGAAGGGCACGGGTGGAAACGCCGCCTCGGCTTTTCTGGAAACTTGCGGGGGACGCGGGATGCAGCTTCTGTGTGGCCTCTGCAGTGGCTGTCAGGGCAGAGGGCTCTCCTTGAGCCACAGCATCGCTGCTGCTGGAGCTGGAGCTGGTCCCGGCAGCTCGGGGCTGGTTCTGCTGGCTGAGCAAACGCCTCCTCCCTCTGCGGGGACCCGCAGCCCTGGGACCCCGGCAGGGAAGGAGGAGGTGGCTGTGCCTGCGCTGTCCCTGCTCTGGGGGCCACCAGCCAGGCTCCCTTGCCAGCCTGCAGGGGCAGTGGCCTTGCTTTGCTGGATGTGCTCTGTGCTGGATGCCAGCTCTTCTTTGACTTCAATGCCTGCTGTCCCACAGCGTTATCCCGGGGGGCTCTGCACTGCTGGGGGTGATTCTGGAGTGATTCAGCAACACGTGGATGTTTCTGGGGGCCTTTAGCACCAAGAGGTGCTGCTTTGTCACAGGTTCAGTGTTTCAGGGCTCGCTGACCCTTCAGTGCCCAGTGGCCTTTGGGTTTTCATCCCTGCGGCCAAAGCAAACCCCCCTCTGCACCCCGAGTTCCTCTCCCGACCCATGAACATCTGCTGGAAATCCTTTATTCAGCACAGCAGTGAGTAAGACCCGGGGAGATGTTGGGTGTAGAGATCTGAGTTTCCTTCCTGAGCGCTGAGTGATTAATGAATCACAGCAAAGAGCAGCTAATTCAGAGCGCACCAGGAGCTGGCAGCCGAAACGGGCACCTGCTCTCTTGGCTCCGGAGCCCAGCAGCCGAATGGAGCTGCTCCTGAGCATCTTGGGGAGCTGGGATGGTCCCTGATGCTTTCTGTCAGCCGAGGTCAGCTCGGGGGGTGGCAGTGGGACGGCTTTGTTCTGCCAGCACAGACAGCGGCCATCTGCCCCTGCTCCCTCAGCCAGCCTGGCTCTCTGTGGATGGAGTGCAAATCAAAGCAGGCGTCCTCTGAAGGCTGAAGATCTGCTGGGGAGGCTGCTCTGGGCCCTTCCTTTGCTGCATTTCAGGCTCAGCAGCTCCAAAGATCGAGCAGCTCTGCTGAAGTCCCAGTGCTGGATCTCCTCAGGAGCTGGAGCCCTGCTCCAACACCGGGGCAAGCTGGGCTTGGGAGGCTGGAGAGGCCTCATCCGCTCTGCCTGGCCTGCTGCAAACCATCCCTAAAGGATGTGGCTCCTCAGGGACAGGAATTCGAGCTCCTCCAGCTGCAGTTCCCAGGGCCTGGGACCTGCTGGCCTTGGCAGGCCCCCAGTGTGCCAGCGAGCTCAAGGCCATGGTGTCACATGCTCCTCATAGCTCAGTTTGCAGGGATGTGGCCTGTGCTGCTGCTTGCCAGAAGATGTGAGGGAATTCTTTTGTTTCCTGGCTTGGAAAGGCTTTCCCACTGCTCCAGAAGCTCAGAGGTTGTTCAGAGCAGGAGGTGCAGATCTGTGTTGGCAGAGAGGGGCTGGAGGAGGCTTTGGGAGCCTCCCCTGAACGTGGTGTGGGTGCCGTGGGAGGGCTGAGCCGGGTGATGCCCACTGCTGACCTCCTGCTTTGGAGAGGCAGCAGAATTATTCCATGTCCTGTCCATCTGGAAAAGATGATCTTGCCTGTTTGCAGGCAGCAGATCCGAGTGCTTTTTCCTGCTTTCCCTGCTGCTGCTGCCTCACGTGATGGATTTACCCTTCCCTTTGGAAGCCAAGTGGTGTCTCCTGCTGAGTCTCCCCAAATTCATCCCTGTCCTGTGACACCAGGGCACTGCTGGGCAGTGGTGACCCGCTCTGAGCTGGCCCCCTGCCCCCTGGAGCCACCAGCAGCTGGCACAGCAGAGAGGTGAAGGGCACAGCCCCTCCTTGGACTGAGAATGCTGCAGAGAGGGAGCTCCCGGGCAGGTCTGGGAGCCAGGAATGTGACTGAGCTCTGGCCAGGCTGCCTGAGCGCCCTGCCCTTGGGTTTGTGGGGAAGGGGCTGGGGACAGGAGAGAGCAGGAGCTCTGCAGGGATGGGCAGTGCAGCCCGAGCTGGGACTGGCACTGCTGCCTGTGATGGGGTTTGGCTGTGCCTGTGCCATAAACCAGCGCTGGGTGCCAGAGGGGCTCCTCTGCTGGGGACACTGGCAAGGGGAATCAGGACATGTCCCACATTTCCAGCTCCTGACAGAGCCAAAGGGCTCAGGCTGCTCAGATCTGGGCGAGTTCTGTGCTGGCCTGTGGCAGCTGCAGTCCAACCCCAGTGCAGCTGGGCACCTGCAGGTTTTGCTGAGCACCTCAAGGCAAGAATCCACTTCCATCCCTTGTTTCTCCCTAACCTGGGAATTCAGCAGTCCCAAACCTCCTCCAGCTCTGACCCTCACACCCAATTACTTGAAAATGACCCAAATGTTGGCGCAGATGCCTCAGAATCCCTCAACCATGGAGTCCTGCTTGGAGCTGCAAAACGCTGAGTTTGGAAGGAAGAGCTGCTGCCCGTGGGAAGTGAGGAGAAGGCTGTGGGCACCGGGATGAGGATGCCCTTCACCCCTCCCAGGTGTGAGAACACCCCAGGGCACTGAGCCTCTGCCTCGTGCTCCTTCCTCTCACTTTTTGGGGCGACCGAGAGCGACTTTGAGCTTCCAAACAAAACTCCCCGCACATTAACGAGGAGCGAGGCTTTAATTATGAGACACCTCCAGCCTGGTGCATGCACCAGGGCCTGCTGATGACAAGGCAGGGAGCTGCTGCGAGGCCCTGCCGAGGTCAGTGTGCTGCGAGCCCTCCTCGCCTGGAGCCAGCAGCGTCTCTGTGCCTGGAGCTGGCAACGGAGCACAGCTTTTCCCTGTCCTCCCCACCCCCTTGCCGAGGCTCCACATCCTCCCTGGCAGCTTGTCACTTCTCTGCAGATGTCTAGACAGGAGGATTCAGTGCGTGTCAGTTATGCCTAATTCATTAAAAAAAAAAAAAAAAAAAAAAGAGCCCCAAACCCTCCTGGGAGCTGGGGATTCTCAGTCCTGCAGACTCAGCGCTGTCTGCGCTGCCCTGCGCTGCTGCCTCGAGGCTCCCTCCGAGCAGACTCATTCCAGGGAGCTGCAGGAGCAGCAGGGGCAGAGGGAACAGAGGAGACGAGGTTTGGAGGGGTTTTTAGGGCTGGGCTGTGCTCCTTGTCCCTGCTCCTCACCCCGTCCGTGTGTGCTCACATCCCCGCCGTGCCCATCGGGAGCTGGCAGAGGGGCTCCAGCTTCCCTGGCACTGCCAGCTCCCCAATTCCTGCGTCCCTCCCGAAGGCAGGGCTGCTTCCAGCAGGGACAGCTCCCTCGCTGCCGCGCTTCCATCCCCCTTCTCAGCCCTGACCTCTGCACAGGGGAGCGCTGAGGATCTGCAGCCTGGAGCATCCCCCCGCTCCCGAAGCAGCTCCCTCCCTCTGCCTCCTTCCTTCCAAGTGCTGCCTCTCCCAGCCTGAGCACACGATGAACCTGACGTGAGCGGGAGCTGCTGTGCGCTGCCAGTGCCTGTCTGAGCTCCCTGAGCACGGGCAGAGCCTTGCAAGGCCTGGGGAAGGACCGAGCCCCAGAGCGTTTTCACTTTGTCTGCGTCAGTGACACCGATGTGACACATCCTGGTGGGGGCAGCTGCCTGGCTTCAGTGCCTGCTTGGCATCTGGGTCCTGGGCACGCTCAGCCGGGTGCTTCCCGTCCTCCCTGCTCGTGTTTGCTGGGGGGAAGGGAGTGGGAGAGGTGGGGATGCAGCGTGGTTTGTAGTGGGCCCTCTGAAGGAAGGAATAATTGGGGATAGCCGGGTGTGAGGGGTAAGGGCAGTGCAGATCTGCTGTTGCTTGTGAAAACAGCCCTGGCGTTTGATTATTGATGAAAAAAAATGCTGCTCCACTGTGACCCCCTCCCTCCCCAGGGATCCAGGCTTCGGCTTCACCCCAGGGGGACTTTGGCTGTGCCATTTTGGGGGGCACTGCTCCGGCTCCAGGCCTGAAAGGAGACCTGGCACCACCGTGCCACCTTCCAGACGTGGTTTGTGCTGCTGTGACACTCCAGGCTCGGGGTGAGCGCCAGCAAGGGCTTTGTGCCTCACCCAAAGGCAGCACTGGTGAGGGAGATGCAGAGCTGTGCACGAGCAGCTGATTCTCCGGGAGAGAGGCACGCAGGGAGGTGGCACAAAGGGATGGGGACACATGGAGGGGATGGATTTATGCTTGGCTGCGTGTCAGGCCCGAGGGCAGGGGGCTGTGCCCCGATCCCCTGTCCCCACCGTCGGAGCAGCTGCACAGGATGCGTCTCTGCTGCCTCCCAGCCCTCCCGCCAGACGCAAAATCCCCATCCAGGCTGTCAACAAAAAGCCATTCTCCAGGGCCTTCCTGGGGAAAGGGCAGGCTCAGAACTTCTCCCTGGAGGATCCTCTGTTCCCTGTTTATTGCTCAGCACACTTCTTTTCACTCCCAGCAAAATATGGTTTTTTTGTGCGGCGAGAACAGGCCTCCCTTTGGGCAGGGATCATTTGCATTAATTAACAGAGCTGTTATGCATGGCCACGCTCTGGCGCAGAGGAGCCAAACAAACGCCTCCTTTTTTGTTGTTTTTTTTTTTTTTGTGCCATAACCTCAGAGTTATTCCAAGGGAGGCAGCACATCCGTCCCAGCCCGTGGGGACACGTGCGCTGCCGCTGCTGCTGCCCACAGAAGTGGGCTTGTGCTTCCTTCCCCCTCTGCAGCCTGGACACTGCTCCGCTGTCTCCTGTGGCCCAGGCAGTGCTCCCCACTAATTGCACCCCACAGACCCTCATTTCCTGGGACTGAAAGTTTCAGCAGGGAAATAAGGAATATTTAGTGCTGCCGGCGAGGTGGGGAGTTCGCTGCGGGGAGCAGCACGGGGGATGCTCCATCCCTTTTTCCACACTGGTTTTGTTCTGATCCGTTAAAGCAGAAGAGCTCTGATGGGAACAAGTTACTGTGGGGCTGAAGGGGCTGCACCCACTGCAGGCCTTCCCCAGCCCCATGCCAGGGCTCCGGGAGGGTGAGCAGCTCCTCAGGGAGGCCGTAGCCAAAAATCACCAAGCAGAGCTGGCTCAGGTTGCCAGGACTGTCCCCAGGTTTGGGGGACACTCTTGGAGGCCGACGGCTGGGCTGGCACCTCCCTCTTGTCCTGCTCACTGCTGGGCCGTGCCACGGGCTCAGGGTGGCTGGCACAGCCCTGTGCCAGCCCTGGTGGCCGCAGGGAGAGGGCACTGAGCTCTGCCTGCTGGCCACGGGGGTCACTGCTGGGGAGGGCCCAGGGCCACGCGAGTGGCTCACAGCCAGGCTGGGAGGGAGCCCAGCGCTTCCGACTTGCTGGAGACGCTTTTGGTTCCCCCCAAAGGCTCCAGCAGCACCCCCCCAGCCTGCTGTGCCCTCTGGGTGCTGCCCCAGGGTGCCAACCCTTGCTCGCCCATCTCCCAGGAGAAGCAAAGCCACCTCTCCCCAGCTCTGCCCTGCGCTGTCCCCGCCTGGCCCTGCCGCTGCTGCGGATCTAGGAGCTGCTGTCCCTCACTCCCAGCCCCCTGGAGGGACTAGGAAGGAGCTCTGGAGCTGGGACATGACTGAAATGCTGATGGGGACAAATGTGCTCGGCAGGGATGACACAGAGAAACCGGCCTGAGCAGAGCAGGAAAACCCTTGGGTTTTCAGCTGGGCGTGGGGGTAGAGGTGGGGAAGCTCTGTCGGCTCCCTGCCCTAAAGCAGCTCTGGGAAAGGGCCTCTGGAGCTTCACCCTGATCCTAACCCCAGCCCTGACCTGCTGGAGCCCAGGTGGGGATGTCAACAATGAAAAACCTCCCTTGTGTGGGCATCTCATGCAGCAGATATGAATCAGGAGATGGGGTGTCCCGGGGATGTTGCGGCTTCCCAGGCTGGGATGTGGGAGGACAAGACCACGCTCCCGGGCTCTCCTTCGCTGCCGAGGGCACGCTGGCACCCTGCTGGAAAGCACCAGCAGGCTCTGCCTCTGCCGTGTGCCCCTGAGCCCTCCCCGCTGCCAGGGACAGCGGGAATCTCGGAGCACTCAGGGTGATGCAAATGGAAAAGGGCATTGCAGGCTTCTCCCCACGCAGGAAACATGTTTATTCATCTCTTTTTTTTCCTCCCCCGGACTCTCGTACGTGCTACAACCGCTCTTCAAAAAGGGAATAGCTGGCTGCATTCGTGGCTGAGCAGGCACAGGGCTCTGGGTTGCTATTTTTGGGCCCGGCAGGGCTGATGTGGAGGTGTGCGAGGAGCGGGAGGCTGAGGGGATTCTCTCGCCGCGGGGATGCGGGGGCAGCTCGCAGGCTCGGTTTTGATTCAAGCATCATTTCGATGCCTTTTTCCCTGCTGCTCCCTCCCCCTCCTTCCTCCTGCTGCTCAGTCATCCCCTCCTCGCTCCCCCAGCTCCCGGGCGCTGCTGGCACAGAGGCAGCCAAAGGCCTTTGCGAGCAGCGTGAGCAGCCTGGATGCAAACAGCGCCGGGGGAGGAGATCTCTGCATGAATAAACGGTCCTTGATCAGGCAGTTTTTGTTTTCCTAGAATCACAGAGTGGTTTGGGTCGGAAGGGGCTGTGAAAACCATCCGGGTCCATGGGCAGGGACACCTTCCGCTATCCCAGGGTGCTCTGAGCTCCATCCAGCCTGGCCTGGGACACTTCCAGGGATGCAGGGGCAGCCACAGCTTCTCTGGGAAATCCATCCCAGGGCCTCCCCACCCTCACGGGGAAGAATTCCTTCCCTATATTGAACCTGAATTTCCCCTCTTTGTTCGAACCAAATGACATTTCCCCAGCAGGGCAGGGCAGGGCAGGGCAGGGCCTGGCCGGAGCTGTCAGGGCCGCAGGGCGTTGGAGCCGTGCTGCTTCCCCAGGGATCACCCGGGGCTGGAGCAGCCCCTGCCTGGATAACTCTGTGCTTTTCCCCCCTCCCAGAGGCGCTGGGAAGGGACACCCCCCTTCCCTGCCCGCGGCAGCCATGGAGGGGGGTGTGCAGCTCCTGAACCGCGACGGCCACAGCATCTCGCACAACTCCAAGCGCCACTACCACGACGCCTTCGTGTGCATGAACCGCATGCGGCAGCGGGGGCTGCTCTGCGACATCGTCCTGCACGTGGCCACCAAGGAGATCAAGGCCCACAAGGTGGTGCTGGCGTCGTGCAGCCCCTACTTCCACGCCATGTTCACAAGCAAGTAGAGTCCTCTCTTCCCCAGGGACAGGCTCGCCCTGCTCTCGGCCCTCCGCTCTCCCAACCCCTTCCCGCTCCCTGTTCTCACTGCCCTGCCCTTTTGTGTGTCATTTCTGTGGGCAAGAGCAGGAGTATTCCTCATTCCACTCCCTTCCCTGAATCCCTTCACCCATGCACAGGATCCTGGTGTCCCCCTCCTGCACAGGGATCCTGTCCCCCCGCTCCTGCAGACCCAGCCCCCAGTCCCCAGAGCTGGGCAGGAAACCTTCCAAAAAACAAACCGCTTGTTCCATGCATGGTTAAATCCTCCATTTCACTCCTTTCTCTGATTCCCTTTGCCCACAGCCTCCTGCACAGGGATCCTGTCCCCCCTCCTGCAGTCCTGGCCCCCAATCCCCAGAGCTGGACAGAAAACCTCCCTGGGCTGTGATGTGGAGGTGGATGCAGCTCATTCCATGCACCCACCTGGGGGGAAGCAGCCCTGCTGTGGGGTTGTTGCTCATTTTTGGTGTCCTTTGCCCCAGATGAGATGAGTGAGAGCCGCCAGACCCATGTGACGCTGCACGACATCGACCCCCAGGCGCTGGAGCAGCTGGTGCAATACGCCTACACGGCTGAGATCGTGGTGGGAGAGGGGAATGTGCAGGTAGGAGCTTTTCCCCCCAGTCCCCCTTCCCCACAAAGCCTTCCTGTGGCAGATTTGCCTCCTGGGGACGCCTCTCTCCTGCTCAGCACTGCCAGCTGTTCCTGTGGTGGCAGCAGTGGCCAGGGAGTTCTGCTGCTTCCCTTCCCAGAGGTGGCTCCTCAAGGCACTGTGCAGTTCCCAGCTCCATTCCCGAGCCCCTTCCCTTCTCCTGGCCCTGGGGGGTGTCACAGGTGTCCTTCCCAGCTGTTCTTTACCTCAGAAACCAGGAGTGCTCTGTCCTTTCTGTGCTTCTGTGCCTGAAGGTGCTCACTAAACCCGCTCTGCTCGAGACTCGCGGTGGGACGAGGGTGAAAATCATTTCCTTGCCCTGGAAACTCCCTTCTCCCCCCTTTCTTTCCCACTGTGCCAGACCCTTCTTCCTGCTGCCAGCCTGCTTCAGCTCAATGGTGTGCGGGACGCTTGCTGCAAGTTCCTGCTCAGCCAGCTCGACCCCTCCAACTGCCTGGGCATCCGGGGCTTTGCTGACACCCACTCCTGCAGCGACCTCCTCAAGTCTGCCCACAAGTACGTCCTCCAGCACTTCGTGGAGGTGTCCAAGACAGAGGAGTTCATGTTGCTGCCCCTTAAACAGGTGAGGCCCCGCTGGCAGTGTGGAGGTCTGGGTGCAGCAAAGCTTCTCCTGCTCCCTCTGCGAGTGAAAAGCCCAAGGGAGCTGCATGGAGGGGACAGGGCTTGGCAGGGGGTTCTGGGCAGGTTCTTGGCGTTGGCCCTGCTCTGTTCAGTCTGTGGGAAGAGCTCTCTCAGCAGTCTGGATCCCACGGGAAATGAGGATGGGTTAATTTTGGTGCTTGCCACATGAGCTCGGAGCACACTGCCCTGGCTCTGGGAGCACAGCCCAGGGAATAAGTCCCAGGCACGTGGCTGGGATGTTTAAATCAGCTCAGCTAATGTTTCTTGCTGGTCATCATGTGGTGCCAGTCTGGCCCCTGGCTCAGCTGCCGTGCCCTGGCCAGGAGCAATTCCCAGTCCTTGCTCTGCATCGCCGACCTGTGTGGTCCCTCAGCAGGGTCAGACACCTCCCTTCACCCATTCCCAGTGAGGGGAGGGTCCTCATCTCCCCCTGCTCCAGCACTGCAGCCCTTGGCAGGTGAGGGGAGAGTTCTGGGAGCAGCCAGGGCACCTGGGTCTGTCCCAGGAAATGTTGAAGGGACACATCCCCCTGATCCTGCTGACAGCAGCTGGAATTGTCAGGCACTGCAGCAGCCTCAGCCACAGCACAGAGGATGGTCAGAGGTGTCCCCACAAGGCTGCTTTGGGGCGCCCCATTGCTGTTTGGAGCCCCCAGCACGTGCAGGAGGCAGCGCTCTGCCTCTGGCACTGCTGTTCCGCTGGGCTGGCGGCTGGGAATGTCTCCTTTCCTCCCCATCCACACCAACCGGCGCTGCCCTCCCACCCCTCCCTGCAGGTGCTGGACCTCATTTCCAGCGACAGCCTCAACGTGCCCTCGGAGGAGGAGGTGTACAGGGCTGTGCTCAGCTGGGTCAAACACGATGTGGACAGCAGGAGACAGCACGTGCCCAGGGTGAGAGGGCTGGGAAAGGGAAAGGGGGTCTGGTCCTGCCCACCATCTCCCAGTGCCCGGGCTGGGTGGGCACACGGCTGGAGGAGGCTGCAGGAGAGGGCAGGAACAGCAGGTCCCTGTCCTACCGCTTCCAGTCCGGGTTGGAAGGGACCTTAAATCCCATCTCATTCCACCCCCTGCCATGGGTGGGGAAGACACCTTCCACTATCTCAGGTTGTTCCAGCCTGGCCTTGGACACTTCCAGGGATGGGGCAACCCCAGGGCAGCCTGTGCCAGGGCCCCAGCACCCTCTGAGTAAAGAACTTCTCCCTGATCTCCAGCCTCGGTGTCTCCCGTTCTAGTTTAGCCCTGTCCCCGTGCCCGTGTCCCTAGGCCTGCTCTCTGTCCCCCCAGCTCATGAAGTGCGTGCGGCTGCCGCTGCTGAGCCGCGATTTCCTCATGAGCAACGTGGACACGGAGCTGCTGGTGCGGCACCACTCGGAGTGCAAGGACCTGCTCATCGAGGCCCTCAAGTACCACCTGATGCCCGAGCAGAGAGGGGTCCTGAGCAACAGCCGGACGCGGCCGCGCCGCTGCGAGGGGGCCAGCACCGTGCTCTTCGCTGTGGGTGAGGCCCTGCCGCGCCCCCACCCCAAACCCCGGCCCCGTGCCGTGGCTTTCTGGGCTATGTTTGCTCTGTTTGCCCTCCCCGAGCAGGCGGAGGGAGCCTGTTTGCCATCCACGGCGACTGCGAGGCCTACGACACGCGCACGGACCGCTGGCACATGGTGGCCTCCATGTCCACGCGCAGGGCCCGCGTGGGCGTCGCGGCCATCGGGAACAAGCTCTACGCCGTGGGCGGGTAAGGGGGCATGGGACGGGGCAGGCGGGCAGCTGGGGAGGGTGGCACGGGGCTGCTCTGGGAGCGGGGATGGCCGGCAGGGCCTGCTGGAGGCTGAGGTGGCCGTGGAAAAGCCCCTTCCCTGCACTGCAGATTTGCCAGATCCCAGTTTGGTGGTGGCTGCATCCTGGCCTGGGGCGTTGCCCTCCCATTTCCCTCAGAATCCCGGACTGGTTTGGGCTGGAACCTTAAAGCTCATCCCATCCCACCCCCTGCAACAGGCAGGGACACCTTCCACCATCACAGGTTGCTCCAAGCCCGGTCCAACCTGGACAATTGCAGGGATGGGGCAGCCACAGCTCTTCTGAGCAGCCTCTTCTCCCCTTCTCCCCCTGCAGCTACGATGGGACCTCTGACCTGGCCACGGTGGAGTCCTACGACCCCGTCACCAATTCCTGGCAGCCCGAGGTGTCCATGGGCACCAGGAGGAGCTGCCTGGGTGTGGCAGCCCTTCATGGGCTCCTCTACGCTGCCGGTGGCTACGATGGGGCCTCGTGCCTCAACAGGTAGGGATTGCCCCACTCCAGCCCTCCCTGCTCCTCCTGCATGCACTGTCCTGGGAGCTGGGAACCCTGCTCCAGACCCTCGAGCTGATGTTTTGCAACCCAGCTGCTCCTTCCAGCAGAAAAAACCCCACTTTGTAGCCCTCTGCCCCAAGAGAACCCAGCCTGCGTCAGCTCCTCCCTCCGTTTCCCCTGTCTATTGCCAACATTTCCTGGGAGCTGGCCCTGCGGGCCCGTGTCCAAGAGCTCTGACCTGGGCTTTTCCAGTGTCCCACCTTTTGTCCCTGTGTCCCTGCCTGCTGCAGCGCGGAGAGGTACGACCCCCTGACGGGCACCTGGACCTCCATCGCCGCCATGAGCACCCGGAGGCGCTACGTCCGCGTGGCAACGCTAGGTGGGTGCTGCTGCCAGGGGGGCTGGGGGCTCCGGGGTGGGCTCTCTGTGCTGCTGGGGGGGCTCCTTT
The DNA here is from genome assembly GCA_026261815.1 of Monarcha castaneiventris obscurior. Taxonomy (NCBI): domain Eukaryota; kingdom Metazoa; phylum Chordata; class Aves; order Passeriformes; family Monarchidae; genus Monarcha; species Monarcha castaneiventris. The sequence continues at coordinate 1,877,089 of JAMPIT010000002.1, read as the reverse complement.
GGCCCTTCTGCTCCAGTTCCTGCCCCCTCTGCCACGTCCTGAGGTGCTCCCTGCCCTCCTCAGCCTCCCTAATCACTGGGATTCATCACACGCCGGAGGCAGCTCCTGAGGGGATCCGCGGCTTGTTCCCTTCTACTCTGGAGCAAGGGATTGTCTGTCCCATCCCTGGAAAGCAAGGGACAGCCTGGCAGCTTCACTGTGGAAGCAGGACCGTCCTTCCAGTGATGATCCCAGCCCCACGCTCACCCCAGCAGGAGCTGCACCTCCCTGGGAATGCTTCCCACCATCCCAGGAGCTGCCCTGTCCCAGTGTCCCCGTGCCTTCAGCTCTCGCTGCTGCCTCAGAGCTTCCCTCCCCTTCATCCCTAGCTCCTCCTGAGCTCAGAGCTTCCCTCCCCTCCATCCCCAGCTCCTCCTGAGCCTGGCATTCCCCTGCTCCAGCCCCCTTCACTAAAAATGCCCCGTGGCTCCGGCAGGGAGCTCCGTAATGAGGAGGTCAAGAAGCAGCAGCAGCAGGAGCTCTCTGGGCAGCTCTGCAGAGGAGCTGCCTGATGAATGTTTTACACCACTCCTGCTGCAAGGGCAGGGAGCTGGGCTGGCCCTGCTGGGAGGAGCTCTGGGGCAGGGGAGGCTCAGCCTGGGCCTGTGTGGGCACCCCTGGAGTGGCACTTTTGGTGTTTTGGGGGGCAGTGCCGGGACAGGGACGCGTCTTTGGCTCATCCCTGTGCCTCTGTGTCTGTCTCTGCAGAAGGCAACCTCTATGCAGTCGGGGGCTACGACAGCTCGTCCCACTTAGCCACGGTGGAGAAGTACGAGCCCCAGGTAACCACAGCAGATCTGGGTGCCCCTGCTGCTTCTCCCTTCTTCAGGGCTGCCTGGAAGGCCCTAACCCACCGTGCATGGCAGTGAGATGGGGGGTGAGCAGGGACAGAGCATCCTGAGCAGAAGGATCCAAACAAAGCTCCTCTGCCAGAGCTCTCTGTGATGTTTCAGCACCAGGGCACCCTCTGTCCCCGCTGCCTGGAGTTCTGCAGGAAGCAGGGATCCTGTCCGTGCCCTGAGCTGTTCCCAGCTCCCAGCTGAGCTCCTGCACACCCAGCGTGGTGAGCAGGGAGTGTGTTGTGCCCAGGGACGCACAGCTCTGCCCCAGCAGGGTCGGTGACTGCGGAAAGATCAAAGAGAAGGTCCTGGAGGCCTTTCCTGAGCTGCAAAGCCCCAGCTGCACTCACACAGATTGGAAATAGATACAGCTCAGCCCCCGCGGCAGGGCTGGCATTCAGCTGGGACACAACTGGTGGCCTGGCACGGGCATCTGTGTGCCCCTGGGATGGCTCCTGCCAGCTGCTGCCGTGCTCTCCTGAGCCAGGCAGCAGAGATTCCTCCCGGGAACTTGGGAGAGTGGGCAGGAAAGCAGTAGGGTCCCCCCCAAAAAGGCTTTTAATGCCAGGAGCTGCGTGGTCAGAGCAGGACTGACCCCACAGAACCGACCTGGCAGGGACGTGTGGGAAATGCCCTGGGGGTTGGCTGACGGCTTCCCTGTCCCCAGATCAACACCTGGAGCCCCATTGCCAACATGCTGAGCCGCCGGAGCAGCGCGGGCGTGGCCGTGCTCGAGGGGATGCTCTACGTGGCCGGTGGCAATGACGGCACCAGCTGCCTTAACTCCGTGGAGCGCTACAACCCCAAATCCAACACCTGGGAGAGCGTGGCCCCCATGAACATCCGCAGGTAAGGGGGCTGTGCCCCCGCTGGAGCCTCGGCTGCTGCAGCAGGGGTGGGGGTCTCACCTCGCTGGGCTTTACAAACCACAAAGCACATCAGGGGTTTTAGGGTTTGTGGCTGGCTCGCCGTGCTCCTGCTGTGCTGAGAGGGATTGGGGTGCGTGCCAGGAGGGCACAGCAGGGATGTTCTGCAGAGGGGTTTATCCTCAGCGGTGGCTGTGGCCGGAAGGAGCCAGGGGGTTCAGCTGGCTGAGCCCACGGAGATGCTGCTGGGCTGTGGGAGGATTTAAGGCTTGCAAGTCCGAGCATTTTGGGCTCGCAGCGTTCGGTATTTGATGAGGTTTGGATGAGAGCGTCGGAGTGAAGGGGTAGATCTGTGGCTCTGTGCTGCATTTTGCCTCTTTGAGCCCCCACAGTTGATTTTCACGGGCTGTTTGTGGGGCTGGGCACTCCTTTTGCGGGGTTCCCTGCGGTGCTGAGCTCCCCCCAGCTCCTCCCAGCCTCACCCCCGCGCTCTCTGCACGGTCCTTCCAGGAGCACCCACGACCTGGTGGCCATGGACGGGTGGCTTTACGCCGTGGGGGGCAACGACGGCAGCTCCAGCCTCAACTCCATCGAGAAGTACAACCCCCGCACCAACAAGTGGGTGGCCGCCTCCTGCATGTTCACCCGCCGCAGCAGCGTCGGGGTGGCCGTGCTGGAGCTCCTCAACTTCCCCCCGCCCTCCTCGCCCACCCTCTCGGTGTCCTCGACGAGCCTTTGACAGCGGCTCCGGCCGTGCCTCGGCCCCGGCGCTCAGCGGTGGCTCCCGGCCGGCGCCGCGGGGCAGCCGCTCGCTGTGAGCGGGGGGCACAGACCCCAGCCCGGCCCTCCCGGGGGGCTCTGCCCGCTCCGGGGGCACCCGCAGCAGCTCCAGATGTGCTTCCAGGGCCGGCCCCTCCCTGGAGGGGTCTCTGCCTGCGGCCAGGCTCATCCCAGCGCCCCCCGAGGCTCCTTTGGGGCAGGGGGAACCCGAACCATCGCTGCTTTGGGCTTGCCGTGCCCCAGCCGTGCCCTGCGGTGGCATCGGGCAATGTGCAAACCCCCGCTCCTCTGAATGTCTCTGTAGCCAAACTCAGCCAAGCCCGCACTGTTACGGACTCCGGGGCCGCCCCCCGCCTCTCGAGGGTGTCTCATCGATGCCTTAAACTCACCAAGGGAAGAGAAGCCCAGCCCAGGCGCAGCCCCGCGGGATGGGGAGGGTCGGAGGCAAACGCAGCATCCTGAGCCCCGCGGTGCTCCCTGAGCCGCTGGGATCCCGGCCGAGCGTGGCTCGGGGCAGTGCCCGGCCCCGCCGGTGCCTGCAGGGACCTTGGTGGCCTCGCTGCCATCGCCGTGCCAGGCTCCAGGACCTGCTCTGCACTGGGGCCCGGCTCAGCCTGGCCTCTTTGCTGTTCCCCTCCCTGCCAAGCAGATCCCGGGTTGGTGAGAAGGAATCCGTTCTTGGAAAAAGAACAGCCCAGCCTTTGGAACGAGGAGGATTGCCTGGCATTACTTTTTTGGGTATTGATATTTTTTTTTTGCCGATTTTTTATTTGAACGCTAAGATGACTTCATGTCCCTTTATTTTTTACGCTGCCCCTGGTATTCCCCATCCCCTCTGCTCTAGAGGCAGCAGAAGGGATGCAGTTCCTTTTCTCAGTTGTGGAGGAGATGATTCCTGTGCCCCGGAAGATGTTCTCTGTGCACGGGTGGGGTGTGTGCATGTGCGAGGTGCCAAAAGCAGCACGGGAGGCACCGTTACCAATTAGCAACTCCCTGGTAATCGAGCAACCACTTTAATGAGCGAAAGGTTGGATAAATGAGTGCTGTAAGCACTGTCCTAGAGGCAGGGCCCCTGTGGGGTGGTGTTTCCAGGGTGTGCTGTGTGTGAGGTGTGAGCTGAGGCGCAGATCAGGTGTTCCTCGCACCACAGAGGAACGACTCAACCACTGGTACCTCAGTCGTGTTCAAATGTAGCATTGGAAATACGGCCCAGCTGTTTGGAGCTCATTCCTTTCTCCTTTTTCCCCCCACTACTCCTCAGTTTCTCCCTCACAGAGTTCAGGTTTTGCTCCTGTGGTACTTGTGGGCCTGAGTTCTCAAGTAGCGAGAGAATTCTCCTTTTTTGGGGGGGCTGAAAGAAGAGTTTGAGGTGAGACAGGGACTCCCCAACTTCAGACCCTTTTTTTTGGCCATCTCATTTCCCCCAGACAGGAGCCTGCAGGTTTTCCAAGCCCTCTGGCATCCTTCACAAGCCCACTCACAGTGCCTCACGTTGGACACCGGGAATTCCCAGCGGCTTCTGGAAGTCAGGGCTGCTTCCCCCTCCGGCCTCCCCCCACGGACAATCTGAGCTTCTCAGCCTGAGGAGGCCTTTCTGGCTTTTGGAACAGGCTCTAATTCTTTTTGTCCCCTTTCTCACTGCCCCAGGCTGTCCCAGCTCAGCAGCTCTCCCATTTCCCCATCCTGCAGAGGACCCTGCCAGTGTCCAGGCTCTGCAGTCCACGTGGGCTGCCCCAGGAAGGTCAGAGGAATCTGCTTTGTTCAAAAAACTGTGAAATCTGCCCTGGCTTGTGCCTGTGCCTCCACCTGAGCGAGCTCCCAACCCTTCCCATCCCATTCCTGTAACCAGCGTCAGGATTTCACTCTCCTGCTGGGCTCACGTCAAGGTGTCCCTGGCTCCAGGGTCCCCTTCGGAGGAGGATCAGCCCGAAAGCCCCACCGAGAGGTGGAAGCTGCTGGTGCTGGGCTTGGCCCGAGGTGCTGAGCAGCTCAGGGGGAGTCAGGAGAGAAGGGAGAGGGAGCCCAGGCAGGAGCTGCAGCGAGGAGGGGCAGTGCAGGAGCTGCTGAGGGGGAAGCAGGGCTGCTCTCAAACAGAGAATGAGGTGTTGGAGCAGTGGCTCAGCCTCTGCTCCAGCCGGGGCTGCTGTGGAGCGAAGGGGGAGCTGTGCCTTGGGGGCACAACCTGAGGGAAGTGAGAAATGCGGCTGCCGAGGAGAACTTCGGTGCCAGGAGCCCTCGGCCTCCGCTGGAACCTTCAGCAGTCAGGCTGCAAATCGTGTGCGATGCTGTGCTGCCTCCTGAGGAGCAGGGACGGGGCAGAGTGGCTCCTGTACCCCCCTGGCTGGGTCCTGAGCAATATCCCACCGAGCCTGACCCACGGAAAGCCGGGCAGGAGGGAGCCTCTGGTCTCTGCCGCCCAAACTATGCAGGTGCTCGCTGCTCCCTGTGCCCGAGGGAGGAGGAAGGGAAGGGCGAAACAATTCCCCAGCACCTTCCGGGGGTGCCGAGCCCCCTGACCCACACTGTGTGGACACGAGGTGTCAGCGCCTGCCCTGGCCGATGCCAGGGTGGGATTGCTCCTGGTGCTGCACGTCCCCTGCCGAGGAGGAGGAGGAGGAGGAGAGCTTGGAGGGGACGTGTGTCTGTGTCTGTCTGTCTGTGCGTAGCAACCCTGTCCGAGGGGAGGAGAACAACTCCGTGTGGCTTCCCTGCCGCTGTTAGTCCGTGGCGTCTCACCCACGATGTTCCTCGTGTGAATTCCCAGCACGGGGGCGTCCCCGAGCCGGGGGGCTCCGGGCTCTGGGTGTTCTCCAGGAGGAGCCCCTGCCCTGAGGGGGACAGAGGTTCCCTTGGCCTCCCTGCTCCAGGTCCATGTCCGAGCGTCGTCACTTTGATTTCTCTGTATCTTACCCGACTTTATTTATGTGGAACTCTGTTTCTCTGAATTTTTTGCACTACGTGGGACGGGGGAGGGGATACAAGCAATAGAAGCCAACGTGTACAATAAAGACGTTTTCTTGGATACCGGATCCTGCCTCATGCGCCCTTCCTTCTCCCTTCCCTGGCTCGCTCCTTTCTGCCCAGCCCCAGGCTCAGCTGAGGCTGTTGGGGGCCTGCTGGGTGTGGGGGATCTGTCCTGGGGACGAGGGGCTTTGTATTCCCAGTGGGGATTTGGTGCTGGGAGCGTCCCGCTCTGTCACCCTGCCCCAGGGCAAAGATGCTGCTCGTGCTGGAGACGCCTGGGAAAAGCCCAAGGAGAGGCCCGGAGGCTCCAGAGCCAGGCTGATTTACACCTCTCCTGCCATTAAACCCCAGTTTGGCCTCCCCGGGCCTCCCGGTGCTTTTCCTGCAGCGGGAATGAGAAGCAGATGAGGAACCTCGGTGCCCACAGCTCGTCCTGCTCCCCAAACTGGTGCCAGGGCTGCTGCCCGAGGAGGGGAATGCTGAGCCCATCCTGCTGCCCAAACTGGTGCCAGAGCTGCTGCCTTAGGAGGGGAATGCTGAGCCCAGACTGGTGCTGGAGCTGCTGCCCGAGGAGGGGAATCCTGAGCCCATCCTGCTGCCCAAACTGGTGCCAGAGCTGCTGCCTTAGGAGGGGAATGCTGAGCCCAGACTGGTGCTGGAGCTGCTGCCCGAGGAGGGGAATCCTGAGCCCATCCTGCTGCCCAAACTGGTGCCAGAGCTGCTGCCTTAGGAGGGGAATGCTGAGCCCAGACTGGTGCTGGAGCTGCTGCCCGAGGAGGGGAATCCTGAGCCCATCCTGCTGCCCAAACTGGTGCCAGGGCTGCTGCCCGTGGAGGGGAACGCTGAGCCCATCCTGCTGCCCAAACTGGTGCCAGGGCTGCTGCCCAACAGGGGAACGCTGAGCCCATCCCAGGGTGCCGGGCTGGAAGGAGCAGCGGGAGCTGCCTGGCACCAGCCCTGGGGCCCGAGGGGGAGCCGGAATGCCTGGCCCGGCTGCAGCCCCTCGTGTCCCCTTTCCTGCTGCTCTCCCGCTTCTGCCTCGGCTGCTATAAATAACTGCTGAGCTCCAAAAGCTTTCCTGGAGCCCGGGGGCTGCTTCCCTCCAGCCCAGGCTCTCCTGCAAGCAGAACCGCGGGCTCTGGCAGAGCTCTGTGCCCTCAAGCTGGTGAGGAGCCTGCCCTGAGCCGCTGGTGCCGCCTGGCAGTGCCAGCCCTGGTGGTGTCACTGCTGTCCCAGTGAGCAGCCAGGACCTGTGGCAGCAGCGGTGCCCCTGCTCTGAGCTGGGAGGTTTTATTTAGAACGAACGCTGAGGGAACAGCACGTTTGTGGTCACGGCCTGACCGTGTTAGGCACGGGTGTGAGGGGTTGGAACCGCACTTTTCCTGCACAAACCCCGCTCGGGGCTGTTGGCTGCAGTGCCAGGAGGGGCTGGGCTGTGGCTCTGCTGTCACGGCGCTGCTTCCCAGCTGTGCCCAGAGCACGGAGCTCACCCCGACAGCCCCTGCCATGAAAATCACGGAATTCCTGGTGGGGGCCCTCCCGAGGGGCGTCCTGGTGCTCCGCTGGGCCAGGAAGGGTTAATGGGGACAGAAAGGGGAGGGGGACACGGGAGCTGCTTTTAAAGGTCGGAGATGGGGAGAAGTTTCACGGCACATCCGTTGTCAGCTGCTCTCTCTAGGCTTGACTGTGCAATCCCCATTTGGGGAATATTTTGCTCCTGCAAGGGTAAAATACAAATAGGAACAGTCCAACACACCCCGTGTGTCCATCAACCCCAGCTTGATTCCAGCAAAGCCTCCTCTCAGAGTAAATAACATGTAAATTTGTCACATCTCATCCTTTACGGTGTTTCTTACATCACTTTTATTTATACCTGCTAAATCTGATTTTTTTTTTTTCAAACGTGCCATCGATTAAATCAGCTTGACAAGATCTGATTTCCACAGCCCCGCGTTGCTTTGTATTAATTACGTTCTCCTCCTGTAATTCTCAAAGTTAATCCAACTCCCTCACAGCTGTTACATCATTTTCCCAGGAATTACTGGCAACTGGCAACCCCATAATTACCGGGCTGGTTTTTTACCCATGGAAACACCGATATCCCTGATAAATTATGCAATTTCTTTGCAAATTCCGTGGTCCTGCAAGACTGAACTGCAACAGCGATCCAACCCCTTTGTGTTCAGCTCTTTCAAACTTTTTCACGTGAATTCTGCCCCTTTTTTGATCCAGAGCACCCAAATTTTGTGTTTACTTCGTGGCAGCCACCCGAAAATGAGAAGGGTTTCTCCTTCCCTATGGCTGTAGCTCCTGGGGTGGGTTTTATTTGGCATAGAAATATCGAGTCTGCATTTACCTCTTGTTTTGTCATTAACTTCTCATTTTTACTGTTTATATTTCCCTGCAGTGGGGCACTCACAGCACGGGCAGGAATCTTCAGTTTGCTCCCTTTAAAAGCATTTCTTCTGTAAACGCCCCTTTGGTTTTGCTGCTCTGGCACGTCTCCTTTTGCTCTTTGCTCCCTGGATCCATTTTCCGTCATTCCTGGATTTAGTGCCCCCCGTTTGATATTTTTTTCCCTCTGCCCATTTATTTCCCCGTCTCTGACCCCAGCGGGAGCGGCGGCTCCGAGCGCAGCCTTTGGCACCCTTCAACCGGCACAAAGATTTTTGTTAATGCTTAAACAACAACCGCCGACTTTATCTCGCCGCATCCTTATCTCCGCCCGTGCGGCGGCCGAATTCCATTTGGGAAAACGCTCCGGGATGGATTTATCGGCGGCTGCGGCTCCGTCCCGCCGGTGCCTCGGGAAGCCCGGGCCGGCTCCGCGTTTGCCGGGGCGGATTCCCAGGGAACAGGTACCTGGCTCGCCCCTCCCAGCCCGCGGGGCGGGAGCGAGGGGCAGGATCGGGCTCTGGGCTCTGCCCACACCCACTCGAGTCCCGGCGGGCGGAAAGGAGCGGCCGGGAGCGATCCCGCAGCGATCCCGGCATGGGGAACATCGCCTGCGTCCCGCAGGCTCCCGGCGGATTCCGGGGCTCCTTCCGAAGGAAACCCTCGCTGAAGAAGGAGTGAGTAGCCCCGGCTCTGGGCTGCGGGAGCGGGGCCGCGTTCCCGGCGGGATCTCTCCCGTGGGGATGCGCTCTCCGGGGATTTCCCCTTTCCCGGTGGTTTCGGGGGTGCTGGGCGCTGCCAGAGCCCGGGATCGGCTCGCCCCAAGCGCCTGGGATGGAATTCCCAGCCGGCGGGGAATGCCGGCCCCCGGCAGAAGCGTCGCTGCGTTAATTTTTGTTTGGGTAATTCAGCTTCCCCCGGCGGGACAAGGCGTGGAACACCCGATATTATTCCCTGTTTTCACTCGAGAGCGTTTTCACTCAGAGTTGTGGCGCTTGTCGTGAAAAAACAACATTCCCGCTGCTCGTGTTTTGGGGAGAAAGCCCCAAATCGCAGCACTCCCCGTAGGATTAGTGTTTGTGAACCCCGAGGAGGAGCAGCACGGGAAAATATCCCGTGAAATCCTTGTGGGATTTGGGTGCGGGGCTGGCCCGGGGCAGCGCTCAGGTACCGCGGCCATGGGCGGCTGTCCCAAAATAGAGCTCCCTGCAGCCTTCCCGGCTTTCCCACCGCTCCCACCAGCGCGGCCAGAGCGCCCCGGGCTGGAAAAGAGCTCTGGGGGCAACCAGGTGATTCCTCCTGAACCTTCCAGCCCTGTCTGTGTTGGGTTCGGTGTCTGGGCTGTGCCAAAAACCCCCAAACTCTGCCGGGCTGAGGGGTTTCTGACTAAAAGGAGACACTGAGCTGTCCCCTCGGTGTCCTGCGCTGCCAGAAATCGGGGGCAAACCTGTGGAGTCTGAGGCGTTGCTGTGGGGTAAAAGAGAGGAGATCTCGTGGGGAATTTGGGGCTGGGGCGGGGGTCTCACCCTGGGGCCCTGTGGTGGAGCAGCCAAGCCCTAGAAATCTTCCAGTCCCAGCGACCCCCAGCTCCCCACGCTCGTGGGGATTTTTCCTGGTTTTCTGCGGCACTCTGAGGAGGGAACTGCTGGGAAGTCCCAGCAGAGCAGCTCCAGTGGCTGCCTGGCACTGGGGCGCACGCAGAGAGGAACTGGGAGAGGGAGGGAAGGCACAGGGAAGCCGCGGAGGCAGAAATGAGCCCTGGCTGTGCCTGCTGGGGTCTCTGCGGCTCCATCCCCGCTCCAGGGCCTTCGCAGGAGCTGCCAGGGCTGGGTTTGGTCTCTGCTCTGCCGTGGAGCATCCGGTGCTGGTCTGGGGGCACAGAGGAGCCGAGCTGATGGTGGGGCTGAGCACGGAGCTGCAGAAAAGCAGAAAAACCCCAACAAGTGCAGCACAAGCCCCGTTCCAGCCCTCCCAGGCTTTGTCAGCCCTTGGCTGGGCTGGGATGATTCAAAAGCCCGTGACAAATGGGTGTCCTGGCTTCCTTATTTCTGGGCACGATTCACGCAGGTTTCTGGGCAGGAACTCAGCCTGGATCTGGGTTTCCATGTGTGTGTTTTGAGGAATTTTTTTTTTTTTTTCCCTTCCCTCTGTAGACAAAATGGCAAGAAAAAGCTGCCCAGCTTTTTTGGGATGGACGGAGGGCAGGAGAGAGACACGACCACGGACAAAATCCTGCAGTATTTCCCAGCCAAGGCAAGTGCCAGCACCCCCAGCCCCCTCCCCGCTGCTCCAGGGGTTTATTCCCACCCAGCCCCAGCACAGCACTCAGGAGGGACGTCGGGTTTGGGTCTGGGGGCAGCAGCAGCTCTGTCCCGAGGAGATGGAGCCCAGGAAGGGATGAGTAACCGAGTTCCCTGCCCAGGGAGGTGTGGAGGGCACCCGGACCAGCCAGGAGCTGCGATGGGGTGGGGGCGATGCTGGGGGCCACTCAGGGGCCATGGGGACATCTCCCCCCCACCTTTGCTCTGGGTTCTTTTGTTTCTGGGCCGCCTGCGAGGGAAGGGAAAGCCCGAGCGAGCTTTGGCAGGTGAGTGATTCATTCCCACGCCGGAATGAGACGGAGCAGGAGCGGATTAGCAACGAGCCTGGGAAGGGAATCAGGAAGGGCAGGGCAGGGCAGGCACGGCCCAGCCTTGTGGCCCCACGGACCCGTTCCCAGCGCTGCTCGGGGAGGGCAGAGGGAAACCGGGAGCCCCCGAGGTGTGGGGGAAATTTGGGGAGCGTTTGGGCCGTGCTGGGCGTTCATCGATCCCGGCTGTGCGCGTGTGGGGAAGGGGAAACTGAGGCACAGCCTCGGTGCCGGGCAGAGGGGAGGAAACTGAGGCACAGCCTCGGTGCCGGGCAGAGGGGATTGCAGGGAAGGCTCCCGGCGGGAATCAGCTGCATCCAGCGGGGCCGGGCAGCAAAAAGCAGGTCCCGGATGGATGCTGGGCGCTGCCCTGGGGAAGCAGGACAAGCTGGCAGCGTTAGCGGATCCTGGAGAAGGACTCCTGGAAGAAATCCCTTTGGGAAGCCCAGGGAGCGTGGGATCTCTCCGGGGACGGAAGGAAGGAGGGCGGGGCGGGTTTTTACCCTGGGGCAGAGGGGATGCAAACTCCCGGCTCAGCCCCAGCTCCCTGTGTGGCCTGGAGGAGTCCTCGGCTTCTCCCCGTTCCCTCCGCCGGGTTCCCGGGAGCCGCTGCAGCCTCAGGGCCGGCTCAGAGTGGCGCTCTCGGCTCGGGGCTCTGCTGCAGCCCCACAGGAGATGTTCTGTGCCCCCAGCCCACTCTGGCCTCACAGGAGATGTTCTGTGCCCCCAGCCCACTCTGGCCTCACAGGAGATGCTCTGTGCCCCCAGCCCACTCCGGCCTCACAGGAGATGTTCTGTGCCCCCAGCCCACTCTGGCCTCACAGGAGATGCTCTCTGTGCCCCCAGCCCAACCTCCGGCCCCACAGGAGATGCTCTCTGTGCCCCCAGCCCAACCTCCGGCCCCACAGGAGATGCTCTGTGCCCCCCAGCCCAACCTCCGGCCCCACATGAGATGCTCTCTGTGCCCCCCAGCCCACTCCGGCCCCACAGGAGATGCTCTGTGCCCCCAGCCCAACACAGGCCGGGTAGAACCGGGGCCACCCAGCACCGCTGCCCTGATTCCCGCAGCTGCCGGCGAGAGCCGGGGCGAGGATGCGCCCCAAGAGCCGCTGGTTTTTGCTTTTCCCATGGAGCAGCAGCTGCGGGAGCCCCGGGGCAGCGGCGCTGAGCCCTTCCTGCCGCGGCTGCTGATTCAGCCGGGGGCTGCAGGGCTCCGCGGCTCCGGAGGAACTCGTTCTACCTGTAGGGTGAGAGAACATGTCAGGGCACCCGCACCTCCCGAACCCCGCCAGGAGCGCGGCTCCCGAGGATCTGCAGCGCCTGGAAGCCGGCTGGGATAACGGGAATGGGTCGGGACGGGGCTGCGGGAGGCTGCACAGCCCAGGCTGGGGACAATTCCAGAGGGAGGGGAAATGCCAGGCCCCTTTAGCTGTCAGCCCCACGGTCCGGGGGGTGCCTGCAGCTGGAAGGGCAGCAGATTTCAGGGATGCGATACCGTTTTTCCAGGGCTTTGGAGCTGCTCCCCTGCTCAGCCATCACATCCATGTCCTCAGCCTCACTGCCACCCCTCCCGAGCTCGTTGGGGAGAGGGAAATATTCCATTTATTCCTTGCCACACGAGTGGCTGTGGAAGCTCTCCCTCTCCCTGCTGCCCGCGGGAGGGAGGATCCCTCTGGAAGCTCTTTCCCAGCGCTGCTGCAGCATTCCCAGCTCCCAGCTCGCTTTTCCCTCTCGCTGCCTCGTTTATTCCCGGGGAATTCGGCTGCCACGTCCCAGGCAGGAGCACTGCCCCAGCAGCTGGTGGCTGCTGCTGTTCCTTATCTCCTTGCACACGATTTTATTACTTCACCCTCTCCCCGCTCCCAGGTGCTGCTGGTGCCTTATCCGAGCTGCGTTTTGTTATTGCTGTACCCGTGACCAGCTGCTCTTTGCTCTGCGTTTGTGGCACAAATTTCATTTTTCCTATGCTGAGCTGCCCCGGTGAGGCCTTTAATGGGCACCCGGTGTGATCCCTAAATCCTGTTCCATGAGGCCTTTAATGGGCACCCGGTGTGATCCCTAAATTCTGTTCCATGAGGCCTTTAATGGGCACCCGGTGTGATCCCTAAATCCTGTTCCATGAGGCCTTTAATGGGTGCCCGGTGTGATCCCTAAATCCTGTTCCATGAGGCCTTTAATGGGTGCCCGGTGTGATCCCGAAATTCTGTTCCATGAGGCCTTTAATGGGTGCCCGGTGTGATCCCTAAATCCTGTTCCATGAGGCCTTTAATGGGTGCCCGGTGTGATCCCTAAATCCTGTTCCATAGCTGGGCAAGCTGGAGGGAGCAGGAAAGGGTTAACTCGTGTCCTAAAAAGAGTAACCAAAATTCAGGGAGGCTCCTGGAAGGAGCTCTGCAGGTGAAAGGCTCCCAACAGCTCCTGTTCCCAGTTCCCCTGCTCCATTCCCTGCTCCATTCCCAGCTCCCCAGCTCCATTCCCTGCTCCATTCCCAGTTCCCCTGCTCCATTCCCGGCACCGCAGTCAGGGAGCACTGGGATGGTTTTTCTGTGGAGCTGGGACACCCTAAAAGTGAAATGTGCCTGTGGCCCCCCTCTTTTGCAGCCCGGGAACTCCACCTTTAGCTCAGGATCTCCTCGCAGGCTCCCAGCAGTAACTGAGCCCCAGCCCCGGGTTGGCAAGGAGACCCAACAACAAACAGCCCAGGGCCCTTTCCCAGGAATCCCTGCTGGGAAGATGTTCTGGGAATGTCTCTCCCACTGGCTCTGAGCTGTTTTTCCCCCCTATCCTCGGCACAGATCCTTCAGAACCAGGAAAACCAGAAGGAGAACCTGGACCAGAGGTTCCCCAGCCTGTTCAAGAAGGGCCGAAGGAAAACGATCGTCAGGAATTTGGGCAAAATGATTTATTACTCCAAGGTCAAGTTCAAGTTCCAGCACTGCCAGGTAAACCTGAGGCACCTCTTTGTGGGGCTTTCTCTGCCCAGGGCCGGCGGGGCTGGGAAGGGAGGGGTAATTCCGGGAAATTCGTGGAGAATTCCCGGCACTGCTGCGAGGCCCAGGAGGCACTGCCACATGGTGCCCGCCTGCTCCCATCCCTGTGGGCACCTGGGGACTGCTTCCACGAGCCAGTGGAGAGGCTTTTCCCTGCAGGGATCAGCCCGGGATGCAGAGGGAGGCTTTTCCCTGCAGGGATCAGCCCGGGATGCAGAGGGAGGCTGGGATAACCCCAAAACGTGTGCTGGGATAACCCCAAAAACGTGTCCTGAGATAACCCCAAAAACGCATCCCTTCCGCAGGAGGTCAACGACTGCTTCCTGGAGCTGTTCCAGTCCTACCTGCACTTCCAGTCCGTGGGCCCCAACGGCCTCACCTACCAGGTAGGGCACCCCCTGGGCCCGTGGGCTTGGTGGCCACACCAGGGGCACCGGGCAGGCCAACCCCGGGAGATGTCCCCAGATCCCTTCCCGGGGATGCCAAACCCCAAAGGGGTGTTTTGTCCCCAGGCCTGTCCCCAGAGCAGCTCAGGGCAGAGATTGAGAACCCCAGGGATGGGCAGGAGACGGTGGGAGGTGACCTGGAGCACCGAGCACAGGGAGCTGAGCCTTGGGAAGCCCAAACCCCTCCCTGGCCTCGGTGCCCGTGGGGGTCCTGGCTTCTGGGCAGACGGGGAGTCCTCCACCTGCAGGCTGGGCTTTTCCAACGTTAATTATTCCGTGGGAGAGGAGAAACCTGAGCCTGGGGAGCTCTGCTGGCAAACCACCCATGGATCTCTCACCCCGGCAGTGCTGGGGAGTCACCAATAACGCATGGAAGGGCTGCTCTGCACTGCAGCCACAGCTGGGAAACTGCAATCCCTGGGTGTTCTCTTCCTCCACGCGAGTGGGGAGCTGAAAATGAGCGCGTTTGGGAGATGATTATAAACTTAGCTCCTCTCAGAAATGATTGATTTGCCTTCGGGTGATTTGAGGTTGATGTAAAACATCAGTAAAACCTCCCCGGTCACCCCCCAGGGCAGCCTTCCACTGAAAATTCCCGTGTCGGGGGACAAACAACATCCCAAACTCTCCTGGCTCCTTTAGAAACAGCTCCCGAGTTTATTAATTGTGCAGGAATTAACGAGGAATTAATGTGCCCCGAGGCATTCGAGCCATTAGCATCTTTTCAGGAGCTCGCTCGGGGAGCCCCAGGGCAGGGAGCACAAAGCTGCCGCCTGTTCCTGGGCTGTGTCGGAGTGAGAACCTGGAAATCCGGGCTCTGGGAACGGGGCAGCTCCATTTGCCTTCAGAGTCAATCCCATTTTCTGCCTCTCTCCTGTTAAACCACCGCCGTTTTGCTGAGGTTTCTCTTGGAAAGGGAAAAAACCCGTGGGATATAAAGATAATTCCTCATCGTGGCAGAGAATTCCTGCAGGGGGGAGCCCGGGGAACACCGGCCCTGCTTCCCCCGGGGAGCGTGCTGGGTCCAAACCCCAAATATTCCCAAACCGCGGCACCCCGGGGGTGTGGGGTCACCCTGCTGCGGGCACCGAGCGCCGATCCTGGCCCCGAATCACCCCCGCTCTCCTTCCTCCCCCAGGGGCTGCTGCCTCTCCAGGAGCTGCAGGTGCGGGAGCTGGGCGCTGGGCAGAGCCCCGGGCTGCAGGACCACGCTCTGCACATCTCAGGTGGGTGTCTGGGGGCTGCTGGGCTCCGGGGGCTCGGGGAAGCGGGGTCGGGATGTGGCTGCTCCCTGTCCCAGCCCAGGAACACCCGCGGTGATGCCCGGGGCTGCTCAGGGGCAGGATGGGCCCGGGGGACACGCGGGGACGGTTCCCAGCTCTGCCCCGCTGGAGGAAGGAAGGAATGGGACAGAATTCCTTCTCCCACCTCTCCCGAGGGCAGAATTCCTCTCCCACCTCTGCCGGGGTTCCCGGGATGGGCAGCAGTGCCCAGGGATGAGCTGCCTCTCTCCCAGTCTGGTGCTGGCAGCGTCCCCTCAGCAACTCTGCCACCCCCAGCTTTTTAAACTTTTCACTGAGTGCTTTTGCTCCATAAATGATTGTCTGGGACGACAATCCGTCTGCAGCCTGGATGGAGGCGTCTTTGGGCTCAGGCATTGCTGGATGGCAGAGGGACGAGCCCCCCCAGAGCGCAATTAGAGCGTTAATTAATCCCCACTAATGATACAGAGCCCACAAAGCTCATTGGTGTCCCAGGCCCGCTAACTCTGTCCCTGCTAGGGGACAAAACATCCCATAAACGATAAAAAGGACACAGCACAAATTCCCTGCTCATTTTTTAGGAGTTTTGGCGAGCCAGGCAGGGCTCTCCAAACCTTTCCGGGGTTCTGGGAAAACGAGGGAGAACTTCCAGGGCTGGGGGGTTTGTTCTGCCTTAAAACACCCACGAGTGAGGCCGGGTGGGAAATGGCCCCAGGCTTTGGGGGATTGTGCCCTGCCCGAGCCCCGCGGGCAGCGCCGGGTGCTCGGGAAGCAGCGGCCGGGAGCGCCGGGGACATCCAGGATTGCTGGGAGATGCTGGAACAATTTTATTTCCCTGCTTCCAGGGCAAGAAATCGAGAGGCACGGAGGGGCCGGGAGCCCTTCCCGTGTCCCCACGCAGGGTCAGGGTGGAAATGGGGTGGAAATGGGGCGGAAATGGGGTGGAAATGGCTCATCTCGTGACTCTGAGGCACCACAGAGGGAAGGAGGAGGCTTCCAGGGAAAGAGCAAGGACGGGGCAGAGGGAAGGAGCCCGAGGGCTGCCCCTCAGCGTGGCAGGGGCACGGGGACGTGGCCCTGGGGCTGAATTTGCAGCTCAGACTTTCTGGCAGCGGCTCCCACCGCAGCCCCAGGCGTGTCCCCGGAGTTTCTTTCCTCATTTTCTCTTCCTTCTGGGCCCCGTTTGGATGTGGCAATGGGTGATGCCCCCGGGGTGTGCCTGGGGGTGGCAGGGTCATGCTCGGGGTCGTGCCCTGGCAGCACGAGTCCTTCTGCATTTAATTTGTATTTTTAACTCGTGTGAGGAGCTGGGGGCCCGGGGCAGCGCCCAGAGCTGCCGGAACGCCCAGGGAGCAGCATCGCGCCCTCCTGGCTGCTCTGTGAGCGCCGTGCCCTCGTTAAAAAGCAGGGAAAAAACAAGGGGAAGGGGAGGCAGGAGAACTGCGGAGCAGCGGACACGTGGGTGCCCGGGAAACGCTCGGCATTAAATTGCTGTCATGGGTTTGGAGTCACTCGGGGAGTGTCTGCCCCAGCTCAGCTTTGTTTACCGTGCATTTCCTGACAGACAGACGCGCCTCCGAGGCCCGGCGAAACGTTGTTTATAAATAATGCAGGAATTAGGGCACTAACGATGCCGCAGAAGGGCAAAGTCCCGCGTTTATCCGCGCTTATCTGGGCACTTCCAAGTCCCACAGAGGCGGATCCTTCTGAGCCCGCAGCAAGCCGGGTTTAATGCGAGCAGAGCGGTAAATGATTAATCCCGACATCCACGCCGCATCCTGCCGGCGATGGTTATTGCCCTCGCCGGGCTGCGTCGGGGGCGGGCGGCAGAGGGTGAAAACACCCAGCTCAACCAGCAGCAGGGCCGTGCCTCCCTGCGAGGGGATGTCTGCAGCCACCCTCAGCTCGGCTGGCGCGGATTACGCTGGCTGAGGCAATAAACAAACAAACTGCGTCAGAAAGCTCCTGCTGTTGTACACACGGAGAGAGCCGAAGTGAAACCGGGCTTTCTGCTGCGGGAGCAGCACCCTGGGACAGTCCCTGCCCGCACTGAGGCTTCCCACAAGCTGCTGGGGTGGGGGGGTTTGAAAGCTGAAATCCACCTGTGGAGCTCAGGCTCGGCTTTTGGGCCACCCCTGGGGTTTGTTCTTGGCCCGGTTTGAGGTTAAAGTGTCTGGTGGTCAGGGCTTGGTGTGGCTGAGGAGGGGCTGGAGCAGTCTGGGAGGGCTGATGGGGCTGAAGGGTGGCAGGAGGGGCTGGAGCAGTCTGGGAGGGCTGATGGGGCTGAAGGGTGGCAGGAGGGCTGATGGGGCTGAAGGGTGGCAGGAGGGGCTGGAGCAGTCTGGGAAGGCTGATGGGGCTGAAGGGTGGCAGAAGGGCTGCAGGAGGGATGCAGGCTGGGTGTCCCCAGCACCCCACGCTGGGTGGGCAGAGCGTGGCAGCGCTGCCGGCTGATTCCCAATGGATGCTCCCCATCCCTGCCCGGATCTCCCCGCTCATCCCGCATCTCTCCGTGCCCAGGGCCGCTGCTGAACCCCCTGGTGGTGTTCTGCCCCTCCGAGGCGGAGCTGAAGCAGTGGCTGTACCACCTGGAGAAGCAGATCCAGCTCTGCGGAGGGAGCCTGCCCCTGCCCCTGCCCCTGCTGTGCCAGGTGGGTGTCCCAGGGCACTGCCATGCATTCCCTTTGGAGCTCGCCCTCGGGGGTCTGCCTGGGGAAAAAAAAAGTGCAAAAAGAGCTCACTAGAGGGGTCTGAGAGCCAGTGGCAGGGGGATGTGCTGGAAGGAGGAGCTGCCACCCTCAGGTGCCACCAGCAGCGCAGCCTCTGTGGGGTCAGGGTTCTGCGCCTGGCTCAGAGAGGCTCTCACGCTTTTGGGTTCTTGTGCAACCACCCAGAGATTGCAAAACCCTCTGGAGGAGGAGGCTGAAGCCCAGAAAACAGGCCCAGATTCAAGAGATTGCTTCCCCCAGTCTCTGAGGGTGCTTTAATTCCCTCCCTGCCTCCATCTCCTCCTTGCCAAACAGAAACATCCCCCTTGGAAAGGCATTTCCAGGCAACACTCGGTGTGGGGAATGGTTATCCATTCCCAGCTGGAAAACCACCTCCTGCCCCGTTTATTCCTTCCTTCCACACGCCCAGGAAGCGTCCCCAGGCAGGCCCTGGCCAGGGGAGGTCAGTGGTCAGTGTGTGCTGTCCCTAGGGCGGCTGGGAGCAGCCGGCGGGGGACAAGGAGCGGCTGCGCTGGTCCGTGCAGAACCTGCCCGTGAGGGACTGGAGAGGGACCCAGCGGGAATCCCTGGGGGAAATCCTCTGCCTCTCCAGGGTGAGGCTCCAGCACCTGCCCTTCCAGGTGGGACACGGCTCCGGGGAGTGGGGGAGGGAGGGAGGGAGGGATGGATGGATGGATGGATGGATGGATGGATGGATGGATGGATGGATGGATGGATGGATGGATGGATGGATGGATGGATGGATGGATGGATGGAGGGAAGGATCCATGGATGGATGGATGGATGGATGATGGATGGATGGATGGATGGATGGATGATGGATGGATGGAGGGATGGATGGATGGATGGCTGGATCCATGGATGGAGGGATGGCTGGATGGATGGAGGGAAGGACCCATGGATGGAGGGCTGGATCCATGGATGGAGGGCTGGATCCATGGATGGAGGGCTGGATCCATGGATGGAGGAAAGGATCCATGGATGGATGGATGGTGCAGGCTCCTGCCTCCCTGCTGCCACCCCTCCAGCAGCTCCAAGGGGTGTTCTACCCACACGGAAAGGGAAAAAGGTTTCCTACTGCTCTTCCCAAAGCCATCTCCTGGTGCAGGGAAGCAGCTGGGCCCTCCCCAAAGCCATCTCCCTGCGCAGGGAGATGGATTGTTCCTCCCAAAGGATGTCCCAGCCCAGGGAAGCAGCTCAGCTCTTCCCAGAGCCCCTGCCCCGGGCTGCTGTCAGAAGGATGAAGCCAAGGGCTCGCCATCTCCCAGCCCTGGCTGTTCCCAGGGATCCAACCTCTCCCTGTCTGCTTCCCAAGGAGCAGCACGACCGGCTCCTGGTGCTCTACCCCTCCACGCTGGTGATCGTGTCCGAGGAGCCCAGCGGCCTCTGTTTCAAGGTGAGTTCCTCCGGGAGCATCCCGCTGCTCCCTCCCTGTGCCAGCTGGCAGGAGCGGGCACGGGCATGGTGCAAGATCCCTTCCCACGAGAAACACCTCGGCCTGCTCTGGCAGCCCAGGGGGAAGGAGCAGCCTGCCAGGGAAGCCGTGGCTCTGGGAGGAGGAGGAGGAGGAGGAGGAGGAGGAGGAGGGGGGAGCCTCCTGCTCCAGACAGGGGCTGGCACGACCCCAGAATGGCCCTGAGGGGGCTTTTCTGCCCTGGATCTGTACCAGGGGGGAGCTGGGGGCAGCCTGGCAGCACAGCCGGGGCTGTGGGGAAGGGCACGGGCAGGGAGGGGAACGGAGGCTGGCAGAGTTCTCCCTCTGCGGGAAGGGAGAGCAGGGACAGGGAGCATCCCAAGGGATGCCAGAGGAGCTGCTCTGGGGGGTCTGTCTGTGGGAGCAGTGCTGGAGCCTCAGCACGGGCCCTGAGCAGCCAGAACGGCCTCAAAACGGCCTGGTGACATCCCCGGAGGCGTCTGGGGCCACGGCTCGGCCGCGCTGGTGTCGGTGGTTGGCGATGCTGATGGTTTGATGGCTCGGTGGTGCTGGGGGGCCTCTCTGCCCTTCCCTCCCCGTGGCTCTGCAATCTCGGGCATGGTTTGATGGCTCATGGCGAGCCCTGGGCTCGCTGCTCCTCCTGAGCTGGAACAAAGGTGCGGGAAGGAAGGAGCCGTGACCCGTCTGCGCCCCCGGAGCTGCTGCTGTGCCCAGCCCGGAGTCCCCGAGCCCGCAGCCGCGGGGCTGGAGGGCTGCGAATCGCACCGGGAGCTCCTGCCCCACATCCTGCAGGACGCTGCTGAGGTTATCCCTGGGAAGGGCATCTCCTCCCACCCTAGGAGGCTCCCTGGGCACAGCTCTGCCCGTGCCGGAGCTTTTCCAGCGGCTGGGCCACACCTCGGGCACAGCCCGGTTTCGGGACCGTGCTGTTCGCAGCTCCTGGGAATGGGGCACCGCGCAAGGGGGGCCTGGGCTGGGCTCTCCCATGAGCTCATCTCTTTTGAAACCCTAAACCTGCCCCGCGCGGTGTTCCCTTCCCAGGAGATGTTCCCTTCCCAGGAGATGTTCCCTTCCCACGGTGCCGCAGCCGCGCTCCCGGCGCTGATTCACCGGCCTGTGACAGAGGGAACCTGCTTTTCCACAGGCGTGTCGGGGCACGGGAGCCTCCTCCCGGGGCTGCCCGAGTGCGCTTCCCTTCCCCTGCCTTCCCCTGCCTCCCCCTGCCTCCCCCTGCCTCCCCCTGCCTTCCCCTGCCCGCAGCTCGGGCTGGGCGAGGGAACAGCCCCGGCCCCTTTTTTGTTCCGCAGCTTCACAGCGACCACAGCGGCCGCCCCTGCCAAGGGTGTGGGGCAGGGAAGGGGCTGGGATGGGGCTCACCCCAACCCTCCGGTGGGAAAAGGCCCTGGGCGAGGTGCAGAGCAGCGAGGGGGAGCTGGAGCTGTCTGTGGGATGCCGCCGCGCTTCCCGAGGTGGGATTTTTATTCCAGAGGGTGTCTCGGCACCCTCGGGGATTGTTGTGAAGGGGAGGATGGAGCGCCGGCCCTACAGAGTCATCCTGGGGGCAAGGATCCCGCTGGGATGTGCAGGGATCCCGCTGGGATGTGCAGGGATCCCGGGGATGTGCCAAAGGCCATTCCTTAGGGGCAGCTGCCAGCACGAAGCAGGAATTACAGCTGGGCTCGCTCCATCCTCACTGGGGGCTTCCCTCCTCGTGCTCCCAGCAAAACCCCGCACTCCTGAAGGCTCCTAAACCCTAAAAACCCCACACTCCTAAAGCCTAAAAACCCCGCACTCCTGAAGGCTCCTAAACCCTAAAACCCTGCACTCCTGAAGGCTCCTGAAGCCCTTTGGCTGCCCTGGCAGGAGAGCCCCGGTGGGAGCAGAGTTTCGGTGCAGCCCAGAGCAGGGCCCAGCTGCCCACGGTGTCCCTGTGCCCCGTGGCACGGACAGGGGCCCTGCTGGGCTCAGAGATGCCAGTGCTGCCCCTCTGCCCGCAGGGAGAGCTGCCACTCAACGCCATCCAGGTGCTCTTTGAGGAGAACGACAAAAGCTCCTTTTTAATCGAAGGTGGGTGCCTGGCACAGCCGCTGGGGTTTGGGGTCAGAGCTGGGCACCGAGGGCAAAACATTCCCTGCAGATCCCAGGGAATGCAGGGCGGGACGGGGCAGGAGGGATCCTGTGGGGTTCTGAGGGATCCAGCAGGAGGGATCCAGCAGGAGGGTTCCTGTGGGGTCCTGGGGGATCCAGCAGGAGGGATCCCGTGGGGTCCTGGGGGATCCAGCAGGAGGGATCCAGCAGGAGGGTTCCTGTGGGGTTCTGAGGGATCCAGCAGGAGGGTTCCTGTGGGGTTCTGAGGAATCCTGCAGGAGGGATCCTGCAGGAGGGATCCTGTGGGGTCCTGGGGGATCCAGCAGGAGGGATCCAGCAGGAGGGTTCCTGTGGGGTTCTGAGGGATCCAGCAGGAGGGTTCCTGTGGGGTTCTGAGGGATCCAGCAGGAGGGATCCTGTGGGGTTCTGAGGGATCCAGCAGGAGGGATCCTGCGGGGTTCTGAGGGATCCAGCAGGAGGGATCCTGTGGGGTTCTGAGGGATCCTGCAGGAGGGATCCTGTGGGGTTCTGAGGGATCCTGCAGGAGGGATCCCGTGGGGTCCTGAGGGATCCAGCCCGGGATCAGCAGCAGGGGGATGTTTTCCAGGCCGGCTGATCAACTCCATCCGGGTGACCTGCCCCAGCTACCAGGACTACCAGGAGTGGCTCTACTGCCTCAAAACCGCCCAGTTCCGAAACGCCGACTCCTCCCTCTCGGGCTCCGAGAGCTTCTCGGGGTCAAAGCCCCCACAGCCCAGCCAGGTGAGGGGTGCTGCAGTTTGGGGTGGGAATCCGTGGCTGTCCCATCCGTGGCCACGTGTGGCACTGCTGTGGCACTGCTGTGGCACTGCTGTGGCACTGCTGTGGCACTCCTGTGGCACTCCTGGGGCACAGCAGGCTCTGCTCGAAGCTGCCAGCGAGCTGCTGATCCCCGGGAATTATTTCAAGCCCTACAGGACATTGCACAGGCAAAAATTACACTGAATTCCTTCAAAAAGCAGGCCTGGGATGGGGCTGGGCAGTGGGATGCTGGGGCAAGGACAGTGGCAGGGTTTTGGAGTCAATGATCCCTGTGGGTCCCTTCCAAGATGAAATATTCTGTGATTCCCGCGAGGAATGGGAGACCCACGCTGCCAGCCGGGGTGGGGATGGGTGCCTGGCACCCTTTTCCTGCTGTGCACCCCCTCGGTCACCCCACACTCAGCCCCATAAACGGCACATCCCACACCCCGGGCACATCCCACACCCCGGGCACATCCCACAGCCCGGGCACAGCCACCGGGCCACTGCTGGCCACGCGGCCACAGCCCAGCCCCCAGGGACACGAGGGCAGGGCAGGGCTGTGCCCCCATTTCAGGGAGCTCCTCCACGGGCTGTTCTTGTGCCCTGTGCAGTTCACCAGCAGCGGGAGAGGATCCCTCAGCTCCGAGGGCCGCACAAACTCCTGGGCATCCGGAGGCAGAGTGACCACGCTGCCCAGTGGCTCCCTGCCCGACGGCCACTCCTTCCTGCTGCTGCCCGAGGGCCGGCTGCTCCCGGAGCCCCTCTCCCCTGGCTACTCCCAGCCTCTCCACGTGAGTGAACCCCAAAAGAGCCCGGGATGCCCCTGGGGATCCGCTGGGACGGGGCTGGAGCTGCCTTTGGGCAGAGGGGGCTGGGCAGTGTTTGCTGGGGGGTGGGAGCAAATCCCTGCCCGGAGCCGGGTCCTGGCTCAGCTTGCTCAGTGCTGAGCAGGGAAAAGGCTGCTGAGGGTTCCCATCCCATCCCAGTTCCCTCCCAGTCCCATCCCAGTTCCCTCCCAGTCCCACCCCAGTTCTCTCCCAGTCCCACCCCAGTTCCCTCCCAGTCCCATCCCAGTTCCCTCCCAGTCCCATCCCAGTCCTATCCCAGTCCTCTGCCCCGCGCAGGGGCTGTTGGGGATAACAGCAGATCACAAAAGGGCAAACAGGAGGTTCAAAGGCTGGGAAATCCCAAAATCAGCGCTGCAGGCGGGTGGAGGCGATGGGGCCAGGCAGGATTTTGCTCTCCAGGGATGTCAGAGCGTGTGGGGCAGGGCCTGGGGCAGGCCCGTGGCAATTCCCGAGCCCGGGGTGATGCCCGGGTGTGCTCCCATCCCGAGGAGAGCCAGCTCAGGGCCCGTCCTCTCGTTCCAGAGCCTGGCACAGCCCAGCCAGCCTGGCACAGCACTGCCCACGCAGGACCTGCGCCGGGGGAACAGCGCCAGGAAATCCAAGGGCAAGAGCAGCGGGCAGCAGCTGCCCAGCCAGGAGCCGGAGAGGAGCGGCTGCAGCCTCATCCCTGCAAATCCCAACGGGGAAATGCAGTCCCCGGTGTACCACGAGCCCTACGGCTCCCAGCAGCACCCCCCGGCACGGCTGGAGCTGGGCAGGGTGAGGGGAGGGACCTGGGATGGGGCTGGGATGGGATGGGGTGGGATGGGGTGGGATGGGGATGGGGATGGGGATAAGGCTGGATGTGGGATGGGGCTGGATGTGGGATGGGGATGGGGCTGGATTTGGGATGGGATTGGATCCTCGATGGGGCTGGATCCTCCTGCCTGGGCAGAGCAAGGCTCACCTGGTTGTGCTGGCAGGGATAGGGCCCTGGCAGGAGCTCCAGAGCAGGTGTGGATCCATTTCCATGGGAAAAGGGGCCGTAGGAGGGGAGGTTGAGCACGGTGGGTGGGGCAGTGGAGCCCCGGAGATGCTGGGCCCCGATTCCTGAGGCAATCCCTGAGTGGGAGGCTGGTTGCTTCATGGGACACAGCCTCCTCTCCCAAGGGTTTTCCAGCATGTCTCCATCAGTTTTCAGTGTGTGCTGCCCCTTTCCCAACCCTCAGTGACTGCTCCTTAAGGAATTCCCCTCGCTGGCGCAGCCAGGACTCAGCCCCATCATCCCAGCCTTTGGGATTTTTACTCCTAGGGAGATTCGGTGCCCCAACCCCTCCTGGGGATGAGCTGCGAGTGCCCTGTCCCTGTTTCCATCCTGCCTCGGGGGCTGGGCAGATGGAGCTGGGTGGGAATTCAGTCCCACCACGGCTCCCAGTCCCCCTTTTCACTGATCCCTCTTCTCCCAGTTCCCCCCAGTGCTCCCAGTTCCCCCAGTGCTCCCAGCTGGCCCTGACTCAGCACCCAGCCCCTCTTGGCTCCAGGAATTTTGCCTGGGGCCATTTCTTTTCCTGCCGTCAGAGCAGCGATGGGGAAACTCCAGAGCTGCATTTCGGGGCGGAGCTGCAGGACAGAGGCAGAGGGGAACAGGTTTCCCCTGTCTGGTCACAACAACCCCGGGAGGAGCCAGAAAGCCCCAGACAGAGGCACAGACAGAGATGTGAGCCAGGCCCCGGGAGCCGCAGATGAATCAGAGCCAGAGCCCTCTTTGCCCACCCCCAAAACCTTCCAGCTGTGATAAGCCAGGACCTGCTGAAGGCCACATTTCTGCTTGTGGGAATCTCTTGGGAAAAAACCTTTCTGAGTCACCCTCCACCCTGGTGTGCCCCCCCCCGCTTCCCTCGGGGGTCCTTCCTGGCCGTTCCCTGTCCTCCTAACCCTAATTTCAGGTGGTTTTATCCTCCTGCCTTCCCTTCTGGCCAGCTCCCAGTGCGTCGCTGGGAGTGACCCCTGGCCATCCTCTCCCTCCCCTCGGAGGCCTCCAGGACTGGCATGGAGGGGAATTTGTGGGGAGGGCAGGACGAGCAGCCCTTGCTTGGCCTGAACGTGCTGCCAGCAGGGCTGGGCTCGGGGTGGGCAGCACCAGGCTGGAGTTTCCCCAGTTCCCCACAGCCTGGATCCAACCCGGGGCCGGTTTTGTTGCAGTTCCTGCAGTGCCACGGGCAGACAGGACCGGCCCAGAGGAACCCGGGGGTCGCAGCCCCCCAGCCCCTGTCCCTGGAGCAGTGGAACTGCAGGGAGGTGCCCACCTACAGCACCCCGGGCACCTCACGGCGGCTCCAGGCACTGCGGGCACCGGCCCAGGGCTCCTACCTGGGGGAGGTGAGGCTGCAAACGCCCCTGAGGGGTGCAGGGGGATGCTCAGGGGGACAAAACGGGCTCCCAGTTTGCCTCGGTGCTCCCTGCAGGGCTCTGGGTGCCAGGGGCCGTCCTGGGGAGCTGTGCCACCCTCACCGGGCTCTCCTTCCCTCCCTCCCTCCCTTTCCAGATCTCTTCCCTGCCAGAGGAACACCTGGGCCCTTCGCTGCACCCCGCAGGTGAGACCCCGGAGCTGCTGGGCTCCTCCCTGTGCTCCAGGGCTGGGCTGACCCCTCCATCCCTCCTGCTTCCCTGAGTCCATCCCCTGCCCTGTGCCTGGAGCCCCCCCGAGGGACTCCTGCCACGCTCCAGGCACACTCTGCCCACCCCTGGGCTGTCCCCTCCCCGTTCCTCCCTGCTGGCTGAGCAGCAGATGACCCCCAGAGCTGATCCCTGATCCCTTTTTTCCCCTTTTTTCCCCGTTTTCTCCCCATTTTCCCCGCAGCTGGGAGCGGTGGCACCTACGGCCTGGCCGAAGCCGCCTGCCCCTGCCGGGACTCCTCGTCCTGCCACGACTACGCCGAGCTGCAGAGCTTCCAGAGCGACCTGAGCTACGACAACCTGTGGGAAGCCGAGGAGAAGGAGCTGGGCAGCCCCTGCAGCTCCCCGTCCCCTGCCCAGCAGATTTACCAGGTCTAAGGGGCACCCCCGGCACGGAGAAGCCCCCGGGCTCTTCTCTCACCGGGCTTCCCTCCAGGGATGCGAAGGGAAGAGCCCTGCTCTGCTCCCCTGGCAGGTCCAGGGGTGCTGCCTGAAATCTGAGGGTGCCCCAAACCCCTCAGGAGCAGCCTCCAGTGAGGGCCGTGCCCAGGGGGTGCCCAGGGAGAACAGCTCTGCCCCCTGAAAATCCGGGCACAAAAAGGGTCAGGCTCCCTCCGGTGAAAGGGACTCGGTGTCCAGAGGGAGCAGCCACTGGAAAGCCAAAAAGGTGCTGGGATTAGCTGGATTCCTTTGCAGCAGAGCCCTGGGCTGGTGCCTCTGAGCCCTGGGAAGAGCCAAACCTTCCCCTGGCGAGCTCTGGGGGCTGCCAGGATGCCCCAGAGGTGCCCGGTGCTGGCACACGAGGCTGGCAGCAGCCGTGGTGCCCACAGCATCACCCTCCTGCAGGAGCGGGGTCAGCACCCACAGGAAAAAAACCCCAACCAAAATCTGAGCACGGTGGGATTTTCCTTCCCCTTTTTGCCAGAAAAATCCCTTCCTGCCAGTGCCGGCTCCAAACCTGTGGCAGGTAAAAACAGCAGAAATAAAAACCCGTGACCGCTGTTCCCCTGCAGGGGAAGCCCCAAATCCCCCTCAGGGAGCCCCTCCTTCCCTGCCAGCCCTGCCCTGGCTCACACCAAACGCTGCCTGTGGCTGTCGGGGCGAGGAGGGCAGGGAATTCCCCACGGGAGAAACTCCAGGAGAGCCAAAGCCCCGCAGTGACCACAGCAGTGACCACAGCAGTGACCAGAGGGGGCTGGGATGTCCCTCTGGGCCCCTCCAGAGCCCAGACAAGACACAAACGAGGCACAGAGTCCCAGGGTTGGTATTTTCCAGCCTCTTAGGCCAGATCCTTCGGAAGGTCAGCAGCAAATCCAAATGTTTTCACTCGGGGCTCCAAATCCTCGACCTTTGTTCCCTCGAGAGGCTGCAAATCAAACACGGCGACAAAACCTCTGCTCTGGTTCTTCCTCTGGTGCAGCCACCACAATCCAGGAGCTCTTTGTACTTGAATGTCTCTGGCTGCATTTTTCAGTTGTTTCCAGGAGGTGTCCAACAAAGTTTACATGTAAAGTCCGAGTGGGTTCTGTGTATTTAACTGTAAATGTGGCCGAGTTGAAGAGCTATTTAATTTTCTAGCCGTGGCTGGTGTTCAGTTCTGTAAATGGGCACGTTCAGGGCTCTGTGGGTTTGGGTCTTGGAGCTGTTGCTGTTTTCTTTCAGCTCAGCTCTGTTTTTGGGGAGGATTTGTGCCTGATAACCCCCAAATGATCAATTTATTCTGAACTAAACTGTGCTGGGAGCTCTCCACGCCCCTGAGCTCCTGTGAACGCTTTGATGGGGGTCACCATCACCCCTGAATTGAGCTGCAACAGCGATTCCTGCAGTGATCAAAGGGGAAGGTCCCCTTCCTGTTGATATTAAAGTTCCCTCGTGGATTTCTAGGAGACTGGACAATTCCAGCGCACATCCCTGGGATGATTTCCCTCTCTTTGCCATCCTCTGCTCTGATGGAGGTGGATTTTTGGCCACCGCTGCTGCCCTGGGGGCTCTGGGGCCGTGTCCTGAGGATTTCCAGACTCCTGCTATCCCTTAATCCTTGCCCAAAGCCTCCCCAGGGTTTGTCAGGCAGTGGGACCTGGGTTTGGTTTTCCCTCTCGGGATGCTGATCCAGGTGGGTTTGTGGCTGGGAAATCTCCTCCTTTTCCTGCTTTTCCTCCAGCACCTTCCTCGGCAGGCTCAGGATTTAAAACCCGGTTTATTTAGAGCAGCACCAGCTGTGTCCAGGTTGCACCAAAATGGAAATCGGTGCCAGCAAACACATAAAATCCTCTTAAACCCCGACCACTGAGCCCATCCTTCTGCCTGGATGTGGTGGGAATGTTGGATTGCTCTCTGATTTTCAAGCCACAATTCCAAACATTTTTTTTCCCTCAAAGAATAAACAGCGAAATTAAAAAAAAAAAAAAAAAAAAAAAAAATCGATAGAAAGTGGAGCTTGTAACCTGCTCCTCTGGCTTTGGGAGCCGGGAGAAATTCTCTGCTAGAGAACAACGAGGGCAGCACAAATCAGCCCGTTCCCGTATTTTTATTCTCTTCCCGAAGACATTTGGGGCTCGGGGATCCCTCGGGGAGCGATTTGTGTGTCCCTGCCTGCTCGGAACCGCAGCCAGAGTTTGGGAAGGAGCCGTCCCTCCCTTCCCCAGCCCCGGGATGTGCGGGATCCTCCCCGGGCTGGGACCGGCAACTCCCGGAGCGCCCTGAGGGGGGGAGAATCCACCAAAACATGCGGAGCTCTCCCGGCTCCACCGGGAGCTGCTGCCAGCCAGCCCCGCTTCAAACTCTCCAAAAAGGGCAGGGAAAAAGCCAGGAACGGCCGCAGAAATCCCCACGGGAAGCTCCGCTCTGGTTTCACCACCCAGAGACGAAGCCAAAAAACCAGAGCGAAGCCGAAGCCAAAGCCAAAGCCGCTCCCGGGGGGAAAAGGGGGCAGCGGCATCCCTGCTCCCGTGCCGGGGGATGGAATCCGGGCCCCGCTCCTCGGGCAGCACCTGCCTGACTTTTTCATGCGCCTGGCACCGGGGAGGTGTCAGATGAGGGAGCTACGTGCGGGGCACGGCGAGCGAGGGATGGCAGCGCTCCCGGGGCAGCCTCGGGGCAGGCAGGATGCACGGAAAGGTCTCCGCGATTTCGGGCTGACCACAGGAAATCCAAACCGCTCTGTCCTGGCGGCTTTTGTCAGGGAGAAATGCTGAATTGGCGAGGTTTAACCCCAAGTTTCGGCCGTGGGTAAGAAATCGCAGGCACGCTGGGCCTCGCTGAGGCAGAGGAGGGAGCTGGAAAGGTCGGGGGATAAACCAAGCATTAAAATTTCAGGCTGCTCTCCCGGCTGAGCGTGGCAGAGGCTTCCCAGATCTCCTGACAGCAGTGGGACCTTTCAGCAATTCCTGCTGTGCTCAGCTCCCTGGGAAATCCCGGAACAGTGAAATTCCCGCTCCCTCCAGCCGTTCCCCGTCTCCCACCCGGGCTGCTGATCCCACCCGGCCCGGAGAGCAGGGGCAGAGCTCCAGGGGTGAGCTGCAGAGCACAGGGAACGTCCCGGCCTCCCCCGGCGCAGGGAGCAGCTCTGCTGGGTGGATTTTGGAGGATGCAGCGCCGGGAGCATCCAGAGGGATCCGGGGGCAGGGAGGGGACGGAGCCAAGGACAGGGACACGGCCCCATCCCCAAACCCGGCAGCTCCTGCAGTTCTGGATCCACAAACACACACAGGGCATTGGTTTATCCTCCTTTAAAATCTCCCTTAAAACCTCCTTTAAAACCTCCCTTAAAACCTCCCTTAAAACCTCCTTTCAAACCCCTCCAGCGGCTCCCCACGGACACAGGGACGGACACAGAAGTAGTAAATGAGACAGAGCTTTATTAGAAGCTTCCAGCACGTTCCCCTCCTCACAGAGCCGCCCTCGGGGCGCTCTCTGACCCACACAGAGCCTGCCCACACCCAACCCGCAGCCCCACACCTCGCTGTGCTCTCCTGCCAGCAGCGACCCACGGCCTCCAGCCGATCCCTACACACGCTGAGGTTTGGTGGCACCCTCAGCACAAGGAAAGAAACCTCCCCTTTCAGGATCAAACACCCTCAGAGCTCACAGGCAGCTCCACACGGCAGCTCCGGGCTGATTATGAGCCCTCAGAGCCTCCGTGCGCTCAATCCCACACTGCTGCTGTCACCAGGCTGGTGAGGGGAGGAAAATCCTCCTGGGTAATGCCCTGGAGGGGTGAGGGAGGCACTGGGGAGATGGGAGAGGCTGAACCATTTCCTTCTCATTTTCCCCCCCCATTTTCCATTCCGGGCCCCCTCCAGCCCCTCCCCAGCCCCACAGGTTCCACATTCCCTCACCCCACATCTCCCCCAGCCAAATTTCGCCTCTCCAGGACGGGAGGCACACGAGGAAATCAATCAATCAATCAATCAAACATCCAGCCCCTTTTCCCTGCTGATCAGCGCAGCCAAACCTGTTCGTGCGCTGCTCCCTCCTCTCCAACATCCCCCTGCCCTCTCCCCTGAGACTTCCCTGAGCTCAGCCCGTTCCCTGCTGCCCTTCCCACCCTGCACATCCCCTCAGGACCCTCCCCGGCCGCCCTTTCCCCCGGTTCTGGCGGTGACCCCGCGGGATGGGGCCGCGTCCCTGCCTCTGGGTGCCGCGGTGGCCACGCACGACAGAAACCTTATCCCGGAGCTGGGACTCCTCGGAGTGAAATCCAAGGGGATGAGCTCTCCCGGAGCGTTCAAAGCGGTCACAGGAGCGCCGGGCTCTGCCCAGGGAGCGGCCCCTCCATCCCCTGGAGCTGCTGCCCAGCCCAAGCTCTTCCCAAAGCTCTCTCCTTTCCTCCTTCACGGCTATCCCAGCTTTTGCCGGGATGAAAACACATCCCCGCTTCCTCTCGCGGCCACCTCAGCGCCTTCCTGCGCCACCGGGTGACTCCAGCAGGGAGGAGGGAGCGGCAGAGCCCTGGAGCAGAGCCGGGGCATTCCCGGGGAACCACGAGGAGCGTGCGAGGGAAGGGCAGAGCCGCCCCCGTCCTGTCCTACCGTCAGCGCCCGTCACCGGGAGCGTCCCGCTCCCTGCTCCATCCCGTCCCGGAGGAGTCCCGGTGCCGGCTCCAGGCTTCTCCCAGCATCCAGAACAAAGTCCCGGCCTCTGCCCGCGCCGGCCCCGGGCAGCGGCTCCGGGGTTAAGTCCGGGGATGCCCTTCCCTGACCTGCCGTCGGAAGTAGCGGATGGCCGAGAGGCTGCCGAAACTTGCCAGGAACACTGCAAAAGAGCCCAGCACATTCCCACAGTGACTCCGGGTGCTTCTCCCACGCCTCGGGATCTTTCCCTGGCCGTGGGGATCCCAAACTGCCGGGTCCCCCCCATCCCTGCTCTGTGGGGCACAGCGGGGTCACTCCTGGCCCTTTCCCAGTCCCCTCCTGCCTTTGTTTTTCATCCCCACCACACGGAATTGGCTCCCAGTGCGTCCCCAGCTGCCCACAGCCACATCCAGTCCTGGAGTTTGGGTACATGGAGACGTCACCGCTCCATTAAAAAAGGCTGTTTTTAGGGAAAATGCTCAGTAGGCTCCACTGGTGATGTGCAGTGCTGGATACACAGATCCAGATGGGGATTTCATGGATTGGGTGGAGCCACAGGTTCAGGTGGAGATTTGATCTTGGGTGAGGAAGACTCGCTAGAAAAATCTCACCGGGGTTCAGGGCAGCGCCTTCATTTCCTGCTTCTGTTTAAACCAGGAGGACGCCAAGGAAAATCCAATTTTGTGGGCTTTCTGTGGATTTTCTGGTCCCAGGCAAAAGCAGAAAATATCCAAAACCCCGAATCAAAAAATGTAGGGACACAAGAAATGGCTGATGGGGATTACAGACAAATCAAGCTCTGCTCCATGCTTGCACTCAATGTTTTCGATTTGGTTTATAAGAGATGTTAAATTCCTTTGATTCCCAAACAAAACGGGGAATCCAAGCCGTTCCTTTGGACTTCCCACCTTAAATTCACACCGGATTTTGATTTATGTGTTTGAGGCACATAAAGAGAGAAATTCAACCTTTTAGAGGTCCAAATGCCCAGAGGGAACGGCTGCTCCGAGCTCTGGAACTGCTCCTGCCTCCCTCCTCCTGCCCAGGTTATTCCATCCCGGGGCACGAGGAGCGTATCCTGCTTTCCACACCTTTCCTGGGACCACGTCCTCCGTCCCAAACTCAGCAGGCCCAGGAGGAGCAGGCCAAGAGCTGCTTGTGACGATGGCACTGAGCAGCCTTAGCTCAGGAGCTATTCCCAGCCCGGGTGTCAGCTTCCTGGTGACCTTAGCAGGGAACATTCCTCGCCTGGAAAAGCAGCAGAAAGCCTTGATCCCGGCATTGCTTCCCATGGAAGGGCTCTGCAGCAGCATCCAGGGCAGGAATTGGGAGTGCTGCTCACCCTGGGCCATTCCCTGCTCATCCAGCGATCCCCACTCCGGGGGGATCCAGTGAATTTGTGTTTCCCCAGCTTCCTCTCTTCCCAGCATCTTCCCAAGGGTTGGAGAGGAGGACATCCCACAGATCCCTGAGGAACTGCAGGACTCAGAGCAGCAGGATGATGCCTCAGCCGAGATGAGATTAAAGATTAAACCTTCTGAGCGCATCAGAAAAACAGGGAATTTTGCTCCAGCTGGGATGAGGGAATCTAAACCTGCTCCCTGCAGCTCCTGACAGCGCCGATCCCAAGGAAATCCTGACAAACCCATCCCCATCAGGGGCTGCACGGAGCAGGACCGAGGCCGTGGATACAGCCCAGCTCCAGCCAGCAGCCACTTTTTGGGAACAGCACAAAGGGAGTGAGCAGGAACCAGGAGAGGAGGCGACAGAAAGCGTGGGAAGCACTTTGGAAAAGCAGGAAAACGCTGCACTTCCCCCCCAGGCAGCTGCAGGGTATCGATATCCCGGCTTTTCTCCCTGCCAAGTACCCCCCAGAGCCCTTCCCAGCCCTCTCCAGGCGGGCACTGTACGTACTGGTCTTCCAGGCATCCGGAGCCTGCAGGTCAGATGTCCTCACGGCCCAGGAGGCGAAGGCGCAGAACACGAGGCACATGTCCTTGTGGCTCAGCACCCGCGGCTCCCCCGCTGCTGCTGCTGCTGCTGCTGCCACGAGAGGAGCACGAGGTCTGGGGGGGCTTTGTGCCACCTCCTCTGCCTGCCCTCCCCTCCCTCTGGGAC
Source organism: Monarcha castaneiventris obscurior (assembly GCA_026261815.1). Lineage (NCBI taxonomy): Eukaryota > Metazoa > Chordata > Aves > Passeriformes > Monarchidae > Monarcha > Monarcha castaneiventris. The sequence goes on along the minus strand of JAMPIT010000002.1, from coordinate 1,844,152 downwards.
AGCAAATCCCCGGTGCTCCCAGGGAATCATCCCCGGAGGTGTTTTCACACCAGTGGTGAGGTCGGAGGGGTCAGTTCAGGGCTCGGGGGTGGTCCCAAAGGATGGTGGCATCTCTGTCGCCCCTCTCAGCCTCATGTTTTGTTAAAAACCCCAGGGAACTGTTTGTTAAAGGCACCCCGGGCTGCCTCAGCACCTCCCTGAGGATCCTCCCCGCTCTCCGTGGAGGCTGGAATTGGCTCTGGGTAGCGGATTTAGGACAGAACAATTCCTGGAGCCTGGGGCAAGGTCCCCTTCTGTGTCCCGAGGCACAGCCAGCCCTGGGAGGGCATCTGAGGGTGCTCAGATCCCTCTGTGCTTCCCACCCCGCTCCTGCTCCCTGCCTCCTCCAGGGCTGAGGGTATCCCTGAGTGCTCAGCCTTCCCTGCCCCGCTCTTCCAGCCTGGAACCACGTGCAGGCCTCTCTCAAGATCAGCTTTATTTTTGCTCCTATTCATTCGATCAGGCTTTTCATTAAAACCGGCTTGTTAATTAGCTCTGACCACCCCAAAGGGGTTTTTCTCCGTGCAAACAGACTGCAGGCTCGATTTTGAGGCTCCCTTCGGGCTGGCTCCCTCATGGTTTGGGTTTAATATTAACTCCAAGGCTCTGAGCATCGTTTAAACTCCAAGATAAATCCCTGCCCGTCCTCGTGGGCCGAACTTCTCCCTCTCTTCCCATTTCTCCCTCCTGGCTCCAGGAACAGGCAGGGTCCAGGTGACCTCTGAGGCCTCTGGAGGGTGTTTTTTTCTCATCAGGGTGGGTTTTACAATCCCAAATTACCTGTTCGTGCCTGCAGTGCTGGGGGACCTGGCCGGAGGGAGGGAGGATCCCAAAGGAGAGCCTGAGGGGGGATGGAGGGAGCATCCCGAGGGAGAGTTGGGAGGACAGAGGGAACATCCCAAGGGAGAGCTGGGGGGGACAAGAGGGAACATCCCAAGGGAGATCCTGAGGGGACAGAGGGAACATCCCAAGGGAGATCCTGAGGGGACAGAGGGAGCATCCCAAGGGAGATCCCGAGGGGACAGAGGGAGCATCCCAAGGGAGATCCTGAGGGGACAGAGGGAACATCCCAAGGGAGATCCTGAGGGGACAGAGGGAACATCCCGAGGGAGAGCTGGGGGGGACAAGAGGGAACATCCCAAGGGAGAGCCAGAAAGGACAGAGGGAGCATCCCAAGGGAGATCCTGAGGGGACAGAGGGAACATCCCAAGGGAGATCCTGAGGGGACAGAGGGAGCATCCCAAGGGAGATTCAGGGTGACTGGGATGTGTCCCTGCAGGGGACATCGGGATTTACCTCTCAGGGCCAGGGCCGTGTCTGCATCTCCTGGCCACGCCTGGGCTCCTCCCAGCGGGACCAGGGCGAGCTTCTCTCCGGATCCTCTGGGCACCAGGGCCTGGGATGTCGGGGCTTGGCCTCCTCCCAGCTGGATTTGCCTCTGCAGCAGGGACTTCAGAGCCCCCACGGCTTTTTTCACCTCGGAGGCCGGAGCCATGGAGAAAATCCCTCTCCAGCCCATCCTGCTCCGGGCTCTCTCTGGGAAGAAACGTCCATACACGTCAGGGACTGGGATAACCACGGTGTCCTTGCCTGGAGCCGGGCTGGGCTCCTCCTTCTGCATCCCAGGGCTGCCCAAGCCGCTGAACTTCTTTCTTTTCCTCTCTTTGGCTTTGCTTTTTTTCCTGCTTCCTTCCGGTTCGTTGAAAAAGAACTCGTAGAGTTCGGGCCAGGAGAATTCCCTTTGCAGGGGGGATTTCCGCCCCTCCACGGAGCTCCCCAGCTCCTCCTCCTCCTGGGAATCACAGAACAAGTAATCGTACATCTCGGGCCAGGTCACATCCAGCGAGTTGGGCTTGGCAGAGGCACCGTCAGCAAAGAGCAGGGGGCTCGTCTCCCTGGGGATCTGAGCTGCAGGAATCGTGGGGATCGCTGCAGGAATCGTGGGGATCCCGGCTGCAGGAATCGTGGGGATCTGAGCTGCAGGAATCGTGGGGATCCCATCTGCAGGAATCGTGGGGATCCCATCTGCAGGAATCGTGGGGATCCCGGCTGCAGGAATCGTGGGGATCCGAGCTGCAGGAATCGTGGGGATCCCAGCTGCAGGAATCGTGGGGATCCCAGCTGCAGGAATCGTGGGGATCCCATCTGCAGGAATCGTGGGGATCCCGGCTGCAGGAATCGTGGGGATCTGAGCTGCAGGAATCGTGGGGATCTGGGCTGCAGGAATCGTGGGGATCCCGTCTGCAGGAATCGTGGGGATCCCATCTGCAGGAATCGTGGGGATCCCGGCTGTGAGCTCGCATGGGATCTCAATGGCAGGAATCCTGGGGATCTCAGCTGCAGGGATCCTGGGGATCTCCACTGCAGGAATCCTGGGGATCCCCACTGCAGGAATCCTGGGGATCCCCACTGCAGGCTCCCAAGGGATTTCAGCTACAGGTTTCCTGGGAATCACAGCTGCAGGCTCCCAAGGGATCTCAGCTGCAGGAATTCCAGGGATCTCTGAGGGCTTCCTGGAGCTCTCAGCAGCAGGGATTCCAGGGATCTCAGCAGCAGCAATTCCAGGGATCTCAGCAGCAGGATTGGGTTGGGTTAGGGATCTCAGCAGCAGGAGTTCCAGGGATCTCTGAGGGCTTCCTGGAGATCTCAGCAGCAGCAATTCCAGGGATCTCAGCAGCAGCAATTCCAGGGATCTCGGCAGCAGCAATTCCAGGGATCTCAGCAGCAGCAATTCCAGGGATCTCTGCAGGTTTTCTGGAGATCTCAGCAGCAGGAATTCCAGGGATCTCGGCTGCAGGACTTCCAGGGATCTCGGCTGCAGCAATTCCAGGGATCTCAGCTGCAGGAATTCCAGGGATCCCGGCCGTAGGCTCCCCCGCAGCCCCCTCAGCAGCGCTCCCGGGCTGGAGAGGCTTCCCCGGCATCTCCTGGCCCGGAGCAGCCGCGGCTCCGTCGCCAAGGGCCACAGGGCCACAGTCCCGCACGCCCGAGGCGCCGGCCTGCCCGGCCTTTGGGTGCTTGGGGGCCTTTGCCTTCCCTGGGGACTGCGCCCCCGGCTCCTTCCCCCTGGGCTTCGGGGGAGCATCGCCGCCGTCCCCGCCAGGGCCGGGCGCTGGGCGCTTGCTGTCCGCAGCCTCCTCGCTGCCCAGCCTCACCAGCGCTGCCTTGGCCGCCTTCTCCTTCCCCCTGCCCTTCCGAGGGGACATCGGCGAGCTCGGGGGAGCCTTCCCGGCCCCCGCCGCTGCCGCGGCCCCCGCAGGGTCCCGGTCCCCCTCGGTGGCGCTGGATCCGCGCTGCCTGCGGCTCTTCCTCGGCTGCGCCGGCACCTTGGGTCTCACCACGCTGGGGGATCCGCCCGGAGAGCTGGGCTCCGTGCCCGCCCGCTCCTCCTCCTGTGCCACCCTGGGCACCGGCCCCGGGCTCGGGGGGTCCGAGGGGGCAGCGCTGGCAGGGCTCTTCCCGGCCGATCCCTCCGGGAAGGCTGCAGGAGCATCCGGCTGCGCCAGCTCTCCTGGCCGTGCCACGTCTCCTGGCTGTGCCATCTTTTCTGGCTGTTCCATCTCTCCTGGCTGTGCCACCTCTCCTGGCTGTGCCACCAGGGCGCTGCCACGGGCTTGTCCCCCTCCTGCATCCCCTCCTTGCTCGGGGGGCTCCACGGCCTGGCCGCCTCCGGCCGCTCCTTTCTCCTGCCCGGTGCCGCCCTGGGCTGTGCCAGCGGCCGCGGTGGCCGCGGGTGGCCGCGGTGGCTGCCTCCTCTGAGCGCTGGGCATGGCAGAGAGTGGCACAGCGGGTGAAAGGCGCCCGGGCTCGTCGCTGTGGCACAGGAACCTCCCGACAGAGCCCAGCTCCGCTTCGTCCTCGCTGCCCGACAGCGGCTCCGGCGGGGAGAGGTGGCCGCGCTCCGGCCAGCGCAGGGCGGTGTCACCGGGCACCTCACGTGGGGCACGGCCGCCCGTGCCAGCCCCTGGCTCCTTGCCCGGCCTGGCCCCGCTCAGCCCGGCCCTGCCGCAGGGACAGTCCCGTCCCGAGGCGTCCCCTTGCTCAATGTCACTGAGGCACTGCTCCTCGGCCGTGGCCAGCGAGGCCGGCGCCAGGCTGCACTCCTCGGAGGCCTGCAGGAACTCAGCCCATTCCCGGTCGTTCAGCAGGATGCTGTACTCGAAGTTATCCATGCCTGCAGCGGGGGAGCGAGGGGCGGGTCAGGGATGAGGGGGTGGCAGCGGTGTGGGCGCACAGGAGCGAGGTGTGTGCCCCCAGCCCTTCCTCCCGGCTCCTCCCTTCGTCCTCACTCATCCTCACTCGTGTCCAGCCCAAACCCAGCTGGGAATTCCAGCCCCTGGCAGCCTCAGCAGGATGGGGATGGCTGTGCTGGACCACAGCCCTGCCAGCAGTGAGAGGGGACAGTGCCACCCCCTTCGGTCCCCGCTGCCTCTGCTCCCCAGCACGGCTGCACCGGGGCTTTGGGATTCTCCCCACGGCAGCACCGGGGCTTTGGGATTCTCCCCACGGCTGCACCGGGGCTTTGGGATTCTCCCCACGGCAGCACCAAGGCTTTGGGATTCTCCCCACGGCTGCACCGGGGCTTTGGGAATGTCCCATGGTGACACCGGGGCTTTGGGATTCTCCCCACGGCTGCACCGGGGCTTTGGGATTCTCCCCACGGCTGCATGGGGGCTTTGGGATTCTCCCCACGGCTGCATCGGGGCTTTGGGATTCTCCCCATGGCAGCACAGGGGCTTTGGGACTCTCCCATGGTGACACTGGGGCTTTGGGATTCTCCCCACGGCAGCACAGGGGTTTTGGGGTTCTCTCCAAAGTTGCAGAGAAGGTTTGGGGTTCTCTCCGCAGCAGCATCACACCTCACGCCCCCCTTCCCCGCTCCTTTTGCCACTTCCAAAGCTGGGATGGATGCTCCTGGGCATTGCTGCCGCGGGCTCCCGGAGCACAGCACGAACAGGACACCCCAGCAAAGCCTCGGCAGCCGCCCCGTCCCTTCCCCGCGGCCCCGGGGAGGCAGGAGCAGCGCAGCCCCGGGGGGAGCCGGCAGCGGGAGAAGCAGGGAGGTGACAAAGCCCATCCTACCTGTGCCCCAGCCCCAGGCGGGGACGGAGCCATGCGAGGAGCCGCGCAGGAGAACCCTCCCGGCACAACATGATGCCGAAGCCTCGGCGGGGGCAGCGAGCCCGGCTCCAGCTCTGATCCATTCAGGGGCTAAAAATAAACCCCCTCTCACTCACTCCCTCCCTCCTTCCCTCCCTCCCCGGTGTCACTTGAGATGCCTGGAGAGGGCAGGCCCATTTATAGAACTGGTGGGGCACACGCCAGGACACTGGTGTGTCTGGGGGCACTGGGACCACTCTGGGGTCCCTCCTGGGGTCTCTCCATGCGGTGGCCAGCGGGGAAGGGGGACAGGCCACGGGGACACAGAGCTCCCAGCCTTTGGCACGCCCGAGTGCCAGTGACTCTTCCTTTTCCCACAGAGCCGCTTCGCCTTCCTCACCCCCTCCAGCGTGACACGGAGTCACCTCAGGGGCAGGGTTCACCTATTTCGGGCACTCCCAGGGCATTTATTGCCGGCCTGCCGGCAGGGTGACATCAGGAGAGCAGAGGCAGCATCGCGGTCTTGTGACAAACCCCGCAGGGTGTGTGTGGCACACGTCCCACGCCGCCCGCGGCCACGTGCTGTGGGGAGCCTCGGGCTGCGGGCTCAGGGGCGGCCTGGCACGGTGGCCAAGGGTGGCAGAAGCCGAGGCAGAAATAGCCCTCAGCTCCCAGGAGCCCCGCAGCCTTCCTCCCACCTTCCTCCCACCTTCCTCCCACCTTCCTGCCGCCTTCCTGCCCTCACACGCCCTCCCCGCCCCAGGGCCAGAAGTAGCTGCCCTGGAAGTGCTGCCCTGAGCAGGACAGGGGCTGGGAGAGTGACCCCAGCACTGCCCCGAGGCTCCGGCCACCCCCTCGGCCACCAGGACACCCCAGCTGGACACGGCCACGGCCAGCGGTGGGAGCTGAGAGGGACCCGTGGGCTCTGCATCCCCCTTGGCGGTCCCACACGCTCTGCACCTCCAGGAGCTGGCCAAGCCCCCTGCCCACCCCGGGGAGCCGCGGACAGCGCCCGGCTCCGTCCCCGCAGGCCGGGGACAGCGGGGCCCCGCGTCCCGCGGGATGGAAGCTCCCCGTGGTGGCTGCTGTCCCGCACTGCACGGCGAGGAGAGAGCCAGCCCAGCCCAGCCCAGCCCAGCCCAGCCCAGCCCAGCCCAGCCCAGCCCAGCCCAGTACAGCACAGCCCAGCACAGCCCAGCCCGGCCCAGCCCAGCCCAGCCCAGCCCAGCACGGCCCAGCCCAGCCCAGCTCGGCCCAGCCCAGGCCACGCTCCCCGCACCCAGCCCAGAAAACACGGAAGGAAAGAGGCGCTGCCTCCCCATCCTATGGAGAGTTCGTGATGTGGCTGGGCCCTGCTGCCCTCACACGCCTCGCAGATGCACAGAGAGAACCAGCTGGCTGCCGTTCCTTGGCCGCAGCCGATTTCCTTCCCCCCGAGCCGGGCTTTGGGCAGGGCAGCCTTTCCAGCTGCGCCTGCAGGGACCCTGCAGCAGGGGCGGGGAAAGGGGCAGAGGCGGCAGACGGGGCCGGCAGCCAGCGGCGGGCTGGTGGCCACGCTCTCGGTGTGTCCGGAGCCCAGCCGGGGACACGAACGAGTCTGGGAGCAGGAAGGAGACAGCCCAAGGTTTCTCTGCCTGGCCGGGGAGAAGCGCACGCAGCCCCGTGGGGAAATGACGGCTCGGCCGCCACCTTCTGTCCTTTTAGGGAGGCCAGGAAAGCCCAGCGTGGCCTTCAAGGGCACGTCCCGCTGTCCCTGAGCCCCACAGGTGCAGAGGGGCATCGTGCCAACCTTGCCGAGGGCCTTTAGTGGCAGTGGACAGCCCGTGTCCCGTTTCCTTCTTGGCTCCCGTGCCTCTCCGGGATTCCTGGCTCCGGCACTCCGGTGCCAGGGGATGGGATGCTGCTGGGATGGTGCTGGGATGGGGATACTGCTGGGATGGTGCTGGGATGGGGATACTGCTGGGATGCTCAGGGATGTTTCTGGGATGCTCAGGGATACTGCTGGGATGCTCAGGGATGCTCAGGGATGCTGCTGGGATGGGGATGCTCGGGGATGCTCAGGGATGCTCAGGGATGCTGCCAGGATGCTCAGGGATGCTCAGGGATGTTTCCGGGATGCTGCTGGGATGCTGCTGGGATGCTCAGGGATGCTCCAGCCCCACCCTGTGGATGGCACCCAGCACCTCCGGGACGGCCGCTGTGGGGCTGAGGACACGATATAAATAACCAATGTCACCTGTAATGAGAGAAGGGCCCGAAATAAAGCAGCAGATGTGCCCCCCCTCCCCTCCTGTGCCTGGCGTGGGAGAAACCGCCGGGATGGAGGGCATGGGAATGGCAGGGAAGCTGGGAGTGCCATGGAGGGCACCTCCTTGGGGGTCGAGACCCCTTCTGTGGCTCCTGGCTCAGCTTTCACTGCTCCCAGTGCAAAGGGACCTCGATTTCGGGGAAAGGAGCTCTCAGGGCGAGGTGGAATAATTCCCTTCCTGCCCAGGAAACTCCATTTGGGAAAACCCTTCCTCCGTGCCGCTGCTGGAAGCAGCGCTGGAGCATCACGAGCGCGGGGGTTTGGCTGAACTCCCCGTGAGAGAGGGCAGACAATGCAGAGAAATGTGGGTTTGATTAGGGAGGTCCTGCCTGCCCTGATCTACACCCATCACATGCTGCGCGTCAGGGCAGGAAGGGAGAGACTGCAGGAAAAGCAATGGAAAAAAATAAAACGGAAAAAGAAATCTGTCCACGGCTTCAGGAGCGAGACAACCTCGGTCCTTGCTGCTTGCCCGGGACACAGAGGTTTATTTGTGATTATTTTCTCTTGTTTTTCTTCCATTTTGTCTGGATGACCCCTGAGCCCGGGGCACGCACAGCAGCGGCCTTGCCTGCCCCTGGACACTCGTCCTGTGCTCTCCCACCCCGTGATCTGCCTCTGATCTGGTTCATTCCTTCCTTTCCATAAATTCCTGCGAGGAACAGCCTGTCACAGGGACAGCTCAGCCCCCGGCAGCCGGGATCGGGGAATGCTGAGCTGCTCACGTCCTGCTCCAGCCCTGCCCGCGGCCAGGAGACCTCCCTGGGGATGGGAACAGCGGAAAAAACCAGGAATTCGGATCTAGCGCAGGGACAGGCTGGGAGGAGCAGCTGCGTGCTGAGGAAAGGGTTAACCCTGCAGTGAAACTCCGAGCGCAGCGGAGCCGGAACCGCCCGTCTGGTTCTGCTGGTTTGGGGGCAGGTGAGCAGCAATTATCACCCCCAAACCACCCGAGCTCCGCACTGGTTTTGCCCAAACCCTTTAATTTTTTTTTTTTTTTTTTTTTTTTTTTTTTGTTGTTGTTGGGGTTTTTTTGCCTGAAACTCGCTCCCCAGGCTCTGTTAAAATTCCAGCCCATGCTCCCCGAGCCGCCAGCAGCGGGCTCACGCAAAGGTCACGCTCGGCTCACTTGAAACCCAGCCCGCGCTCGCCTGAAACTCTGCCAAGCTCTTCCCAAAGCTCGGCTCCTGGCCGGAGTTTCGGGTTGCTAATCCAAGTCTCGGCGGGTTTCGGATTTCTCCGCACAAGAGCAGCTCCGGGCTGCAGCCGCTCTGCCCGCGGGACCCCTCCGGCCGGGGCAGGGGGGCAGTGCCAGGGCCGGGGGGGTGGCAGTGCCAGGAACCTCCGAGGAGAGGGAAAACACATCAGGGAGATGCCTCAGAGGTGCAGGGATGGGCTCAGGGTCCGTGGGGACACGGCCTGCAAGTCCCAGGGGCTGGGGGATGCTGTCCCCTGTCCCAGAGCTGCCCCCAGGAGCGGATCCCAGCAGGATCCCAGCAGGATCCCGGCAGGATCCCGGCAGGATCCCGGCAGGATCCCAGCAGGATGAGCCAAAGGGCCGCAGAGGAGTTGGTCAGAGAAGCTGTGGCTGCTCCAGGGAATGTCCAAAGCCAGGCTGGGCAGGGCTTGGAGCAGCCCGGGATAGTGGAAGGTGTCCCTGCTGTGGCAGGGGGGGACTGGGTGAGGTTTGAGGTCCTTCCAGCCCAAAGTATTCCATGATTCCGTGACTCTGTGCAGCACAGAAACACCACGGCCTGCTGTGGGTGGCTGGGGTGCTCCTGGCTCGGGGACAGCAGCTGGAGGGCCAGGGGACCACTGCCATGTCCGAGCCACCTCCCTTCCCACTGAGGTGGACTCAGCACCCGGCAGAGAAAACTATTCTCTTTATTTCCTTTATCCTATTTAATTATTCTATTATTAATCTATATTATTATTCCAGTATTCTTCTATTTATTCCATTATTCTTCTATTTATTCCATTATTCTTCTATTTATTCCATTTATTTTTCTTTTTTTTTCCTTACAAGTCCCAAAAAGAGGCCTCTGGGCTGAAGTTCCAGCTCCCAGGAATCCATTCCCCAACCCTCCAAATCCACCAGGATCAGGGTTTTTTTACCTGTGCTCTCCCTTTCCCTGCCGTTTCCACTAGATGTCACTTACAGCCACCAAGTCAGCGGTTTCCTGGGATTTTTAACCTTCCCCTCGGGAGGTTTAAATTCTGTGCAGAGGCTCTGCGGGAATCCCAAAATCGCGGTTTTGGCTGTGCAGAACAGCAGCCAGGGCTGCAGCCCTTCACTCACTGCTGCTGCCATCCCCCCTCTGCTCTCAGAGCCGTGGGATCGTGGAATATCCTGAGCTGGATCCTGGATCCAGCTCCTGGCCCTGCACAGGCACCCCAAAAATCCCAGCCTGTGCCTGGGAGCGGTGTCCCAACGCTCCTGGAGCTCTGGCAGCCTCGGGAATGTCACCGTTCCATGGGGAGCCCAAACACCCTCTGGGGAAGAGCCTTTCCCTAAAATCCATCCCAACCACCCTCTGGGGATGAACCTTTCCCTAAAATCCATCCCAACCACCCTCTGGGGATGAACCTTTCCCTAAAATCCATCCCAAACACCCTCTGGGGATGAACCTTTCCCTAAAATCCATCCCAAACACCTTCTGGGGATGAACCTTTCCCTAAAATCCATCCCAACCACCCTCTGGGGATGAACCTTTCCCTAAAATCCATCCCAAACACCTTCTGGGATGAACCTTTCCCTAAAATCCATCCCAACCACCCTCTGGGGAAGAGCCTTTCCCTAAAATCCATCCCAACCACCTTCTGGGGATGAACCTTTCCCTAAAATCCATCCCAAACACCCTCTGGGGATGAACCTTTCCCTAAAATCCATCCCAACCACCCTCTGGGGATGAACCTTTCCCTAAAATCCATCCCAAACACCTTCTGGGGATGAACCTTTCCCTAAAACCTAACCTGACCCTCGCCTGGCCCAGCTCCAGCCGTTCCCTGGGTACCACCCTGATCCCAGCCTGATCCCACCCTGATCCCAGCCTGATCCCACCCTGATTCTGGCCTGATCCCAGCCTGATTCCGGCCTGATCCCAGCCTGATCCCAGCCTGATCCCGGCCTGATAAACCCCCAAATCTGTCGCTGTCACAAAAAGCTCAAGCTCTCTGCCAGATCCCAAGGACCTGAGGACGTCGTCCCCCGATCCCGAAATCCGCCGCCTTCGCCCACCTGGGAATGAAAAGCTCCGGTCTGAACTGAGCTTCCTTTAATTTGTTGCTGCGTTTTCGAGCATAAAACCCCACGGAGAATCACAGCCAGCCCTGATCTCCTCAGGCTGGAGGTTTTTACAGAGGGTTCTGAGGCAGAATTAGGATTAGAACAACTCTGGGTTTTCCATTCCATCCTCCAGTGTCTGTGCTGGGGGCTCCCGGAGCCGGGGCAGAGCAGCAAATGTGAGAACCCAGAGCTGGGACCAATCACGGAATCCTGGAATGGTTTGGGCTGGGAAAAAAAAGCTCAGTTCCACCCCGTGCCATGGGCAGGGACAACTTCCACCATCCCAGGCTGCTCCAAGCCCCATCCCTGGGGTTAGTACCTCTGGGTACCCTGCGCCAGAAATTCCTCCCTGAATTTCTCCCTTTTCCTTTTGCCAGCGAAAGGCCTGGGTCTCTCTGTTGCTTCCATCACCCCCCTCTCCACATCCCGACTTTTCCATGGACCGAGAGCCCTCCCGGGCACCCTGGGCAGGGCAGGAGCCCTGGCTGGGACCATCAGCTCCCGGGTAATTGCCCAGACAGAGCCTGGAGCCAGCGAGGGGCTGCTGGAAAGAGGCTGAAGCGAGCCAGGCAGCAGCTGAGGCCGCTCCTGCACCTTTTTTATTCCTCCCCCGGGGCAGAGAGAGGCTCAGAAACTCCCGGCATGGGACCAAGGCTCCCCTGCTCTGGCATCTTAACAAGAAGCAGCTGCTCGAGGCAGAGTGAGGAGCCGCGCAAGGAAAAGGCCCCGCTGCATTAATTAAAGGTCACGGGGCCATTCCAGAGGCTTCCCAATTACCTCTGGAAGAGTGTGGCTAATGTGAGATAATGATGTCACCCAGCTGCTAATGAGGCAGGTTATCCAAACCCCCGGCCCCCCGCGGCCCCCTCCCCACCAGGATCTCCAGGATGAGCCAGAGGGAAAAGGGCCGCTCTTCCCTCTCCACCTTTTCCTTAAGGACGCCGGATAATGGAGCCAGGGGAGGCAGGAGGAGAGGCCACAGCCCTCTTTGAGGTTTTTGTGCCGAGGAGCAGCTCGGCAAGGCCCCTTCTGCTCTGGAATCGCCCCTCGGGAGCGATGTCAACAGGATATTGTGTGGCGCTGACCCCGGCGCCGCCTCAGGGCTCGGGCCAAGCCCAGCCCCATTAGCGCTCCTTAATTGATCGTAATTGCGAGGTGGAAATCTGCTCCTGCTCTGGAAGGATCCAGCCCTTGGAGTCCGTGTGCTCCCGGAGCAGCACGGCGTGGGGAGAAGGACCACCAGCTCATCCCTCAGGCCAGGAGGAGAAGTGTCCTGGGGCTGTGTCCGGCCAGGGGACACAAAATCCCGGTGGGACCGTCCCCTCTGAGGGGCAGCCACGTCCTCACCTCCTCCCCCTCACCTCCAAGGGGTCCTGGGTCAATACTGGATTGGGGGGCAGATGGAAAAAGTGTTGGACTGGGGGGCCGATGGAAAAGTGTTGGAATGCTCAGTTCCTGCAGCAGGCAGGAGGTGCAGGGACAAAACGCTGGGACAGGGATTGAGGGCAGGCCACAAATGGGAAAAAAGCTGCAGGGTGCCAGTTCTTGGAAGGGGAAAGGGGGGACAGAGAGCCAGGAGAGCCCCCAAAATGAAACAAACAGTGCTGGAGCTGAAAGAGGCGTCCATCTCCAGCTCCAAAGCGGGAAGGGGCACGGCTGAAAACCTGCAGGAGAGGCTGAATGTCCCGGGCTCAGCCTCTCCCTTGGGGAGATGGGACATTCCAAAGGGATAACCCGGGGTGAAGGGCTGCTGGATCCAGCTCTGGGATCTGGGATCCAGCTCTGGGATCTGGGATCCAGCTCTGGGATCCAGGAGGTCTCTGAAGCAAAGGGGGCCCTTCCTCAGCATCCCCCACCCTGCAGGGATGCCGGAGGCTCCTCTCTGCCCATGGCTCATTCCCCTCGATGGCACCAGAGCTCTGCAGCACGGCCCAGCAGCGCTGGCAGCCCTGGCTGGGTGAGCTGCACGGCTGGATGGGCTGCACAGCTGGATGGGCTGCACAGCTGGATGGGCTCCATGGCCTCGGCTGCAGCTGCCAGTGGCATCCTCACCATGGAACGGCGCTGGGAATGTTCCCCAGGGTTCTGCAGGGCAGGAGGGGTTTCTGTGGCCAGGCTCGTGCAGAATTCTGTGGCCAGGCTCGTGCAGAATTCTGTGGCCAGGCTCATGCAGAATTCTGTGGCCAGGCTCGTGCAGAATTCTGTGGCTAGGCTCATGCAGAATTCTGTGGCCAGGCTCATGCAGAATTGGTGTGGCAGGGACAGAGAGCTCGGCCCTGCCCGGCTGCTCCCTCCTGGGCAGGATGGAGCCGGTGTGGGACCCACCCCGAGGCCTCGGGAAGGGATCGGGGCTTATCAGCAGCTTCTCCTCGGCCTCTCCCCGTGGTTTCCTGCTGTTTGCTCAGGTAGTTTCTGCAGCAGCCCTGATTTGTTTCTGTCCCAGGCCTCCTCTTTCTCCACGTCCTGAGTTTGCCTTTCTGGATCTCTTTTTCCAGGCTTCTTTCCAACCGAGCCAGCGGCAGGGGAGGCAGCACCAAGGAGAGATCAGGAGCCCTTGCCTCAAGCCCGATCCACCTGCAGGGCTGCTGCGAGGGACAGAGGCAGAAGAAGCAATTCCTGCTCTCCCTGGCCAGCTGGGAAGTCTCTCCTGACTCAGGCTTGGCAAAGCCCTCCCAGGCCCACACCAAGGAGGAGTTTCCTGGGGATAAAGGGCAGTGACCCCATCTCCAGAGGAGCTGCTGAGCTCACGCCGGATCCAAACCCGGAGTGTTTGGGAGCAGGAGCTGCCAGCTGCGATTTGTCAGGCAGCAGACAGCACATGACCGGGCTGAGAGCACTCGCAGGGGGAGGCAGAGGTGGAGGGAGCAGGAATCTCGGAGCTCTCCCAGGAAGGGCAGCGCTGAGGAGCGCCGGGGTTGTTCCTTTCATCCCTCCCACATCCCGCACGGCCAAAGGAAAAGCCGTCAGGGCGAAGTGAACATGGGCAGGAGGGAGAAAAGAGGTGAAAAGAGTGAAAAGGGAGGAGCAGGGGGTGAAGCAGCATCCAGCTTTTCCAGAGGGAAGGCGCCAGGGCCAGGGGGGCGCAGCCGTGGCTGATCAGGAGCTCTCTGCCCACCAGGATCCCAAGAATTCCCAGCCAGGCTCCGGCAGCCAAGGGGTGGGGTGTTCTCCCTCTGCCAGCACGATGACATCTGCTGCAGGAATTCTGCTCCCCCAGGCTGGGTGGGATTTTTCCATGCACTTACGGATCAGCCTAAATCAACAAAACCCCCGGACCTGCAGGAAAGGAAGAGGCTGGGAAGGGCTGGAGCGCTAAACCCTGACCTTTGCTAATCCCCCGGCAATAACTGCAGGCGAGAAGTTTGCTGCAGGCGCTGCCAGACTTTGCTCTCCCCACGGGCAGCGTTTTTAACCTTCAGAGCAGCCGGGCTTTGCCGTCAGCCTGGAGCAGCAGCCGTGGGGCCGGGAATGGCTGTGGGAGCTGGGAGCTGCTCCCGGCTCCATCCCAGCGCCGTCGGGCCGCGGGGCTGGGGCTTCCAGGGAAGCTGGGATGTGCTGCTGGCCCCTCAGGAGACCTTCTGCGAGCAGCAGCACCTCCCTGCGCTGATTTCTCCGTTTCTAAAAACGGGGATAACGAGGCCGAGGCCTTGGCGGCGCTGCTATAAAAAACAATCCCTGTGCAGCAGCTGGAGAGCTCGCAGCAGCCTGGGAAGGTGCTCCGGCTTCCAACCAAAATATGGATGTTCTGAGCTAATTCCCTGGCTCGTCCGGCGGCGTCACGACCCTCACTCGTGAGCCAGGACCGGTTCTGGGTCCAGATTTCGGGTCCCTGGTGTCCCTCCTTGGACACGATGCAAATCCCGGCTGTCCCCAAGCACGGGGCTCATGCAAACCTTGCCTGTGGCAGCACTCGGAGCATCTCCAGCTTGGAGAAATAAATAGAGAGTGGCAAAGCTGAGCAACGCCTGCTGCAAACCCAGCCCAGCCCTCCTCCTCCTCCTCTTCCTCCTCCTCCTCCTCCTCACCCAGACCCACCACGGGGCAGCCCCTGGCCCGCGGCCAGGCAGGAGCAGAGCTTCTGCTTCCCGCTGGGAATATTCCTGTCGGGATCCAGCAGCCGTCAGCCCTGGGAGCTGCGCAGAGGGGTTTGCATCCAAACGAGGATGCAGATGGAGCGGTCTGAGGCCGTCCTGGGGCTCGGTGCCGCAGGGAAAAAACCTGCACGTCCCAGCTCGGGGCTGCCCGAGGACAAAATCCCAAAAGCCTCGAGCGTGGATGCGGGATTCCCGCTGGGCGAGTGGAGATCCCTGCTCCCCCAAAAATGCTCCCAAAGGTGATAAAAGCCCTGACGGGTGAGCAGATGCGCCTCGTCACGGGGCTCGAGGGCACGGCGAGACACAGCCCGGCTTCCCCATGCCCCGAGCCTGTCACGTTCTAATCGGAGCCGCCTGGGGACCGGGACGGTGACTCAGGGACCGGAGCGACTCATCCAAAGCCTGCCCAGGTCCTTGCTGATGGAATCGCTTCCTCAAAGCCGCCTCCATGGGCACGGACCCGGCCCGCAGCTCGGCACCCCCTCCACCCCCTCCCATAAAACCGGGAAGGGCTCGATTCCCTCGGGGAGCTGCCCCCGACTCCTCTTTCAAGCAGAAAAATCAACACCGAGTCTGTCGCCTCTGAGTTACGGGCGAGTTTAGAGGCCGCAAGTGTGAAGAAGTTAATTGCCTGCCAGCCCGGTTAATCCCCCGGGGGCTCTGCGGGGCCGTGCCAGGGCCACCCCTTGGTGTCAGACCTGTCGCCATCCCCGAGTGCCCCTGCAGGAGGGTGCCCCGCGCCCGCCTCCGCTCGCCGGGCTCTTGCCCAACCACCCGGGTGTTGCAATGCCTGCCCCAGACACGGCAGCTCGGAGGGTTTTGTGCTCGTGTGGATTTGCACGGATAGGGGGGCGGAGGGGAGAGGAAAAATCCCCGCTTTGGTGGCTTTCTTTGAACCCCCTCGGATGTTTGCGAAGCCATCAGCGAGTGATGCCTGCCCGGGACCCCCGGGGCTCGCACGGGATGGAGCACGGGGAGTTTCCACCCCGAAAGTGGAAAACAAGGATTAGGGAGCACGGCTGTTCCCCTCCATGCGGTAAATAACGTGCGGAGCACAGGGAGTTCCCATCCGGAAAGCGAAACCCATGGAATTACAGAGCACAGCGAGTTCCCATCC
Organism: Monarcha castaneiventris obscurior; assembly: GCA_026261815.1. Lineage (NCBI taxonomy): Eukaryota > Metazoa > Chordata > Aves > Passeriformes > Monarchidae > Monarcha > Monarcha castaneiventris. The sequence goes on along the minus strand of JAMPIT010000002.1, from coordinate 1,828,208 downwards.
CCAAACTAAAAAACAACTCGACACCACCGAGTTGCCCTGGGGTGGATTTTCCCCTTCCCAAGGAAAAATTTTCCAGGTGGCCCCTGGAGGCAGGGCCCTGGAGCCAGGCACAGCAGAGCCCCGGCCTGAATTCATCCCGGGATTTGCGTCCGTGCCGGGGCGCCGCCGGTGCCTGCGCTGGTTCTGGCTCCCGTTAAGCGCAGCCCTGGTGGGATCCGTGTGACTGCTCCTCGCAGGAACAGCCCCGAAAAATGACGGGAACGCATCTGCCGGGGAGCCTGACCGCAGTTTGTCACTCCCGGGGCGGCCGGCGGGCAGTGCCAGCCTGGGCAGTGCCAGCCTGGGCAGTGCCAGCCTGGGCAGTGCCACCCTGGGCAGTGCCAGCCTGGGCAGTGCCAGCCTGGGCAGTGCCAGCGGGGATCCTCTGGCGGCTCCTTCCCGTTCCCGGGAGCTGCTCCGGGTGGGATTAGCGGCTCCCCGGGGAGCTGCCGGGCTTTGGAGCAGCAGCACATCCCCGCTTTGGGGAGCTCCCCCTCCGCTGCAGCCGCAGCAGCCGCGCGTGTGAGCGCAACGTGAGGAGAGGAGACAGCGCAGAGCAGGGACGGGGAGCGGGGGAGGAGGTTTGGGGAGCGGGGGGAGCGGGGCAGGAAGGGCTGGGGAACCACGGGAGGAGGTTTGGGGAGCAGGGGGAGCGGGGCAGGAAGGGATGGGGAGCGGGTGAGAAGGTTTGGGGAGCAGGGCAGGCAGGGATGGCGAGCCAAGGGAGAAAGGCAGCCAGGGATGGGGAGCCAGGGGAGCAGGGCAGGACGGGCCGGGGAGCGGGGGAGGAAGGGATGGAGAACCACGGGAGGAGGTTTGGGGAGGAGGGGAGCAGGGATGGGGAGTGGGGGAGGAGGTTTTGGGAGCGGGGCAGGAAGGGATGGGGAGTGGGGGAAGAGGTTTGGGGAGCAGGGGGAGCAAGGCAGGAAGGGCTGGGGAACCACGAGAGGAGGTTTGGGGAGCCAGGGCAGGAAGGGCAGGCAGCCCTCGCTGCTGCCAGGCTCGCCAAGAGCCCGCTGCCTCCTCGTGGTGCCCACAAAGCCTCTTTGTGCCATGCTCCTGCAGCCCCGAGGGGCTCAGGGCTGCGGGAGAGGAGCGGCAGCGCTGCCTCGGGCTCCAGGAGCTGGGCAGGGCTGGCTCCGGGAGGGACCGAGCTGCGGCTGGCACAGCACGGGGGCCTCTCTCTGCTCGCCCCAGAGCCCAGCCCGGGGCAGGAGCTGAGCCCAGGCAGCCTCTGCCTCTCGCTGAGAGAGAAACCAGCCCGCTCCAGCCTTCCCTGGGAGCTCCCGAGGCTGGATTGGGGATGGAGTCAGCCAGACCCTCTCCTCCGGAGAGATCTGCTCACTCAGGAGCTGACATCACCACTTCAGCTTTGCTGGGCCTCTGCCCCTCGGTGCCGGAACGAGGAATCAATCTCCATCTCGCTGCCCGGTTTGTCCAGCTGGGTGGCAGGGCCCGGCTGCCGTGGCAGCATCTGGCACAGCAGGGCTCGGATCCATCCGTGCCAGCAGGAAATGTCATTAGCAGAGCCGCTGCAGAGGCTGAGAGGAAGGGAGGTTAAATATTTAATTCCAGACCTGGCGTGGTGGCAGCTCCTCAGCGCTGCTTTCCCACCCCGCCACGGGGCTCCAGCAGGAAAAACGCTGCGGAATCCTAAATCCCACCTCCCCCAGGGCTCAGCACCTATTTTTTTTACAATTTTTTTTGGCTTTTTTTTCACCAGCAGGAGCGAGCCAGCCGCGGTTCCTGGGCACCGTCGGGAGGAACAGGAGAAGTCTGAAAGCCAAATTTGCGTCAGCTCCCTGAGAAGGAGGACGGGAAATTGGCTCGGCGACAATGCCAGCATTCAGCTCCTCTCAGGCTGCCGCAGCTGTACCTGTTCCACCTTCCCAGCATGGAAAAACGGAGGTGTTTTCTGCACCAGGCACCATCCCAGCCCCGCCTGATGGTTCAGTGTTGGGTGAGAGGCTGGGCCGGATGATTAGGAAGGTCTTTTCTGCTTATCAGCGCTGGGATCCCGTGATCCCCGTCCTTCCCTCCACATCCCCTCCCCTCTGCAGCCCCGCAGGGCACCGAACACCAACTCCCGGGCCTCCCCCGCAGCCAGGAGCCGCAAAGCAGCCGGGGGGAGAGACAGGAAAACGCCGGGGATGGAGCAGCATCCGTCCCGCCCAGCCGCCAACTTCCCTCGCCCAAAAAGGGGGAAATTCTCAGCGGCATCGTCCCTCAGCGGGCTCCCCCCCTCCCTGTCTGGCACTCCTTCCCCGGCTGGCTCGGGGTGTTTATCCCCCTCTCCGGCCGGGTGTGAACCGCTAATTGCTGTTGACACTCGCCGGCCTGGGAGGTTCAGCTCCCCCCATCCCTCGCTCCGTGCTGGCAGCTCCCCTGGAAGCGGCGCTGCCGGGTGTGAAATTCCCCCCTGCCCTCACCTCGGCGGCTTTTCCCGGCCTCTTCTCTGGGATTCTTGCGGCTGCCCCATCCCTGGAAGTGTCCCAGGCCAGGCTGGACCGGGTTTGGACCAACCTGGGATAACGGGTGGCATCGCCCGCCCACGGCTCCCTCTCCAAGGGGCAGCAGGACCTCCCCCCATTAATGCTCCACCCGCCACCAAAAATCCCTTTAAAGAGGAGCCGGGGGCCGCACTTGGGGTCTGGAGGCAACACCCGCAGCCTGAGGCCGGGTGCTCTGTGTCCTGCAGAGCTCATTCCCACCGGGATCAGCCTCTGGAGCATCCCCAAGGAGCGGCAGCCGTTCCCGGTGTCCCCGGGCCGTCCCCTCCCTCCTGTCACCGCGTTTTTCGGCATGAAAGGCGTCCTGGGGACAGGAGAAGTGTTATAAACAAATAAATAAAATCTCAGCGCCGACAGGGAGAGAGGAGGGGAGGGGAAGGGGAGGGGAAGGGGCTCCCGGGGAACGAGGCAGCCTCGTAAAAGGATGACGCAGGCGGCGAGAGCCGTGGAAGGATGCCAGGGGATCTGGAAAACAGGTTCTGGGGGAAAAAAAAAAAAACACCCTCCTGCCGCCTCCTTCTGACGCAGGGCTCGCCGCTCCCCCAACCCCTGGAGCACCCCCGAAGAAATCCCGGCTTGTCTGAGCTGCCCGCAGCCATTCCCGGCGCTGCTCCCAGCGCGGATCCACGAGCCGGGATGCAGCAGAGAGAGAGCAAAAACCCTTCGGGGAGCAGCTCAGCACAAAGGCCCTGCCCCGGCAGCTGCCGAGGTGCGAATCCCCGGGAGCCGATTGAACCTGGGAACAATGCGGAGGATGAGTCCCGCTTCCTTCCCCACCATTGTCTCCCGGCGCAGGGATGGGGAAATCTTCCCTCAAGTGCCTCCACGGGAGGTTTTTTTCTTTAGCAGGCCGCCGCTTTTGTTTTCTCGGGCGTTATCTCTGCACATCCCGAGGTCTGGGAAGGAGCAGGGAGGATGTGAGGCCACGGGCGCCGCCGATCCCAGCTGGGATCGTGTCTGTGCCATGGAAAGGGGACCGGGATTCAGCGTGAACGTGCGGGATTCAGAGTGTGCACAGCCCCAAAATTAACAGGGAAAACGCGGTTTTCTGGGAGTTAGAAGGCGAAAAAGAGAGGGATCATGCTCGGAGTTTCAATCCTGTGGGGTTTGGTGACCTGCAAGAGCCCGGGGCATCCTCAGTGGAGTAAATTCCATGGGAAGGCCCGGCAGAGCCGGGATTTACAATGTGGCAGCAGAACCGGGTTTGCGGTTCAGTCCCTGGAGAGGAGGGGGTTTAATCCCGAGCTCTGGAGCCGCCTGGACAATTCCCTGAGCTCCCCTGGGTAATTCCCTGAGCTCCCCTGAGCAATTCCCTGAGCTCCCCTGGACAATTCCCTGAGCTCCCCTGAGCAATTCCCTGAGCTCCCCCGGGCAATTCCCTGAGCTCCTCTGGACAATTCCCTGAGCTCCCCTGGGCAATTCCCTGAGCTCCCCTGGGCAATTCCCTGAGCTCCCCTGAGCAATTCCCTGAGCTCCCCTGAGCTCCCCTGGACAATTCCCTGAGCTCCCCTGGGCAATTCCCTGAGCTCCCCTGAGCTCCCCTGGACAATTCCCTGAGCTCTCCTGAGCAATTCCCTGAGCTCTCCTGAGCAATTCCCTGAGCTCCCCTGAGCTCCGCTGGACAATTCCCTGAGCTCCCCTGGACAATTCCCTGAGCTCCCCTGGGCAATTCCCTGAGCTCCCCTGGACAATTCCCTGAGCTCCCCTGGGCAATTCCCTGAGCTCCCCTGAGCAATTCCCTGAGCTCCCCTGGGCAATTCCCTGAGCTCCCCTGAGCTCCGCTGGACAATTCCCTGAGCTCCCCTGGACAATTCCCTGAGCTCCCGCCGCGGTCAGGAAAAGGAGAGGAATCATCCATTGCCCCAGCCCCGCGGGCCGGGGATTCTCCTCGTTCCGGATGGGTGCCTGCAATGCCAGCAAAGCTCGGGGTGAGCTCGCAGCGCTTCCCCGGGGCCGCGGGCTGTGCCAGCACCGGGCTGCCACCAGCGAGGCGAGGGGCGGCCACTGCTCGGTGTTTAACGAGGACATTAAAGGCCAGCGCTCAGCCGTGGCCGGAGCGCCCCGGGAGCCTTCGGGGAGCAATTGTGCCCAGCAGAGGCGGCTCCGGGGAGGGCCACTTGATGGATTAACTTTGGCAATGCTCGCCGGCCGTGTCATGCCAATAAGGCAGCCGAGAGTGAAAAAAGAGCTGGACTGGAAAGGTGGGCGAGAGAGGGAAGTCCTGGAGACAATTGACAGAGACAGGGCAGGGGGAAGGACCGGTGATTCCTCCCTCGCCGTCAGGGTGACACCGCTCGAGGAGTTAAGGAAAACTGACAGCCCTCCCCAAAAAAAAATCCTCCCTTCCCTCCTGCAGCACCGGTGCCCCAGGAGTCCTTCCTGGAACCACAAATGAAAGGCTGGGAGCAGCATCCAGAGCATCCCCTGTGTCACCCCTGGCCGGGTCTGGGCTCTGGGGATGGTCCCGTCTTCCAAAGGGATTTTGCTGCTCACACTGCGGGGAACAGAAGGAATTTGGGGTTTAACCCCTTCAGGAGCTCTGCACGGACTCCAGGAACATCCCCCCGGCCCCAGAGCGAGGTGTCCTGAGGCCCAGGCACCCATCACCCTCCTCCTGGCACCATTTCCATCCCAAATTAGAACGGGGACGGCCAACCCCATCCCCACCCCCCTCAGAGAGCAGCAGCCCCTCCTTGCTGTTGATCTTGGCCACTCTGGAACCCGCGGTGTTTTTCCAGCTGCAGTTTGGGGTTTGCTCTTTCTGCCTCTCCTCCATTTTTTTCCCCCCGTTTCTTTTTTTGTTTTCTCCGAGCCAGATTCCTCTCCAGCCGCGTTATCCCCGCGTGGAAAAGCCCAAACACCCTCCCGGGTGCCAAAGGCAACGCCCCACACGCACCGAGAGCACGAGGAAGTGGGGCAGAGGCGGCGTGGGGCAGGGCTGGAGCCTGCAGCGCTTCCCCTTCTCCGGCCGCGACCTCCCTGACACGGAAACGGGCAGCACGGAGCGGGGCCGTGGCCACGGGGCTGAGCCGGGCCAGTCCCGGCTGCTTCCCCATCCCATTTCCCCATCCCGAGCTCCGGAGAGGAGCTGGGCCCCACAGGGAACCGGGGCTGGGGCTTCTGCAGCAGCAGGAGCAGCGTGGTTGGGATGAACCAGGGCGTTCCTGCTGGGATTTTCCCCCAAAGCTGGGAATCGGCTCCGTGCTGACCTCGGTGCGAGCGCTGCGTGAAGTGTTTCATCCTGCAAAAAAAGCAGGAAACGCCACGATTCTTCCCCCTTCCCTCTGTGGCCGAGCCCTGTGCGCTCACCCAGACACAGCCCTGGCCCCGGGCTGTGGGTGAGCACTAGGACAGCATTCCAGGGAAGCGGCGGGGTCTCCATCCCTGGAAATTCCCCCAAAAACCAGTGGATGTGGCACTTCACCAGCTCCTTTAGCGGCCATGGGGCTACTCGGTGTTCTGGGGTCTTTCCCAGCCTCATTCCCTGATTTTCCAGCCCCATTCCCTGATTTCCCAGCCCCATTCTCTGATTTCCCAGCCTCATTCCCTGACTCCCCGAAGCCAAGGAGACCCTCACACCCCCGGATCCGAGGCTCTGTGAGGATCAGGCTGCCCCGCTCCATCCCTGCGAATTCCCTGGAGCTGCCGCCGGGCTGCCTGGGGCTGGGGATGGCTGGAATTGCGCCGGGCACGGGGAGCTGTGGCAGCACCCAGAGGTGGTGACAGACACGGCCCTGGGTGTCACCAACGCCCCCGGTGAACCCTTTGGGGCCCGGCTGATTACAGGGAATTAGCACCGCCCGCTAATTGCGGCGCCCGGCCCTTGGGTGGATGCCTCGGAGTCAGGCTCACCTCTCCTGCTCCCTGCTCCCGGTTTTCCCTCGGGAAGCCGCGTCCGGCTCCTCCGAGTCACCTCTGGGTGTCCTGGAGCTGAAGCTCGCCCTCGAATCCGCCGGGGTCTCGCCGCAGGGAGAATGGATTGGACAAAGGGGAACGGCTCCACACTGCCAGAGGGCAGGGCTGGGTGGGATTTTGGGATGAAATCCTTCCCTCTGAGGGTGTGGAGGCCCCGGAATGGATTTCCCAAGAAAGCTGTGGCTGCCCCATCCCTGGGAGTGTCCCTGGAGCAGCCCGGGATGCTGGAAGGTGTCTGTGGGGTGGAATGGGATGAATTCAAAGCTCACTTCCCACCCAAACCACCCCGTGATGCCACAAAAACCCAGAGATCCTGGGAATCCTCAGCCATCCCTGCAGCCAGCCCCCCTCGTTTCGGCTGCAAGGGTGTCCCAGAAGGAGCAGGAGGGGCCGCGGAAGGTGGAGGAGAAGTGAGGCCGCAGGAGGCTCCCCGTGAGCCCCCCACGGCCCCAGGCAGAGCCCTGGGGGTGTTTGTGCTTTTCCCGCAGCGTTTCCAGGCCGAGCCCTGGGGGGAATCGGAGCTCCCAGCCGAGTTTTCCGAGCAGATTTCCTCAGCGGGGAAAAACCCGGGCGCTGGGAACGGCTCGTGGCTGCTGTCCCAGCGAGTCCCTGCGAGTCCCAGCGGCAGCACAAGGACAGCTCTGTGCCCGGAGAGGGCCGGGGCTGCGGCACAGCTCCTCTCCCACACCAGGCTGCCCCTGCCCCGGCTGCCAGCCCGTGCTGCGAGTCCCTGCCCGGCTCCACGGGATCAAATCCCCGTGATTCTGCTCCCTGCTCCGGGGTGAAGCCGCCTTTGTGCCAGGAGGATGATGCTGGTGAGGGGTGGGGTGTAAAATGTGCGAGGTGTCCCCCCAGGAAGGAGCTGATCAGGCCCCGTTTCCGCACATCCCAATCCCAAAAGTCCTGATCTCCTCGGCCTGGAGGTTTTTACAGAGGGTTCTGAGGTGGAATTAGGATTAGAGCAGCTCTGGGTTATTCATCCCAGTGCCTCGGGCAGTGCTGGGGGCTCCCGGAGCCGGGGCAGAGCAGCAAATGTGAGAATCCAGAGCTGGGACCAATCACGGAATCCTGGAATGGTTTGGGCTGGAAAAAAAAGCTCAGTTCCACCCTGTGCCATGGGCAGGGACAACTTCCACCATCCCAGGCTGCTCCAAGCCCCGTCCTCGGACACTTCCAGGGACGGGGCAGATCTGGGGACCCTGCGCCAGAAATTCCTCCCGGCCCCGTGCTCCCACGCCGAGGGCAGCAGCAACATCGGGCAGGGAACGGAGCGAGGCTGCAGAGGCTGGAAAAGGAGGAAGGAGATGTGGAACAGCTCTCGGGGAGCCGGCAGGGCCTGGGGAAGGGCTGCGTGCCGGAGCACACGCCCGGGATCGCTCCCTGGCTCCCCCGCCGGGGACGCCGGTGCCAGGCAGGCTCCGGGCACAGGGGCAGAGGTTCCTCGGGGCAGCTCCCGGTGGCTCTGCTGGCAATCAAAGGCGGCTCTGTGGCCCAGCAGCCGCCGCACGTGTGGGCTCGGCCAGCCCTGGAATGCTCTGGGACGCAGCTGGGAGCTCTCCTCGGGCACAGCCCGGCCCTAAAAGAGCTCCTGGCTCCGGGGAGCTGTTGGACAGGGTGCCCCAGGCCTGGGCAGCAGCTGTGGGGTGGGAGCTGGGCAATCTTTGTGCCCCTCCCTCCTCAAACCCCCCAGTGCAGAGCAGCTCTGCACGTTCCTGGTGAATCCAGAGCTGGCATCCCTGCAAGCTGGAGGGGCTGGAATAGGTCCCAGGCTCCTGTGGGGTTGCCCAGCAGCTGGAATCCTGCCTGCCTTGCCCTTGTTTTGGGGATCAGAGGCACCTCACTGAACCAGCACCTGAGAGCTGAGGGTGCCACAGGCAGAGGGGCAGAGCCAGAGCCCTTTGGAGAGGCTGGAAAGGATGGAGAGGATGAAGAGGATGGAAAGGTTGGAGAGGATGGAGAGGTTGGAAAAGTTGGAGAGGATGGAGAGGATGAAGAGGATGGAGAGGATGGAGAGGTTGGAGAGGATAGAGAGGACAGAGAGATTGGAAAGGTTGGAGAGGATGGAAAGGCTGGAGAAGCTGCTGCCCGGAGCCAGGCGAGGCTGGGGGGCTCCCAGGGGCCAGGCAGGAGCAGGGCAGGACAAAATGTGCCCCTAATCGCAGGCAAACCCACAGGGGCACCACGGGGTCAATCTTGCGGGTCCGGGGAGGGGGTGAAGGCTAAAACTGGGATTTTCCCCATCCAAAATCAAAGATCCAGCCGGGAAACCACCTGGAAGCTCAGCCCTGAAGGCACCAAACAGCGCAGCCAGGGCTGGAAGCGCCGGGGGAGCCGCTCCTGTCACATCCCCGAGCCCAAACCAAGCTCAAGGCAGGGCAGGCAGCGCTCCAGACGCTCGGATTCGCTCCCTGGTACAAATCACACCCACCCGAGGCAGGCAGCCCTTTGAAAAGCCATCCCCGGGTGTTTATTATAGAACCAGCTGCCCTGGCTGCTGACAGCCAAATTGCAGAGGGCTGCTGGATCCGCAGGGCCCCGCCGAGCCCCGACGCCCCCAGCTCCGGAGGAGCGCCGGATCCTGCTGGGATTTCACCCGGGGCTGGGGAAAGCCTGGCAGCTCGGGCTGTGAGGCTCAAGCCAGCCCCTGCAGCCCTGCCGAGCGCTCTCGCTCTGGAGAAAAGTCCCCCATTCGTGCAGGCAGGGAGCTGCCAAGTTCCCGGTGCCAGAGAGAGCGCAGACGGGAATAATTAAACGAGAGAGGCGAGGCCAGGGCTCTTTCATCCAGCTCCGCGCCTCTGCTGCCTCCAGCCACCCCGTGCCAAGGCTCGGAGGTGCCTCCGTGGCCCTGGCAGGGCTGGAAGTCACCTCGGGAAGGATTTTCCTCGGAGCTTTTTCATTAAAACAGCAGAAATTTCCCCCCCTCCTATCCCAAGGGAACACACGAAGGGGCCGTGGAACGGCTTTGCAGCCCAGGAAAAGCGGCGTGGAGGCTGCCAGGAGGGGATTTCGGTGCCGTGCACGGCTGCCGGGGCTGTTTGCAGCACACAAAGCCCGGGGTTATCGCGGGCAGGGGTCAGCGGGGTTGGTTCCTGCAGGCTGAGTCACTTCCCTCCTATCCCAAGCATTTCCCACCGGGAACAGGGATGGATGAGCACAGGGTCTGTGGGGTTTAACTCCAGAGCAGCCAGAAAGCAGCTGGGAAGGGGCAGGGACTGCGGGGCTTCCTCTCCTTTCACCTGCCAGGGCTGTGCTGACGGATCCCGGAGGCTGGAAAAGACCTCCGGGATCACCAGGAGCCGCTGGCAGCAGCAGGGAAGGCAGCGGTGGTGCCTGGCTGGGACACGGGGCTCTGTCCCGGGGCATTTTCCGTGTCCCTGAGCAGCCCAGGCTGGGCTGTGTGACCCAGACCTGCAGCAAAACCCATCCGGGAGGAGCGGAGCTTCTCCCAGCGCCTCCAGGGCCTCCAGCAGCTCGGGCTGGGAGCCTTTGCTGCCCCTCTGGAGCTGGGAGCTTTCCCTGCCCCTCTGAGCTGGGGCTGGGAGCCTCCCCTGCCCCTCTGAGCTCGGGCTCGGAGCTTTCCCTGCCCCTCTGAGCTCGGGCTTGGAGCCTCCCCTGCCCCTCTGAGCTCGGGCTTGGAGCCTCCCCTGCCCCTCTGGGCTCAGCCTTTCCCGGGAAGGGGAAATCGCCCCGGGCTTGGCGGTGCCGGGGCGGTGGCAGAGCTGAAGCAACTGCTGCAGGTGGCCCGGGGCCAGCGGGGCACGGCCCCCAGAGCCCGGCCAGGACACGGTGACCCCCGGGCAAGCTCCCAGCCCGGCCCACGGCGCAGCCCTGACCCCGGCGGGCCCGGGGCGAGGACGGCAGCGATTCCCACAGAGGGGAGTGCTGCAGGAAACGCTGCCAGGAGCGGCCCCTGCCCACCTGGCAGGGGGACAGGGGCTGGAATCTGGCTCTGCCCCTTGCTGGGAGCCCCCAGCCCGCCCCTGGAAGGCTCTGGGATCTCTCCTCCCTCCTCAACAATTTGGGATAAGCGAGGTGCAGCCCCCAGCCCACCCCACACCCGGTCCTGGCCCACAGCCCATCCCAAAAAGCTCTGGGGTCTCTCCTCCCTCCTCAAACATTTGGGATAAGCGGGGTGCAGCCCCCAGCCCGCCCCGAACCCCATCCCAGGAAGCCTCTGGGATCTCTCCTCCCTCCTCTACCATTTGGGATAAGCGAGGTGCAGCCCCCAGCCCACCCCGAGCCCCATCCCAAAAAAGCTCTGGGATCTCTGCTCCCCTCTCTGCCACTCGGGATAAGCGAGGTGCAGCCCCCAGCCCACCCCGAGCCCCATCCCAAAAAAGCTCTGGGATCTCTGCTCCCCTCTCTGCCACTCGGGATAAGCGAGCTGCAGCCCCCAGCCCACCCCACACCCGGTCCTGGCCTGCAGCCCATCCCAAAAAGCTCTGGGGTCTCTCCTCCCTCCTCAACCATTTGGGATAAGCGATGTGCAGCCCCCAGCCCACCCCGAAACCCCATCCCAAAAAAAGCTCTGGGATCTCCGCTCCCTCCTCAGCGACTTGGGAGTCCCTCTCCCCCTCTCGCGGGCCCTGCTGGTGTCTGCCTGCTGACTGGAGCTGTCATTATCAGCTCCATAAATCTCTGGCGCGGGTTTTATTGAATCCCCGCCCGAGGGGGAACAAGCCTGTAAAGGTTGAGGAGAGCAGAGCTTTCCCACGCCTCAGCCACGCTGCCGGAGCTCTCGCACACATTCCGGGCCTGCCAGCGCTCCGCAAATGTTTGGACAGCCTTGAACAAATAACACACCTTTAAAGAGGCCAGCAGGAAATTTTTCCTCGCCGCCCAGCCACCCTCCCACCGCCTCTGCATCCCCCGGGTGTGTGTCCGTGCGTGTGCTCGCCCTGTGCGCGCCTGTTTGTTTTAGCCTCCTCTTCCCCCTTTGTGTGCGGCTCCGTGGCTGCTCTCCAGCTGCGTTTTTGGGGGAGGAATTCTGGCCTCTGCCCGGCTCCCTGGGAGCGGAGCGTGGAAAAGGGAGGAGGTTTTGGCTTTTTTTTTTTTCTCCTGGCCAGATTTCCCTTCGGCAGGTAGGGAGGGGAAGCAGCCAGCGGGGATTTTCTGCTGAGCCCGTGCCAGGCTGCAGTGGTCGCCTCTGGATGCCAAGGTTTTTTTCCCCAAGCCCGGCCTGCTGCGAACTTCCAGGGCCGGGGCTGTGCTCCTGGCACGCTCCGGCAGCCACACAGCTCCTCTAATTAATGCCGCGGCTTCCTTCACACAGCCCCGCTGATGGGGCCTGACCCTGACCCCAGAGGAACTTCCCCGGAGCTGGAGCTGCTCCCCTGCCTGCTGCTCCTCCGCCCTGGTGGCCTCTGGAGGGGTCCTGAGCTCCAGAACTTTCCCGGAGACCTGGGATGCTCCCAGCTTTTGCACGGGGGCAGGGAGACAGCCCTGAGTGCGCTCGGGGTCTGGAGAGCAGCGGGGCCAAGGAGGAAGGAAAACGCGGATGCGGCAGCGCGCCCGGCTGAGGCTGAGGCTGAGGCTGAGGCTGAGGCTGAGGCTGAGGCTGAGGCTGAGGCTGAGGCTTTCCTCGGCCTTCCTGCGGAAAAATCCGCCTCTCCCAGCCCTCTGCCACCGGGAATCCGGCTGGGATCAGGGAGCCCTGGAGCCGCTCGGGCTTCAGCAGGGCCGGGATGTGCCCCAGCCGCCGGGGCTTCCCTGTTTTCCATGTGCGGGATGGGATCGCGCCTCCCGGGATCCACATCGGGAATGTGTTTGTGGGGCAGGAGGGGAGCTCGGGGAGGGCTCATGGGCCAGGCAGCTGCCTGCCCGCTGAGTTCTGGGAATGTAAAACACCGCAGCCACCTCAACAGCTCCTAAAATTCCCCCTGCCTCGTTTCCTGTTGCTGCTTTCCCAAATGCTGCAAGGCTTTGGGCTCCCGTGGATTTGAAAAAATAATAAAATGAAAAAAAAAAAAAAAGAAAAAAAAAATAAAAAAGCTTGGAGAGACTCCAGAATTGAGATTTCTGCCTACTCGATCTTGGCTGTCAGCGGCTCGTTAAAGGCGAGGCAGAACCGCCGCGCTCCCCGCACGCCCAAACGCAGCGAGGGAGCCCAAACCCTGCCGGAGGAAGCGACTGAGAGTGGCTGGGATGGGTCCCTGCTCCTCGGGGAGGGGACAGCAGAGCCACCGCGCCCCCAGCACCCGCCCAGCCCCGCAGCGAGGGCAGAGGTGGCGAGGGAAAGGCAGGGAATCCATCGGGCACGGATGGAGCCGCGGCGGCACCTCGGGATGTGCCAGCCCCAGGTGCCAGCCCCGCCTTGGGCACCCGGGGAAGGAGCCCCAGAAGTGATGGGGTGAACCCAGGGTGGCATCTGGGGCACGGGGAGAGCTCGGGGCACCGAGGATGAGGAGGGAGAGGCACAGAGGAGCGGCAGGAGCTGGGGCAGAGCCAGCTGGGGAGGCCGAGGGTGGCACAGCACGGAGGCCAAAGTGCCCCACGCTGCCCAGCCAGGGCAGAGATGGCCCCAAAAACACCAGAGATGGGTTTAGGCTCGGCTCAGACATCCCTGATTCCCTCCGGGGGTGGCCTTTATGTCCCATCCACCTCGGGGTGCTGTGGCAGCACCCCTGGGTGTGTCCTGATCCGCAGGTTTATCCCGGTTCGGGGTGGTTTATCCCACTTTGGGGTGGTTTATCCCACTTTGGGGTGGTTTTTGCCCGGGAGCGCCGTGCCCAGCCAGGAACACGCCTGGCACCGCCTGTGGGTGCCCAGTGTGGGCTCTGCCCGTGCCCACCCGCCTCGCTGGAGGTGACTGGGTTGAGATTTCCATCCTCGGCTTTCAAGCTGCCTTTTTTTTTTTTTGGTGCCGGTTCTGAGCGGAATTGGGGCTCCCGCTGGAATTTGGGTTCCTTCCTTCCGAGCCTGGGATTTGGAGCATCCCAGAAGCCACCCCGGGGCTGAGCCCTGCGAGGTTCAGGCGAGGTCTTGGCGCTGCCCTCCCCAAAAAAAAAAAAAAAAAAAAAAAAGAAAAAAAAACCCAGGGAACTGCTCATTTACCGCGGGAGGCAGCCCAAAATCGCCTGTTTGCTTTCAGGCCCGAAACGATCTGTTAGCGAAGTGCAGACCGCAGAATGGGTGGCCCCTTTCCTGGAGAAGCTGTGAAAACCTTGCCCGGTTCCTGCGCCGGGAAAAGCAAACAAATAAACATGACCCGGAGTGGGGTTTCAGTGCCTCCCTCCCCATCCCAGCAGTGCCTGGCTCCCCGGGAGCCTGGAAAACAAACCCGGCCCGGCTGATAAGAACCAGCCCCGACAACAACCGACGGGGGGAGAAGCCAGGGCCGCAATTAAGAATCTGAAACGTTTTAAACAAAAAAGGGCGAAAGCAATCAGCGCGAGGTAATCCAACTGGATTCAACGAGGCAAAAATCGCCGGAGCAAAAATGCTGGGAAGCGATCCAGCGGGGCAGGATGGATAACGATGGGAAATTTGTGTGTGTGCCGGCGCCGAGGCTTTAATATTCCTCTGCTCTTCTGCACATCCTGGAGGAGCTCGGGGCCGTCTGCGAGCAATTAAAGCTCACGGCACCCCGGGGAGGCCGCGGTTATTGTGCACACCCGAGGGGGCTGCGCGGGGAGGGAGCGGTGACTTAACCCGGTTCGGGGTGATTTATCCTGGTTCGGGGTGATTTATCCCGGTTTAGGGGTGATTTATCCCGCTTCAGGGTGATTTATCTCGGTTTGGGGTGATTTATCCCGGTTTGGGGGTGATTTATCCCGGTTTAGGGGTGATTTATCCCGCTTCAGGGTGATTTATGTCCGTTTGGGGTGATTTATCGCAATTTGGGTTGATGATTTATCCCGGTTTGGGGTGGTTTATCCCGGTTCGGGGTTGATGATTTGTCCCGGTTCAGGGTGGTCTATCCCGGTTCGGGGTGATTTATCCCACTTCGGGGTGCTTTATCCTGGTTTAGGGGTGATTTATCCCACTTCAGGGTGATTTATCCCAATTTGGGTTGATGATTTATCCCGGTTTGGGGTAGTTTCTACCACTTTGGGGTGATTTATCCCACTTCGGGGTGGTTTATCCCGGTTTGGGGTGGTTTATCCTGGTCTGGGGTGATTTATCCCGGTTTGGGGTGACTTAACCTGGTTCGGGGTGATTTATCCCAGTTCGGGGTGGTTTATCCCACTTTGGGGTGATTTATTCCACTTTGGGGTGCTTTATCCCACTTTGGGTTGATGGTTTATCCTGGCTTGGGGTGGTTTATCCCGGTTTGGGGTGGTTTATCCCACTTTGGGGTGCTTTATCCCACTTTGGGGTGCTTTATCCCACTTTGGCCTCCCTGTCAGCCACGATGTGATCTCTCCCCCCCCTCCCCGAGCAGCCTCATTTATTTTTAGCACCTCGGTTTCCACCGGGAAGGACAAATTTGGCACCGGCGCTCGGATGCGGCCGGGACAGGAGACAACAAAAGCTGCGGCCGGGCTGTGGCCGCCTTTTCCTGCCGCCCTCGGTGGGGTCTGAGCCCGCTGCGCTCCCGGCCCGGCCCCGGCACTCGGGAGCTGCTTCCCTGCCCTTTGGAGCAGTGGGAAATCGCAGGGTCACGGAGCGGTTTGGCTCCGAAGGAATCCTAAAATCCCTCGGTTCCCTTCTGCCATCCCAGGTCGCTCCAAGCCCCGTCCCACCCAGCCCTGGGACGCTTCCCGGGATGCAGAGTTCCTCTGGAAAAGCCATTCCCAGGAGCTGCTTGCACTTTTGTTGGCTTTTCCAGCCAACAATAACAGCCAGGTGCAAGTGGAGGCAGGGACGTTTCACTTGTCCTTGGGAGAGAGAGGAGAACAAATAAAGAAAGAAATAAAGAAATAAAAGAGATCTGCCTTGTGCCCATGTTTCAAAAGCAAACTCGTCGCTGGAAAACGAATGGGATTTCTGGGATGGCGCATCCGCTCTGGCGGCTCAGCCTCGGGAAAATGAAAGAAGGGATAGAAAAGGATAAAAAACTAAACCCCAAGGTTTCCCTTTTCCCACGGGACGGCACCGAAGCGAAGCCTGGGGAGCGCTGCTTGCCAAGGTTCCCCGACTCGGGATTCCTCGGGTTTTGGGGTGGTTAAAATCCCAGAGCTGGTGCTGGCATCCATCACTGAGCCACCCCCGTCCTCACCCGGCATCCCTGGAGCTGGGAAACGCCAGGAACACCCGGAACGGGATGGGTTTGCCTCACACGGGCAGGGATCCCGCCCCAAACCCTCCGGGGATCCCGCCCCAAACTCTGCGGGAATCCCATCCCAAACCCGCCGGGGATCCCACCCCAAACCCTCCGGGGATCCCACCCCAAACCCGCCGGGGATCCCACCCCAAACCCGCCGGGGATCCCACCCCAAACCCTCCGGGGATCCCACCTCAAACTCTGCGGGGATCCCACCCCAAACCCTCCGGGGATCCCACCCCAAACTCTGCGGGGATCCCACCCCAAAATCTCCGGGGATCCCACCCCAAACCCTCCGGGGATCCCACCCCAAACCCTCCGGGGATCCCACCCCAAACTCTCCGGGGATCCCACCCCAAACGCTCCGGGAATCCCACCCCAAAATCTGCGGGAATCCCACCCCAAATATTCCGGGGATCCCACCCCAAATATTCCGGGGATCCCACCCCAAATATTCCGGAGATCCCACCTCAAATATTCCGGGGATCCCACCCCAAACCCTCCGAGGATCCCACCCCAAACGTTCCAGGGATCCCACCCCAAACCCTCCGAGGATCCCACCCCAAACGTTCCGGGGATCCCACCCCAAACTCTCCGGGGATGCCACCCCAAATATTCCGGGGATCCCGCCCCAAAATCTGCGGGAATCCCACCCCAAACGCTGCGGGGATCCCACCCCAAGCGTTCCGGGGATCCCACCCCAAACGCTCTGTGCAGGATGGTTCAGCACGGGGCAGGCAGTGAGCAGCCGGGATCAGATGGAGCAGGGATCAGATGGAGCAGGGATCAGATGGAGCAGGGATTAGGTGGAGCAGGGATTAGGAGCCTGCCTGGATAACAAGGAAACACCCAGCCGCAGCCACAGGGATGCAGCAGCAGCAGCAGCAGCAGCAGCAGCATCGTGCTCGGGGGATTAAATCCAGCCCCGTCTGTGCAGACAGAGTTTCCTTGAGGGCAGGAGGTTATCCAGGTTATCCGGGAGGAGCTGCTGCTCCCAAAGGGCGTTTTGGGGGCGCTCCCACCTCGGGAGGGCCTCGCTCTGCTCCCTGCCGGGGTCAGGAGCAGCCCATCCGTCTTGCCCAGCCCGGTGTTTTGGCTGGAGGAGACAGGAATTAGCGGCCGGGCAATGTTTGTCCTCGCCGGGCAGGAGGGGAGGCGGACAGCGAGAGAAATGCAGGGCAGGAGGGAGAAAAAAAAACCCCAAAATAGCCCGGCAGAGGAGGGAGGGAGGAAGGAAGGGGAAGGGATGTGGGCAAACGCAGAAATAAACACGCGGCGCGCTTTGGGGACGGGCTGGGCGGGAGGGAGAAGCGGCCCCGGCTCTGCCCACGCCGGGAGCGAGGCACGGAGCGCTCGGGGAAAGGGGGATGCGGCCGGCGAGTGACAGGGAGGGAGGAGGAGGAGGAGGAGGAGGATGACGAGCAGCTCCTGTGCCACACGGCAGCAGCTCCAGCGGCGGCTGCGTGGGTGGCAGCGCAGCGCTGCGTGCCCGGCTCGCCTTTCCCAGGCACGAAGCAGCTCCCCCCGCGCGGGGAAACGGGCACTGGGATGTGCCTGCAGCTCCCAGCGCTCTCCCTGCAGCTCCCAGCGCTCTCCCTGCAGCTCCCAGCCCTCTCCCTGCTCCCAAACCCTCTCCCTGCAGCTCCCAGCGCTCTCCCTGCAGCTCCCAGCGCTCTCCCTGCAGCTCCAACCCTCTCCCTGCTGCTCCCAGCGCTCTCCCTGCAGCTCCAAATCCACTCCCTATTTCCAAACCCTCTCCCTGCTGCTCCCAAACCCTCTCCCTGCAGCTCCAAATCCACTCCCTATTTCCAAACCCTCTCCCTGCTGCTCCCAAACCCTCTCCCTGCAGCTCCAAATCCACTCCCTATTCCCAAACCCTCTCCCTGCAGCTCCCAGCCCTCTCCCTGCTCCCAAACCCACTCCCTGCTGCTCCCAGCCCTCTCCCTGCTGCTCCAAACCCTCTCCCTGCTCCCAGCCCTCTCCCTGCTCTAGACCCTCTCCCTGCAGCTCCAAACCCTCTCCCTGCTCTCCCTGCTCCCAAACCCCCTCCTTGCAGCTCCCAAACCCTCTCCTTGCTGCTCCAAACCCTCTCCCTGCTCCAAACCCCCTCCCTGCTGCTCCCAACCCTCTCCCTGCTCCAATCCCCCTGGAACAGCCACAGCAGCTCCTCTTTTCGTGCCTTTTCAAAGCACTGGAACCTCCTGATTCCTTACTGGGATGGGATGGGATGGGATGGGATGGGATGGGATGGGATGGGATGGGATGGGATGGGATGGGATGGGACGAGGACCACGGCATCATTAATTCCCAATAAAAAGGCAGCAGCCAGGCCTGGGAAAGGCCCTGCTTGGAGCACCAGTGACTCAGGGAGGAGCTTTGCTGAGGGATCCCAGTACAAACTGGGGCACACAGCGGGTCTGGCTTGCAGGACACTGAATTTTTGGGGTGGCAGGAGGAGGCTGGAGCCTCTCTGGTCACTCAGATTTAAACAAACCCCACCACCCAGGCAGGACTTGGTGTCACTTTGGGGGCTGCTTTCCCTCATCTCCACCCTCAGCTCCTGCTTTCCCTCACGGACACTGGGATTATCCCGGCCCCGGGAGCTCTGGGTGCCGGTGCCAGCCCCGGGGAGCTCCTGCTGGAGGTATCGATTGCTAATTTAGGTCAGCTCCAGTCGTTCTGCAGAGGGATCAATCACCCCAGCCCGGCTCGGTGCAACTTTAATCAGCGTGACAAAAGCTGAGCTGAGGGGGAGTTGGAGCTTGGCTTTGCCCTAGATTCCCCCCCCCCCCCCCCCCTTTATCTGCAGCTCTGCTCCCGTTGGTGAAAAAAAAAAAAAAAAGGCAGGAAAACGCTTGAGGTTTCTTAATGCCACAGCTCTGGATGGGCAGGGAACGTCCAGAGAGTCCTGAAATGAATCCCAGTTCCAGCACGATGGGAGCTGGATTCTTAAAACAAAGGGGATGATGTTTTTTTTTTTCCCAAATCCTCCTCTTTGTGCTGCCGGCGGCTGGAAACGCCACCTGCGTGCGCTCTGCAGGATCGGATCTGGGAACCCGGGGGTGGCGAGGGCGCTGTGAAGGACCCAAAACCCCGAGAACCCACATTTAGGAGCTGTTACACCCCATTCTCTGGCCAGAATATGCAGGGACCTTTAAAAAGCGACATTTCAGGGAACAACGCTGGGGTTTGCCCCTTTCCCTCCGGCTCCCACAGCGGCTGCGGGCCGGGTTTGGAGGCCCCAAAACGCCCCCAAAAAGAGGTTTCACCCCTCCCGCGGGTCAGGCCGTGCCCTGGCTGCTCCCCGAGCAAACAAGCGCTCGGCAAAGTTGCACAAGGAGCGCCCCAATTCCCTTCCCTCCCATCCTAATCCGCCCCGGAGCCGCCGGGGGAGGCGCAGGAGCCGAAGCCGCTCCCGGGATGCGCAGCTCCGATGGATCCCCGGGGGGATCGCAGCTTCCAGGAGGGGACTGCGGGCACCCAGCGCCTTCCTCCGCACGGGTTTTGTTTTATTTTATCCCCGCCGGTGCCTCGGAGCCCCTCCCTGTCTGGCTGGCAGCTCGGCGGGCTGCAGGCGGCGATGCTATCGCAGCGGGGGCTGATAAGGGAGGGATGTGGCAATGGGCGGCCAGAACCTCCCCGGGAACCGGCTCGGGGAGGAGCGGCCGCGGGTGAACACAGGGAGGCTTCCCCCGCACTGCCCGCGGGGCTCGGGGCGCTGGGAGCGGCTGGGGGAGCCACAAATTCCCCTTGGGAAGCTCCGAGCTGGTGGCTCCTGCCCTGGAGCTTGGATCTTGCTGGCAGTGCCAGCAGTGATGCTCTCACTCCATCCTCCTCCCCTCTCCCTCTCCCTCTCCCTCTCCCTCTCCCTCTCCCTCTCCCTCTCCCTCTCCCTCTCCCTCTCCCTCTCCCTCTCTCCCTGTTGTTTTTTATTTTATTTTTATGGCTGGAATTTGTCCCCGTGGCGTTGACCCTGGCACAGACAAACACCACCCCGTGCCCTCGGCTCGCCCGGGGTTTTATGAGGAGCCAAACCCCTCCCTGCGTGCTCGGAGCGTGGGGCAGGAGCCGAGCGGGCCCGGGGGGAGGATCCAACCTGTGGGATTTCAGAGGGAAACTGGGAATCTCGCCCTGCCGGGCTGGAGTTTGACCCCAAACCCGTGCTGGCTCATGTCTGGCTGTGCCGAGGAAGCGGGCAGACACCTGAGGCCCATCCCCTGTGTCCTCCTGAGAGAGAAAAGGTGATTTCAGGGCTGCCGATTTATCCCTGATGGAGGAGCGCTGGGAGCCCGAGATCCCGCTCCTCTCCCGGGAGATCGCTTCTTTCCCAGCTGGAAAAGCTCCTCCCGTGCCCCGTGTGGCTGCTGTGCAGCGCTGCCAGCCCCGGACACCTCCCCAGGCCCCACCCGATGGGGCATTTTTTGCTTTTTCTCCCAGTTTTTGGAGCATTTCTGGGATTGAAGACGTCTCGTTTTTGACCCGCAGCCTGGCAAGGAGCTGGGGGCTTGCAGAGAGCTGCTGCTTTAATGGGATTGAACTGGAGACTGAGGGGCTACATGGGGCTGCCAGGGGGTAAATCCCCATTCCTGAGGCATCTCCCCCTCGGCAGCAGCCCGGGGATGGCCACGGCTGCCATGGGGAACATTCGTTCACTCCAGGAACTGAGTTTGGGGATTAATTGAGGGAGGAAACGCAGAGCTGGGAGGTGGAAAGGCGCCTGGGATTTATGGCCCCTCTTTACATTCGCCAGTTAAAGAAAAAGTCGTGCAAACATTTAAACACCAGTGGCAGTAAAGATAAAAATGTAACTCTGATTAGATAAAGGCTGCAGATACCCGTATTTACACCTGGACCATAACCTTTGTCTGCCTCGCTCTCGGCGGAGGCCACCCGAGTGCAGCAGCAGAGATTTCCTGGAGGCCCAGACACCTCCCGGTGTGAAACGGAGCCTCGGGCTGTGGGGCCACGGAGGGGAGAGCAGCCCCGGGGCTTGGGATCGCTCCCAGGGGCAGAAAGGAGGGTGGGAGCTGTGCCCGGGGCAGGGATGGAGGGATTGGATGTTCCCTCTCTGTGGGGTCGGTGTCCTACAGCAGGGATGGTTTGGGATGGGGACGCTTCCAGCAGGGGCAGTGAACCCCGGCAGAATTCCTGTCTGTGCAGGGGTTTAGAGGGGCTGGAAATGAGGTTTGGGGGGGTCTTTGGGATGAGGATGGCTCAGAGAGCAGCGAGGGTGGGGTGCTCCAGCTGAGACATCGGGGGGGCAGTGGGGCAGAGGAGAGCTGGGGATTGGGAGTGGAGAGATCTGGGGATTGGGATTGCAGAGATCTGGGGATTGGGATTGCAGAGATCTGGAAGCATTGGGATTGCAGAGATGTGGGGATTGGGAGTGCAGAGATCTGGAAGCATTGGGATTGCAGAGATCTGGGGATTGGGATTGCAGAGATCTGGGGATTGGGATTGCAGAGATCTGGAAGCATTGGGATTGCAGAGATCTGGGGATTGGGAGTGCAGAGATTTGGGGGCATTGGGATTGCAGAGATCTGGAAGCATTGGGATTGCAGAGATCTGGGGATTGGGATTGCAGAGATCTGGGACCATTGGGATTGCAGAGATGTGGGACCATTGGGATTGCAGAGATCTGGAAGCATTGGGATTGCAGAGATCTGGGGACACTGGGATTGCAGAGATCTGGGGGCATTGGGATTGCAGAGATCTGGGGATTGGGATTGCAGAGATCTGGAAGCATTGGGATTGCAGAGATCTGGGGATTGGGAGTGCAGAGATTTGGGGGCATTGGGATTGCAGAGATCTGGAAGCATTGGGATTGCAGAGATCTGGGGATTGGGATTGCAGAGATCTGGGACCATTGGGATTGCAGAGATGTGGGACCATTGGGATTGCAGAGATCTGGAAGCATTGGGATTGCAGAGATCTGGGGACACTGGGATTGCAGAGATCTGGGGGCATTGGGATTGCAGAGATCTGGGGACACTGGGATTGCAGAGATCTGGAAGCATTGGGATTGCAGAGATCTGGGGACATTGGGATTGCAGAGATCTGGGGGCATTGGGATTGCAGAGATCTGGGACCATTGGGATTGCAGAGACCTGGGACCATTGGGATTGCAGAGATCTGGGGATTGGGATTGCAGAGATGTGGGACCATTGGGATTGCAGAGATCTGGGAGCATTGGGATTGCAGAGATCTGGGACCATTGGGATTGCAGAGATCTGGGAACACTGGGACAGCGAGAATCTGAAGATTACGATTGCAGAGATTTGGGGATTAGGATTGCAGAGATCTGGGACCATTGGGATTGCAGAGATTTGGGGATTAGGATTGCAGAGATCTGGGAACACTGGGACACTGGGATTCTGCTGTCCCTGCTCCTCGGGGGCTCAGGAGGGGGACAGGACCCCAGTGCCTGGCCAGGGAAGGGGTGGGATGTGCCTGGAGCCCTGGCACTTCCCTGGGATCCGCACCCCAGCCGAGGTCACACCAGCCTCCTCCTCCTCCTCCTCCCCGCGAGCTGACGTGCAATTTAATTAATAATTAATTAATTAGCAGCGTCCCCACAGCCCCACCACCCACGGCCTGGCCTCCCCCCCTGACATCCCAGAGCTTGGCAGAGGGACAGACCCTCCCCTTCCCCGTGCCCAGGGGACTCCATCCCCCCTTTGCACCGCAGAAATCCCATTTTTTTTGGGCCGTCCCCTGTTGCCGGCGAGGTCAAACCGGTGCAGCCCCGTGGCCCCGGTGGCACTGCCCTCCTGCCAGCCACGTGTCAAGGGCAGGGAGAAGCAGCCCTTGGGGACACGGTGCCGCATGCCCGGCTTGTTTTTGTTGGTTTTTTTTTTTTTCCAAGCCAGCAGATTCCATTTTAATGTCACGCCCGTGCTCGGCGCGCTGGTGGGACATTCCTGCCGGCGTTGCCATGCGAGGGCCAGGACGGTGTTTGGCTGCCCTTAAAGAGCTTTATCAGTTCCCCGAGTCGCTTTGCAAACAGCCGGGGAGGAGGAGGAGGGTGAGGGGCAGCCAGGAGGAGGAGGAGGAGGAGGAAAGGGGGGAGAAAAAACCAAGCGGGAAGAAAAAAGGAGCTTTGTTAATTTTAATGGGGTGCGTTAGGTCCCTCCTTCATCTCGCAGACACGCCACACTCGGCGATGACAGGCTTTATGGAGCCCCCGGCCACCCCAAACCCCCCTCCCAACTCGTTAAACCCCCCCTGAGCCCCACAGAGCCCGGCCCTGCTGCCCTGGCAGGCGAGGCTGAAGCGCCGCTCTGTTTTCATCACGGAAAAGCCTCCGGGCGCATATTTTTGTAATTAGGGCTCTTTCTGCTCAGCAGTTTTTTTTTTGCAGCTGTGATGACACTCGGGGTGTCGCCCCCTGCTTTCTCACGCTCTCCCTGCCAAGGCTGGGCCACCGCCAGCCCCGAGGTCACCCGGCCCCGCTGGCCCCCGCACGCGCTCGGGGACGGCGCTTGGCCGGCGGCGGCGGTGGCAACGGGCCAGGAGCCTCCCCACGGGCGCTCCGGCCGGGATGGAAGCCTGGAATGGCCAGCTCTGGGGTCGGGGATGGGGGTTCAGCCCTCCCCGGCCGCAGCGGGGTCACAGGAAGGGGCCACGGTGGCCCCTGAGCTCCCTGGGCCAGCACGTGGCGCGGGAGCGTGGCCGGAGGGTTCTGGAACGTGTCCAGCCCTGGAGGCTCCACGCCCTGCTCCGGGCTGCCGGAGCTCACAATGAGCTTCTTCCTCACAATGAGCTTCTTCCTCACATCCAGGTGGAGCTTCCTGTGCCGCCGGCTCGGCCTGCTGCCGCTTTTCCAAGTGCTTGGCACCACCGAGCAGGGCCTGGATCCGTCCGTCCCTGTCTCTGCAGGGCCTGGATCCGCCCGTTCCCCATCCCTGCAGGGCCTGGATCCATCCCTGTATCTGCAGGGTCTGGATCCATCCATCCCTGTCCCTGCAGGGTCTGGATCCATCCATCCCCATTCCTGCAGGGTCTGGATCCGCCCATTCCCCATCCCTGCAGGGTCTGGATTTATCCCTGTCTCTGCAGGGTCTGGATCCATCTGTCCCTGTCCCTGCAGGGTCTGGATCCATCCATCCCCGTTCCTGCAGGGTCTGGATTTATCCCTGTCTCTGCAGGGCCTGGATCCATCCGTCCCCGTTCCTGCAGGGTCTGGATTTATCCCTGTCTCTGCAGGGCCTGGATCCATCCCTGTATCTGCAGGGTCTGGATCCATCCATCCCCGTTCCTGCAGGGCCTGGATCCATCCATCCCTGTCTCTGCAGGGCCTGGATCCATCCCTGTATCTGCAGGGTCTGGATCCATCTGTCCCTGTCCCTGCAGGGTCTGGATCCATCCATCCCCGTTCCTGCAGGGTCTGGATTTATCCCTGTCTCTGCAGGGTCTGGATCCATCCATCCCCATTCGTGCAGGATCTGGATCCATCCCACTCCCTGCAGGGCCTGGATCCATCCATCCCCTCCCTGCAGATCCCGATCCCATCCCCTCAGCACCCTACTGCAGATCCTGGATCCATCCCTCAGCATCCTCCCTGCAGACCCCAATCCCCCTCCCTCTCTCCCTCCCTGCAGATCCCAATCCCATCCTCTCCCACCCTCCCTGCAGATCCCAATCCCATCCTCTTCCACCCTCCCTGCAGATCCCGATCCCATCCCTCTCTCCCTCCCTGCAGATCCCAATCCCATCCTCTCCCACCCTCCCTGCAGATCCCGATCCCATCCCTCTCTCCCTCCCTGCAGATCCCGATCCCATCCCTTTCTCCCTCCCTGCAGCCCTCGATCCCTCCCTCCCCGCAGCCCCCCACATCCATGGATAACACGGGATGCTCCCATCCCTCCCTCCTTCCCTCCCCGCTTATCCTCTTCCCCTTCCCGCAGCTCCTGGCTTCCAGGCCGCCTTTTCTTAGCCAAGGAAATCCCTGGGGAGCGTCCCCCTCCCTCCTGCCTGCCCCGGGAGGAGGGGACGGGAGGTCCGGGAGCGCTTCCCACGCCCGGGGGGCCGCGGAGCCGCTCCGGGAAGCGCCGGGAGCTGGACACGGGGCGGGCTGCGGGCCACCCCTCCCGTCCATCCGCCCGGAAACCTCGCTCCAGCTGCGCCTGATTACAGCCGGAATGGCTCGGCGGGACCTTGAGGGATCATTAATTACCGCTAACGAGGCCGCCCAGCCCAGCCCGGAGCCGCACGGCAGCGCCGGGGCCGCGCCCCGCCAGCAGCGGCTCCCGAGGGATGCGCAGCCCTTCCCTGGCCCCGGGGCTGTCCCCGAGCCCCCTCCCCATCCAGGGCCGGGGCAGACGGCGCTGATCCTTCCCCCGGGGGTCTCTCCCTGGTTAAACGCAGCTTTTGGGAGAGGCGGGGGCCGCCGGAGCCTGACCCCGCTCCTGCCGGGCTCTGAGCAGGGGCGGCTCCGCTCCTCGGAAGGGTTTTATCCCCAAAAACTCGGGCTCTGCACCGCCAGCGGCTGCGAGAGAGCAAATTCAGTTCCTGCCTCGGTTTCCCCTTTCCTGAATTTAGGGACTGTGATGCCTTAGGTTTTAACTTTGATATTTTTAAAATTCTGTGCTGCTTAGAGTGTAACTCTGCAGTTCCTTGTAGCCTGGAATTTCTGCTCTCTCGTGCTGGGCAGACACAACAAAGCCTCTCCAGGCTTTGCCTTCAAGGACAGCCAGGCTCTGCTAGGCCCAAAATGTGTAACCCAAAGCCTCTAAGGGGGGAGCAAGCTGAGGGGAATTACATCATTAACCTGGGGCTTTAATTGGAGAATTAACCGTGGTATGCAAATGAACCAAACCTATAAAGGTGTGAAGAACTCGTGCCCTGGGGTCCAGCTTGGGGTCCATTTTTGGAGGCTCCCCCAGGGTGTGCCTTGAAGGCCTTCAAATAAACACTGACCTTTATTCCCTTCCTCTTGTCTGGTCTCTGTTTCTAGGTGGCTGGAGAAGGCATCAACTGGAGTAGGAACAGCTCCTCCCTCCTTCCCCGGTGCTTTTGGGGAGCTTTTAGGGAAAGGAGCATCCATTGGCCATGAAACCCTCAGGGAATCGGCACCAGAGGTTTCTTGGTGCCTTGGAATTCGGATCCTCGTCCCTGGGATGGCAGAGCTGGCCCCGAGCCCGCTGCCACCTCACCGAGGCCGCTCAGCTCTGCAGCTCGGCCCGGCCTTGGGGAGCTGCTGGGCTTCCCCATTCCCCACAAAAAATAAATAAATAAGGATTTTGAAGAGCCACGCGGGAGTTTCAGGCTGAAGGAATTGGGATTGTTCAGCCTGGAGAAGAGGAGGCTCCGGGGTGACCTCGCTGCGGCCTTCCAGGGCCTGCAGGAGCTGCAGGGAAGGGGGAGAGGGGATATTTATGAGGGATGGAGCGGCAGGAGAAAGGGGAACGGCTTCCCCCTGGCAGAGAGGAGCTTTCTGTGGGATATTGGGAATGAATCCTTCCCTCTGAGGGTGGTGAGGATTCCCCAGGGAAGCTGAGGCTGCTCCTGCATCCCTGGGAGTGTCCCAGGCCAGGCTGGATGGGGCTGGAGCAGCCTGGGACAGTGGGAAGTGCTGTGCTTGGAGCTGGATGAGCTTCGGGGTCCCTTCCCACCGAAACCATTGCAGGATTTTCTGATGCAGATCCCCAGGAAAAGGCTCAGGGATGAAAGCTCTGCTGTGGGATTCATCCCCACTTCTGGAACACCATGCCCAGGGCCAGGTGGTTTTCCTACACTGCACACTGAGGAGAATCCTGGAGTGCTTTGGGCTGGAAGGGGCCTTGAAGATCAATTAATAACAGCTCAATCAATGCACTTGAGCACCCATTAAGCAGGAAAATCCAGGTTTTCATCCCACAGGAGACTTTCCCTCGGTGCCATGTGCAGGTTGAGCAGCCAGAACCACCAAAACCCCCCTTTGGAATCCTCAGCTATTTATAATATAGATTATATTTCGATTCAATTATTATATCTAATTTTATTATAAATTAATATTCATCTGTAAAATATTTGTTAATATTTATCATTTATTAATATTTAATTAATTATAATTAATTATTACACAGTTAATTATTAAATAATATTTAAAATTAAAATAAATAATTTAATTATTACATATATAGTCTTATTTTTTAATATTTATATATATATATATATATATATATATATATATATATATAAAAAATAACACTGGGTTATTTTTCGTATTTTTCATGCAACAAAGCTTTTTTTTTTTTAATAAAAACTCCAACCCCAAGCTGATTTTTTCTGCTGACATCACTCGACTCCAGGAGCCCAAACCTGGACTAAAACCAGGAAAAAGCTCTGCTGAAACGAGGCTCAGCAGCAGCAGCAGCAGCAGCAGCAGCAGCAGGCTCGCCCTGAAAACTCAATCTTCCCCCGAATCAGGGAGAGGGAAGGAGCCAGCGGCTCTGAGGGAGATCACCAAAGTGCTCTCATTTATTTTTATTACCCAGCCTTGCACGCCAGCTTCCCTGGAAAGCTCTTCTGGAAAAACATCCAGGAGGAAATTAGATTTAAAAAAAAAAAATTACCTATCAAAGCCTCCCCCTCTCTCTCTCTCAGCAATTCCCAAATCAGCTGCTTCAGACCCAGACCCGTTCCTGGCTCGGGTTTTAGGAGTGAGGAGTTGGTTTTATTCCTCATTTTCCAGGTGGGATCCCCTCTGGAGATTCACTGGAATTTGGGGTTGCTGCTGGCCCTTGGCACCAGGGATTTCCCCCTCGGAGCTGCCTCCCCATGAGTTTTGGGGCATTCCACGGGATATTTCCCTCCTTTTCCATCACCCCCCAGCCCAGGCCGGCTCCATCCCTGTTCCCTCAGCTCCAGAGGACTCCCAGCAAAGCCAATTTGGCTTTTCCATGGATATTTGAACCCACTGGCTTCAGCTGGAGCCGTTCCCTGCTCTGGCCCTGAGGGCAGAGCCTCTGCTTGGGGCCTTGGAGTCAGGGAATTCCACAATTCCCATGGAATTCCACAATTCCCATGGAATTCCTTCATTTTTCAGGCCCGTGTTTTGACCCCTGCATGCTCAGATATTCCCGGGAACACGGATTTGGCCCAGCAGGAAGTGGGAACGTCTCAGGATTCCCTGAGGAACAAGGAGCAGAGGGTGAACGTTTTCTCCCCGAGAATATTCCCGGGGCAGCTCCGTTTCCTCCATAAATCCCATCAGGAAGAGCAGGGACGAGCTCGGGACAGGGATCAGAAATTCCAGCATTCCCTCAGTGCCATTATCCGAGGTTTTCCTGCTCTTCCCTGCTGGGATGGCACCCGGGGGTGCTCCCCTGAGGGGGTTTGGGAGCGTTTTTTTGTTCCCTGCGACTCTTCCTCCCTTTTTTTTGGGGGTTGCCGAATATTCCCGAGTGATTTTCCCGCCCGGCTGATGCCGTTTTTATAAATAGGCTCCTCATGCATTTATTATCTCCTCCTCCCGAGGCACGGTGTGACACAGACCTGTCTGTTCCCAGCTCGGAATGCTTCCCCAAATTCCCAATAAATCAGGAATCGCTGCTGCGGCAGCCGGCGCCGTTTTAGCTCCTTGTCAGAGCCGGGTGAATGATGAGAAATCCCAATTTAGAAAGAACTTCCAGATCTCCCGGTCCCAAACAGCCCCCAGGGCAGGGAGGGGACTCGGTGAACCCGACAGGGATAATTTGGGAAGGGGACAGAGAATTCCTGCAACTGCTCTGGAGCATTTTTATGGTTCCATGGGGCATCTCTGGTTCTTTGGGGGCTCCTTCCTTTGGTTTTTTTTTCTATTTTTCTCCTCCTTTTAAACTATTTTTTTTTTTGTCTCCACCAATTATCGTGTTTCCTCATTTAGGGCTGAATTTTGTGCCTCAGGCTGGGACCAGCACGAAGCACTCGTGGCAAATCCCAGGCTGGATTCATCTCCAAAAGCAGGGAGACCAAAAATTAAAAATAAATAAAAAAATTGGGAAAATTCCCTGTGTTCTGCAGCCAGATCACAGGAATTCTCCAGTCTCTGTGCTGGCCCTTGAGGACCTGGAATAAAAAAAACCTCCCTGATGTCCCCAGCCACGAGGAAAATCACGACTGAGCCCTGAATGTGCACGGCTGGGAAATGAAGTTTCAGAACCGAGGCTTTGGTTGCCCTTGCAGATTTCCCAGCCTCTGGCCTTTTCCTTGGATTACATTTTCCAGCCACCAGGGCCCCGTTTTCAGCACTTTTTAAGCAAAACCTGAGTTTCTCACAGTCACCAGGGCTGCAGGAATTGTGTCTTCACACAGCAGAGCGTGAACAGGAGGCAAACGTGGATTTGTCCCCCAGGAGAGCCCAGGATTTTCATGGAATTCCAGGATTTTCCAGGAATGATCTGATTTGAGCCCGTTGGAGGTGCAGGAACAAACAGGCTGAGTTTATCCTGGGAAACCCCAAACCTTTTCCTTTAAAACCTGCAGCCAAGTCCCAGCAGGATCATTCAGTGTTATTTATCCCTGCCAGGACCTGTGAGATGCCCTGGGGCTGATTTTTCCATGTGGGATTTGAGGCCTGGAATGTGTGGGGCTGTTGGCAAGGAGGGAAGGAGCCATCCCTTCCTTTTGGGGCTCAGTGAGCTCCACTTTGGGAATATTCCGAGCTGGAGACCTGGGTTAGGTCCAGTGAGCCCCACTTTGGGAATATTCCGAGCTGGAGACCTGGGAGAGGCGGATTTGGGGCCGTGCCTGGATGGATGTGGGAGCTTGGGAATTCTCCTGCTGCTCCCCAAAGCCAATCCCGAGCAGAAGAACTTTGGGATGAGGAGTCCTGGAGCCTCGGTGTCCCTGCCTCATGGACAGTCCTTCCTCACCTGCCCTCACGGGAAATTCCTAGACTTAAAGATGCTCCAGAGGGGTTCCAGAAGCAGGAAAAGGCTTGGATTTTCCATTTGGGGCTCCCCAGAGGGGTTCCAGAAGCAGGAAAAGGCTTTTCCATTTGGGATTGGGAGCTCCCCAGAGGGGTTCCAGAAGCAGGAAAAGGCTTGGATTTTTCCATTTGGGGCTCCCCAGAGGGGTTCCAGAAGCAGGAAAAGGCTTTTCCATTTGGGATTGGGAGCTCCCCAGAGGGGTTCCAGAAGCAGGAAAAGGCTTGGATTTTTCCATTTGGGGCTCCCCAGAGGGGTTCCAGAAGCAGGAAAAGGCTTTTCCATTTGGGATTGGGAGCTCCCCAGAGGGGTTCCAGAAGCAGGAAAAGGCTTGGATTTTTCCATTTGGGATTGGGGGCTCCCCAAGCTCTGCCAGGCTTTTGTTTCCTTCCTCCTCCAAGGTGAAAAGCGGGACAGGATCAAGGGCTCAGGGCATCAGGAGACCCTGCCGGAGAGGAGGGTGGGAAAACACATCCCAAAAAACCCCACCCATCAATATTTTCCTGTGGAAAAAAAAGGAGAAACAGCCCGTGTTTGGTGAGGCCTCCCCTGGCTGTGCCAAACTCCCCTGGAAGGGGCAGGGAGAGCAGGGTTTGGCTCTGCAGGGATCTCCCCGATGGAAAAGCAGCTCAGGGAACCCCGATGCGCCCTCCTCGCTCCACCCTCTCCCGTCAGAGATGCTCCAGGTCCCTGCCTGGATCCGGGGAGGGGAGAAGGGAGGGGGGGAAGCAGCTCAGTTTCCAGGAAAATTCGCCCTTTCGCAGCCGCTCCAGCGAAATGTCAGCGAATGCCAAACGCCCGGAGCCACGAACGCTCGGCACAGGAGAGGCTCCATAAATCAGGCAGCGGGGGGAAAAAAATCAGCTTCCAAGCAGCAAAGCAGTGGGATACAGGGCTGGGTTTTGGTTTTTTATTATTTAATTATTTTATTTTTCCCCGCTCTGAGGCAGGGCAGGACTCAGAGCCCATGATGAGGCGCAGGAATTCGTGGCATTGTGGTGGCTGCGGGTGCGAGCCCGGCCATGGACAAAGCCACCCCAGCATCGACTTTGTCCCGGCACAAAGCCGGGCACAGCGAGGCCACAAAGGCCGGGGGGCTGGTGGCCCAGCCAGGAGCCGGGCCAGCACAGCTGTGGCCAATGCCAACACAGCTCCCTTCCATATGGAGTGACCCCGGTGCTTTCTGTGCCCTGCTCCGGGGGCTCGTCCCCGCACAAAGGATGGGAACAAACAAAACCTTTGTCATCAACTTCCAAGGCTTTCCCTCAGCAAAAAAAAAAAAAAAAAATCTTAAATATTTCATTAGGCTACTTGTCAGTCTTTTCTTTCTTTTTTGCTTTTTTTTTTTTTTTCTTTACCTGCTCTGGGCTTCAAAACAAAATTAAAAATAAAGAGCCGATGTGGACACAAAAAGTCTGGGTCAACAAATGATTAAAGGAGAGGCTCGGGAGGGGAAGGGCTGGGTTTGGAGGTGGGGGAAGCTCCTCGTGCTGCTGTCCTGGCTGGAATTACCAAGGCAGGAGAGGAAGGGGAAAAGGAAACTCTCCCAGGTACAATATTTTTTTTTTAAACCTGTTTATTTAGGCAGAGCAACACTGAAATGGGAGTGCTTGGAAAAGGCCCTCAGGACCTGGTGGGATTTTTGGCGTTGAATTTGGTGATCCTCATGATCCCTTCCAGCTCAGGAGATTCTGGGATTGATTCCCTCTGAGGGGAAAACCTCCTCCTCTGCAGCCTGGATGAGCTCAAGCACAGCGGGGTGGGGATAAAACGAATCCAAGCTTTATCCCTCATGCAGGAAGGAAAATTCGGGAAGCTTCCAGCCTGGCACCATCGGGTGTCCCCTTTAGGCAGCACCAGGATCCTCCCTGGAGAGGAGCCAGGGAAGCTCCAGCCCTGGCGTGGATGCTGCGTTCCAGCCCTTGGGGTGGTGGGTCCCAGATCATGGAATCATGAGGCAGATCATGGAATCATGGAATGAGGAGTGGTTTGGGTCCAAAGGGACTCCAGGATGAGCTCATTCCAGCCCTTGGGGTGGTGGATCCCAGCTCCTGCTGAGGCAGATCATGGAATCCTGGAATGAGGAGTGGTTTGGGTCCAAAGGGACTCCAGGATCAGCTCGTTCCAGCCCTTGGTGAGCCCCTGATCCCACTGAGGCAGATCAAGGAATCATGGAATGTGGAGTGGTTTGGGTCCAAAGGGACTCCAGGATCAGCTCGTCCCACCCCTGCCACGGGCAGACACCTTCTGCCATCCCAAGGTGCTGCAGCCTGGCCTCGGACACTTCCAGGGATCCAGGGGCAGCCTCGGCTTCTCTGGGAAATCCATCCCAGGGCCTCCTCACCCTCCCAGGGGAGGATTTGTTCCCAATTCCCCATCCAAACCTCCTCTGCGGCCAAAGATGGGAAGGCTGTGGGATGAGGAGGTGGGGAAGGAAGAGCCACAAGTCCCAATCCTGCCTGTCGCATCCCATACCCATCCCATAAATCCCATCCCATGATCCCATCCCACCCCATCCCATAAATCCCATCCCATGGATCCCATCCCAAACCATCCCATAAATCCCATCCCAAAGGCCTTTCCCAGCCCTGGGAGGGCTCCCTTTGCTCCCAGGCTCTCCCTGCACCCCTGAGCTCCCCAAGGCTCTGGTGACAAACATCAAACACCTCTCAGGAGCTCTGCCCGGCCACACCACAGAGCCCATTCCGCTCCCCTAAACGACTCTGAGAGGATTTTTCCCCCCTGCCCTGCTTCCCTTCTCCTGCCTGGATTCCAGGAGCTCCGGAGTGGAAGGAGCTGGGCACAATGGGCCTCGCTCCTCTTTTGTTTCAGCCTTGATTTCACCCCCCCCTTCCCCTTTTTAGGACCCTCCTGAATAATTCAGTGTTATCATTCAGGATGATGCCGGGTTATTACGAGGCTTCCTTCCCTCCTCCTCCTCCTCCTCCTCCTTTCCCCCCCCACCTCCCTCCCATAACCTTTAAATTCTTTTCACACGTGAATGGGTTCAAAGGAAGTCGTGGAAGGCAAACACACAACGAGGAGGTTGCCGCTCTGCCCCCTCTGCTGTCAGCTTGATAAATATAATGTGTCACCAATTAAAAACTCATTGCCATTCTCCTGCTGCAGCCGGGCCTCGTTAGGGCCCTCCTCCCGGGGTGGCTCCCAGGAGCTGCTGCTATCATTGTTGATAACAGAGGCGCTGCGTTTTTCCCATCCTGGGCCATTTCAGGGCTCCACATTGGCATGTAAATAAGTTATTCACCCGGCATCACTTGCTGATAGAAAAATGACCATGAAACTCTTTGATTTTGGGTTTGCTCTTGTCACCGGCGCACAATGAAATCGAGAGTTGCAGTTTTGTGGCTGGGGGCTTGTGGAGGGCTTTTATTATTTTTTTTCCCCCCTTTTTTTTTTTTTTTTTTGCCTTTTCTCTTTCCCAACTCTCCCCCCCCTCGGCAGCATTTGCATGGAAACGGTGCCATCCCACAATTTAACGCCGGGTTTGACCTGTGAGGTGTCCCCACTCCAACAGAGCTGAGTTTTGTTCATTTTTACCCTCCCCAGGAACATTCAGAAACAACCTGGCTCACGCAGGAAGAGCTGTTGGCTTTTTTTTCCCCCTCTTTTTTTGGGCTCTCGGTGCCTTTGGAGAGGAGAAAGGAACCCCTGGAGTCTTCCCCGGCTCTGCCCTGCCCTGCCCCGGGGTGCATCCAGGGAAAATCGGTGCTGATGGAGGGCAGCCTTTCCTTTCCTTTCCTTTCCTTCAGCCTCCCTGCCTCTCTCCAGCTGCTTTTCCCGGAGGGATTTGCATTCCCACTGGCAGTTCCCAAACCAAACTCATCCCACGTGGTTTTCCCCTCATTCCACCTCGATTTCTGGATGCTTGGGTGCCTTCCCCAGTGGTCAGAGCTCGCCCACAGCCTCTGGAAACTTGGAAATTTCATTTCCTGGCCGCCAAAATCCAGGGGAGGTCTGTCCTGAATCCCAAAACATGCCCTGGGCAGCAACCAGGGGAAAGGGATTGATCTGGGGGCAAAAAGCTGTGGGTTTTTCATGGGAAAACTGCCCAGGATGTGGCTAGAGGAAGGCCTGGGATTTGGGAATCCAGCTGGATGAAATGCGGGGATCTTTTTGAGATCATTTTAAGCTCCCCAGTGCTTTGCTCCCGACCCACACCCACCTGAGCTGGGACATTTCCAGATGGAAACCACCGTGACCAAGCTCTGGAGCTTTTTTTTTTTTTTTCCCCCCCAGTTTCGTGTTGTTTGGGGTTGTTTGGTTTTTTTTTTTTTTTTTTTTTTTAAACTCCGGCAGAGCTTTTGGAGAGGGATGGGAGAATCTTTCATTCAGGGGGAAGCTGGGCCAGCAGTTTGAGTGATAAAGATGCTTCTGTGCAGCGTTTGAAGTGGAAATTCATGCAGATTTGGGAGCCTGGATGCTCCCAGCAACGTTCTGGGAAGCTCTGCTTGTCAGATCCATGGAATAAAGGCACGAGTTCCTCCCTCCCAGCCCAGCCCAGCTCATCCCCGGCCTCACTCCGGGCTCAGGCTGGAATCTCTGAAGTTCCCCCTCGCCTGCCAAGCACCACCTGCAAGAGGGGGAGTTCCCTGGAGCTGGAAGACAAAAGGATTTGCAATCAAAGCCTCGGAACGGGGAAAAGAATAGGAGGGGGAGGAAAAAAAAAAGGCATCAAAAAGTTTTTCCCCGTTCTGGGCTGGCTGGGAAACGGAAAGGGGGAGAGCTGTGGGTTCTTCCTGCCCCTTTTACAGGCTGTGGGAACAGGGGTGGCTCCCAAAACCTCTTATCCCTCTTTTTGGCCCCATGGTGGGAGGAGGATGAGGGAATCTCGTCCTGTGGGACACGGATTTGCCTCTCTGGGCAGGGTTGTCCTTGCCTGGCTTCCAAGAGAAAACGTCTCCACTTTGGCGTGGAAAAATCAAGGATTAAACTCAGGGGGGTGAAGCAGAGGGGAGGGAAAAAATTGGAACTCTCATTTTATATTCCCAATCCCGTCCCTCCTTTTAAACTAAACGGATTTTGAGGGAGTTGGGAGGTAAAAAATTCCACAGTGCAGAAGTCTGCAACTCAACCAGGGGTTTGGATTGAGATGACCTTTAAGGGCCCTTCCAATCCCAAATTCTGGGATT
Organism: Monarcha castaneiventris obscurior; assembly: GCA_026261815.1. Taxonomy (NCBI): domain Eukaryota; kingdom Metazoa; phylum Chordata; class Aves; order Passeriformes; family Monarchidae; genus Monarcha; species Monarcha castaneiventris. The sequence continues at coordinate 1,793,500 of JAMPIT010000002.1, read as the reverse complement.
CCAACCCCAAATTCTGGGATTCCAACCCCAAATTCTGGGATTCTATAAAAGGGATTTTATTTTCCAAAAGTCCCAAAAGAGAGGGGGGAGGAAACTGTGGCCGTGTTGGGGAAAGGACAGGGGAGATGTGGGGTGAGAAAATCCACCTGGGGATGAGAGTTTTTGTTCTCCAGGGAAATCCTCCCCCGGGTTTTTGGCCAGCGGGAAAAGAGAAGGAAACAAAACTCGGGGCATTCAGGAGAATGCTGGAAATGTCTCAAAAATGCCAATTCTAGGCCTTTCTGAGGTGTGGGACAGGCAGCTCTGGGTGCTGGGAACCACGAGGTGGCTTTTCCTTCCCTCCTCCCGAGATCATTCCCCTCACCCTCGCTTTGACACCCCCAAAACCGGGATGAAACCCCAATTTCCTGCCAGTCCTCCCCCCTCCTCCTCCTCCTCGTTATTCCTTCACTCCCCCAAGGCCGCTGCGTTTCCGCGGCTGCAGTGCCCGGGGCGAGGAGCCGGGAATGTTTATCCGGGAATGTTTATCCCCTGTCAGTGGCCACCGGGCCACCCCCAGCCCCGGGGTCACCCCGGGGACTGCCACCCTCACCCGGGGCCCCGAGCCCCCCCTGCCCTCCTTAGAGATGCACCAGGCTGTCAGTAACGAGGCCACGAGGTTTTATTCAGCGCCCCCCATCTCAAAAGATAATCTGGGAATAATTGGGACTTAAGGAACTGGTGGGAATCTGATTTTTTGGCGGCGCTGCCATTCAGGAAACAGATGGACATCTTATTTCGCCCCTAATTTGATGGGCTTGCTTGACAAAATGGCAGAGGTTGCACTTTGCTACAATAATCAGCTGCCACTCAGACTTTGTAAGGGGCTTGTGGAGGTTTCTTCTTAATTAGACCGTGGCTCCCTATCGGGGAGGAGACGCCCGCACCGGCTCCGGGAGATTCCCAGCAGCTTCTCTGCCTCTGGAGCCTGGAAAAGAGAGGGAAAAACCAGAGGGGGGAGGCGGGGGCGTTTCCAGGTTTGTGTCAGATTTGGGGTTTTTTAAAAGCCTCATTTGGAAAATCAAGTTGGGAGCGAGCTCGTTGTCCCGGGGAGTGGGGGGGATAATGAATTCATGGATTTGCTCCCTCTGCCCCGAGGCAGCTTTCCCTGGGCTGGGGAGCACCTCGGGAAGCTTTGGAAAGCCTCGGGATTATTCCCAGGTTTGCAAACCCCACTTTTCACTTGCAAAAAACTTCCCAGTGCTGCCGTTTAACCCCTGACCTTCTCTGCTGCTTCCCTGGGCCTCCGATCCCGCTCCAAAGGGAATCCTCCGGGCACAGCCTGGGATCCCAGCTCCTCTCAGGCTGCTTTCCTCGCAGCTCAAAAAGCAATCGGGAGCTTTGTTTTAATTAGCCAGATGTAATTACCCTCAGCCCAGGGAAGGGCTGGAGTCACCACCCCTGGAAGAGCTCAAAAATTGAGGAGATTTGGTGGCACTTGGAGCAGTGGTGGAGTGGGAACCCTGAGGTTGCATTGCATGAGTTTTTTTCCAAACTTTTCCCAAAAGTTTGGGATTTTTTCCCAAATTTAACGACTCCGTGGTTCTGTGTCCGGTCTCCTCAGTCAGGTGCTGATGGGTTAAAGAGCCAAAGCAACTCAGCTGCCACCAAACCCAGAATTATTTGATGTCCTTTTTGCTTCCCTCACTCCCGTGCCTCTGGAGGCTGCGTTTTCAGCTTTTCCCTGCCATTTCCACGGGGAAAGCTGAAATTACTGAGCAATCCACAGACTCCAGGATGGGAGAGGGCCCAGCTCCAGCCTGCCCCTGTTCTGCACACAAGGAATAAAGGGAATTCCAGCGGGATCTGTGGAACAGGAGGTGCAGGATGCACAGACTTCACCCCAAGGGTTCATCTGCTGCTCCCCCAGCCTGTTTGGCAGTGCTGCTGGACATCCAGAAATCCCTGGATATCCATCAATCCCTGGCTGTCCATCAGTCCCTGGCTGTCATTAAAACACTGAATTTTTAGTGTTTAGGAGCAGTGAAAATGAATCCACTGAGCCCACGGAAAGATGGAACAGTTTGGGTTGGAAGGGGCCTCGAAGATCCTCCAGTGCCACCCATCCCATGGGTCCCACTATCCCAGTTTGGCTCAGGGCTCCATCCAGCCTGGCCCTGGACAATTCCAGAGATGGGGAATCCACAATTTCTCCGTGCCAACTTTGTGGCTCCTTTTGCAGTTCCTGGTTGAGGCATCACTCTGAGCCTCTCCACCACTTCCTTCACCCTAAAACTTCCCCTAAAAACCATCCAGAGGAGCAAACCTTCCTCCACCACGGAGATCCTCACTAAAAATCCGTTTCCCCCTTGCTGCCCATCAGCTTGGAGACTTTATTTTTTCTCTGCCTCTTTGCAAACCTCCAGGGTGACCTTCACACTCTTCCAGGCTGCAGAGGAGCCAAAGTTTGCAGCGAGGTCGTTCCACCTGCTCCAAACACAGCCCTTGGAAGGGATCCCAGGAAACTCCTCAGGGATGCCAGACCCCTCCACCCTCGGGTACCACCTCGGAGCATCAACTCTTGATTTATTCTCCGGGGAGATGAGGTGGTTGCAAGGATTTAAAGAAGCCCATCTAATGGAGTGCTGGAAATGATAAATCAGTGGGGCTTTGTAAAGGTTATTACTTTAAACAAAGAGGGGCTTGAATGGAGCCAATTAAACGGCACCTGAATTGATAAACAAACTGCTTATTGTCGGGGGCTATTCGGCAGCTCTGGGGGTCCCCCCTCGCTGGAGGCCTGGGGATAAATTTACATGTGATTGGAGTTTAATGGGCCGCAACAGGCCTCCCATCCCCATCTCCATGGCAACCGGCCCTTTCTCCAGCTTTTAAACAGTCTGCAGTGGCCTTTATCATTGTCTGCTCCTGCCAGCCCGACGGGGTGGGCGCTTGGTTGTAGCAATTTGTTTCTGTCCCCGGGCACGGCCTGGCCAGGCCATGAATATTTGTGGGGGGACGCGGGGACAAAGGGCCGGGCCGAGGGGGCTCCATGGAGACCCCTGGCACTGGAATGGTGACATATGGTCCGTGCTGACCCCAAACAGCCCCACAAAGAGCAATCCCCGGCCCCTCTCGGTGCCCGGCCCTGTTAGGCGCGGCCTATTCATCCCTAGGCCAAGTCAACAGGCCTAGGCCTCTCCCCCCTCCCCGGGTGTGTTTGGGGCTTTTCTCCGGCTGAAATCTCTGCCCGTGAGCACTAAAAGGGAGAATGAGAGAGGCAGGAAGGAGATAAAGGCGGGAAGAAAAGGCTCTCCATGTCCCAGAGATGTTTGCTTTCCACTTGATTGGAAGCTGAATGGGCGCGGGCGTCGGAGCGGGGAGAGTTCGTGGTGTTCGAGCCCCGGAGCGGTTTGGGGTCAAAGGGACCTGAAATCCCAACCAGTTCCACCCTTTCCATGGGCAGGGACATTTTCCAGTGTCCCACCTCGTTTTGACCTGGCTTTGGATGCTCCCAGGGATGGGGCAGCCACGGCATCTCTGGGAATTCCATCCCAGCCCCTCATCACCCTCACGGGGAGGAATTTATTCCCAATATCCCATCCAGCCCTTCCCTCTGGCAGTGGGATCCATTCCCCTCTGTCCCAGCCCCTCATCACCCTCACGGGGAGGAATTTATTCCCAATATCCCATCCAACCCTTCCCTCTGGCAGTGGGATCCATTCCCGTCTGTCCCAGCCCCTCATCCCCCTCACAGGGAGGAATTTATTCCCAATATCCCATCCAGCCCTTCCCTCTGGCAGTGGGATCCATTCCCTGTGTCCTGCCCCTCCATCCCTCGTCCCAAATCCCTCTCCAGCTCTCCTGGAGCCCCTTTAGGCACTGGAAGGGGCTTTCCTTGGAGCCTTTTCTTCTCCAGGGGAGCATTCCCAGCTTTTGAAAGGGGATCATGCTGAGGGTCCTGCTGGCCCTGGATCCCACCTGGTACCCAGGCAGCCCCAAATGCATCCCACAGGGACCTGTGGGATACTCACCCCACCCCCAAACTGGAATTTTTCCAGGTGATTTATTTGTCAGACCAGCTGGGTTTGCATTGTTCTCCCTCCCTGGCCAAAGCAGGAACCGTGTGACCCTAAAAGCTGATTTCTCGTCAGGGCCCCACCTGCGAGCTCTGCTCAGTGACCCCAAAAAACCAGCGGGATTTGCATGTGGGCACCTAATCCTGGGCTGTTCTTCCTCCAAGTCTGAGGCAGAGCCCTGGGTTTGGATCCCTGGGGGATTAATCCGAAAGTCAGACTCATAAAAGTCACCAGAAAGAAGCTGCCACACCAGTGCTGTGCTGGGAGAATGAACCGGCCAAACTGGGGAAGAAATCCTTCTTTTAAAACCATGAATTTCCCAAAGAAAACCTTCCTTCAGCAGGAAAAAAAAATAAAAAAAATTAAAAATCTCCCCAACAACTGATTCGCCAAGCTGCGCATCGCTCACAAAAATGCGGATTTTGCTCCTGGGGAGGAGAATTTCTCCCAAAGGTGGCTGAGCCAGGATGCTGGGGGTGCTGTAAAAGCTCAGCTCCTCCTTGCTCCTCACCCCTCGGAGCCATCCCGAGGCCCGGAGCGGGTGTGAAGGGGCTGGGATCGGCCGCATTCCCCCTTTCATCTCGGGGTGTGACTTTGCCTCCAGCTGCACCAGGAGGGGCGGCTGTTTCCTGGCAGTTTGGTGGGATGCAGGCAGCTCCTCGGGGCTGGGAGAGCACAAATCCCAGCCTTCCCTCCTGGCTCACGGCGTTGTGGCTCCTGGAGAGGGAATTCCTGCAGCCAGGATTGGGAAAATGTAAAATCCAGGGGTCCCTCGTGTCTCAGAAGGGTCACATTGGAGAGGGAATTTCTGTAAGGAGGATTGGGGACACCAAAAAATCCGGGGATCCATCTTGTCTTGTGGCACTCGGAGAGGGAATTCCTGCAGCCAGGACTGGAGAGAGCAAAAATTCCAGGGTTCCCTCTAGACTCAAAATCCAGGGTTCCCTCATCTCAAAATCCAGGGTTCCCTCTTGTCTCAAAGTGTTGCAGGACTCAGAGAGGGAATTCCTGCAGGCAGGAGAGGGACAGCAAAAATTCCAGGGTTCCCTCTAGACTCAAAATCCAGGGTTCCCTCTTGTCTCAAAGTGTTGCAGGACTCAGAGAGGGAATTCCTGCAGCCAGGAGTGGGACAGCAAAAATTCCAGGGTTCCCTCTAGACTCAAAATCCAGGGTTCCCTCTAGACTCAAAATCCAGGGTTCCCTCTTGTCTCGTGGCACTTGGAGAGGGAATTCCTGCAGCCAGGAGTGGGACAGAGCCATCCCAGAGGCTGCTCTCCAGGAGATCCCTTCCAGCATCTCCTTGGGATGCAGGAGATCTCCTGGCCTCCAGAAATGCCAGCGTTTTCTCTCCCCTGGTTCTGGCAGGTGCCTGAGGTGCAGGGAAATGCCTCGGCAGCAGGGTCTTAAAAATGACTGCAATTAAACCGCTGAAATCCCCTTCTGGTGGGGAAAAAAATGCTCCTTTTCCCATCAATATTATCCCAGAGTTGTTCCCAGCTGGAGATTTAACGCCTCCAGTTGAAATCTCCCGGCTTCTCCCAGGGAAAACCTCTCCTTGGGATACCCCGTTGGAATTCTGTATTTGGGATATCTGTCAGCCCATTTTGGTTTGGATTGGGGTTTTTTGGGATCACTTTTTAAAGGAATCTGGTGCTGCTCTGAACCTGCATCCGTGGAGGTCAGGCAGGCGGCCAAACTTCCCCCCAGGACAGCAAAATTCCCTCTCCTTTCCCTGCCATTTGCTCCGGAGGGATTTTCCTGCCAAGTTTATGGCCAGGCCTTGCATTTGAAAGGAAAATTGCTCTTCTTGAGCCGATGGGAGCGGGAGAGGAACAACACAGAGCAAAAGGGGAGGTGAAAACCCAGCCAGAGGCTTCCAGCTGCAGGAGGTGTCCCGGATTTTCCCATCCCGGCCCGGAATTCCGGTGGGATTTAGGTTTGTAAACAGGATCTGGGCAATGCAGGACATCCCCAGGCCTGTGCAGGACGGAGCCGTGGCAGGGGAGAGAAAAGGAAGGTGCTGAGGTGAGGCTGGAGGAGAGGAAGTGACGCCAATCCCTCCTTGCATCCTGACATTCCGCACGCTCCCAGGTCCGGGAATGAGCCCTGGGATCCTGTTAATTACCCCAATTAACCCCTGGGTGCTTCCAGCGTCCCTCCTGCTCCTCGGGATCGGGGCAGGGTGGGAATGAGGAGGGAGGAAGCGGCCGGGAGGCTCCGTGTGGGAACGGCAGGGCTCGGCTTTTCCTTGGGATTGCTGCTGAGGGGGGGAATTTTCTGCTGGAAAAGCCAGGAATTTGTACGAGGAAAACGCCAACGTAAGGATCTTCTTCCTTAGCAAAGCCTCACTTTACAAATCCTCCACAGAAAGCTGGGAACGTTTCCGATTGGGATGAAAGCAACAGAAATAAACCCGAAGAAAAGGCGGGGGGGGCGGAAAATCCCGGTTTTATGGCATCCATTTGGTCCTTAATGGATCCATTCCCGCGTTTCTCGCCGCCCTTTAACATCTGGGCCCCTCATAAAGAGCCTTCTCCTCCTCCTCCTCTGCCCTCCTTCCCTGCCCAGATGGTGCTCCCAGCCTCCCACGCTGCCTGACCCTTTGGAAATTCGCTTCCCAAAGCTGCTCTCCGTGCCCTGGCAGTGCCAGGGAAGTCGGAATTCCAGGATGCAGCGGGGCTGGAGGCTGAGCTCAGCCCTGCCCGGGGTTAAGCAGGGATTTATTTCCCCTTGGATTGGGAATGTCGCCCTTTCAGGAGTGTTGCTTCCTCTGTGAGCTCCGTGCCTGTGGGGTCACGGGGAGTTCTGGCTCTAAAAGGGGCTTTTGGCCACTTTTCCCCTCTGTTTTGTCCCTGTTTTCCTCCTCTGGAATGGGAACGGCCCCAAATTCAGCTCCATGCCCTGAGTGGGGAGCAGCTGAGGAGTTTTCTGCCTTCCCAGGATGCAAAATCCCTAATTAGGGAGGCACCCTAGGGATGCTCCTGAGGGCCCCCAGATGTGATTTGGCCCAGGAACCACCAAAAAAGCTGTGAAAAAGACCCAGAATGTGCAGTTTTGGGGCTGGGGTGGAGGGGGACAATCCCAGAGATTTGGAGGAGGCAGCGCAGGGCTGGAAGCATCTCCAGGCTGCCTCTCCCTGCACCTGGAGCTGTTTGCTGGAACAGCCCCAATCCCTGAGCTCAGCCCTGCCTTTCACGGCTCCTTCCTTCCTGGAGCGCCCTGGGAATGCCGGGATGGCTCCCGAGCTTTGTTCAAAGGGAATTGTCGGAGCTGTTAAACCCTAACAGCTCTGGGATTGCTCCTCACAGCCGAGGGAAAACCCCAGGGAAGGCAGGAGGGGCTGTTTTGGGGCTGCTCTCTGGGGTTTGTGGGCTCTGAGGGTTCTCCAGGGACAATCCCAGAAGCTTTTCCCACCCCTTTCCTCCCGGGATTGCTGAGGGAGGCCACGAAAAGGAGGGATTTTAGGGTTGACGTCTCTCCTGCACTCCCAGGATGAGCAAATCCCCTCCAAGACCTGAAAAATCCTTGGGAATCCAATCCAGCCCCCACACAGGAAGGGTTTGTTGAGTTCAGAGCAACCCGGGAGACACAAAAATTCCTTTGTTTCCTCCAGGATGGACCAGGGTGGGGTTGTTGTTCCCTTGGAGGAAGAGACGCAGGAGATCCCAAAGAATCTCCCGTGTCCTGGGATGGGAGATGAGGCAGGAAAATGGGGGAGAGCTGCCCTGGGAATCCCAAACCGAGGCAGAAATCCCAGGAATTCCCCAGCTCCCCACTGCAGCGCTGCTCCCATCCAGGGAGGAATTTTTCCCTTAAAAAAGGGGGGCTTTGAGTGTGTCCAGTTTGAGGTGAGCACAGGAAAGTGAGGATGGAGCGAGGCAAATTCTCTGGGAATTTCATTTGCAGCCTCCCCGGAGCCCGCCGGCCGTGAGCTCCCGGGCTTTGTCCAAACCTCCAGCTGGAGGGATTAAATTCCTCCGGATTCCATGGAAAATGCTTTCATATTTGTGTCTGCATCCCGGGGCGGCACAGATGATTTCTCTCCTCCTGAAAAGCGGCCCAGGGCTGTGAACAAGGATGGGTTTTGGCCCTGCCTCGGGGCTCTCCCCGGGAGCTGCTTTAATTTGGGAATATCCATCTTGCCGGCGCTCGGAATGAGCTTTCCTCGTGCTTTTTTTTTTCCCAGACTCCCCTCTCCACATCCACGGAAGAGCTTTGCACTCCAAATATTTTTCATTCAACCCCTACAGCGAGTGCTGCCTCCCATAAAAACGTTTCCAGGCTCCCAGAGCGTTCCCTGTGCGCTCCACAGGAAAAAACAACTCCGGCCCCGTAAACACGGAGCCTTCCCGCCCTGCTCCGAGCAAACTGACCCCGATTTACCCTTTTCCCTCAAAAAATCCTGGTGGGTTTAACGCCTTTTCAGCCCCAGTGTAAATGTCAGCCTGCTCTCCGTGGGGCTGGAGCGTTCCAGGGGACGTTCCCAGTTCCCAGGCGGATCCCAGCTGCGGAATTTCAATGGTTTTGGAGAGGCAGAGTCAAGTCCCTGCTGCACCTGGGGCTCCGTTTGTGTGGATGTCACAGGGGATGGGCAGGGAAAGGGGAGAGAGAGAGGAGGAATCGCTGCTTAAAAAGGGGGGAGAAATCTGATTTTTTTTTTTAAGAAGGAAATTTGCGGAATGGCTGCAAAGGAATTTCTGGGAGTTCTTTTCCTGGAATGCATTAAAACCTTCAAAGATGGAGAGAAGGGCAGGGACCAGCCCAGGTCACAGGGGATTTTGGGGGCAGTGCCAACCCCGAGGGTTTTGGGGCCGCTGTCCCAGCCCCATGAGGAGCTCTGACACCCCAAAAGCTGCTTCCCATGGATTTCCCAGGATGCAGAGCACATGCAGACCCCAGGATCCCTCTCAGAGGGTGCCAATTCCACCACTGTGCCCCTGCCGGTGGCTTTGGGGGCTTTGGGGCCAGCCCCGAGCTCTGGGATGAGAAATTTGTGCAGGAGCGAGCTCAAATCCAGCGAATCCCTGCTCTGGGAAACCCGGCTGTGCTCCAGGGGCTCAGCCCGTGTTCCTGAGGAATATATCCCTTTAAAACATCACTTTTTCCCCTTTTCCAACAACGAGACGGAGCCGCCTTGGGAAGATCTTTCCTGCTCTGCTTTCCCCTTCCCTCTCCCCCATCCCTGCCCTGCCCAGCAACGGGAGGAGGCGCAAACCTGGCAAAATCTGGGGCTCTGAGCTGCCCTGGGAGGTGGCCCAGAGCCCGATCCCAAAGAGCAGCCGCCCCTCGGAGCATCCCAGGGGGGAGAGGGCTGGGAATCCGGGAATGCCGCAGACGGGAGGCACACGCCCGGCGGGGCGGCAGCAGGAGCTTTTAATGAAGGTTTTTATTCCGGTAATCAGCGAGCGAATAACGCGGCCACGCCCGAGAGGCACCGGCCGGGCCGGCCCGGCGGGTGCTGGGGCACGGCTGAGTCAGGAATGGGGCAAGGAGAGGCTTTGGGCCATGGGAACCTCGCCTGCCCGGAGCTGGGAGTGACTCAGGAGCGGGACAACCCCGGGACAGCCCCGGGACAGCCCCGGGATAGCCCTGGGACACCGCTGGGTCCCAGATTCCTGGCGGTGCCGCTGGAATTCGGGCACCAGCCGCGCTCCGGGGGCTGCATTTCCCTGCAGGCTCCTCCGAAATGCTCCGTGGGTCTCTCCCGGTGGTTGCTCTGCCATCGGGAGCTGGGGGATCCCGTGGCAAGCAGGAAAATCCACAGCGGGGTCTGGGAAAGGCTGGGCCGGGTCTGTGGGGTCTTTGCTGTGACCCCACAGGGTTTTTCCTCAGTGCCCCAAACGCTGCTTTGCCCAGGAGTGAATCGCAGAATCGGGGAATGGTTTGGGTTGGAAATACCTTAAAGCTCATCCCATCCCACATTTCACTCTCCCAGGGTGCTCCAAGCTGGCCTTGGATGCTTCCAGGGATGAGGCAGCCACAGTTTCTCTGGGAAATCAATTCCAGGGCCTCCCCACCCTCCCAGGGGACAATTCCCAATCCCATCCAAACCTCTGTTAATTCCTGTGCATCTGAGCTGTGGAGGGGAAAACTTGGGGATTTCTGGGGCAGGGCTTTCCTGGCCTTTATTTGGTATTTATTTGGCAGCAGAACTCCCTGGAAAAATCTGCTTCTTGGGTATTTTTAGGTCTGCTCTGCTTCCCTCTGAATCCTGAAGTCCTTTCCAGCATTCCAGCCCGGCCCTGGGAGATTTCAGGAGGGAGAAGAGGGGCTGGAGGAGCTCTCACTCCTCTCCCTCACGAGTCCTTGGCACCAGTGCATCCCCAGCAAGCACTGGCCGTGTCCTTTTTGATAAAAAAAGAGAAGGATTTCTCTAAAACAGCACCAACCCCGCAGGAAAACCCCGTCCCTTCAGCCCTGCCAGCCTCGGAACGACACCGAGCAGGGACCAAAACAAACAAACAAACAAACAAACAAATGGAGTGGCAGGAAAGAAATCAAACCCTGGGAGGGGAGGAAAAAAGAAAAGCAACGAGTCTGGGAGACAACTCAAGGGCAGCAGTGATGGGCAGGAGCAGCCCTGCCACTTCCAGTCATGTCAGGGAAGGGAAAAGCCGGGCTGAGGCGGCTTTGGCATCCTGGAAGGGCTCGGGTTTGGGGGATTCTGACAGCCAGGGGTGGAATCCACAGGAACAGGGGCAGGGAGCAGCTCTGGGATGTTCCCTGAGCCACATCAGCCCCCGGGGGGAGGTTTTGTGTTCCCGGCCTCAGGGAGCAGGGGGGAATCTCATTGCCAGGGGCTGGAGTGGTTTGTTCACCAATTTTGGGAGTCCTGGCTCGAAATCCAGCCCTGTGGTCACCCTCTGGATGCCTCTGATCCAGGTGGGATCCCCGTGTGAGGGTGGAGACCCCGGGAAAAGACCCCTGGCAAAGAGTCCTGAGCCCTCTGAGCTCAGGGAAATCCTTCTCGTGCAACTTAAGGCTCATTCCTTCTTTCAGGAGAGGCAGAAGGAATGAAATCCATTGTGATTCGCTCCTGGCCCGGTGAAAGTGAGCTGGGAAAGGCAGGAGCTCGTCCCTAATCCCCTTCCCACGGCTCCCAGGCCGGCAGATCCCAGGGGATGTGGGGGACAGGAGCTGAGGTGCCGGGATCTGCCCCACAGCACTGGGATAAGGCTGGAAAAACCCCCAAAAATGGTGGAGTCAAACCCTTAACCACAAAACCACGAAACCACGTCCCCAGCTGCTGCATCCACACATTTTTTTGGAGATTTCCAGCCATTCCAGCACTTCCCTGGACGTGCCTGCCCACGGGAAAAACCTGGGAACAGAGGGGAGCAGAGAGAGGGGGAGGTTCTGAGGGGGAGCTGGAGCATCCAGCCAGTAATTCCTGATTTTTCCTCCCCACATCCTGTCCCATGGCAGCGATTTCGCTGGAAAGGGATTTTTTGCCTCGCCGAGTGCTTTTCCAAACAGGACCCGGAGCTCTCCCACCCTTCCCTGCCTCCCCCAGCATTCCCTCATCCCTCCGAGGCACGAGGATTTTTTTATCTCCATCCAGCGCTGCAGGAGGAAAAAAATAAAAATAAAAATATCCATAAAACCAGCTGCCTTCAACCAGAAACCTCTTTTTTTTTTTTTTTTTTCCCAGGCCGTGCTGATCATTTACTCTTTTTCCAGGTTTTATTGGGACTCCTTTCAAGGGCTGCCCGGAGCCCCCCGGGTGAGCAGCGCAGGACTCGGGCCAGGAGGATTTCCTCCCCTCCGGGGCTCCTGATGTGGAAAGCAGAGGTGTCAAACAGGCGGCTCAAAGCCCCGCGGTGGCCCTGGAGAGCTCCACATCTGGAGAGCTCCACATCTGGCCTGGATCTCGGCGCTTAACACATTTTTAACTCTGGCCCCGGAGCAGCTCCGGATTTCCCTCGGCAGCCGGGCTGGGGTTGATTTAAGAGGCTGAGCGCCGCGAGGGAAAGCCAAAAAAACAACATTTAAACCAGAGGAGCTGTGGAAAGGTTCAAAGGGCTGCCCCTGGAGGGGGTTTGGGAGCGGGGTGCGGGCACGGAGCTGCCCCGGAGCCACGAGCGGCGTTCCCGGGATGCGCTTGGGAAACAGGGAGGGACCCGCAGGATAAATCCCTGCTCGGCTTTATCGGGGCATCGGCACGCGAGCCACTCGTGGCTGCCCTCCGGAACCAGTTCATCCCAGTGGGAAGGCTCTGGGAGCACTGGGAGCACTGGGAGCAGGGAGGGGAGCGGCAGCCCCTGCCTGTGCTGCAGTGGGAAATGGGGAATGGGGGGTTCTGTGTCTCCTTTTTCTTCGGGGAGGCCCGGGGTGTGTCCTAGAGGGGAATTTGGGGTGTTTGGATGCTCTTCCTGAGTTTTCCGTTCCCTTTTTGGGGGCACTGAAGCCTTTTGTGCTTTTCTCCCTCTCTCTCGGTCTCTGGTGGCCGGGACTGTCCCCTCCTCTGGTCACGTTTTGGGGAACAACAGAGCCCAAATCCCTGCAGGAGGGAGCTCCAGGGGCTCAGCACCCGCCAGGATCAGCCTCATCCCTTGGGAAGTGTTCCCTGGTTTGCTGACTGGGAAGTGGATGGATTTGGAGAGCACCCAGCCACCCCAAATCCCTGCAAGAGGGAACTTCAGGGGCTCAGTCCGAGCTCCTCGGAGGGAATTGGAGGCAGGAAGCAGAGGAAGGGAGGAAAATCCCTGCAGAGGAGCAGGAATAGCCATGGCTGGGCAAATTCCTGCAGGCTGGGAGAGCTGGGAAGGAGTTCTCCTGTTTGGGTTCCTTGTTTTCCATCCCTTGGGAAGTGTTCCCTGGTTTGCTGGCAGGGAATAAATGGATTTAGAGAGCACCCAGCCACCCCAAATCCCTGCAGGAGGGAGCTTCAGGGGCTCAGCACCCGCCAGGATCTGTTCCATCCCTTGGGAAGTGTTCCCTGGTTTGCTGTCAGGGAATAAATGGATTTAGCAGCCACGGAGGGGCTGGGGGAGCATCTCCCTGCAGGGAGGAGGAGGAGGAGGAGGAGGAGGAGGAGGAGGAGGAGGAGGAGGAGGAGGAGGAGGAGGAGGAGGAGGAGGAGGAGGAGGATGCAGCTCCTTTTTTCCCCCCTCTTCCCTCCGACTCCTCTCTCCCAGAGCCACAGACCCACCCCAGACCTTCCCCATTCCACCTCTCCCCGCTGATTCCCAAATCTCCTCTGGCTCTGGGTGCTCCTGGCAGCTCCTGGCACAGGGCACGGAGGGCACGTGGCCACCAGTGCCAGCCTTTGCCCCACTCATCCCTGCCCTCCTCCCGTGCCATCCCTGCCCTCCTCCCGTGCCATCCCTGCCCTCCTCCTGCCATCCCTGCCCTCCTCCCGTGCCATCCCTGCCCTCCTCCCGTGCCATCCCTGCCCTCCTCCCGTGCCATCCCTGCCATCCCTGCCCTCCTCCCGTGCCATCCCTGCCCTCCATCCTGCCATCCCTGCCCTCCATCCTGCCATCCCTGCCTTTCTCCCGTGCCATCCCTGCCCTCCTCCTGTGCCCCCTGCCTTCCTCCCGTGCCATCCCTGCCATCCCTGCCCTCCATCCTGCCATCCCTGCCCTCTTCCCGTGCCATCCCTGCCCTCCATCCTGCCATCCCTGCCCTCCTCCTGTGCCATCCCTGCCCTCCTCCCGTGCCATCCCTGCCCTCCTCCCGTGCCATCCCTGCCCTCCTCCCGTGCCCGCAGCAGCCCGGGAGCCCAACCCTGCTGCAGGTGTCGTAACAACACCCAACGCTCTGCCACAGCAGCAGCTTTTCCAGCTCCTGGCCGTCTCCCACTTTCCCAGGCCGGGATCTGGGGCCGCTCCCAGCCCGACAGCTCCGGCGGGATGCCTGCACGGTGACTGAGCCGGGCCCAGGGGAGCCAGGAGGGAAGGAAAAGGTGAAAAATGTGCCCGCGGCCACGGCGCAGAGCCTGCCCTGACCTGCCGCTGATTCACAGCTGATTTCCCTCGCTGCCCCTCCCGGGACAGGACAGCGACCTGCATTCGTCACTCGCCCGAAATAGCCCACAGGGTTCAGGGAGGGGAGGACAGGGATGGGAAACCTGGAGCGAGCCCTGGAAGCCGCCGGGAAAGGCGCTGGTCCCGTGGGGTTTAGGGCTGGCAGCGGGGATTTGGCCAAATCCTGCAGGAATTGCTCTGCGTGGGGGTTTTGCCAAATCCTGCAGGAATCGCTCTGTGTGGGGGTTTTGCCAAATCCTGCAGGAATTGCTCTGTGTGGGGATTGTGCCAAATCCTGCAGGAATCGCTCTGCTTGGGGGTTTTGGCAAATCCTGCAGGAATTTCTCTGCGTGGGGGTTTTGCCAAATCCTGCAGGAATTGCTTTGGTGAGGGATTTTGCCAAATCCTGCAGGAATTGCTCTGCTTGGGGGTTTTGCCAAATCCTGCAGGAATTACTCTGCTTGGGGATTTTGGCAAATCCTGCAGGAATTACTCTCCTTGGCTGCCCGTGTCCATCCCTGCTGTCATTCCAGCCTCTCCTGGACAGAAGAAACCCTGAAGTTGTGCCAGAGGAGGTTTAGGTTGGATATCAGGGAAAATTCCTTCACCGGAAGGGTGGTCAAACATCGGATCAGATTGCCCAGGGCAGTGGTGGAATGGCCACCCCTGGAAGTGCTCCAAAACCCCAAAAACGTGTGGATCTGGCACCTGGGGACGAGGTTTGGTGCTCTGGCTGTTCTGGCAGCGCTGGGTTAACGATGGGACGTGGTGAATTTCTTTCCCAGCCTCGACGATTCCCTGCTCCCGTGGTGGAAACTCCAGGCTGAGTTTCTGAGCTCTGCTCCAGCCCTGGGGCCAAAAGGAGCGGGAGCAGCCGCTGCTCCAGGGAATTTGGTGCTTTCCAAAGTGACCCTCTGGCCATGGAGCTGCCCTGGGCACAGCTGGGGACAGAGGAGCTGGGCCAGGTCCGGGACACAGCACAGGGACAGAGGCATCCACTCATTTTTTGGGGAGCAGCCGGACCTGGGGCTGAGCAGCGGAATCGGGAGCAGCTCCTGGCAGGGTGAGGGGTGCAAGGAATCTCCGTGGTTCCACACCAGAACCTCCAGAGCCTGGAATTTCCACCAGGATGCTCCCACAAGAGCTCCCACAAACCTGCCCTGAACATTCCCAACCGGAATTTCCACCACGAGGCTCTCTGCCCAAAACCTCTCCTGGCTTTTCCCTGGGCTTTGCCACGCTCCGGGGGCCGTGTCCGGCTGCTGCTCCCATTCCAGAGGCTGCAATCCCTGCAGCTGTCAATCAGGGCTGCTGCTGGCCTGAGCTGTCACGTCCGGCGCCGGGGCTGATTGACATCCCGGGTTTGTTATCTCCGAATGTGTCATCCCAGCCCGGCCTGACAGCTCAGCGCCGGGAGACTTCCAGCATCCATTTATGATGAGACGGCTGTGGAAAATCATTCCCCGGCTCATCCCGGGCGTCCCTGCCCGGCTGAGAGATGGGATCTGACAGGGACAGGGGGTGGAGGTGGGTGGGCTGCTGGTCTGAGGGATCCTGGAGGGTCGGCACATGGAAAAGGGGGAATTTCCATCCCTGTCCGAGCTCCTCGGAGGGGATTGGAGGCAGGAAGCAGAAAAAGGGAGGAAAATCCCTGCAGAGGAGCAGGAATAGCCATGGCTGGGTAAATTCCTGCAGGCTGGGAGAGCTGGGAAGGAGTTCTCCTGTTTGGGTTCCTTGTTTTCCATCCCTTGGGAAGTGTTCCCTGGTTTGCTGGCAGGGAATAAATGGATTTAGAGAGCACCCAGCCACCCCAAATCCCTGCAGGAGGGAGCTTCAGGGGCTCAGCACCCGCCAGGATCTGCTCCATCCCTTGGGAAGTGTTCCCTGGTTTGCTGGCAGGGAATAAATGGATTTGGAGAGCACCCAGCCACCCCAAATCCCTGCAGGAGGGAGTTTCAGGGGCTCAGTCCGAGCTCCTCGGAGGGAATTGGAAGCAGGAAGCAGAAAAAGGGAGGAAAATCCCTGCAGAGGAGCAGGAATAGCCATGGCTGGGCAAATTCCTGCAGGCTGGGAGAGCTGGGAAGGAGTTCTCCTGTTTGGGTTCCTTGTTTTCCAGCAGAATCATCCCGAATCCTCTGTGAGGAGAGGGGAAAGGAGGATGAGGAGTGACCTGCGCCAGCCCTGAGGAATCCGGGGTGAATTTGGGGTGAAAGTTCGGGGCCAGGGGCTGGATCAGTGGAATCCAGCTCAGGATATTCCATGATTCCACGGTTCTGGGAGCGAACCTTCACCGGGGGATTTTACCAGTGGCAGGAAGGAAGGAAAGAGACAGGAAAGAGGGAAGGAAAGGAGTGGGAAAGAAAGAGGAGAAGTGATGGGAAGGAAAGAAGAAAAGCAGTGGGAAAGAAGGCAGGAAAGCAATGGGAAAGAAGAAAAGCAGTGGGAAAGAGGGAAGGAAAGCAGTGGGAAAGAAAGAGGAAAAGTGATGGGAAAGAAAGAGGAAAAGTGACAGGAAAGAAGGAAGGAAAGCAATGGGAAAGAAGAAAAGCAATGGGAAAAAGAAGGAAAAGTGACGGGAAAGAAGGAAGGAAAACAATGGGAAAGAAAGAAAGAAGGAAAGCGGTGGGAAAGAAGAAAAGCAATGGGAAAAGAAGAGGAAAAGTGACAGGAAAGAAGGCAGGAAAGCAGTGGGAAAGAAAGAAAAACAATGGGGAAAAAAAAAGAGGAAAAGTGATGGGAAAGAAGGAAGGAAAACAGTGGGAAAGAAGGAAGGAAAACAATGGGAAAGAAGGAAGGAAAACAATGGGAAAGAAGGAAGGAAAGCAATGGGAAAGAAAGAGGAAAAGCAATGGGAAAAAAAGGAGGAAAAGTGATGGGAAAGAAGGAAGGAAAGCAGTGGGAAAGAAGGAAGGAAAGCAGTGGGAAAGAAGGAAGGAAAGCAGTGGGGAAGAAGGAAGGAAAACAATGGGAAAGAAGGAAGGAAAGCAGTGGGAAAGAAGGAAGGAAAGCAATGGGAAAGAAGGAAGGAAAGCAGTGGGGAAGAAGGAAGGAAAGCAGTGGGAAAGAAGGAAGGAAAGCAGTAGGAAGGCAGAAAAGCAGTGGGAGAGCAGGAAAAGCTCCCAAAGGACGCTCCTGTGCCTCTGCTCCCGCTCTGACCTCGTCCTTCCGGAATGTCTCTGAGAGGGGCCGGGGCCCTTCCCCCTCCCGCAGCATTCCCATCCTTGTGAGCTTCCAAGGGATTGTCCCCAGCTCCCCTTGGCGCTGCCCCCAGCCCCCCCAGCTCCTCCTCACGGACACTTTGCCCTTTCCCGTCCGTCGGAGTCGCTCCGAGGCAGCCGAATTCCCGCTGTTCCCGGCTGGGTCGCTGCCCTTTGCTCCCCGCTAAAAATAACCGGTGGTTGGATGTGTCTGAGCGCCTTTGGAGGTTAAATAAAGCTCCCCGTGGCCTCTCCCGGCCTTGGGTGCAGCTCTGCCTGCTCCTTCCCCCCAAAAACGGAGCTTCCTGCGCTCGGTGCTGGTGGAAAAGCGATTCCCAGCTGGATTTGGGGTGGGAAAAGCCGCGGAAAAAGCGATGTGTTAAAAAATCCACGTGGGTTTCTGGGTGTCTTGGGTGTCAGCGCTGCCTTTGCTCAGCACCTGGGGTTGTTCCACCTTCTCCCTCCTCCTTCTGGATGCTGGAGGATAAAAGGGGATCCCACAGAGCCCAGGAGCTCAGCGTTCCCCGCATCCCGCCCGTGCCAGGACACGGGGAGCTCCAGGAGAGGTGGAATAGGAACAGGGAGGGTGAAAACCGCCCCTATTCCCATGAAATCAGCGCCCCCCTGGCTTTATTCCATCGCTCCCTGAGAAATCCCACGGGGTCGGGGCTTTGTTTTGGGATTCCCGAGGAGAAAGGGGAGGTTTGGTGTCGTTTTTTTCGGCCTCCTCCCACGTGAGGGGACGGGGTTTAAATGGAATTACACCAAGGCCAAGGTCACAGCCCGAGCCTCCCTCTCCCGAGGGATCCTGTTTTGTCTTCCCAGGGAAAACCTGGGAACGGCCCCTGAGTGATTTATCTGCAGGTTTGGGGTTTCTGGATGTGTGAATAGCTTTAACAAACTCCAGAACCGGAGTTAAACCCAGCTCCTGCCGCTGCTGATGGATTTTGGTGCTTTTGCCCTCACCCCCGCAGCTCAGAGCTCCCTCCCCTGCTCCCGGTGCTCCCGGAGGATCCAGGGAATCCCAAACTCGGGATTTGCTGCTGCTTTAGCACCCAAACCCTGCCAAAAAACCCCGCTGGGGCTGCCCTGAGCTGAGCCTCCGCGGGTCCTCGGGGCTCTTTTCCATCTGCTCTGCTCCGTTTTTGTGGCTCAGCCTTGGGATCTTCCTCTCCTTCGGGAACGAGGTTGTTCCCAAAATATTTCCCTGGGAGAAGCTCTGCCGGTGCTGCAGGAGGGAGGGGAAAGGGCTGAGCTCGGCACGGGCAACACCTGGATCCAGATGTGAGGGGGGAATTGATCCAGATGTGAGGGATGGGTGCTCTCCCTGCTCATGGAGAATCCTTCCAATTCCGCGATTCCAGGATCGTCCAAAGAGCCAAAAAACCCCAATTTGCCCTCCCCATAATAAAGGATTTTTCACCCTTTCTAATCAGGGATTAACAGGGAATGGGCAGGCAGAGGTGAGGGGGATGCGGGGAGGAATAATTTTATTTATGGATTTTTTTTTTTTTTGGTATTAAACAGCAGGGTGGGGATTGGGAGAGAATCCCTGTGGAATCTGTTCCGTGTCCACACATTCCACGTTGATATTCCCACACCCCCCACAGACTTTGCCGTGGTCTCTCCAACGTGAGACAAGGGTGTGAAGTAGCTGGGTCCCTTCCAAATCAGGATTCCAGGATTCCAGGATTCCAGGTGCAACATTTGAGGAGCAGGCAGAAATTTTGCCATTTTTTCCCCCCAGTTTTTGGCCGCTCCGGTGAGATCCTCCCAGCAAAGAGGCACCTCCAGCTGATGGAGGTCAAAATTCCTAAAAAAACAAAGCTGGGAGCAGATTCCGATGTCTTTAAAACCTCCAAGGCCTCTGCCTGACCAAGGGCTGACACTTTTAATGCTGCTCTTAGCTTTAAAATCGATTTTTAGGGTAAAACTCATCCCTTTTTCAAGCCCTGGCAGCTTCGGCAGGGCCAAATCCCCAGGAAAAATGAAGGATTTTGACCCCACTCTGCTGTTTCACACCCCCGGCAAAAATCAACCCGGGAGCCCATTTTTTTTTTTTTTTAAATTTTTTTTTTCCAATTTTATTTCCTTTCCTGCCGGCTCCGGTTGCAGAAAGCTCACCTGAGCCGGGTCGGGGGCGCTGGGTTTGGTTTCCCGGTGATGGATGGGAGAATGGATGATTCTCCGCGGAATGGGAGAGGGAGATAGAGCAGGAATTCGGCGCCAAGAGCCCGGCTTTGAAAGGGCCGCATTCCAGCCCTGCCTAAGAGGGGCTAAATGGGAAGATCTGATTAAGCGTCTCAGTGCGGTGACCCTGACCTCAAAGAACGCGCCGAGAGAGGCTCGGGAGGAACTTCATTTCAATTAATCAGCTTAACAGCCCGAGCGAAGCTGCCTTGCGTCCATTGAGCCGCGCTCCCGCTCCTCCTCCTCCTCCTCCTCCTCCTCCTCCTCCTCCTCCTCCTCCTCCTCCTCCTCCTCCTCCTCCTCCTCCTCCTCCCAAAGCCCCGGGGCTCGGGGATGCCCTGATCCCCCTTGGAGCATCCAGGGACACAGCCCCACATCCGTGGCCCAGCCCTTTTCCGCCTCCCAAGGGAAAAAGGGAAATTTGGGAAGGCCGGGGGTGGATTTTCCCCCTTTTCCAGCCTCTCCTGCGCTTCCCGTGGCCCTCCCGGGCAGGGAATGGGAACAGCGAAGCAGCAGGGAAGGAGATGCGGCTGCTGTGAGGGAAGAGCCGTGGATAATCCCAGAAAGTGTCCCAGAACCATGGAATGGGTCGGGTAGAAAGGAGCCTGGAAGCTCCTTCTCCCAACCCCCTGCTCGGAGGGACAATGGGAAGCAGAAGGCAAAGGACAGGAGCTGGGAAAGGGGAAAAGGCTCATCCAGAACCTCCAGCGCTTTTCCGGGTGGTTTTTCCTTTTTTCCTGATGGAAAAGTAATTCCCAGCAGGCCCAGGAGCTGGGAAAGGGGGAAAAGGCTCATCCAGAACCTCCAGCGCTTTTCCGATTGGTTTTTCCTGATGGAAAAGTAATTCCCAGCAGGCCCAGGAGCTGGGAAAGGGGGAAAAGGCTCATCCAGAGCCTCCAGTGCTTTTCCGGGTGGTTTTTCCTTTTTTCCTGATGGAAAAGCAATTCCCAGCAGGCCCAGGAGCTGGGAAGGGCATTGCTTCCTGCCCGGAGCCTTTGGGGAGCCTCTCCTTGCTCCGGGCAGGATTTCTCGGGATGCCCGAGGGGGTCACGGCGCTGTGGAGACGCAGCTGAGCCCCGGCCGAACATTCCAGCGAGTTTTGTGCCTTGGAACTCCGTTCCCGGCCCCGTTCCGCTGGAAGTTGCTCGTTAACACCTCTCCCCACATCCTTTCCCATGGATCGAGGCGCAGCTCGGGGTGGGATGAGGAGGAATCGCCGCTTTTTCCCCCTCGCTGTCCCCTTCCCACCCCCCTTTTCCCGATCATTCCACGATTGCCCTGAATTCCCGAGCTGCCCGAATTCCACCGAGCCATTATCGCTCTGGCGGCCGCGTCCATCCCTTTGGACTTTTCCCTCTGGGAAGCCGCGCACTTTGCCCTTTTCCGCGCACCTTTAAAGGGATTAAGGGCAAATTCAGAACCCTCTGGAAAAGCGGCTGCGCCCGGAGCCTTTGGAACGCTGCTGTCCTTGGGGAAATAACCTGGGAGCGATGGATTGGGAAGCTCTGGCTGCACCCCAGGCGTGGAACAGAGCGGGTGAAGCCACCCGGAGCTCAGGAATCCTGGGATGGATTTCTGGGATTTCAATCCCGCAGCCCCTGAGGCCCCGGGCGGAGCAGGGGGGCAGAGGCGAGCACTCGCCCTGGCCCCGGGTGGCTCTCGGGGGGCTCTCGGGGGTCTCAGGGGGCTCTCAGGGCTCTCGGGGGTCTCTGGGGGGTGTCAAGGGGCTCTCGGGGGTCTCTCGGGGGCTCTCGGGGCTCTCGGGGAGCTCTCGGGGGTCTCTCGGGGCTCTCAGGGGGCTCTCGGGGGTCTCTCGGGGCTCTCAGGGGGCTCTCGGGGGTCTCTCGGGAGTCTCTCGAGGGTCTCTCGGGGGTCTCTCAGGGCTCTCGGGGGTCTCGGGGGTCCCTGGGGGGTCTCTCGGGGGTCTCTCAGGGCTCTCGGGGCTCTCAGGGGGCTCTCAGGGCTCTCGGGGGTCTCTCGGGGGTCTCTGGGGGAGCTCTCGGGGGTCTCTGGGGGGGTCTCTGGGGGCTGAGGCGAGGCCGTGCCGGAATTCCAGGGGCTGGAGCTCCGCGTTTGCCCCGCTGCCAGCGCTCAGAACCGAGCGGGTTCCGCTCTGCCCGCACTCGCAGCCTCGCTGCTGGCCCGGCTGCCTCCTGAAAAAAGGGAATTCTCCGGATCCCGGGGAGAGACGGGGCGGTGAGAGCCGGGCCGGGGCCGCGGGGCTGCCCCCAGGGAGGGATCGGGTTGCAGGCAGGCGACAGCGAGGCTTTTATCTGCTGCTGCGAGCCTCCTTCAGACGGCAGAGGAGGGGCAGGGCCCGGCCCTGGGGGATGGAGGAGGGCTGCTGCAACACGATTTTATGTCTGCGATTGCATAACAAAAAAAAAAACCCTCCTGGGAACCTTGGCGGTTCGGATGGATCCCTCCCTGCTGCTCGGGGTGATGGAGAGCTCTCAGAGCGATCGATGCGGAGGAATTGCTGGGCTGCAGCGGTACCAGGCTCCGAGCAGCCTGCGCTGCTTTATCGAGCCGCGCCTGAGCCATCAGGAAGCTGTAAAAAAAAAAAGAAAAGCCTCCAGGAGCCGATAATCTGCTTTTTATAACCCCCCCTCCATCGCACACACAGCCGCAGGTCGGGTTCTCACAGAAGCCGCAGCCGGGGTTGTTAAGAGGAGCAGAGCTTGAGAGATGGAATTGCAAAAAAAAAAATAATAAAAAAATGAAAAGATGATAAAAAAATCGCTGGGTTTGTGCCGTTGGATGCTCTGCAAACACCAGCTCGGTCCCTGAGCAGGGAAACGCTGCCGGTGGCAGCTCCCTGCCCACCCACCAGGACAATCCCGGGAAGTGTGGGGGGATCGGGATCGGGGAAATCAGGATCCCACAGACCCCCCCCTGCCAAGGTGGGAGACGCCTCAGGCACTCCCCACATCATCTCCTGCGGATTCCAGAGCGGCTCCACCTCCCAAATTTCGCCTTCCACCCCCCGAGCGTTCCCCCTTTTCACGGCCTTTTCTCCACAGCGCGGCCTTATTAATTGGCGACAATTGGGAGCGGTTCATTCTCCGTGTGCGAGAGGCTGCGATTTGCTTCCACTTGGCCACGATTCAAGTGCCGGGAGTGAGTCAGAATGGGTGGCAAAAACTGTCTTTTCCTCAGTTCTTCCCCCCCCCTCTCTCTCCTCTCCCTCCTCCTCCTCCCCGCCTCTCCCCGGCAAAGAAAAAGCCACAACCCCGAGTTATTCTCTTTTATGAGGTGGGCATTGTGAGGCCGGGCAATTGAATTTACAACAGCTTTGAGTATCAGAGTCTATCTTGGCCCTGTCAATGAGAGCGCCGGGGGAAGGAGAGGGAAAAAAAAAAACCCACAAAAAACAAAAAAACAAAAAAAAGACGCACATTAACCCTCAGCTCCGAGTTCCCAGGAGCTTCAATAGCGCTCCCAACTTCCCAAAGAGCCCGCTGCATACTCGATGAGACCCTTTATACCTTCTAATTACCCTCCTGACAATAGGGACAGACTCTCTCGCCGCTTTTTGGGGGCCCGCGAGTAACTTCTGGGCAAACTCACCCCCACCCCGGGAGAGGGGGCAAGGAGGGGAAGCCGCAGAGCAGCCGGAATTTGGGATTTTTGGGAGCAGGGAGCAAGGAGGGGAAGCCGCAGAGCAGCCGGAATTTGGGATTTTTGGGAGCAGGGAGCAAGGAGGGGAAGCCGCAGAGCAGCCGGAATTTGGGGATTTTTGGGAGCAGGGAGCAAGGAGGGGAAGCCGCAGAGCAGCCGGAAATTGGGATTTTTGGCAGCAGGGAGCAAGGAGGGGAAGCCGCAGAACAGCTGGAATTTGGGATTTTTGGGAGCAGGGAGCAAGGAGGGGAAGCCGCAGAGCAGCTGGAATTTGGGATTTTTGGGAGCAGGGAGCAAGGAGGGGAAGCTGCAGAGCAGCCGGAATTTGGGATTTTTGGGAGCAGGGAGCAGGCTCGAGGTGTTTCCTCAGCTTCCAGCAGCAGGGATTTTTTAGGAATCCTTCTTGTGCCTGCAAAATATCGAGGTATTTAACCCCCCCTCCCCCGGCCTCACCCCCATCACTTCCCCTCCAATTTCTCACCCAAATCCCTTCCAATTATCCTTAAATAAGGCCATAAAGTCCATTCCTATTTTTTTTTTTTTTTTTTGCTGGTCCTTGCCCACTCTCGAACAAAATGAAAAGGTGGGGAAAAAAAAAATTCTATTTCAAAGAGTTCCTTTATTGAAACACCTGCATAATTTTTTTTTTTCTCTTTTCGTTTTTGGAAGTCTTCGACACAGGCACGCACACACCCACAGACCAACGGGATACAAACAACTTTGGCATGATAACTTTTTGAATATTCCTTACAAAACTATTTCTCATTTATTCTCTTTCTTTTTTTTTTTTGTTCGTTTGTCTCGTTTCTTTAAAAAAAAAAAAAGTATCTCAAATAAAGGCATTTTTAAAGGAGTAAAAATACAAGTCGAGATCCCAACCTCAGAAAATAATAAATAGCACGCTCATAACGAGGTCCTTTTTTTTCTTCCTTTCTGCTTCAATCTCCTTTTAAAAAAACCCCAAAAACATCAACAGCGGCGCGGGGGGGGGGGGGGCTCCATACAACGGAACCAACCAGAGTTTTGATTTCGGAGAATTGGGGAGGAGAAACAACTTGAAGGAAGTCACCAGGGTCTCCAGACGGATTCACTGCGCTCTCCAAGGGGACTCCCGGCCTGCGACGCCGAGCCGATGCTGCCCCCAAATGATGTCAAACCTTGCACCGGCGACGCCGAGGGAGTGGCGGCCGCGTTCCCGGAGCCTCCTCCCGCGGCCAGCGGCGCGTTGGCGTTGGCATAGAGAGGAATAACCGGTCCGGAGCTGGCAGGGAACGCCGGGTTGGGGATGAGGAAGGCGAATTGGCCGTCGGTGGCCGGCACCAGTTGGAAACCGCCGTAGATTTTGGGCGACAGAGCTTCGGAAGGGTTCAGCTTGCAGGGCACGGGCACGGCTGCGGCTGCGGCCGGGGGCAGCTGGACGTGCAGCGGCTGCTGCGCCAGATGTGCGGGCTGGGCGGGCGCAGGAGGAGGAGGAGGAGGAGGAGGAGGAGGAGGAGGAGGGTAGTTCATGGCCACGATCTGGCCCAGGCACGCCGAGAGGTGGCTCAGGAGCCGCGTGCGCACGTCGGCGTTGACCCCTTCGCAGGTGGACAGGAACCGGGTCACCTCGTTCATGCACTCGTTGAAACCGGCCCGGTATTTGCCGAGGACCGTGGGGTCGGCGCTGAGCGCGGCTGAGGGGGGGCGAGGAGGGGGGTGGAAGGTCAGTGGTAGGTCCGGAGTAGCGGCCCCGGTCCGCTGCTCACAGCGCCCGGTCATCCGTCCCTAATCCCGGGGTTCCCGGTCATCCGTCCCTAATCCCGGGGTTCCCGGTCCCCAGTCCCCAATCCCGGCTGTGGAGCCCCGGTCCCCAGTCCCTAATCCCGGGGTTCCCGGTCCCCAGTCCCTAATCCCGGGGTTCCCGGTCCTCTGTCCCTAAGCCCGGGGTTCCCGGTCCTCTGTCCCTAATCCCGGGGTTCCCGGTCCTCTGTCCCTAAGCCCGGGGTTCCCGGTCCCCAGTCCCCAGTCCCGGCTGTGGAGCCCCGGTCCCCAGTCCCTAATCCCGGGGTTCCCGGTCCCCAGTCCCTAAACCCGGGGTTCCCGTCCCCAGTCCCCAATCCCGGGGTTCCCGGTCCCCAGTCCCCAATCCCGGCTGTGCAGCCCCGGTCCCGCTCCTCTGTCCCCAATCCCGGCTCTGGAGCCCCGGTCCCGCTCCTCTGTCCCCAATCCCGGCTCTGGAGCCCCGGTCCCGCTCCTCTGCCCCCAATCCCGGCTCTGGAGCCCCGGTCCCGCTCCTCTGCCCCCAATCCCGGCTCTGGAGCCCCGGTCCCGCTCCTCTGTCCCCAATCCCGGCTGTGGAGCCCCGGTCCCCAGTCCCCAATCCCGGCTCTGGAGCCCCGGTCCCGCTCCCCGGCCCCCGGTTCTCTGTAAGAAGCCCCATCCCGGTCCCTTGTGGCCAGCTCCCGTTCTCTCGCCCTCAGTCCCTGCTCCAGAGTCCGGTTCCCGGTGCCCTGCCTTCGGTGCGGATCCCCATCCCGGTCCTCTGTGCCCAGGTCCCGGTCCAGATCCCGATTCCCACCCGCAGTCCGGATGCAGATCCCTATCCGCGGTCCCCGGCTCCGGATCCCGATTCCCCATCGGCGGTCCCCTATCCCCGGCTCCCTGTACGGTTCCCGGTGCCCTGCGGCCATGCCCCGGGCACTCACCGGTCATCTGCGCCCGCTGCAGGTTCCGCAGGTGCTTCACGGTCATCTCCAGGATGTCCGCCTTCTCCAGCTTCGAGTGCCGAGAGCTCTGCGGGACGAGAGCGGATCAGGGGTCAGGGCTGCCCGGGACCGGGACCGGTATCCCCTGCAGTCCCCGGTATCCCCCGGTATCCCCCGGTATCCCCCCTCAGCCCCACTCACATCCTTCTTGAGCGCATCCAGGATGAGCGTCTTGAGCTGCCCCAGGCTCTCGTTGATGCGCGCCCGGCGCCGCTTCTCCATGATGGGCTTGGAGGACTGCGGGGAGAAGCGGAGCCGGTCAGCGCCTCCCGCACGGCCCCGGGGCCCCGCCAGCGCCGCGCCCACCCCGCCGCCGACCGGCACCGACCTCCGCACGGCCGCGGGCTTGCCGCCATCCAGCTCCGCCGCCGCCGCTGCTGCGCCCCGGCCGGCACCCTCCTCCTCCTCCTCCTCCTCCTCCTCCTCCTCCTCCTCCATTTACCTTCCGGTGCTCGCTGGCGCTCCGCGGCTTGTCCGGTGTGTGGCTGGCGCTGGCGGGCGCGCCGGCGATGGGCGACGCGGTGGGTTTCTCCATGCCCGTGTCGGCGGGCATGGCTGCTGCGCTTACGCTCCCGCTCCCGCTCCGGTTGTGTGCAGAGGAGTGAGGAGTGAAGGGGATGAGCGGAGCTGGCGACCGGGGAACCGGAGGGGGGGCGAGCGGAACGGGGCGGGCGCGGAGCGCGTGCGGCGGCGGGCGCGGGGCGCGTGTGGAGGCGACGGCGGCGGCGATGATGATGATGATGATGATGGCAGCGATGGCAGCAGCGGCAGCGGTGCCCCCCCCCGGGCCTGGCCCCGCGCCCCGGTTTTTATAGCCCCGGCGGCGGCGGCGGCGGCGATGGCGGCGCCCATTCCCTGTGAACCCGCCGCCGCCGCCGTTCCCACACTCGCGCGCAGCCAATCAGCGCCCGGCCCGCGCCCCGCGCCCCCGCGCGCCCCGCGCTCCCATTGGCCAGCGCCTCACCCCCCCGGGGAGGGAAGCCACGCCCCCCTCCCCTCACGGCGGGGCCACGTGGGGTGGGGAAGGGGAGGCGGGAGCGTGTGAGGGGAGAGCGCGGGCGGGGCTGGCCCCGGGCACCGCCGCGCTGGCCCCGCTCGCTGCCGCCCTCCCTCCCTTCCCTCCTTCCCTCCCTCCTTCCTTCCCTCCCTCCTTGTGACACCCGGCCCGGCGGCGGCGGCGGCGGCTGGCGCGGCACGCGAGGCCGCGGCCGGCGGGCAGCCAATGGGCGGGCGGTGCGGGCGCTCGCGCGGGCGCTCTGGCTTCCCATTGGCTGGCGGCGGCGCCGCTGTCAATCACGCCGCTTCTCTCCCCCCCCCCCACCCGCTTCCCCTCCATTCCCAATCCGCTCCCATTCCCCTTTTTCCCTCCCCGTTCCCATCCCTTCCTTTCCCCCTCCATCCCCTCCCCGTTTATCCCGTTGGAGCACGTGCCGGAGCGCTGCCGGCTCCCCCCGGCAGCCATGGGAAAACCCCGCCCCGCCGCACCGCCCGCGGGGCCGCCGCCTTCCCCCGCCGCCTCCCTGCCCGCTTCTCCCCCTTCCTCCGCTTCCACAGCTCCACACCCAGCCCCGGGATGCGAATCCCGGCCCCCGGCGCCGTGGGAAGCGGCATGCGGACGGCATCGGGGGAGCCCCATCGCCTTCTCGCATCCCCGGTGCTGCCCCGGTTCCTCCCGTGATTCCCCCCCCGGTTTATCCGGTCAGGAAGGGTCGGGACGCTCTGGAGGCTTCAGGGATTCCCATTCTGTCCCCATCGCACTCCTTTCTCCGCTCCCGCATCCCCTCGGGAAGGGGCAGAGCCCCCGGTGCCTCCTCTCATCCCCGGTGAGGCTCCGGTGCCCCGGGACCCCCCCGGTTTATCCGGTCAGGAAGGGTCGGGACGCTCTGGAGGCTTCAGGGATCCTCATTCTGTCCCCCCTCGCCCTCATTTCTCCCCTCCTGCATCCTCGGGAAGGGGCAGAGCCCCCGGTGCCTCCTCTCATCCCCGGGGAGGCTCCGGTGCCCCCCCGGTTTGTCCGGTCAGGAAGGGTCGGGACCCCCCCGGAGCCCTGAGGGACCCCCCTTTGTGTCCGCATCCCCCGGTGCGGATACCCCAAAATCCCTCCCGTGCCCCCTCCCCGGGGGAATTTGGCCTCTTGCCCCAATTTTGCCGCTTTTTTGGCTAAATTTTTGGGCTAAAACTGGCTCAGAGCCGGCTCTGTGCCTGTCAGCCCTGCGTGTCCCAAATCCTGGGGAGGGGATTTTTGGGAATCCCGAGCCCCTCGGGGGGTGATGTCGGTGCCCCTCGGGGCTCAGGGAGCTCCTGGCACCGCTCCCGCCCCGAAGTAAAATTCCTTTCATGTGGCACCGCCGTCATTCCGCAGCCCCCGAGCTCCCGGCGAATTTCGAACCCTGCTTTATTTAAAGATCTTTTTCGGGGCCCTCGTGTGAAACCTCGCTGCTGCAGGCTTTAATCTTTTAATAATCATAAATTGGGAATTAGCTCGGCAGCTGGGAAGCCGGGAGGGTTCCTCGGCTGGAAAAGCGCTGCTCCTTTTTTTCCTCCCCTTCCTCCTCCTCCTCCTCTTCCTCCTCCTTTTCCTTCCCCATCCCGGAGGATAAAAATTGTGAGGACTCTCAGGAAAACCCGTGCGGTTCCCTCGCTGGAATGTGAGGGTGACCCGGCTGAAGTTTGTGGGAATTTTTTGGGAGGAGAAGGGAAACTCCCAGGGAATTTAATCCCTGCTTTTGGCCCGGCTCCTGCTTCGCTTTTAACCTGCTCCAGTGAATAATTCCCGGTTTTCCTCCCCTGAGAGGAAAGGGAAGGGAGGGAGGGAGGGAGGGAGGGAGGGAGGAAGGAAGGAAGGAAGGAAGGAAGGAAGGAAGGAAGGAAGGAAGGAAGGAAGGAAGGAAGGAAGAGGAAGGAAGGAAGGAAGGAAGGAAGGAAGGAAGGAAGGAAGGAAGGAAGGAAGGAAGGAAGGTAGGTTTGGGAAAAAAAAGGGGAAAAGGGGAGAAAAAAGGAGAAAAAAAAGGAGAAAAAAATGATGAAAAAAAGGAGAAAAAAGGAGAAAAAAAAAATGAGAAAAAAGGAGAAAAAAAAAGAGAAAAAAAGACGGGAAAAAAAAGGGAATAAAACCACTTGGAAGTATTCCCATTCTCGCGGCTGATCAGATCCCGGGCCTTTCATCTCCGGAGCAATTTCAGGAGCTTTGCCACATCCCGGCTGCCGAGAGCACCCAGCGCTGGAGGAAGCAGCTTCATCCTCCCGCAGACATCAAAGGCTCCAGGAGAATTCATTTATTCCAGGAGCCTTTTCCTCTCTCTCCCCGTGGCGCACGTGACCACAGGAACAGCGATTCCGGGCTGAATTATGATTTTTTTTTTTTTGCTGTGTGGGAGGTGTTTTTACTTAGGGGCAACAAAGTGAAAAAAGGTGCGGGTTGGGTCCCTGGGGAAGAATAAATGTTATTAAAAGGGCGTTTTGAGTGTCACTGCAAAGGCTCCGGGCTCGGTTTCCTCCTGAGAGCAATAAACTGAGAGCAGAACAACAGCCCCTTGTGCAATCTCCCTGAAAAAAATGAGGGAGGCTGTAAAAAAACCCTGGGAGGAAATAAGTCATCATCGTCATCATCATAATAAAAATAAAAATAAAAATAAAAATAAAAATAAAAATAAAAATAAAAATAAAAATAAAAATAAAAATAAAAATAAAAATAAAAATAAAAACAAAAACAAAAAAACCCCGTCCCTCTCTCAGCAGCTCATTCTGCACGCCTCAATTACATAATTACGCTGAAAAAAAATTAAAAATAAAATGTCGACAATGGCGAATTTCAGCAGGATCCAGCCCCGGTGAGCGGCGCGATTCCCAGGCCGGGGGCTGCGCTCGTCTCCAGAGGGAATTCCCTGGGATAAATCGGGAATCGCCGCCTCTCTGAACTCCTGACACCGCTCCCAGCCCTGCTCCTCCTCCTCCCAGCATCTTCAGCTTCCAGAGCTCGGTGAAACCTGGGGAAAACCTCATTTCCTTCAACTCAGATAAAACCGGAATTCTGCCCTCCCCCAGGCCTGGAATTTTGGTGGTTTTTTCTGGTTTTTTCCCACATTTGGCTCCTCCCGGGGACATTTCCCATCCTGGGGGGTTTTGGGCCCTTTTTGGGGCGATGGAAGCCGCAGGATGGGGTCGGGATGGGGGTACCCTGGAACCCTCCGCTGTGGCTGCCCAAAATTCCCACTCCTGCGGCAGGAAAATCCCCCCTGAGCCCAAAAAGAGCCCAGAAAGAGCCCAGAAAGAGCCCAAAAAGAGCCCAGAAAGAGCCCAAAAAGAGCCAAAAAAGAGCCCAGAAAGAGCCCAAAAAGAGCCAAAAAATTCTCCGTTTGCAGCCTGGTGGGAAAAGATCCAGGGGGACGCGCCGAATCCCCGGGAATTTTGCAGGATATCGGGAAAACTTTGGGATATCAGGCTGAGCAAAGTCTCCCCTCTCCAAAGTTTTTCTCCCTCCAAGCAGCTTCTGCCCAGCCCAGCCCAGCAAAGCCCAGCCCAGCAAAGCCCAGCCCGTATTTTACACCTCTTTTACATCTCTTTCCCCCTCCCTGCGAGGTCCCCGGGAGATGCCAAGGGAACAAAAACCGGGAATTGGCAAATCCTGGAATGGCAGCTTGGGACCTCATCCCTCCCCTGGCGTTTTTCCCGCTGCGTTTATCCCCTGGGAGCTGAAATCGCGATTATTTTCACCCTCCTCTCCTGCGGCTCCTCACGCTGCTGCTCTGCCCTGGGATAATTCGGGTTTTCCAGTTTGCGCCGGGAAGTGAAAGCCTTTAAACAGCCTCTGGATGGAGAGCTGGGATTTTTCCTTCTTAGGGCTGACGTGCCAAAGTCCCTGCGATGCCTCTCTGGGCCTGGCCTATATATTTAATCTTGATCCTTAAAAAAAAAAAAAAAACAAAACCAAAAAACCCCTCGTGTTCATTTTTAAATAAAAACGGCTTAAAAGCTTTGCGTTCTGGTGGTGTGAGAGGGGTTATTCCCTGCTCCCTTTGATCCCTAAACCCGATTTTATTGCGCCCAGCCCGCTGGAAATTTGGGAAAGCGGCCCAAAAACTTTGGAGCTGAGGGGGGAAGAAAAGTCTCGGGGGGAAGAAAAGTCTCGGGGGGAAGAAAAGTCTCGGGGGGGATCGGGGGGGGTTTTGTCGCTGTCCCTTTGCCCCTCCCCGGGGCAGCTGGGGCTGCTCAGCCTCTCTCCAGCGCTGTTTTCCCGGGGATTGGGCGCTAATCCCGGGATGGATCCCACCCGATCCATCCATCCATCCATCGCTCCGGGATGTATCCTCGGGGAATGAAGACATCCAGGGCTGGCAGCTTGCGAGGAGCTCCTTTCGCGGCCCATCATGGGCAACAAATTACAGCTCAAACCCCCCCCGAGCTCAAATCCCCCATCCCAAAGCTCCCGGCGCCTCCTTTGTCCCCGCCGAGCTCCCGGCGCTAATCAGATGAAATTAATTAGCGGCGTCGCGTCAGAGCCAAAATTCCCCCACTCTTAACCGAGCCAGGAAGGGGTTTTGGGGGAACTCGGGGTGGTTTTTGTGTGTCCTGGCCCGTTCCTGCTCTGCTCTGCCTCTCCCGGCCCTCCAAGGCCCCTTGGAGCCGCTTCCAGCAGCATCAGGGAAAATCCACAAATTCCGGCTCCATTTCCCAGGATCTGGATATTTCCAGGTGCCTCCACAAAGCTCCGGAGCCGAGGCCGCGTCTCAGGAGCCAGAGGCTCTTCCATCTTTTATTTAGCTCGGATTTTGGTGAAAAATTTTAGTGGGAAGGGCTGAAAACCCTGGAAATGGGCAGTGGGGGAGCCCCCATCCCTGGAATTGTTTGGGGAATGGGATTTGAGGGCAGCCTGGTGCTGCTGGGTCGGTGCCTTGAGGCCTTGAGGCCTTCCCCAACCTTTAAAATTCCACGATTTCCCTCATTCCATGGATCCACAACCCCCCACACCTGGTTCCTGGGTTTCACTCCGGGTTCCAGGCTGGGCTCCGGCACCGAGGAGCAAAATCCCAGCGAAGCCAGGAGCTGCCGGGGGGGTTCCTCCAGCTGAAAGCCGAGATGTTTCCAAGAAAATTCCTGTCTGCGCTAATTAACTCCTCTTCATCCCGCCCACGGCTGCTGAGGACATCCTTTGGAGGGCTGCGAACGCAGCGATGGCAACGCCGCCGCAGGGATCTCACCCCGTTAGAAATTGAGATTTTTTTGTTGTTGTTTTGGTTTTTTTGGGGGGGGGTTTTTTTGCTCTTTTTCACGCGGAAGCAAATGGGCTTTAATTTCTTTTCTCCCCTCCTTTCCTCCTTCCCCGCCCTTGGATATTTTCCCGAAAGGAAATTGCGGCGGCGGCGCAAACAAAACCCCCTTTTTTTTTTCTTTTTCTTTTTTTTCTTTTTTTTTTTTGAAGGTTTTTCACCCCGGTTTTTGTCTCTCCTCGGCTGCTGAGAGCTGAGGAGGAG
Source organism: Monarcha castaneiventris obscurior (assembly GCA_026261815.1). Lineage (NCBI taxonomy): Eukaryota > Metazoa > Chordata > Aves > Passeriformes > Monarchidae > Monarcha > Monarcha castaneiventris. Next base: position 1,761,252 of record JAMPIT010000002.1, on the reverse strand, counting down.
CCGCCACAGAATAACCCAGCTGATTGAGACAGATGTTCCCTTCTTCTTCGAGTGCCAAAAACTCTGCCCGAGCATGGATTTGCTGACTTGCCCTTCCCTGGGAAACATCTTGAAAAGGCGGCGGGGATGAAAGGAGGGAGCGGGGCCCGGATTTGCCACAGCCCCAGCGCCACCTCCTCCCACCCCGGGGTCCCTTTCAGTGGGTCCTGATGGTTTGGGGACAAAAAAAAAAAAGGGGTTGAGTGGCAGGAGGCAGAAAAAAATCAATTCCTGCAGTGGGAGGTGGCGGCTTGGGGCAAAAAATCTCCGGCCACGCCTGGCACTGAAAATGCTGGGATTTATTCAAGGAGTTAAATCTGAGTGTGCCTCCTGCTGCAGAGCCCCAAAATATCTCCTGGGAGCTGCTGCTGGTGGTGGGGATGGGGTTTTGTGGGTGGGTGTTGGGTTTTTGAGGATTTTTGAGGATTTTTGAGTGGATAAAAATCCCACAAGTGGACAGGGGGGTGAAGGTGCCGTTCCTGTGCCTGGCCCTGCACGGCCCCAAATTCCCGAGGGATTCCCGAGGGATTCCCGAGGGATTTGTCCTCTCCTGGGTGAGCTCCTGCTGCTTCTCCCCACCTCGGATGGGCGCTGCTGCTTCCAGAGTTTGGGAGAGCCCAGATTTTAGCTGGCAGTGAGGGGATGGTGCTTCCTAAGGGATGCAGCAACCCAAAAAATCTCATGGGAATCCTTTTATCCCTCAGGTTTCTCCAAAAACAGGTAAATCCCATCCTCCTCTGCCACCCAAACCCCCTCCTCTTCCATCCACAACATTCCCAGCCCTTTCCCTTCGAGTTTCCCTGAATCCCACAAAGTGTCCCTTCCCATACTTGGGGGAAAAGGATGGAAGGGGAAGAAAAAGCCGTTTTTCACCGCTTTTTGCTTTTCTTCCCCCAGATCTGCCATTTTGCCATCTGCAGGCGAGCGTGCTCCCCCTCAATGGGGTTTGTTTGACTTCCCTGCTAAAAGGATCCCGGGTTTTTTGTCGAGTTTGGGTTGTTTTTTTTTATTTTTCCAGGCCCTGTCCTCAGCTTTTTTTTTTTTTCCCCCCTCCCCGCCTCATTCCTTTTCACCGGGGCTGTTGATGAGCTCGGCCTAATCAGATTAACTCAACCCAGACACAGCAGCGGCAGTTTATTCTCTTTTTAAAAAAGGGACTCCAGGGCTTCCTACAAACTTTTTGTAAACTCTTCATCTCCGGCTCGGCTCCTTTGTGAGCGGGATCCAACGGGGCCTTTGAGAGCCCCACACTCGCAGCTCTTAGAATGGGTCACTAATCCAAAAGAGGGGAGAAATTCCTTTAAATCTGAGCCGAGGCACGGGGGGAACCCGCGGGAAGCAGGGATGGGATTCCCAAAGAGCCAGGTTTCATTCCAGGCCGAAAAAATTTGATATTTTGGGGAAAACTCGGCTTGTTTAGGAGGCAGCTGATTTTACCTGGAGCTCTCCAGCTGCTGGGGCACGCTTTGGGATCTGCCCTTTGCCCAGCTCACCCTTCCCATCAAACAAACCTCGGGAGAATCGAGGAAAACAAAGCAGCAGCTCCGGGGTTGGTTTTGAGAGTTCTGGGTCTTTACGGGATTGGTTTTGAGAGTTCTGGGTTTTCACAGGTTTGGTTTTGAGAGTTCTGGGTTTTCACAGGTTTGGTTTTGAGAGTTCTGGGTCTTTATGGGATTGGTTTTGAGAGTTCTGGGTCTTTATGGGATTGGTTTTGAGAGTTCTGGGTTTTCACAGGTTTGGTTTTGAGAGTTCTGGGTTTTCACAGGATTGGTTTGAGAGTTCTGGGTCTTTATGGGGTTGATTTTGAGAGTTCTGGGTTTTCACAGGGCTGAGTTTGAGAGTTCTGGGTCTTCACGGGATTGGTTTTGAGAGTTCTGGGTTTTCACAGGTTTGGTTTTGAGAGTTCTGGGTCTTCACGGGATTGGTTTTGAGAGTTCTGGGTTTTCACGGGGTTGATTTTGAGAGTTCTGGGTCTCCAGGTCGCTTTTTTGGGGGGCAGGCACCAGGAAAAAAAATCTGTTTGGGACCTTCCTGCGCCGGAATTCCTGATCCCCGTCCAGAATCACGGAATTGTGGAGGTTGGAAAAGATTTCTGAGGTGGCTGAGTCCAAGCTTTGTGCCCGGTTTTGTCCCCACCTCGTCACCAGCCCCACCCGCTCCTTGCTGGGACACCTCCAGGGATGGGGATTCCAGGCCTCCTTGGGCAGCACATTCCAAGCTTGAGCAGCCTTTCCATGATGGAAATTCCTTTTCTTTTCATCATGGAATTCTGTGGCCGGCCTGAACCTCCCCTGGAGCAGCCCGGGGCCGTTTCCCCTCATCCTGTCACCAAAATAAAGATGAGGGCTCCTCGCTGGGAGGTGTTTGGGGATGGATCCTGGAACAACCTGGGGCAGCGGGAATTCTCCCTGCCCGGGTGCAATGGGAAGAGCTTTAAGATCCCTTCCAACCCCAACCATTCCATGATTCCATGAGCTCCCACGCCCTCTCTTTCCCATTTCTCCTCGTGTAAAAATCCTGCACCATCACACCTTTGAAGCTCCTTCTGTTTGCGTCGCTCCAAAACTTTTTCCTCCCGGGATTTTCCCCTCCCGTGACTTGGTGATTGGCACCTCCTCATTGTGGGGAGGATTTCATGAGGATTTCATGGCGTTCACGGCACTTTCCACCTCTTTAGAGGCAGATTAACGCCGCGACTTCATCCCCCTTGCCATTGTCCCCCCTCGGCTCCGAGTCACTCGGGGAGCTTTGATAAAACTTGCCCCGGTCAGAGCCGAGCAAAGGAGACCCCACAAAGAGCGCAGCAACTCCCTGGAAAAATAAATTTAAAAAAAAAAAAAACCCAAAAAATCCCCATTGTCTCCCGGGAAAAGGGTGGTCATTTATTACGGTACCAGCTTCATCTGAAAAAAATTCAATGGGGTGGCAAAATGAGTTGTCTGAGCCCTGTCCCTCCCTCGCTCGGGGGTTTTTTGCTGCTCAGAGCCTCGCAGGGACAATGGCCCAGCCCTCTGCTTCTCCTGGAGATTTTTTTCCATCCTCGGGAGGGAACCTGAGTGCTCCAACGATCCTCTGAGCAGGGAAAAATGTGAATTTTTGTTCCCGTTCCTCCTCCTGAAGGCACGGTGCTGGGAGATGAAACGGGAAGAATCGAGAGGAGGGTTTGGGTTTTGAAGCAGAACTCAGTGAATTGTCCCCAAACTGAGCGTGGCGGTGGTGGCTCTAAGGGACGTTGGGAAGGGCGGGGAGAAGGAAAATGGACACGTCCAGAGAGAAAGCGGCTAAAAATCCCAGAAAATTCAATCCCTGAGGTCCCAACGGAGCCCCGTGGTCACCCCCGGGTGCCACTGCCAGGGATGGAGATTCCCAGTTCCCTGAGCAGCCTGAAAAGGGAATTTTTCCCATTGTGGAGGGGCTTTTCTCGGGAAATCTCAACCAGAGCCCCTCTGGAGAGCTCCGGGGCCACGCGGCCAGCTCGAGGGAATGTGGAATTCTCCACTTTTCCGGGTTTTTCCCGAGTGTCCCAGCAGCTGTCGGGTCAATCCAGAGGTTCCCTGTTCTCCCCATTCCTAGGCTGGGATGTGATCCTGGATCCACAGCCGGGTTCTTACCCCCAGGATTTAGCAACTGGAAACCTTTGGTTAAAAAAAAACCAAAACAGAACAAAACAAAACCAAAAAAAGTCCAAAAAAAACCCCCCAAAAACCAAACAAAAAACCAAAAACAACAACAAAAAACACCCAAGGGGAGAAAGGGAATCGGGGCTTGGGAAAGCCAGGATTTGTCCCGACCTCATTATGCGCTAATTGGGATTTTAACGAGGGATGCCCAGCCCCGAGCAGGTGGCCGGTGGCAGCGTGGCCGTGGCCGAGGAGCGAGTGGCGACCTCGGGAGAGCGCTGGGAGCCGGCTCCTGCCGCTGCCTGCCCGTCTGGCGCCCCATGAATAATTAATCCGTTAATGAGACACCTCTCCGCCGCGCCTTCCGCACGGGGAGAGCTCGGGATTGAACCTGGAGCGGGGCAAAAACCGGGAGCTGGGTCCGGGGCGGGGAGAGCTGGGGATGGGAAGAGCGTGGGGAGTTTTGGGGAGTGCTTTGGGGTGAAACGCTGGAGGTGTGGTGTGGATGGATATTTGGGATCGGGATGTATGGAAAGGCTGATCCTGGGCCATGGAGATGCTCACGGAGCTGGGAGGGAAATGCAGGGAATGCAGCAGGAGCTGGGTTGGGAATGCAGCAGGAGCTGGGTTGGGGAATGGTGCAGAAGGTGGAAGGGAAATGCAGCAGGAGCTGGGTTGGGAATGCAGCAGGAGCTGGAAGGGAAATGCAGCAGGAGCTGGGTTGGGGATGCAGCAGGAGCTGGGTTGGGGATGCAGCAGGAGCTGGGTTGGGGATGCAGCAGGAGCTGGAAGGGGAATGGAGCAGGAGCTGGAAGGGAAATGCAGCAGGAGCTGGGTTGGGAATGCAGCAGGAGCTGGGTTGGGGAATGGTGCAGAAGGTGGAAGGGAAAAGCAGCAGGAGCTGGGAAGGGAAATGCAGCAAGAGCCGGGTTGGGAATGCAGCAGGAGATGGGAAGGAAAAGCAGCAGGAGCTGGGTTGGGAATGCAGCAGGAACTGGGAACGAAATGCAGGGAATGCAGCAGGAGTTGGGAAGGAAATGGGGCAGGAGCTGGGAAGGAAATGCAGGGAATGCAGCAGCCAAGCCTGGAGATCTCCTGAGCCGAGCCTGGAGATCTCCTGAGCCAAGCCCGGGGATCTCTGGAGCCGAGCCTGGAGCTGAGCAAACCCCACACCCCCAACCCCTCTGGACCCCACAGGATCCCCCATTCCCGCCTTCCTTCCCCGCAATTCCATGGCCAAACTGAAAACATCTCCACATTTGGGGAGCCGCCCCGGTTTTGTGGCCACTCCCTGGGGGCCAGCGGTGGCCCCTGGCTGCCCCTGGGCTCCGGGCGGGTTCCTGGCACCTTGGGCTGAGAAAAAGGCGCTGGAGGATCCTTAATCCCCTCAGGCTCCGGCAGCGGCGCTTCCCGGCGGATAATTCCAGCCCAGTGACAGACCCAGTGAGTGGAAATTGATGAATGTAATTAAAATCCCGAGAGGGGGAGAGCGAGGGAGGCACAGAGGGGGCAGAGGAGGGAGGAGAAGCCAGGAGGAAGCGAGGGAAGTGTTGGGATGGGGACCCTGGGCTGGTTTAATTAGTGAATAAATTAAAAAAAAAAAAAAGTCTAGGAGTTTATTATCGATCGATTCTTGTGATTTCCTCTCCTCGGCTCGCCTCGAAGGATTAAATAAAATCGTGGATTTCGAGCCTGAAGGACAAACGGAACCAGCAGCTCTGAGCTGATGTGGGAGCCCGGGCTGGCTCTGACCCTTCCCACCACAAAATCCCGGGAATGCCCAAGGAAGGGCTCCAAAAGCTGCCTCAGCCTCCCGGGGATGGGAACTGACCAGGTTCTCCCTCTGCTTTCCTCTCTAAAATCCCTTTTTCCCCCCTTTTTGGATACCTTTTATTGACCTTTTCCCTTTGGGGAGATCCAGAGAGGTGGGCGAGGGTTTCGTGTTGGCTTTGCCCTGGGTGAGGCTCAAATAATAATAATAATAATGGAATTCCAGGGAATGGGGCTGGGCTGGGAATTCCAAGGGGGATGAAGCATCTCGGTGCTCCCACCTTGGTGCTTCCCAACCACCTCCAGCAGGGTTTGGGGGCTCAGGGAACGCCAGATTCCCTAGGGAAGGAGGGAAAAGGAGAGGGAAAGGTTTTGTGTCCTCGCCTTGAGGGGACCTCTGGCCACCCCATGGATTAGGTCCAGGATTCGCTCCCCACTCCCACTTTTGTCCCTCCCTCAGGATCTCCAGAGCGGGATTTTATCCCCATCCCCCCTCTCTCCACGCTGGGGACGGATGGGAAATGCGAGGAATGCTCAGATTTTACTCATTAAGCCCAACCTCCCGCTGGCCCGGGTTTCAAACAACCTGCAGGGGCTTCCCTTGATCGCTGCTGGATGAGTGGCAGCCGTGGGCCAGGGCAGGCACCGAGCTGCCTCCCATTCCCGGCCTTCCTCATCCTCAGGGATTCGCCGGGATCGGCTCCCCCCGGGCTCCTGCCTCTGCCAGGGGCCGGCTCCGAGCTCCCCGTGGGCTCCCTCAGCTCCAGCTCGGCTCCTTCCTGCTCCCCTTTGGCTTCCTCAGGGCTCTGGGATGGGGAGATGAGCACCCAAGGGATCAGGAAGGAGATTGGGGCCTTGTTTGGGCACCCAAGGGATCAGGGAAGGGAATGGGGCCCTGTTCGGGCACCCAAGGGATCGGGACGGAGATTGGGGCCTTGTTTGGATATCCCAAGGGATCAGGGAAGGGGAATGGTGCCCTGTTTGGGCACCCAAGGGATTGGGACCTTGTTTAGATACCCCGGAGATCAGGGAAGGGAATGGGGCCTTCTTTGAGCATTCCAGAGATCAGGAAGGAGACTGGGGCCTTGTTTGGATATCCCAAAGATCAGGAGGGCCTTGTTTAGGCACCCAAGGGATCAGGGAAGGGAATGGGGCCTTGTTTGGGCACCCCAAAGATCAGGAGGGCCTTGTTTGAGCAGCCAAGGGATCAGGGAAGGGAATGGGGCCTTGTTTGAGCATTCCAGAGGTCAGGAAGGAGACTGGGGCCTTGTCTGGGCAGCCCAAAGATCAGGGAGGCGAATGGGCCCTTGTTTGGGCACCCAAGGGATCGGGAAGGAGATTGGGACCTTGTTTGAGCATTCCAGAGATCCAGGAGGGCAGTGGGGCCCTGTTTGGGCACCCCAAAGATTAGGGAAGGCAGCGGGGATTTTCTTGGAAGCGCTTCCCTGACGGGAAGGAGCTGGCGTTCCATGAAAGCGCTCCAGCCCCTTCCATTTAAGTTTCTACTGGATTCCCTTTGATGCTTTTGTTCTCTGGGAGCACCGGGAGCTGCTCCACCTCTCCCGGGGCTGCCCCACTTTGATCTCCCGGGGCCTCCTGCCCCTCCCCGGGCACTGGGAATGAGGAATCCGGGCACGGAATCCCCTGGCCGGGCACTGGGAATGAGGAATCCGGGCACTGGGAATGAGGGATCTGGGCACTGGGAATGAGGAATCCCAGCACTGGGAATGAGGGATCTGGGCACTGGGAATGAGGGATCCGGGCACTGGGAATGAGGGATCTGGGCAATGGGAGTGAGGAATCCGGGCACTGGGAATGAGGAATGCGGGCACTGGGAATGAGGGATCCGGGCACTGGGAATGAGGAATGCGGGCACTGGGAATGAGGGATCCGGGCACGGCATCCCTGGTTCCATCGGTCGGAACGTCTGGAATCTTGGCAGAGCGAATGTGGGGAGGGGAGCAGAGAGAAGGTGGAAATTCCCAGCCGCACATTTCCAAAAAAAATGAATTTCCTGCTAAAAAAAACCAGCGGGAGAAGCTCCCAGGATGCCGAGAGGAGCTGGGAGCTCATTCCAGGGGATCCCAGCCAGGACCTGCACCTCGTTCATCTCCTTTTATTGCCCTCTCCCTCTCCTCGCTGGGCTTGGATGCAATTCCCGATATCCCCTCTGGAAAGAGACGTTTTCCAGGCCTTCCCGAGGGCTCCTGGCCACATAAACGGGCAGGAGAAGGATTTTGGGATCAGGGCAGTGATGGAAGTGTTTTCCCCATCAGAACTCCCCTCAGGGTTGGGATCCCAACCCAGATTTTTTGGAATTGCACCTTGGCACCTGTGGCTCTGCTCAGCCCCGAGGAAGAGCTGGAGTTTGGGTGAGAAAAATCAGGATTTTCTCCCGTTTCCAGGATATTTTTGTCCTTGCAGCTTTCACCCCGAGCTGGGGAGAGGCAGTGCTGGGAATAGCCTGTCCCAAAATCCCCTTCCCAGTGGGATCCAGAGTCCAGCACAGAGGCAGAACTCCAGAAAAATCCCTGGCACTGCTGAGTGCAGGAGTGGCTTATCCCAGAGGCTGGAAGGACTGGGATAAGGGGATAATCCCAGTCCCATCCCGGGGGGGCAGCAGGTGGGGTGTGACATCTTTGGGGCTAATCCCTTGTCCCTATTTTCCTCTCAGCATGGCAAAGCAAATCACCCCCTTTAATCCCATTTTCCAGCTCCTGCTCCAGAGGGGGCCCAGCCCCGGGTGAGGAGGCCTTGGCTCGGGGGATCCCCTGACCCTAAAGAGGGGATTTTTTTCCCAAGTAGGGGCTGGTGACAACCCCTGGGGCCACGGAGTGACCACGGGGCAGGGAGGGGACACCCCAGGGACGGGGGAAAAGCAGCCCGGGGTCCTCCTTGGTGTCTGTGGCTGGATTTTGGCTCACCCAACCAGAATTTTAGCAGTGACAGAGGATGGATTTTGGCTCACCCAACCAGAATTTTAGCACCGACAGAGGCTGGATTTTGGCTCACCCAACCAGAATTTTAGCACCGACAGAGGCTGGATTTTGGCTCACCCAACCAGAATTTTAGCACTAACAGAGGATAGGTTTTGTCTCACCCAACCAGAATTTTAGCACCAACAGAAGCTGGATTTTGGCTCACCCAACCAGAATTTTAGCACCGACGGCGGCTCCTGCACCTCTCACCCTCCCTTCTCCCTGATCCCAGCAGAGCCAGGATCCCAAAAACCGCTGCCAGCACAAGGGAGGGGAGAAAAAATAGGACCTTGGGCATCTTTTCCCAGCTCTCCCCTCCCACGTCCTTATCCCGGCTAACCCCTGGTGACCCCAGAGCATCTCCCTCCCTCCTTCCCTCCCTCCCCATCCCCCTGGGAATCCTCCCCTCCCTCTCCAGCCCCAGCTCCTCCGCCCGGCAGCAGCTCCAGACTCAATTTCGCGGCCACACGCCGAGCAAATCATCCCTCGCCGCCTGCCCCCGGCCCCGCCGGCTCTGGAGGAGACAGCCCGGCGCTGTCCCCGGGGCAGGGCAGGGAGGCTCCGGGCCCCGCGGGGGTTTGAGGAGGGAGCAGCCCCGGGGTTCCGCAGCCTCCGAGCCCCGCAGGGAGCTGCCGCGGGGCTGCGGGAGGTGGGCGGGATGGGATTTGCACGATCCGGAGCCGGCGGAGGCGTGGGAGGCATCGGCCGGGATGGTTAATGCGGGGGGAGGCGGAGAGAGCCCAGGCGGGGAGAGGGAGGGAGGGAGGGAGGTGGAGAGAGGAAGGATGGAGGGAGGGAGGGAGGGGAGGGAGGGAGGGGATTGAGAGAGGAAGGGATGGAGGGAGGGAGGGAGGGAGGTAGGAGGGATGGAGGGATGGAGGGAGGGAGGGAGGGATTGAGGGATGGAGGGAGGGAGGGATTGAGAGAGGGAGGGATGGAGAGAGGAAGGGATGGAGGGAGGGAGGGAGGGAGGGAGGGAGGGAGTGATGGAGGGATGGATGGACAGAGGGAGGGATGGAGGGATGGAGGGAGGGACGGAGGGATGGACGGATGGATGGATGGATGGATGGATGGATGGATGGATGGATGGATGGATGATGGATGGATGATGGATGGAGGGATGGATGGATGGATGGATGGATGGATGGATGGATGGACGGAGGGATGGATGGATGGATGGATGGACGGAGGGATGGATGGATGGATGGATGGACGGAGGGATGGATGGATGGATGGATGGATGGATGGATGGATGGATGGATGGATGGATGGATGGATGGATGGATGGATGGATGGATGGATGGATGGATGGAGGGAGGGATGGCAGAGGCAGCGGCAGTGACAGCCAGGACCCGCCTGCCCCTCACGGAGCCATCCCGGAGCCTTCCCGGAGCTGTCCCGGAGCCATCTCGGAGCCTTCCCGGAGCCATCCCAGACCCGTCCCGGAGCCATCCCGGAGCCGCTCCCACAGCTCGGCCGGGCTGCGAGTGCCCCCGCGTGGTGCCGGGTTCGGGAAAAGGGATGGGGATGGGATGGGGATGGAAGTTTGGGAATCTCCGCTCCGTTAACGGATCCGCGATTCCCGCCTCAGGATCCATCCACAGCCTCTGGAGACTCCCCCCGTTTTCAGGAATCTGATCAAAACCCACCCAAGCCGCTCAAATCGACTCGGTGGCACCTGGGGGGGATCCAGAGAGGGGGAAAAAAAGCTCAGTAAATGACACTTAATTAATATTTAATTAACGCAATTGATGGCTTTCCGTGCTCCCAGGCAGCGCCCTGGATCTGCCCCCACGCCGGAAGCAGAACTCGTGGAAATCCGGGAACCTTTCTGTGTTTTCCAGCAGGGATGGATCCCCTTTTTCACCTTTCCCGTGGGATGTGAATCCTGGGATGGTGGGAGCTGTTCCCTGCCCACACGAGGAGGTTTGAGGTCCCTTCCCACCCAAACCCATCTGGGATCCTAAGATTTGATAATCCATGGGCTCCTGGAAGCCTGGGATTTTCCTGCACATCCAGAGGCCGGGAGAGAGGGGATTTGCATGGGTGGAGTGAGAAATCCTGACACCAAATCCTGGGACACTCCCGGTGCCGGCTGTGACAATTCCTGGTGGAATTCTGGCTTCCTTCTGGCTCCTCATCCCCCCCAAAAAAAACCCCATGGATCACAGACACGGTCTGACCTATGGAAATTTCAACAACTGGGAATATTCTTATGGAATTTATAGAGAAATTCCCGAGCCTCATCCTCCAGTTCCTCCCCTGTGGGACGCTGGAAGCGCATCCCAGTTTTTCCAGGCTCAACCTCCCTCTCCAAGCAGCTCACGAGCGCCGGGCTTTGGTGGTTTGTTTTTTTTATTATTTTTTTTTTTTCCCCCTTTTCCATATGGTGTCCAGCCCACCTCGAGCCAGATTCCCGCCTGGCAGACAGCTGGGAACAGAGGGAAAACAGCGGCCGCCGCTGCCGGCGCTTCCAAAGGGCCGCAGCGGGACGGGAGAGGGATGCGGGGCCGGGAGCGTCTCCCTGGAAACCGCGGCGTGGGAGACACAATGAGTTCCGTCCCTCCCTCCTTCCCTCCCTCCTTCCCTCCCTCCTGCTCGGCAATTCCAGCCTCATCTCCCTTTGGATGAGGCTGAGGAATCCCCCCCCCGGCCCCAAATCCCGGCCTTTTGTGGGTCGTTGTCGATGCCATGATGAATTTTGTCTTTTCTTTTATACCCCTGTTCTACCTTTTTGCAACTTCTGTATTCTCGGTGCTTTTTGCCTACATTCTTGGACTTGTTTGTTAAGCTAAGAGACTAAACATTTTAGAGGCTCCGTAGTTCGGGTGCCAGGGTGCCCAGAGCCCAAGGTCCTCTCCAGAACACATTTTGTAAACTAAGACAGAACCATCCAGGGGAAGGTTCCTTGGGAGGGGGGGCTCATTTGAGCCTCTCATTGGGGAATATTTGATAGATATGCTAATTAGTAAGACCTGGGATGTAAGACCAGATCTAGGAAAGGGGTGCACAGAGGTGTATTCGACCTGTTCGTGGTGCACCTAAGGATCCTTACAATAAACACCAAGGTAAAACCCTTTTCCCCCTTCTAACCGTGTTCGCCTCTTGACTTTTAAGACCAGGAAAGGCATCAGTGTCACCCCGGCCTTGGAAAAGCTCGGGTTTGAGGCAGCTGCTGCCAGGAATTATGGAGAGGTTTGGCTCAGCCGCGTCCTGCTGCTGCTCCAGGAGGAGCTGCTGCTCCTGGCCGCCTGCGGAGCGGCCGGGAGCTCCGGGAATGCGGGATCCGGGAATGCGGGGATCCGGGAATGCGGGATCCGGGAATGCGGGATCCGGGAATGCGGAGCTCCGGGAATGCGGGATCCGGGAATGCGGGGATCCGGGAATGCGGAGCTCCGGGAATGCGAGGATCCGGGAATGCGGGATCCGGGAATGCGGAGCTCCGGGAATGCGGGGATCCGGGAATGCGGGATCCGGGAATGCGGGATCCGGGAATGCGGAGCTCCGGGAATGCGGGATCCGGGAATGCGGGGATCCGGGAATGCGAGGATCCGGGAATGCGGAGCTCCGGGAATGCGGGATCCGGGAATGCGGGGATCCGGGAATGCGGGATCCGGGAATGCGGGGATCCGGGAATGTGGGGATCCGGGAATGCGGGATCCGGGAATGCGGAGGGAGTGAGGGAATCCCGCTGCTTCCCATCCCGCCTGACGCTTCAATAACGCTGCTACCGGAGATGAGCTGAAGCCGGAGCTCCGCGCGCTCCAAAGGCAGCAAAAATTTGGTTTTTCGGTCGCTTTTATCCAGCCTGGGGACAAGGAACGATCCCGGGAATGCGGCGCGGATCCATCGCGGTGCGGCCGGAGTCGGCTCGGGGCAGGGAATGGGGACGGTGCTGGGGAGTCCGGGCAGCCGCGGGCCGCTCGTGCCCTCTGCCGGCCCCTTCCCGGTGATTCCCGGTGATCCCGGTGATTCCCGATGATCCCGGTGCCTCCCGGGGCTCCGGGGAGCGGGGATGGATCCCGCCGGTGGCTCCCGGATTTCTGAAATCCCGCTCGGCTCCGGGGGCTCTGCGGAGCCTGGGAGAGCATCGGGAGCTCAGGGATGATCCAGAGGGGATCGGGGCTGGGTTGGGATGCAGGCGCAGCCCAGCCGTGGGAATGCAGAATCCTGGAATTGTTTGGATAGAGGGGGCCTTAAATCCCATCCCATGGATCCCATGGGTTCCATGGATCCCATCCCATCCCATCCCATCCCATCCCATCCCATCCCATCCCATCCCATCCCATCCCATCCCATCCCATCCCATCCCATCCCATGGATCCCATAAATCCCATCCCATCCCATCCCATCCCATCCCATCCCATCCCATCCCATCCCATCCCATCCCATCCCATCCCATCCCATCCCATTATCCCATCCCAGCCCTGGAAGTCCCAGGGACCCCTCCCACTGTCCCAGGCTGCTCCAAACCCCATCCTTGGACACTTCCAGGGAAGGGAAAATTTCTGGGCAACCTCACAGGGGAGATTTTCTTCCTGGAATTCAACCTAAACCTCCCAATCCACGATCCCGTGATTATCCCATGGATCTGCTGGAGCAGCTCTGCCCTTTCCCAGCTCTCCTGCAGCTCCTGCTCCGGGATGGGGACGGAAACCTTGGAGCGCCCGAATTTCCCTGCTCGCATCCCTCCCTGGCTGCATTCCCTGGGTTCCCTCCGCTGCTCCACAGCATTTTTTTTTTCCAGGCTCGGCGCAGTTTTCCTGCGCTTTTTCCCGGAGCTGCAGCGCAGTTTCCATCCACGAGAGGCCACTTTCCTCTCGCGTTTGCTCCCGAGTGTCAGCGCCTCGGTTATCCCAAATCCCCATTTCCCAAACCCTCCCAAATCCCAATTTCTGGGAGTGGGACCCACGCAAATCCCGGAGCTGTGGCTGTTCCCACTCCTCCAGATTTATGGGATTTCTGCCGTTTCCAGCCCTTCGCTTTAGCTCCATCCAATCTGGCTCGTTTTTAATGGAATATTGAATGGAATGGAATTTTTATGGAATATTCCCGTTCTCCTCCCGTCTCCCTGTGGCACATCCAGCCCGGGGCCGCTTCCGGGAAGGGGGAGGATGGAAGTGGCCGAGCCTGGCGCTGTCCTCACTGTTCCCAAAGGGAAGTTCCTGAGGAAAACGGGATCGGGTGGCAGATCCCGATGGCACCGAGAAGGTTTCCCAGAGAATTTGCCCCAGGAACTGCCCCAGGTCAGCTCGGGGCAGCCGGGGATGGTGGGAGGTGTCCCTGGAAGGTTTTTCCCAACCCAACCCAACCCAGATTCCATGGAAACAAACGCGGGTTTCACCCCGAGGGAGCTTTGCCCTCTCTGCTCCAGCTCCTCTCCCCTCAGATCGCTCTGCCCCATGCAACCCGATCCCAAATCCAGGCCCAGCACCGGGATTGGCTTCACCCTGAAGCATCCCCTTGGATTTGGGGGAATTTCGGGAGGAGGGGAGGGGGCAGAGATGCTGCTCCCAGCTGCCCCCAGCTCCTGCTGTGTCCTGGGCCACCCAAACTGGGAGAAAACCAGTTCGGGAAGGATGAGCTCGGCTTTAAACTGGATTTTGGCTGGGATGGAGCAGGATGTTGCAGATCCAGCCCGGTTTGGCCACGTTTGCTGTAAAAACCAGAACTAGAATTTAATCTTTGGGCTCTGCCAGCTTTTCCCAGGCCGAGCTCAGCCCTGCTGCTGCTTCCCTGGGAGCTGCAGCCCTGCAGGAGCCTGCCCCTTCCCTTGGAGATTCCCAGGCTGCTCCTGGCTCCCAGCAGTGCCTTGGATTAACTGGATCATGGAGCCAGAGCAAATCTGGCCCGACTGGACTGGGAGCGAGCCCTGGGCAAGGCTCTGGTCCCAGGCTGAGCTTTGATTCCAGCTCAGCAAGGCCGGATTTGCTTCCCTTTCCTCCTCCCATCAAAGCCTCTGGATTCAAACCTCTGCCTCTGGTCCGGGTTGGGATATTTTCCTTTGGGGTTTTTTTTCCCTTTCTTGGCCATCCAGGGAGTGGGATGGGACCAATCCCAGACCCGGCAGCTCTGCAGGACAGGATCCTAACCCCAGTCACGGGATGGTTTGGGGTTGGAAGGGGTTTTTAGGATCATCCCATTCCCAGGGGCAGGGACACCTCCCACCATCCCAGGCTGCCCCAACCCGACCTGGGACACTTCCAGGAATGGGGCAGCCACGATTTATGAAGGAAATCCATCCCAGTGCCTCCCGTAGAGCTCTTCCAACCCGGGAAAACTGGGGGAAAGCGAGCCAGGATCCCTGCTTGGAGCAGGAGCAGAGCTGCCCCCAGCTCAGCCACCCCCTGCTCTGCTCCCAGAGCCTCCCCCCATCCCAAATCCCAAATCCCGAACCCCGGGGTGTGAATGGTGCCACTGTCCCTGCCCGGGCACGGAGTGGGAGCAGAGCTCCTGTGGCTGCCCCCAGCTCTGCTCCCAGAGCCTCCCCCATCCCAAATCCCGAATCCCGAACCCCGGGCTGTGAATGGTGCCACTGTCCCTGCCCGGGCACGGGAACTGCCGCTCTCCAAACGCCGGGAAAGGCCCGGCCCGGCTCCCCCAGCCGGGATTATGTGTCTGGACAAGCCCTCGGCAGCTGTTTTCCAGCTCTCTCCGAACAAAGAGCACTTTCATGGGCAGGAGCGGGGTTTGCAGCCCAGCCGGGAGCCGAGGGGGCTCCGGAACCCCCGCGCTGCCCCTCGAGGGGGGATTTGGGCACTCAGGGTGGCACCCAGGGGCAGGGACAGGCTCCGTCCCTCCGGAATTCCCCTCCTTGCCGGCCCCAAAACATTCCCAAGCTTTTGTGGACGCTGCACCAGCCCCGCGCTAAAACCGAGCCTGGGGTTGGGGATGGGAATTTGGGGTTTTTTCCCGGGTGGGCTCCGCTTTTTCCCATCTCCCCGCTGGAATTTCAGCCTGTTCCCGGCTGGAAAACGCGGGCAGAGGGGGAGAAGAGCCCGGTCTGGTCCGGCTGAGTCAGAGCAGCGCTAATGGATGAGGCTGCGGCTCGCTGGGAGCACTTTGGATAATTGCAAGGCTCTGCCAGGATGCGCTGCCCTGACAGCTCCTGGAGGATCCAGCAGAGCCGGGCTCGGCTCTTGGCTCCTCTCCCTCTCCCTGCAGCAAACCCGGAGGCCTTGCTGGGACCGGGCTGCCTTTTCCAGGTGGTTTTTGAGCTCAGCTGGGAATTTAGGGCGGCTCTGGGCACCGGCGGGGGTCAGGGGGCTCCCCTCGGGTGCAGCAGTGGAGTGGAAGGAAAATTCCCTCCCGGGTGCTCCAGACTGGAAAAGCAAAGGGGTTTTGGAGGGGAAGGGATCAGGGGGTCATGGAAGGGGTTGGGATAGAAGGGACCTTCAGAGGTCACCCAGTCCCTTCCCCTCACTGGGATTTCCCCCGGGATTTTCCCCTTCTTCTCACGCTGCTTTTTGTCGGCTTTCGGAAATTCAGGCTCGGCGCTTTGCAGCGGATCCCAGAGGCAGACCCAGGGAAAGGAGGATTCTGGGGAGCCCACGGGGCACCAGCTGGGCAGGATATCCTCATCCATCCATGGATCTATCCATCCATCCATCCACCCATCCATCCATCCATCCATCCATCCATCCATCCATCCATCCATCCATCCATCCATCCATCCATCCATCCATCCATCCATCCATCCATCCATCCATCCATCCATCCATCCATCCATCCCTCCCTCCCTCCCTCCCTCCATCCCTCCATCCCTCCTTCCTCTCTAACCTCCCTCTGGCAATTCCTTGGCTTTTCCTGACTCTGCCACATCCCCAGGGAGGAGATTCCTCCCCAAATCCCGCTCATTCCCAGCCCAGCAGGTGCCGAGCCCCCTCAGCTCCCGTTTTCCTGCTCCCTCTCTCCCTGCACGGCCCGAGCTGAGCCGGGAATAATTCCCACAATTTTGGTGCTTTCCCGACGGAGTCCCAGCCCCTCTGGGGCAGACCCTGGGCGTTATCCGGGAAAAAAGCAGGAGGAAACCACCCAGCGCCTGGCCCAGGGGCAGAATCCCGGGAAGAGCAGGCAGGAAGAGGTTAAATCCCGCTCCCCGCTCCGTGTGTGTGCGGAATGACGAATGCGGAGCCGAGCTCCGGGCAGATTGAGATCCCCGGCGGTGAAATATTCCCGGGTCATTCCCGGTGTGTGACTCACAAACCGATTTCGGAGAGAGGAGAAATCTTTTCAAAGCTCCGTTTCAATTCTTTTTTTTCTCTTTTATTCCCCCCTCTGTTCTCTGTGTTATTTTTTTTTATGCCCACGCAGCAGCTGCAGGAAGGGTTTTGGATAAAATTCCCCACAAAAGCCTCGATCTCCTGGAGAGCCCGGGCCAATAAATCCTGCTTGGAGTGCGGAATGGGGTTAGGGGAGTGTGAAACGGCGATTTGGGAGGGCTGAGTCCCTCCGTGCCCACCCCTGGGCATTCCAGCCCTGCCGGGAGAGGCTCCAGCGGCTTCCCAGGGGTTGCCAAGGGCCCTCCGAGGGACTGGGAAAACCTTGGCTCCTTCATTCCTCCAAAAAAAAAAAAAAAAAAAAAGAAAAAGAAAAAAAGAAAAAGGAGGGAGAAAGGGAAAATCTGGATCCCTGCATGCTCTGAATCTTAATCTCATCTCTTTCAGGTCGAGTCCTGCTTCCCAGCACGCTCCGTGTTTTCCATCAGGGAAGCTCCTGGGAGCTTTGGGGGTCTTTGTGGGATCAGGGATGGCTGTGCCTGCTCATCCCACAGCTCCAGGCACCCAGGAATCCCCTGGGATCCCAGGAATCCTCTGGGCACCCAGGAATCCCCTGGGAACCCCGGAATCCCCTGGGATCCCCCCCGGCAGCACAGGGAACGCCACTGGTGGGAACTGGGACTGCCCTGGGTGCGGGATTTCCCAGATTCCCGCGGTTTTAAGGAGCTGGTGGCAGAAGGAAATAAATGGGATTTGCCTGGAGGAGCTGTGGCTTCATCCCTGGAAGAGTCCAGGGCCAGGTTGGAGCAGGCTGGGATAGGGGGAGGCATCCCTGGGAGGCAGGGGGTGGGATGGGATCAGATTTTAGGTCCCTTCCCACCCAAACCATTCCAGGATTCCCCATTTCCCTGGGATGAGGCTCCACGGAAGAGCAGGGTCAGGTTTTCGGCTCCTTGTGAGAAATGGGAGCCAAATGCAACATTCCCAAAATCCCAGGGATGGTGACACCCTCCAGGTGTCCTTGGCATGGCGTGGGCAGCTGGGAAATCCCGACCCCAAAGAGCTGGGAATTCTGGGGACAGCCCCGGGAATTCTGGAGACAGCCCTGGGAATTCTGGGCACCAGCCCTGGGAATTCTGGGGACGTCCAGTTCCAGCTGGAGAAAATTCCCAGCGCCCTTTCCACCAAATATGGGGTCTGAAATCCTCTGGAATTTAAACAAGGAAAGGTTTTAGGTGCTCTGCTCCAGGTATTTTTCCTCTCTGTATCCACGGCTCCCACACCAAATCCAGGGAATTCTGGGGTGGGATGAGAGCAGTGACTTTGGGGACGCCCAATTCCCCCTGGAGAAAATTCCCAACACCCTTTACACCGAACGTGGGGTCCAAAATCCTCCGGAATTTAAACCAGGAAAGGTTTTTAGGTGCTCAATTCCAAACATTCCTCGTCCCCAGCCCTCTGCATCCATGGCTGCCACATCAAATCCAGGGAATTCTGGGGACGTCCAGTCCCAGCTAGAGAAAATTCCCAACACCCTTTACACCTAACGCAGGGTGTGAAATCCTCTGGAATTTAAACCAGGAAAGGTTTCAGGTGCTCTGCTCCAGGTATTTTTCCTCTCTGCATCCGTGGCTCCCACCCCAAATCCCGCTCCACATCCCCCCGAGCCTGGCAGAGCTGAATTCCCCCCTTGCTGGGAAGGCAGAAATGCTGTGGCTGCACTTTCCCTGCCCAGCTAATCCCATTTGTCTTCCTCGCCGCTCCCGAAAACCTTTTAAGGATTCCCAGCAAGGCAGCTGAGAAATCCATTTGCCGGCTCGAGGCTGCCAGGAGGGGAATTTTGATTTCCCAGTTATTAGTGGATGACAAGGTGAGGGAACTGAGGGAAGATTGATGGCTCAGAGAAGCATTTTCACTCTCCTCAATTAATCCTGGCCCGGCCCTCATCAATCCAGGCAGGAATTAGGTGGGAATTCTTCCCTCTGCTGCTGCCTTGGAGGGGAGGGGAAGGGATGGAGAGTTCTTTCTCCTGGAAATGACCCAGGGAAATCCACTCAGAGGGGGAAAAAATGGCTCTGGGGGGCTGGGAGAGGTTTTCCTCCCTTCTCCCTGCACTCAGAGCACATTGAGGCCATTGATCCACATCAGGGAGGCTCCGTGGCCACAGAGAATTCCAGCAGCAGGAATTTCAGGGCGTTTTTGAGGATGGGATTTGATCCTGGTGTGGGGGAAATTCGGTTGCCCTCAAATCCAGGCTGGATTTTCCTTCTGCTCCTTTGCCTTTTCCCTTTTTGTTGTGCTTTTCTCCCCCAGCTGGGGTTAAATTCCGGACCCTGCCGGAGGTTCAGCCCTAAACCCGACCCTAAAACACCTGGAGGGGCGTGGGGGGCTCTGATCCCTGGGATTTGGGCCCAAAAAGCCCTGAAATCCATGGATGACCCCAGTCCTTGATCCCATCCCAGCCCGGATTGCTCCCAGCCTGTCATTACAGCCGTGGTTTGGGGTTTTCTGCTGGGAATTTGGGCACATTCAGCACAATTCCCTGCTTTTCCTGCCCGCGGAGCAAAGCCTGGATCCCAGGGGCTCAGGATCTGCTTATTTTTAACCCCGTTTTAACTCAGATTTTCACCCAATTCAAGGCCGCCAGCCCGATTTGGGGAGGAAAACACCAAATTCTCCAATTTGCTTCTCCAGGATGCGACAGATCCTGGTGTTTTGCTAAATTTTTTTGGGGGAGAAAGCCCAATTTTCCTGTCCCCCAGCACAGCAGAGGGCAGAGTGACCCCTGGGACTCTGCAGAGGCCGAGGCAAAGCTGCCGTGGGGTGAAACCCCCGCTCAAATTAATTAGATTGACTAATTTGGGAATCATTTTCCAGGGGCAGCCGCTCCTCAGGGACACCCAGAGGGTTCCCAAGACCCCACAAAAGGCGTTTGGCAGTGGCAGGAAGCACCAGGAGGGATTAAACTCGAAAGAAGGGAAGGGGGAAAGGAAAAAAAACAGAGAAATCACCTTAAAACACATCCGGGAGCTCGTGGGGATGGGAATGGGGAGGGAAGGGAAATTTGGAGGGAAGGGAGCAGGGATGGGGAGGCTGGAAATTTGGGGATGCCAGGGCACTGGAATAATTTTAGCTGGAGTTTGTCACCACCACAGAAATGGAGCAATGGAGCAATGGAGCTCCTCTGCCGGGATTTGTGCGGCCTGGCCTTGGCCTTGAGGGATGGAGGCTTCCCTGTGCCCCTCATCCAAAAATCCGAGCTTTTTGGGGAAGTCTTCTGGTGAGGAAACGGGGTGGTGTGGATTTTCTTGGGGTCACATCATCCTGGAGCTGCTGTCACCCCCTAGGACTGGAATTTCCTCTCTGGGGCCTGGATTTGTTTTCAAGGCCTGGCTCCGAATCCTGAGGGGATCCTGCTCCCACCCTGGGCTCTCCCTGCCCTTTTCCCTTCTCCTTTTCCCTTCTCCTTTTCCCTTCTCCTTTTCTCCCCCTCTCCCCTCTCTATTTTCCCCCCACTCCCCCCAAAAAATCCCTCAGAACCCCCCCAAAAATCACACACAACCCCGAGGAAGCAAACTCTGCCTAATTCCTCACGGATCCTTCCAGGACCTTTCGATTTTCCACGGCCACCTCCAAACACATTCCCAGAAGTTTTCCCCAGCCCCAGGTTCACCAGGAAGAGCCGGGACAAACCTTTGTGTATTTTTGGGAGCTGCTGTTTGTTTGTTTTGGCCCAGGAATTCGCCTCGGTTTTCCCACAGAAACATCCCGGGGTTGGGGTTTTGTTTTTTTGCCTTTTTTTTTTCCTTTTGTCAGCATGAACCTCGGCAATTCCATGTGGGAATGAGCTGCTCTCCTCAAAAGGGTGCTCGGGGTGATTTTCTCCTTTTCCTGCCTTTTGGAAAATCCTCATGAAACCCTCCAGGATCAGAGCAAGCTCCTCACATTTCACCTCCACCAAAAAAACCCCTCGAGGCCGAGTAATTCCCACTCCAACCACACCAGACTGGGGGCAAAAACATCAAAAAAAATTTAAAAAAAAAGCTGTGAAATGCATTTCTCTCCTCACAACCCAGCCCTGAAAGCAGATGGAGGGGTGGGGCTAAAAAGGAGACAACTCAAAACCACAAAAATTGCCCAAATCCAGCAGAAATAATTCCTCCCCTCTCCTCCCCACGAGGTGCTGGAGCAGGGAATCCCAGCTGGTTCCTTCTACCTTGAGCTGAGCTCGTTCCTGGGATTTCCACTCCAGCAGAGCTCGAGGAATACAATAAAAATTAATAATTAAAACAGGAAGAAAGAAAAAAAACCTCAGCTGCCAGGGCACTGGAATATTTTTAGCTGGAGTTTGTAACCACCACAGAAATGGAGCAATGGAGCTCCTCTGCTGGGATTTGTGGGGCCTGGCCTTGGATTTGAGGGATGGAGGCTTCCCAATGCCCCTCATCCAAAAATCCAGGCTTTTTGGGGAAGTTTTCTGATGAGAAAACGGGATGGTGTGGGTTTTCTTGGGGTCACTTCATCCTGGAGATCCTTGGGGTTTTACAGGAGTGCAAAATCCAGCGGGTTTGGAAGTTATTCAGTTTTCTGCAGAGCTGAGCAGGCTCTGGGCCACTTTTTTTTTTGGGAAAAGGATCCCTGAAACCATTTTTTGCCAGGCCCTGAAGCCAGCACTGATAAGGATTTATCCCCCGAGGTGATAAAACCCCGCCGGCTTTGCATCAGGAGCCCTCCCTCGGTGCTGAAATTCAGATTTCTGGGGGAGAAATGGAAGTTTTGAGGGGAAAGAGTCCCGGGAGGAGCTGTGGGGTTACAAAAAAAGCCCCAAACACTGGGGTTAAGGCAGAGAATTCCCAGGGAGCCTTCCCTGCAAACCCCACAGGAGCTGGGATAAATCCAGGAGGATTTATGGGCTCTCTGGTGCTCCATCCTTTTCTGGGAGCTGCTTTGGAGCACTCGGGGCAGGGTTGGGTTGTTCCTAAAAATGAAATAAACCAGAGGGAAAAGGAGCAGGAAAAGGAGTGGGAAAAGCGAGCACGACATCCTCAGGGATGAGAATTTAGGGAAGGATTTGGGGTTTGGGAATTTAGGGGAGGAAAAGTTGGGGAATTTAGGGGAGAATTTAGGGAAGGAAAGGTTTGGGAAATTTAGGGAAGGATTTAGGGTTGGGGAATTTAGGGAAGGATTTAGGGAAGGAAAGATTTGGGAATTTAGGGAAGGATTTAGGGAAGGAAAGGTTTGGGAATTTAGGGAAGGATTTAGGGAAGGAAAAGTTGGGGAATTTAGGGAAGGATTTAGGGTTTGGGAATTTAGGGAAGGATTTAGGGTTTGTGAATTTCGGGATTTTAAACTTCACCCCGAGCTCAGGATTTTAAACTTCACCCCGGGCTCAGTATTTTAAACTTCACCCCGGGGATCGGGATTTTAAACTTCACCCCGGGGATCGGGATTTCAAACTTCACCCCGGGATTGGGATTTTAAACTTCACCTCGGGCTCAGGATTTTAAACTTCACCCCGGGATTGGGATTTTAAACTTCACCCCGGGCTCAGGATTTTAAACTTCACCCGGGATTGGGATTTTAAACTTCACCTCGGGCTCAGTATTTTAAACTTCACCCCGGGATTGGGATTTTAAACTTCACCCCGGGATTGGGATTTTAAACTTCACCCCGGGGATTGGGATTTTAAACTTCACCCCGGGGATCGGGATTTTAAACTTCACCCGGGGCTCGGGAGCCGGGCCCGGGTCACCCTCGGGGCTGCGGCCCCATAAAGCGCCTCTGGGGCCAGCTGATTTATGGGGGGCACAACCAACATCCCTCCCCCGGGGCCGCTTAATTCTTCATTTGTGTCCGCCCTAATTGCTCGGGACCTCCGGGGAAATCTCCCCGCAGCTTCCCCGGGGGAGCCAGGAGAAACCTGGGCTAGGGAAAGGCGTCCCCGGGCGAGCAGGGGGTGGCACGGGATGGATTTTTAAGGTTTTTTCCAACCCAAACCGTTCCACGTGTGGGGAGCGCGGCGCGGGGCAGCCCCGGGCCCCTCGCTGTGCCCCGGGCAGGAGCAGCACCAGCCCTGCCTCAGTTTCCCCGCAGGGAAAAAGCCGGGAGTGTCCTCGGTGCCGGGGGTGGAACTGGGGGTGTTTGGGGTGCGACCCCGCATCTCGTGGGTGGGGGATGCAGGGAGAGACAGGGCTGGGGGTGGAATTGGGGGTGGAACTGGGGGTGTCTGGGCTGTGACCCCACTTTGAGCATCTCGGGGGTGCGGGATGCAGGGAAGGACAGGGCTGGGGGTGGAACGGGGGCTGGAACTGGGGGTGTCCGGGGTGTGACCCCGCATCTCGGGGCTGTGGGATGCAGGGAGGGACAGGGCTGGGGGTGACAGGGAGTGGAACTGGGGGTGTTTGGGGTGCGACCCCGCTTTGAGCATCCTGGGGGTGCGGGATCGTGGGGATGGGGCTGGAACTGGGGGTGTTTGGGGTGTGGCCCCGCTTTGAGCACCCTGGGGGTGCGGGATGGAGGGGACGGGGCTGGAACTGGGGGTGTCCGGGGTGTGACCCCGCATCTCTGGGGTGCGGGATGGAGGCGGGAGAGGGCTGGGGCTGGAACTGGGGGTGTCCGGGGTGTGACCCCGCATCTCTGGGGTGCGGGATGGAGGGGGGAGAGGGCTGGGGCTGGAACTGGGGGTGTCCGGGGTGTGACCCCCGCATCTCAGGGGTGCGGGATGCAGGCGGGGCCAGCCCGGGCCAGGGTCGGGCACAGGCTCCGAGCAGGGCCGGGCTGGCGGCGGGGCCGGCTGCGTGTCCCTACACCTTTAAAAGTCTCCTCACGTTGCGGCGCTGATTGCTGATTATCCATTAACCGAGGCCGGCTCCTTTCCTGGGGGCGGCGTTCGCACCGAGCGCTGCCAGCAGGGCGGGCGGGCGGCCTCGCTGCCTTCCTCCCTCCCTCCCTCCCTTCCTCCCTCCCTCCTCTCCCCCTAACCCCCGCTCCCTTCCTTATCAGCAATTCAGATTGCATGCAAATCTGCGCGCTTTCTTCCAGGGCCGCGGCGGCGAGCGCCGAGCGCTTCTCGGCAAGCCAGATCCCTCCTCCTCCTCCTCCTCCTCCTCCTCCTCCTCCTCCTCCTCCTGGGATTTTCCTCCTTCTCCCCTCCCCTCGCTCCCTCCCTCGCTCCCTCCCTCCCTCCCTCCCTCCCTCCCTCCTCTCTTTCTTTCCTCCTTTTCACCTCCTGGAACAAAAGTGGCCCTTTCGGCTGCGCCAGCGCTGCCTTGCGAGCGGGGCCGCTTTGTCTGCGCGCAGCTCCGGGAGCACCGGGACCGGCACCGGCACCGGCACCGGGACCATGGGGACACCGCGGGCGGCCGCGGGCCGGGAGCTGCTGGCGCTGCTGGCGCTGGGAATGGCACTGGGATCGGCACTGGGATTGGCGAGCTGCCCCGAGCGGGAGCTGGAGCGCAGGGAGGAGGAGGCCAACGTGGTGCTCACGGGCACGGTGGAGGAGATCATGAACGTGGACCCGGTGCACCACACCTACTCCTGCAAGGTAAAGCCGCCCCGGGAGGGGGGAACTTTGGCCCCGAGCTGTTTGGGGTGGAATTGGGGGGTTTCTTTTTGAGGTTGCGGAGAGGCTCCCGCAGCTGTGGCCGGTGGCGGAAGGAAGAAGGGGGGGAATCTCCGGAGGTTGCTTTTTATGGGCATTTCCCTCTTGGGCGAGATGCGGAGCTGCCTCCCAACTTTCCGTGCCGGGAAGGTGCTGGGAAGCCTCTGCTGCCTCCAGCCGCGGCTCGCTGCCGACTCCAGCAGCATCTCGAGTTCCTGCAGCCCGAGCTATTGTTTAACCACCGACCTGGCCTCGGGCTGCGGGGTTTTATCTCCACCCCGGGAGCTGCGAAGTCCCGAGCAACCTGAAATCCCACCCGGATTGTCAGAGAACGCGCCGCGCTCCTTAACCCTTGCTGGGGCAGGAACCTCTTCCCTCGCCTCCTCCTCTCCTCCTCATTCCCCTTTTCCTCCCAAAAAAACCCCCCGTTTTGGTGCCGAGCAGGCCCGGGGGGTGACGCTGCGGGGGCACAGGGAAAGGTGAACTTTCCTTGGAGCATCCCCCGAGGGTGCCCCCGGCCCCTGCCCGCTCCCGGTGCCCGCTCCCGGTGCCCGGTGCCCGCTCCCGGTGCCCCCCGAGCCATCTGCGCCTCCGGGCGGCAGCGGGCACCGTCTGCTCTCGGTGTCTGGCACATCCCGGGTGCTCCGCGGAGAATTTAATGAGCTGCTGCCAGCAGCGGGGCGCAGATGGAGGTGGCCACCTGAGGCCGGCGGGAGGTCGCCACGGGAGGTGGCCCGGACACGGGAGATGCCCACGGCTTGGGAAATAAAATCGCTTTTCTTCCCCGCCGCAGCGAGGTGTGCGCCTGGCAGGAAATCAGCTTGCAGCAGCAGGGCAGGGAAAAGCTGGGATGGGAAAAGCGGGATGGGAAATCCGGGATGGGAAAAGCTGGGATGGGAAAAGCTGGGATGGGAAAAGCTGGGATAGGAAAAGAGGGATGGGAAAAGCTGGGATGGGAAAAGCTGGGATAGGAAAAGCTGGGATGGGAGAAAAGCTGGGATAGGAAATCCGGGATGGGAAAAGCTGGGATGGGAAAAAAGCTGGGATGGGAAAAGAGGGATGGGAAAAGCTGGGATGGGAGAAAAGCTGGGATAGGAAATCCGGGATGGGAAAAGCTGGGATAGGAAAAGAGGGATGGGAAAAGCTGGGATGGGAAAAGCTGGGATGGGAAAAGCCGGGATGGGAAGAGCTGGGATGGGAAAAGCCGGGATGGGAAGAGCTCCCTGCTCAGCAGCTCTGAGCCTTTGCAAGGTGCAGCCCAGCCCCAGCTGGAGCAGCCGGGATTGGAAGCACAATTTGTATCCCTTAAGTTGGGAAGGGAATCCCTTCCCGGCCTTTCCCTGAGCAGTGCCCAGGAGAGGTTCCCGCTGCTCCCTCGGGAGTTTGGGATTTTGCTCCTGCCTGTTCCTGGTCCCCTCGGAGCTGGGAAAGGCTGGGATGTGCTCCTGAGATCCCATTCCAGCCTTGGAGACATGTGAAAGGGAGAGCAGGAAAGATCCCATCCCAGCTTTTTTCCCATCCCAGCTTTTTTCCCATCCCATCCCATCCCATCCCATCCCATCCCATCCCATCCCATCCCATCCCATCCCATCCCGATCCCCATCCCATAAATCCCCTAAATCTCATCCCATAAATCCCATCCCATCCCGATGTGGCAGTGCTGGGACATTTGGGAATTTCCCCAGGACAGCCTTTCCCTTTCCCTTTCCCTTTCCCCTCAGCCCATCCCGGGGCATTTTCAGTGCCGTTCCAAGGTGTCTTTGCAGGGATAAAAAACCCCTTTGGAATGGGATTTGGGGTGTCCCGAGGAGCTGGGCACGGATAAATCTCCCGGCACTGCAGTGACTTTGGGATGTGCAGCTTTGCAGCAGCTCTTGGCAAGGAGCCCTCCTGAGACCTCCCAAAATCTTGGAATCCTGAGGATTTTGCTGGATTGGCCACCCCTGATCTTGATTTTGGTGCTTTTTTTGGTGTTTTTTTTTTTTTTTTAACCAAACACCTAAATTCCAGCAGCAATTCGGGATTAAACCTGACCCCCCCCCCCCCTTCGCAGGGCTGGGATAAATCCAGGACTTTGCTGCTGAGGAAAATTCCTGCCCCAAATCCTCGCTGTCCCTCCCTGCTCGCTGCTCCCAGACCCCGCCGTTATCTCCTGCCCTCCTCTTCCTTATCAGCAGAGGAAAGGCGAGGGCCCAGCGCGTGCGGGGAGCAGCTCCACGCCCCCCACCCTCAAAAAAATTCCCGAGGATTCCCGGAGCTGGGTGGTCCGGGAAGGGAGCGGGGGCACGTGGGGAAAGCTGCGAATTCCTGGCCCTGGGGCATTGTTTTCTCCCGGCTCCGCTCCCAACTCTGCCCGCTGAGGGCTCTGATGGGTCCCGATAAACGCGAGGAAAAACGCGAAATTAATGTTAGATAAACACCCCGAAAAAATTCGCTGCCGGGGGGAGGCTGCCAGCATTCCCAAAAAGCTTTTCCCTGCTGCTTTTCCAAGGGATTTGGCTGCAGATCCTGATTTTTTTTCCCCAAAAGCTGCTGCTGCTCTGTGCTGGGATTGTCCCTTCCTGCTCTGACCCCCCTGGAAATTCCTTTTCCTGGGGCTGTCCCCGCTGCTATTTATAGGGCAAATCCAGGTTCTGGGGAGTGCTGGGTTTGTGGGAAGTCTGGAGGAAGCGTGGAAAAGGATGTGGATCCTTTTCCGGATGACAGAACCCAGGTTTTGGGGGGATTTTCTGGGGATTTGGGCAAAGGGCAGGGAAAAGGCGCGAAAAAGGGGTGAGGGAAGGGTTGGATTTTGGTTTTCACCTCCCAAAATTGCCAAAATTCAGCGGTGACCCCTGCTCGGCGCTTCCCACCCCGAGGGACAGCTCCTCCAGAGGGGGATTTTGGTGCTCCAGCTTCTCACCCGGCCTTACAAAGCCCAGCCTAGCACTTCCCGCAGCCCATTCCTGGCAGGAATATTCCTGCCCAGGTGGTCCCCTTTCCCTATCATGCGACAAACCCCGTGGCGCCTCGGAAAATCCTTTTATTTTTATTTGTTTTATTTCTTTTCCTGCCTTTCAAACCCGCCCGGGCGAGGATCTGCCTGGAGAAAGTCGTGGCTCCTCTTCCTCCCCGGGCGCTGCAAAACCCCCTTAAAATCCAGTTTTTTGCTCTTCCCGGGAAAAATCAGAGCTCTCCAGGGGGAAGGGTCCTGCTCCAAACAGGTCCCGGCCCCATTTTTTCTCTTCCTCTTCCTCCCAGGGCGCTGTAAAACCCCCTTAAAATCCAGTTTTTTGCTCTTCCCGGGAAAAATCAGAGCTCTCCAGGGGGAAGGGTCCTGCTCCAAACAGGTCCCGGCCCCAATTTTTTTCCTTTCCTCTTTCCCCGCGATCCTCGCAGCCGCCGGTGAGTCAGCGGTGACAAAGTCTTAATTGTGCAGCGCTGATTAATGGGATGCCCGCAGGTAACCGCGGGGTTTTTTTGGAGCCGGCGCATCCCTTCATTAGGGCGGGGACGAAGCCGCCGGACCCTTGATGTTCTCGGGGAGCGCCGTGGCCCGGCTCGGAACGCGGCAGCCACGCCAATTAACGCCAATTAACGCCAATTACCATCTGCTGCAGAGCTGAGGGAGGGAATTCTACTTTTCCCCCCCCACCACCACCACCAAAAAAAAAATTTTAAAAAAAATTAAATAAAACGCGAGCTGTGCAAACAGCTTTCAGCGCCAGCCTCGGGCTGTGTTTTCTGCCCTGCTGGAGGAGGGTTTTTTCTTTTTTTTTTTTCCTTTTTTTTTTTTTTTTCCCATTTTTTTTTCCCCCTTCCTCCTTTGTCTGGCAGGTTTTTCACCCTCACCTCCTCCGGAGCCTGCCCTGCGGCTGGAGCAGCAGCAGCAGCAGCAGGAGAAGGAGGTGGGGCTGAGGGAAGGTGTCTTGACTTGACTGCGGGGAGAGAGCAGCTCCAGCCCGGGCAGGAGGAGCTGGGGAGGCAGGAGGGGTTCGGGAGCTCGGGATTGAGCCATTCCCAGCTTTTCCAGGCTCGCCGGGGCTGCGGCGGCCTCGGGAGGGGCTGATCCCTGTCGTGGGTGCCGCGATTCCCCTGTGGGATCAGGGAAGATCCCTAAAGGATGCTCCTGCTGCTTTGGGGCTGGAGGGAGCCGCAAGGAGCAGAGCCCAACTTTTATCCCCCCACCTTGGGAGCTCCCGGGGGGAAATTCCAGTGCCCCAGCAGCCTCCGGGGGAAGAAA
Organism: Monarcha castaneiventris obscurior; assembly: GCA_026261815.1. NCBI lineage: Eukaryota > Metazoa > Chordata > Aves > Passeriformes > Monarchidae > Monarcha > Monarcha castaneiventris. Next base: position 1,732,804 of record JAMPIT010000002.1, on the reverse strand, counting down.
TATTCCCGATTTCCACCCTCGGCCTCTCCTGGCGCTGCTCCAGCCGCTCCTTCAGGCGGGGATTCCTCACCGGGAGCAGAGACCGGAGCTGCCCCTCCTGAGGAAGCCGGAGCCTTTCCAGGCCCTCTCATCCCACCCCCTCCGTGCCTTCGCAGGAGGTGCAAACCCTCTCCTTGTCCCTCTCCTTGTGCCTTTCCTGTTCCTTTTCCTTGTCCCTTTCCTTGTCCCTTTCCTTGTCCCTTTCCTTGTCCCTTTCCTTGTCCCTTTCCTTGTCCCTTTCCTTGTCCCTTTCCTTGTCCTTTTCCTTGTCCTTGTCCTTTTCCTTGTCCCTTTCCTTTTCCTTGTCCTTTTCCTTGTCCTTTCCCTCGTCCCTTTCCTTGCCCCTTTCCTGCTCCCTTTCCCGGTCCCTTTCCCGATCCCTTTCCTTTTCCTGGTCCCTTTCCTTTTTCTTTTCCTTGTCCCTCTCCTTGTCCCTTTCCTTTTCCCTTTCCTGTTCCCTTTCCTTGTCCCTTTCCTGATCCCTTTCCTGGTCCCTTTTCTTGTCCCCTGTCCCTTCCCCTCAGCTTGGATTTGGGCTGTGCTCAAGGGAGGGACTCACCCCAGGGAGGAATCACCCCACACATTTTGGGGCTGAGGAATCACCCCACACATTTTGGGAGCTATGGGGTGGCTCAGCAGGAATCACCCCACACATTTTGGGAGCTATGGGGTGGCTCAGCAGCAATCACCCCACACATTTTAGGAGCTGAGGAATCACCCCACACATTTTGGGAGCTGTGGGGTGGCCCAGCAGCAATCACCCCACACATTTTGGAGTCTAAAAGGGGAATGGGAGCCCAGGAAGGGGAAAAGGGAACCCAGAGAGGGGAAATGGGAATTCAGGAAGGGGAATAGGAACTTGGGAAGGGGAAATGGGAACCCAGGAAGGGAAATGGGAGCCCAGAGAGGGGAAAGAGGAGCCCAGAAAGGCGAACAGGACCCCAGGAAGGGGAATGGAAGCCCAGAAAGGGGAAAAGGGGAACCCAGGAAGGGGAAAGAGGAGCCCAGAGAGGGGAAATGGGACCCCAGGAAGGGGAACGGGAACTCAGGAAGGGGAAATGAGAACCCAGGAAGGGGAACGGGAACACAGAGAGGGGAATGGGAACCCAGAGAGGGGAAATGGGAGTCCAGGAAGGAGAAAGAGGATCCCAGGGAAGGAAAAAGCAGCCCAGGAAGGGGAAAGAGGAGCCCAGAGAGGGGAAAATGGGAGTCCAGGAAGGGAAAGAGGAACCAGGGAAGGGAAAAGCAGCTCAGGAAAGGGAAATGGGAACGCAGAGAGGGGAAAGAGGAGCCCAGGAAGTGGAATGGGAACCCAGGAAGGGAAAGAGGAACCAGGGAAGGAAAAAGCAGCTCAGGAAGGGGAAATGGGAGCCCAGGAAGGGGAACAGGAACCTGGGAAGGGGAACGGGAGCCCAGGAAGGGGAAATGGGACCCCAGGAAGGGGAATGGAAGCCCAGGAAAGGGAACAGGAACCAAGGAAGGGGAACAAGACCCCAGGAAAGGGAACAGGACCCCAGGAAGGAGAACAGGAACCCAGAGAAGGAAATGGGACCCCAGGAAGGGGAATGGAAGCCCAGGAAGAGGAACAGGAGCCCAGGAAGGGGAAATGGGAATCCAGAGAGGGGGAACAAGAACCCAGGAAGGGGAAATGGGAACCAAGGAAGGGAAAGAGGAACCAGGGAAGGAAAAAGCAGCTCAGGAAGGGGAAATGGGAACGCAGAGAGGAGAAATGGGAGTCCAGAGAGGAGAAAGAGGAACCCAAAGAGGAGAAATGGGAGCCAAGGAAGGGGAACGGGAACCCAGGAAGGGAAAGAGGAGCTCAGGAAAGGGAACAGGACCCCAGGAAGGAGAACAAGACCCCAGAAAGAGGAAACAGAACCCCAAGAAAGAGAACCAAACCCCCCTGACCTCCCTCCCCTTTCCCCCCAGGTGCGGGTGTGGCGCTACCTGAAGGGCAAGGACGTGGTGAGCCACGAGGTGCTGCTGGACGGGGGCAACAAGGTGGTGATCGGGGGCTTCGGGGACCCCCTGATCTGCGACAACCAGGTGGCCACGGGCGACACCCGCATCTTCTTCGTGAACCCCGCGCCCCGGGCGCTGTGGCCGGCGCACCGCAACGAGCTCATGCTCAACTCCAGCCTCATGCGCATCACCCTGCGCAACCTGGAGGAGGTGGAGCACTGCGTGCAAGGTGAGGCGGCGCCAGGGGGGCTTTAGGGGGGTTTTGGGGGGTTTTAGGGGGGTTTTAGGAGGGTTTTAGGGGGGTTTTGGGGTTTTATGGGGTTTTTTTCCGGGTGTTTATGGGGGTTTATGGGGGTTTTTTGGAGTTTTCCCAGGGTTTTTCTAGGGCATTTCTGAGGTTTTCCGGGATTGTTCCAGGGTTTTCTGCGGTTTTTTCAGGTTTTCTGCGGTTTTTCCAGGGTTTTCTGAGGTTTTTCCAGGGTTTTCTGAGGTTTTTCCAGGGTTTTCTGAGGTTTTTCCAGGGTTTTCTAGGGTTTTCCAGGTTTTTCTGCGGTTTTCTCAGAGTTTTCTGGATTTTTTCTGGGTTGTTTTCGGAGTTTTCCCAGGGTTTTTCCAAGTTTTTCTGGGGGTTTTCCCTGGTTTTCCGGGGTTTTTCTGGGTTTTTACGGGGTTTTTACAGGATTTTTCCAGGTTTTCCAGGGGTTTTTTCAGGGGTTTTTCCTGAGTTTTCTGGGGTTTTTCCAGGGTTTTTCTGGGGGTTTCCAGGGGTTTTTTCAGGGTTTCCCTAGGTTTTTCCAGGGTTTTTCCAGGTTTTTTCCAGGGTTTTTCCAGGTTTTTCCGGGGTTTTTCTGGAGTTTTTCCGGGGTTTTCTGGGTTTTCCCAGGTTTTTATGGGTTTTTTGCTTTTCCCGGGAAAGCCTTTCCTTGGCTCACATTCCATGGATTTCCCGCTTTTCCTGCACCTCAAAAGCCTCGTTCTTGCTGCTCCGAGTCCCCTCCCAAACCCTGAGCCCTCCTCAAATCCCCTCCAGCTCACCCAGCTCCTGGAAATCTGGGAAAAGCCAGGTCTGAAGATCTGGGAATCATTCCTGAGCTCCCAGGTTGGGAATTCAGCTCCAGGATTGGGCTGAAGCATTCCCGAGCTCCCAGGTTGGGAATTCAGCTCCAGGATTGGGCTTTTCCCTCGGCTCCTCGGAGCAGAGCTGCTCTTTGGAGTTTCCAAACAAACCTCGGAGGGCTTTTGGCCGAAGGAATTGCAGGAATGGGGGCGGCTGAGTGGAAAAACGCGGATGTTTGGGAGTTTGTCCTCGCGTCCTGCGGCTCCAGCTTGGAAAAATCCGAAATATCCGAGTTTTGTCTGGGAGGAGAGGCCAGGCTGGGGCAGCCTCGGGAGGCTCAGGAGGTTCCAGGGGGTTTGATCCTGGTGGAAAGGCTCCAGTGGAGCTTTGTGAGCTCGGGGAGGGCTGGAGGGGAATTTTTGTGGGGTTTGGGGGCAGAGGAGCAGCTTTGGGGCCGGTTTGGGGCACGAGGAGCAGTTTTGGGGCTCATTTGGGGCATCAGGAACTGGTTTGGGACACCAGGAGCAGTTTTGGGGCTGCTTTGGGACACCAGGAGCAGCTCTGGGGCTGATTTGGGGCATCAGGAGCAGTTTTGGAGCTGATTTGGGACACAATGAGCAGTTTTGGAGCTGATTTGGGACACCAGGAGCAGTTTTGGAGCTGGTGTGGGGCATCAGGAGCAGTTTTGGAGCTGGTGTGGGGCATCAGGAGCAGTTTTGGGACACCAGGAGCAGTTTTGGGGCTGGTTTGGGACACGAGGAGCAGTTTTGGGGCTGATTTGGGGCATCAGGAACTGGTTTGGAGCTGATTTGGGACACAAGGAACAGTTTTGGGGCTCGTTTGGGACATCAGGAGCAGTTTTGGGGCTGGTTTGGGAAACCAGGAGCAGTTTTGGAGCTGGTGTGGGGCATCAGGAGCAGTTTTGGGGCTGCTTTGGGACATCAGGAACAGTTTTGGGGCTGTTTTGGGACATCAGGAGCTGGTTTGGGGCATCAGGAGCTGATTTGGGACACAAGGAACAGTTTTGGGGCTCGTTTGGGGCATCAGGAGCAGCTCTGGAGCTGGTTTGGGGCTGCTCTTGGACACCAGGAGCTGGTTTGGGGCATCAGGAGCAGTTCTGGGGCTGGTTTGGGAAATGAGGAGCAATTTTGGGGCTGATTTGGGGCATCAGGAGCTGGTTTGGGGCATCAGGAGCAGTTTTGGAGCTGATTTGGGACACCAGGAGCAGCTCTGGGACATTCTGAGGACACTGGAGGCGTTTTTGGGGCACTGCTGCCACCACAGCTCAGGAACCTCTGGAATTCCACTCCATGAAAAACCTCAGGATGTGCTGCAGGTGCTCCGTGGGTGGAAAAATGTCCTTTTTTGCTGGAATTTCAGCCATTCCCGAGCCTTTCCCTGATTCCCATCCCTGTGGGAAGCGCTGCCCCTTCCCCGCCGCCTCCTTTCCCGGTTTTCTCCTGGTTTTCTCCCGGTTTTATCCCTGCCCAGCAGCTCAGCTCCAATTCCAGGCTCCTTCCCGAGGCTCCCGGGAATTCAGAGGGCTCCTCTCATCCCGGGAATTCGGGAGAGGTGGCCGGGGCTGTGCTCCCTTCCATTCCCACCCCTGCAATTCCCGGGAATCCATCCCAGTGCTCCGGAGCAGGCAGGGAAAGGGTTGATTTGGGGCTTTTTTTTCCCCCCTCAAAAAAAATCCCAAAAACCTCTTTTCCCTTTCCTTCCTCCTCCTCCTGGCTCTGTTTTCCATCGGAGATAACGAGAGCAGCATCAACACCTCGGTCCCAGGAGGGGCTCGGGGTTTTCCAGCAGCTGGGAAATGTGGGAAACAGGGAAATAAAAAAAAAAAAAAGAGGAGTGGAGAGGGGAAAATGCAGCCCCGGGGGCCCCTTCCTGCCGCCTCCTGCGGGGGCTGGGGCAGGTTTGCTCGCAGGGATTCCATGGAAAACGCTCTGGGAAGGGCAGGGAGGAGGAGGAGGAGGAGGAGGAGGAGGAGGAGGAAGATCCCACAAGGAAAGGGGATCCTCGGCAGGACAAGGAGCGAAGGGTTCAGGCTGGAACCGGGGGTGGATTTAGGGGAATATTGGGGGGAAATCCTTCTCTGCGAGGCAGGGAAGCCCTGGAATTCCGTATTCCATGGATTCCCCACTCCTGGGAGTGTCCCAGGCCAGGCTGGAGGGCCCCCAGCCCCGTCCCCATCCCCAGGACCCGGCAGAAATGTGGAATATCCCCCGGGCATGTGGCAGGAGCCGGGAGGCTCCGTTTGTTCAGCAAATTCCTGAGGAATTTTAATCCGGAGTGGGAGGCTGCGGCTCTGCCACGGCTCCTTGGCCCTGCTCCGGCACATCCCGCTGCAATTCCCTGCTGGAGCAGCTCGGGGGGCTGGAATTCCACATTCTCCCTGCCCTGGAGCTCTGGACTGGTCACTCTCTGTCCAGGAGCTCTGGACTGCTCAGTGTTTGCCCAGGAGCTCTGCACTGACCAGTTTCTCTGTCCGGGATTTCTGGACTGACCAGTCTCTTTCCAGGAGCTCTGGACTGGTCAGTGTTTGCCCAGGAGCCCTGAACTGGTCACTCTCTGCCCAGTAGCCCTGGACTGACCAGTTTCTCTCTGTCCAGGAGCTCTGGATTTGGGGGCCCTTAAATGTGTGAGGGAGACACAGCTGCTTCTCCAACCTTTCCCTTTTCCCTTCTCCAGCCTTTCCCTTTTCCCTTCTCCAGCCTTTCCCTTCTCCAGCCTTTCCCCTTTCCCTTCTCCAACCTTTCCCTTCTCCAGCCTTTCCCCTTTCCCTTCTCCAACCTTTCCCTTCTCCAGCCTTTCCCCTTTCCCTTCTCCAACCTTTCCCTTCTCCAGCCTTTCCCCTTTCCCTTCTCCAACCTTTCCCCTTTCCCTTCTCCAGACTTTCCCCTTTCCCTTCTCCAACCTTTCCCCTTTCCCTTCTCCAGCCTTTCCCCTTCCCTTCTCCAGCCTTTCCCTCTTTCCCTTCTCCAACCTTTCCCTTTTTTCTTCTCCAACCTTTCCCTTCTCCAACCTTTCCCTTTCCCTTCTCCAGCCTTTCCCCCTTTCCCTTCGCCAACCCTTCCTCTTTCCCTTCTCCAGCCTTTCCCTTTTCCTTCTCCAGCCCTTCCCTTCTCCAACCTTTTCGTTTTCCCTTCTTCAATCTTTTCCCTTCTCCAGCCTTTCCCTTCTCCAACCTTTTCCCTTCTCCAGCCTTTCCCTTTTCCCTTCTCCAGCCTTTCCCCCTTTCCCTTCTCCAACCTTTCCCTTTTCCCTTCTCCAACCTTTCCCTTTTCCCTTCTCCAACCTTTCCCTTTTCCCTTCTCCAGCTTTTCCCTTTCCCAACCTTTCCCCCTTTCCCTTCTCCAACCTTTCCCTTTTCCCTTCTCCCGCTTTTCCCTTCTCCAACCTTTCCCCCTTTCCCTTCTCCAGCCTTTCCCTTTCCCTTCTCCAGCCTTTCCCTTTCCCTTCTCCAGCCTTTCCCTTCTCCAGACTTTCCCTTTCCCTTCTCCAACCTTTCCCTTTCCCTTCTCCAGCCTTTCCCCCTTTCCCGAGCCCTCTGTCCCTGCCCGTTCCCTGCTTGCACAACCTGTCCTGGCACGGATCCTGCCCTGGAATTCCAGCAATGCGTCCCTGGAGCGCCCCGGGAGCCGGGGCAGCCTCCCCTCGGGAAAGGAGCCAGCAGCTCCCGGGCACTTCCAGGGAATTTGGAATTTGGGCAGTGCCAGAGCTCGCCGAGGGGTGAGAGGGGAATTTTGGGGAGGCGCCACTGCTGCCTTTTCCAGGGAATTTGGGCAGTTTCCAAGGCTGTGAAGGGAAAACTGGGGAGGCAGCACCGGTGCCTCAGTTCCAGGGAATTTTGGCGATTTCCAGGGATGTGAGGGGAATTTTGGGGAAGCAGTGCTGGTTTCTCTTCCAGGGAATTTGGGGCGATTTCCAGGGATGTGAGGGGAATTTTGGGAAAGCAGTGCCAGTGTCTCTTCCAGGGAATTTTGGTGATTTCCAGGGCTCTGAAGAGAAAATTAGGGAGGCACCGCCGGTGCCTTTTCCAGGGAATTTTGGCAATTTCCAGGGGTCTGAAGGGAAAATTAGGGAGGCACCGCTGGTGCCTTTTCCAGGGAATCTGGGCAATTTCGAGGAAAGCCAGTGGGATATTGGGGACGCACCCGCCTTGCCCAGAGCAGCATTTTTAGGGCGATTTTCCCCGGAATCCTGGATTTTGGGCTCTGCTGCCGTGCCGGGAGTGGAAAAGAGCCGCCCCGTGGTTTTTCCACGGAGCTCCACGGGCATGGAATTCTTTCCCACTCCGTCTCCCGGATGCGTCCCGTGGCGAGGTTTGTTTGGGGTTTTTTATCTCCCGTGGCCCGGCTTTGTTTTGGAACCGCCGGCTCGGTGGAACATCAAAGGCTGGATTTTTCCCACCCACTTGACTCGGGAAGAGCCACGGGAAGCTGCGCCCGGAGGCTGGGCCGGGTTTGGATCCGGGGAATCGCTTTGGACACCGCAGGGATTTTTCCATTTGGAAACGATTTGAGGGGGGAAAAATCTACCGGGATCTTTGGGAGGGGATGCCCGGGAACAGCATCCCAGCCACGTTCCCTTTGAATTCCTCCTGCATCCCAAGGATCCTGTGTCCTCCAGCCGATCCCACCGAGCTCCTGCGGCTCGTGAGAAGCCCGGAGCTCCGCGCTGCTGGCCGGGCCCCAGTTCCCAGGCACTGAGAGCCAGAAATCCCAGCTGGAATTGTTTTTCCAGGCTGCTCCTTTCTCCCAGCCCGGCTCCGGCCTCGCTCACACCCCGCACTTGCATTTTCTTTGCCCCAGGGAGTTTTTTCCAGCCTCTGGATGCTCCTGGATCCCTGCAGGCTGCCAGGGATGCCTCGGGAATGTCGCGTCCCACAGCTCTGCCTGTGGATTCGGGATTGCAGGATCAGGGTGTGGGGCTGCCTCTGGATTCCCTCCATCCCAGATTCTCCCTTTCCAAGGGGTTTTTGGCCTTCAGGCTGGAAAAGGAGCAGCGCGGGAACCCCCCCAAAAAGGGGTTTTAAGAGGGTGCTGGGACATTCCTGCTGCTGCTGCAGCTTCTGGATTATCCCTCCTCTTCCTCCTCCTCCTCCTCCTCCTCTCCGGGATCATCCCCCCGGGAGCCTCCCGCTGCCCAGGGGCACTGGGAGCGCCGGGCCCTGGCGTTTCCACGGCCTCTGGGCAGCGGCCGCAGCGAGTGACCAGCGCTGCTCCGGCCCCGGGGGAGGATCTGGGACATTCCAACCCCTCCACGGGGCCCGGGCGTGGGAACCCTTTGGAAAAGCGCTGGAATCCAGCCCGGAGCAGGCACCGGGAAGCAGCAGAGGGGGCTGGAGGGATCTCAGGGACCCTCAGGCCGCCGCGTGTGTCATGATAAGGGAAAAATCCAGCTCCGCATCCCGTTCCTCTGGCAAAATCCCATTTTTCACACGCTGTCCGTGCCTCCTGCTCCGTTTTCCAGCAGGGATTTTTTTTCCTGAACCCTGGCCCCGTGCCCTGGGATCTGCAGGATGGACACTTCCCGGCTGTCCGTCTGTCCAGAGGGTTCTGTCCCCTCTGGCCTGGGGGGTGGCCGGAGCAGGGCAGGGGTGGCACCCAGGGGTGGGCAGTGACCCCTCCGGCTGCTCCAGGGCCAAGGAGGGGAGGTCTGGGAGATTCCTGGTGGCAGCAGGAATTTAGGGATGAGGAAGGAAGCTGCAGTGGCTGTGAGGAGGGAATTTGGGATGGGATTGGGGTTGGGATTCGGTTGCTGCTTGAAGGAGGTGCCCGTAGAGGGGCACAGTCAGCAGAGGAGGGAGGAGGGAATTTTCCCTCCTGTGCCATTCCCTGGATCCCAGTGAGGGATTCCAGAGCTCTGCTCCCTGCTCCGCTCCCGGGGTGGCCCAGGGATTGTCACAAACCCCTGGCCCAGGGTCCCTTGGGATGTGGCATCGCCGCTCCTGCCCCGTGCCCAGCCCTTAAAAAAGGAAAAACCTCTTGAACCCCCTAAGGAGCCGAGGGAATTTCAGGAGAGGCCACGTGGATTCCCGGAAGGGATTTTGCTTTTTGCTGCTGGGACACTGGAGCTGGGCAGGAGGGATTTGGGAAATTGGGATGTGCTGCCTGGGGCAGGGCAAAGGGCTGGGAATGTGGGCTCACAGAATTCCCGCTGCGAGCTGATCCCACTCAGCTCCGAGCCAGCAGCAGGAGGGATTTGGGGTCTCCGTGCTGGAATAGCGAAGGCAGGGATAAATCTTGGATCTGAGCTGGGGAGGGAAGGGTTTCTTGGGATCCTGGAGCCCATCCCTGTGGGATAACATCACACCTGAGCTCTGCCTCCAGCCTGTGGGATCCGGCCAGGAATGTGGGAATGTGGGAATGTGGGAATGTGGGAATGTGGGAATGTGCCCTGGGCCGGCCCCCTGCGTGTGCCAGGAGGGAGCTGGGAGCAGCTGGAGCTCCTTTGGAGCCTGCTCCAGATGAAATCCTTTCCCTTCCCGGGAAATCTCCCGTGTCCTGCATCTCCGTGTGCGCTGCATTCCCCGGGAATCGCGGCTGCCGCGACGTGGGGGAGCTCAGGGGCAGCCCAGGGTCAGCCTGGGCACCGATCCCAGAATCCAGGCCGTGGGTGGTGGGGTCCAGGGGGTGGGAAAAGTCCCATCTCGCCTCTGGAATGGGTGGAGAAAGGATAAGTGGCTCTGCTGGATCCGTGCAGCTTCGCCACAACGAGCTCGGACTGAAAGCCGGGGGATTTAGGTGGGATATTGGGAAGAAATCCATCCCTGGGAGGGTGGAAAAGCTCTGGTTCAGGTTATTCCATGGATTTCCCATCCCTGGAAGTGTCCAAGGCCGGGCTGGAGCAAGCTGGGACGCTGGGAGGTGGCTGGGATTGAGATCCCTTCCAACCCAAAGTGCTCCACGATCCCATAACTCATCCCGGGGCTGCTCCCATCCCATCTCCAACCCAAAGCATTCCATGATCCCATAACTCATCCCGGGGCTGCTCCCATCCCAGCTCCAACCCAAAGCATTCCATGATCCCATAACTCATCCTGGGGCTGCTCCCATCCCAGCTCCAACCCAAAGCGTTCCATGATCCCATAACTCATCCCAGGGCTGCTCCCATCCCAGCTCCAACCCAAAGCATTCCATGATCCCATAACTCATCCCGGGGCTGCTCCCGTCCCAGCTCCAACCCAAAGCATTCCATGATCCCATAACTCATCCCGAGGCTGTTCCCATCCCAGCTCCAGCCCCGCACCTGCAGGTCCAGGCAGCCAAAATCCCAGGAATTGATCCCTGAGCACGCTCTGCGGGTGTCTGAATACAGCAATCATTGTTTCCGGGCCCAGAGCCACCCACGTGGGAATTGATGCCCGAAAGCCCTTGGAATTTGGCCGGGAGAAGCCTGGAGGAACAGAGGGGGGATGCAGTGGGGTCCTTCCCGTGGGGAAGGGGCTGGGAGAGGGATGGGGGACGCTTGGGGGATGTGGGATGGAGCGGTGGGGACTGGCTCCAGCTTCCAGGTGATTTTATCCTGGAAAATTATGGGGAAACCAGCAGGATTTTGGGAGAAACCAGCAGGATTTCTGAGGGAAACCAGCAGGATTTTTGGGGAAACCAGCAGGATTCCAGGGTAAAACAGGAGGATTTTGAGGGAAACCAGCAGGATTTCTTGGGGAAACCAGCAGGATTTCTTGGGGAAACCAGCAGGATTTTGGGGGAAAACAGCAGGATTTTGAGGGAAACCAGCAGGATTTCTGAGGGAAACCAGCAGGATTCCTGGGGAAACCAGCAGGATTTTGAGGGAAACCAGCACGATTCTGGGGGGAAACCAGCAGGATTTTGGGGGAAACCAGCAGGATTTTGACGGAAAACCAGCAGGATTCTGTGAGGAAATCAGCAGGATTTTGGGGAAAACAACAGGATTTCTGAGGGAAACCAGCTGGATTTGGGGTGAAACCAGCAGGATTTAGGGATGATGCTCCTGGGGAGCATCGAGGCGGCTCCGGCGGCTCCGGGAGCTCCGTCCCTCCTTCCTTGGCAGAGCAGATCCGGGCACATTCCTGGGCCCTGACTTCAAAGGCTGTTGCTGGATAACAGAGCCCGGCAGCCCTGGCAACCCTGGCACGGGCCTTGGCAGCTGCCGCTGTTCCGGCCTCGGCCGCGCCCCCGTTGTCCCTTTGGCCTCAGATTTTCGGGGCAGGAGCCTTTCCCTGATTTTCTGGATCCTCACTCCCTCCTACACCTCAGATTTTCAGGACTGAAGCCTTTCCCTGATTTTTCTGGATCCTCACTCCCCTTTTGGCCTCAGCATTTCGGGGCAGGAGCCTTTCCCTGATTTTCTGGATCCTCACTCCCCTTCTAGGCCTCAGATTTTTGGGACAGGAGCTTTTCCCTGATTTTCTGATCCTCACTCCGTCCTAGGCCTCAGATTTTTGGATAACAGGAGCATTTCCCTGATTTTCTAAATCCTCACTCCCCCTTTGCCCTCAGATCTTTTTTATAACATGAGCTTTTCCCTGATTTTCTGGATCCTCACTCCCTCCTAGGCCTCAGATTTTTGGATAACAGGAGCATTTCCCTGATTTTCTAAATCCTCACTCCCCCTTTGCCCTCAGATCTTTTTTATAACATGAGCTTTTCCCTGATTTTCTGGATCCTCACTTCCTCCTAGGCCTCAGATTTTTGGATAACAGGAGCATTTCCCTGATTTTCTAAATCCTCACTCCCCCTTTGCCCTCAGATCTTTTTTATAACATGAGCTTTTCCCTGATTTTCTGGATCCTCACTCCCTCCTAGGCCCCAGATTTTCAGGACAGGAGCCTTTCCCTGATTTCTGTGGATCCTCACTCCCTCCTAGGCCTCAGATTTTTGGATAACAGGAGCATTTCCCTGATTTTCTAAATCCTCACTCCCCCTTTGCCCTCAGATCTTTTTTATAACATGAGCTTTTCCCTGATTTTCTGGATCCTCACTCCCTCCTAGGCCTCAGATTTTCAGGACTGGAGCCTTTCCCTGATTTTTCTGGATCCTCACTCCCTTTTTGGCCTCAGATTTTTGGGCAGGAGCCTTTCCCTGATTTTCTGGATCCTCACTCCCCTTCTGGCCTCAGATTTTTGGGACAGGAGCTTTTCCCTGATTTTCTGATCCTCACTCCATCCTAGGCCTCAGATTTTTGGATAACAGGAGCATTTCCCTGATTTTCTAAATCCTCACTCCCCCTTTGCCCTCAGATCTTTTTTATAACATGAGCTTTTCCCTGATTTTCTGGATCCTCACTCCCTCCTAGGCCCCAGATTTTCAGGACAGGAGCCTTTCCCTGATTTCTGTGGATCCTCAATCCCTCCTAGGCCTCAGATTTTCAGGACAGGAGCCTTTCCCTGATTTTCAGGATCCTCACTCCCCTTTTGGCCTCAGATTTTTGGATAACAGGAGCCTTTCCCTGATTTCTGTGGATCCTCACTCCCTCCTAGGCCTCAGATTTTTGGATAACAGGAGCCTTTCCCTGATTTTCTCAATCCTCACTCCCCTTTTGGCCTCAGATTATCAGGACAGGAGCCTTTCCCTGATTTTCTGGATCCTCACTCCCTCCTAGGCCTCAGATTTTAGGGACAGGAGCCTTTCCCTGATTTTCTGCATCCTCTGGAATCGCTCCGGGGATGGGGCAGAGCTTGGACTCCATGGGCTGGGAGGGATTTTCCAGCCTCAAGGATTCCGGGATTCCTTTTGGAAGTGGGAATGGCTGGGATGGGAGTTTGGGGTTGTCCTGAGCTGGATCTTTGTGGGTCCCTTCCAGCCCAAGATATTTCCCATCCCATCCCTCTGGAATAACATTTTGGAGCTCACAACTTTGCTCTGAAGCCCTTTTTCCTTTTCCAAGAGGGGGAAAAAAAGACTCTCCTGCTGCTGGAAAGGGAAATGTGAGCTTCCCACCCAGCATTCCCTGGGAATTCCCTCCTGGAAAACAAACCCCACGTGGCTTCAGGATTTATGGAGCCTGCTCCAAATCCTCGGGGTCACTTGGTCAAGTGGGGGAAATTGGGAGAGCTTTGCCCAAGGTTGTGACACTTAATTAACTCCAGGAGTTCTGTGGGAAACCCGAGCCTGTCCCGGCAGCCTATGGAGAGCTGGGAAGCAGCTGGGAAGCAGAGAAATGTTGGGAATAGCTCCCAGAAAAGGGTTTGGTTGCCTTGGTGGTGTTTTAAGAGCACTAAAAGCAGCTCAAACTTTCATTTTTTACCGTTTTCCTGATGCTTTGTGATGGTTTCCTTAGGTTATTCCTGAGTTATTCCTTAGGTTATTCCTCAGTTATTCCTCAGGTTATTCCTGAGTTATTCCTCAGGTTATTCCTGAGTTATTCCTGAGTTATTCCTGAGTTATTCCTGAGTTATTCCTGAGTTATTCCTGAGTTATTCCTGAGTTATTCCTTAGGTTATTCCTTAGGTTATTCCTCAGTTATTCCTCAGTTATTCCTCAGTTTTTTCTCAGTTTTTTCTCTGTTATTCCTCAGTTATTCCTCAGTTATTCCTCAGTTATTCCTCAGTTATTCCTCAGTTATTCCTCAGTTATTCCTCAGTTATTCCTCAGTTATTCCTCAGTTATTCCTTAGGATATTCCTGAGTCATTCCTTAGGTTATTCCTGAATTATTCCTCAGTTATTCCTGAGTAATTCCTCAGGTTATTCCTCAGTTATTCCTCAGTTATTCCTGAGTAATTCCTCAGGTTATTCCTCAGTTATTCCTCAGTTATTCCTCCCACCTCGCAGTTGCTCCAGGGAAACTCAATTTTGGCCTTTCAATGACAATTTGGAGGAATTTAATATTCCTGAATCCGTGGCCACCTGCCCTAAACTTCCCGGGCCAGGCTCACTCTGTTCCTGGGAATTTGAATGGGATGTGAGGGGTCAGCGTTAGGAAGGGGCCAGGCAGGGAATGGGCCAAAGCTTTTATGGGAATCATGGAATTCTTCAGGTTGGAAAGACCCCCCGGGATCACAGAACCCGGGCAGGTTGGAAAAGACCTTTCAGATCAAGGAATCCTGGGATAACTGAGGCTGGAAAATCCCTCCCAGATCCTGGAATCCAACCCTTAACCCAGCGCTGCCGAGCCAGGCCCCGAGTGCCACCTCCATGGGATTTTGGGATGCTTCCAGGGATGGAGATTCCACCAATTCCCTGGGGAGAATTCCCTGTGAATCCTACACTTCTCCGTGGCTCCAGGGATTGGCTTTGCCTGGATGTTCCCCCAGTGCTTCCCAGTATTCCCAGTGCTCCAAGGAGCGGCACTGGGCATCCTGAAGGGACCCTGGATGTTTTATTGGGATTTCTCCTGCTGCGATATCCCAGACCTCGCTGCCAGGGGCAGGGAAGATGGGATGTGAAACAGGAATAGCTGGAGAGGAGAGATTTTGGGAATCCTGCCCCAAATTCCTGTGAGAAAGGGGACGAGGGGCTGCAGCCCTGGATCAGAGCAGGATTCCATTATCCTGGACTCCTTCTCCCACTTGGAATGCAGGGAAATGCCGGATCCTAAATGGGCTGGAGGAGGAGGCAGAGCTGTGGGATCGGAGCTGGAATCAGGAGGGAATGGGATAAACCAGGCTGCTGATGGAATGCTGGAAGGGACCCTGGATGTTTTATTGGGATTTCTCCTGCTGCGATATCCCAGACCTCGCTGCCAGGGGCAGGGAAGATGGGATGTGAAACAGGAATAGCTGGAGAGGAGAGATTTTGGGAATCCTGCCCCAAATTCCTGTGAGGAAGGGGATGAGGGGCTGCAGCCCTGGATCAGAGCAGGATTCCATTATCCTGGACTCCTTCTCCCACTTGGAATGCAGGGAAATGCCGGATCCTAAATGGGCAGGAGGAGGCAGAGCTGTGGGATCGGAGCTGGAATCAGGAGGGAATGGGATGATGGAGAGGGATGAGGGATGTCATTCCAGGCTCTCCATGGAACAACTGACAGGGAATTTTCTCCGCACTGAAATCCCGGGAAGGGAAGGAGCTGCCCTACATGGGACTCAGGCAACGGCAACTCTCCGGAGGGAAAGGGAATGAATTTTAATGGGATCTTGAAAGACTTTAAATTTTTCATGTTGCCGTCAATTATTCAGGACAGCGGAAAAGCGACTTTAAAGCAGCGCAAAGAGCAGAGGGAAAGGAGAGGCCGCGTGGATTCCTGCAGGGAATTTGCTTTTTTGCTCCAGCACAGGGAAACTGGGACGCTGGAACGCGGGAATTTAGGGATGAGGAAGGATGCTGCAGTGGAAGGGAATTGGGATTGGGAAAACGGGAGCGTGGGTAAACGGCTGGCAAAGCAGGAGAGTGGATTAAAAACCTGGAAAGTGGGAGCAGGGATAAAAAACCAGGAGCAGGGATAAAAAACCGGGAAGGCAGGAGCAGGGATAAAAAGCCGGGAAAGCGGGAGCAGGGATAAAAACCGGCAAGGCAGGAGAGTGGATAAAAAGCCGGGAAAGAGGGAGCAGGGATGAAAAACTGGGAGCAGGGATAAAAAAAATGGGAAAGCAGGAGAGTGGATAAAAAGCCGGGAAAGAGGGAGCAGGGATGAAAAGCCGGGAGCAGGGATAAAAAACCGGGAAAGCAGGAGCAGGGATAAAAAGCCGGGAAAGCAGGAGAGTGGATAAAAAGCTGGGAAAGCGGGAGCAGGGATAAAAAGCCGGGAGCAGGGATGAAAACCAGGGGAAGCAGGAGCAGGAATAAACGCCTGGTGAAGCAGGAGGAGGAAAAATGCCTGGCAAAGCAAGAGCAGGGATAAAAAGCCGGGAAAGCAGGAGCGGGGATAAAAAACCGGGAGCAGGGATAAAAAACCGGGAAAGCAGGATGAGGGATAAACGCCTGACAAAGCATTTTTGGAGCCGGGACAAACCCGGGCACCCCCGGGAGCCCCTGGCCGGTGGGCACCGCACCCCTTGCCCTGCCCGGAGCGCGGCTCCTCCACAATCCCCCCCTTCCCGCATTCCCGGGAGCTGATCCCAGCCTCGGGGGGGGGCTCCTGGGGGCGCTTCCCAGCTTTTCCTCGGCCCGAGGCTGGCTCCGGTCCCGCTCGGTGCCCGCTGTCCCCATCTGTGCGCGGGGCTGCCGCTGGCCCCCGCCGGCTGCTCCGGCCTCGCCTCCCCGCCCGGGTGCCCCAGCGCTGCTCCGGGGGGCTCGGCAGCACAAACGCGGCTTTGATTCCTCCTGCCGGGAGCTGCCAGCCTTGGCTCCTTTCCCGGGAAACAGCGCCGGGCTCCCGAACAGAAGCGGCCTTTGTGTGAGAGCCGGGAGCTGCGGGCTGAGCTGGGCACGGGGGGCAGCGGACAGAGCCCGGGGACAGCGGGCACAGCCCTGGGGGACAGCGGGCACAGCCCGGGGACAGCGGACAGAGCCCGGGGACAGCGGGCACAGCCCCGGGGACAGCGGGCACAGCCCCGGGGATAGCGGGCACAGCCCTGGGGTAGCGGGCACAGCCCCGGGGACAGCGGGCACAGCCCGGGGACAGCGGGCAGAGCTCCGGAGGACAGCGGGCACAGCCCGGGGGTAGCGGGCACAGCCCGGGGACAGCGGGCACAGCCCGGGGACAGCGGGCACAGCCCCGGGGGACAGCGGGCACAGCCCCGGGGACAGCGGGCACAGCCCCGGGGGACAGCGGGCACAGCCCCGGGGGACAGCGGGCACAGCCGCGGGGGAGAGCGGACAGAGCCCGGGGACAGCGGGCACAGCCCCGGGGGAGAGCGGGCACAGCCCCGGGGGAGAGCGGACAGAGCCCGGGGACAGCGGGCACAGCCCCGGGGGAGAGCGGACACATCCCGGGGATAGCGGGCACAGCCCCGGGGGACAGCGGGCACAGCCCCGGGGGAGAGCGGACAGAGCCCGGGGACAGCGGGCACAGCCCGGGGGTAGCGGGCACAGCCCCGGGGGACAGCGGGCACAGCCCGGGGACAGCGGGCACAGCCCCGGGGATAGCGGGCACAGCCCCGGGGGACAGCGGGCACAGCCCCGGGGATAGCGGGCACAGCCCCGGGGACAGCGGACAGAGACCGGGGATAGCGGGCACAGCCCCGGGGACAGCGGGCACAGCCCCGGGGAACAGCGGGCACAGCCCCGGGGACAGCGGGCACAGCCCCGGGGACAGCGGGCACAGCCCCGGGGGACAGCGGGCACAGCCCCGGGGACAGCGGGCACAGCCCCGGGGACAGCCCCGGTGGCTCTGGAGGAGCCCGAGGAGATCCGCGGATCTCGATTTCGCCGCTCTCCCCAAAATTAAAGCGTGACCCCGCGGGTGTCGGGCGCGCTGTGCCCGGCCTGTGCCCGGCCTGTGCCCGCCTTTGTGGCCGGGGCTGCGGGAGGAAACGGGGCCGGAGCGTCCCCGCAGCCCCTCGGGATTGTGCCCCAGCCGGGATTGGGGCTGTCCCGGGGTCGGGATGTTGCTCGGGGAGGTGACAAAGCGATGGCACCACAAAGGGTTGGTTCAGCTTTGTGTCCTCACAGCTCTGCTCCCTAAGGGACGCGTGGAGAGAGATTCTGGTGGGGTTTAGGATGCAGGGAGTTGCTTCCAGGGATTTTTCGGTCTGTAACCGCCTCCCTCGGAGGGGCTGGGGACAGCTCAGCCCGCAGGGAGGGGATGGATCCAGCACTGGGGGACAGCAGGGTGGCTCTGCTTCCCTCTGCTTCCCTCTGCTTCCCTTTGCTTCCCTCTGAGGGATCAAACCCAGCGCTGGCGGGGCGCAGGGAGGAGAATCGCACAGAGGTTTGCGCCATAAATCGGGAATTCTGCGGTGGTTTTCTGTGGGGAAGTGGAAATTCAGCACGAGGACAAAAAGAGATGGTTTAGGGAAGAGGTGGAGAATCGCCCCGGGTGTGGGGAACTCGTGCAGCGCAGGAAAATCTTGGCTCCGGATGCCGCAGGGCCTTGGAAAGGTCTTGGATCTCATCCAGTCCCTGAGGGAATTGTGAAACCTGCTTTGGGTTGGACCTGCCTGCCCCGATCTCTTGGATTTCCCCTCTCCAGCCCCGCAATCCAAGCAAAACCGCTCCAGAGGTGGAACACGGGGAGGGCTGGGCTAGGGAATCCTGGAGCCGCTGCCCCCTTCCCGAGCAGCCCCGAGCCCATTTTCCCCCTCTGGAAGCCGGGAGGGCGCAGGGCACGGAGCTGCGAGCCCATTTCACGAATCATTGGGCCGCGATGAGGCAGGAAAGTGGGATTTAGGCGGAGTTTTTCCAGTTTAATCGGCCGGGATGGGATCAGATCCCTCAGCCCCGCCTGAACAAACTTTCCCTGCCGCCAATCCCAAAAGTTTGTGCAGCACAAACTCTGCCCGGAGGGTTTTTTTTTTTTTTATTTTTTCCCCTCATCCCGGACCCACGGCGGCTCCTTCCGAGTGTTTTTGGTGGTGGCGGAGAGGGGAAACCTCAAATCCTCGCCAAGCAATTACCGCTAATGAGACACTTCCTACACATCTGGTTCCAATCCTGGCGGCGTTTCGGGGACTTTCGGAGCTTGGGAAGGGGAGGACGGGGAGGGAATCCCGGCCTCTTCCTCTCCTTCCTTCCCGGCGGGGCTCTGGGGATGCTCCCGAGCTCCCGATCCCAAAACCGCGGCTCTGCGAGGTCGCAGGACGCTGATGCGCTGCCAATTGATCGATCCGTTTCTGAGAGCGGGTGTAACGCGCTTAATTAGCGTGTAATTAACAACAGCGCGGCCGCAGACTCCCGAAAAAATTCCCGAATCCATTGCCGAGCGCCAGGAAAAGGGAGGAATTCCTGGGCTGCGTTTGCGGAGGGGTTTCAATAGGAAATCGCTGCGAGCTGCTTGTGGCTCTCCCGAATTTTTTTCCAGCCCCTCCTCCTGGCTCCTGGAGAGGAATCCCCACCCCAATCCCATTCCCAGCTTCCCCTCCGAAGGAAAACCGGGAAAGGGACTCGCTGCCCTGCCCACGTTTGGTCCAAAGCCACATCCTGGAGCTTCCCGGGATCCCCGGGCAGGGTTTTCCCAACGTGCCCGGCTGAGCTTTGCCCCGTCCTTTGGCATGGAATTGGCCCGGGATAAACGCCGGGAGTGACTCAGGAGGCGACCCGGGGGTGGCTCGGGCGAGCCACACGTGGCTTCCTGGCAGTGCCACTCGCCCCGGGCACCCCGAGTGATCCAAAGGCACATCCTGGGAGCCTCGGGAGGGGAAAACGGGGGAGGGAAAAGCGAGGAAAAGCAGGGAAGGGAAAAGCGGGGAAGGGAAAAGTGGGGAAGGGAAAGGGGGAAGGGGAAAGCGGGGAAAAGCAGGGAAGGGAAGGGAAGGGAAGGGAAGGGAAGGGAAGGGAAGGGAAGGGAAGGGAAGGGAAGGGAAGGGAAGGGAAGGGAAGGGAAGGGAAGGGAAAGGGGGAAGAGAAAGGGGGAAGGGGAAAGCAGGGAAGGGAAAAGCGGGGAAGGGAAAATCAGGGAGGGGAAAAAAGCAGGGGAGGGAAAAGCGGGAAAGGGAAAAGCAGGGAAGGGAAAAAAGTGGGGAAGGGAAAAGCGGGGAAGGGAAAGGGGGAAGGGAAAAACAGGGAAGGGGAAAGCAGGGAAGGGAAAGGGGGAAGGGAAAAGCAGGATAGGGGAAAGTGGGGAAAAGTAGGGAAGGGAAAAGCAGGGAAGGGAAAAGTGGGAAAGGGAAAAGCAGGGAAGGGAAAAGCAGGGAAGGGAAAAGCAGGGAAGGGAAAGGGGGAAGGGAAAAGCAGGGAAGGGAAAAGCAGGGAAGGGAAAGGGAGAAGGGAAAAGCAGGGAAGGGAAAAGCAGGGAAGGGAAAAGCAAAGTGGGGAAGGGAAAAACAGGGAAGGGAAAGCAGGGAAGGGAAAGGGGGAAGGGAAAAGCTGGGAAGGGAAAAGCAGGGAAGGGCAGCTTTGTTCCAACACGGGATCCTCCTGCCCTGCCTCGCTTCCCAGGAATTTTCCCTGCTAGACCAGGGAAAGCTTCCACAGGCGGGTGCCCGACCTTGGAACGGAGCCTCCCGCTCTCCTTTCGGGTTTGGTTTGGTTTTAATCCGCGGCAAAACAAACTCCTCTGCCTCTCCTTGATGTTCCCAGCGGCCCCGCCAAGGGGAAAATCAAAGCACCGGGAATTCTGCTGGAGTTGGAGGCAGGGTCAGGCTCGGGGGCGGCTCGGCTCAATCCCACTTTTGTTCTGGGAAGCAGAAGGGAACGCGTGGGCCCTGCTGGGCCGGGGGGAGGGACAGGGAGCTGTGGGATGGACAGGAATTGTTTGGGATGGGGCTGGAGTGTCCATCTGGAGCTGTGGGTGGATGTGGCCGAGCACGGGAACGGTCTGGAGTCACCCTTGGCTTGTGGTTCCTCGGGGTCAAGTGTCCAGTCTGGCTGGGAGGATCTCCCGAGGGACAGGGAGCTGTGGGATGGACGGGAATTGTTTGGGATGGGGCTGGAGTGTCCATCCAGAGATCTGGGTGCATGTGGCCAAGCACAGGAATGGTCTGGGGTCACCCTTGGCTTGTGGTTCCTCAGGGTCAAGTGTCCAGTCTGGCTGGGAAGGTCTCCCAAGGGACAGGGAGCTGTGGGATGGATGGGAATTGTTTGGGATGGGGCTGGAGTGTCCCTCCTGAGCTCTGGGTGGATGTGGCCGAGCCCAGGAATGGTCTGGGGTCCCTGTGAGTGACCCCTGGCTTGTGGCTTTGTGGGGTCAAGTGTCCAGTCTGGCCCTGAGGGCATCCTGAGGGACAGGGAGCTGTGGGATGGACGGGAATTCTGTGGGATGAGGCTGGAGTGTCCATCTGGAGCTGTGGGTGGATGTGGCCGAGCCCAGGAATGGTCTGGGGTCCCTGTGAGTGACCCCTGGCTTGTGGTACCTCGGGGTCAAGTGTCCAGTCTGGCCCTGAGGGCATCCTTTGGGTTTTCTGGGTGAAATCTGGGCTTTTCTGGGTAAAATCTGGTGTTTCCTGGGTGAAATCTGGGCTTTCTGGGTGAAATCTGGGCTTTTCCGGGTAAAATCTGGTGTTTCCTGGGTGAAATCTGGGCTTTTCTGGCTGAAATCTGGGGTTTCTGGCTGTCACAACCGAAGGTGGCAGTGCCAGTCCTGCTGCCCCTCTGCCCCTGGTCCTTCCCAGCTGGATTTGGACCCCCTGGATGCTCCCAGGGCCACAGCTCGTCCTTGGATTCCCTTCCAGGAGCTGCTGCATGCAGGAAAAACACCCAGATCTCTTCCCTAGCAGCTCCTCATCTCTGAGATTTGGATCTCTGGGAAGAGGGAGAAAAAAAATTCCTCGATCCTGCCTGGATGTGGGGCAGGATCCAGCCTGGAAAGGGCCGGGAGAGGCACCTGGAAGAGCCCCGGGTGGCGGAGGGGGCTCGGGGAGGAGGAAAATCTTGGGTTTTTCCTGCTTCTAACTGATTTCTTCTCTCCTTTCTCTCCTCCTCTGCTTTCTAAAGAACATAGGAAGCTTCTCGCCGGTAAGTGGTGGAAAAAAAAAATACCCAAAAAACCCCCAAAATTCTCATTTTCTCCATCCACCATCAGCCCGGCTGGCTTAGTCTCCATCATTCCCATCCCTCGGGATGTGCCCGAGGAGCAATAGGAGCTTCCCGAGGTGTGGGGCACCCTCGGGGCTCTGCTCCCACCTCCGAGCCCCTATTGCTGTTAGATCACAGTTCGGGCACCTCCTGGGCACCGGGGTTGTCCCGGGGTTGTCCCGGTTTATCCCTGGTTTGTTCCCGGGTTTGTCCCCGGTTTTTTCCCGGGTTTGTCCCTGGTTTGTTCCCGCTTTGTCCCCGGGTTTGTCCCCGGTTCGTTCTCGGTTTGTCCCCGGTTTATCCCCGGGTTTGTTCTCGGTTTGTGCCCGGTGTTGTCCCGAGTTTGTTCCCGCTTTGTTCCTGCTTTGTCCCGGGGTTTGTCCCGGGGTTTGTCCCCGGTTTATCCCCGGGTTTGTTCCCGGTTTGTCCCCGGGTTTGTCCCTGGTTTGTCCCCGGGTTTGTCCCCGATTTATCCCCGGTTTGTCCCTGGTTTGTCCCCGGGTTTGTCCCCGGGTTGTCCCCGGTTTATCCCCGGTTTATCCTCGGGTTTGTTCCCGGTTTGTCCCCGGGTTTGTTCCCGGTTTATCCCCGGGGTTGTCCCGCGTTTGTTCCCGCTTTGCCCCCGGTTTATCCCCGGGTTTGTTCCCGGTTTGTCCCCACTTTGTTCCTGGGTTTGTTCCCGGTTTGTCCTCGGTTTATCCATGGTTTATTCCCGGTTTGTTCCGGGGTTTGTCCCCGGGATTGTCCCCGGTTTGTTCCCGGTTTGTCCCTGGTTTGTCCCCGGTTTATCCCTGGGTTTGTTCCTGGTTTATCCCCGGGGTTGTCCCGCGTTTGTCCCCGGTTTATCCCCGGGTTTGTTCCCGCTTTGTTCCTGCTTTGTCCCCGGGTTTGTCCCGGGGTATGTCCCGGGGTTTGTCCCCGGGTTTGTCCCCGGTTTATCCCCGGTTAGTCCCCGGTTCGTCCCCAGGTTTGTCCCCGGTTTGTTCTCAGTTTATCCCCGGTTTTTCCCCGGTTTTTCCCCGGTTTATCCCGGGTTTATCCCGGGTTTGTCCCCGGCCCCAGGGCGGCGGCACGGATCCCCCCGGGGGCGGAACTGTGATCTAAGGACTCCTCACGTAGCTCTTGCCTCATCTTCCTCTTCATCCTCACCTTCACCCGGGGCCCGGGGCGGGCTGGGAGCTCGCACTGGGACAAACTGGGAGCACTGGGCCGCCGGACTGGGATGGGATTGGGGCTTGGAATGAGGGAATTCCCGTCCTGCCCGAGCTGGGCAGTGCCAGGCGTGGGGCAAACGGAGCAAATCCTTGGGATTCTCCTGGGAAAAGCGATGGAGGTGGCACGGGATGGGGTGGGATGGGATGGGATGGGATGGGATGGGATGGGATGGGATGGGATGGGATGGGATGGAGCTGGAGGAGGGCGGGCTCACAGCCGGTATGAGGAAGAAATTCCTGCAGGGAGGGTGGCACAAAGCTGGCACGGAGGAGCTGCTCCGTCCCTGGAAGGGTCCGAGGCCAGGCCGGGCTTGGGTGCCAAAGGAGCTGGGGAGAAGGGGTTGGATCAGGAGAGCCCCAGATTTGGGGTTGGAGCTGCTCCTTTTCCCACTTTTCTGCTCAGCCCAGGATCTTTAGGATCGCTGCCAACCCCAAAGCAGCTTTTTGGGGCGGTGTGGGGTGGGCAAAGCCATGTCAGCTCTGCCCCCAGGTGCCAAAGGAGCTGGGGAGAAGGGATTGGACCAGGAGTGCCCCAAATTTGGGGTTGGAGCTGCTCCTCTCCCACTTTTCTGCTCACCCCAGGACCTTTAGGATCGCTGCCGACCCCACAGCAGTTTTTGGGGTGGGCAAAGCTGCCCCAGCTCTGCCCTTGGGTGCCAAAGGAGCTGAGAAGGGATGGAACCAGGAGTGGCCCAAATTTGGGGTTTGGGGCTGTTCCTCTCCCCACTCTCGAGCTCCTGTGCTCACCCCAAGACTTTTAGGATAGCTGCCGACCCCACAGCAGCTTTTTGGGGTGGGACAGAGCTGGGACTGAGCTCTGCCAACTCTGCTCCCGAGTGCCAAAGGAGCTGAGGAAAAGGGATTGAACCAGGAGTGCCCCAGATTTGGGGTTTGGGGCTGTTCCTCTCCCCACTCTCGAGCTCCTGTGCCCACCCCAAGACTTTTAGGATCACTCCTGACCCTAAAGCAGTTTTAGGAGTGGGCAAAGCTGTGTCAGCTCCGCCCTTGGGTGCCCAAGGAGCAGGGATTGAACCGGGGAGCTGCGGAGGGAGCGGGACAAAGCCGCTGCTCCGGGGTTTTCCTCCCGGTCCTCGGCCTCGCTGATCCCGCCGGGAATTCCGAGGGCTCCGCTGGAAACGCTCCCGCTGCGGAGGGGACGCGGGGACACCGAAATTCCTGGGAGGGGACGCGGGGACACCGAAATTCCTGGGAGGAGAGTGGGGACACCGAAATTCCTGGGATGGAGGGCGGGGACACCGAAATTCCCGGGAGGGAGGGGACGCGGGGACACCGAAATTCCTGGGATGGAGAGCGGGGAAGTTTTTCCGAGCCGAGAGCGTCCTCTGCTGGCGGCCGCTTCCCGCTCCAGGGAGGCAGGGAATGGATCCTGGGCTCTGCTGAGGGGATTTTGGGGCTCTCCTGATGAGATTTTGGGGCTCTCCTGATGAGATTTTGGGGCTGTCCTGATGGGATTTTTTGGGCTTTGCTGGCGGAATTTTTGGGGCTCTGCTGATGGGATATTTGGGCTTTGCTGATGGGATATTTGGGATTTGCTGATGGGATTTTGAGGCTCTGCTGATGGAATTTTTGGGGCTCTCCTGGTGAGATTTTCGGGCTCTCCTGATGGGGTTTTTGGGGCTCTCCTGGTGAGACTTAGGAGCTGTCCTGATGGGATTTCGAGGCTCTGCTGATGGAATTTTTCGGGCTCTGCTGACGGGATTTTGAGGCTCTGCTGATGGAATTTTTGGGGCTCTGCTGATGGGATATTTGGGCTGTCCTGGTGAGATTTTGGAGTTCTCCTGACAGGATTTTTTGGGGCTCTGCTGACAGGATTTTGGGGTTCTGCTGATGGAATCTTTCGGGCTCTGCTGACGGGATTTTGGGGTTCTGCTGACGGGATTTTGGGGCTCTGCTGATGCGGTTTTAGGGTCCTGGCAGCCCCGCAGCCTGAGCCACCTCCTCATCCCGAAGCTCTCCGGTGGCAGCTCCTTTCCCGCAGCTGGGAAGGGATCCAGAACTCCACGGGCACATCCTAATTTTATCCCGCGGCTGAGCTCCACATGGGGAAAGGCGAAAGCTTGGACCAGTCACTCCCAGTAACTCCAGCAGCTTTGTGAGGCTCTCCCTGGTGGAGGGAAACAGCAACGAGCAGAGAATAAAAACTCAGGGCGGGTTGAAGTGTTGGAAAGGTCCCTTTTATCCCGATTTGTCCCCCTGTTTGTCCCTTCCTGCCCTGGGCAGCCCATCCTTGTCCACTCTGCTCCCTTTGGAGCTCCCGGCGGCTCGGTGGGAATTCCCGGTGGCTCGGTGGGAATTCCCGGTGGCTGGGTCGGAGCTCCCGGTGGCTCAGTTGGAGCTCCCGGTGGCTCGGTGGGAATTCCCGGTGGCTCGGTTGGAGTTCCCGGTGGCTGGGTCGGAGCTCCTGGTGGCTCGGTGGGAATTCCCGATGCCTCGGTGGGAATTCCCGGTGGCTCAGTTGGAGCTCCCGGTGGCTGGGTTGGAGTTCCCGGTGGCTCGGTGGGAATTCCCGGCGGCAGGAGAGGGCCGGGAAGGGCGGTAGGTGGCGGTGTGAGCCCGCGGAGGAGCCGCATCCCGGCCGGGCCCCGCTCCCGGAGCATCTCCGGGATCAGCGGGACGCACCCGGGGGTTCCTCCCCAGCACCTCCCTCCCCTGTGCCCCTCTCCTGGCGCCGCTCAGGGGCTGAAATCATCGCTGGTTCTGCAAAATCCTCCTGGATTCGGCGGGTTCCGGCCGGGAATGGGCTCCCAGTGGGACCCAGCTCGGCTTTGGGATGCGCAGAGCCCTTGGAACAGCGGGAATTGCGGGAATTCAGCTCGGAGATGCTTCCCCTCGCTCTGTGCCGCCTTTTGGGGCAGCGTTTTGTCCTTCCAGACCTTCCAAGCGAGCTTTGGTTTGGGGTTTTCTGCTTTAGGGTTGAGAGTTCTGCTTTTAGGGGCGAGGCAAAGCCATCGGAACCTCCCCGTGGTTAGGGGGGGATCTGTGGGGTCTCGTTGGGGTCCCGCAGTGACAGCGCAGCTTTGGGGTCTGCAGGGCTGCCAGAGGGGACCGGCGCCACTCTGGAGCTTTTCCCATCTTTTTTCCAGGCGTTTTCCACCCCCTGAGCGCATCTGGAAGGCCCTGCGTGGTCTGGAGCTGGATCTGCTTCCAGACAAAGTTATTAAGTGAGGGGGGAAAAAAAAAAACCCTTTTTTTCAGGCCTCCCTGGAGCGGCAGCGCTCATCGGGAATGTTTATGGGGAATGTTTATCGGGAATATTTATCGGGAATGGTGTGAATGAACAGCCCCGGATCCCAGCCCCGCTCGCTCCTCTCCCGCCGAGAGCCTTTAAAAATCTCTTTATTTCCAAGCGCTGCTCCGCGGGGAGCCCGAGCTGGGCCCTGCCAAGTGTTAAATGAAATCATTAAAACCCCCGCCGGTAATTAGCCGGGAAAAGTGCGGGAGGGGATGGGGAAAGGGAGAAGGAGCGAACGCCTTCTGCAGGCTGCTTTTTCCTCCTCCTCCTCCTCCTCCTCCTCCTCCTCCGGCCCTGGGTGCTGTCAGATAAATCCCAATTAGCTCCCTGCCAAACAGGATTAGCGGGAAGGGAGCCAGGTTTGGAATCAGCCTGGCAACAGCAGGAGCTGGGTGAGGAGTGGGGTGTGATTGACAGCTGTCAATCATCTCCCCGGTTTTTTTTTTTGGAGGTGTGTTTCAGGCTGGAATCTGGCAGGCAGAAATGAGCAGGAATTTCAGATTTCAGCCGAGGCCGCCGCTGGTGCCGCCGCTTCCCAAGGGGCTGGGGAAGGTGGAAGTGCCCGGGGAGCTCCGGGAGCAGCAGGAAAATCCCTCCCGGCCACAGGCAGCTCGGGATGCGCGGAGCAATTCCATGGAAAAATCCGGGAATTAGCTGGGAGAGGATGGATTTTTGCCTGGAGCAGGGGAAGAGCAGCCGCAGGGATTTTGTGCCTCCTGTGCCCCGTCCCTGGGCACCTGAAGGCTGCTCCGAGGAGGAGGAGGAGGAGGAGGAGGAGGAAGGGGAGGAAGGCTGTGGGTGCAGGGGGGATGAAGGATAGGGGATGAGGGATGAGGGATGAATCCATCCCTGCTCCATCCAGAGACAAAAATCCACGTTCTGGGTGGACAAAGTGCCCTGGATCCTTGGGTTCGCTGTCCCCTTTTGGAGCCAAAGGTGGCTTTTATGCCCTTTTTTTTTTTTTTTTTTTTGCTTTCATGGCCTTTTTTTGTTTGTTTTCATGGCCTTTTTTTTTTGTTTTTACTGCCTTTTTTTTTTTTTTTTGCTTGGCCAGCTCTTGCTGGGTGCTCCTGCCTGGCCCTTCATTCCCCACAGACGAATCCCAAGCATTCCCAAGTGGGAAGGGAAGGGCTGGATGCTCCTGGCTGCCCGAGGGAGCAGATGGAACACGGGCGAGGACGTGTTTCTGGGGAAACCAGCAGGATTTTGGGGGGGACCAGCAGGATTTTGGGGGGGACCAGCAGGATTTTGAGAGAAACCAGCAGGATTTTGAGGGAAACCAGCAGGATTTTGGGGGAAACCAGCAGGATTCTGAGGGAAACCAGCAGGATTTTGAGGGAAACCAGCAGGATTCTGAGGGAAACCAGCAGGATTCTGAGGGAAACCAACAGGATTTTGAGGGAAACCAGCAGGATTTTGAGGGAAACCAGCACGATTCTGAGGGAAACCAGCAGGATTTCTGAGGGAAACCAGCAGGATTCTGAGGGAAACCAGCAGGATTTTGGGGGAAACCAGCAGGAGTTTGAGGGAAACCAGCAGGATTCTGAGGGAAACCAGCAGGATTTCTGAGGGAAACCAGCAGGATTCTGGGGGAAGCCAGCAGGATTTTGAGGGAAACCAGCAGGATTCTGAGGGAAACCAGCAGGATTTTGGGGGAAACCAGCAGGATTTTGGGGGAAACCAGCAGGATTTTGAGAGAAAACCACAGGATTTTGAGGGAAACCAGCAGGATTTTGAGGGAAACCAGCAGGATTTCTGAGGGAAACCAGCAGGATTTTGGGGGAAACCAGCAGGATTCTGGGGAAAACCAGCAGGATTTTGGGGGAAACCAGCAGGATTTTGAGGGAAACCAGCAGGATTTCTGAGGGAAACCAGCAGGATTTCTGAGGGAAACCAGCAGGATTCTGGGGAAAACCAGCAGGATTTTGGGGGAAACCAGCAGGATTTTGAGGAAAACCAGCAGGATTTTGGGGGAAACCAGCAGGATTTTGGGGGAAACCAGCAGAATTTTGGGGGAAACCAGCAGGATTTCTGAGGGAAACCAGCAGGATTCTGGGGGAAACCAGCAGGATTTTGAGGGAAACCAGCAGGATTTTGGGGGGAACCAGCAGGATTTTGGGATGATGGACGTGGCAGCCGGACAGGGCCTCTCCAAGCAGCCAGCACTGGGATCAGGGATGCTCCTGGACAAAAATTCCACCCCACACGGATGGGCCAGGCAGGTGCAGGGTGGCCCCAGGGCAAAGGGATCCTCGGACTGTCAAATCCCATCCCAAATCCTCCGATTGTCAAATCCCACCCCAAATCCTCCGATTGTCAAATCCCATCCCAAATCCTCCGATTGTCAAATCCCACCCCAAATCCTCCGATTGTCAAATCCCACCCCAAATCCTCGCCGGGGGCGCGGCGTTTGTGTTTCCCCAGAGGATGAGGAGCCGATGGGGATCCGGGACACAAAAGGGGCCGCTCAGACCCACGCGGGGCTGCCCCTAAAAGCGGCCCCACAGTGGCTGGAGGGGACCCGGGAAGAAAGGGCCGCCTGTGCCCGGGTGATTTGCATGTGAAAACACGCGCGGGATCGATGCAAATTCCCTCTGGGAATTGTTGGAAGCCAGGCCTTGGGCTTTCTCCTGGATTTGCTGGGGGAGCTGCGGCTTGGAAACTCTGCCCTGGGGGGGACAGGGATGGTCCTGGAACAGGGATGGGAATGAGGAAAGAGCTGGGGCGGGAATGAGGAAGGAGCTGGGGTGGGAATGAGGCAGGAACAGGGATGGGAATGATTTAGGAGCTGGGATGGGAAGGATGCAGGAGAAGGCACTGGAAAGATGCAGGAACAGGGATGGGAAGGATGCAGGAAAAGGGATAGGAAGGATTCAGGAGCAGGAATGGGAAGGATTCAGGAGCTGGGATGGGAAGGATGCGGGAGCTGGGGTGGGAATGAGGCAGGAGCTGGGATGGGAATAAGGCAGGGAAGGATGCAGGAGCAGGGATGGGAATGAGGCAGGCACAGAGATGGGAAGGATTCAGGAGCAGGAATGGAAGGATTCAGGAGCTGGGATGGGAAGGATTCAGGAACAGGAATGGAAGGATTCAGGAGCTGGGATGGAAGGATTCAGGAATAGGGATGGGAAGGATTCAGGAGCAGGAATGGAAGGATTCAGGAGCAGGAATGGGAAGGATTCAGGAACAGGAATGGAAG
The DNA here is from genome assembly GCA_026261815.1 of Monarcha castaneiventris obscurior. Classification (NCBI taxonomy): domain Eukaryota; kingdom Metazoa; phylum Chordata; class Aves; order Passeriformes; family Monarchidae; genus Monarcha; species Monarcha castaneiventris. Next base: position 1,703,597 of record JAMPIT010000002.1, on the reverse strand, counting down.
GATTCAGTAGCTGGGATGGGAAGGATGCAGGAGCAGGAATGGAAGGATTCAGGAATAGGGATGGGAAGGATGCAGGAGCAGGAATGGAAGGATTCAGGAGCAGGAATGGGAAGGATTCAGGAGCTGCAAGTGGAAAGATTCAGGAGCAGCCCGAGCTGGGCACCAAGTGCCCAAGCAGAGCAGAGGAGCTCCGGGCTCATTTTTTGGGAATGTCTCGGATCCTTGTGCGATGCTCCAGGAATTCCCAGGTGGTGGCCGGGGAGGGCTCTGGAGCTGTGACAGGGACTGGAATTCCAGCTTGGAAAGGAAAATGTGCGTGGGGCTCCTCCTCTCCCTGGCAGAGGGTTCTGGGGGGGCCCCCGCGGCCGATCCCAGAGGGAAGAGCGGCTTGGAGAGAATTCCCTGCCGAGCCCTCGCAGCTCCTGAGCTTCCAGAGGCTCTCCCAGCCTTTGTGGGAGTGTGAGGGGAATTTTCCAGGGGTTCACACCTCTCTGGGGGGCTCCGGGCAGGGTGTTTGGGATGCAGCCCTGGGATCCCTTGCAGCGCTGGGATCATCGGGATCTCTGGGGTTCGTAAGGATCTCTGGGATCATCAGGGATCGCTGGGATTCATCGGGGATCTCTGGGATATCATCGGGATCTCTGGGATTCATAGGGGATCTCTGGGATCATCGGGATCTGCCGGCCCCCAGGGAACCGGGCGGGTTTAAAGAGCAGCAACCTCCGCGATGTGACTTGAGGCTTTTTCCCCCTTTTTCCCTTTGCTTTTCTTCTTCATCCTTGGAATTGCACCCCTGGGATGCTCCCAGCCCCCGGAGAGGAGCAGGGCGGCTTTTTTGGGGTGGCTGGGGGGCAACTTGTGCCCATCCCACAGGGAGCTGCGAGCTCCTGGAGCCGGGGGTGCCCCGGCTCGGACCACCCAGAGCCCCCCGCCTGTGGGAGGGGGAGAATTCCATAATTTTTGCGTCCCTCGGGCTCCAGGTGCATTGCCAAGGTGAGGGGAGGATCCTTGGGAGGGGAAGCTGCAGCTGGCAAGGGCGATTCTCCCAAGTCGTTGCGTTTTTGGAGGGGTGGGAAGCAGGAATTCCGTGGGAAGCAGGAATTCAGTGGGAAGCGGCAATTCTGGGTTCTCTGTGACCCCGGCGCCTTCCTCCTGAGGGGTTTTGGTGCGGCCTCCGGAGCTGCCCAGCTCCTCCCCGGGGAGAGGAGGAATTCTCTCCTCGGTCCTGGCACAGCCTCCCCCTGAAGGGAGAGCGGAGCGAGCTCCTGGCAGCCTGGAATTGGCTCGTGGGCACCGGGAATCGCTGCCGGGAGCTGTGGCAGGGCTCTCACCCCATTGTCGGACCTTCCCTTGTGGCCCTGACCTCCCTCCGGCTTTCTCCCGGCTCTGCTGAGGGCACCTTTCCCATCCTGGCTGCCAGGAGCCCGCAGGGATGGGGCCGGTTCACGCCCCGGGCTCGCAGCACCGGCTCCTGCTCCCTTTTTTTTCCGCCTGATTTTTGGGGAAGCCGCGCCCTCTCCGTGCAGGTCCCTGCCCCTCCCTCCTCAATCGACCTCCTCAAACAACAACAAAAAAATTAATCCCAGCCGGGCTTTTCCTGCTTTTCCCGTGGCTCTGCCGTTCCTCGGGGGTCTCTCGCAGCGCTCTCTCCGCGGAGGGGCTGGGCCGGGCCGCGGAGCCGCCACCCCCCCGAGCCTTTCCACCCCCTTTCCACCCCCTTTCCACCCTTCCCTGCCCATCCCGGGGGTCCTGGGGGGTTCCGGGCGGGTCGGAGCCGCTCTGCCCGTGCCGTATCCCGGTGGGAAGCGGCTCCTGCGCGACCCCCGCCGCCCCCTCTCTTTGTCTGCACCGCGCCCCTGCGCCCCCGCTCCCCTTTGTTGGAGCTCCGAGGGGCTCCGGGCGCTCCCCCCGCGCCGGGGTCGAGCCGAGGGGCGGGCGGAGGGATGGAGGGAGGGATGGAGGGAGGGATGGAGGGAGGGAGGCAGCTCCGGGGCGTGGGGCGGGCGCTCCGGGCTCGCTCCGCGCCGCCGCTCCCTTGTCTGATGCTGCGCTGCCCCTTCCCCGCTCGGGGGGCGCACGGAGACCACCGCGATTAAGGATCCAACCCCTCTCATCCACCCTCCCAGCGCTGCCCCCGCTCCATGCCGGGCTCCGAGCGGAGCTGGGGTCTCGCCGGGAAGGGCTGGAATGTCCCAGCGGCGTGAGGAAGGCAGCTGGGCCCCTCCGGCGAGGGTGCCCGTGGCCACCGGGGCCAGCCGGGCTCCATCCCGCTGGCCGGAGGGTTGGGAAGGTGCCGGAGAGGCGGGCAGGAGCGGCGAGGGAGCGGGGATGGAGCTGCGGCGGCTCTGAGAGGAGCCTCGGAGAGGGAGGAGAGGGAGCGGCTGGAGCGCGGAGCTGCTGAGCTGCACCTCGGGCTGCTCCCGGAATTTTGGGCTTCACCCGGAATCTCGGCTGCTCCCGGAATCTTGGGCTTCTCCAGGAATCTTGGGCTTCTCCCGGAATTTTGGGGTTCTCACGGAATTTTCGGTTTCTCCCGGAATTTTGGGCTTCACCCGGAATTTTGGCTGCTCCCGGAATTTTGGCTGCTCCCGGAATTTTGGGCTGCTCCCGGAATTTTGGGGTTCTCCCGGAATCTCGGCTTCTCCAGGAATCTTGGGCTCCTCTCGGAATTTTCGATTTCTCACGGAATCTTGGGCTTCTCTCGGAATCTTGGGCTTCTCCCGGAATTTTGGGCTTCTCCCGGAATTCTCAGCCGCTCCCGCCTGCCAGGACCTGCGGAGGGGTCAGAGGTGTCCCGGAGGAGCCGCTGGACACCGGAGGGAGCTCCGTGCTCCCGGAGCGAGGATGTGAGAGGATCTCCCGGAGGATACGGATAATTCCCGAGCCTGGCACGGCTCCTGTGTGCCATCCCCACCCCGGCAGCGGCTCCTCCTGGTCCTGCTGCGCTCGGCCGCGGATTTGGAGCTTCCAGCGCCGCGATTTACGTTGGTTTTCCGCGGGCAGGTGCGGATTGAAACCCTCCAGGGATTTCTGAGCCCCCGCGGCTCTGCCATGGCAGCGCCGGGCACAAACTCCTGAAGGTGCCCGCTGCCAGCCGCGATGGCCACCTCGGCGACAACTTAGGCTGCCAAAAACCTTGGGGATCAAGGGATCCATGCGACTTTTGCGGGCTGGGCGTGACGGGCAGCATGACGGCGTGCCAGTACCCCATGGCCCCGGGGGCCCTGGAGCGGGACCGGCTCTACCAGCACAAGGTGTCCCTGGTGGTGCGCTACTTCATGATCCCCTGCAACATCTGCCTCATCCTGCTGGCCACCTCCACTCTGGGCTTCGCCGTGCTGCTCTTCCTCAATAACTGTACGTGTGCCCGCAGAGGGGCAGCGCGAGGCTGGGGGCGCTCGTGGGGGATCCTGGTGTGGTTTTTCCTGCAGTTCCTGGCTCCTCTGGGCACAACCCGGGCACTGCCAGCTCCTGGTGCTGCTTTTTCCCCAGCTCCTTGTTCCTCTGGGCACAAACCGGGCACTGCCAGCTCCTGGTGCGGTTTTCCTGCAGCTCCTTGCTCCTCCGGGCACAAACTGGGCACTGCCAGCTCCCGGTGTGGTTTTTCCTGCAGTTCCTGGCTCCTCCGGGCACAAACCGGGCACTGCCAGCTCCTGGTGTGGTTTTTCCTGCAGTTCCTGGCTCCTCTGGGCACAAACCGGGCACTGCCAGCTCCTGGTGTGGTTTTTCCCGCAGTTCCTGGCTCCTCTGGGCACAAACCGGGCACTGCCAGCTCCTGGTGTGGTTTTTCCACAGCTCCTCGCTCTGCTGGGCACAAACCGGGCACTGCCAGCTCCCGGTGCGGTTTTTCCTGCAGTTCCTGGCTCCTCTGGGCACAAACCGGGCACTGCCAGCTCCCGGCGCGGCTCTGCCCCGTTTTTTCCCCCTGTCGGATGTGCGTGGCCCAGCCCAGCTCCCACCCGCTGCTGCCGCCCCAAATCCCGGTGGTTTTGGGGCTGATGATTTGGGCATTTGGGGCAAAACGGGCTCCTGGGAGCCCCGGGCTGGCTCAGGAATTCCGGTGTTCGCTCGTTCCCACAAACTGCGGGACCTTGGGGGATGTGTGGGAGCGGCTGCTCCAGGATCCCGGCCCTGAGGAATCAGCAAATGGGGTTTTTTTGGGTTTTTTTTTTTCCCCCCTGAGGTTTGGTTGTTAATGTGATCCCCGGTGCAGCTGAGCAGATCCCACCCTTGGGTGGGGATGCACCCAGGTTATTCCTGTCAGGCTCCGTCAGCTCCCGCTCCTCTTCCCGATGCCTGTGGAGGAAAATTCCATCACCCGGAGCCGGCTTTGGCCTCCCTGAGCTGGGAAGCGCCGAACGCTGCTGTGGGAAAAGCCCGGGGAGGGCGAGCAGATCCTCCAAGCCCGGCTTTGGGACGCGCCGCCGCTTCCCTGGCTCGGGAATAAAGGCTGGAAAACTCCTGGATGGCTGCGGGGAGGGGGCAGGAGCAGGGCCGGGTTATCCCTGCCCAGCCCGGCTCTGCTGCCCCCCGGGCACATCGCAAATCCCAGGCTTTGGGTGGTCCCGTGCAGGATTTTGGGGCTGGAGGGGAGCTCAGCACCCCAAAAGGCAGAGGAGTGACCAGGAGTGACCCTGGGCTGGGCTCTGGGGTCACACCCGGGGCAGCTTTCGCCTCTCTCTGCCTTTCTCTGCCCCTCTTTGGGAGCGTCCCCGCTCGGGGCTGCCCTGGGGAGTGTTTGGGGTGCTGCTGGGGCTGTGTTTGGGGTGACCCACACCGGGATCGGCCTCGGGGCTCCCGGAGGATGAGGCAGGACGGGCCGAGGGCATCCCAGCCCCGCCAGGAGCCGCGGGCTGCTCCCAACATCCCGCACCGGAGATGCTCCGGCCGTATCTGGGCTCCCAAACCCAGCTTTTGGTGATGCCAGCTCCTGTCCCTGAGGGCTCCAGCACCTCCTGGGAGCCAAATCCACTCAGGGAGGGAGGAAACCGCATCCTGAGAGAGGGCTGGGGGCAGGAGAGGGAGGAGGAAGGGTTGTGCCCAGGAACCTGTGACAGCTCCGTCCAAACCTGAGCTCCCAAACCAGCTTTTGGTGATGCCGGCTCCCATCCCTGCTGCTCCCTGCCGGCTCCAACCCCTCCTGGGAGCCAAATCCACTCGGGGAGGGAGGAAACCATCCTGAGAGAGGGCTGGGGGCAGGACAGGAGGGGTTGTGCCCAGGAATCTGTGACAGCTCCGGCCGTACCTGGACTCCCAAACCCGCTTTTGGTGATGCCAGCTCCTGTCCCTGAGGGCTCCAGCCCCTCCTGGGAGCCAAATCCACCCGGGGAGGGAGGAAACGCCATCCTGAGAGAGGGCTGGGGGCAGGAGAGAAGGGGTTGCACCTAGGAACCTGTGACAGCTCCGGCCGTACCTGGGCTCCCAAACCCGCTTTTGGTGATGCCAGCTCCCATTCCTGGGGGCTCCAGCCCCTCCTGGGAGCCAAATCCACCCGGGGAGGGTGGAAACGCCATCCTGAGAGAGGGCTGGGGGCAGGAGAGAAGGGGTTGCACCTAGGAACCGGTGACAGCTCGGTGTTTTTGTTCCCTTGCAGACAAACCCAACAGCTACTTCACGCAGACGCCGCCGCCGCCGAGGGATGGTGAGTGCAGAGCCGTGCCCGGGGGCAGCTCGGGGGCAGCGGGAGCTTCTCCAGCGCTGCCCTTTTCCCTCCGGGAAAAGTCTCCCGAGCCGCCGATCCCTTTGTGCTGCTGCTCCCTGAGCCCTGAGGGATGCGGGGTTTGGGTGAGGTCCCTCAGGGCTTCCTTTCTCCAGAGGTTTTCCCACCTGGAAAGGTTGGAAAAGGCTCTTCCCTGGCAGCCCCTAGGTTTCTATTTCCCCTGAGCCATCCTGGAATTGCCTGTCCCACCTCTAGGAGGAACTTTGGTGGTTTAGGGGTTATTTTTGGATTTTTTTCGTTTTTTTTTTTTGTGTTTTTTTTTTTTTTTTTTATGACGCTCTTATCAGCTTCGGGAGCTGCTGGATGCAGGGCGGGCAAGCCCAGGCTGAGATAAAACCATCACGGGAGCTTTGTTCCCTTGAAAAACCAGGCTTAAAACCCCAGCCTTTGCTGGCAGGCTCTGCCCCCACCTCCACGTGCACAGATAAGAAGAGCCCGGCAGAAATCAGCAGCCAATTAATAACCTCGTTGTTGCCTTTTTTTTGGGTTTTGAGGTGGTTTTTTTTTTTTTTCTCCCTGCTGGGGGTGGGGAAGGAGGCGGCAGGAGGGAAAAACACGGATGAGGGATTAAAAAAAAAAAACAAAAATGTGATTAATCTAAAATTGGCCCGGGGAAGGCATCTCGAGAGCAAAATAAAAACCTCCGTGGGTGGAACTCCTCGCTCAGGGCTCCGAAACCCAAAGGGCCCGGCTCAGCCAGATTCCAGACTCCCAAAAATCCCTGGTGCCCCCACAGGAGATGGAAAAAAAAAAATCCCATTTTTGGGGGGCTGGGAAGAATCCCGGGGAGGAAATTGTGGGGTGCAGGAGGTGTTTTGGGGCAGGGGGGACACGGGAAGGGGAAGGGGATGGGTTTTTGCCGGTTCTGCCCGTGCTGGTTGTGCTCAGATCATCCCTGGGCTGGATTTGATGCGGTCCTGGAAATCCTGGGCAGGTTTGGACAAAGCTGAGCTTGGGAATTGTTGGGATTTGGGCTGGGGTTTGCTCAGGAGTTGGGATCTCCTCAGGAGTTTGCTTTTAGGGTTGGGATGAAGGGAGCCAGAACCGTCTCTGCCAGCTGGGGATCCCCACTTTGGGATTTGGGGTTTAGGATTTGGGATTTGGGGTTTAGGATTTGGGATTTGGGGTTTGGGATTTGGCCCTTTCCCCTCCCGGATGGGGCTGGTTTTTTCTTTCCCTCCCTCCCCGCCCTGAGCTCCAGCTCCGTGAGGAATTTTGGGGCTCTCCACGTGTGAAAACCTCCCAGGCTCCAACCTCCCTCCCCACGTGGATTTTCCTGGTTTTTTCCCAGGATTTTCCTGGTTTTTTTCCAGGATTTTCCTGGTTTTTTTCCAGGATTTTCCTGGTTTTTCCCTCCCTTCCCGAGCCGGGTTGTCCATGAGCTGCCTCCCCTCAGGGCAGGTCCCTTTTTTTGGGCACTGTGAGGAATTTTTGGGGTGTTTCTGCGGTGTCGGGGTGCGGCCAGGTGGGAGCAGCTTCCAACCTCCCTCCTCCCTCTCGGGTGGGATTTTCCTGGCTTTTTCCTCCCTCCCGTGGCTCTGTGAGGGATTTTGGGGCTTCTCCACGTGCGAAAACCTCCAAGGTTCGAACCTCCCTCCTCGGTGGGATTTTCCCGGCCCGGTTTCAGCAGGAAATGGATGAAAATGGGTGGAAATGGGTGAAAATGGATGAAAATGGGTGAAAATGGATGAAAATGGGTGAAAATGACCAAAACCAGGGCTTGGGGGACCTGGGACCCGCGGAAAGGTGCCCGGGAGCGGCTCCGATAGGGACCCGACGGCTCCGAGCTTTTCCCGGTGCTGGTTGATGTCAGGGGTGGAATTTTCACCCGGGGGATTCGGGGATGAATTCCTGGCTCTTCCCAGCGCTCGGAGAGGGATCTGGGAAGGATCAGGGAAGGATCTGGGAAGGTTCAGGCGGCTCGGCGTCGCTCCCCGAGGCGCGATGAATATTGATGGCATCGGGGCTGGGGGACAGGAGCCGCCAGCTCCATCCCAGCCGCTCTCCATGGCAACGGGCACCTCGCTCGGGCGGAATTAATTCCCATTCCGGCCCTTCCCGCTGCCCCTCTGCCACCGGGAAGCTCCCAAAAATGCCCTCGGCCCATCCCTGCGAGCTCCCGGTTTGTATTCCCGGCTGGAATCCTCTCCCTGCCTCCCGCAGACGCTTTTTCCTGACAGTTTTTAAATCACCGGAATAGAGCGGGGTTAAAGGGGGGGTTGGCACGGGAATTCCTCAGCCTGGGCGCTCCCTGGGAATGCTGTGGGTGCTCCCTGCCCTTCCCGGGGTGCCCCAGGGAGGTTTCTCCATCCCCTCCCCGTGCGGGATTTGCCAGCGCCGTTCCTCGGGATCCTTTCTTTCCCTTTTCCTGCCTTTTCCCTCTCCCGGTGACTCCCGGAGCCGTGGAAAGCCGGACCTGAGCCGGAATTAAGCTCCCAGCTGGGCTTTCCTGCTGGTTTTCCTCCAAGGGCTGGGATCCAGCGGGATCGGGAGCTGCGCCAGGCTGGCAAATGCCCACGGGTGCCTCCAGCGGGCAGGAATTTTTATCTCCCTGTTTTCCCAACTTCCCCCTCATCCCCGAGCGCTCCGCGCCCTCCTCAGCCCTCGGCAAGGCTCCTGAGGAGGGGGAAACTCGAACCGTGCCCCTCTCCCGTGCCATTCCCGGTGCCCGGGCGCTGCTGGGATGCGGGAATTCCGCTGGAATGCGGGACAGACCCGGCAGGGAGCTGTCAGCAACCCCCAGACCGCTCCGGGAGATTTTTTCCCTCTTTTTCCGTGCACTGGAAAAGAGCAACGCTGCCGTTCCACTCGCGGTCGTTGTCGTTAAGCTGCGGGAACATTTGGATGGGAGAGCTCGGGGCTTCATTAACTCGAACTCCTCGAGAGCTCGGAGTTAATCCCTCCTCAATCCCAGCTCCTTCCCGGCGACCTGGGGGTTGCTTCCTGCGGGATTTGTCGAGGGAGAGCCCGGGATGGGGATTGGAGCCGCTCTCCGTCCTGGCCAGGGGGCTCAGAGGGGGTTTGGGATGGGGAGGGACGGAGGAGCTTCTCCGAGAGCTCTGCCTGGAGCTGGGGAGGCAGGGATTGAAGGAGGGAACTGGGCAAGGAGTTCCCACGGCAATTCCTGCATCCCTGACACCAAATCCTGCATCCCCAAACCCATTCCCGCATCTCCAAACCAACTCCTGCATCCCCTCACCAATTCCTGCCCTCCCAGACCGATTCCTGCCTCCCCAGACCAATTCCAGCATCCCCATCCCAAATTCCTGCCCTCCCAGTCTGCTTCCTGCCTCCCCAGACCGATTCCTGCCTCCCCAGACCGATTCCAGCCTCTCCAGACCGATTCCTGCCTCCCCACCCCAATTCCTGCTCTCCCAGACTGATTCCAGGCTCCCCAGACCGATTCCAGCATCCTCACCCCAGTTCCTGCCCTCCCAGACCGATTCCATCATCCCCACCCCAATTCCAGCCTCCCCAGACCCATTCCAGCCTCTCCAGACCGATTCCAGCATCCCCACCCCAGTTCCTGTCCCCCCAGACTGATTCCAACCTCCCCATCCCAAATTCCTGCCTCCCCAGACCTATTCCTGCATCCCCCACCCCAATTCCTGCCTCCCCAGCCCGGCTCCCCCCATCCCTGTGCAGAGCAGGGCCGCGGGTGGCTGGTGGCCATTCCCAGGGTGACTCGTGGCCATTCCCAGCGTGGTCGTGGTCGTAGCCATTCCCAGCGTGGCTCGTGGCCATTCCCAGGGTGACTCGTGGCCATTCCCAGGGTGACTCGTGGCCACTCCCGGGCTGGCCCTGCCCTTCCCCCGGGCCACGCCGGCCCCATCCCGTTCCCAGCTGTCCCTCCAGCCCCGCCGGACGTCTGCAGGCTCCGTGGGATGCGGGGAGGAGGAGCCGGTGCCATCTGCCCCTGGCAGCTCCTGCAGAGCCCCAGAACCTGCTCGGGGAGGGGCCGAGCTGCCCCCGGCCCGGGGCTGCCCTGCTAATGAAGCTGTGCTAATTAGGGGCTGCCCGAAGGGGTCAGGTTTGGTGTCGCTGGAGCTTTTTGGGGAGTTTTTCCCGCCTGGATGAGCCCCCAGAGGTTCCTCTCTTGTCACGTCCCTCCTTTCCCCCTTTTCTTGTGCCAGGGTGGGGTTCAGGATGGGTTTTAGGGAAAGGTTCTTTTCCCAGAAGGTGCTGGGCACTGCCCAGGCTCCCCAGGGAATGGGCACGGCCCCAAGAGCTCCGGGAGCGTTGGGACACCGCTGCCAGGGATGCCCAGGCTGGGATTTTGGGATGTCTGTGCCCTTCCTTTTGTCTGGGCTGCTCAGGGAGAGGCCTGGGTGCCCTTCCCCAATTAGCCACAGGACAGGGACCCCTCATTAACCTCATTAACCTCACCCTGCTCTCTCCCTGCGGGATCAAAGGTGGATTCTCGGAGCTCTGAACACGGGCAGGACTTTTCCTGAGCCTTGATCTCTTCCCAAAGCCGTTTTTTTTTTGCTCTGGAGAGCTCAGCCTGGGGCTGGGGCAGAGCAGAGGAGCTGCTTTCCCTGCCCATGGATGCCAACACCACCAGGAATTATTTCCAGCTACACCTTTGGCTTCTCCTTCCTCCCCTGGGAGATGCTTTTATTGTCATTTTTATTGTTATTTATGATCCTGTCCCTGCTCCAGCGCTGCCGAGAGCCACGGAGAGGCTGGGCTGGAATTCTGGGCTGGGGGGACAATGATTCCTCCTTTTATTCCCTGGCTGCTCCCGCTCATCCCTGGAGCTTTGGGAAAGGGCAGCTCCAAGGATTTTTTGGCTGCAGAGGAGCTCAGACCTCGCTGTTTGCCAAACTCCTCGCTGTGCCCTGAGCCTGCAGCGTGGGGGGGAGGGATCCAGAGCTGGGGGTTGGATCCAGAGCTGGGGGTTGGATCCAGAGTTTGGATTTGGATCCAGAGCTGGGGGTTGGATCCAGAGCTGGGGGTTGGATCCAGAGTTTGGATTTGGATCCAGAGCTGGGGGTTGGATCCAGAGCTGGGGGTTGGATCCAGAGTTTGGATTTGGATCCAGAGCTGGGGGTTGGATCCAGAGCTGGGGGTTGGATCCAGAGTTTGGATTTGGATCCAGAGCTTGGGTTTAGATCCAGAGCTGGGGGTTGGATCCAGAGTTTGGATTTAGATCCAGAGCTGGGGGTTGGATCCAGAGTTTGGATTTGGATCCAGAGCTCGGGTTTGGATCCAGAGCTGGGAGTTGGATCCAGAGCTTGGGGTTGGATCCAGAGCTTGGGGTTGGATCCAGAGCTCGGATTTAGATCCGGAGCTCGAGTTTGGATCTGGAGTTTGGATTTAGATCCAGAGCTGGGGGTTGGATCCAGAGTTTGGATTTAGATCCAGAGCTCGGGGTTGGATCCAGAGCTTGGAGTTGGATCCAGAGCTCAGGGTTGGATCCAGAGTTTGGGTTTAGATCCAGAGCTCGGGGTTGGATCCAGAGCTCAGGTTTGGATCCAGAGCTCGGGTTTAGATCCAGGCCTTGCCCTCACCTCCCGACCTGCCGGGCAGCTCCGGAGCTCGGATTTACCTGGGGATGAGACAAAGGGAAAGGGGTTTAAACCAAAAACAGGAGGTTTAGATGGGATCCTGGGAAGGAATTCTTTCCTGGAAGAGGTGAGGCCCTGGCACAGGTTATTCTGTGGATTTCCCCCCCTTTTCCCCCCCTTTTTCCCCCTTTTTTCCCCCTTTTTTTCCCCCCTTTTCTCCCCCTTTTTCCCTCCTTTTCCCTTCCCCTCTCCTCTAAGGCAGCCCCAGTCCCATTTCCCGGGATAAATCCCGCAATTCCCATTCCCCGGGACAAACCCCGCAATTTCCATTCCCCTGGACGCCTCCCTTGCACCCTCTCATTTTCACAGCTCATCTTTATTTTTAAAAAACACCCGAAGAGGGGGAAAGAGCAGCGCTGGGAAACGCGGGAGAGACTCCGGCTCCACCCGGAGCTCTCCATAAAAATGACGAATCCCTTTAGATACCGGGCGGGAGGGGAGGAGAATCCTTTTCCCTTTGATTTCCCGGGATTTATCTCGTGCTCCGGAGTCTCCAGGCGAACGCCTGGGAATTGAAGTGTAAATGAGGCGCTGCCGAGGGTTGGATTTCTCCTTTTTAGGATTCCTCTTTTCCCTCTTTATGTAGGTCAGGCGTGTGGGGTGCACTGGGGGTTACTGGGGGGTTACTGGTGCAGGGAACACCTCAAGGAACGGCCGGAGCAGCCCCAGGGAAGGGGGAAATTGGATTTTAGGGAAAGGTTTTCCCCTCCGGAGGGTGTCGGGCACTGGAAAAACCTCCCCGGGAATGTCCCAGAGCTCCCGGGGGCGTTTGGACAACGCTCCCAGGGATGCAGGGCGGGATTTTGGGATGTTTGGGCAGAGTCCCCTTGGACTCCGAGCCTCGTAGGGCCCCTCCAGCTCGGGATATTCCAGAATCCCGTCATCCCCTGATATTCCGGCTGCTGCGAGTGCCAGGCTGTGCCCTGGGGCACAAACCCCTCGCTGCCAGCGCTCCGGCTGGGCCATTCACACCTCCTGCCCCACGGGCACTCCGGCACCGCTGCCTGCTCTGCTGAAGGAGATTCCCGCATCCCTGATTTCCTCGGGAGGCTCCAGGGAGAGGCTCCGGGCTCGTGGGGCGGCTGCTCTGCATCAGCAGTGAGAAATAAATAAATGGCTGAGCGGTGTGGGGGAAGCTCTGTCCCGCCCGGGTCAGGACGCTTCTCCTCCCCCTGGCTTCGCTCTCCCTCGCTGGGGAGCAGAAAACGCCGCTGGGGTGTGGAAATCTCCGAGAAAAGCTTTGGGTGGAGCGTTCTGGAGGGCTGGGGATGCTGCTCGGGGGTCGGCTGGGGCAGTGTGGTCACCTGGGGCACTGTGCCCACATGTGTGGGCCCTGTGGCCATCTGTGTGGTCACCAGTGTGGGCCCAGTGGTCACCTGGGGCTCTGTGCCCACCCGTGTGGGCCCTGTGGTCATCTCTGTGGTCACCTGTGTGGGCACTGTGGTCATCTGTGTGGTCACTTGTGTGGCCTGGTGGTCACCTGGGGTTCTGTGCCCACCTGGGGCTCTGTGTCTCACCCGTGTGGGCCCTGTGGTCATCTGTGTGGCCTGGTGGTCACCTGGGGCTCTGTGCCCACCCGTGTGGGCTCTGTGGTCACTTGTGTGGCCTGGTGGTCACCTGGGGCTCTGTGGTCACCCATGTGGGCACTGTGGTCACCTCTGTGGGCCCTGTGGTCACCTGTGTGTCCCTGTGGTCACCTGGGGCATTCTGTGTCTCACCTGTATGGGCTCTGTGCCCACCCGTGTGGGATCTGTGGTCACCTGGGGCTCTGTGCCCACCCATGTGGGCCCTGTGGTCACCCTTGTCACCTTGGGTTGTCCCACCTGGGGCTGTGCCCACCCGTGTGGGTCCTGTGTGGTCACCCGTGTGTCCCTGTGCCCCCTCTGTGCCCCCTGCGTGTCCCCATGCCCACCTTTTCCTGTGCCCCCTGCGTGTCCCCATACCCACATCTCCCCATACCCACATCCCCATGCCCACATCCCCATACCCACATCTCCCATGCCCACATCCCCATGCTCACATCCCCATGCCCACATCCCCATACCCACATCTCCCATGCCCACATCCCCATGCTCACATCTCCCATGCCCACATCCCCGTGCCCACATCCCCGTGCCCACATCTCCCGTGCCCACATCCCCATACCCACATCTCCCCATTCCCACATCCCCGTGCCCACATCCCCATACCCACATCCCCATCCCACATCCCCAAACCCACATCCCCATACCCACCTCTCCCTGTGCCCCCTGCGTGTCCCCACACCCACATCCCCACACCCACATCCCCATGCCCACCTGTCCCCGTGCCCACCTCTCGCTGTGCCCGCAGGCTGCCGGGGGATGCTGTGCGGTTTCGGGGCCGTGTGCGAGCGCAGCCCCACGGAGCCGGGCCAGGCCTCGTGCGTGTGCAGGAAGGGGCCCTGTGCCCCCGTGGTGGCCCCGGTGTGCGGCTCCGACCACTCCACCTACAGCAACGAGTGCGAGCTGGAGCGGGCACAGTGCAACCAGCAGAGGAGGATCAAGGTGGTCAGCAAGGGAGCCTGCGGTGAGTGGCCGTGCCAGGGCAGCCGGGGTGGGCAGGGGGCAGCTGGGGTGGGCAGGGGGCAGCCGGGGTGGGCAGGGGGTACCCAGGGTGGGCAGGGGGTACCCGGGATGGGCAGGGGGTACCCGGGATGGGCAGGGGGCAGCTAGTGCAGGGGGCAGCTGGAGTGGGCAGGGGGCACTCGGGGTGGGCAGGGGGCACTCGGGGTGGGCAGGGGGCAGCCGGAGTGGGCAGGGGGTACCCAGGGTGGGCAGGGGGCAGCTGGGGTGGGCAGGGGGCAGCCGGGATGGGCAGGGGGTACCAAGGGTGGGCAGGGGGCAGCCGGGGTGGGCAGGGGGCAGCCGGAGTGGGCAGGGGGCACTCGGGGTGGGCAGGGGGCACTCGGGGTGGGCAGGGGGCACCCGGGCTGAGCTCCGGGGGCTGGGGCAGGGCAGGGGATGGTGAGGGGGTCGTCAGTGCCAGCCTGAGGGATTTCTGATTTCCTGGGGATGGGGACAGGGGACACTGGGGGGATCCTCAGTGTTGTGTTGGGGGATGGCAGAGCGTGGTAAGGAGGGAAAATGAGGGGAAAAAGAGGGGGAAACGATGGGAAATGAGGGAAAAATGACAGGAAAATGATGGGAAAGTGATGGGAAAATGACAGGAAAATGATGGGAAAGTGATGGCTAAAGGCTGGGGCAGCTCCATGGGGACAGGGAATGGGGTCAGGGCTGGTGGCAGGAGACACTGGGGGAATCCTCAGTGTTGTGTTGGGGGACAGCAGAGGGTGGTAAGGAGGAAAAATGCCAGAAAAATGCTGGAAAAATGATAACCAAAGCCAAGGGGCACCAAAGGCTGGGAAGGGACACTGAGGGAATCACCAGCTCTGCCTTGGGGGTCAGCAGAGTGTGGTAGAGAGGGAAAACACTGGAAAAACGCTGGAAAAATGCTGGAAAAATGCTGGCCAAAAGCTGGTCCAGGGGGTCTGTGACAGCCCCGTGGGGAACAACCCCTTCTGGGACATCCCCACTGCCCCCAGCACCCCCTCAGGGCAGGAAACCTCTGCCACAGCTGGAATTGGGGCTGATCCAAGCTGATCCAAGCCCTTCCCCAGGCCGGCATTCCCGAGCTGTGGCAATGAGCCCTCTCCAGTCTCCTCAGCTCCCAGGAAATTAACTTGACCTTTCCGTGTGGCTCTGCTGCGAATCGGCGCCCGGCTCCCGCGCAGGGGAGGGAGCACGGAGAGATGGAACCCAAATAATAATTAATAATCATCAGAAAGCCACAGATAAAGGGCGGGGAGGGGGGGGGAATTAAAAGGCAGCAAACGAATTTGTCTGAGAGGAAATTGCTCCTCGAGCTCTTCCTCTGATTAGGGGATGGCAGGAGGGGCTTTGAGGACCCCGGAGCTCTCAGGGGAGCGTTTGTAGGGAAAAGAGGCTGCGGGAAAGGTGGAGAGGGTGGGAAAGGAGAGGAGAGAGGGGCCAGGAGGGGAGGGAGCTCCATCCTTGTGTGCCAAGGGCTGGGAATGGTGAGGGCTGGGAATGGTGAGGGTTGGGAATGATGAGGGTTGGGAATGATGAGGGTTGGTTGGGAATGATGAGGGCTGGGAATGATGAGGGTTGGGAATGATCCGTGGTGGGCACCAGGAGGGGGATGGGAGCAGGGAGAGCCTCTGCCTCTGGCATCTGCTGGAGCTGGCGGAAAATTATCCATTTCTGCTTTTTTGGGGTGTTTAGAGGGACGGATTTGGGAGATACTGAGATTTATTGGGGTTATTCCACGAGGGAAATGGCACCACGGTTTTTGCCGTGCTCTCACCTTTGTCGTGTTTTTACCTTTGCCTTGTTCTCACCTTTGCCACGCTCTCACTTTTCCCACTCTCACCTTTGCTGTGCTCTCACCTTTGCCTCACTCTCACCTTTGCCGTGTTTTTACCTTTGCCATGCTCTCACCTTTGCCACTCTCACCTTTGCTGTGCTCTCACCTTTGCTGTGTTTTTACCTTTCCCACGCTCTCACCTTTGCCACTCTCTCACCTTTGCCACTCTCACCTTTGCCACTCTCTCACCTTTGCTGTGCTCTCACCTTTGCCGCATTGTTACTTTGGCCATGTTCTCACCTTTGCCATGTTCTCACCTTTGCTGCTTTCACCTTTGCTGTGCTCTCACCTTTACCACACTCTCACCTTTGCCGAGCTCTCACCTTTACCACGCTCTCACCTTTACCACGCTCTCACCTTTGCTGTGCTCTCACCTTTACCACGCTCTCACCTTTGCCTCACTCTCACCTTTGCCACGCTCTCACCTTTGCCGAGCTCTCACCTTTACCACGCTCTCACCTTTGCTTCACTCTCACCTTTACCACACTCTCACCTTTACCACACTCTCACCTTTGCTTCACTCTCACCTTTACCACGCTCTCACCTTTACCACGCTCTCACCTTTGCCTCACTCTCACCTTTGCCTCACTCTCACCTTTGCCGAGCTCTCACCTTTACCACGCTCTCACCTTTGCCTCACTCTCACCTTTGCCTCACTCTCACCTTTGCCGAGCTCTCACCTTTGCCGAGCTCTCACCTTTACCACACTCTCACCTTTACCACGCTCTCACCTTTACCACACTCTCACCTTTACCACGCTCTCACCCGAGCCCTCTCCGGCGTCCCCCCCAGGCTCCAAGGACCCCTGTGCCGAGGTGACCTGCAGCTTTGGCAGCACGTGCGTGCCCTCTGCCGACGGCCAGGCCGCCAAGTGCGTGTGCCCCTCGTCGTGCGGCGGCGTCCCCGAGAGCCCCGTGTGCGGCAGCGACGGCCGCGACTACCGCAGCCTCTGCCACCTCAACAAGCACGCCTGCGACAAGCAGGAGAACGTCTTCAAGAAGTTTGATGGCCCCTGCGGTGAGTCCCCGACCACCCCCGGGGGGGTTGAGATAGCCCCGGGGGTGAGGGGGTTAAAAATGGGTCCGGCCGGGGTGGGGAATGTTTGGGGGGAAGAGCGGTGGGGAAGGGGTTGAGGAGAAATTTGGCTACGTGGTTGTTGTGAGCTCAGGAAGGGAGGTTTGGGCAGGAAAAGGTCAGTCTGGGCAGGAAAAGGTCGGTCTGGGCAGGAAGAGGTTGGTTTGGGTAGGAAAAGGGTGGTTTGGGCAGGAAGAGGTTGGTTTGGGTAGGAAAAGGTCGGTTTGGGGGAAAGGCAGAGTTTATCCCAGGAAAGGGGCAGAGGGGTGTGAGGGCAGCTCTGGATGGGGGAAAAGCAGAGTTTATCCCAGCGCTGTTCCCTTTGGAAAGGGCCTGTACCCTCAGTAATTAACGAGCCCTTGGGGGCACAAGGGAAGCTTTGGGGGGGCTCTTGGGGCCAGGCAGGGGAAAGCAGCAGAGCCTGGGAAGCCCCGATGGGGGCAGGGAATAACTCCCTGCTCCCACCTCCCTTTCCCAGACCCCTGCAAGGGCGTCCTGGCCGACCCAAACCGTGTGTGCCGGGTGAACCCCCGGACGAGGAGGGCAGAGCTGCTGCCCCGGCCCGAGAGCTGCCCCCCGAGGGGGGACCCCGTGTGCGGCGACGACGGCGTCACCTACGACAACGAGTGCGTGATGGCGCGCTCGGGGGCCCTGAGGGGGCTGGACATCCAGAAGGTGCGCTCGGGGCAGTGCCAGCAGCAGGGTGAGTGCCTGGCCATCCTCCTCCTCCTCCTCCTCCTCCTCCTCCTCCTCCTCCTCTCTCCTCCCCTGATCCCCACCCCGCTGTGTGTGGGGCGGGTGTGAGCGCCGCTGGCCTGTCCCTGCTGCCTTTTTCCCAGCCTGGAAATGAAACTGGAGGTAATTGCAGGAAGGAGGTGAATTAAAAGGGGATCTTTGTTTGGAGGCAGCCAGGGGCACTTAAGGAGAGGGCTCAAAAAAGCCCAGCCCCACAAGGGCTACAAAAAATTCAACAAGTTTGGTAAATTAGCATAATTGACAAAAAAGCAGCAATTAGGAGCACAAGTGGTGATGCAATTCCCCCGCCCCGGGTAAAGCCCCTTCTAAATCTTCCCCGCCTCGGGTGGGACTGTACTTCCGATGCCTTGGGTTTTAACTTTTATATTTCTCAAATCCTGCCCTGCCTGGTGTGAAACTCCGAGGTTTCCTGTGCCCTCCCAGCTGCTGTTCCCTCGTGCTGGTCAGACACAACAAACCTCGCTAGGTTTGCTCTCCAAGGACACCCAGATCATCCCAGGCCCCAAAATGTATAACTAAACCCTCTGAAGAGGGGGGCAAACTTTGGGTTATTACATCATGAACTTGAGTTATAATTAGACAATTAACCCTGATACGCAAATGGACCAAGCTTATGAAAGTGTGAGCCAGGGTCAGCCTTGGGTGGAGCTTTTGGCTGTTCCTTTGAAGGCCCTTCAGACAAACCCCCACCTTCATTTCCTTAGCCTTGTCCGGCCTCTGTTTTTTGGCGGCCGCCTCAGGCCTCAATTTTTTGGCACCCCAGATGGGACAACGAGGCTTTGGGAAATCCTCTGGGACCGAGGAAGATCCAGCTCAGCTGGATCAGCGTTTTGTTCATGAAAACGTGTCTCAAGAGCTGATTCTGAGCCTTGGTAGCCAGGGAGAGCTGAGATAGGATAGGGGGTTTGGAATATATTTTGTCTTTTGGCCTGGGGAAAAAGTGCATGGAAAAGTGCTGAGAAAACCAACCACGAGTACCACAGGCTAGTAAACACCACAGATGGTATAAATAAAATAAAAAAGGCTAAAAAAACCCCCAAACCACCTTCATCCCCCCACGCAGACAAATGCAAGGAGGAGTGCAAGTTCAACGCCGTGTGCCTGAACCGGCGCGGGGCCGCGCGCTGCTCCTGCGAGCGCCTGAGCTGCGACGGCGCCTTCCGGCCCCTGTGCGGCCGCGACAGCCGCACCTACGGCAGCGACTGCGAGCGCCGCCGCGCCGAGTGCCAGCAGCAGGCCGCCATCGCCGTCAAGCACAGCGGGCCCTGCGGTAAGGAACCGGCTCTGTGGGGATGTCGGGCCCTGAATGGGTCTGTGGGGTTGTTGGGTCTTAAATGGGTCTGTGGGGGTGTTGGGCCCTGAATTGGCCTGTGGGGATTCTGGGCCCTCTGTCCTGTGGGGATGTTGGGTCTTAAATGGCCTGTGGGGATGCTAGGCCCTGAATGGGTCTGTGGGGATTCTGGGCCCTCCTTCCTGTGGGGATGTTGGGTCTTAAATGGGCCTGTGGGGATTCTGGGCCCTCCTTCCTGTGGGGGTGTTGGGTCCTAAATGGGCCTGTGTGGATTCTGGGGCCTCTGTCCTGTGGGGGTGTTGGGTCCTGAATGGGTCTGTGGGGATTCTGGGCCCTCTGTCCTGTGGGGATGTTGGGTCTTAAATGGGCCTGTGGGGGTGTTGGGCCCTGAATGGACCTGTGGGGATTCTGGGCCCTCCTTCCTGTGGGGATTTTGGTCCTCAAATTGTCCCTCAGGGATGCTGGGCCCTAAATGGGTCCATGGGGATTCTGGGCCCTCTGTCCTGTGGGGATGTTGGGCCCTGAATGGGTCCGTGGGGATTCTGGGCCCTAAATGGGTCCATGGGGATGCTGGGCCCTCATTCCTGTGGGGATTCTGGGCCCTAAATTGTCCTGTGGGGAAGTTGGGCCCTAAATTGTCCTGTGGGGATTCTGGGCCCTCCTTCCTGTGGGAGTGTTGGGCCCTGAATGGGTCTGTGGGGATTCTGGGCCCTGAATGGGCCCGTGGGGATGTTGGGTCCTAAACGGGCCTGTGTAGATTCTGGGCCCTCCTTCCTGTGGGGATTTTGGTCCTCAAATGGTCCCTCAGGGATGCTGGGCCCTAAATTGGGCCATGGGGATTCTGGGGCCTAAATTGTCCTGTGGGGATGCTGGGCCCTGAATGGGCCTGTGGGGATTCTGGGCCCTCCTTCCTGTGGGGATTTTGGTCCTCAAATTGTCCCTCAGGGATGCTGGGCCCTAAATGGGTCCATGGGGATTCTGGGCCCTCTGTCCTGTGGGGATGTTGGGCCCTGAATGGGTCCGTGGGGATTCTGGGCCCTAAATGGGTCCATGGGGATGCTGGGCCCTCATTCCTGTGGGGATTCTGGGCCCTGAATGGGCCCGTGGGGATGCTAGGCCCTAAATTTTCCTGTGGGGATGCTAGGCCCTAAATTGTCCTGTGGGGATTCTGGGCCCTAAATTGTCCTGTGGGGATGTTGGGCCCTAAATTGTCCTGTGGGGATTCTGGGCCCTCCTTCCTGTGGGGGTGTTGGGCCCTGAATGGGTCTGTGGGGATTCTGGGCCCTTCTTTCTGTGGGGATTTTGGTGCTCAAATCATCCATCAGGGATGCTGGGCCCTAAATTGGGCCGTGGGGACTCTGAGCCCTGAATGGGTCTGTGGGGATGCTGGGCCTTCCTTCCTGTAGGGATTTTGGTCCTCAAATCGTCCCTCAGGGATGCTGGGCCCTAAATTTTCCTGTGGGGATGCTGGGCCCTGAATGGACCCATGGGGATTCTGGGCCCTCCTTCCTGTAGGGATTTTGGTCCTCATATCATCCTTCAGGGATGCTGTCCCTCAGGGATGTTGGACCCTCCGTCCCATGGGGATTCTTGTCTCTCCTTCCTGTGAGGATTTTGGTCCCCAAATCGTCCCTCAGGGATGCCGGGCCCTACATTGGCCCGTGGGGATGCTGGGCCCTCCGTCCCGTGGGGATTTTGGTCCCCAAATCGTCCCTCAGGGATGCTGGGCCCTAAATTGTCCTGTGGGAAATGCCAGTCCCTCCTTCCCACGGGGATGCTGGTCCCCAAATTGTCCCGTGGGAATGCTGGTCCCTCTCATCCTGCAGGGATGCTGATCCCCAAACCATCCCACAGGAACGCTGGTGCCCCCTGCCCTGTGGGAAACACCGGTCCCTCGATCCCACGGGGGTGCTGATCCCTCACCCACCCCGTGGCGCTTCCCATCCCTCTCCAGGCAGGGGTGGGATGCTGGGAAGCTGCAAGGGGGTGCCCCCTGAGTGAGCCACGGGCTGGGAATGTCGCTCCTTCAGTGTTTGTGTCCTTCCAGCAGCCCCGGTGTGTGCCCGTCCCGCTGCCCGTGGTCTGTCTGTGTCTGCTGTGCCACACGGGGGACGCTCCGTGTCTGAACCACGTTGTCTGTCATGTCCAGCCCGTCTCTCTCACTCCCCACCACATTCCCTGCCATCCATGCCATCCATGCCATCCATTCCCGGGGTAGTGCCAGTCTCCAAACCCTTTCCATGCCCTCCCTTCCATTGCCTGCCTGCTTCTCTCAGCTCCGGGTGCTCTCCCGCCGGGAACTCCTCCCACTGTGCTCTCTCTGGAGCTCTCACCGTGTCTTTGTCTCGTCTCTAGGAGAAGCTTCCCCATGGACCTTTCTCAGGAGGATGGGATAGGATGGGGCTTTGGAGCCTTAGGAATGCCCAGTGTTAAGATTCTCCCCCCCAGCAAGTGGAGGAGGTTAAAGCAGCCACTGGATTGGTTTGGAGGAGTTACAGGTCGTTCCTTTCAGCTCAGTTTGGTTTTTTCCCCCCACCTCTGGAACCGCGTCCTGTTCTTTCCAGCTGATGTTTGATCAGGTAGCAGCTGGATTGAACCTCCGGGAGCACTCGGGAATTAGAGCCCCACTCTGGGGATGGGTTTCGTTGGCTTCGTGCTCCTGCTGGAGGTTTTCGAGGCTGCCAGACCCAGCTGCTGGAAAAGAGCTTGTCAGGCTCCCAAAATCCCACTCGGAATAACCTCAGCTGTTATTTTTAAGCCTCCATTTCCCCGTGTTTCTGGTGGGGGAACGGCCGGGAGTCAATTCCCCGAGTTTTCCCTGTGGGAAGGGCTGTGATCCCAGGCAGGGGATTTTTTGCAGCCCTGGCTCCCTGTGCTCTCTTCAAACCCTCCCCTGGCCCGCTTTCAGAGGCCAAAACTTCCCAAATTTCTGGGATGAGCAGGGAATTCCCACTGCTCCCCAGCACCAACCACGTGTTGTTTCCACTGTGTTCCCTGGAAAAAGGCCGGGAGCAGCAGGATGAGCTCGTGGTGCACCCACCACTCCTCTCCCCACCTCCCTCTCCTTTATTTCAGCTCCCTCCCCCCAGGCCAGCACACATCTGCTCCCAGGAGCTGCATCCTGGTGGGATAGGAGCAAAAAAAAAGGAGGGGGAATGAATCAAAGCCAGGGCTCTGCCTGCCAAAATCTGGGATTGCAGTGCCGGTGACAGCTCTGGCAGTCCCAGACCCACCCCCTGTGAGGATTTTTTATCTCCATCAGCTCGGAAAAGCTCTGAGCTCGGTGCTGGGGAGCTCATCCGTGCCTCGGTGCTGTGGGGATGCAGGGAGCTGGGAAAGGCAGGGAATGGGAGGGGCTGGCAGAATTTTAACCCCTCGCAAGCACCCGGCTGCCAAAGCCTGAGCTCTGCTGCCTTTCCCAGCAGCCAGGCCAGGGAGGCAAAGCCAAACAAAACCTTCCGAGCCAAACAAAACCATCCAAGCCTCGGTTTTAATCCTCTCTCAGCGCTGGGATGGTGCAGCTGGGAAAGAAGGGATGGGATGAGGCCGACAGGGAAGGAAGGAAGGAAGGAAGGAAGGTGTCTGTAGTTGCATCTGTCTTTTCCTCCCTGCCTCTCTCTGCTCTCCTCTCCTCTCCTCTCTCCTCCCTCTTTTTCTTTCTCTTTCTCTGTCTCTCTTTCCTGTTTCGTCTGTGTCTTGTGTTTTACAGTGTTGCCTGTGTGGAGGAAGGAATTCTGTCCTGGCACCACCCTCCTGCTCCCAGCCCGGACATCTCTGCTGGGAGCTCGGCTCTGCCCCTCCTGCGTGGCCAGGGCCACTCCCGGCCGCCTCTCACTGCTCCCACCTCTCTCTAGTTTGGCCCGAGAGCCCCCCAGGATGGAGAGGTTGCCCCGGGGTTTTTCCCATCCCTCGCCCCAAACTCCTCCTGCTGGAATGGAAATTGCTGGGCTCTTGTCCGATGCTTCCCTCGAGGCAAAGGAGAGTGGGAGCAGAGGTGGGTGCTGGGAGCCCCCCGTTCCCGGGCCAGCCCCGCTCCGGGGGCTGCTGCATCGCTCCGGATCGCTCCTGATCCATCTTCCCTCTCCTGCTCCTGACTAACCCCCCCTCGCTTCCCCACCTCCTCCTCCTTCCCGGAGCTCCTGCCTGTGGTGATTCTCCCCGTGCTGTGTGTCCTGCTTGTCCCCGCCGCTCCCAGCTCCGCCGGGATCCCGGCTCCCTCTCCCAGGCTCCGAGGAGCTGCCTGTGCTCGGAAGCGGCTCCTCCCCGGGAATATTTCCCCGTGGAGCGGTGCCGGAGCTTGCTGGGTGTCCCAGGCGTGGATGGATGGGTTCCAAGGCGGCCTCGGTGCCTCTTCTCCTGGGGCATCCCCAGCTGGGCTGGCAGGAGAGCTCGGTATTCCCTGGATATTCCCAGAATCTGGGATTCCCGGGTCCCTGGGTTGGAAGGGATCCTAAATCATCGAGGTCCAGCCCCCTGCCGCAGGCAGGGACAACTCCCACTATCCCAGGGTGCTCCAAGCGTGGCCTGGAGCACTTCCAGGCTCAGCAGCAGGAAAAGGATCACGCCCTGGAATCACCCAAGGGGCAGGAAGAGCGCTTTGCTTGCCTCGTGCCTCAGTTTCCCTCCTTCCAGGATGGGGCAGGGCCGGGAACCAAAGCAGGTCCTGATTAAAGCCCAGCCCAGCAGGTCCTCGTTGCTGTGCCACCCACAGAAAAGTTGGTGCCAACCCCCCCAGAGGTGTCTGGGGGTGCCCCTGGCTGTGTGTGAGATATTCCAGGCTGGGATTTGGGAATTTCGTGTGCCACATGTCCGCAGGTTTCCTGCTGGAGAAGGACAGGGAGAGTCAGGGCCGGGTTCTCCATCAGGGCTGGCCCCTCCCTGTGCTCCCACTCCCATTCCCAGGGGCAGGAATGTGAGCCTGCATCTCAAACCAGGGATTATCTTTGCTTCACGCCCAGGAAGGTCGTGTCCGTCGGAGGGAATTTCTCCGTGGAAGCTGCGTCTGTGTGCTGGGGGGATGTGGGAAAAAGGGGGGACAAAGAGATGGGAGCAGCAGCCCAGGGAGCAATTCCTGCTCCTTGGGAAGCGCTCGGAGCTGGAGAGGGGCTGGAGCTGCGTCCCTGTGCCTGAACTCTCCCCCTTTCCCTGTTCTTTGCAGACCCTTGGCTCTAGGCTGGGACTTGCTAGGTGCTTCCCAGAGAGGCAAATCCCGATCCAGGCCCTTCCCGGTGGCTGGCACAGGGCTCCTGCTCCAGAGGTGCCAGCCCAGCCCGGGGAGGTGCCCAGGGCTGCTCCAGAGGGACCTTTCCCAGCTGGCAGCTCCGTGCTGGGGCTGTGCTGTGCCTGCTGCTGCTCCATCTCCTCTGAGCTGCGTTTTGTGTTCCCCAGCCGTGTCCTCGTCCTGTGTCCTTGTCACTGTCCGGCACAGATGGAACCCGTGGTGTCCTTCCCCTGCCCCAGCCCCTCGGGGCCGTTGTCCAGAGGGTCACTGGCTCTGTCCCCTGCTCCTTCCTTGGCTCCTGGGTGCTGGTTGGGAATGGGGAGGAATCCTTGGGATTTCCCTGCCAGCAGGGAGTGGGACACGGCCTCTGCTCCAGCACCACTGCTCGGCTGGGATGGTGGATCCACAGGGAACGCTGCTTCTGTGGGATCAGCGATCCCTGCGAGCCTCGGGGCTCTGCTGGAGCCAGCTCCCGAGGGCTGGGCTGAAGGCAGGACACGGGATGTCCCCATCCTGCCCCACAGCAGCTCCCTGGGGCTGAGCAGCGTCCCCGAGCCGGGTGTGCCCTCCCCAGCCAGCTCCTGCCACAGGGGGTGGTGCCAGCATGAGTTTTCCAGGGAACGATCCCGAGGTTTTGGATCCCAGGGGAAGGGAGCTCTCCCTGTGGGAGCCTCGTGGAAGGTTCCTCCAGCGCTGCTGCTGCTGCTATCCCTGAGCACCTGGGGCGGAGGGCACGGGGTGGGAATCCTGCTCCTGGCATGTGGGGAGAACATCCCGTGCCTGCTGCCCATCCCTAACCTCTGCCACGCATGGGGACCGTGCCGAGCCGGGCATGGCGGGGTGGCACGGAGTGGGCAGGGGCCGGGCCGGGGGGCGAGCCTGGCAGCTCTGTGCACTCGCCAGGGCTCGGGGCAAGCTGCTGACCCCACACTGGGGGACTCTGGCACGTCCTGCTCCGCTCAGCACCCGCCACCCTGACCCGAGCCACCCTAACCCGAGCCCCCCGTGCCTTTTTCCCTGTGCCCTCTGCAGACCTGGGCGCTCCCAGCCCCTGCCTGAGCGTGGAGTGCTCCTTCGGGGCCACCTGCGTGGTGAAGAACCGGGAGGCCGCGTGCGAGTGCCAGCAGCAGTGCCAGGGCCGCTACGACCCCGTGTGCGGCACCGACCAGCGCACCTACGGCAACCCCTGCGAGCTGCACGCCATGGCCTGCGTGCTCCAGAGGGACATCAGGGTCCAGCACAAGGGGCCCTGCGGTAAGGTTTGGGGGTTTGGGGTTGTTTCCCTGTGGTTTGTGGTCTGCTGTCTCGAGAGGGACTATGGGGTCAAGCATAAGGGGTTTTGTGGTGGGATTTGGGCTGCGGGGCTGTTTTCTCGTTGTTGGTTTGTTGTTCATGGCCTGTGACCTCGAGAGGGACATGAGGGTGAAGGTTGAGGGGTGCTGTGGTGAGATTTGGCCCGGGATTGTTGTTTTTTTTTTGTTGTTGTTGTTGTTCATGGCCTGTGACCTCAAGAGGGACATCAGAGTGAAGGTCGAGGGGTGCTGTGGTGAGATTTGGCCTGGGATTGTTGTTTTGTTGTTGTTGCTGTGTTGTTGTTGGCCTGTGACCTCCAGAGGGACATGAGGGTGAAGGTCGAGGGGTGCCGTGGTGAGAATTTGGGTGGGGGTTGTTATTTTGTTGTTGTTCATGGCCCGTGACCTCCAGAGGGACGTGAGGGTGAAGGTTGAAGGGTACTGTGGTGAGATTTTGGGTGGGGGTTGTTATTTTGTTGTTGTTCATGGCCCGTGACCTCGAGAGGGACATGAGGGTGAAGGTTGAGGGGTGCTGTGGTGAGATTTTGGGTGGGGGTTGTTGTTTTGTTGTTGTTTGGTTGTTGTTCATGGCCTGCATCCTCAAGAGGGACACCGGGGTGAAGCATGAGGGGCCTCGTGGCGAGATTTGGGCTGGGATTGTTGTTTTGTGGTTTTTTTGTCGTTGTTTGTGTTGTATTTTTGTCATTTTGTCATTGTTTTGTCGTTGTGGTTCCTCCTCTGTTCACCCCAGCCCAGACTGGCCCACAGGGACAGGCAGTGACCCAGGCACGGAGGTGGCACTGCCCGTGGGCACAGAGGGGTTTGGGCTGTGTTTCAGCTCAAAGGAGGGTGCTGGGCACTGCCCGTGGGGACAGAGGGGTTTGGGTTGTGTTTCAGCTCAAAGGAGGGTGCTGGGAGAGGCTCCAGGCTCCTCCCTCACTGAGGGATGAGAGGCACGGGGAAAGCTCGGGATGAGTCGGGAGTTGTGTCCCCTCCTTGTACCCCAGGCCTGGCCCAGCAAACCCTCCCCGAGCTGAGAAGGCTCTGCCTCAAGGCTGAGCCTAGCAGGATCCATCCCCATCCCTAAGGAGAAGCCACGGCAGAAACACAGCTCAGACCTTCCCACAGCACAGAATGTCTGAGCTGAGAGAGACCCACAGAGATCCCCGAATCCACCCCAAAAATCCCACCCTGGCAGCGTTGTCCAAACACTCCTGGAGCTCCCAGGGCTGTGCCCATTCCCTGCTCCGGGCACTTCCACCTGCTCCCTGTGCCAGTCAGGGTTTGCAGCCTGGGCTAAGCTTGGTTCTCCCACAAATCTTTGGGATATTCATGCAGAATTGGGCTAATCACAGATGGATCAATCACAGATTTTCTGCCCCAAACTCTCCAGGAATCAGGAGCTGCCTGCCCTCAGCATCCCCTGTCCCGAGCTGCAGATCCTGGCGTGGCTCAGGATTTGTGGCACGGATAAAAAAAACCTCCGGGCCAACAGCACGAGCCGAGCAGGGGGTTGGTGCCTCCTCCTCCTCCCCCATGCCAAGGCAGCAGCTGCTGTGTGGAAGAGAAAAGGCAGGAAAAGCACCTTGGAGCCAAATTCCTGGCGAAATGACAGGCAGGGAGGGAAGGGAGGTGCTGGAAGGAGAGGATGAATCAGGAGTCGGGGGCTTTGCTGCCTGGTGGCTCCTGCGAGCAGGGAGAGCTGCTTGGAGAGGGGATTTTTTTACAAAATAAAGGCGTTTCTGTGCCCCTGTGAGCGTGTCAGGTGCGATGTTCCACCTGCAGCCAGCAAAACAATCGGGCTGGAGGTGGAAATCCTCCTTCCCACCGCCTCTTCCTGCGGGAATCTGCTGCCTCTCTCTCCCCTCGCAGCCCGGGGCTGATTTATTGCTCCACATAATTGTGCTCTCTCCCACCTCTTTAGCACTGAGAGCCGCCGTGACAGCGACATTTCAGCCCCTTTCTCCTGGCCCCGATGGTTTTTAGGAGGAGTTCTTGGCTTTTCTTCCAGCCTCTCCCTGCTCCTGCATCCATCCATCCATCCCTTCCTGGCCCCGGGGCTGCAGCTCCTGGGGCGCTGTGGGAGGAGGGGGCAGCGAGTTTTATATTTCTGCATTTTTGGGGTTTACAGCTGTGTGAGGAGGGCACAGCGAGTTTTTATTCCTGAGTTTTTGGGGTTTAGAGCTGCATGAGGAGGGCGCAGCGAGCTTTTATTCCTGTGTTTTTGGGGTTTACAGCTGTGTGAGGAGGGCACAGCGAGCTTTTATTCCTGAGTTTTTGGGGTTCAGAGCTGTGTGAGGAGGGCGCAGCGAGCTTTTATTCCTGCGTTTTTGGGGTTTAGAGCTGCGTGAGGAGGGCGCAGCGAGCTTTTATTCCTGTGTTTTTGGGGTTTACAGCTGCGTGAGGAGGGCGCAGCGAGCTTTTATTCCTGAGTTTTTGGGGTTTACAGCTGTGTGAGGAGGGCGCAGCGAGTTTTTATTCCTGCGTTTTTGGGGTTTAGAGCTGCGTGAGGAGGGCGCAGCAAGCTTTTATTCCGGCATTTTTGGGGTTTACAGCTGTGTGAGGAGGGCGCAGCGAGCTTTTATTCCTGAGTTTTTGGGGTTTAGAGCTGTGTGAGGAGGCTCGGATGGGATTTTTGGGATGGAATTCTTCCCGGGGAGGGTGGGGAGGTTCCCCAGAGAACCCGTGGCTGCCCCATCCCTGGAAACACCCGAGCTGGGACAGCACAAGGCAGTCCCTTAGAGCTGAGCTTTAATTCCCGACCATCCCACGGCTCCGCTACGAGCCAGCAACGCCTCCCCCGCTGCTCTAACATCGATTTTACCCTCATTTTATCCTCTCTGATAATTATTTTGCCCAGACCGCTGCGGCAAGTGCCAGTTCGGGGCCATCTGCGAGGCGGAGACCGGGCGCTGCGTGTGCCCCACCGAGTGCGTGCCCTCCTCGCAGCCCGTGTGCGGCACCGACGGCAACACCTACGGCAGCGAGTGCGAGCTGCACGTCCGAGCCTGCACCCAGCAGAAAAACATCCAGGTGGCCGCCCAGGGAGACTGCAGTGAGTGTGCCACAGTCCCCTTTGTCCCCTCCCTGTGCCGCTCGGATCGTCCCCGGCGCGTTTCTGCTCACCCACACCCCCTCATGGTTTGTTTTTTATTCCCCGCCTTGTCCGGCTGTTGGAATAATTGGATATTTTGAGGCTCTCCGGCAGCTTTTTTAGCCCCAGCTGGTTGGTGGTGTTTGGAGGGAAGTGCCCCCCGCGTTATTTGTCTGAGCCGAGCAAAGAAATTGGATTAATGTCCATGGGGCCGAGTGAGGAATTAGGCTGAAAACGCGTTCGCGGCCAGCGGCAGAACGGAGAGCACCAGGCTCTGTTTGATCCTTCCCTGCCTTTCCCTCCCCTCCATCCCCTGGGGGGTTAATTCCTCTTTGTTCCCGGTTTCCTCCCCACTCCCCAGCCCGGGGAGCTGTCTGGGCTCATTTCTTAATGAATTAAAAGCCCCGCTCGGCTTCTTCATTAGGACAAAAGCTGCGGGGATGATTCGAGCCTCATAAAAACCCGCGCAGCTGGGGCTGGGTGTTCCAGGGGTGAGAGACCCTCCATGAATTCGGGGAAGGCAGGATGGGTGAGGACGGCAGCTGACACCCAGGATAAACACTTAAATTCGGTTTTTCCACCAGCAAGAGCTACCGGGGGAACCCCAAAACCCTCAGGGTGGGCACGGATTAAATAAGAAACAACATCTCTCTGCCACGCAGAGCTCTGGTGGGCTCAGGGGGAGGCTGAGCCTGACTTTCCCCTGTCTCTCCAGAGTCGTGCGGCGGCTCCGTGTGCTCCTTCGGCAGCCGCTGCGTGGCCGGGCAGTGCCTGTGCCCTCGCTGCGAGCAGCAGCCCCCGGCCCCGGTGTGTGGCACCGATGGCATCACCTACAGTAGCCCCTGCCAGCTGCGGGTGGCTTCGTGCCAGCTGCAGAAAAGCATCGAGGTGGCCAGGACGGGACCCTGCGAGGACGGTGGGTTGGTGATGCTGCTTCTTCAAGGGCTAGAGGGTGGGGGGAAAGGGAGGGAGGGAGGG
Source organism: Monarcha castaneiventris obscurior (assembly GCA_026261815.1). Taxonomy (NCBI): domain Eukaryota; kingdom Metazoa; phylum Chordata; class Aves; order Passeriformes; family Monarchidae; genus Monarcha; species Monarcha castaneiventris. The sequence goes on along the minus strand of JAMPIT010000002.1, from coordinate 1,674,198 downwards.
AGGACGGAGGGTTCATGCACTGAGATTCCCTCGCTGCGCACTGGGAGATCCTAAAAAGTCCCCCAAAACAGCAGGTGCTGTGCCAGCCATGCTCCTCTGTGCCCTGTGAGACCCCAAAAACCCCAAAACAGCCAGCCACACTTCTCTCCTGCTCCTCTGTGCCCTGTGAGACCCCAAAAACCCCAAAACAGCAGGTGCTGTGCCAGCCATGCTCCTCTGTGCCCCGCGAGACCCCAAAAACCCCAAAATAGCCTGCCACACTTCTCTCCTGCTCCTCTGTGCCCTGTGAGACCCCAAAAACCCCAAAACAGCCAGCCACGCTTCCCTGCTGCCCCTCTGTGCCCCGAGAGACCCCAAAAAACCCCCAAAACAGCCAGCCACGCTTCTCTCCTGCTCCTCTGTGCCCTGTGAGACCCCAAAAAAACCCAAAACCACAGCTCCTGTGCCAACCACGCTTCCCTGCTGCCCCTCTGTGCCCCGAGACCCCAAAAAACCCCCAAACAGCAGGTCCTGTGCCAGCCATGCTTCTCTTGCTGCTCCTCTGTGCCCTGTGAGACCCCAAAAACCCCAAAACAGCCAGCCACGCTTCCCTGCTGCCCCTCTGTGCCCCGAGAGACCCCAAAAAACCCCCAAAACAGCCAGCCACGCTTCTCTCCTGCTCCTCTGTGCCCTGTGAGACCCCAAAAAAACCCAAAACCACAGCTCCTGTGCCAACCACGCTTCCCTGCTGCCCCTCTGTGCCCCGAGACCCCAAAAAACCCCCAAACAGCAGGTCCTGTGCCAGCCATGCTCCTCTGTGCCCTAGGAGACCCCAAAACACCCCAAAACAGCAGGTGCTGTGCCAGCCATGCTTCCCTTGCTGCTCCTCTGTGCCCTGTGAGACCCCAAAAACCCCAAAACAGCCAGCCATGCTTCTCTGCTGCTCCTCTGTGCCCGTGAGACCCCAAAAACCTCAAAGCAGACAGCCATGCTTCTCTGCTGCTCCTCTGTGCCCCGTGAGACCCCAAAAACCCCAAAACAGCAGCTCCTGCGCCAGCCCTCTTCAAATTCCAACCCCCGTTCCACCACCTCAGTTTTTTCCAGTCCTATCCAACCTGGCCTTGGGCACTGCCAGGGATCCAGGGGCAGCCACAGCTTCTCTGGGCACCCTGTGCCAGGGCCTGCCCGCCCTCACAGGGAGGAATTTGTTCCCTATATCCCACCTGAATTTCCCCTTTTTTCAGTGGGAATCCGTTCCCCCTTGTCCCGTTTCTGCATCCCTTGTCAATATTCCCTCCCCAGTGCCATCCCTGATTCCTGGCAGGGCTTGGACCTGGATCTTTCAGCTCCCTCCCAACCCATCCCGTGGCTCTGCTGACTGAGCAGAGCCCCAGGGAAGGTTTTGGGGTCGGCTACACCTTGCTTGGTGAGCCTAAAAATAAAGATCCCGCTGAGTTTTCCCACTCTGGGGAATCTCTGGGGATCTGTGGATTCCTGCTGGTGCCGGGAGGGAGCTGAGGAAGGACGGGCAGAGAGGGGGAGAGCAGGCAGAACACAGCAGCAGAGGGTGTTTGATCCCAGCCTTTCCCGGGGGATTCCAGGTTGCTGTCCTTCCACAAGCAGAGCCTGAATAATTCTCTGTGTAATGCCAAAGCCCAGGCTTTGATCACGCCAGAAAAAGGGCCAGGTTCCCCTTCCCCCCTCTGCTTTTCCCCTTCCAGCAGCCTTTGAAATCAGCCACGTCTCTGCTACTGCTGCTCCTTGGAGCATCCTGCAGAGCTCCAGGGATTTCAAACCTCTCCCTGGCCCAACTTCCACACCCAAATCCCTGCCCCAGCTCCAAATCATCCACAATCCCCCTGGGCATGGAGGGTTTGGGGTGGGGAAAGGAGGTGGATCAAGGCATGGAGGGTTTGGGATGGGGGAAAGGAGCTGGGTCAAGGCATGGAGGGTTTGGGATAAGGGAAAGGAGCTGGTTCCAAGCATGGAGGGTTTGGGATGAGGGAAAGATCAGGATCAAACATCCACAATCTCCCTGTGCACGGAGGGTTTGGGATGGGGGAAAGGAGCTGGATCAAGGCAGGGAGGGTTTGGGATGAGGGAAAGGAGCTGGATCAAGGCAGGGAGGGTTTGGGATGGAGGAAAAGATCTGAATCAAACATCCACAATCTCCCTGGGCATGGAGGATTCGGGATGGGGGAAAGGAGCTGGATCCGGGCATGGAGGGTTTGGGATGGGGGAGAGGAGCTGGATCAAGGCATGGAGCCTTTGGGATAAGGGAAAGGAGCTGGATCCAAGCATGGAGGATTCGGGATGGGGGAAAGGAGCTGGATCCAAGCAGGGAGTGCAACCATCACCAACCCAAGTGGCCACACTCCCTCCTGGCCACTGGGCAACCACAGGCCCTGCTTTGGCTCCTGCCATGGGAGGAGAAGCTCAGGCCCCACTACAGGAACCCCTCTGCAGTGGCATCGCTGTGGGACGTGTGGGATCTTCCCCATAGCCCCATGTGGGATCTCCCTGGTAGCCCCGTGTGGGATCTTCCCCATAGCCCTGTGTGGGATCTTCCCCATAGCCCTGTGTGGGATCCTCCCTGCAGCCCCATGTAGGATCCTCCCTGTAGCCCCGTGTGGGATCTTCCCCATAGCCCCATGTGGGATCTTCCCTGCAGCCCCATGTGGGATCTTCCCCATAGCCCCATGTGGGATCTTCCCTGCGGCCCCGTGTGGGATCTTCCCCACAGCCCCATGTGGGATCTCCCCGGTAGCCCTGTGTGGGGCCGGGATTTTGGGAGCCGCTGGGATCTGGACATCCCGGCCGTGCCCTGGAGGAGGAGCAGGGCGCTTGGTGCCCGGCTCAGGCGGTGCCCTCGTCCCCAGAGTGCGGCTCGGGAGGCTCCGGCTCGGGGGACGGCAGCGAGTGCGAGCAGGAGCGGTGCCGGCAGTTCGGGGGTTGGTGGGACGACGACGCCGAGGACGAGCCCTGCGTGTGCGACTTCACGTGTGGGGCCGTGCCCCGCAGCCCGGTGAGCCCTGCCCTGCTCCTGCTGCCCTCCTGCTGCTCTCCTGCCACCCCCTGCCACCCCCTGCCACCCCCTGCCCGGGCAGCCGTGCCAGGGGCTGGGCTGTGCCCTCACTTCCTCCCCAGAACTGTGCTTTTTTCCCTATTTCCCACCCTATTTCCCATCCTATAACAATGGGGTTTTTCCCCCTTTCCCACCCCAGAGCTGTGTTTTTCCCCTTTTCCCATCCTGTAACTGTGGTTTTTTCCCTATTTCCCACCCTATAACTGTGGGGTTTTTCCCCCTTTCCCACCCTGTAACTGTGTTTTTTTCCCTATTTCCCACCCTATAACAGTGGGGTTTTCCCCCTTTCCCACCCTATAACTGTGGGGTTTTCCCCCTTTCCCACCCTAGAAATGTGGGGTTTTGCCACCCTATAACTGTGGGGTTTTTTCCCCCCTTTCCCACCCGATAACTCTGGGGTTTTTCCCTATTTCCTACCCTATAACTGTGGTTTTTTCCCTATTTCCCACCCTACAGCTGGATATTTTTCCCCCTTTCGCACCCTATAACTGTGGTTTTCTCCCTATTTCCCACCCCATAACTGTATTTTTCCCTATTTCCCACCCTATAACTGTATTTTTTCCATCACCCTGCCCCAGGTGTGTGGCTCTGACGGCCTCACCTACGCCAACGAGTGCGAGCTGAAGAAGACGCGCTGCGAGAAACGCCAGGAGCTCTTTGTCAGCAGCCCCGGAGCCTGTCGGGGTGAGACCCCGGGGGCAGCCACCCCTCCTGGTGCCCTCTGCCCGGAATTCCTCCCCAGGGACACCCAAAATTCCTGGGGACACCCAGAATCCCTGGGGACCTCTGCAATTCCTCCCCGGGGACACCCGAAATTCCGGGGACACCCCAAATCCCTCCCCGGGGACTCCCCCCTGTCCCTTTGCCCTCCCCATTCCCGTGTTTCCTGCCCGACTGGGATTCGTGGGGCCACCACCGTGCCCGTGGCGGGTGCCAGAGTGACCCCTGTGTGCCAGAGTGACCCCTGTGTGCCCGTGGCGGGTGCCAGGGTGACCCCTGTGTGCCAGAGTGACCCCTGTGTGCCCGTGGCGGGTGCCAGAGTGACCCCTGTGTGCCAGAGTGACCCCTGCGTGCCCGTGGTGGATGCTAGAGTGACCCCTGCATGCCAGAGTGACCCCTGCGTGCCCGTGGCGGGTGCCAGGGTGACCCCTGTGTGCCAGAGTGACCCCTGCGTGCCCGTGGCAGATGCTAGAGTGACCCCTGTGTGCCAGAGTGACCCCTGTGTGCCAGAGTGGCCTGTGCATGCCCGTGGCGGGTGCCAGAGTGACCCCTGTGTGCCCGTGGCGGGTGCCAGAGTGACCCCTGCGTGCCAGAGTGACCCCTGTGTGCCCTGTTGCCCCCCTGCAGCCCTGGGCACCACCCCGCCGCCCCTGCTGCTGCCCCACTGCAGCCAGACCGTCTACGGCTGCTGCCCGGACAACGTCACCCTGGCGCTGGGCGTGGGAGCTGCTGGATGCCCCAGTGAGTGCCACCTCGGGAAGGGGCATCGGAGAGGGCTGGAGGGAGGATTTTTGGGGTCCTGTGCCCGGGGGAGGTGGAGCTGGACGTTCCCCAGCTGCAGAATTGTGGGATTTTAGAGTGGGAGAAGCTCTGCCAAGTGGCAGCGCCGCAAAATCGCTGTCCCCGAGTGCCACGTCCGCTTTGTTGAAGGTTTGTTGGAGGTTTTTGGGGGATTTGAAGGTTTGTTAGAGGTTTTTGGGGGATAGTGGCTCCACTGCTTTCCTGGACAGCCCATCCCAATGCCTGGCCACAAATCTTCCCAAATATCCAACCTAAACCTCCCCTGGTGCCACTTTTCCTCTGCTGCCGTCCCTTGTCCCCTGGCCCCACCAAGCCACAACCTCCCGCTGCTGGTGATGCTCCCGTCCTTCCCAAAGCCCCGAGCCAAATTCCAGGCCTAAATCCCTTGGGAATGCAGGAGGGCAGGGTGGTGGAGTCCCCTTGGGATGGCCCCAAAGGTCCCTCCAGGGCCACGCTGTGCCCTCGGTGCTTTCAACCCCGGGGCTGGGCTCAGGGATTCCCACCTGCCTGAGTGATGGGAATATTCCATGATGGAAAATTCCACCCTGGGGACCTTCCAGAGGCCACCCCGGGCCCGGTGACAGGTGGGTGACCTCCTGTGCAGGAAGCCGAGCTGGCCAGTGGCTCATTAATATTTATTTCATAATTATCCGAGTATTTTAAAAGGCTCTCGACAGCTGAGGCTGTGGCTGCCGGGTGGGGGAAGCACATCAGCCCATGGAGACGCAATTCCTGGTGTGCCTGGGCTGGGATAATGGGAAAAGCAGCTGGAAAATGGCAAAAGCAGCAGCTTTGGATGGCCGGGGCTGTGTGGGGCGGGCTGTGGGATGGGCTGGGAGCTGCAGGAGCTGCGGGGGTTGCTCCAGGCTGGATGCTCCAGGCGACAGGAGCAATTCCAGCCATGATCCCTCAGGGTTTCTGATGGAAATCCTGCCCCCCATCCATGCACTCAGCTTCCCAGCTGCCTGGAGCCCACCACCAATTTGTGCCCCCACCTCGAACATCCCTCAGGGGTTAATCCCCACGTCAGGAGCAGCTGGAACCCCCTGGGCCAGGTTTATCCATGGACATTCCCTTTCCCTGCGTCGGCAGGGCTGGGATGAGCTCAGCCACCCCCTCCCCATGCATCCCTTTCCCTCTGGGCTAAGCACAGCATCTCCCTGCCCATCTTTGGCTGTCTCCTCTCCATCAAGCTGCTCGTTAATGAATTAATAATCACAGAATCACACACAGAATCACAGAATTACCAGGCTGGAAGAGACCTTCAAGATCATCGAGTCCAACTCATGTCCGAAACACCTCAACTAAACTAAACCATGGCACTGAGTGCCACATCCAATCTCTTTTTAAACACATCCAGGGATGGTGATTCCACCACCTCCCTGGGTAGACCATTCCAATATTTTATCACTCTTTCTGTAAAAAAGTTTCTCCTAATATCTAAGCTATATTTCCCTTGGCGCAACTTAAGGCTGTGTCCTGTTGTTCTGTCAGTTGTTGCCTGGAAAAGGAGACCAAGCCCCACCTCACTACAGCCACCTTTCAGGGAGTTACAGAGAGTGCTAAGGTCACCTCTGAGTCTCCTTTTCTCCAGGCTGAACACCCCCAGCTCCCTCAGATGTTCCTCATAGGGCTTGTGCTCCAAGAGCTCTCGGTGGCAGCGGGTTGGGCCCGCGGAGGAGCAGCAGAGGGGGCACCGGGTGCCAACAGAGGTGTCCCTGCTCTCTCCGTGCCCAGGCACCTGCCAGTGCAACCCCTACGGCTCCTACGGCGGCTCCTGCGAGCCCGGCACGGGCCAGTGCTCCTGCAAGCCCGGCGTGGGCGGCCTCAAGTGCGACCGCTGCGAGCCCGGCTTCTGGAACTTCCGCGGCATCGTCACCGACGGCCGGAGCGGCTGCACCCGTGAGCGGCGGGGAGGGCACGGGATGGGGGCATTGCCACCCCCGAGAGGGGCAGGGATGGGGTATCAGCACCTCCTGAGAGGGGCAGGGATGGGGGCACTGCCAGCCCCGAGAGGGGCAGGGATGGGGCATTGACACCTCCTGAGAGGGGCAGGGGCGGGGCATTGACACCCCCAAGTGGGGCAGGGGTGGGGCATTGCCAGCCCCGAGTGGGGCAGGGATGGGGCATTGCCACCTCCTGTGTGGGGCAGGGATGGGGCATTGACACCCCTGAGAGGGGCAGGGATGGGGCACCAGCACCCCATGATTGGGCAGGGATGGGGCATCAGCTGTGAGTGGGGCAGGGATGGGGCACCAGCACCCTATGGTTGGGCAGGGATGGGGCACTAGCTGTGAGTGGGGCAGGGATGGGGCATTGCCACCCCCTAAGAGGGGCAGGGATGGGGCACTAGCTGTGAGTGGGGCAGGGATGGGGCATTGCCACCCCCTAAGAGGGGCAGGGATGGGGCACTAGCTGTGAGTGGGGCAGGGATGGGGCATTGCCACCCCCAAGTGGGGCAGGGGTGGGGCATTGCCACCCCCTGAGAGGGGCAGGGACGGGGCATCAGCACCCCATAAGTGGGGTGGCAGCAGCTCTGAACATCCCAGGCCTCTCTGGCCCCTTCTCTTTGCTCTTTCCTTGGATTCCTGAGGGAATCCCTGGCTCCACAAATCCGCCAGCAAAATGGGGGTTTTTTTCCCTATTTCCCACCCTATAACTGTGGGGTTTTCTCCCTATTTCCCACCCTGTCTCTGGGGTTTTTTTCCCTATTTCCCACCCCATAACTGTGGTTTTTCCCCATTTCCCACCCTATAACAGTGGGGTTTTTCCCTATTTCCCACCCTGTCACTATGTTTTTTTCCCTATTTCCCACCCTACAACAGTGGGGTTTTTTCCCTATTTCTCACCCCATAACTGTGGGGTTTTTTTCCCTATTTCCCACTCTATAACTGTGTTTTTTCCCCATTTCCCACCCTGTAACTGCATTTCCCCTCTCCCAGCCTGTCACTGTGTTTTTTCCCTATTTCCCACCCTATAACAGTGGGGTTTCTCCCTATTTCCCACCCTATAACAGTGGAGTTTTCTCCCTATTTCCCAACCTACAACAGTGGGGTTTTTTCCCTATTTCCCACCCTGTCACTATGTTTTTTTTCCCTATTTCCCACCCTATAACAGTGGAGTTTTCTCCCTATTTCCCACCCTGTCTCTGGGGGTTTTTTCCCTATTTCCCACCCCATAACTGTGTTTTTTCCCCATTTCCCACCCTACAACAGTGGGGTTTTCTCCCTATTTCCCACCCCATAAAAGTGGGGTTTTTTTCCCCATTTCCCCCCCTATAACTGTGTTTTTTTCCCCATTTCCCCCCCTATACCTGTGGGGTTTTTTCCCCATTTCCCCCCCTATAACTGTGTTTTTTTCCCCATTTCCCCCCCTATAACTGCACTCCCCCCTCCCAGCCTGTCACTGCGACCCCGTGGGCTCGGTGCGGGATGACTGCGAGCAGATGACGGGGCTGTGCTCCTGCAGGACGGGCATCACGGGCATGAAGTGCAACCAGTGCCCCAACGGGGGCAAACTGGGCACCGCTGGCTGCGAGAAAGGTCAGGGGCTCCTGAAAAATCGCGGTTTTGGTCTCTGAATAACCGGGATTTTTGGGTTCTCTAATTGGGATTTTGGGTTCTGTGTAACCGGGGATTTGGCTCCTGCAAAAATTGGGATTTCAGTGTCTGAATAACTGGGATTTTGGTTTCTATAACTGGGATTTTGGTTTCTATAACTGGGGATTTGGCTCCTGAATAATTGGGATTTTGGTTCCTGCATTTGGGATTTTTCTTCCTCTCTAACTGGGATTTTGGGTTCTGTATAACTGGGATTTTGGTTTCTCTAATCGGGATTTCGGGTTCTGTGTAACCGGGGATTTGGCTCCTGAATGATTGGGATTTTGGTTCCTGCATAATGGGGATTTTGCTTTCTCTAATTGGGATTTTGATTCCTGCATAACTGGGATTTTGGTTCCTGTATAACTGGGATTTTGGTTTCTCTAATTGGGATTTTGAGCTCTGTATAACTGGGGATTTAGCCCCCGAATAACTGGGATTTTGGTTCCTGCATTTGGGATTTTTCTTCCTCTCTAACTGGGATTTTGGTTGCATAACTGGGATTTTGGTTCCTGTGTATTTGGGATTTTGCTTCCTATAATTGGGATTTTGGTTGTATAACTTGGGATTTTGCTTCCTGCATTTGGGATTTTTCCTGTACCACTGGGATTTTTCCTGTAACATTTGGGATTTTTCCTGTAACATTGGGATTTCTCCTGTACCACTGGGATTCCCCCTGTACATTTGGGATTTCACCACCTCGTTTCCCTCCCCGCAGACCCCTCAGCCCCCACGTCCTGCGGGGAGATGCGCTGCGAGTTCGGGGCCTCGTGCGTGGAGGTGAACGGCTTCGCCCACTGCGAGTGCCCGTCCCCGCTCTGCTCCGAGGCCAACACCACCAAGGTTTGGGGCCAGCACCCCCGGGGGGGGGCTCAGAGGGACTTTTTGGGGTGTCACAGATGCCCCCCTGGCTGGGCTGGCACCTCCAGGCTGCTGTGTGCCCCAAGCTGTGCCCCCCAAAAACGCTCCCGGCTTTTAGGGTCCTGATCCCGCTGCTGGGAGGGGCCCCGAGGTGCAGCAGCAGTGTCCCCTGTGCCCCCCAAAAACGCTCCCAGCTTTTAGGGTGCTGTTCCTGCTGCTGGGGGACCCCGAGGTGCAGCCATGGTGTCCCCTGTGCCCCCCAAAAACGCTCCCAGCTTTTAGGGTGCTGCTCCTGCTGCTGGGAGGGCCCTGAGGTGCAGCCGTGGTGTCCCCTGTGCCCCCCAGGTGTGCGGCTCCGATGGCATCACCTACGGGGACCAGTGCCAGCTGCTGACCATCGCCTGCAGGCAGGGCCAGCACATCACGGTCAAGCACGTGGGGCAGTGCCAGGGTGAGTGAGTGACCCCTGGGCAGTGCCAGGGTGAGTGAGTGACCCCTGGGCAGTGCCACTGAGTGATCCCCAGGCAGTGCCAGCCCCGTGTCCCACACTGACCCTTGCTCTGAATGACCCCTGGGCAGTGCCAGCCCCGTGTCCCACACTGACCCTTGCACTGAGTGACCCCTGGGCAGTGCCCTTGCTCTTAGTGACCCCTGGGCAGTGCCAGCCCCATATCCCACACTGACCCTTGCTCTGAGTGACCCCAGGCAGTGCCAGCCCCATATCCCACACTGACCCTTGCTCTGAGTGACCCCTGGGCAGTGCCAGCCCCATATCCCACACTGACCCTTGCTCTTAGTGACCCCTGGGCAGTGCCAGCCCCATATCCCACACTGACCCTTGCTCTGAGTGACCCCAGGCAGTGCCAGCCCTGTGTCCTGACACTGACCCTTGCTCTGAGTGACCCCTGGGCAGTGCCAGCCCCGTGTCCCCACACTGACCCTTGCTCTGGCTGCCCCCTGTCCCTCCAGGACACCCCTGGCACAGCCGCTGCCCTCCCCAGGCTTTGCCACCCCCTTCCCAGTGCCACCCCCAGCTTTTCCCCCTCCTCACCTCCCGTGTCCACTCCTTGCAGACTCCATCCCCCACACGAGCCCCTCGGTGCCCCCCACGCCGCTGCCCACGCCGCCGCCGGACCGGCTCCTGCTGCCCGTGCCCCCTCAGGCCACCACGGGGGCCCCAGAGCCCACAGGGGTGGCCACCAGCTCCGTGCCTCTGGAAGCCAAGCCCACGGAGCGAGGCCACCCCACCACGAGGCGCGTGACCACAGCCAGGCCGGCCACCACGGCCTGGGTCACCCACGGCGTGCACAAGGCCACCGTCCGCCCGCTGGCCACCGCGCCCGTGCTGGTGGCCACCAGCCAGCCGGGCTACGGCGAGTCCGGCAGCGCCGAGGGCAGCGGGGACCAGGACATGGGGACCAGTGGTGACCAGGAGTCCAGCGGGGCTGGATCTGCTGGTGAGTGCCACCCTTGGGATGCCATGGTGCCTTCGGTCGCCCCCCGGGTGCCAGTGGGTGCCCGGAGGTGCCGCTGCTGGACGTGCCCTTGCTGTGCCCAGGGGAGGAGGAGCCGGATGAGGGCCAGGTGAGGTCCACGCCTGGCATCGAGAGGGCCACGTGCTACAACACCGCCCTGGGCTGCTGCTCCGATGGCAAAACCGCGGCCGCCGACGCCGAGGGGAGCAACTGCCCAGGTGAGTTTGGGGGCTGGGGAAGGGTCTGGGGTCATTCTGGGGTCAGGAGTTGGGGATCTCTCAAGGGGGATGGCACAGAGAGCTGCCCGGGTGAGTTTGGGGCTGGGGAAGGGGTCTGGGGTCACTTTGGGGTCAGGAGTTGGGCATCTCTCAAGGGGGATGACACAGAGAGCTGCCCAGGTGGATTTGGGGCTGGGGAGGGGTCTGGGGTCACTTTGGGGTCAGGAATCTCACAGGGGGGATGACACAGAGCTGCCCAGGTGGATTTGGGGCTGTGGAGGGCTCTGGGGTGGCTTTGGAGTCAGGAGTCACACAAGGGGGATGACACAGAGCTCCCCAGGTGAATTGGGGCTGGGGAAGGGGTCTGGGGTCATTCTGGGGTCAGGAGTTAGGGATCTCTCAAGGGGGATGACACAGAGAGCTGCCCAGGTGGATTTGGGGCTGTGGAGGGCTCTGGGGTGGCTTTGGGGTCAGGAGTTAGGGATCTCTCAAGGGGGATGGCACAGAGAGCTTCCCAAGTGAATCGGGGCTGGGGAGGGCTCTGGGGTGGCTTTGGGGTCAGGAATCTCACAAGGGGGATGACACAGAACTGCCCAGGTGGATTTGGGGCTGGGGAGGGCTCTGGGGTGCCTTTGGGGTCAGGAATCTCACAGGGGGGGTGCCAGAGTTGCCCAGCACGGTGCTGTGCTTGCCCAGCTGCTCCTGTGCCCACTGTGGTGTCCCTGAGGGTGTTCCTGGCATGTCCCAAGTGCCAGGAGCTGGCACACATCGACCCCTCTGCCACAGCCAGCCCCGGTGCCCAGGTGGACACTGCTGCTCACCCCGAGAGCCAGAGCTCTGCCCCTCTCTCCCCTCAGGTGCCCGCTCCGTCCCGGGACTGCTCCAGCCCTAAAAACCCGACCAGGGCTTTGCCCAGGCTTGTGCCCAATCACCACGGGCACCAGGGGGGATAAGGGAATTCCTTGGATTCCCTGTGTCTGTGAAGGAACTGGGATCGGGACCAGTTTGGTGCTGGTCTGGGCAGCTGGACCCCAATGTCCCCTCTGGGGTTCCTGGGGGTGTTTCCTGCTCCCTGATCCCACTGGGATCTCCCCTCCTTCCCACAATTTGAGGAAGCACAGCGCCACCTCTGCTCCATCAGAACATCCTTGGTTATCCTGAAAATTGTTCCTCCGGGGCCGTGTCCCAGATTTTTCCTCACTGAGGTCTTTCCTTGTTCTTTGGGGTTTCCAGTGGGACATCCCCTTTTCCTCTGGGAAAACGGCACTTTCCCCTTTTAACCCACAAAGGATGGTGCCTGTGTGAAGGGAGAGGGAAAAGGGAAAGGGAAAAAGAAAATGGAAAGGGAGAAGGGAAGGGGAAAAGGGAAAGGGAAAAGGAAAAGGAAAATGGAAAGGGAGAAGGGAAGGGGAAAAGGGAAAGGGAAAAGGAAAATGGAAAGGGAGAAGGGAAGGGGAAAAGGGAAAGGGAAAGGGAAAAGGAAAATGGAAAGGGAGAAGGGAAGGGGAAAATGGAAAGGGAGAAGGGAAGGGGAAAAGGGAAAGGGAAAAGGAAAATGGAAAGGGAGAAGGGAAAGGAACTTCCTGCGTGGTTCCCACAGCGGGATCTCTCCGTCCTCTGCCTCCCCAGGAAGGGATCCACCCCTGGCCTTCCTGGCACGGCTCCGGGGTGGTTTGGCAGCCCTGGCTTTCCCCGTGCCAGGTCTCCCCCTTGCCCCCGGCCCCGTTGGGCCCCGCCGTGCCCTGTGCATGCCCGCGGGTGCCCGGGGCCGTGGCACATCCTCTAACGTGTCTCTCTTGTCACCCAGCGGTGCAGGGGGGCCGCTCTCGGGGCCGGAGCTCGCAGGATCCCGTCTGGTAAAAGCCACCATTGCCCAGCCTGGTCTTTGCCATCTGCTCCAGCACTAACCCTCCATGGCAGATCCGCCCCATCCCGACTAACCCGGCACTGGCACTACCCCCACGCCACCATCCTCCTTCCCGAGGGACTCCGGCGCTCTCCCAGCCCCTCACCGCCCCCTAAAGGGCTTTGTTTGTGTTCCCTTCCCTCCCGCAGCCACCAAGGTGTTCCAAGGAGTGCTGATCCTGGAGGAGGTGGAGGGCCAGGAGCTGTTCTACACCCCCGAAATGGCCGACCCCAAGTCGGAGCTCTTCGGGGAGACGGCACGGAGCATCGAGGGCGCGGTGAGTTCCGAGCCCCTCGCCGGGGGCACGGCTGGGATCTGCTGGAAAAGGGAATCCTGGAGTCAGGGAATCACAGGGTTGAGGTTGGGAAAGCTCTCCAAGGTCGCCAAATCCAGCCCAGTGCTGCCACAGTCACCAAGGCACGTCCCCAAGTGCCGCATCCTCGCATTGCTGGAGCTCTTCCAGGGATGGTGATTCCACCACTGCCATGGAGAGCTTGTGCCACCTTTTCCATGAGGAAATTTTTCCCTAATATCCAACTTAAACCTCTGCTGGTACAACCTGAGGCCCTTTGCTGCCATCCTGTCACTTGTTCCCTGGAAGAAGAGCCTGACCCCACCTGGCCACAGCTTCCCTTCGTTCCATGCTGGGTCAGAAATCCTTTTCCAGCTTGGCCTCGGTGTTGGGACAGTTCTGACACCCCTGGGATTCCCAAAGTGTTTTATCTCCAGGAAAAGCCCTGAGACATCCAAACCCCCTTCTCCCTCCAGTTCAGCAGCACAACTTTGGGACTCTCCTGGTGTAAATCCACTCTCCCACCTCTCAGGAAAACTCCCTGAACTTCCAGCCGTGGAAGCGGGTGGATTTTGGGGTGGGAATTTGTCCGTTTGGGGATGGACAAACGTCCCTTTGCAAGGGCAGGAACATCTTTGGAGCTGATTCCATGCCCTGGGAGCAGGCAGACAGGTCCCTGTGACAATAACAACGTTCCCAGGTCTCTGCCGTGTGCCTGAGGGTGGGAATGCTCCCAAAATCATCGGGTCTGTGCTGGTTTCTGGTTTTCCATGGAAACACCAAAACCGTGGCACAAAAGCCCCCTGGTGCCACGGGTGTGATGCGCCCCTGGAGCCCTCTCCTCACCATTCCCACCTTAAAGAGGAAAACTAAACCGTGGGATCATTAATGAATTAATTAATTAATGACAGCCTCAGCCAGGGGAAGGTTTGGTGGCCCCAGCTGCCTCACCATGTCCTCCAGACAAATCCTGCAGTGTCCCAGAGCCAGGCTTGGAAGGCAGGCAGGGGTTTAAGGATGCAGAGAGGGGCTCTGGGGGATTTTCCTGAGCAGTTTCACGTGGATTTAGGAGAGATCAGGAGGACTGGGATGCCCCACAAAGGAAAATCCCGGGATGAGCTGAGCGGGGGCTCCGCTCCAGCTCGGTTCTGCTCCTCCTCACCTCAGGGATGGTTCCCTGTCCCACTTTATTTATGGATCCCACTCTTCCCTTTGCCATAAGGAACAGGGACCAGCTGGAATCATCACAGCACAGCCGTCCCCATTCCCTCCCCGTCACCTTGCAAAGGCTTGGAAGCAAATCCAAGCCTGGCTGAGAGCTGGGATCTTTCCCTGGCAGGATCCTCATCCCAGGATTTTCCCACTGATCAGGATGTTCCCTTTCCTCCTTTCCCCACAGCTGGATGAACTTTTCCGTGGCTCTGACGTCAGGAAGGATTTCAAGAGCATCCGAGTGCGGGACCTGGGGCAGAGCAGTGCTGTCAGGGTCATCGTGGAGGCTCACTTTGACCCAGGTAGGGCCATTCCTTGGGGCATTCCCAGTGGGAATTCCAGCTGGAGAACCCTGTGGGGGGAGGAGAAGGAGAGAACCATCCTAAAATTCTCTGGGGTTGTGTCTTCTGTCCTGAAAAATGTCAGTGTGAGCAGAGCTGGGAGGAGCTGCTCCCTAAGGAAGTCGGGAGCGTTTTCCTTGGGAAAGGAGGATTCTTTTCCTTGGGAAAAGAGGATTTTTTCCTTGGGAAAGGAGGATTCTTTTCCTTGGGAAAGGAGGGATTTGGGAGGGAAATTTCTGGTTGAATCTTCACTCTCTCTTCCCTCTTTCCCCACTCCTGGCTGGGATCAGCCACGTCCTACACGGCCGCCGATATCCAGGGGGCCCTGCTGAAGCAGATCCGAGCTTCCAAGAAAAAAACCATCCTGGTGAAGAAGCCCCAGCAGGAGCACATCAAATTCATGGATTTTGGTGAGTCCCTGGGGGCTGTGCCCAGTGCCCCTCGCTTGGTTTAGCCTTTCAAAATGCCAGGGTGGGGCTCTGCTGGTCTTGCCAGGGCTTTGCAGCTGTGGCACCAAAAGCTTCCGCAGGCGGTGCCAGGGAGCAGAGGAATCATGGAATTATGGAAGGGTTTGGGTTGGGAGGGACCTTAAAGATCACCTGGACCACGGGCAGGGATCTTCCACTGTCCCAGGTTGCTCCAGCCTGGCCTTGGATGCTTCCAGGGATCCAGCTCAGGTTCAGCTTCTCTGGGGAATCCATTCCAGGCCCTCCCCACCCTCTGAGTAAAATCCCTGTGCCTGGAATTATTTTCCACTCAGGAAAACCATAAAAGGATTAAAATCCCCCCATTTTCCACGGAGTATGGGCAGTGCCACCCATGGAGATCTGGCTCTGCCCTCAGCCCTGGAAATGGAGCCCATCCTGGAATTCCAGAGGTGGTGGCCAGTCTGGGACTCCTCCTGCTCCACCGTAACCAGAATTCCCAGGAAAAGCGGGCACACAGAGCCTGGCACAGCCCCCACCTCCAGCATTGGAGCTGCATCCCAAAAAATCCCCGATTTTTGTCCATTTTGAGGCGTCTGCAAATTCCCACTCCTGGTGTCCTGCCAGGACCACCCAGGCTGCTCCTAACCCACAGCTGACCCTAATACCAATCCTAACCCTAACCCCAATCCTAACCCACAGCTGACCCTAACCCATAACTGATCCTAACCCTAACTCAAACCTAACCCTAACTCATAAATGACCTTAACCCTAACCCTAACCCTAACCCCAATCCTAACCCAAACCCACACCTGACCCTAACCCTAACCCCAGTTCTAATCCTAACCCATAACTGACCCTAACCCCAAACCTAACCCTAACCCTAAATCTAACCGTAACCCCAATCCTAACCTATAACTCACCCTAACCCCAATCCCAACACAAACCCATACCTGACCCTAACCCTGACCCAAACCCACACCTAACCCCAACCCCAAACCTAACCCTAACCCCAACCCAAACCCACACCTGACCCTAACCCCAATCCTAACCCCCACCTAAACCTAACCCTAACCCAAACCCATACCTAACCTTAATCCCAAACCTAACCCCAATCCTAACCCCAATCCTAACCCTAACCCCAATCCTAACCCTAACCCCAAGCCTAACCCAAACCCACACCTGACGCAAACCCAAACCTAACCCTGACCCCAATCCTAACCCACACCTGACCCAAACCCACACCTAACCCTAACCCCAACCCCAACCCACACTTAACCCTAACCTCAATCCTAACCCATAATTGACCCAAACCCTAACCACAATCCTAACCCAAACCCAAACCCACACCTAACCCTAACCCCAACCCCAACCCCAACCCACCCCTGACCCCAACCCTCTCCCTCATTCCAGACTGGATCCCCCGTCTCTTCACCACCACCGTCACCACCACCACGGCCACCACCATGGCCCCCGTGGCCACCACGCGCCGGCTGCCCACGGCCACCACCCCCACGGCCCTCGGCCACCACCCGGACCCTGCGGGGCGAGCCAGCCCCAAGGCCGTGGCTGGCACCAGGCATCCCAGCTCCCCCAGCAGGAGGAAACCCACCCGGCACCCCCCTGGCACCCGGAGACCCCCGCGGCCCTGCGAGTCCCAGCCCTGCCTGCACGGGGGCACCTGCGAGGACCACGGCGAGGATTTCACCTGCAGCTGCCCCGCGGGCAAAGGAGGGGCCGTGTGTGAGAAATGTAGGTGGTGCTCCGAAAAAATCCTGAATTTAGGGCTTGTCAATCACTTCTGTGGGCAGGGATGCCACCCTCACCCCGTGCCAGCTTGCTCCAGTTGGGATTTGGGTATTGCCGGAGATGGGAAATGGCATAAAACTGCTGATTAGGGATAGAGGGATGGGAGGGATGTGCAGACCAACCCCAAAATCAGCCCTGGCACGGCAGGGGTTGGCATTGCCAGCTGTCCCAGCTCTGCCAGCACAGCTTGTGTGGGTACAAGTGGGTGGAAAAGGTGAGCAGAGAGGCTCCAAAGAGCCAGGAGCGATTCCTCCCTGGCTCCATCCCGATCCCAAAGCTCTGGGAGGTTGGGAGCTGCTGCTTCGTTGTCCCAGCTCGTGCCAGTGACACCCAGTGGCACCCAGCCAGGCTCTGCCCACCCTCCCTGGCACCAGCATGGGGCTGCTGCTGATCCAGGCTCATTCCCCAGCCCTTGGAGCAGCTCGGGAAGCTGCTGGATCCCAGCAGCGCTGCTGGTGGTTACTGGGAGCACCCCCGGGCACTTTGGGGTCACACCAGGGGCTCTGGGCGGGCTCATTCCCAAAAAACT
Source organism: Monarcha castaneiventris obscurior (assembly GCA_026261815.1). Classification (NCBI taxonomy): domain Eukaryota; kingdom Metazoa; phylum Chordata; class Aves; order Passeriformes; family Monarchidae; genus Monarcha; species Monarcha castaneiventris. Next base: position 1,656,946 of record JAMPIT010000002.1, on the reverse strand, counting down.
TCATCCCTAAAGCTGTCACCCGGAGCTCTCCAAGCTGTGGGTGTCCAGCCCTGTTGGTTTTAACGGGATTTGGCCTCCTAAATCCTTTGGAAAACGTGAGGAAAAGCCGGGAGCGATGGATGGGAATCTGTCAGGTTTTGGGGGAGGAGAGAGCAAAATGAAGGAGCAGGGAAGCTGAGTTTGGAGGAGCTGTGGGAGCAGGGGATGGGAAGAACCAGCAGCGCTGACTTTGAGCCGGGAGGAACCACTTGGGAAACCTCTGGATGAAATAATCCCCATTTCCCAAGCATTTTTGGGAGGGGGATGGCACCACCAGAGGGGTCTGTGGGCACCACTGCGAGGTGGGAGGTGCCCACAGGGATCATTTCCAAGGAATGTGACCTCAGAGGAGCCACCAGCCCCTTCCTGGCCTTTCCTGCACAGCAGGAAAACATTCCCAGCTTTGTGCCAGGCGCTCCCAGCTTTGTGCCAGGCGCTCCCAGCTTTGTGCCAGGCACTCCCAGCTTCGTGCCAGGCGCTCAGGGCTCCGTCCTCGTGTCCCCCACAGCCATCAGATACTTCATCCCCAGCTTTGGGGGCAAGTCCTACCTGGCCTTCAAGATGATGAAGGCTTACCACACGGTGAGGATTTCCATGGAATTCCGGGCCCTGGAGCCCAGTGGGCTGCTCCTCTACAACGGCCAGCAGCACGGCAAGGATTTCATCTCGCTGGCGCTCGTGGGAGGCTTCGTGGAGCTCAGGTGAGGGCAAGGGAGAGCAGCAGCCAGGAGGGGGGAATTTGTAGCCAAAAAGGCCTCAAAGTGGACAAAAATCGGATTTTTGGGGTTTTTTTCGGGATGTATCTGGAATACTGAGGGAGCTTGTTCCCTGTTTTGAGTGCAGTGAACTCGCTTGGCTCACTCAGAGTTTTAAAAAGCTCCGAGGTGTGGGAGGTTGGTTGTTTTGGGCGAGTGAGAGATCTTTTTTTGGTGGGGTTTTTTTTTAGCTTTAGGGAAAAGAAACGCAGAGAGGGGGGAAAAAAAGGAAAGGGAGACAAGCACCAGAGTGGGGGTTTTGTTTTTAGCATTCCAAAATCCAACGGGATGGGCTTGGAATGAGGGGATGGGAGGGCAGAGCAGAGGCAGGGAGGGAGAGGGAGAGGAGGAGGGAGGAAGTTAAGGGGAGAAGGAAGGAGGGAGGGAAGGAGAAAGGGAGGGAGGGAAGGAGGAAGAGAAGGAGGAGGGGAGAGAAGGAGAGAAGGAGGGAGGGAGAGAAGGGGAGAAGGAAGGAGGGAGGGAAAGAGAAAGGGAAGGAGAGGAAAGGAGGAAGAGAAGGAGAGAGGGAAGGTGAGAGGAAGGGAGGGAAGGAGAGAGGGAGAAGAATGGAGGGAGAGAAGGAGGGAGGAAGGGAGAGAAGGAGTGAAGGAGGGAGGGAGAGAAAGAGAGAAGGAGAGGGAAAGAAGGAGGGAGGGAGAGAATGAGGGAGGGAGAGAAGGGAAAGAAGGGAGGATGGAGGGAAGGAGAAAGGGAAGGAGAGGAAAGGAGGAAGAGAAGGAGAGAGGAAGGGAGAGAAGGAAGGAAGTAGGGAAAGAGAAAAGGAGAGGGAGAGAAGGAAGGAGGGAAGTCCCCAAGTGCTCTGAGTGCCCTGGCACGGCCCCGCTGGCACCTTTGGGCACAAGCACGGCGTTTTGCCCGCAGGTTTAACACGGGCTCCGGCACTGGCACCGTCACCAGCCGGGTGCGGGTGGAGCCGGGCCGCTGGCACCAGCTGGTGGTGACCCGGAACCGGCGCAGCGGGGCCCTGGCCGTGGATGGGGAGCCCCAGGTGAGCGGGCACAGCCCCCCGGGCACCGACGGCCTCAACCTGGACACCGACCTGTTCATCGGGGGAGCGCCCGACGACCAGATGGCACTGTGAGGGTGGCACTGGGCTGTGAGGGTCGCCCATAAGCGCGGCACTGTCCCCGTGAGGGTGGCACTGGGCCTGAGGGAATGGCACTGGGCTCCTGAGGGTGGCACTTGCCCCATGAGGGTGGCACTGGGCCTGGGGGGTGACACTGGGCCTGTGAGGGTGGCACTGGCCCTGTGAGGGTGGCACTGTCCCCATGATTGTGGCACTGGCCCCGTGAGAGTGGCACTGGCCCCGTGAGAGTGGCACTGGCCCCATGAGGGCAGCACTGCCCCATGGGTGTAGCACTGCCCCATGATGGTGGCACTGTGAGGGCGGCACAGCCCCATGAGAGTGGCACTGTCCCCATGAGAGTGGCACTGTCCCCATGAGGGTGGCACTGTCCCCATGAGGGTGGCACTGTCCCTGTGAGGGTGACACTGCCCCATGAGTGTGGCACTGCCCCATGAGGGTGGCACTGCCCCATGAGGGTGACAAGGCAGGAACAGCTCCCACCTCAAACTCCACCCTGGACTCTCTCGCACCCTTCCCGCCCCTGGCACTCTGCGGGCAGCACAACCCAACACTGCTGCCCGGCCGCTCTGCCCACTGTGCCCTGGGCACAAACCCGCTGTGTGCCCTGGGGCCAAACCCCCGTTGTGTGTGTGGGTGTGTGTGGGGGTTGTTGTGTGGGTGTGTGTGGGGTTTGTGTGGGGTGTGTGTGTGGGTGGGTGTGTGGGGTTTGTTGTGTGGGTTTGTGTGTGTGTGGGTTGTGTGGGGGTTTGTGTGTTGGGTGTGTGTGTGGGGTTCATGTGCCCCCTGGGGACAAACCCCCTGTGTGTGTGCCCTGGGGACAAACCCCCCTGTGTGTGCCCTGGGGACAAACCCCCTTCATGTACCCCCTGTGCTGGGTTGTGTGGGGACAAACCCCCTTGTGTGTGCCCTGGGCACAAACCCCCTGTGTGTGCCCTGGGGCCAAACCCAAACCCCTCTGTGTGCCCGCTGCACCCTGGGCACAAACCCTGTCCGTGTGCCCGCTGTACCCTGGGCACAAACCCCCCGTGTGTTCCCTGGGCACAAACCCCTCGTGTGTGCCCGCTGTACCCTGGGCACAAACCCTGTCCGTGTGCCCCTCAGGGTGGCCGAGCGCACGGCGGCCAGGGCCGGCCTGCGGGGCTGCATCCGAGTGCTGGGCATCAACAACCGCGTGTACGAGCTGCGGGACGGCGCCGGCGACGTCCTCTACGGCAGCGCCGTGGGCGAGTGTGGCAACGACCCCTGCGAGCCCAACCCCTGCCACCACGGTGGCATCTGCCACGCCAAGGAGGCCGAGATGTTCCACTGCCAGTGCCGCGATGCCTACACGGGTACGGGGATGGGAGCTGTGGGGTTTTTGCCACCTTTGGGATCCCGGAAGGTTTGGGGTCGTTGTGGAGGGTGAAGGCATGGCTGGTGAGGTTGGTAAGTTCAGGGTGGGATGTGGGCATCAGGGTGAGGATCTGGGTGTTGTCGTGCCCCGAATAATGGGGCCTTTAGGGGCAGTAAAATGATGTCCCCATAAGGTATTTTAGGGGTTCACTGTGGGGGAATTCTTCACTGGAAGAGGGATTGGGCACTGGGATCGTCTGCCCAGGGAGGGGTGGAGTCACCACCCTGGAGGGGTTTAACAAAGCCCAGAGGTGGCACTCGGTGCCAGGGTTTGGTTGGTGAGGAGGTGTGGGGTCATAGGCTGGGCTTAATGATCCCAAAGGTCTTTTCTGGGATTCTGTGGGATTTTCTGGCTTGTGGAAAGCCAGCTGAGCCAGAAGAGGGGACACTGGGGATACTGGGGACACCGGGACACGGGGCCACTGGGGATACGGGTGGGGATACTGGGGATGCTGGGGCCACTGGGACACTGGGGCCACTGGGACACTGGGGACACTGGGATACTGGGGACACTGGGGCCACTGGGACACTGGGGACACTGGGGACACTGGGATATTGGGGACACTGGGGCCACTGGGATACTGGGGGCCACTGGGGATGCTGGGGACACTGGGGACACTGGGGACACTGAGGGTACTGGGGACACCGGGACACAGGGGACACTGGGACACTGGGGATACTGGGGCCAGTGGGACCATTGAGGATACTGGGGACACCGGGACACTGGGGACACTGGGACACGGGATACTGGGGGCACTGGGGACATCAGGGACACTGGGGCCACTGGGGATACTGGAGCCACTGGGACACAGGGGACACTGGGGCCACTTGGATACTGGGACACTGGGGACTCTGGGGCCACTGGTGCCACTGGTGCCACGGGTGAGTGCTGGTGGCCGTGGCTCGGTGCCAAGCTGCCCGTCCTGCCGCAGGCCCCACGTGCTCCTTCGAGAGGAACCCGTGCGAGCCCTCGCCGTGCCACGTCTCTGCCACCTGCCTGGTGCTGCCCGACAGGGGGGCCCTGTGCGCCTGCCCCATGGGCCGTGAAGGGGAGTTCTGCGAGCGAGGTGGGCACCCGGGGCAGGGTGGGATCCTGCTGCTGGTGCCCCCAGCCCGGTGAGGCTCCGGGGCATCCTCCGTGCCCCTCACCCTGCCCCTCTGTGTGCCCAGTGACGGAGCAGGACCACTCCATGCCCTTCCTGCCCGAGTTCAACGGCTTCTCCTACCTGGAGCTGACCGGGCTGCAGAGCCTCGTGCCTGACCTGCAGTAAGTGCCAGGGATGGGGGCAGCAGAGGGGGAAATCCCCACCCCACTGAGCCTGAGGGGCATCCCTCACCCGCTGGGGGTGGCATCCGTGCTGTGCCCGCAGTGCCAGGCTGGCAGGGTTATCCCAAGGGAGATGGGGATGGAGAAACGGAGCGTGAGGGTGGCTGGATGGGAGGGTATCCATAATCCTTGTTCCCTCAGGAACAGGACATCCATGGAAGTGGTGTTCCTGGCCAAGAACCCCAGCGGGATGATCTTCTACAACGGCCAGAAAACCGATGGCAAAGGGGACTTTGTGTCCCTGGCGCTGCACGAGGGGCACCTGGAGTACAGATACGACCTGGGCAAAGGGGCAGCCGTGCTCAGGTGAGCCCAGGGCGGCCCTGGCAGCTCAGGGCAGGTTTTGGGGGCAGAGCTCTCAACTTGGAGCCTTCTTTTCCCTTTTTTTCCACCCCCAGGAGCAAGGAGCCAGTGCCCCTCAACACCTGGATCAGCGTCCTGCTGGAGAGGAGCGGCCGCAAGGGCGTCCTGAGGGTCAACAACGGAGAAAGGGTGATGGGGGAGTCCCCGGTGAGTTGGGGGGGTCCGGGAGGGCTCTGGGCACGTGTGGGAGGAGTTTTCCAGGCTCCTGGGCTTCCAGTTGTGGTTTTGAGGGTGGAGGAGCGAGCAGGAGCCGGGGAGGGAAGGATCTCCTGCAGGACAGGAGCTTCCAGCCCCTCGTCCCTCCCTGTCCCTGCACACAGAGCTCGGCCAGGTTTCAGGAATGCCTTTGGTGAGCCCCCCCCACACTCACATGGATCCCCCATCCCTAATTTCAGGTGCCTGGGTTGGGACAGGTACGTGTGGCACCCGTGGGGAAATAATTCCGTGGTTAATTAAGGGGTGTCAGGAGCCCCCCAGCACAGGGAGGAGCTGAGGGAGCAGGGAAAGCCTCATGGCACCACTGCTGCATCCATGGCTGCTTCCTCTCCTCCTGTCCCAGCTGGAGCTTCCCTCTCCCCATCCCCTGTCCCAGCTGGAGCTTCCCTCTCCAACTCCAACTCCAACCTCTCCCCATCCCCTGTCCCAGCTGGAGCTTCCCTCTCCCACTCCAACCTCTCCCCATCCCCTGTCCCAGATGGAGCTTCCCTCTCCCACCCCAACCTCTCCCCATCCCATCCCTCTGTGCTTCTGTTGCTACATTCCTGGGGGTTCCTTCCCTCCCCCTTTCCACCCAGCAAGCTGAGAGGGCAGGAAAAGCCAAACCCATCCCCAAATCCACCCGGAACCGCAGCATTCCTGCAAAAACAGGGACTTTTCCTCCCCTCCCTCTCCTCTTTCGAGGCTCCTCTCCGAGTGAAGCTGCTCCCTGGGTGGCAGTGACCCTCCTGCCACCTCCTGCCACCCCCCTGGGCCACCCAGCCCCGGTGCCAGCGGGGCCGTGGCAGCCCTGCCCTGTTGTGATGCCACCCCACTGATGTCCCTTTTTCTCTCTCTCTCTTTTTTTTTTTCTCTCTCTCTCCCTTTGATTTTCCTTTGTATTTTTCCCTTCCCCTGCTGTCTGGATCCCAGAAATCCCGTAAGGTACAGATAAGTATGATCCATCCCCGCCCCAACGCCTCCATCTCATCTGCCCTCGGCACCTCGTTCCTTTTCTTTCGTGTTTTCCATCCTGATCCCAGTGTTCCACGCCGTCCCCTTCCCATCTGATTTAGGATCCCTGTAGTTTAGAGCCTCTCATTCCCTTCTCCGCCTTCATTCCCAGCCAGTTGTTGCGTTTCGTTTCGGGTGCATTCCAATTAATCCGGTCATTTTTTTTTTGTGTTAATCCCACAAAACATTAATTAGTGATCCATAGTGATCCATATCACCCCGTCTTTGCTGTGGCCCTGGCTCCATCCTGGAGAACTCCCAGGAATGGGAATTCTCCCGGGGCTGGAGCCTCCCCTGGGATTTTCCAGCGGGGGCGACAGCAAGGAGGGAATTTCCTCCTCCAAAAACACCACGTGGGGTGCAGGAGAACCTCCTCAAGCCATGGGATGCAGGAGAAGCCCCTCAGAGCTGGAGCAGCCAGGCTGGATCCCTCTGGAATGTGCTGGGATTGAGCACCAGCCCAGCAGAGGCTCGGAGCCATGTTTGGGTACCCGAATTTTGGGGTCACACAAAAGCAGAGCCCCCCTCCAGGCCTGAGGGTGTTGGGACAGCCTCTCCCCAAAATTCCATCCATGGGAAACCTTTGCCAGGTGCCCACAGGGGGTGGGACCTCACAATCCTTGGCATGAGGAGGTTTCCTGGAGGTTCCATCCGTAGAACCATAAATCAAACGTCATAGAATCAAACGTCATAGAATCAAACGTCGTAAAATCAAACATCCTAAAATCAAACATCCTAAAATATCCCAAATTCAGGGAGCCACGAGGATCATCAAGCCCAACTCCTGGCCCCGCCCAGGACAAGCAGGGACACCCTGACACCTTGTTTGTGATTTTCCCTCTTTCCCCAGACCCCTCACATGGTGCTGAACCTGAAGGAGCCATTTTACGTGGGGGGAGCCCCGGATTTCTCCAAGCTGGCTCGAGCAGCCGCCATCTCCAGCGGCTTCCAGGGAGCTGTGCAGAAGGTGAGGTGCTGGTGGTCAGCCCAGTGTCCAGTTGGGACAGCCCAGTGTCCACTGGGAGCTGTCCCAGTTGCCCTGGGATGGAGCTGGGAGCTGTCCTGGCGTGTGGAGCACACCAGGAAAAAGTGGCACCAGTGGGGGACGGGAGGGGAACGTGAGGTCACAGGAACGTGTGGGAATTGGGGGTGGATTCCCATTTTGGGGATGGATTCCAGTGTCAGGGATGGATTCCCGTCTTAGGGATGGATTCCAGTGTCAGGGATGGATTCCCATCTTGGGGATGGATTCCCATCTTGGGGATGGATTCCCGTCTTGGGGGTGGATTCCCATTTTGGGGATGGATTCCCGTCTTGAGGATGGATTCCCGTCTTGAGGATGGATTCCCACCTTGGGGATGGATTCCCATCTTGGGGATGGATTCCCATCTTGGGGATGGATTCCCATTTTGGGGATGGATTCCCGTCTTAGGGTTGGATTCCCATCTTGGGAATGGATTCCCATCTTGGGAATGGATTCCCATCCTAGGGATGGATTCCCGTCTTGGGGATGGATTCCCATCCTGGGGATGGATTCCCATTTTGGGGATGGATTCCCACCTTAAGGATGGATTCCTGTCTTAGGGATGGATTCCCATCTCGGGGATGGATTCCAGTGTCAGGAATGGATTCCCATCTCGGGGATGGATTCCAGTGTCAGGGATGGATTCCCATCTTGGGGATGGATTCCCACCTTGGGGATGGATTCCCATCTCGGGGATGGATTCCAGTGTCAGGGATGGATTCCCATCTTGGGGATGGATTCCCACCTTGGGGATGGATTCCCGTCTCAGGGATGGATTCCCACCTTGGGGATGGATTCCCACCTTGGGGATGGATTCCCGTCTCAGGGATGGATTCCCATCTTGGGGATGGATTCCCGTCTCAGGGATGGATTCCCATCTCCTCTCATCCCCAAGGACACTCCTGGTGTCCCTAAATCACCAGAGGTGCCAGTGAAGGACCATCAGAGAGTCCCAGGCTGGTTTGGCTCGGAGGGACCTCAAAGCTCCTCCTGTGCCATGGGCAGGGACCACCCCAGCCCCACCCCACCCATCCTGGGACACTTCCAGGGATGAGACATCCACGATTCCTCCGGGAAATCCGCCCCAGGGCCTGGGCAGCTCGTGGCTGACTCGGTTTCTCCTCCCTGCAGATCTCGGTGCAGGGGGTGCCCGTGCTGAGGGAGCAGAACATCCGCAGTGCCATGGAGATCTCCCCGTTCCGGGGCCACCCCTGCACCCAGAAACCCAGCCCCTGCCAGAACGGGGGCTCCTGCAGCCCCAGCATGGAGGGCTACGAGTGCTCCTGCCAGAGGGGCTTCTCTGGGGCCCACTGCGAGAAGGGTGAGGGGCCACGGGGGGCTGGAGGTGGCCACGGGGGGCTGGAGGTGGCCGTGGGGAGCTGGAGATGGCCATGGGGGCTGGAGGTGGCACGGGGAGCTGGAGGTGGCCATGGGGAGCTGGAGGTGGCCGTGGGGAGCTGGAGGTGGCCACAGGGAGCTGGAGGTGGTCGTGGGGGGCTGGAGGTGGCCATGGGGAGCTGGAGGTGGCCACGGGTAGCTGGAGGTGGCCATGGGGAGCTGGAGGTGGCCGTGGGGAGCTGGAGATGGCCATGGGGGCTGGAGGTGGCCATGGGGAGCTGGAGGTGGCCGTGGGGAGCTGGTGGTGGCCATAGGGAGCTGGAGGTGGCCGTGGGAGGCTGGAGGTGGCCATGGGGAGCTGGAGGTGGCCACGGGAGCTGGAGGTGGCCATGGGGAGCTGGAGGTGGCCGTGGGGAGCTGGAGGGCCTGGGGGCTGGAGGTGGCCAGGGGAGCTGGAGGTGGCCACGGGGCTGGAGGTGGCCACGGGGAGCTGGAGGTGGCCGTGGGGAGCGGTGGTGGCCATAGGGAGCTGGAGGTGACCATGGAGGCTGGAGGTGGCCATGGGGAGCTGGAGTGGCCACGGGGGCTGGAGGTGGCCACAGGGGGCTGGAGGTGCCACAGGGAGCTGGAGGTTGCCACAGGGGGCTGGAGGTGGCCATGGGGAGCTGGAGGTGGCCACGGGGGGCTGGAGGTGGCCACGGGGGGCTGGAGGTGGCCGTGGGAAGCTGGTGGTGGCCACAGGGAGCTGGAGGTGACCATGGGAGGCTGGAGGTGGCCATGGGGAGCTGGAGGTGGCCATGGGGGGCTGGAGGTGGCCATAGGGAGCTGGAGGTGGCCATGGGGGGCTGGAGGTGGCCACAGGGGGCTGGAGGTGGCCATGGGGGCTCGAGGTGGCCACAGGGGGCTGGAGGTGGCCACAGGGAGCTGGAGGTGACCATGGGAGGCTGGAGGTGGCCACAGGGGGCTGGAGGTGGCCATGGGGAGCTGGAGGTGGCTGTGGGGAGCTGGAGGTGGCCCCTCACCCACTGAGGACTGGAGCTGTCCTGGTGGCAGCAGGAGAACATCGAGGCCAAGCTGGAACTTTTGTCCTTCATGGAATCACGGAATGGTTTGGTTGGAAGGGATTGGAAGCCGCTGTCATTCCATGGGCAGGGACCCCTCGAGCTGTCCCAGGGATCCTAAATCACCTGGAAAACCTGGAGAAGTTCCTGCAGAAATTCAGCCCATGCAGCAGGGGTTATGGTGAAAAGGAGCACAAATCAGGATGGTCTTGGAGAGGAAAACCCTTGGAGAGCTGGGCTAGGGAATCATGGAATGGGTTGGGTTGGAAAGGACCTTAAATCCCATAATTTCGCACTCCATCCATGGGCAGGGACATCTCCCACTGTCCCAGGTTCCTCCAGCCTGGCCTTGGACACTTCCAGGGATGGGCCATCCCCACTTCCCTGTGTTGGTGCCTCCCAGGGAAGAATTCCTTCCCAACATCCCACCTAAACCTCCTCTCTCTCCATTTAAACCCAATAAACCGAAATTCCAGTTTAAACCCAACTTTCCTGGGAGCCAAACGGGGAAATGCTGCAAACCCCAGGCTCTGAAACCTCTCAGGGGGTGACATTTCCCAGCCTGGGGTGTGTCTGTGTCCTCTCAGGGATGCTCAGTTGGGGAGATGGGGATTTTCCCAGAGTGTCCCAGCACGGACAGGAATAATCTGCCTTTCCCTGACAGCTCCTTTTCCCACCTCCCTGTTTTTCCCTGCTCAGTGATCATCGAGAAGGCAGCGGGGGATGCCGAGGCCGTGGCCTTCGATGGCAGGACGTACCTGGAGTACCACAACGCCGTCACCAAGAGGTACCTCGGCCTCTGAGCTGAGCCCAGCCCCAAACCAGGAACTGGGGCTGATTCCGGGAGGAAAATCCGTGATCCAGGAGCTCCAAACCGGGGCCGGTCTCTCCCAGTGCTTCCCTCCAAAGCTGCCCTGCTGGGAGAGCGTTTTCCTCCTGGATTCCCAGTTGTTCCCAGTGCTTCCCTCCAAAGCTGCCCTGCTGGGAGAGCGTTTTCCTCCTGGATTCCTGGTTGTTCCCAGTGCTTCCCTCCAAAGCTGCCCTGCTGGGAGAGCGTTTTCCTCCTGGATTCCCAGTTGTTCCCAGTGCTTCCCTCCAAAGCTGCCCTGCTGGGAGAGCGTTTTCCTCCTGGATTCCTGGTTGTTCCCAGTGCTTCCCTCCAAAGCTGCCCTGCTGGGAGAGCGATTTCCTCCTGGATTCCCAGTTGTTCCCAGTGCTTCCCTCCAAAGCTGCCCTGCTGGGAGAGCGTTTTCCTCCTGGATTCCTGGTTGTTCCCAGTGCTTCCCTCCAAAGCTGCCCTGCTGGCAGAGTGTTTTCCTCCTGGATTCCCAGCTCCAGGCCTGGCTGTGGCTCTGCTGCCTGGAGGAAATTCCAGGAGGAAAAGTCACGATCCAGGAGCTCCAAACCGGGGCTGGTTGTTCCCGGTGCTTCCCTCCAAAGCTGCCCTTCCCATTCAGATGGAAATTTCCAGCTCCAGGCCTGGATGTGACTCTGCTGCCTGCAGGAAAGTCCTGGCTTAGCCCAGCCTGGTTTGGGAATGGGATGGAGCCGGATCCTTTGTGTTCCAGGCTGGAAGTGCCACGGGGATGGGACATCCCTGCTTTGGGACTGGCCCAACCTCTGCTCATCCATCCCCCGTGCTGGGGAGGACCCTGTGGTGTCCCTGGGAAGGACCCTGTGGTGTCCGTGGCTGTGCTGGTCCTTGGGAATTCCCTCTGGGAATGCTGCCTGAGGTCCTCCAGGCTGCGAATTCCTCCTTCAGGAGACTCCTGGGAATTCTGCTCAGTGCCCTCCCTCCCTCCCTCCCCGCTGCGGTTAATTCTCACCTCCGGGGTGCTGGGAGGGGATCTTGGATGGGATCCCATCCATCAGCCCGTTCCCAATCCCAGTTTCCCAGCCCTGAGGGGGGGGGGGTGTCCGTGTGCAGCCGCTGTCTGTCCCTGTCTGTGCGTCTGTCCCCTCTCAATGTCGCTGTTTCTCTGTTTTCAAGCCACCTGAGCAATGAGATCCCAGCGTAAGTACGGCCCCGCCGCCACCCCAAACACCGGGCAGCACCGGGGGGAGGAATCTGGGGCTTCTCCCGGCATCTTTTTTAGGGAAAATATTCCCATTCCAAGAGGGGGGAGAAGGGCTCGGGTGCTGACAGCAGCTCGTGGGGCCCTACAGGAGCTGCTGTACCTGGATGTGCCACATCCCGATGTTGTCCCAGCCCTGCCACATCCAGATTTTGTCCCAGCCCTGCCACATCCAGATTTTGCCCCCCCCAGCGTGCCTTAATTGAATTTTTAAGCACGATTTGAACAGAGTTTAAGGATGAGCACAGGGAAGGAAAGATCCTGTGGCTCCCTGCTCCAGCAGCAGCCGAAGGTGTTGGAGATGGAAACTCAGGGTGCTGATCCCACCTGGATTTTTCCAGCCTGGATGTGGCATTGGGAGAGGCTGGGCTGGGCACTGGGAACCCCTCAAAGCATCTCTGGTGTGGATGAGGGGTTAGAAAAAGGATCAGGGCAGGAGGATGGGGAGAAATCCAAATCCCTGGGCAGCTGAGATTGGCTGGCTGTGGCTCTGTGCTGCCCTGCTCCATGAGGAGCATTCCCTGCTCCATGAGGAGCATTCCCTGCTGTGGGAAGGGGGAATTTGGAGGGATCCCTGCCTGCCCCATCCCATCTCATCCCATCCCATCCCATCCCATTCTGTGCCAGCAGGGCCGTGGGGGCTGAGCTGTGCCTGTGCATGGGGGGCTGCAGAGCCATCACCTGCATGCTCACAGCAGCGGGAGGGGCTGGAAAGGCCTTTTTTAGGATTTTTTAGGATTTTTAGGATTTTTTAGGATTATCCTGAACGTCCTCCAAAGCTGGGCAGTGCCCTCCAGCACTGTGACCTCACAACTGTCCCTGTGCACCCCCCCCGAGCCACACTCCTGCCTGGTCCAGTGCCCTGCAGAGGGAATTTCACCATTCCCAGCCTTTTCCCAGCCAATTCGGGCTGTGCTGCCCCATCCTGAGTGGGATCTTCTCCCAGTTCCCCCTGCTGGGCTCGGCTGCAGCCCTGCCAGGCTGAGGGGCTGCCCATAAAAGTGGATTTTTCCTCCTCCAGGGCATGCCCAGGGGCGGGACCAACATTCCCATGGCTCTTCCAGCCCTGACATGCCCGTCCCGGTTTTCACTGGGACATCCATTTTTATAGTTTACATTTATTTAGGGCAGAATGAGCAGGACCTGGAGCCCGTGACACTTGTAGGGACAGCTGCACTCCTGGATTTCCCCTTTTCCCTGCACTCCCTGTCCTCAGAGTGCCCCAGGGCTGACTCAGAGCCCGCATGTGACAATTCCATGTCCAAGAGGGGAGCTCATCCTGAAAAATCCCAACGGCAGGATGAAGGGAAACGGCCTCAAGCTGCACCAGGGTTGGATATTTGGGAAAATTTCTTCTCTGGAAGGGTGGTCAGGGATTGGAAGAGTTCAGAAGTTGTGTGGATGTGGCATTTTTGGATGTGGTTTTGTGAGCACTTCCAGGGATGGAGATTCCACCCTGTTTCTGATGCCTGGCAGCTCTCACAGTGAGGGAATTCTCCCAAATATCCAATCCAAACCTCCACTGAGGGAATTCTCCCAAATATCCAAACCAAGCCTCCACTGAGGGGATTCTCCCAAATATCCAATCCAGGGAATTCTCCCAAATATCCAATTCAAACCTGCACTGAGGGAATTCTCCCAAATATCCAATTCAAACCTGCACTGAGGGAATTCTCCCAAATATCCAATCCAGGGAATTCTCCCAAATATCCAACCCAAACCTCCACTGAGGCCATTTCCCCTCCTCCTGTCCCTTGTCCCCAGCCCACCCTGGCTGTCCCCTCCTTCCAAGGAGTTATGGAAACCAAAAAGCTCCTTCCTGAGCTCCTTTTTTCCAGGCTGAGCCCCTTTCCCACTCCCTCAACCCCTCCTAAACCCGACTCCATGCCCAGCACAGGTTGGATTTTCCCTCCTTGCCTTTATCCTGCTCTCCCCACCCCAATCCCGACTTCCACAGGAGCTTCCACGGCTGGAGGAGGCTCATCCAGGGGCCAATTCCTGGCTCTCCTGCTCACTCCTGCTTGGAAGCTGGAGGGGGTGAAGAGCTGCAGTTGCTCCCAGTGGGGTGGGAGAGGGCAGGAAAGGAAGGGGGGAAGGCAGGCAGGAAGGGAGGAGGGAAGGAAGGGAAGGAAGGCAGGAAGGCAGGAAGGAAGGAAGGCAGGAAGGAAGGAAGGAAGGGAGGCAGGAAGGCAGGAAGGAAGGAAGGAAGGAAGGGAAGGAAGGCAGGAAGGAAGGAAGGGAAGGAAGGCAGGAAGGAAGGAAGGAAGGCAGGAAGGCAGGAAGGAAGGAAGGGAAGGAAGGCAGGAAGGAAGGAAGGGAGGCAGGAAGGCAGGAAGGAAGGCAGGAAGGAAGGAAGGGAAGGAAGGAAGGAAGGAAGGAAGGAAGGAAGGAAGGAAGGAAGGAAGGAAGGAAGGAAGGAAGGAAGGAAGGAAGGAAGGAAGGAAGGAAGGGAAGGGTCTCCTCGCTGCCCTGCGCTTATGGCACGCTCCCCTTTTTTCCCCCATCCGAGTCCCGAGGCGCTGGATTTCCCCTCGGAGCCCAGGTGAGTGTGCCAGGCTGTGCCAGGCTGTGCCTCAGCATGTCCCTGTGTGTGTCCTGTGTGTCCCTGTCCCTGCTTTTTATCCCTGAGGGGGATAAAATTCCCTGCTGAGGGGGGGGAGACCCCCGTCCCTGCAGGGACATCAGGCCTCGTGCTTCCCTCTGGATGCAGCATCCCTTGGGGATAAAAAGCTCTCTGTGTTGTCCTTGTTGTCCAGTTCTGTGTGTCCCAGCCGGGGGTGGTCGCTCCTCCTGTTGCCAGGAGCCTCGTGCCTGTTCCAGAGGCAAAAATGGGGATGTAAACACGGGGAAAATCCCATCTTCCCTTCATTCCTCCCTTGGGAAAAGGTTTTGTTGCCTCCATCCCCTTCCTGTCACCGTCCCAGGGTGCCAAGGCTGCCGTGGCACAGCTGGCAGGGGTTGTGCTCCATGAGGACAAAACCAAGGAATCTCCAGCTGGATCTTGGGGAAAATGCCAGGAGATCTGAGCAGCCCCGCTCAGGGCAGCAGGAGGATGGGGATTGGTGTTCCCAAGAGTGGGAATTGCATCAGAGACCTCCAGGGCCCTTCCTGGGATCCTCTGGCCTGGTTTGGAGCTTCCCATCCACAGGAATTCTGATAACACAAAATCTGCCAGCCTTGAGGTGCATCCCAGGAATGGGATGGAGGTTATCCCAAAATCTGCTACTCTTGAAGTGTATTCCAGAAGTTGGGATGGAGGTTATCCCAAAATCTGCTACTCTTGAAGTGTATTCCAGAAGTTGGGATGGAGGTTATCCCAAAATCTGCCACCCTTGGTGTTTCCCAGGAATGGGATGGAGGTTATCCCAAAATCTGCCACCCTCGAGGTGTATCCCAGGAATGGGATGGAGGTTATCCCAGAATCTGCTACTCTTGAAGTGTATTCCAGAAGTTGGGATGGAGGTTATCCCAAAATCTGCCACCCTCGAGGGCAGCAGGTGGGGACAGACCCCATGGGTGCATCCCAATTCCAGGAATGGGATGGGGCCTATCCCAGCTCCCTGGGAGGAGGAGGAGGCTGCTCCAAGGAGCTGCTCGGGAGCCTCCTGCCCCTTTTCCAGCCCCGTTTTCCCTGTGCCCCCCCGGCAGTGAGAAGGCCCTGCAGTCCAACCACTTCGAGCTCAGCATCAAAACCGAGGCCACGCAGGGGCTGCTCCTGTGGAGCGGGAAGGGGCTGGAAAAGTCGGATTTCATCGCCCTGGCCATCGTGGACGGCTTCGTGCAGCTCAGCTACGACCTGGGCTCCAAAGCCGTCACCCTGCGCTCCACGGTGCCCGTCAACACCAACCGCTGGATCCACATCAAAGCCTCCAGGTGAGGGGCCACGGCGGGAGCGGGATCGGGATTGGGATTGGGATTGGGGTCGGGATGGGGATTGGGATTGGGATAGGGATCGGGATCGGGATCGGGATTGGGATAGGGATCGGGATCGGGATCGAGACTGGGGTCGGGATCGGGATCGGGATGGGGATGCGGATGGGGATGGGGATCGGGATCAGGGTCGGGGTCGGGATCAGGATCGGGATTGGGATCGAGATCGGGGTCGGGATCAGGATTGGGATTGAGATGGGGATGGGGACTAGGATCGGGGTCAGGATCGAAATCGGGGTCAGGGTCGGGATTGGGATCGGGGTCAGGATCAGGATCGAGATCGGGGTCAGGATCGGGGTCGGGATCGGGATCAGGGTCGGGGTCGGGATCGGGATTGAGATCGAGATCAGGGTCAGGATTGGGATCGGGACTGGGATCAGGATCAGGATTGGGATCGAGATCAAGATCAGGGTCGGGATCAGGATCAGGGTCAGGATCGGGGTTGGGATCGAGATCGGGGTCGGGATCAGGATCGGGGTCGGGATCGGGGTCGAGATCGGGATCGGGATCGGGGTCGAGATCGGGGTCGGGATCGGGGTCGGGATTGGGATCAGGGTGGGAATGAGGTGGCTGAGTGACAGCCCGGTGATCCCCAAGGATCTCTCCCTGGATGAGAGCAGAGGGGAGGCCCTGCCCCGCTGGGACACGCCGGGAAATGTCAGAGGGGACAGGCAGGAGGTGTGGGAGGGCCGTGCCTTGGCTTTGGGATCTCTGAGGGTTTCACATTCTGTTCCCGGTGGGAGCGGGCAGGGATCACGCCCCTGGAGTGCCAGGGATTGCTGCTGTGGGATCTGGCAGGGCTGGGGTGGCTCTGGGATGCCACAGGGGTGCTGGCGGGGCCAGTCCTGGCAGTTGGGGCAAGGATTTGCATCCAGAGGGATGCTCAGCTCCGCAGCTGGAAAAGCACCAGTCGGGATTTGCAGGGAACAGCTCCTGGGTAATAATTCCCGTTTTTCCTCCCTCCCTCGGGAGCAGGGTCCAGAGGGAAGGCTCCCTCCAGGTTGGGAATGAAGCTCCCATCACCGGTTCCTCCCCTCTTGGGGCCACGCAGCTGGACACGGATGGGGCCCTGTGGCTGGGTGAGTTTGAGGGAAGGGAGAACATTCCCGTGTCCCTGGCTGAGGATTCACAGCTGGGATGGGATGGGGATGTCCCTCCCTTCCTTCAGCACCACATCCTGGCCTCAAAATTCCTACAAACGCTTCCCATGGCACCTCAGGGTGTCCCCTGAGGGAGTAACCGGGAATTAGAGCCGTAACTGGTGTTGGAAGGGACCTTAAAGCCCCTCCAGTGCCACTCCCAGACACCTCCTGCTATCCCAGGGTGCTCCAAGCTGGCCTGGGACACTTCCAGGGATGGGGCAGGCACGGCTTTGCTGGGAATTCCATCCCAGGGGCTCCCCACCCTCCCAGGGAAGAACAGGGTTGGATTCTATTCACCCTTTCTGGAAGCATCTGTGCTTATCTCCCTGGTCTGAGCCTGTAGTTCTGGTCTAACCTGACCTACAGGGAGTTCATATTGCAAAATTTCTCCTCCTGAAGCCCACCTAGAAGTTACCTTAGAAAGCAGAATTTTTCCATAAGGAATTTTTCCTTGGCTTCCCCAGGCTGCGTTTGCAGTCAGCCCTTTGTCATTTCAATGCCTTTAATGAGCCACCATTGACATTTCAGTCACTGAACCAAAAACGCACCTTAAATTTGGGGCCAAATTCCGAGGAAATGAGACTCAAACTGGAATTTTAGAGTAGAACTAGGATAGTGTTTTAAATAGAAATAGCAGTGGAAAGAAGTTTCTGGTTTAAGTGTTTTTGGGAAAGCGACAGGCATTGGTCACTTTAGATAGAAATTTGGTGTGATTTAAGTGGAAATAACAACTTTATTTTGGCCTTTATTTTTATCAAATGAATTCATTTAATCGATATTTATTAACGGGCAGGGAAGAGGATTTTTTCCCTGCTGGGGCTGAGTGTGTGACAGCACTGGGGCCAATCTGACCATGACCGTGACCCCACTGGGGCCATTCTGGCTGCCCCCCTGCCCCCTTTCCTGACCCCTTGCCCTTTCCAGGGGGGCTGGACAAGCTGAGCGTGCCCCACAGGCTGCCCAAAGCCTTCAGCACCGGCTTCATCGGCTGCATCCGGGACGTGCTCGTGGATCGCCGGGAGCTGCATCTGCTGGAGGACGCCCTGAACCAGCCCCGGATATTGCACTGCTCGGCCAAATAGAGCCCAGGGACCTCCCTCCCTCCCTCCCCCTCCCTCCTGCCTATTGCTGTAATTATTTTCTATTTTTGTAAACTTATTGCTTTTTATATTTTTGGGGGTGGGGGACAGGGAGGGCAGGAAAACCCCTTTTTCTTTCGGGTTCTTCGGGGCGGCGACGCTCGGCCCCAAACAGCAGCAGCACACAGCAAACCTCGACCCTCGAGGCTCCGAGAAGTGACAGAAGAACCCTCCCAATGCAGCGAAAATCTTCTTCATACTTGAAGCTTCTTCTTTTGGGGGGGTTTTCCCCCTTTTTCCTGGTGTTTTCAGGGGGTTGTTCGTGCCCCTGTGGGGGAAACACTGCTGGTGCTGGCGAGGCCTTCACGGATTCACTGCTCGGCCCCGACCCCTCCTGTGTGGGGAATTCCGGGCTCTGGCTCTTCCAAACCTTCTCCCGACCCCATTTCCTCCTGCCCCCCATTCCTCTCACTGTAATTTATGTGTGTAAAGATCTCAAGTGCTTTTCTCCTTCGAGCTCTGCTCACATCAGGGATGCCACGCACTGGAAGGGAGAGAGCCGGGCCTGCTCCGGCCGGGCGGCCAAAGCTTCGCTCTGTGCTTGGCTCGTGACTCTTTGCTGGACTGAGAGGTGCTGGGAGAGGAAAAAGGTGGATTTTTCCAGCGCTTCTCCTCCTCCTCTTCCTCTCGGACACGTGCAGGAGCAGCTGGGAAACCTCATTCCCACATTTTGTGTTCATCCGGACGCATCCCGACCCTCCCGGCTGCCTCCGAGCCTCGGCCTCCCTCACGCTGGGGATCACTGGGAGCTCCTCTCGCAGAGCTGGGAATGCTCTCCCTCTTCCAAAGGGGCTGGGAGGGTCCCTTTTCCCTTTTCAGACATCTCTTGGATGTGTCCTTCCATGACCCACGGCATTTTCCAGCCTCTGGCTCCCAGCCTGGGAACGCAGAGCTGCCACCGGAGCCTCTCCCACAAAGAAAAATTGGAATTTTTACCTCGGACTTGGGAGTTTTTGGGTCTTCCACGCTCCTCTGGATGCTGCCAGCCCAGCAGGGATGGCTCCAATGGGAATGGGAATGGGAACGGGGCTGGGGAGTGTTTGGGGGGATTTTTAAGCATTTTCTTCCCGAAAAAGGAAAATTTTGAGGCCAGTTCTGAATTTCTGGGGTGGGATTGGGAGTGGCACCACCTCTGCCTGGAGCCTCTGGATCTCCTGGAAGCTGGAGAAGAACAGATGGATCACAGCTCTGGAAGAAACAAAGAAATCTCATCCTCCACTGGGATTCCTTCTCCATGGGAAGGATTTCCTGGTGTTTTGGGGTCTCTGTGGCCCTTTCCCACCCTCAGCTGGCAGCCAGGATTGCTCCGTGGAAAAACAATTTTAGGAAAACTTTAGGATCCCACCGGGTTTTGGGTGGTAATTCCTGCCCCAGGTGCTGGAATTGGGCACTTTTCCCCTAAATTTCTATCAAAAAATGGGGGTTTTGGCACCAACTTTTGAGCCAGGAAAAGTGAAATTTCTTTTCTCAGGGTGAGCTCTGAACAAAGATGGAACTGAGGGGGAAAAAAAACCTATGGAAAAACCACCTGGATCTGCTTTTATTTTGTTTAATTTGATTTAAAAAAAAAAATAGAATTCCCAACCTTTGACATTCCTGTGGCAAATCCAGGGGTTAAATATTCCCAGGGGGATTCTGGGGGTGCCAAAATCCCCATTTTTGGTGGCTGCTGGCTCCAATTTGGGATTCCTGGTGGGAAATGCTGGGCTTTGATCCTGAGAGAATGGGAAGAGAGGGAGCTGGGAGCTCCCAATCCGTGTTTTGGGCTGTGCCAGCTCCAGAGGGATGAGGAAGCTGCTGATTTTTGGGAATGTCGCTGAAATGAAGCCAAGAAACGACAAAAAAACCCAACACAAAGCCCACAACCAAACCAAAATAAAAATGAAAACTCCATCTGCTTTCACTGGGGCTTGGAAATGCCTTAAACCAAGAATTTTGTGTCCTCGTGGGGGGAGCAGCCAGAATTTTCAGCGGCGCCCGTAAAAATAACATTAAAAATGTTATTTTTAATAACATTATCTCCAAAAAGAACCCCACAAAAAAAAAAAAAAAGGACATTGAGGTCGTTTGTTTTGTGTTTTTTTTTTTCCCCCCGGATTTGATTTTTTTCTGGGGGGGCTTTTTCTTTAATTTAAAACCCCCGGGATGTCCGTGTGGCTTCAGGAATTCCTGACTTTGGGAGCTGCTGGCTGAATTCCGAAGGGCGATGCACGGTAGAGGAGCAGCATGATGTAACCATTACTAACTCGTGTCTTTCGTCAAATCACCCAGAAATAAAGTTTGGAAACGATTAAAGAGGTTTTTAAGGGGCCTGGTGCTTCTTTTTTTCCCTGGAAAAAAAAGGAAATTCCTGCTTTTTTTGGGGTGCTGTTTGCTGGGCAGAGGGGGGTGAAGCAGAGGGGCTCCTTCAGGTGCCTCCTAAATTCAGTTTTTTCACGAATTCCAACCCCAATCCCAGGGTTTTGTAGGATTTTTGTGCCTTTCCTTCCCCTCCACTGTGGTCAGGGAGTGGTTTCAGCTCTTGGGAGTCTCCCCTTTTCCCTCTTTGTCTCTTTTACCGGCGTTTTCCAGGGAATTTTTGCATCCCGTGGATCTCATGACACTGAGGTGATGCCCCTGGGGGTTGTTCCTCATGGATGGCAGAGTTTTCCCTGCCAGAAATCCATGGAAAATCAGCCTCGAGCAGGACTGGCTTTGGGATAAACATTTCCAGGTTGGGATTTTGGGGTGTCCCATGCAAGGAAAAAGGAGTTGGAGTTGGATTTGGATGATCCCTCCCAGCCCAGGATAATTCCAGCATCCACATTCCAGCTCTGCCCAGCTTTTCCCGCTGGAATTGCTGCTGGAAAAGGTGGGAATTGGGGAATTCTGTCCAGCTCCATCCAGACCGAGTGAAATGGGGCAAAACCGTGGAATTCCTGCCGTTTGGGAGCTGCTAATTTGGGAAAAGGCATCACTGGGATGCCGGCAGGGATGGAGTTGTGTCCCCCCGGGCTCTGGAGGGACCTCAATGGACAAAGACCTCATTGTGTCACCCTTGCCAAGCCTCTCCCTCTTCCAGGGGCGTTTTCCTGGGAGAAAAAACCCGTCCTTGTCCTGGGAAAAGAGGGAAAAGGCAGCTGGAGGGGGGTTTAGGACAGGCTGGCCCAGCTTGGGTCAAATTTATGCTGCTTCCCATAAAAAGCCAGAAATTCCCCCCAAAGAAATGCCCCAACTCCGACATCTCCCATGAACACTGAGTGAGAAATCCAAGCCAGCCAAGCTCTGGGAGAAGCTCCCAGGACTGGGAATCTCAGTGCCAGGAAATCCAGGGAGGGCAGGACAGGGCTCCCCATTCCCAGGGCTGTTATTTGGCCCCCGTGGATGTCCCGGGAGCAATCCAGGGAAGCTGTGGCACCCTCCAGGCCCTCATCCCTGAGGAATCTGCAGCTCCCTGGGGACACCAAAACCTCCCATCAGGATAAGAAGGACTCAGGTTGGTTTTACCCTTCACGCATTTTGGATTCAAAGTGCAAATTCAGAGGCCTTGGACAAACCCACATCAAATTCATGCTGCTTCCCATAAAAGCCAGAAATTGCCCCAAAGAAATGCCCCAAATCCAGCATCTCCCACAAATCCTGGATGACAAATCCAAGCCAGCCAAGCTCTGGGAGAAGCTCCCAGGACTGGGAATCTCAGTGCCAGGAAATCCAGGGAGGGCAGGACAGGGCTCCCCATTCCCAGGGTTGTTATTTGGCCCCCGTGGATGTCCCGGGAGCAATCCAGGGAAGCTGTGGCGCCCTCCAGGCCCTCATCCCTGAGGAATGAGCTGGATCCTGCCCTGGCAGCTCCCTGGGGATTCCCCGAACGGACACAGAATCCTCTGGGTCTTTTTATAGCTCCAAAGCTGCTATTTCGGAGCTGCCGAGGACGCTGGGGGGTGTCAGCGGCTGTGTCCTGGTTTTTATTCCCTCTGGGACAGCTGGCTTTGTTTTCTCACCCAGGATTCGTGGGAGGTGCCAGATTTCAGGGCATTTTCTGTCTTTTATGGGATCTTTTCCAAGCCTAACGATTCCATTCACTCCGTTCACGATGGGAACTCTCTGGTGCTGCCGAGCCCCACGTGGGATGGAGCTGGAAACCGGGAACACGCGGGGCTGGGTGGGGAACGGCTCCAGGGAGCCGGGAATGCGCTGGAGGCTGCGGGGATGGAAGCTCGGGATGCGGGGATGGGATGGAGGCTGCGGGGATGGATGCTCAGGAACGGGATGGAGGCTGTGGGAATGGGCGCTGAGGATTTTGGGGTGGGCACTCGGGATTCAGGGATGAACACTCGGGATGAGGGTGTGGACACTCGGGATTCAGGGATGGATATTCAGGATTCAGGGATGGACACTCGGGATTCAGGGATGAACACTCAGGATTCAGGGATGGGCATTCGGGATTCAGGGATGGACACTCAGGATTCAGGTGTGGGCACTCGGGATTCACTCAGGATGAGGGTGTGGGCACTCGGGATTCAGGGATGGACACTTGGGATTCAGGGATGAGCACTCAGGATTCAGGGATGGACACCCGGGATTCAGGGATGAACACTCGGGATTCAGGGATGGACACTCGGGATTCAGGGATGAACACTCGGGATTCAGGGATGGACACTCAGGATTCAGGGATGGACACCCGGGATTCAGGGATGAACACTCGGGATTCAGGGATGGACACTCAGGATTCAGGGATGGACACCCAGGATTCTGGGATGAACACCCGGGATTCTGGGACGGACACCCGGGGCCCGGGGCGGGGCGGAGGGCGGGGATTCCCGCACGTCACAGGGAGGGGTTTCCCCGCCGGCCGCGGCTCGGGGCAGTCGCAGCGGGAGCGGCGCCGGGAGCGGGAGCGAGCCATGACCTCCCGCAGGTGAGGAGCGAGCCCGCAGCCTCCGGGACCCTCCGATCTATCCCATCCCATCCCGATCTATCCCATCCCATCCCGATCTATCCCATCCCATCCCGATCTATCCCATCCCATCCCGATCTATCCCGTCCCATCCCGATCTATCCCGTCCCATCCCGATCTATCCCGTCACATCCCGATCTATCCCATCCCATCCCGATCTATCCCGCCCCATCCCGATCTATCCCATCCCATCCCGATCTATCCCATCCCATCCCGATCTATCCCATCCCATCCCGATCTATCCCGTCCCATCCCGATCTATCCCATCCCATCCCAATTTACCCCTTCCCGTCCCGTCCCGAGCCGCGGCGAGCGCGTCCCGCAGCAGCGGCCACCGGGCACCGCCGGCACCGGCTCGGGGTCGTGTTCCCGATATTCCCGATATTCCCGATATTCCCGATATTCCCGGTATTCCCGGTGTACCCGTGTTATCCGTGTGCCGGTCCGGTATTCCCGGTGTTCCCGTGTGTCGGCGTCTCCGTTTTTCCGGTATTCCCGGTATTCCTGGTGTTCCCCTGGGTCCGTATCTCTGTTTTCCCGGTATTCCCGGTGTCCCCGTGTTCCCGGTATTCCCGGTGTCCCCGTGTTCCCGATGTTCCCGGTGTTCCCCTGTGTCGCTATCCCCGTGTTCCCGGTGTCCCGGTGTTCCCCTGTGTCGGTATCTCTGTTTTCCCGGTATTCCCGATATTCCCGATGTTCCCGGTGTTCCCGGTGTCGCCGCTCGGGGCTCGGTGGCCGTGCTGAAGCCGCCGCCCCGGCGGTTTCTCCCCGGAGCACCCCAAAACCTCTGGAATGTCCAAACATCCCCATCCCATCCCATAAATCCCATCCCATCCCATCCCATCCCATCCCATCCCATCCCACAGGCTCGGGATGCTGCAGCGGAGCCGCCAGAACGGCACCGGAGCTCCCAAAATTCCTGGGAATCTCCTCGTGGGCCGCGAGCTGGGGGAAAAAAGATACTTTGGAATCTTTTTCTTGATTTTCTCGGCTGTGGCAGGAGCCGGGGGCGCTCGGGATCATCATCCCCGCCCGTTTGTGCTTCCCAAAGGGATGGACGGATACCCAAGGTTTGGGATTTTCCCTCCGTGCTGCTGCATTCCAGGGGAATTTCCTCGAGCCGGTTCGGGGCTTTTTGGGGATTCCTGGATGTCTTTTCCCACCCCAGGATGAGCTGGAAAAGCGATTTTGCTGTTGGAAGTTTAGTGTTTGGGAAAGCCCTGAGGAGGGAATTTGCTTTGCAGCTGATTTTTTTTTTCTGGGATGTGACGTTGGGAGTGAAGGGAGCAAATTTCCAGGTTTTGGGATAATGCCACAAACGTTCCCATTTCTGTCACGGATTTCAGGGAATCCCAAAGAATCGGGATTCTCCCAATCCTGGATTTGGGTTGGAAGGGACCTTAAATCCCATCCAGCTCCAACCCCAAGACATTCCCCCATCCCAGGCTGCTCCCGCCGGGCCGGGGACGCTTCCAGGGATGGGGCAGCCACATTTTGGATGGATTTTTCCCGGTTTTTCCTTTGGGAAATCCCTTCCAGGGCCTTTGTGACCCCACGAGCAATCCTGGTCCCCCTCCAGAGGGTCCCGGGAGTGGGAACCCGGAGCTGGGAACTTCCCTGTCCTGGGTCACTCATTTATCCTGGGTTTATCCCTGGTTTCTCCCAGATTTATCCCTGGTTTATCCCAGATTTATCCCTGGTTTATCCCAGATTTATCCCTGGTTTTCCTCTGATTTATCCCTGGTTTATCCCTGATTTATCCCTGATTTTTCTCTGATTTATCCCTGATTTTTCTCTGATTTATCCCTGATTTTCCTCCGATTTTCCCCTGATTTCCCCCAATTTATCCCTGATTTTCCTCTGATTTATTCCTGATTTCCCCCTGATTTTCTCCTCATTTATCCCTGATCTCCCCCTGATTCATCCCTGGTTTATCCCTGATTTCCTCTGATTTATCCCTGATTTTCCTCTGATTTATCCCTGATTTTTCCCTAATTTTCCCTGATTTCTCATTCTCCATCCCTGATCCTCACCCCTTGGACTTCCCAATCCCTAAAAACTTCATTCCCCACACCCTGCCATTTGCATTTCCACCCCAATCCCCATTCCCAGCCGCACACTCCAGGATATTCGCTGGGAAGAAACATTCCCAAATTCTTTAAGGATGAATTCACCCTTTCCCTGCAGTAAAAAAAATGTTGAATTTTGGGGGCTTTTGGAGCAAAAGCAGCGCCCTGGGGAGGGATGGAAAATAGAAAATGATTCTTTCAGTGCCATTCCCTGCTCCAGGAAATGTGTGGGATCAGATCCCGGAGCTGCTTCCTGCACGGATCCGAGGGAAGCAGGAAATTCTTGGCACGAAGCAGGGCTGGAAATCAGGAACTGCGATTTCCTGCATGTGGGTTTTTCTCCTTTGATCCCAAATTTTCTTTGCCACGGGGCAGGGATGGACCTGGAATCCTGGAATTCCCTCCTGGAATCCTGGAATTCCTGTGGCTGTGGCTGTCCCAGGCAGGTGGGAAGGATCCAGCTGCAGGAAAAGGATTTTTCCGGGGTTTTTTTGTGGGATTGGGACTGGGAGTGGCAGGATTTGGGGGGCTCAGAGGAGCAGGGGGCTGTTCCTTGTAGGAAAATTCATGGAATTGTGGAATGCTCTGGGATGGAAGGGATTTCAACTCATCCAGGGGCGCTTCCAGGGATGGAATATTCCGTGTTTGGGATATTTTATGGATGGGATATTCCGGGATATTCTGTGCATGAGATATTTTGTTTATGGGATGTTCCATGTCTGGGATATTCCAGGATATTCCATGTGTGTGGGGGATATTTTGTTTATGGGATATTTTGTTGATGGGATATTCCACCTGAGGGATATTCCAGGATATTCCACGTGTGGGATATTCCATGGATGAGATATTCTGTGTCTGGGATATTTCGGGATATTCCCTGTGTGGGTTATTTTGTTGATGGGATATTTTATGGGATATTTTGTTGATGGGATATTCCACCTGAGGGATATTCCAGGATATTCCATGGCTGAGATATTCCCTGTGTGGGATATTTTGTTTAAGAGATATTTTATGGGATATTTTGTTGATGGGAATATTTATTTTATGGGATATTTTGTGGGATATTTTATGGGATATTTATTTTATGGGATATTATGTGGGATATTTTATGGGATATTTTGTTTAAGAGATATTTATTTTATGGGATATTTTGTGGGATATTTTGTTGATGGGATATTTATTTTATGGGATATTTTGTGGCATATTTTGTTGATGGGATGTTCCGTGTTGGGAATATTCCACATGGGGAGGATCCCAGCAGCTCCTTGTTGTGGCTGCTGCCTCTCCCCCTCTTCCCAAGGGAATTGGGAGCGTGGATTTGGGATTTGCTGTGCTGGCAGGAAAAAATCCCAAAGGAAGGGGATTTTAAGGTGTTTTTAAAAAATTCAGGATTCCAGGCAGAGAAACAAAGGGAAAACCCCGAGTGAGCAGCAGCAACATCCCCATAAATAACCATGGAATTACCCCCAGGATGGGAATTGGGAACCTCCTCCAGCTCCGAACACCCCAAAAATTGGGATAACAGGGAATCTTTACCCCTTGGGATGTGTCCTTTGGCCTTGGGGGATTTCCAGAGGGTGCCAAAGATTTGATTCCCAAGCAGCAAAAAAATTCCTGGAGCAGCATCCCAAGGTCTGATTTGATTTTTTGGGGGCAGGTGTTTATTTATTTGTTTGCTGCTCCTGCTTCCTCCCACCCTCCCAAAATATTCCCAGCAGCCTCTGGAATCCCTGATTAAATTCTAATTATAAATTCTAATTATAAATTCTAATTATAACCACGGATTTTTTTTTTTTTTTCTCCCCCCCCACCTCTTCTCTGGTTTTTCCCACTGCAGCCAGGTTCAAAAATAACCCTGGCCACCCTTCAAAGGGGACAGGAATTTTGTCTCCTGGATTTTTGTCCCGTATTTTTGGTCCTGTCACCCTGCCCAGGGCCCGGAATAACGCTCCCGGTTTTTAATTAGCTCCTCGGGGTTATATAATCCCGGGATTTGAGGGTTCCTGGGGCACAGAGGGGTCACAGGGACTGTGGAATTCCTGCAGGAATTTCCCGGCCTCCCTCTGGCACCGGTGCCAAGTGGGGTGAGCTGGGATGCTCCAGCCTCGTTCCCTCAGCCGGGGGTTTCATTAATTAATCAATTAATGAATGAATGAATTAGGATTCGAGGAGGAACCTGCTCACAGCCTGGTGGCTGCTCGGAGCTCCTCTGGGATTTTCTTGCCCTTGGCATCATCCTAAAAATAGGTTTTGTGTGTTTTTTAGATTTTTTTTTTTAAATCAGTATTTTTTATTGTTGTTTTGATAAGAAGAGTAGGCACGGGCAGGGTTAGGCAGGAGGGAGATACTGGATCCATAGGGTTGGGATGATCCCAAATTTCCTGGGACTGGCTGAGCCATGAGAGGAGCTGGGTTTGGAACTTTGGGGTTGTTCTTTGTCACTTTTGGCTTCTTGCAGGGCTGGGGACACGAGTTCTGCTTGTGTCCCCAAAAAATCCCTGTGTGTCCCCAAAAATCGGTTTGTGTCCCCGAAATCCCTGTGTCCCCTAAAATCCCTGTGTCCATCCACAAAATCCCTGTGTCCCAAAAAAATCCCTGTGTGTCCCCAAAAATCCCTGTGTCCCTAAAATACCTGTGTCCCCGAAATCCCTCTATCCCCCCTAAAATCTCTGCGTCCCTAAAATCCCTGTGTCCCCAAAAAAATCTCTTTGTCCCCAAAACTCCCTGTGTCCATCCCAAAATTCCTGTGTCCCTAAAATCCCTCTATCCCCCCTAAAATCCCTGTGTCCCCAAAAAATCCCTGTGCCCCCAAAATCCCGGTATCCTTCCCCAAAATCCTGCCAGAGGAGAGGGAAGGGCTGGAACCCCTCTCAGGGGAGCGAAGGGGGAACCCTGCAAACCGAAACCAAAACCCCAAAAAGCCATCGGGGGAAGCCGAGATGCTTTAGGAAACCTCCGGATTCTCCTGGAGGAGCAGGGGAACACCGGGATCGCCCCATCCCAGCTCAGCTCTTCCTTGATTTTCAGCGTTGCAGCTCTGGAATGATGAGAGAGGCAGAGAGAGGATTTTATTCCTGGCATTATTTCCTCTTTGGAAGAGGAAATCTCGGGAGAAATCCACCTCCCCTAAGTATTCCAGGGGTGAGAAGCGCTGATTCCAGGAGTAATTTTTAGGTTTTTCCTCCTTTTCCCCCCATCCCCGGGTGCTGCTGTCACCTCCTGTCCCCTCCTCGGCGCTCCGAGACCGAGATAAGAGACCCAGAGCTTCCTTTTCTTGTCCCCACCCCTGTCCCTGCCACCACCAGCTGCTTTTTTGGGGCCACAACTTGCTGCCACCTCGCTTGAAATTTTTTCTGCCACCTTACCCCCCCAAAAAACCCCAGGAAATCCAAGGAATCCCAAGGATTCCCAAAGAATCTCGCTCCTGGGGGATGCTGGAGGCTGTGATGTCCCCAGGAAGCAGCAAATTTCCTCCTGCATCCTAAAGCAGTTCTGCTCCCCCTGGATTTTTGGGGTTCCACCGTGGTTTTTCGTGGATTTAGGAACCCCTGAGGCGTGCCCAGGGATGGTGAGGTAGGAGCTGCTCTCTCTCTGTGTTTCTAAATTGTGTTTTTAATTCATTTAATTGCTCCGAGCGGGGGGAAAACCGAGGGGACAAAGTGGGGAGGTTGTGGGGTGGCACAGGGAGCAGATCAGGGAGGAGTGGGATACTTTTTTTAGGGTGGAAATTGGGATTTATTGAGCTCCTCAGCCTCACTGGTGAATTTCCCAGTAAAAAATCCCTTCTGGGTGCTGCTGGCTCGCTCCTGGTGCTGGAAAAGGGGCGCTGGCAGTTCCTTTGTGGGATTAAAGAATGAATTTTTGGGGTTTCGGTGCTGCTGCAGCCCGGCAGAGACGATCCCTGCCCTGGCAGGATGTGAGTTATTCGATTTTTATCTCCTTTTATCTCTTCCTCTGCCTCACCCTGGCCCCACCTGAGAGCCCTTTTATGTGCTGAGAAATCCCTCGTGGGCTTCCACATCCTGATTTTGGGCTGCCCAGGCAACTCTGGGTGGCATTTGTAGCTAAAAAAGTGGAAGAAATGACAATATTGAATCGGCAGGGAGCTGTGGGAGGTGCTGAGGGCTCTGTGGGGCCTGAACTGCAGGGAAATGAGGTTTTATGGGGTGAGAGCTGGGAAAGGCTCTGCTGGAGCAGGGAATGGGGTGGGGAACGATCCCTTGGCCAGGCTGGGAGGGATGAGGGGTGAGGAAAATTGGGAAAACTGGGAATGGAGGCAGGGCAAGGTTTGGGCTGTGCCTGAGGCCTTGTTTGAGGCCTTGGGGCTCTGTTTAAGTGGAAAGTGGAGCTTTCCTTGAGTTTTCCTTCCCTCATTCCCTCCTTCTCTGGCCCTGCAGCATTCCCAGGGATTCAGAGGATGGAAATATTGGTATTTTACATTCCTTTTTACCTCCAGAGCATCCCAAACTTCTGCACCACCCTCATTCCTCTCACTGCATCTCAACACTTCCTCTGGTTCTGCTCTCTCTGGGGTTGTTCTGCTCTGCTGGGCCAGAGCAAAGCAGCTAAAAAAGCTCAAAAACCACTTTTTGTTTGGCCCCAGGAGGAAACCTGGCACTGACACGGCTTTTGGGGTGGTGATTTAATGCTCCAGCTGGGCCTGCAATTGAATTTTAAATTGTTTGATGAGAATCAAATCATCTGTAATGTACAGGCCGGTAATTGCATTGATTAGAGGGAGTTTTAAAGAGATTTTTTTCCCTACTTTCAGGGCTTTGGAGAGTGGTGGGAAAGGCTGAGGTTAAAGTGGAGCTCAGTGAGTAGAAAAGGGGGATTTCAACAGTTGGATGGAGGGAACGAAAGCAGAACATTTGAAAAACAAAGGCAAAAAATCACCAATCTCACACTCCTTTGGGGCTGAGGAGCCCAAACCACTTCGAGGGCCTGGGCTGCGCCTTTTTAACGGGGAGAAAGTGGAAAAAAATCTTCTGGGAGAGCCCCAGAGGGAATTTCCTGCTGCAGGTGCCAGGTCTGTCCCCTCTGTGGGACACCCCGGTCACAGCCTCACGCTTTGAGGTCTCTGGGCTCTGCTTCTGTGAGGCCTCCCCTGGCTGCACGGGGGATTTTTGTGTCTTGGTGAGGTATTTTTGTGTTCCTGTGAGGTATTTTTGTGCCCTGGGGATGATTTTTTGTGTCCTGGTGAGATACTCTTGTGCCCTGGTGATGATTTTTGGTGTTCTGTGAGGTATTTTTGTGTCCTGGTGAGGTATTTTTGTGTTCTGTGAGGTATTTTTGTGTCGTGGTGGTGATTTTTTTGTGCCCTGCTGATGATTTTTTGTGTTCTGTGAGGCATTTTTGTGCCCCTGGTGATGACTTTTGGTGTCCTGGTGAGGTATTCTTGTGCCCTGGTGATGATTTTTGGTGTTCTGTGAGGTATTTTTGTGTCCTGGTGAGGTGTACACCACCTCGAGGGCCTGGGTTGCGCCTTTTTAACAGGGAGAAAGTGGAAAAAAATCTTCTGGGAGAGCCCCACAGGGAATTTCCTGCTGCAGGTGCCAGCTCTGTGCCCCCTGTGGGACACCCCGGCCACAGCCTCACGCTCTGGGGCCTCTGGGCTCTGCTTCTGTGAGGCCTCTCTGGCTGCACAGGGGATTTTTGTGTCTTGGTGATGATTTTTTGTGTCTTGGTGAGGTATTTTTGTGTTTCTGTGAGGTATTTTTGTGCCCTGGGGATGATTTTTTGTGTCTTGGTGAGGATTTTTGGTGTTCTGTGAGGTATTTTTGTGCCCTGGGGATGATTTTTTGTGTCTTGGTGAGGTATTTTTGTGTCCTGGTGACGATTTTTAGTGTCTTGGTGAGGTATTTTTGTGTTCTGTGAGGTATTTTTGTGCCCTGGTGAGGTATTTTTATGCCCTGGTGATGATTTTTTTCTGTCTTGGTGAGGTATTTTTCTGCCATGATGATAATTTTTTGTGTTCTGTGAGGTATTTTTGTGTCTTGGTGATGGTTTTTAGTGTCTTGGTGAGGCATTTTTGTGTCCTGGTGAGGTATTTTTGTTTTCTGTGAGGTATTTTTTGTGTCTTGGTGAGGTATTTTTCTGCCCTGATGATCATTTTTTGTGTTCTGTGAGGTATTTTTGTGTCCTGGTAATGATTTTTTATGCCCTGGTGATGATTTTTTGTGTCTTGGTGAGGTATTTTTGTGCCCTGGTGATGATTTTTTGTGTCCTGGTGATGATTTTTTGTGTTCTGTGAGGTATTTTTGTTCCCTGATGATATTTTTTTTGTGTCTTGGAGATGACTTTTTCTGTTCTGTGAGGTATTTTTGTGCCCTGATGATGATTTTTCGTGTTCTGTGAGGTATTTTTGTGTCCTGGTGATGATTTTTGTGTCCTTATGATGTTTTTTTCTGCACCCTGGTGAGGTATTTTTGTGCCCCGATGATTTTTTTCATGTCCCAGTGATGCTTTTTGTGCCCCAGCGATGCTTTTTGTCTCCTGATGAGGGGTTTTTGTGTCCTGGTGATGCTTTTTGTGCCCTGCTGATGATTCCTCCCCTTCCCTGGCTGCTGTTCCTGACAGGAATTTTTCGTGCCACTCACTCCTGGGCTGTTCCGTTGTCACCCACATTGAATAAACTTAAATTTCCTGGGCAAAATCATTGCTTTGGACACCTGAACCACCTTTTTTCTGTGCCAGATCCTGAACGTGCTGCTGCTTTTCCAGGAGGAAAATGGGATTTATGCCAGGGGCAAGCATGGACTGGAATAATCGAGATAAAAGGGGCTGAATCACCGGGAGTGGCTGAGTGCAGACTCCTGCTTGTGTCAGATGTGAATTTATATTAATTAACAATTAATGCCAGCTGAGGCTCCAGAGGCTGGAAATGGAAGTGGCTGCTGCAGGTCCCTGCCAGGAGGGTGGTGCCTGCTCCTGCTTCTGGAAGGAAAAAGCTCCTGGAGTGCTTTTCCTGCTCTCCCTGGGGTTTGGATGTGCACTCTGCTCTTCTGAGGCTCTGGCCAGCACCTCCCTCCTGTCTACAGGGATGGGATTGAAGCTGGAATTCCATGACAGAGTCCTAAAACTGATTTTAGCAACGGTCAATCCCTGCCTAAACCCAGCTTTTGGTTGGACACCACCCTGTCCAGCCTCCATTTCTGCGTTTCCTTCTCCGTTTCTGCATTTCCCTCTCCATTTCTGCATTTCCTTCTCCATTTCTGCATTTCCCTCTCCATTTCTGCATTTCCCTCTCCATTTCTGCATTTCCCTCTCCATTTCTGCATTTCCCTCTTCATTTCTGCACTTCCCTCTCAATTTCTGCATTTCCATTTCTGCATTTCCATTTCTGCATTCCCTCTCCTTTTCTGCATTTCCATTTCTGCACTTCCCTCTCCATTTCTGCATTTCCATTTCTGCATTTCCATTTCTGCACCTCCATTTCTGCATTTCCATTTCTGCACTTCCCTCTCCATTTCTGCATTTCCATTTCTGCATTTCCATTTCTGCACCTCCATTTCTGCATTTCCATTTCTGCACTTCCCTCTCCATTTCTGCACTTCCCTCCCCATTTCTGCATTTCCATTTCTGCATTCCCTCTCCCTTTCTGCATTTCCATTTCTGCACTTCCCTCCCCATTTCTGCATTTCCATTTCTGCACTTCCCTTTCCATTTCTGCATTTCCATTTCTGCATTTCCCTCTCCATTTCTGCACTTCCCTCTCCATTTCTGCATTTCCATTTCCCTTTTTCCCACATCCTGCTCCCTGGCAGGGGGTGAGGAGCCGGGCAGAGCCCTGTGCCTGCAGAAATCCCTCATTTCTCATGTCCCTTTCCCATTTTCCAGGTGGTTCCACCCCAACATCAGCGGGATCGAGGCTGAGAAGCTCCTCCTGACCAGGGGTGTCCATGGCAGTTTCCTGGCCAGGCCCAGCAAGAGCAACCCCGGGGATTTCACCCTCTCTGTCAGGTGAGGAGGAGCTGGATGGAGCTTTCTGGGTATTCCCTGGAATAAAAGGATCCCTGACATCTCCCCAGAAGCCCCACAAATCTCCCAGCTTGGCTTGTCCATCCCTGTGCTCCTGATTCCACGCATCAGCCCTGGGATTTTCTGCTCAATCCCTCCCTGGAATCCCAAAGGAACCTAAAATGGGGCTGCTTTTGGGTTTGTTTGTGGGGTCCGTGAGGGGACAGGAAGGGGAGGAGGAGCTGGATCACCTTTCACTCCTTTCACCTCTTTTCTGTCATTTTTTCACCCATTTTCTGGTATTATTTTAACCTTTTCTGTCATTATTTTAACCTTTTTCTGTTATTTTTTTATCCCTTTCTGCTATTCTTTTTTTACCCCTTCCTGGTATTATGTTTTTACCCTTTTCTGTTATTTTTTACCTCTTTCTGTTATTTTTCCCCTTTTTCTGTTATTTCTTTACCCCTTTCTATTATTATTTCTTTACCCCTTCCTGGTATTATTTTTTTACCCTTTTCTGTTATTTTTTTACTCTTTTTCTGTTATTTTTTACCCTTTTTCTGTTATTTCTTTACCCCTTTCTATTATTATTTCTTTACCCCTTTCTGTTCCTTATTTCCCCTTCCTGTTATTATTTCTTTACCCATTATTTCTTTACCCCTTTTTGTTATTATTCTTCCCCTTTTTATTATTATTTTTCCCTTTTTATTATTATTATTATTTTTCCCTTTTTATTATTATTATTTTTCCCTTTTTATTATTATTTTTCCCTTTTTAATATTATTATTTTCCCTTTTTATTATTATTATTATTTTTCCCTTTTTATTATTATTATTTTTCCCTTTTTATTACTATTATTTTTCCCTCTTTTATTATTATTTTCCCCCTTTTTTATTATTATTTTTTTTATTATTATTTTCCCCCTTGTATTATTATTTCTCCCCCTTTCTATTATTTCTTTCCCCATTTCTGCTCTCTCTGGGGCAAAAAGAAGAGAGGAATGAAAGGAGGGAGAATCAGATTTTCAAGGGGAGGTTGGAGCACTTCCTCCTCATTCCACATTTTATGTTTAATCACATTTTGATGACAAACTGAGCCAATTAATGCCCTTAATTAACAACGAGGTGCAAGTTGAGAGCAGAGCAGCTCAGCAGGGGGAAATCTGACCCAGTTCTGAGGCAAAAAAGTGTCCCCAGAGCAGTGACACCTTCCAGGAAAGGACATTTCACATGGCCCATGGGATGTCTGGAGCTTTTGGGTTAAAAAAAATTGGGGTTTTTTTACCCCTTTTTGTTATTATCTTTAAAAATTTTACCTCCCAACTCCCTGCTTGAGGAGTTTTGGGTGTGGAAAAATTTCCTTGCAGGTGCTCACTGCTCACCTGGCTGAGGCTGCACCAGTTTTGCTTCCATTTCCTTCATTTTCCCCACTGATGGCAGCCCCAAAAAGGGCAGAAATTCTGGAAAATGAAATAAAAACTCAGAGCTGAGAGCCTGGGCAGCCACTTTCCCCCTGTCCCTGTTCCACACATGAACTCTGGAATGAAATCCTGCCAGAGGTTTTTATTTCCAAACTGCCCAGGTCTCTCTCTCTCTCTCCATTTCCTCCAAAGCCTTTCAGAGGAAATAATTCAGATATCTCGGAGAAAGTCCCGAAAATCGAGGTGGCAGGAGGAGAAAGTCCCCTCAGGCAAACAATAAATCCTCTTCCTGCTCTTTTCAACCCCTCCTGGGCTGCTCCAAGGGCTTGGGAAAAAGGGAAATGCAGCAAAGGATGGAATTTGGGCTGCCCAGAGCACACAGGGAGTGCCCACGTCCTGCTGCGTGCCCAGGAATCAGGAAAAGCTTTTTCCTGAGGTTCTGGGGCTCCTTTTTTTCCTGTTTTTTCCCTCCCCTCTTCTCTCCCTTCAGCTCTGATCCCACACTGCTGGCAGTGGGGCAAAATCGGATTTTTTGGGGGGCTTATTTTCATTTTTGGGGCATTTATTTGGAGGGAGGGAAGGGGTCTTTGCTCAGCACTGGGAGTAAAGCTGTAGTGACCTGTGTGGTTCCCTGCAGGTGTTTTAGTGTTTATTTACCCCAAAATTAATACTTAGGAGCTTTTCTGGGCGCTGGGAGCAGAATTTTTGGGAAGAGCTGAGGAATATTTCTGTGCCTGTTGTGACCAGAAACATCCTCACTTGGCTTTTCTGCTGGGTCCCACCTCTTTACCTCCAGGGACCTGGCTGTGAGTTGGCTTTTCCAGGGAATATCCCAACATTTATTTGTATCCCAAACCCATTTCAAGCCAGGGCTGCAGGGGCAGGAATGTGGGAGCCCATTCAGGAACATCCCCCATTTCTCCAGCTGCCCTGATTTTCCTCACCTGGATCTGCCAGAGCTCCTTTGCAGAGCCAAAATATTGAGAATTATTCCTAAAAAAGAAAACCAGGAGCAGGGAAAAGCTGGAACAAAGGAAAAGGCAACGCTGGGAGTTGGCCTGAGCAGGGTTTGGCTCGTGGCCACCACAAATGCCAGGAGCTCAGAGCCACTGTTAATTTGATAATTGGGATGTGTTTTATGGGAACAGATCCTCTCCTGGCTCCTGGATGTGCTCAGAGAGCTGCTGGGAAGAGAATTCCCTGCAGAGCTCACTCCCCTCAGAGTGATTTCCCCATTAACACAGAGCATTCCTGCAGCTGCCAGGGCTTTTATTTTTATTTCTTTTCCCAAAAGTCCAGGGCAAACCCACTCTGGATGCAGGTTAGGAATGCAGTGAGGGGAATTTTGTAGGATCAGGGAATGGTTTGGGGTTGGAAGGGATTTAAAGCCCATCCCATGTGCAAACCCACTCTGGATGCAGGTTAGGAATGCAATTTGTAGGATTTTTTAGGATCAGGGAATGATTTGGGGTTGGAAGGGATTTAAAGCCCGTCCTGTTCCACCCAAGGGACATTTCCCACTGTCCCAGGATGCTCCAGCCTGGCCTGGGGCACTTCCAGGGATGCCACAGCTTCTCTGGGATTTCCATCCCAGCAGCTCCCAGGCAGGAATTTCATCCCAATATCCCATCTAACCCTACTCTCTTTCAGTCTGGGATTAGGAATTTCTCACAGAGCCCCAAACTCTCATTGAACCAAACTTTCAGGGAAATTTCTAAACCCTGAGGGAGAATTTTCTGCTTTTGAGGTGTTTTCAGCTGCTTTTTGCAGTTTCTCAGAGCCCTCAGCTCTGCCTGGACCGAAAAAATCCTTTAGGGGCTGCAGCATTTGTGATTTCTCAGGTGATTCTTCTGCCTTGGGGAACAAAAATGGGTCTGTTTGGGGTTTTTTGAGAGTCCTGTTTTACTGACTGTGCTCTAAACCAGGCAGGCACTGCAGCATGGAGTGTGATACCCACGTGGGAATATTTCATCCAGGAAAATCCTGGATATCAGTGCTGATAGTGGGAAGCAGTTGAGCAGGGAATGGAGGCAACTCCTGAAAAAAAAATCTGGGGTTTGCTGTTCAGGAGCTCTGATTCCTGCCAGCTCTGAGAGCAGCTCAGGGCTTTGGGCACCTCCTTTGTGCTTTCTTCCCACTGCCAGGGATTCCAGGCCTCATTCCTGGGATGTGCAGCCCAGCTTGGAAGAAAATGGCCAGGAAATGGGGCTGGATCAATGTGCTCTGTGTTCAGGGTGACCTCCAGGGCTCTGGGATAAAGGATCTCGATTCTTTCCCTGATTTCCAACCCTGGAGGCCTCCAAGGCCTCGGGGTCGAGGCTGTGAACGGAGCCTTTGTGGGCTGGGGAGGGAAGGGAGAGTTGGAAACTCAGGGAAAAACCAGATTGTGCTTGGAATTTGTGAGTGGCAGCAGCTCTTGGAGTTCCAGTCCGCTGGGAGAGCAGGAATTGCCACGGGACTGGGATGGGATGGGGATTTCACAGCCAGGTTCTGCTCCTGCATGGGAATCTTGGTAGATTTTGAGGTCCCTGCCTTTGGAAGAGCTGGATTTGGGGTGGAACAGCTGGATTTGGGGTGGAACAGCTGGATTTGGGGTGGGAAGCCAAGTGGGATGTGCCAGGAGGAGCTGTCCCCCTCTCCCTGACCACCCAGAGGTGCCACCCCACACTTTCCCCTATTACAGGTGGCTGGGTTCAGTCTCCAAGGCCTTGTTCTTCAGGATCCAGCTGCAGCTCTTCCCATTTTTCTGTGTTTCCTTGCTGCCCCTGTGTCACCAGCTGGAAATCTCCTCAATGCCAGATAAAACATCCCAGAAAAATTTGATTTGGGATTGCTGATCCTACACTGGCAAAACCCTCTGGAGCAACAGGGATGGAGGCAGTGGCTGTTCCTACTCTGAGTTAGAGGGAAAAAAATCCCCACAAGAAATTCCCAAAAAGTCTAAACACCCAAAAAAAAGCCTCTAGGAAATCTAGGAAATCAGAGGAACTTTGGCAAAAGGTTTAGGGCAGCATTAAATCCACATAAAACACTCCCCAAAGGTTTAATTTGGGAATTCCGTGCAGCTTTGCCAAGTCTAAACCCGCTCGATTTTAAGTGACTCCAAAAATTCCAAGAGGAGGGAATAAGGAGAAGAAAAAAGACAGAAAAGGTATGGAAAAGCACACATGGAATTTGTGCAGAGTTCCTAACTCCCACAGTTAAGAAAGACTCAGAGACAGGAAATGCAGTCAAGAGAATGGATGGAATTATTTAATTAACCAAGGACAGGTTTTTATGTGTTCAGTTCTCTTAGTGTCTACCTAAATGGCAAGAGGTTATTGGATCTCTTGCTAATTACCTACCAGAGTGATTGGTCAATTCTCACATTGTTCATTGTCCTACTCAAAATCATAACAATTCTAATTATATTTGCAGGTGCAAGATAGCAAACTCGGTTTAGAGGAACCTTCTGTTTTGCATAGTTCAGCATGAGAAAGACAGAGCTCTCACCAACTGCTGCAGAGAGCTGCAGAAATTCTCTGCTGAGGCTTTTTCAGCATCCACACTGATGCCTTCTGCAGCCACCCAGAAACAGAGACCAGACAAGAGGAAGGGAATAAAGATAGGTATTTATTTGAAGGGCCTTCAAGGTACACCCTGGGGGAGCCTCCAAAAATGGACCCCAAGATGGACCCCAGGGCACGAGTTCTTCACACCTTTATAGGTTTGGTTCATTTGCATACCACGGTTAATTCTCCAATTAAAGCCCCAGTTCAATGATGGAATTCCCCTCAGCTTGCTCCCCCCTTAGAGGCTTTGGGTTACACATTTTGGGCCTAGAAGAGCCTGGCTGTCCTTGAAGGCAAAGCCTGGAGAGGCTTTGTTGTGTGATGCCTTTTCTGGTCTTAAAAATCAAGAGGCGAACACGGTTAGAAGGGGAAAAAGGGTTTTACCTTGGTGTTTATTGTAAGGATCCTTAGGTGCACCACAAACAGGTCGAATACACCTCTGTGCACCCCTTTCCTAGCTCTGGTCTTACATCCCAGGTCTTACTAATTAGCATATCTATCAAATATTCCCCAATGAGAGGCTCAAATGAGCCCCCGCTCCCAAGGAACCTTCCCCTGGATGGTTCTGTCTTAGTTTACAAAATGTGTTCTGGAGAGGACCTTGGGCTCTGGGCACCCTGGCACCCGAACTACGAAGCCTCTAAAATGTTGAGTCTCTTGGCTTAACAAACAAGTCCAAGAATGTAGGCAAAAAAGCACCGAGAATACAGAAGTTGCAGAAAGGTAGAACAGGGGTATAAAAGAAAAGACAAAATTCATCATGGCATCAGTGTCTGCCCAGCACGAGAGAGCAGAAATTCCAGGCCACAAGGAACTGCAGAGTTCCACTCTAAGCAGTACAGAAATCGTAAAATATAAAAATTAAAACCTAAGGCATCAACGCCTTGCCCTCTCCCCCTGCCCAGGAGGAACGAGGAGGTGACCCACATCAAGATCCAGAACACGGGGGATTACTACGACCTCTATGGGGGTGAGAAATTTGCCACTCTGGCCGAGCTGGTGCAGCACTACACCGAGCAGCAGGGGCTGCTCCGGGAGCGCAACAGCAACGTCATCGAGCTCAAGTACCCCCTCAACTGCCAGGACCCCACCTCCGAGAGGTAAATCCCACATTTTCCAGGCGGGTCTGGGAAGGAGGTCGGGATCTGGTGGGGTTTTTGGGGGGTCTGGGTGTCCCTCGGATGATGTGGTGGTGAGGTGGTGGAAGCTCGGTGGGTTTGGTGGTTTTTGGAGGGTTTTTCCAGGCTCTGGGATTCAGGGATTCGGGGATTCAGGGATTCTGGGATTCAGGGATTCAAGGATTCAGGGATTCAAGGATTCAGGGATTCAGGGATTCAGTGATTCTGGGATTCAGGGATTCTGGGATTCTGGGATTCAAGTATTCAGGGATTCTGGGATTCAGTGATTCTGGGATTCAAGTATTCAGGGATTCTGGGATTCAAGGATTCAGGGATTCTGGGATTCAGTGATTCTGGGATTCAAGTATTCAGGGATTCTGGGATTCAAGGATTCAGGGATTCTGGGATTCAGGGATTCTGGGATTCAGGGATTCAGTGATTCTGGGATTCTGAGATTCTGGGATTCTGAGATTCAGCGAATTCAGGGATTCAGGGATTCTGGGATTCAAGGATTCAGGGATTCTGGGATTCTGGGATTCAGGGATTCTGGGATTCAGTGATTCTGGGATTCAAGGATTCTGGGATTCTGGGATTCAGGGATTCAGGGATTCTGGGATTCAGGGATTCTGGGATTCAGGGATTCAGTGATTCTGGGATTCAGGGATTCAGGGATTCAGGGATTCTGGGATTCAGGGATTCTGGGATTCAGGGATTCTGGGATTCAGGGATTCAAGTATTCAGGGATTCAAGTATTCAGGGATTCAAGGATTCAAGGATTCAGGGATTCTGGGATCAGGAGGTGCTGCTTGCTCAGTGCCAGCACATCCCAATGAGCTTTCTCCAGCTTTTAAGGGAACGGGGAATCACGGAATGGTTTGAAAGGGATTTTTGTGTGTTTAAGCTCAAGGATAGAGCTGGAAAAGCCATGAGCAGGAATTCTCAGGAATTCCTGGGAATTCCCAGCTTATTGTGAGTTTAACCCCATGGATAATGCTGGAGAAACCATTTCCAGGAATTCCCAGCTTATTGTGAATTTAACCCCATGGATAATGCTGGAGAAGCCATTCCCATGAATTCCCAGATTATTCTGAGTTTAACCCCAAGGACAGAGCTGGAAAAACTATTCCCAGGAATTCCCAGGTTAATAACTCCAGTGGGATTGGGATTTGGGAATGGTTTTCCAGCCCAGCCTTGGTCTGGGGACATCCCCGAGGTGACCTTGGCTCCATGGCTGCTCCCAGGTGAGCAGGAAGGAGGCGGAGAAGGGAAAACTGGGACGTTTCCTGGTCAGGAAAATTCCTGGATTCCCCTTCTCTGGATTTGGAGAACAATTTCCCAGTTTCCCAGGGAAGCACCAGGGGGAAAAGAGGGTGGAGAACACCATGACTGGACCTAAAATAACTCCTCCAGTGGGATTGGGACTGCTCCTAAAAGAACTCCAGTGGGATTGGGAGTTGGGAATGGGTTTCCAACCCTGGTCTGGGGACATCCCCGAGGTGACCTTGGCTCCGTGGCTGCTCCCAGGTGGTACCACGGGCACCTGAGCGGGAAGGAGGCAGAGAGGGGAAAATTGGGAAGTTTCCTGGTCAGGAAAATTCCTGGATTCCCCTTCTCTGGATTTGGAGAACAATTTCCCACTTTCCCAGGGGAAAAAGAGGATGGAGAACACCATGACTGGATCTCTCCACCTCCTCCTAAAATAACTCCTCCAGTGGGATTGGGAGTTGGGAATGGGTTTCCAACCCTGGTCTGGGGACATTCCCGAGGTGACCTTGGCTCCATGGCTGCTCCCAGGTGAGCGGGAAGGAGGCGGAGAAGGGAAAACTGGGAAGTTTCCTGGTCTTCCCCTTCTCTGGATTTGGAGAACAATTTCCCAGTTTCCCAGGGAAGCACCAGGGGGAAAAGAGGATGGAGAACACCATGACTGGACCTAAAATAACTCCTCCAGTGGGATTGGGACCGCTCCTAAAAGAACTCCAGTGGGATTGGGACCACTCCTAAAAGAACTCCAGTGGGATTGGGACTGCTCCTACAAGAACTCCAGTGGGATTAGGAGTTGGGAATGGGTTTCCAACCCTGGTCTGGGGACATTGTGGGTTGGGTTGTGTGGGTTGGGTCCCGAGGTGACCTTGGCTCCGTGGCTGCTCCCAGGTGGTACCACGGGCACCTGAGCGGGAAGGAGGCGGAGAAGCTGCTGACAGAGAAGGGAAAACTGGGAAGTTTCCTGGTCAGGGAGAGCCAGAGCAAACCCGGTGACTTTGTGCTGTCTGTGCTCACTGGCGAGGACAAGACAGAGAGCGGCGACCGAAAGCCACACGTGACCCACGTGATGATCCACTTCCAGGTGGGAATAGGGCTGGGGGGATCCCACTGGGAGCCAGGAATCCCAAAATCACCCCGGATTTGGGGTTTTGTCTCCCAGCTGGACGGGAAGTACGACGTGGGCGGAGGAGAGAGGTTCGACACCCTCACGGACCTGGTGGAGCACTACAAGAAGAACCCCATGGTGGAGAAATCGGGAGCTGTGGTTCACCTGAAGCAGGTAATTCCTGCTCCAGTGGGAATTCTGCCTCTTTCCAGGCTCACCCAAACTCCCCGGAGAGGGCGCGGATCTCTGCCTTTGGGAACGGCCAGAAAATCCTCATCCTGCTCCTGCAGCCTCAGGAATGATCCCAGCTCCTGCAAACACCCCCCCAGGGATTTGGGAACAGCTTTTTCCGAGGGGAAAATTCCCTGATTTCCTGTTGTTGGCAGTGATTTGTGTCCCTTTTTTGCAGCCCTTCAACGCCACCCGCATCAACGCCGCCAACATCGAGCACCGGGTGAGGGAGCTCAATAAAATGGCAGAACCCGGGGAGAAAGCCAAGCAGGGATTCTGGGAAGAGTTTGAGGTATGGGATGCTCCCATATCCTTCCCCACTTATCCCTGTGGGTGAGGAACCTCCTGCTTGGGTGGGAATGTCGTGGTTTTCCAGCTCTCTGCTCAGCGCTGCTTCTGCTTTTCCCTGTTTTCTGTGTTTCCCTGTTTTCTGAGTTAATTCCTGCCCCCTTTCCCTGTTTTCTGAGTTAATTCCTGCCCCTTTTCCCTGTTTTCTGTGTTAATTCCTGCCCCTTTTCCCAGTTTCCTGTGTTAATTGAGTTAAATCCTGTCCCTTTTCCCTGTTTTCTGTGTTAATTCCTGTCCATTTTCCCTGTTTTCTGTGTTAACTGAGTTAATTCCTGTCCCTTTCCCCTGTTTTCTGTGTTAATTCCTGCCTATTTTCCCTGTTTTCTGTGATAACTGATTTCATTCCTGCCCCTTTTCCCTGTTTTCCATGTTAATTGCTGCCCCTTTTTTCCCAGCACTCTTTTCTCAGCACTGCTTCTCCTTTTCCCAGTTTTCTGTATTAATTCCCACTCCTTTTCCCTGTTTTCTCTGTTAACTGAGTTAATTCCCTCTCCTTTTCCCTATTTTCTGTGCTAATTCCTGTTCCTTTTCCCTGTTTTCTGTTAATTCCTGCCCCTTTTCCCTATTTCCTATGTTAATTCCTGTCCCTTTTCCCAGTTTTCTGTGTTAATTCCTGCCCCTTTTCCCTGTTTTCTGTATTAATTCCCACTCCTTTTCCCTGTTTTCTGTGCTAATTCCTGTTCCTTTTCCCTGTTTTCTGTTAATTCCTGCCCCTTTTCCCTATTTCCTATGTTAATTCCTGTCCCTTTTCCCAGTTTTCTGTGTTAATTCCTGCCCCTTTTCCCTGTTTTCTGTATTAATTCCCACTCCTTTTCCCTGTTTTCTGTGTTAATTCCTGCTCCTTTTCCCTGTTCTCTGTGTTAATTCCTGCTCCTTTTCCCAGTTTCCTGTGTTAATTCCTGCCCCTTTTCCCTGTTTTCTGTGTTAATTCCTGCCCCTTTTCCCTGTTCTCTCTGTTAATTCCCGCCCCTTTTCCCTATTTTCTGTGTTAATTCCCACTCCTTTTCCCTATTTTCTGTATTAATTCCTTTTCCCTGTTTTCTGTGTTAATTCCCACTCCTTTTCCCAGTTTTCTGTGTTAATTCCTGCCCCTTTTCCCTGTTTTCTGTGTTAATTCCCCCTCCTTTTCCCCATTTTCCACGCTCCTCTCAGAACTCCTTTCCAGGCAGTTCCCCCCGTTATTCCCTGCAGGAATTTGTCCTTTCTCCCCCACAAACTCTCTCCTCAAGCTGCTTCTCGGCTCCCTCTCCCTTCCCACCAGCTTTTCCCACGACTGGGAATCCCAAGGATCCTTTCCTTTGCCTGTGGCCCAGGCTTTTCCCTCTGCTGTCCCCGCAGATGCTGCAGCAGCAGGAATGCAAACTCCTGTATCCCAGGAAAGAGGGGCAGCGGCCGGAGAACAAGGCCAAGAACCGCTACAAGAACATCCTGCCCTGTGAGGAGCCACCAGAACCCGCTTTGGCCTTAAAATCCCAATTCCTGCAGCTTTTTATGGGGTGGGAGGAGGTGGAACGCTCCAGCCGTGGTGTTCCCCATCCCATTTTTATCCTGGGAACCGGGGAATTGTTCCCTGAATCCAAAAACGCTTCAGGGCTCAAGTGGAGCTGGGCCAGGGCGGGTTTAGGGTGGAAAGGGCACGGCCCCAAAGCTGCCAGAGCTCCTGGGAGTGTCTGGGCAACGCTCCCAGGGATGCACGGGGTGGGAATCTGGGCAGGGATAAAGGTTGGAATCAACAATCAGGCACAAGGTGGGATTTTGGGCAGGGATAAAGGCTGGAATCAATCGGGCACAGGATGGGATTTTGGGGTTAGGGTTAGGGTCACCCCAGGCCCCTCTGAGTGACCCCAGGCCCCCCTGAGTGACCCCATAGTGACCCCAATGTCACTCCAGGCCCCTCTGAGTGACTCCAGCCCCCTTGAGTGACCCCAGTGTCATCCCAGGCCCCTCTGAGTGACCCCAATGTCACTCCAGGCCCCTTTGAGTGACCCCAGCCCCCCAAGTGACCCCAATGTCACTCCAGGCCCCCCTGGGTCACTCCAA
Organism: Monarcha castaneiventris obscurior; assembly: GCA_026261815.1. Classification (NCBI taxonomy): domain Eukaryota; kingdom Metazoa; phylum Chordata; class Aves; order Passeriformes; family Monarchidae; genus Monarcha; species Monarcha castaneiventris. The sequence goes on along the minus strand of JAMPIT010000002.1, from coordinate 1,613,004 downwards.
CCCCCCGAGTGACCCCAGTGTCACTCCAGGCCCCTCTGAGTGACCCCAGCCCCCCTGAGTGACCCCAGAGTGACCCCAATGTCTCTCCAGGCCCCTCTGAGTGACCCCAGCCCCCCTGAGTGACCCCAGAGTGACCCCAATGTCTCTCCAGGCCCCTCTGAGTGACCCCAGCCCCCCAAGTGACCCCAATGTCACCCCAGGCCCTCCTGGGTCACTCCAGCCCCCCTGAGTGACCCCAATGTCACTCCAGCCCCCCTGAGTGACCCCAGTGTCACCCCAGGCCCCTCTGAGTGACCTCAGCCCCCCTGAGTGACCCCAGTGTCACCCCAGGCCCCTCTGAGTGACCCCAATGTCACCCCAGCCCCCCGAGTGACCCCAATGTCACTCTCACCCCACAGTTGACACCACACGAGTGACGCTCCGGGACGTGGACGGGGCCGTGCCTGGCTCTGACTACATCAACGCCAACTACATCAAGGTATTTGGGGAAGGGAATTCAGAGGGAATAAACTCCCAGGATCATCTGGATCCAGCCCAAATCTGGGGTTTTTCTGGGGATCCCAAAGGATCTCGGTTTATTGCCATCTCCTCCTTTCCTGACCCGTTCCCAGAGCCTTTCTGTGATGGAAAATGATCAAAAATGGGATTAAATTTGGGTTGGGATTCAATCTGTCAGCCAAGAGCTGCCTGAAGCTGCATTTCCAGCAAGGCAGCTCTGGAATTTACACCCCATCCTTTGGGAAACCACGGAGAGGCAGCTTCATTCCAGTCCCATGCACCTTTTGGGAAGCCTCTGTGGCACAGGGATGTTTTCCAGCAGCCCAAATATCCCTGGAAAAGCTGGCAGAGCATTTGCTGACAGCTCTGGTGAGGCTGCTGGCGAGCCTGGAGGAGGATTTAGGGAATCAGGAAATTTTGGGAATGCTGAGGGTGGATTTTTCCCGTCTCTCAGAGCATCCCCGAGGACGGCAGGAGCTCGGAGCACTGCAAGGTTTACATCGCCACCCAGGGCTGCCTGCAGGGCACTGTCAACGACTTCTGGGCCATGGTGCACCAGGAGAACTCCCACGTCATCGTCATGACCACCAGGGAGGTGGAGAGGGGCCGGGTGAGCTGCAGGGAATCCTGGAATTATCATGGAATCATCATTATGGAATGGTTTGGGTTGGAAGGGATTTAAAGCCCAGCCCACCCCATGCCACCCCCACCATGGGCACAGACTCCTTTTCCACATTCCCAGGCTGCTCCAAGCCCCACCCAACCTAGCCCTGGACACTTCCAGGGATGGGGTATCCATGGAAAAACCTTTGCACCCTCCAGGCAAGAATTTCTTCCCAATATCCAGCCTAAACCTGCCCCTTGTCAGCGTGAGCCCGTTCCCCCTTGTCCTGTCCCTCCATCCCTTGTGAAAAATCCCTCTCCAGCTTCGGGAGCCCCCGTTCCACACCGGAAAGTCTCCCCAGAAGATTCCCACTGGGATATTTCCTGTAGGAACGGCCCTTCCCAGTTCATCCCAGTTCACAGGGAACACCTCCCTGCTGGAGCCGCACCCTCCAGATCCCAGGGGCTCGGATCCTCCTCCAGCTCCCCGATTTCGGCTGAGGATCCCCTCCCTGTGTCCCTGCAGAACAAATGCTTCAGGTACTGGCCGGACAAGGGCTGCTCCAAGGAATTCGGGGCCATCCGAGTGCGCCACGTGAGCGAGCGCGAGGCCCAGGGCTACCTCCTGAGGGAGCTGGAGATCCTGCGGCCGGACAGGGTGAGTCCTCCCGGGAAAGGGCTGGGATCTGCGGGGAGGGGGCTCTGGCTTCTCCCTGCTGGGTTTGCCCACTGAAAAGTCACCCTGGTGGAGTTTTGGGATGCTGGGGATGAGCTGGAGGAGAGGGAAGGGAAGGGGAAGCATCCCAGGAGATCCTTGAGGAGGGAAAGAGGAGATCCTTGAGCAGGGAAAATGAAATCCCCCGGGAGGAGATCCCTGAGTGGGGCAGGTGAATTTCCCCTGGAAGGAGGTCCCTGAGGAGGGAAGGAGCAGATCCCTGAGCAGGGAAAGTGAATCCCTCCTAGAAGGAAATCCCTGAGCAGGGAAGGTGAAACCTCCCAGGAGGAAATCCCTGAGTAGGAAACGTGGAGATTTCTCAACAGGGAAGGTGAATTCCCCCTGGAAGGAGATCCCTGAGTGGGGCATCTGATTCCCCCCTGGAAGCAGATCCCTGAGCAGGGAAGGAAGAGATCCCTGAGGAGGGCAGGTGAATCCCCCCTGGAAGGAGATCCCTGAGGAGGGCAGGTGAATCCCTCCTGGAAGGAGATCCCTGAGGAGGGCAGGTGAATCCCTCCTGGAAGCAGATGCCTGAGTGGGGCCCCTGGCAGCAGATCCCTGAGCGGGGCAGGTGAATCCCCCCCTGGAAGGAGATCCCTGAGCAGGGAAAATGAAATCCCCCAGGAGGAGATCCCTGAGGAGGGAAGGAGGAGCTCCCTGAGGAGGGAAGGAGGAGCTCCCTGAGGAGGGAAGGAGCAGATCCCTGAGCAGGGCAGGTGAATCCCCCCTGGAAGCAGATCCCTGAGCAGGGCAGGTGAATCCCCCCTGGCAGCAGATCCCTGAGGACCATTTCCATGGGGTTGGCTCCCCGTGCAGGACGAGCTCCCACGGCTGGTGAGGCACTACCAGTACTTCAGCTGGCCTGACCACGGCGTTCCCAACGAGCCCGGGGGGGTCCTGAGCTTCCTGGAGCAGGTGAACAGAGCCCAGCGCAGCATTCCAGCCTCAGGGCCCATCATCGTGCACTGCAGGTATGGAGCACTGGCATAGCCATGGAATTATCCCTCTTTTTTCATGGTTCCACCCAAATTTGGGGCATAAAACCACACCTGGGAAATCCCAGCCCTTGCCCAGTGCAGCATTCCAGGTCCATGGCTGTGCACTGCAGGTATGGAGCACTGGCATAGCCATGGAATTATCCCTCTTTTTATCAAATTTCACCCAAATTTGGGGCATAAAACCACACCTGGGAAATCCCAGAATTTCTCCAGGGAAGAGCAGCCCCAGTTTGGAGTCAATAATTCTCCCACAGCCTCACAAATTCTGATTTCCTAAGGATTTCCCTTGGAAAGGAGAGGAGGAAATGGATCCTGACTTTCCCTGGATCTTTGGCTCTGGATCTCCCACCAAATCCAGGCACCTGGAGGAGTTTGGAAGTTGATGAAACTTTGGGAATGTTTCTTCCCTCAGTGATTTTTCCCTTTTTCTCTTCCCAGTGCTGGAATAGGACGCACAGGCACCATCATAGTGATTGATATCCTGGTGGATATAATCCACAGGCAAGGTGTGTATCCCTATCCCTGCCCCTCTGGAGAGGGAGATGCTTCCAGCAGCTCCAGGGAGTCTCCTGGTGGCATCAGCAGGGCCAAGATTTCAAAAGGAATCCCCAAAATTCTTCTCTGTGGAAGGGTTTTGTTACCCTTTTCCTGGAAGTTGTGGAAATCTCTGTGGAATTCTCCTGTGCTCCAGGAGTCCTGAGGCAGCTGGGCCCTCTTGGACACGGAGATTCCCCAAATCCTTCCACAATATTCCCAGATAGGGATAAAAAATCCTCTCATGGACATGGAGATTCCCCAAATCCTTCCACAATATTCCCAAGTAGGGATAAAAAATCCTCTCATGGACACAGAGATTCCCCAAATCCTTCCACAATATTCCCAGATAGGGATAAAAAATCCTCTCGTGGACATGGAGATTCCCCAAATCCGTCCACAATATTCCCAATATCCCAGGGCTTCACAGCAGCCAGATCCTGAGAGCTCCCAGATCTGCCTTAGGTGAATTTTTTCCAGGTGAATTCCCACTCCACGACCATTCCCAGTCCATTTTTATCCTCTGGCAGGGCTAAAAAAAAACCCTTTTAGACACGGAAATTCCCCAAATCCTTCCACAATATCCCAAATATCCCAGGGCTGCACCATCAGATCCTGAGAGCTCCCAGAGCTGCTGCAGGAAAAGGCTTTCCCAGGTGAATTCCCACCCCCTAACGGTGATCCCATGGGATTGGGGCAGGTCTGGATTGCGACATCGACATTCCCAAGACGATCCAGATGGTGCGGAGGCAGCGCTCGGGGATGGTGCAGACGGAGGCTCAGTACAAGTTCGTTTACATGGCAGTGCAGCAATTCATCGAGGCCGAGCAGAAAAGGCTGGAAGAGGAGCAGGTGAGGCCTGGATTCCTTGGGGAAAAAAAAAAAAAAAATCCCTTCCCACTTTCTCCTTGCAATTTAATTCCAGCATCGTTAAAATCGGGGAAAATCCAAGCTGGGATCGATCCCCGCCACGTCCTCGAGCACCTCCGGGGGTGCTGGTGCTGCCCTGAAGGCACAAAAATCATCCCCCCTCTGGAGTTTGGGATCTTTTGGGATCCTGGGAAGCTTCTGGGATCTCGGGAAGTTTGTTTTGGTCCTGCTTCCAGTGGGATTCGCTTGGTTTTGCTTTCTCTTCCAGAGGAATAAAAGGAAAGAACGGGATTACCTGAACATTGGATACTCTGCTGTGGAAAAGGGCAGAGCCAAAGGACAGCCCCCGGCCCCACGGAGCCAGCCGGGGTAAGAGCAGCGTTTTCCCAGGAATCTTCCCTTTTCCAGCCCTGAATCCCACCCTGAGCAGTGGCTGGATACGGTGTGGGAGTGGCTCCAAATAAACCGGGAATTCCGCCCCGCTTCCCTGGGTGCTGGGAAGGGGAGGAGGAAATGGATCCTGACTTTTCGGGGATAAAACCTCGGATCCTTGGCTCTGGAAAAGCAGCAGGAGAGGGAAGCCCCATCCCTTTTCCATTAAAATCCGAAGGAAGATCAGACAAGGGTGGGGAGAGGCGGATTTGCATCCATGTGATAGGGGAACGTGGGCTGAGGAATGTGAATTCCTGACATGATCAGGGATAAACGATCCCAAAGGATCCCAAATGATGATTTTTTCCCTCTTTCCCTAAGGAATGGGATACCTGAGGGGGGTGGAGTGGGAGGAAGCGTCATTTACAGGCTCCATTCCCGAGGAGGGAGGGAAAACAGGGAATGGGAGCGCTGGGAGCTGCTGTCGCCTCATCCACGAGGCGTTTCCACTTCATCCCTGTGGGAAAAGCTCTGGAATGGGGCTGGGAATTCCAGGGATTTGCTTCCGGACAGGCTGGAGGAGGATTCTGCTTCTGTCTACGAAAACCTCAACATCCAGAGCCCGAAGGTTCCGGGAACGAGCAGCTCCGGGCGGTAGCGGAGCTCCGGGTGAGCTGGGCAGGGCTATCCCGGTGGGAATAAATGTGGGGATAATGTGGGAAATAATGTGGGGATAATGTGGGGATAAATGTGGGAATAATGTGGGAATAATGTGGGAATAATGTGGGGATAAATGTGGGAATAACGTGGGAATAATGTGGGAATGTGGATGGATTCGGGTGGCACCACCCTGCTGCCACCACCTGGGCACATCCCAGAGTGGGATGGAGCTTGAAAATGTGGGAAAAAGGGAATGGGATCTCTCCCCAGGGAGGGGGGAATTCTGCTTTTTGAGGCATTCTGGGAATGAGGCTTTGCTGGGATTTCCCTCCCTGGGAATATCAGCTCTGGAACCTCATCCCAGCACTTCCCTGCCATTGCTAACCCTTCCCTCTTCCTCCTCGTCCCTCTGGAATGCAGGAATTCCAGTGTTTACATCCAGCCTTGCCAAGTTCTGCAGCCGAGGACGATTCCTTTGCCTGCCTCGCCTTCCCCAACCCCTTGGATCCGGCCAGGAGGGAAGAATCCACCTGGGAATCTGCCTTATCCTAATTTATTCCTGAGGAGGATCTTCTCCCAGAGGATCAGCAGGTCAATATTTATATGGAAGTGCCTCAGGACATGGATTGGAGCATCCAAGCTCAGCTTCAGGGTTGTTTTGTTGTTGATTTGGTTGGGGTTTTTTTTAATTATTATTAATTATTATTTTAATTTAAATCCGTGTTTTTTACACTCGAGCTGTTGAAAGGAACAGGAACAGCTTTTTGCTTCTGAGTTTTCCCAGGGTTTTCCACTCAGGGATTCAGTAAAACGTTGGGAAACTCTGTGTGCTCCTCAGGTCCTGCATTTTGGGGCTCCAGGGGGGATTTTAGCCCAAATCCTGGAGCAGTTTTGGGGCTGAAATCCAATCCTGAACCCCCAGAGCAGTTTTGGGGTCCCAGAGTCAGTCCTGAAGCCCCAGAGCAGTTTTAGGGTTTGAAATTCAGTGCCTGAACCCCCAGAGAAGTTTTGGGGTCCCAGGGTCAGTCCTGAACCCCCAGAGCAGTTCTGGGGTTTGAAATTTAGTGCCTGAACCCCCAGAGAAGTTTTGGGGTCAGAAATCCAGAGCTGGAACCCCCAGAACAGTTTTGGGGTCCCAGAGATGGTCCTGAATCCCCAGAGCAATTTTGGGATCTCAGGGTCAAGTCCTGAACCCCCAGAGCAGTTTTGGGGGTCCCAGAGATGGTCCTGAACCCCCAGAGCAGTTTTGGGGTCTGAAATCCAGCCTGAACCCCCAGATCAGCCCCAGGGCTGGTGCTGAATTCCTCCTGCATCCCTGGAATGGGATGGACCCCACATTTGTGGGATGGACCCCGCATTTGTGGGATGGACCCTGCATTTTTGGGATGGATCCTGCATTTTTGGGATGGACCCTGCATTTTTGGGATGGACCCTGCATTTGTGGGATGGATCCTGCATTTTTGGGATGGACCCTGCATTTGTGGGATGGACCCTGCATTTTTGGGATGCCAGTGCCGAGCCCAAGGGCTGCACCCCACACATCCCTGGGCTGGAATTCCTGGCTGATTTTCCCATTCCCTGCTCCCAGGGCCAGAACTGTTTGTTTTTATTGCACTTTTAATAAATGTCAGATATTCCCAAGGGGGTTTTTTTTTCCCGTTCCTTTGAAGAAGTTTGGGTTTTGGGATGGTGACTCCCCAAACCCCATCCCACATCCTGGATGTCCTCATGGCCAAATCCCTGTCCAGGGATTTGTTTTCCCTCCTTTTCCCCCTTTCCCTGGACTCTCCAGGAGGGGGAGGTTCAGCTGAACTTCCAGCTTTTATTTCCAAGGATGTGAAAAGCTGGGAATGTGCAGAGGGACAACATCCCTGAGGGTGCTGGGATGGAAAAGTGGGAATTGTTGGGATTGTGAGAACACCACAGCCCCTTTTCCATGGGAAAAAGGGATTTGGTGAGGCTGGAATTGTTCCCTGCCTCTCCCCTGGTCTCTGAGAGGGAGGTGCTGATGAAGAGGGAATTGATAAATCCCTCTCAGGGATTTGGGCTGATCCCAAATTTATTGAGGGAATATGGAAGTGCCTCGGTGAGTTCCTTTTCCCACTGAATTTGGACTGGGAATATTCCCTTTCCATGGGAATGGATGGGATGATACCAGCCAGGATTCCAGGGATTTTGGCAGATTTTCCAGTGCCTGGAGCTGTTTTTGTGGCTGGCACCTGCCCAGTTTTCCACAAAAATTCCACACAGCACCAACTCAAGCTATTCCTGCCATTCCTTCAGCCCTTTTTTATCCCAAATTTGATTTTTTTTTTTGCTGGAAAAGGAAACTGAAAGCATCAATCAGCTGGGAAAGGTGAAGTTGTTTTGCAGCCTCTCATTTTCCAGGTTAAATTAGGGAAGCACAGAGGGAATTCTCACTTGGGACAGCAGGAGAAAGTGTGAATTTTCAGGATAAAGCTGCAGTGACCTGGGAATGCAGCTGGAATTGCAAGGGAAAAGGGATAACAGGGAGTCATTCCACACAGGGACACCTTGAATTGTAGAAAACATAATTTAATCCGTGGTCCTTGCACACAATACTGCATAAAAACATGGAACTGGGAGCCAGCATCGCCAGGAATTCTCTGGGAATCACTGGCACATCCCTGTTTAAATAGAAAGCAGTGTCAGCCACTGGCCTGCTCCCAATATTGACACTTTGGAAGATGAGGAGGGAAAAGCTGTCCCAAAAAAAAAAAAAAAAGAATTTTTTGGCAGCAGCGAGAGGTTCAGGGTTTGGAGATGTGGTGACTCCAGGCCGTGCTGGATTTGTGCTCTCAGAGCCTGGCCCTGGCTAGAAAATCCCCTTCCAGCTGGGAACGAGGGGGTTTTTAAAACATCTTCTTGGGAAAAATGAGTGCGGTGGATGCTGGGTTGTGTGGGAATGCTCGTGGGGATGGAGCCGGGGCTGGCAGCAGGAGGCAGCAGCTCCACCTCCGGCACCACGGGGACCTTCCCGGCCTGTGGAATGCGGGTGTTTCCCATCTGTTTATCCAGCTCGGACTCGTCCTCGCCCTCCCCATCCCAGCTCCTCGCGGGAATAATCACGGAGCTGCTCCAGTCGGCAGAAAATATCCCTTTATTCCCTCGGGACCTCGAGGAACGGCGCTTCCCACTGCCATGGGGGATCCAGCTCTGGGCCGCTCCTGGAAAAAAAAACCTCTCCGTGCATTTCCCAGCCCCGGTTTTCATGGAGAGGATGAGGAGGGAGCCTTCAGAGGCACCGGAGTGTGGGGAGAGGGATGTGGGGTCTGCCAGCAATCCAAGGAATGCAGCAGCTCCTGTTTGTCATCCCCATGGTGGGGATGGAGCCGGGCAGATCCGGGAGCTCCTGGTGCTGCTGGAAAGGGATTTTGTCCCAGGAACTGCCAGGGCAGCAGGTCCTGGTCCTGTTCCTCACCCCTGAGCAGATCCAGGGGCTCTGGCCCTACTGGAAGAGGGTTAAATCCCAGATCCTTTCAGGAGAGCAGGTTCTGTCCCTGTTCCTCATCCTGGAGCAGATCCAGAGGCTCCTGGTGCCTCTGGAAAGTGGGGCTGTGTGACAGAAACTGTCAGGAGAGCTGCTAGAAAGGGATTTTGTCCCAGGTCCTTTCAGGAGAGCAGGTTCTGGTCCTGTTCCTCATCCTGGAGCAGATCCAGAGTCTTCTAGCCCTACTGGAAGTGGGGCTGTGTGACAGAAACTGTCAGAGCAGCAGGTCCTGTCCCCGTTCCTCATCCTGGAACACACTCAGGGGCTCTGGCCCTACTGGAAGAGGGTTGAATCCCAGATCCTTTCAGGAGAGCAGGTTCTGGTCCTGTTCCTCATCCTGGAGCACGCCCAGGGGCTCAGGCCCTACTGGAAGAGGGTTGAATCCCAGATCCTTTCTCCTGTCCCCGTCCCTCAGCCCTGAGCACACCCAGGGGCTCAGGCCCTACTGGAAGGGCGGCTGTGTGACCGAAGCCGCCGCCGTGGTGGCTTTGGGGGGCAGGTACTCGGGCCTGCTCATGGCCACAGTCCTGGTGAAGCAGCGCAGGTTGCCCGTCTTGAGCGCGCACTGCACGGGCCACAGGATGATGCAGAAGAGGATGATGATGAGGGCCGAGAGCAGCACGATGCGTTTCCAGTCGTCGCAGAGATCACAGCGGGACAACCTCCCCGCCAGCCCCGTGGGAGGAGCCTCCGTGCTCTCGGGTTTGCTCATGGCCACGTCGATGGAGATGCACGACTCGGGGTTCTCGGGGTCGTCGGAGGCGCGCCGGCAGCACAGCTTGGTGCCCTCCATCCACAGCACCTTCTCCTGCTGCAGCTCCGGGGGAAGCGTGGCCAGCAGCTCCTTGCTGGTCTCCAGGGCCGGAGCTCCTTCCTGGGGGATGTTGGTGAGCTGCCTGCAGAAGGGGCAGGGCAGCAGGTCCTCGGGCTGGTTGGGGGGCAGCCCGGTGCTCAGGCGGGCCACGCACTCCAGGCAGAACACGTGCGAGCACTGCAGAAGCTTGGGGGTCTTGAAGGTGTTGTCGTAGGTGTTGAAGCAGATGGAGCATTCCACGGGCGAGGTTGGCTTGGGAGAGGTGGGATTTGGAGAGCTGGGGGAGCCCGTGGGGGATCTGCCTTTCCTTTTGCCATCCCCGGGGGAGGTGACGACGATGGGGCTGATGGGGATGGGGATTTCTCCTGGAGAGGCTGGCACGGGGCTGGTGGGAGACTCCGGGGTGCTGGAGTGCCACAGCTGGGAGAAGCAGGACATGACGGAGCCCCCGGAGAGGAACAGAGCCCTGGGAGACTCTGGAAGAGAAGGGAAAGCACAGGATTTGTTTTAAACCAAGCGGAAACACCGTCAGCGGCCCTGGGCTCGACCCCTTAAAGGAACAAAGAGGAATTTGTGACTTTCCACTGCATCCTGAGCCTGGAGCAGAGCTGGGAAGGACACAGGGAACCTCTGGGAAGCTTGGAAGGTGAAGTCAAACCTGCAGAGAAGCCAGGAACCCGCAGAGATTCCCCCACCAAGCCCTTGCCACCAGGCCACCGCTGGAATGGCGGAGATGGGAGCGACATTCCCACCACATTCCTCCCTCTGGGGCAGAAAAAACACAAGGTGAACCTACCCCGGGTGGTGCTCCCCGGCACCTGAGCAGGGAGGAGAGCAGAAGATTCCATGAGGGAATCTCTAAGTCTGGGAGGCCCTCAGGGATTATGGAGCATGAGGCAGGCCTAAGAGACAGATAACACCGTTCAGTGGGGAGATAACGGGGGAAAGGCTCTGTGGGGAGCTTTGTGCTGTGATCCCGCCTCCTGGGAGCTGCCCAGAGCCATCCTGGAATCCTGGGAGAAGCCCAGGAAGGGAGGAAACACCTTTTTTTTTTTTTTTTTTTTTTTCCTGCCGAAATGGTGGAATCCTCAGCCTGAAGCTGCAGCTCTGACACAGCAAGGAGGAAATGGCCTCGGTGGCAGAGCCGGGGGAATTCTCCGCCGTTTCCTGGTAGGTTTTCCCTAGGGAATCGCGGCTCTTCCCTGTGCTGAGCCCTGGAGCAGAGGCAGCGCCATGAGCTGGGTGTGCACCAGCCCCGGTCCCAGAAAATCGCCTCACAAACACCTCCTGTCCCTTCATCCCCCTCAGGATCACCCGAAATTTGGGGTGTTTCAGGCAACACCTGCAGCTCCAGCTGCATCCAGAGCCGACTTTGCAGCTCCTTTACCCGAAAGCGGGAGGAAATTCCTGGTGACAGCTCCGGGAACATTTTTTTGGGATGTGTCACGGAACGAGCCCGGCCTGATCCTCCCTCGCCGGGAGATTTGCCCGTGACAAGGCAGCGATGCTCAAATGGCTGCTGTAATTACAGCCCTGTGCTCACAGCTTCCACATCCCAGCGTTTAAAACTTCATTTCGGCCGTCAGAAACACCAAATATTCCCCACGTTCCACAGGGGGGGAAGAAAATAAATCTCCATTATTGAAGGAGGAAGAGTTCAGCCCTCTCCCCTCAGAGCTGGCGCTGCCACCCTTCAGAATTTCCCTTTTTGTGCTTCTCTTCATTTAAATATGGATTTTTTTGGGGGGTGCAGCTTCTCCTGCAGTTAAATTTTGTGCATTTTGCAGCGAGTTTTAATGGGTTTTAATGTGGTTTTTTCCTGCCTGTGTGTGCTGTAGCACAGCCTGGCAGATGCTGATGAATTACAAATCCCAGCCCAAGCTGGCACAAAGATGAGGAAAACCTGTGGGGTTTTTTTCCTTTTTTTCTTTTCTTTTCTTGACTAAATCTTCCCTTTTGCAGAACTCCACCCCCTAAGCCCAGATTTTTGCAGTTCCTGAGGGTTTTTTAGGAATTCTGAGCAGCAAACCGGTGGCAGAAGGGAAGCTGAGAAAGGGAGATGCCTTGGCTTGCTCAAGCTCTCATTTCACAACCTGAATTATGAAATTAAAGCTGCTCTCATGAGGTTTTTACTGATCTGGGCTATGTCAGCTCCAGCACGGCAAAATCCTGAGAGTAAACTCAAAGTTCACTCCAAAATTTGCTTTTAAACAAAGATCCAAACTTTCCCCCATGTTCCCCATATTTGCTAAATACAATCGTGACCTTACAGAAGCTTCTTAGTTTTCATCTATTGAGATTCTACTTATTTTTATCATTTTATTCTATTTATTCTATTTTATTTTATACCTTTTTGTTTGGTATTTTGATTTTTGGGATTCTGTGGCCCCCAAATCAGCTGGAACACAGGGATTTGGATCAGACTGAGGAGAGCACGGATGAGACACTTTTAATTCCTGCTCTGCCCCGTGGGACACGTCAACCTTCCCCTTCCGTGTCTTTTTAACAGAATTATTTGAGGTTCAGGGGGGTTTTGTTTGATTTTCTGATTGTTTTTTTTTTTAATTCAGAGCCTGCAGTTCTTTATCTCCTTTTCCCAGCTGTTTACCTGGGCTTTTCCAGAAGCTTCAGGAACACCAGGAAATAACGAAACCATTCCGGAGCGAGACATGAACGAAGTAATTCCATACTTTTTATGAGTTCTAAAACTCATAAAAGTTCCTTTTTACACCACAAAACCAGACAGAGAGAGGTCACACTGATGAATATCAGGACAGTGGCCACCACTTTTCCCGTTCCACTGATCCCTGTCCCAACAATCCCCATTCCGACGATCCCTAAATGGGATTTTCACTCGCAGCAAGGAACCCCCAGGCAGGGAAGAAGAGGTGGGAAGCAGAGGAAAAGCTGTAAATACCTGCTCAGGTGCTGTTAGAAGGACAAAACCATCTTCTGATCTCGATCCCCACCTCCTCCCCCGAGGACACTCAGGCTCGGAGCCTTTGGAGTCGATAACTTTGGAATTCCAGCTCGGCGTTGTTCCCAAACCTTTCCAGGGTGAGGAAAAACCTCGAGGAGCTCCCCGTGCTCGAGTGGCTGCTGCTGCTGCTGCAGCTCAGGTGCCTTTTATACCTTCCTGGCCAGAGGTGACTTTTCCTGCTCCACCTGCCCTTCCCCATCCCACTGAATCATTCCCGGCGCGCTCCCGCTCGGGCCGGTTCCTGTGACAAACAGCCCGCCTGGAATGCTCCTGATAAGGGAGCCATGGGCAAAACAGGGCACAAACTGCACCTGATCCCTCTTTTCCAGCCTGGGAAATTGGATTTTTGAAGGGTTTTCTAAAAAATTTTCTCATTATTTTGTTTGTTGCAGAAAGGTGGTGGCGGTGTTTTCCCAGGAGAGCAAATCTCCTGAAGGAAAACGTCCCTAAAAATGAGATTTTTTTCTTCTTTTCTTTCTCCAAGAAGCCAAAATAATTAACAGATAATAATAATGATATAATTAATAGATTAATAGATTTTAAGAAGCCAAAATAATTAACATATAATAATAATTAATAGATTTTAACAGATAAGTTTCTTGTGATTGGTTGAGAGGAAAAAATGGTTGGAATAGGAAAGCCTGAAGAGTGTTTATAAATTAATTAAAAGCCCGAAGAGTGTTTATAAATTAATTAAAACACTCTATAAAATCTGCTTAGAGCTGCTCTACAATGGTCCAGATGAATCCTGATGGATTGGCCTGGAGAGGGAATTCCATCTTTTGGAGATTACCATAGAAAATATGGTTTTATTATCCCACCTGGAAAGCTTTTGTGGGTCAAAGGGCACCCAGGAAAAAAAAAAAGAAGCAGCAAATTTACATTTATGGGCAGATAAGGAAACAAAAGAGGGGTGGGGGGAGAGAGGAAAACGTTCCAAATTTGTCCTTATTTGTTGTAAACTCTCCTTTTTTGCTCAGTTCCTCAAGGAAAGAAAAACCTGCAGATTTTTCCAGGCTTTCCATAAAGTCCTCTCTTAATAATTTGGTTGAGGAGCATCATTCCTGACACGTCTGGGAGCATGGAAATCTTTTGGGACAGGGAATTGTCTAAATCCCACTGATTTTATAGGGGCAGTCAGACAGGACTGGCTTTGGATTCAACATTCCCACACTCCTCAATAATAAAATAATAAAATCTAAAAATAATAAAATATATATTTTATTAAAAAGAAATAAAATAGAAATCTACTCCAGCGAGCTGAAGAGGAGCTTTAAGGAATGAGAGGAGCAGGTTGGAATGACCAAATCTTTAGGATTAAAAAATATTCTGGATTAAAACGAAGCTTGTGGGATCCACAGGGAGAGGGAGCTGCTTTAGAGCATCAATTTCCTGCTGGATTCCCAGGGAAAATCAATACCCAGTGGAGGGGAAAATGGAACTTTCCCAGACCTGCATCCCACTGGGAATAACAATCCCTGGAGCTCAGGGTGCTCCCCATGTATTTATGAGGGAGCAAACACTTCCCAGGGCTGAGGCAGCAGGATGTTGGATGAGGGATGGAAATGGGAATTTTCAGAGTCTTGCTCCCTGAGTCACCTGCAGCAGCACTTTGGTCACCCGGGCTCGGGATTTAATGACATTTCTGTGACATTTTGGGGACATTTTGGTGACATTTTGGGGCCCTTTTGTTCATTTGGGGCACAGAGGATGAAAATATTGAACTAAAAATTGTCATTTTTAAACTTGGGTCCAAACTCAGGCCGTTTTCCCCTGGTGGAGCAGCAATAATTTCATTTTTGAACAAGACCCAAGCAGATTTTAACCCTTTCTCTGCTGACAGTGCTGCCCTGGCAGAGTTTCGGTGTTCCTGAGGTTGTTTTCCCACTGGGAATGGTGACTCCAAGCCTGGGGCAAACTGGGAACCCCACACTCCTCCCTCCCTCCTTCCCCAGGATCCACGAGACCTCGGGATGACGAGCAGGGCTTGGCTCCCAAAGTGAGTGGGAGGTTTGGGTTTATTTTTATCCTCCCTTGGAGGAATGGGATGAGCCCTGTTGGGATTGGGTGGATCCCAAAGGATTGGGAGCAGCAATTCTGGGGAATTTGCTTGGATTTGGGTTATTTGGGTGTTTCCAAATATTCCCTGGTGCAGGTGTGGGAAAATCCTTGTTTTAAACGGATTTTTTTGGCTAATTCTGCAGGAATGAGATTGGAACACTCAGGTGGAGGAGGAGAAACCTGGGGTAAGCGCTGTGATCTTGAGCAAAACAAGGAATTTTCATGATTCCTGGGGCTCGTTTCTTGCAGAAATTGATAAAGAAAATGAACAAAGGGAATTCAAAGCCTTCGTTTTCCACCCTAATCCTTGCTGGATTAATTTCAATGGAAACTCTGAGGATGGGGTTGCTCCCAGGGGATTCCCTGCAGGATCCCATTGGATGGGAATCATTTTGGTTCAAATATTGACATTTTCCATCATTAAATCCTTCCCACCATCAGTGACCATTCCCACCTCATCCAGGAGCGTGAGTGCAGGAATGAAAACTTCTAAAAGCCCTGGATCCTTTCCAATAGGGGGGAATAATAGGAAAGTTTGGGATGAAAAAGAAGATTTTTAACAGCTGGGTGAGGACAGGACCATTAAAAACTTCAAGTCGGGGTTTCTGAGCATGGAGAGAAGCAGAGGAATAAAACCAGAGGTTGAAGCTTGGCTCGGCTTTCCCTCTTTTCATTCCCTGAGCACTGAGCTCAGCTTATCTCTGGAGATAAGCTCAGGTCACCAGATAAAGATGGCTGGAAAGAAAAGGCAAAATGCACCAAGCAAGGAGCAGAAATTCCTCTGATTCCTCTCTCCCTCATCCAAATCCAGCTCATTCTGCTTTTTCCTGTGCCATCAGCGAGGCCGGGGGGTGCTGCCTGCTCCATCAGGTTTTGGGCGTCGTTTTACAGCTCGGATTTGCTCCTAAGGCTGTGCCTAAAGCCTGGAAGGGATTTTTGTGCAGGGAGAAACCCCAGGGAGCAGCTCCTAAGGAACGGCAGCAGGGTCAGGAATCAAAATGTTCCAGGCTCAGATGGAGCAGGACAAAATTCCAACATCTGTAGAGTGATTCCTGCCTATCCAAGGCTGTAAATTCATGGATTTTCTCCCCTGGTTTTCGAGGAAAAAATCCAGATGTGCTGCTTTAATGGGGCTAGAACCAGCCTATCCCAAACAGTAATTCCTGCCTATCCAAGGCTGTAAATTCATGGATTTTTTTCCCAGGTTTTCAAGGAAAAATCCAAATGTGCTGGTTTAATGGGGTTAGAACCAGCCTATCCCAAACAGTAATTCCTGCCTATCCAAGGCTGCAAATTCATTGATTTTTTTCCCCTGGTTTTCATGGAAAAAATCCAGATGTGCTGATTTAATGGGGTTAGAACCAGCCTATCCCAACCCTGGTGAAGCAGGGAGAGAATTCCCTGCAGGGTTCAATGCTGGCAGCAGGAGAATATCGAGCTTTTATTTCCCACCAGCTCCCACATCCAGCTCCTGAAATCCAGGGAAAACACACCGAACACAATAAACCTCTGTGGGCTTTGAGCCGGCTCCAGCTCCGCGGCCGAGCTCTCCACCTCCCTCTTTATCAGCTTCTAATCAGCTGCAGGAGAAGTTGGGACCCGGCACCGGCTGGGTTTTCCTGATAAACAATTCCCTGGCCTCCAGGAGCGCTGCTTTTTGCCCCTGCAGCATTCCCGGCAGTCGGAGGCCCTGATGCTGCGGGCAATTCCTGCTGCAGGCTGTCAACAGCTCCATTAGGGAATGTTTTCCCATCCTTTTTCTCCTCCTGGCTCCACGTGCAGCAGCTCCCGGCCGGGTGTTGGTTGTGCAGTCCTTGTTCCCCGGGCTAGACTGGGCTGGTGAAATTCCAATGGCAATTCCAAAGCCTGTGTTAGGTCCTGGCAGGAAAGAGCCGTGCTGAGTCACCAGATAAACCTCGAGCTGGCCGTGGGATGGTTTTAATCCCATTAAATTTTATTTTGCCTTGCTCTAACTGTTCCTGTCAGACGATCTCGAGACACTTCAGAGAGTGACTGGAGCCTTTCAGTAATTGTTTATCAGGGCTGTTATCTCCTTTTACAGCTCCGGATCTTTCCCAGCCCAGGAACAGCTGGGGAATGCTGCTGGGACTTCCCAGAGCACAGGGATGAAGATTTAAACAGGGATGGAGTGGGAAACACCATCAGGGTTGGGATAAATCATCGAAGAGTTTGGATGGGAAGGGACCTTAAAGATCATCTCCTTCCAACACCTTCCACCATCCCAGGCTGCTCCAACCTGGCCTTGGAAACTTCCAGGGATGGGGGAAATCCATTCCAGGGCCTCCCCAGCATCCCAGGGAAGGATTTCTTCCTGATATCCCATCTAAACCCCCTCTTTTCACTCCAAAGCCATTCCCTTGTCCTGTCACTCCAGTTCCTGATGAAAATCCCTCTCCACCTTCCTTGGAGATACCTGCAGCCCCTGGAATTCCACTGAGCGAGCCTGGCAGAGATTTAGAGGAAAATTCCTGCTGAAAATCCCTCTCCGTGATCCTTGAAGTCCCCTGCAGCCCCTGGAATTCCACTGAGCGAGCCTAGCAGAGATTTAGAGGAAAACTGCTCGTGTTAAACCCCAATTTGTGCCCCTCAGGTGCCCTCTGAGTGGTGCCAGGCCAACCCAAACTCTGCCCCTGGATTTAATCTCAGCCCCTGGATCCACCTGGCACCGAGGGCTGTCCCAGGTTTCCTGCAGTGCCCAGGAAAGCAGCAGGATGAGATAATCACTGCAATTTTCCTGGCACTGCAGCCCTCATGTGACCATTACTCCTCAGCAGCTCCAGGCCCTGTGATTCAGCAGCTCAAATAGCCGGAATTACTTCCATTCCCTGAACATAAGATCAGCTCCTTTTTTATTTTTTTGATTTTTTTTTCCCCATTATTCCTGAAGGAGAAGTGCCCTGGATTAATGGCCAAGCTGTGGTTTGAAAATCACTGATCCCTGATCCCAGGACCAAGGGATTGGTGGCTTTCCAAATGTTTGTGCTGCTTCCAGAGCGGCTTGGAAGGGAAGTTGGGATATCAAAAAGTGGCTCCAGGGAGGGGAGATCCCACCAGGATTGTCTGTGGAAGCAGGAAGTGGATTTAGTTTAGGGAATGTTGAATGATGCCAGAGCTCCAGCTCCTTTAGAGGCTGGAAGTGCAGCTGGAGTTGGAATGGAAAGGGTATAGGAAATAAAGGAATTCTCCTCCTAAAACAAAGGGAAGGCTCTTCCCAGGGATTGGGAATGGAGCTGTTGTTTCCAGGTGGAAAATAGGGATTCAGAGGCAGTTGGAGTCATGGAATGCTGCTGGTGAGAGAGGAAATCACGGAATCACAGAATTCACGTGGGAAAAGGCCACTGAGGGAATCAAATCCATCACTCCCAGCACTAAACCCCGTTCCTAAGTGCCATATTAAATCCCCCAAGGAATGGTGACCCCACCACATCCCTGTTCCAACCCCTGACCACTGTTTTGGTGAAGAAATTTTTCCAGATATCCAACCTAAAGCACCTCTGGTGCAACTTGAGGCATTCGGGAGAAAGAAACCCGACCCCACTTGGCTCCAAGCTCCCTTCAGGGAATCGTGGAGATCCATAAGGTCCCCCTGGAGCCCCCTTTTCCCAGTTAACCCCCCCCCAGCAGCGAGGGAAGGAGATGCTCACAGCTCTCCCAACACTTTAATTGCCCTGGTGATTGTCCCACGCTCGTGTTCCGGTGGAATTACTCGGAATTACTCGCAATTACTCACTTCCCTCCCGTGCGGTGACGGGATGGGTTTGGGAAATGGGGCTGTGATGTCAGAGCTGAGCAGGGAATGGCTCCGGGCCCTCCTGCTTCTCCTCTCCCTGCTTTTTTTCCTTACGTAACACAAATCCTCTTGCCCTCTGCTGGCAGAATTCCTCCTCTCCAAGCTTGGATCCACGGGAATCTTCCCAGCCAAAGGATTCCTCACCTCACACTTTTTTTGGGGGTGGTTTGCCCTGCCCAGAGCATATCAGGTAGGAAGGAGAGGGTGGGATCCCAGTGCATCCCAGCAGGAGCATTTTCTGGTGCTCCAGACCCGAATTCCAGCAAATTCCAGCAAATTCCAGCATGTGGATCCCCAAAAATGAAATTCTGTGAAGATTTGAGCTGTGAGAATTGAAAGCAAATTGATCACAGCTTTTAATGGAGAGATCCAGCATCCGGATCCGAGCTGGGCTCAAGTTCTCAACCACTCTGGGAATGCAAAAGTGAGGGTTTTTTAGGAAGAGGGATGGCTTTTTCTGGAGAAATTCTGAGACTTGAGCTGTGAGAATTGAAATTGCTCCCAGCTTTAATGGAGGGATCCAGGATCCACATCCGAGCTGCCCATTCTGTTCTCAACCACTCTGGGAACGTCTGACCTTCCTAAAATCCATCCAAAACCTGCCAGGCTCCCTGTTCTCCCTGCAGCTCCCTGCGTGCCTCTGGAATTACGCCGGGAATTTCCTGGCTGTGAGGAAGAGCTTCACAAAGCACCGAAGGAACAAAGCCCGAGCCCCCAGGGCCGACTGAATAAAAGGGCACAAAACTCAGCCCTGGAAGTGGGAGAGCCACCAAATTCCCCCGTTTTGGGGCCGGCCAGGAAATCCTGTTGCGCAAATCTCTTTCCTTGTTGCTTCCCGTGATGGAATTTTTATAATTTTTTTCAGGAAGAATCCGTCCCTTCGTGCTGGGAAGGGCTGAGGGGACTGAGGTGAGCAGGGCGGGCATTGGGATTGTCCCTCCGTGCTGAGGGGGCTGTGTCCAGCTTTGGGGTCGCTGAGGGGCTGGGAAAGGAATGGGAATGGGGAAGGGCTGGAGAATTCCTGAGGGAGCTGGAAAGGGGCTGAGCGTGGAGAAAAGAGGGATCAGAGGGGGATTTTGTGGCTCTCCACAACTTCCTGACGGGAGGGGACGGCTCTGGGACAGGAAACGGGGACAGCATGAGGGGAAACTCCTCAGGCTGCACCAGAGGAGGTTTAAATTGGATATTAAGGAAAAATTTCTTTGCTGAAAAGGTGCTCAGGGATGGGAAGGGGCTTCCCAGGGGCAGTGCTGGGATCTCCATCCCTGGAAATGTTCCAAAAACGTGTGGATGTGGGGACGTGGATCAGCGGTGACCACGGCGGTGCTGAGGGAATGAGGGGACTCGATGCTCTGTGGGCCAGGGCAGGCTCATGTTGGACACCAGCAGGAATTTCCCCATGGAAAAAAAAATGGCCAGGCCTTGGGATGGGCTGGATGTGGAATCCCCATCCCTGGAAGTGTCCAAGGAACAGCTGAGGTGGCACTCGGAGCTCTGGGCTGGGGACAAGGTGGGGATGAGGCCCAGCTTGGCCTCCATGGGCTGGGAATCCTTTCCCAGCCTCAGGGATTCTGCAGGAATGGTGATTTTTATATGGATTTTTTAAATGCAACCATTTTTTTCTGACGGCTCAGGAATATTCTCGTGCTCCTGCCCTCCTCTGCTGCTCGTCCTGCCCAGATTCCTGTTGGATTTTCCATCCTCAATCCATGGGGGACACCTAGGCCGTGCCCTGCTCCAAAATCTTCTCCCTGATCCAGGCAAATGAAAACTCCTGGATGCAATTTCCTTTTTAATAAAGCTGAAATGGAAGTCAATCCATCACTGGGAAGCTCTTTTTCCATGGGAGGGTAATTAAAGCCATCTATTACTGGCAGCATTAAAACTTTAATGCACTTCCACGTGTATTTATAGGGTTTATATTTAATTTTGGAGCCTCAGGAGTGATTCCCCACCTCCTTTTCTCCCTCATTCCCTTTTTTTTTAAAGTACAGAGAATATTTGCAAAGCCATGGAAATGGAGCAAGATTGAAACCTCATTAGCTGTAATTCATATAATTATCATATTTGATGAATTTACCTTCAGCTCAACGTGCAGGAATTAGGGGTTCATTAAAAATTATGAATATTTCTGGGGTTTTTCACCTCCTACCTTTACAAATATTTGCATTTGAAGACAGTTTGGCTTTATAACAAAGAACAAACAGACAAAACCAAGCCATATTTTGTGTATAATTTGCAATTTCCAGTACTAAAAAAGTTTAGGGGAGACATCCAAAACCTCCAGGAATCTTTTCTGTGTACACAGAATAATTTAAGTGGAAAAGTGGATTTTCCTCGTGTTAAAAACAGCAAAATAAAGGTGAGGAGGAGCTCCAAATTTGTCATAATGAGGCCTTAGAGGTTTTCAAATTTGCACCCCACAACCCTTTTGTCAGCAAAACCCCTGAGGAAATCAGGAGCTGGCTTGGAAATGCCAAATTTGCATGGATTTGTGCTCCAAAAAATTCGGAAAGCTCTGGGATTGTGGAAGGTGCTGCTCCTCATCCCCATGCAAAATAAGAAGGGGTTAAAAGGGGAAATAAACCACATAAAAAGGAGATTTTTAATTCTTGCAGAATAAACTCGCAGGGCTGTGGTTTGCAGCTCCCCGAGATTCCTGACAAAGGATTTCCCAAGTGTTTGCCTGAGGAAAATAAAGGTATTTTCTCCCCTGCAGGAATTCTCCATAAAAGACTCTTTTTTTTTTTTTTCCCCTCCTCCCTCAGAGAAAAAAAAATAAAAATAAAAATAAAAATAAAGAAGGTTAAAAGCAGTGCTTAGAGCAAGTTTTGAAGCTTTACTCAGCCCCTACACCAGGAGTAGTGGAATTACTCAAAGGCTGGGTGTTCTCACAGCGCTTTGCTTCTCCCCACTGTCAACAAAAACCACAAACCCGCCGAGTGTGGCAACAATTTTCCAGTAAAAAGAACATTTTTTCCGTGTTCTGAGTGGCAAAAAAGGTTTCCCATCCATATCCTGGCGCTCTGAGCTCGAAGTTTTGGGGTTTTTGGGGTTTTTTAAGCAGCAGCAATTCGTGTCTCGGAGCGATTTTCGTATTAATTTGGGATTTCTTGAGGTGCTTTTTGTCCTCGTGTGGTTTTCTCTGCAGCTTTGAGGAGAAAAAGTTGAATTTCAGCTGGTTTAGCTTAAAAAAAAAGCCCTCACAAAAGATTAAAAATGGAAAAGCACTGCTAGGTTTGTGCTGTGAAATGAAGAGGAGGGAGGGAACAGCTCGGGACTTGAACTTTGTCACAACTCGGAGCAGCCCAAGCCAGAAAAACAATTTATTGTTGTTTTTTTTTAATGCCTTTTCTCCCTTATCAAACTCCAAGAGCTGTGAATTGTTTATCTCATTCCCTCCTGGAGCCCACACAGCTCTAAAATCCATCTGTTGTTTTCTTTCTTCTCATCTCCTCCATGCTTTGAGTCTGTGGCTGCTTTTTTTTTCATTTTCTCCTTTGAAACCTTCAGGATTAACCCCAAAAATCAGCTGGGATTTCGTTTTTATTTCAGAAATTTCAAGAAAACCCATTTTTAAAGGAATTTTGGCTGTAAAATCCAGCTGGTGAGGCAGGTGACGGGCAGCACATCCTGCTGGGATTAAAATTTTTAGTTTAGAATAAAAATCAAGTTAATTATTTGGATGGAACTGTTTTGAGTTCCAAGGTGTCCATGAAAATTGGGGTTTGGAATCGCCTTGTGTCCCTAAAAATGGGAAATAAACAGGTCTGAGATTGTTTTCTCTCCCTAAAAATTAGAAAAGGGAAAAGAATTTGGGGTCTGGAATTGCCTCCTCTCCCTAAAAATTGGGGAAAAAACAGGTCTGGGATTGTTTTCTCTCCCTAAAAATTGGGGGGGAAAAGGGGTCTGGGATTGTTTTCTGTCCCCTAAAAATTAGAAAAGGGAAGGGAATTTGGGGTCTGGAATTGGCTCCTCTGGCAAATCTTGCCCTGCAGGTGTTGGGGAGGAAGAAAAACTGAGTTTTATAGCAGAGAAATGTAAATAAATTCACGTGTCAGGCCCTAAATGATTCATCCAGGATTGAAACCACAAACCTTTGCAGGCAAGAAAAATTCCACCAAAAAAAAAAAATTGTGGAGCGCTGCTAAAAGGGGTGGGAAAGGATCACAAAGACCTTCAGGAGCTGCAGAGCAAATTTCAAGTGACACTTTTATGGAATAAAGCAAAGGAGGAGATCAATTTGTTTCCCTGGCTCTGAATTTTACAGCTCATGAGCAGCATAAAAAGGCAAAAAAAAAAAAAAAACCAAAAAGGCAAAATCCATAAAGAGATAAAGCTGAATTTTATTTTGATATGAAGCAGTGCTTTTAACTCTGAATCCTCGGTCACAACTCAATTTTCTGGGTGGTTTTTGCACCCAGAACTCGCTGGATTTGGAGGCCTTTGAGAATTAAATGCTCACAGTGAATGTGCAGAGTAAATGAAACCAATTCTGAACATTCTCTGCACTTTCAGCACTTTTTCCCCCTCCTCTCTCTGTGTTTCTCAGAAGCTGCATTTTGCTTTCATCTCTCTTCAGCAAAGAGGGGATTCAATTAGACCAGAATTATATCCTAAATCCCCAGTTTGGAGGGAAAAACTCGACAGCTGCTGCATCCAAAAAGTTATTTCCTGCTGATTTCTTCAGTGCTCCTCTCAGGGTCCAGGTTCTGCTCTGAAACATGGGAATTACTTCGGAAAATGAAAAAAAAAATTGGAGTTTTCCTGCAGGAGCAGATTAGATTTGTGAAGAGCTGCCTTTAGTGTTCCTGTGCACAGTCACAGAAATGTGCAGGAAAACTGTTTCCTGGAAAATATTTTTATTTTTCATTCCACTCAACGAGTTTCTTCCCTAAGTGGCCCAGGGACTTTCAGAGAATTTAAATATGACAAAATCTTTTTAAAAAACCCAGACATCAAGAATTGATGTCTTCACCCAGATGATGTTTGGCATTGTTTATATCTTTGTTTTACATACATGATGCCTTAAACTTGGGGCAAATTTTAATTCTCCTTTTCAAAAGGAGGCAACTTTTTTGCACAAAGGTGAAGATTTTGCACAAAGGTGAAGAAGGTCTAAGTGCAGTTTTTATGCTGCCTCTTGTTTCAAATCCTAGTTTTGCTGAGAGATCCTGCTCTTCTTGCAGGAAAATTTCCACAGGAGTTGGAGGATGCTCAAGGTTTCCTTCATGGAATTATGGAACATTTTGGGTGGGAAGGGATTTTAAATCCCATCCAGTCCCACCCCTTGCCATGGGCAGGACACCTCCTACCCCACCCAAGCTGGCCTTGGGCACTCCCAGGGATGAGGCAGCCACATCTGGCCGAGCTATTCCCAATTTTTCCCCCAATTCCCAGGCGCTCCCGAAGGATTTTTGGGCGCACAGGCCTCGACCCCGCCGCCGCGTCAGCGTTGCCAGGCAACGCCTAAAATGGCGGCGCCCGCGCGGGGCACGCCGGGAGTTGTAGTGCGCGGCCTCGCCGCCCCCGCGCCCCGCCGGCCGCTCCGGACTCGTTTTCCCAGCAGGCACCGCGGCGCCGCGCGAAAAGGCTGAGCGCGCGCGTTTACCTGCGGGGAGAGCGGCGCGGGTGGGGCGCGCCGCGGGGGCTGCTGGGATTTGGAGTCCGGCGAGCAGAGGCCGCTCGGCGAAGCGGCGCGGAGGGCGGCGGCCGCGGGACTACAACTCCCAGGGTGCCGCGGGGCGCAGCGGGCAGGGCGGCGGCGGAGGGCGGGGGGTACGAACGGGAACCTCGGCGGGGCCGGGGGGATGCTCAGGGGAGCCCTCAGGTGAGGAGGAGGAGACCGGAGGGGGAACGGGAACGGGCGGCGGCTCTCGGGACGGGCGGCGAGCCCCGGGTGGGGCCCCATTGTTCGCGGAGAGCCGGGGGTGGGCAGTGGCGGCTGATGGAGCCGCCAAGTTCTCCAGGGAAAAGCCCCCGATGCTGGCGCCAGGGGGGTTGGAAGGGGTTTGGTTTTAGGATAAAATAATCGCCCCTTGTTCCTTCTCCTTGCCCAGCGCTTTTGGGGCCAGCTGCGTTCGGAAAAGAATCCTCTCCTTCTCATCCCCCCCCCCTTCCGCCACTGAAACTTTGGGTGCTTTATTTCCTAATAAATTAACTCGGTTTAATACGGTTTTTTACCCATCTCAGATTTTTGGAGTTGTAGGTATTTGGCGTTATTGTTTTGGTGTGTTTTTCTTGGCTAAACTTCCCCCAAACACATACCCCAATAATACGGATTTATGGTGCACCGCTTTGGGGTGAAAAAACCCCAAATTTGCCACAGAAACACTGGGATTGTTGAGCCTGGAGAAAGGAAACTTTGGGGTGACCTCACTGAGGCCTTCCAGTGCCTGGAGGAGCTGCAGGGAAGCTGGAAAGGGAATATTTCCAAGGGTTGGAGTGGCAGGACAAGGGGGAACGAATCCAAAGTGAAAGGGACTGGGTTTAGGTTGGATATCGGGAAGAAATTCCTCCCTGTGAGGGTGCTGAGGCCCTGGCACTGCTATTCCATGGATACCCCATCCCTGGCAGTGCCCAAGGCCAGGCTGGGACGGGGTTTGGAGCCACCCGGGTCAATGAAAGATGTCCCTGCCCCTGGCACTGAATGACCTTTAAATCCCTTCCATTATCCCATCCCCACAGCGCTTTTCCCTCTGGAACATCCATATTCCTCCTCCTGATTTTTCCGGCTGCACCGAGCTCTGTAAGAGCAGAACGTGTCCCGGCAGCAAAATATTAATTAATGTTTATTCCAAGCCCCACGATTATTTCTTCACAGCCTGGTGGATTCTCTATCAGCCAGTAATAATTAGCAGCTTATTTACATAATACACAAATTAAATCTCTGTGAATGAGGCAGAAATTCAAGCCAGGGATGGGACACTAAAGACTGAATTTTTTAGGGTCATGCCCATAAAAAATACCAGACAGATGCAAGTATCTGTATTTTTGAAATAGGTGGGATAATGTGGGAAAAAGATATAAAATACTCCTCAAATCACCTGCTCAGGGCAGGTGTGGAGCAGCTTTTGCAGCAAAGCCCGGCTTAAGGTGGCCCTCATTGTCTGCAGCGCTGAGGTTTTTAATTGCTGCCTGCTCTTGCAAAATCCCAGCCATGGAAGGGCAGGATCTCGGAGCTCAAAGCTGGAAAAACGAGTCCTCCCCCCCCGGCTGGGATTGATAAAAGATTGTTTTGTTCCAACCTTTATCTGTCTCTGGCGCAGCAAGTTCATTGTGAAACGGCTGCAGAGAGGGGAATGAGCAGCAAACCACAAGCCTCAGGTGTTTGCTGGGAGCTGGGCAAGGTGCACGGAGCTCCTGGGAGCCCGGAGGAGCTGGTGAGTGCGAGTTTCATCTCTTGAAACCCTTTGATTCTCCTCTCAGTTTAATCACTTCGGCTTTTACACCCCCTCTGGTTGTGCTCTCAGCTCTGCCGCTTCAGAATTGATGCGGTTTCCAACGCAGGGAATTATGAAAGCGCCTGGAATTCAGGCAGAGTTTCTCTTCGCTTCCATCCTTTTCCAGCTGCTGAAGCAATTCCCGAGCTGCAGCAACACTTTAAGCACGAAAAGCCGCTGATGGTGCAGCAGAAAGAATGGAAAGTGTAAAGATAAATGAAAGCATTTTGCTTCCAGGAGTGGGAGGAAAAAAACCTCGGTGTCCCTGAGTTGTTGGTGTTGCTTTTGAGAAGCAACAAGAGGCAGAATTCCCCGAGCGAGCCTCGCTGCGTTTCACTGTGGCAGTTTTGTGGCACTGGGGGATCCGAGCTGACAGAAATTCGGGATTTGTTTCAAACGTGACACTCAGGCTGTGAAATCCTTGTTTGAATTCCAACGTCTGCCCTTCCCCAAACGGCGCTGGCAGGAAAATACTGAGGCAGAAATGGTTTCTAATTTGGGCAGCAGCCTGTGCGTGGCATTCTGCCTCTTTTTCTGGTTTTTTTTTTTGCCCTAATCCACAGGGAAAACGCTGCCAAACGTGGAGCATATTTTAAGGAGAAAATTGTTTTGCTGTGGGTGTTTGATCCTGATGAGATTTGTGTGGCATGGGTTGGGTTGGAGGGAATTTAAACTCATCCAGATCCATTTTCCACCATCCCGGGGTGCTCTGAGCTGGCCTGGGACACTCCCAGGGATGGGGCAGCCACAGCTTTTTGGGAATTCCATCCCAACCCCTCAAAGGGAAAAATTCCTTCCCAATTTCCCATCCAAACCTCCCCTCACACCTCATTTCAAAGCTAAACCTTCCCCTCCTCCCTTCAGTGTTGGTGGGTCCTGAATCTCTTGAAGGTTTTAGGGCTTTTTTTTTTTTCTCTCTGAATTTCAAATCATGAGGTAAAAGCTCATCCTTGGTGGCAGCAGAATGTTGTGTTTGACCAGAAAACACTAAATTGAGTTGTGTTTGACCAGAAAACACTAAATTGAGTTGTGTTTGACCAGAAGACATTAAAATGAGTTGTGTTTGACCAGAAAACACTAAATTGAATTGTGTTTGACCAGAAAACACTAAATTGAGTTGTGTTTTGAACAGAAAACACTAAAATGAGTTGTGTTTGACCAGAAAACATTAAAATGAGTTGTTTCTTCCGTGGTTTTGAGGAGTGAGATCCATGAAAAGCTCAAATCCCTGCTGGAATTTGCTGCCCTGGGAGTTCCAGGCTGGATTTATTCCCTGCTCGAGTTCCCAAGCTCTTCCCAGCCTTCCCGAGGTGTGATTTGAGGAATATTTTATATCTTTTTCCCACATTATCCCACATATTTCAAAAATACAGATACTTGCATCTGTCTGGTATTTTTTATGGGCATGACCCTAAAAAATTCAGTCTTTAGTGTCTCATCCCTGGCTTGAATTTCTGCCTCATTCACAGAGATTTAATTTGTGTGTTATGTAAATAAGCTGCTAATTATTACTGGCTGATAGAGAATCCACCAGGCTGTGAAGAAATAATCGTGGGGCTTGGAATAAAATGTAAATGAAGTGAAAAAATAACAAATATTTTCAGTGTTCAGAAGCTTTACAGCAGCTTTTTGAGCTCAGCTTTGCTTTAAAACCGGTTCAATAAAAAAAACCCAACAGCTCCAGATCCATAAAATGTTTAAATATTGTCTCTGCCTAATGGAAATAAAAATTATTGGCTGCTGGTTTGATCCAGTGGCTGGGACAGCTGCAGGGCCAAAATTCATCAATGCACCTCTTGATTGTGTCCTGATTTATTTTAGGGATGGAAATCCAACCAAAGTTGAGCTGATTGAGCTGTTTGCCTTCACCAGGAGGAGGATTTGGCATTTAAAAGTGATTTTTCCCACAAATATTATTATGGCTCGTTCCTCAACGTTCTTTTTCTAGGTAAGAACAATCTGTTTTTTAAATAATAATTTCATTTTAATAGCTTTTGTAAGAAATAATCCTTCCTCATCTGTGGTTTTCTTGCTCTTCCCAGCTATTTTAATAATTAGGTATTGACAAAAATCTCCTCAGAGCTTCCAAATCAATGAAAAGTTTATTAAAAATATTTATGAAATATTTTTACCCACTCCAATTGTTTTCCCCCAGAGGAATTCTTTCATTTTTCATCCCAATCCTGAAGATAAATTACAGAAAACCCATGGATAACAAAGCAATCTCTGTGTGGTTAAAATCCACCCAGCCCTGAGCACATCCTGCTTTAAATTGAGATAATAATTAACATTATTGTGCTTAAATTGGAAGGGGTGGTGGCAGTGCCAGCTTTTCCTGCTCTGCCCAGATTCCCTCTGGAAAAATCCTTTGGAATTGTGAGATTGGAGTGTGATTTTTCATGATCTTGGAGCTTTCAGGGAGAGCAGGAGCTCATCATCATTTCCCCCACCGAGCTGAATAATCTGATTTTGAAGGTGGGGCTGGGTGGAAATGATTTAATTTAATTAAAAAAAAACCCAGGAAATTAATCATAGGAGCTGCTCCATGATTTTTTTTTTTTTTTCCTTCAGAAAAACAACTTGCCAAGGGCTCAGGACACCTCTTTGGCAGGAATCTAAAAACTCCTCCAGTTAAAGGATTTTTTTTTTTTTTACTTCCCAAAAATAGGACCCAATTTTTGGGGTGTGAAACGAGGCGCTAAAAGGAGTTTTCTCCTCCAGTTAAAGGCTTTTTTTCCAGGCATTTCCCCCTTAGAAAAAAGGGATTTTTCAGTCCTCGTGTTTTATTTATGACACAAAAAAAAAGATATTTTCCTAAATCCTGGTTTTTGGAGGAGTAATTCCAATGATGGAATGGTTTCCAACCTGATTTCCTGGAGAACAGGCAGGTTTCTTTTGTTGACACAGGGAGTGGCTCAGCAGCTGCAGATCAAGTGGGAGCTGCTGCCTTTTCCTTGTCTTTTCCCCCTTTTTTCTCCCCCTTTTTTTCCCCTTTCCCCTTTCATTTTCTTACAATTTAATGCAAATTCTGTGGAATTCTCTGTCAATTTAAGGAAGAAAAACCCAGCATTTTTGCTTTTTCAGTGGCAAACTGACCGGGAAATTCCATTCCAAATGGAAAAAGTCCCTTAAAAATCCCCCAAATCCATTGAAACTCCATCCCAAAAGGGTGATTTAATTGCAGAATTCCCTTTTCCATGTGCTCCCAGCCCATCCCAGCCCCTCTCCTGCAAATCCCATCGATTTTCCAGCTGCGTGGCCCAGTTTGGAGCTCTCGTGGTTCCTTAGCAACCACAGAGGCAGCAGGAAAATCCTGGATGTGTCCAGCTGGGGTCCTGAACCAAGGTGAGGTTTCATTGCACCCAAATCCATGGAATTTCTCATTCCCAATAAAAAGGATGGGTTGGTAAAACTTCCTGAACAAAGGGAAGCAGAATTTTTGGGTTATTAATAAATAATTTGGATTTTTCCCAGATTTTTATCCACACCCTGGGAATGGAAGTGCCCTATGGAAGTGGAATTTTTGTGTTGTTAATAAATAATTGGAATTTATCCCTGATTTTTATCCACACCTGTGTCTTTCCTGGGAATGGAGGTGCCCTATGGAAGCAGAATTTTTGGGTTATTAATAAATAATTTGAATTTTTCCCTGATTTTTATCCACACCTGTGTCTTTCCTGGGAATGGAGGTGCCCTATGGAAGCAGAATTTTTGTTTATTAATAAATAATTTGAATTTATCCCTGATTTTTATCCACACCCTGGGAATGGAGGTGCCCTGTGGAAGCAGAACTTTTGTTTATTAATAAATAATTGGAATTTATCCCTGATTTTTATGCAGACCCGTGTCTCTCCTGGGAATGGAGGTGCCCTATGGAAGCAGAATTTTTGGGTTATTAATAAATAATTTGAATTTATCCCTGATTTTTATCCAGATTTGTGTCTCTGCTGGGAATGGAGGTGCCCTGTGGAAGCAGAATTTTTGTTTATTAATAAATAATTTTAATTTATTCCCAATTTTTATGCAGACCTATGTCTCTCCTGGGAATGGAGGTGCCCTATGGAAGCAGAATTTTTGTGTTGTTAATTAATAATTTGAATTTATCCCTGATTTTTATGCAGACCTGTGTCTCTCCTGGGGATGGAGGTGCCCTGTGGAAGCAGAATTTTTGTTTATTAATAAATAATTGGAATTTATCACTGATTTTTATCCACAACCTGGGAATGGAGGTGCCCTGTGGAAGCAGAATTTTTGTTTATTAATAAATAATTTGAATTTATCCCTGATTTTTATCCACACCCTGGGAATGGAGGTGCCCTGTGGAAGCAGAACTTTTGTGTTGTTAATAAATAATTGGAATTTATCCCTGATTTTTATCCACACCTGTGTCTCTCCTGGGAATGGAGGTGCCCTATGGAAGCAGAATTTTTGGTTTATTAATAAATAATTTGAATTTATCCCTGATTTTTATCCACACCCTGGGAATGGAGGTGCCCTGTGGAAGCAGAACTTTTGTTTATTAATAAATAATTTGAATTTATCCCTGATTTTTATGCAGACCCGTGTCTCTCCTGGGAATGGAGGTGCCCTATGGAAGCAGAATTTTTGGGTTATTAATAAATAATTTGAATTTATCCCTGATTTTTATCCACGCCCTGGGAATGGAGGTGCCCTGTGGAAGCAGAATTTTTGTTTATTAATAAATAATTTGAATTTATCACTGATTTTTATCCACGCCCTGGGAATGGAGGTGCCCTGTGGAAGCAGAATTTTTGGGTTATTAATAAATAATTTGAATTTATCCCTGATTTTTATCCACACCTGTGTCTTTCCTGGGAATGCTTCTGTGGAAGCAGAATTTTTGGGTTATTAATAAATAATTGGAATTTTTCCCAGATTTTTATCCACACCCTGGGAATGGAGGTGCCCTGTGGAAGCAGAACTTTTGTGTTGTTAATAAATAATTGGAATTTATCCCTGATTTTTATCCACACCTGTGTCTCTCCTGGGAATGGAGGTGCCCTATGGAAGCAGAATTTTTGTGTTGTTAATAAATAATTTGAATTTATCCCTGATTTTTATCCACACCCTGGGAATGGAGGTGCCCTGTGGAAGCAGAATTTTTGTTTATTAATAAATAATTTGAATTTATTCCCCATTTTTATCCAGATTTGTGTCTCTGCTGGGAATGGAGGTGCCCTGTGGAAGCAGAATTTTTGTTTATTGATAAATAATTGGAATTTTTCCCTGATTTTTATGCAGACCTGTGTCTCTCCTGGGAATGGAGGTGCCCTGTGGAAGCAGAATTTTTGTTTATTGATAAATAATTGGAATTTTCCCCTGATTTTTATGCAGATCTGTGTCTCCCCTGGGGATGGAGGTGCCCTTTGTGCTTCTCCTGACGAGGCTCGTGGCAGAAGTTGCTGGCAAATCCACAGAAAACTCGGTGAGTGCTCCAAGATTTTTCCAATCCTGGTTATTTTCCTCTCTTTCTGCACTTCCTAAAATCCTTCAGAATTCAGGAATTCCTGCTCCAAACTCAGCATTCCCTGAAATTTCCCTCTGAAAGCAGGGAATTCTCTCTGCCCATGTGGGATACCAGGGATGCAAAACCATGTGGGAAAAGCACCTTGAAAATCCCATAATAATCCTATTTTTAAAGATATTTCTCAATTTAACCTCAAACCAGCCCCAAAATTTCACTTTTTAATGATTGAGCAGCTCTAAAACTTCAAGTGGCAAAAAAAAAAAAATCAGAAATATAAAGTACAAAATTCTGTTTTTAAAAGAATCCCACCACTAAAACCTCTAAAAAAACTGATTTGAAACTTTTTATCTCTAAATAGTTTTTGCTTTTTTGTGATTTTTTTACTGTAATCCTGTAAAATTTACTCATTTTTCCTGCTGATTTCAGTTTTAAGAGCCCCAACTGCTGCTCCTGATATCTTTGATTTCTCACCCTCACATTTGATGGTGTTGCTGATAAACTGAATAAAATTTGCTGGTTTTTCTCAGTTATATTTCAATTTTTCTATGGCTGAATCTAGATCAGGTTTTGTTATTTTTATCCAAAATTACTCCTTTTTTTAAAGCCTGATTTAAGGATTTTTTTAAGTGGATGTACCTGGAAAATTTTCAATTTTGGAAATTCTGGTTGATTTTCCTTGGAGAGATTCAAGGACTGTTTGAATTTGTAAATAATTTTGGCTTTTATAACAATTTTTTTTATTTTTTATTTCGAAAAGTAAAATAAAATTGATTTCTAAAATTAAAAAAAGAAACCAGCTTCTCTCCTTGTTGCTGGAGGAAAAAAAAATAAAAAATTCCAGCAGGTTTTAAGTGAATTATTCCTCAGTTTCTGTGGGGATTTTTGGATTTGTTGGAACATTTTCTTCCATGGAAAAGTGGGAATTGCCCTGGGAATTTCTCTCTGTAGGTCTCAGAGGCAGAATGTTGTGTGGATGTGTTGGATTCCAACAGCTCCTGCCCTGTCAGCCACCAGTGCAGCCCAGGTATGGAATTCTTTGGAATAAAACCATGGAATTTTGGGATAATTTAGGTTGGAAAACACCTTAAAGTTCATTTATTCCATGGGCAGAGACCAAACCCTGCCCAGCCTGGCTCTGGATACTTCCAGGGATAAAAAATTCCCAGATTTTCTGGACTTTAACACCAAAATCCAACAGCTGGGGAGTGAAAATTAATTAATTAATTGATGTTATTTCCTTGTAATTCCTTCTCCTTTTGGCCCCGTGGGAAGTTTTCTTTTTCCTGGGATAAACCCTGGGAATGAAACTTTTTTTTGTGAGGGAGAAGAGGAAGCAGGAGCTGTTTGTAACCCCCCAAAAAAAGGGAATTTCTGCTGGTTTTTCCCTCTGAAAGCTGGGAATGAGCAGAAAATGGGGAATTCTTGCTGTGAATTGTTGTTTTGATCCCTTTATCCCTGGGTTTTTTGGGCAGGATGCTACAGGAGGTGGAATGAGGATGGGAGCAGCAGCTGCATTAAATGCAGGAATGAAACTCTGCCCAGCCCCTCTGGGCACAACCTCAGCGAGTGCAGAAATGGTGAGGTTTTAATTCCTTTTCATTCATTTTAATTCATTTTAATTCATTTTAATTCATTTTATTAACTTTAATTCATTTTATTATTTTTTATTAATTAACTGACATCGATTCCTGCAGCAAAAACTCCTCAAAAATGCATCCAAAAATGGAGATTTTTATCCCACATCCCATACAAAACTTTCCCAAAATCCTCCTGGCACTTGGAGCTGCAAAAGCTGTGGAAATTTGGGAATTTGCTGGGCAGGAAATGCAGTGGGGTCGTTTGTAGGAAGGGCCAAATGTCCAAATTGGTGATGGAAATGGATTTTAGTGGAAATTCTGTGTTTTGATTTCCAGCTGGGAGCAGAGGGATGAATTCCCAAATGAACATGAGCACTGTCACTCCTTTCATCCAGAACTTTGGTGAGTAAATGGAATTTTGGGCAGATTTAGGGATTATTCCCTCTGCTCCAGGGATTTGGGGTTGGTGGGAGAAGGGATTGGGAGTTTAAAAGAAGGGATTTGATGAGTTAAAAGTGATTTAATTTGTGAAAATGGGTTTAAAAAGTGATTTAATTTGTTAAAGTGAGTTTAAAAAATGATTCAATAAGTTTAAAAAGTGATTTAATGAGTTTAAAAAGTGATTTAATACATTTAAAAAGTGATTTAATGAGTTTAAAAAGTGATTTAATGAGTTTAAAAAGTGATTTAATACATTTAAAAAGTGATTTAATGAGTTTAAAAAGTGATTTAATACATTTAAAAAGTGATTTAATGAGTTTAAAAAGTGATTTAATACATTTAAAAAGTGATTTAGTGAGCTAAAAAAATGATTTAATTTGTTAAAAAATTTTAAAAAGTGATTTAATGAGGAGCCCCTGGGAGCTGCTGCTCCCTCTCCCATTTTTATCCTGCCCATAAACTCAATTTTAGGCACATAAATTTATCTAACACCACCTAAAAATCAGGGATTTGCTCTTTTTTTTTTATTTAACCCTTTTATTAGAAGGGATTTGGGGTGAAAACAAGACTTTTGTCTCTCTTTTTATAATTTTTTTCCCTCAGGAGGCCCAGAAGTTGCAGCTTCCCTCATTTTGGGGACATTTTTCATCAGTTTATTCCTGATCCTCTCCGTGGCTTCTTTCTTCTACCTCAAACGAGCCAACAAACTCCCAAATATTTTCTACAGGAGAAACAAAGGTAAAAAAACCCCTTTAATTATCCATTTCCTAATGAACTTTGCTCCATTCATTGATTTAAATTTGAATTTTTCATTGAAATCCCCTCAGGGTTGGGTTTTAACTCCATGGAGCTGCTGAATTTTCCTGATTATCCCAAAAAAAAGTCAAGCAGGGCTGGATTTTTGTGGGGATTTTTGATTTTGTTGCTCTTTATTTCTGCCATTGCTGCTGTTGTCATGGATAAAATCATGGAATGGTTTGGGGATTGATCCCATTAATTGATGGAATGATCCCAGATTTCTCCAAGCTGGCCTTGGGCACTTCCAGGGATGGGGAATCCACAAATTCTCCTGGAAATTAATGCACTGACCTTCCTGGTGAAGTAATCCCAGAAAAAATAGGGAAAAATAGGGAAAAACACCTGGAAATTTTTGGAAAATTAACAGTTCCAGCCTTCAAATTAATCAAAATAATCTAAATTAATCTCTTTTTTTCTCTCTTTTAGCATCTGTTCTCCAGCCCAGTGAAACAGTGAGTGAATTCTTTTTTTATGGGAGCAAGATAAAACATTAAATAAACAGTAATTCCAACTTTATTAAACAATAATTTCAATTTTAATTAATGAAATTGGAACTTTATTAAGCAACTCCTTAATTAATTAATGAGACGGAAATAAATATCAAAGCTATTTTGGGGTTCTTTGTATCCAAACTGGGGCAAAAACTGAATAATAATGGATTATATTGAGTTATTTTTCCAAGAAGATCTCTGTACAGAGTGAAAATTATTGGAAGCCTAAAAATTCCTGGATTTTTTAAGGAAAAGCTGTGAAAAAGTTCATTTTCCTCACATTATCCTTCTCCTGTTCCACAGGCATCCATGATCCCTCCTCCGACTTCTTCAGGTGAGGAATTTTTCCCTGAAATGTGCTATTTTAGGCTAATTATTGCCTAAAAAACAAGGAAACTTCCACATGGAAATGCTAAAGATAAACAGAAAATCCAAATAATTCTTGGGATAAAGCTGTGGAATTGCAGGAGGGGGACAGAAAGCCAATGGAATCTGGTTAAGGTTTGGTTCCGTGGGTTTAATTTTGGGTTTTGTGGTTGAGTTTTGTGGATTTGGCTTTGCTTTTGGGGTTGTTTTTGGCTTTGCTCCCTCAGGAATTGCTGGACGAGCTTGGGAATTCTCAGAACCCTTGAGGTTGGAAAAGATCTCCAGGATCCAAACCCAACGATTCCCGATTCCCAACCTCGGTTGTGGGCACTCCAAACCTCCCTGGGCAGCAACTCGCACATTCCACCTCCTTTTCCCTGCTGGAATTCCGGCTGAAATCCCATTTTTTCCAGCACTTCTGACGCTGCTTTTGTGCCTTGCAGTGAGGAAGCCGCGCTACGTCCGCCGCGAGCGCCCC
Source organism: Monarcha castaneiventris obscurior (assembly GCA_026261815.1). Taxonomy (NCBI): domain Eukaryota; kingdom Metazoa; phylum Chordata; class Aves; order Passeriformes; family Monarchidae; genus Monarcha; species Monarcha castaneiventris. The sequence goes on along the minus strand of JAMPIT010000002.1, from coordinate 1,577,496 downwards.
CTGGGCCCCTCAGGCGTGGCCGCGGCCGACAGCCGGGTCAGCAATGTCTGAGCCCTTCCCGGCAGTGTCCGAGGCCTTTTCCTGACTCCGTGGAGCGCCGGGAAAACTCTGGAAGCTGCTGATCCCACAGGAAGCCGAAGGGTTTGTGCCAAATCATCCCAAGGGAAAAAGTGGCAGCGGCTCGGTGATATTTGGGGACTTTGCAGGGTCCTGTTCCTGCTCCGGAGGTTCCTCCCTCTCCTGCAGAGGGTGTGAGGGGAATCCTTAAGGAATTTGTGAGGAAAATCCTTAAGAAATTCGTGGGGAGAATCCTTAAGGAATTGGGGGGTATTTTTCCTTCTGTGAGGAGAATCCTTAAGGAATCTGTGAGGAGAATCCTTAAGGAATTTGGGGCATTTTCCCTGCTGCAGGGGAAATCCTTAAGGAATCTGTGAGGAGAATCATTAAGGAATTAGTAAGGAGAATCCTTAAGGAGTTTGTGAGGAGAATCCTTAAGAAATTCATGAGGAGAATCCTCAAGGAATTTGGGGAATTTTTCCTGCTGCAGGGAGAATCCTTAAGGAATTTGTGAGGAGAATCCTTAAGAAATTCAGGAGGAGAATCCTCAAGGAATTTGGGGGATTTTCCGTGCTGCAGGGGGAATCCTTAAGGAATTTGTGAGGAGAATCCTTAAGGAATCTGTGAGGAGAATCCTTAAGGAATTTGGGGCATTTTCCCTGCTGCAGGGAGAATCCTCAAGGAATCTGTGAGGAGAATCCTTAAGGAATCTCTGAGGAGAATCCTTAAGGAATTTGGGGCATTTTCCCTGCTGCAGGGGGAATCCTTAAGGAATTTGTGAGGAGAATCCTTAAGGAATTTGTGAGGAGAATCCTTAAGAAATTCATGAGGAGAATCCTCAAGGAATTTGGGGGATGTTCCGTGCTGCAGGGGGAATCCTTAAGGAATTTGTGAGGAGAATCCTTAAGGAATCTGTGAGGAGAATCCTTAAGGAATTTGGGGAATTTTTCCTGCTGCAGGGAGAATCCTTAAGGAATTTGTGAGGAGAATCCTTAAGGAATTCGTGAGGAGAATCCTCAAGGAATTTGGGGGGATTTTTCCTGCTGCAGGGAGAATCCTTAAGGAATTTGTGAGGAGAATCCTTAAGGAATTTGTGAGGAGAATCCTTAAGGAATTCGTGAGGAGAATCCTCAAGGAATTTGGGGGATTTTCCCTGCTGCAGGGAGAATCCTCAAGGAATCTGTGAGGAGAGTCCTTAAGGAATCTGTGAGGAGAATCCTTAAGGAATTTGGGGCATTTTCCCTGCTGCAGGGGGAATCCTTAAGAAATTTGTGAGAATCCTTAAAGAATTTGTGAGGAGAATCCTTAAGAAATTCATGAGGAGAATCCTCAAGGAATTTGGGGGATTTTCCCTGCTGCAGGGAGAATCCTTAAGGAATTTGTGAGGAGAATCCTTAAGGAATCTTGGTGCTGTCCCTCTGGTGTGACCCCAAAACCAGAGGTGACAGCACTGCAGGCCTCAAAATCCTGGGATTGGGATGTGGATCCACTCCGGGATGGGGAATTGACAAAGGGATCCTCTCGTTAAGTGCCACTGCTTTAACCTGTAGGACAATGTGACAGTGATTAATTATGACTAATTAATTATGCTTAATTAATTATGACAATAATTAGGATGCAGAATCCTTTGGAAGCAAACCCTGGAGCCTCCTCAGAGCCCAGATCCGACTGGGATCATTTTCCTGCTCTCCAGAGCTGTCCTTGGTGCTCAAACCGGGCCCGATCCCAAACCTGGGAATCTTTGGGGGAGTTTTTCCAGCTCAGCCCTGCAAGGATTGGCCCTGCTGGCTTCATTCCCTGTGAAAGGAAAAGCAGAATTCCTGGTTTTACAGCAGCCAGGAATGTTTGGGATGAGCTGGAAGGATCAGGACAATTCCTGCCACTGCAATAATGGGATTTTTTTATGGTCAATCCCTGGGATTTGCAGGGCAGGATCTAATTCCTGTTAGGGCATTCCCTAATTCCAAGCACCAGCCTCAACATCCCCCAGCCTGGATTTTGTTCCTGCCTGAGGAATTTCTCCCTCTGGAAGTTAAAATAGCTGGAAAATTACTTTTTTTTTTTTTTTCCCCTAGCAGGCAGGGGTGGCTCTGGGATCCATCCCAGCCTGAGGTTCCTAAATCCATGGAAATGTCACTGTCACCACCTGGAATTGCAGCTCTGCAGCCTGAGCATTGCCACCTCCCTGTGCTGCTCCCAAAATAAATCCTCTGGAAGCAGCCCCTGGCCAGGAACAGGAACAGTTGGTTCTCCTGGGGTTTTTTTTGGGAAAATGAGGACAAAACTGTCCTGGAGCTGACTCCCACATGGAGAGTCCACATTCCCTTTTCCCTGGGGTTAAAACCTTCCAAGAGGAAAACTTGGGATGGGAAGAGATGAATTTATCCTATGGAATAATCCCATTTTTCTGGGAATTCTGGGGTAGCTGGATTTGCTTTTATCTCCTTAGAAACAATGAGCTTTTCGTGGGATCCACAGGAATAAACCCCAAATCATGGAGAGAGGCTCCTGTGCCAAAAAAATCCCTTGGAATTTAAGATTTTCCCTCTCTATTATGATAAATAAAATTATTTTCCTTCTGACCAGGCAATTCCAGTTGAAACTCTTCCCCTATGGAATTACTTTAAGGATTTGGGAAAATCCAGCCTGGATTTTTCTCATTTCAATCTCTCTTTGTGCTGCTGAGATTTTTTTATTTTCTCCCCCAAGTAGAAATCATGGAGGTTTTATCCTGAAATTAGGAATTCCTGAGGATTTTCCTAATTCCTGAGGGGGAAAAAAAGGGGAGTAACTATGCAAATAATGCCAAGAAACTGCAGCTCTGGAGCAGGGAATTTCTGTGTGTCCATGGATTCTTGTCCTGCTTAATTCCTCAAATTTAATTTATTGAAGGATTTTTCTGTGTCTTCTCCTCGAGTGAGATTTGAGTTGTTGTCTAAAAATCGAGTTTTGTGTGGAATTAAAATCGAGTTTTTCTCTGTGATAATGCCCAGAAAACTTCAGACTCCTGAGATTTTTACCCAGAAAACTTCAAAATGCTGAGATTTTTACTCATTTTTTGTGTGTGGTTTGTCATCATTGGGAAGTCCTGGTTGGGTTTTGTGGATTTAGGTTTGGGTTTGGGGTTGAGTTTTGTGGGTTTAGTTTTAGATTTGGGTTTAATTTTAGGGTTTGTGGGTTTAATTTTGGGTTTTGTGGGTGAGTTTTTTGGTTTAGGTTTGGTTTTGGGGGTTGAGCATTGTGGGTTTAGTTTTGGGGTTGAGGTTAAGGTTTGGTTTCGTGGGTTTAAGTTTGGGTTTTATGGTTGAGTTTTATGGGTTTAGGTTTGGGTTTTGTTGGTTTAGGTTTGAGTTTTGTTGGTTTAGGTTTGAGTTTTGTTGGTTTAGGTTTGAGTTTTGTTGGTTTAATTTTGGGTTTTGCAGGTTTAGGTTTGGGTTTTGTGGGTTTAGGTTTGAGTTTTGTGGGTTTAAGTTTGGGGTTTGTGGGTTTAAGTTTGGATTTTGTGGGTTTAGCTTTGGGGTTTGTGGGTTTAGTTTTAGGTTTGGGGTTAAGATTTGGTTTTGTGGGTTTAATTTTGGGTTTTGTGGGTTTAAGTTTGAGTTTTGTGTGTTTAGGTTTGTTTCCTTTCTTTGCACTGGCACATTCCATAAAAAATGGGATGCTTTGGGTTCCATCTCCCTCAGAAATAACAAAAATGTGCTTTAAACCCAGCTTTAACAACCCTGATATTCCATGTCTTTGTATCTTTTTAAATGGTGCCAAAATAAAGAGATTTCAGCTTTTTTTTTTTTGTGCTTTTGAGCTCTTTTTTTTTGGGGGGTTTTGATGTCTCTGGAGTCCTCCTGTGTTTCCTTTTTAAGCCTGGGATGAAGGGAGCAGAATTCCCACCCGAGGGGCTCCGGTTTAGGCTCAGCTGGGGCAGTGCCAAAACGGAGGGAGGAGAAACAAAAAATCCCTTTTCTGCTCCTTCCTGCCCCATTTAAAGCGGGCTCATGAGGCTGGGCTGGGTTTCTACACATTAAAATTCCATTTATTCGGTAAAAACCAACGATTTTTTCACCTTTCAGCAGGAAATCTCCACGTGGAGGGAACAGGAATCCAACAGAAGCTGGGCCCTACCTGGGGTGAAAAATTCCTTCAGGAAATGAGAATTTGTAGGGTTTTATTGAAGGCTCGTTTAAAGAAGAGCAGGAAAAGCCTAAAATAGGAATTTAGCAGGATATTATTATCATTATTATTAATAATATCAAGTTAATTGTCAATAATAAAATATTAATTATTAAAATAATGATAAAAATAAACATCATAAAATCATTATAACAAGATTATAATAAATTAAGTAATAACAAAAATTTTTAAAATCAATTCTAATAATAGTAATAATAAATCAGAGATAATAGTTTTAAAACTACGATAATAAAATTTTCAAAATAAAATCATAAACAAAATAATATTGATAAAATAATAAAATAATGGTAATTAAAATAATGATAAATAAAATAATGATTAAGATGAAGATAGTAATAAAAAATGCTAAAATATAATAATTGTAAAAATAACAAATAATTAAAAATTATAATAATAAAATAGTATCATTAAAATTTAATAATTATAATAAAAATGAAAATAATTACAATAAACAAAACTAATAATGATTATAATAATTATAATATCAATACTAGTATAATATTATTAATAATATTGATTGATAATAATAATAATTTCTCCATTATAGCAGGAGCAGACCCAAAGAAATGGGGATGCTGAGCACCAACAATTAAACTTTTCCCTCATAAATCCCTGAAAGAGGCTGATTTATGGGAAAATCCTGCCTGGAAGTGCTGCTGAGGAGGGGCTTCGGGAAAAGGGAGACCTGGAAAAAAATATTTTCACTATCTCTATGTATTTCAAGAGATTTATTTCAATATATTTCTATTTATTCTATTTCAAATCCATTTCTGGAACAGAACCCTGCAATGATTTGGGCTCATCCCAGGTTTTTCCGAGCCCCATCCAGGCCTTTCCCTATTTATAAATCCCCACAAACACACCCAAAATAAACCCGGGTTTAGCTGCTCCAGCTCCTTTTGGCAGAGCTTAAAACAACCCCAGCAACGCTTTTGGGAGCCAGAGATAATTTAGGACTGAGTGAAGTGTGGGGAAGCGGCTCATTTGCATATGCAAATTAACCGTTACATAACGAGCTGCTGCCTTCTGATGTGAGGGGACTTCAGGACTTGGCCCGGCTGAGGAGATTTTGATAAAATCTCTTATCAGCACCAGGGAAAAGTGATTCCAGCTGGGATCTGCTGCCAAATCCCATCACATCCAAACCATTTCTGAGGAATTCCAGGAGTTTGGCAGAGAATTCCCAACCCAGGCCTCCAAATCCGGGATATTTGGGAATTTAATTGCTTTCCACAATGGTTTTGTTGCTGATCCTTTCCCCTGGAATTGTTTTCAGGGATGAGGGTCCCAACCCAGGCCTCCAAATCTGGGATATTTGGGAATTTAGTTGCTTTCCACGATGATTTTGTTGCTGATCCTTTCCCCTGGAATTATTTTCAGGGATGAGGGTCCCAACCCCAAGCCTCCAAATCTGGGATATTTGGGAATTTAATTGCTTTCCACAATGGTTTTGTTGCTGATCCTTTCCCCTGGAATTGTTTTCAGGGATGAGGGTCCCAACCCAGGCCACCAAATCTGGGATATTTGGGAATTTAGTTGCTGTTCCACCATGGTTTTGTTGCTGATCCTTTCCCCTGGAATTGTTTTCAGGGATGAGGGTGGGATTTGAATTCTCACCGCCCCTTTGGGTGTGAAAACAGCTGGAAAAAAATCCCAAATAATTCCAAAAATGGCTCCCATTCCTCATTCCGTGGTGTTTGCTTTGGAAAACAGGAACAAACTCGGATCCCGGTTCAGGAATCTTGGTGGGATCTGCAAACAAATCCCTGGGTCGTGTTCCCTTCCCAAAAAAAACCCTGCTCCAAACTTTTCCCACAGCGATTTCCAGGACACCCGGCAGTGGATGGGTGACACCTGCTGGTACCTGGGATCCTCTGGAATTTCACTTTTCCAGCCCTGTCCTTCCAACCTGACACATTTTTTACCCCAAAATTTCCCTTTTTGCTCCCTAAAAACCACACTGGGAGCAGCTGGTGGAGTTTTTTTCCCTGCAGGAATTGTTCAATATTAGGAATCCCGATTTTTTTTGTAGGAGCTGGCAGAAATTCCAGAGCCTGCTCCTTTGCAATTCCCAGCTGGGAAATCTCGGCACACCAAGAGTTAAACATCGGGAAAAGCCTCAAAGTGTTAAAAAGCTGGGAAATCCAGATGGAATTTGCATCTCAAGAATGAATCCAGCAGAAATATTGGACATTTTAATGGGAATAATTTGGAATAACGGCAGGGGTTGCTTTACTTGTAATCCTGGGTGTTTTCCTCCTTCTCCAACACAATTTCAGGAATGAAATTTATTTCTGATGAGGCCAGGCTGGAAAAGAGAATCCCCATTATCTGCTACGAGCAGAGAGAGGGATGAAGTGGGAAAAAAATTCCTTAATATTCCATTTTATTTTATGGAGCCTGTCAAAAACCTCCTGGAAAACAAAACCGGAGCACAAGGAGGGAAAATAATGTTGGAAAATTCAAATTCCAAGCCTCTGCTGCCCTCAGGGAGAGCTGAGCTGGCTCAGGGAAATTTCCTTTAGGAGATTCCCGAGCGTGGAATTCCATAAATTATCCCCATTCCTCAAGGAATTCCCAGCCTAAAAGGAATCGGCGGAATAAGGTCGGGAAAGCTGCAGTGGGAGTGGAAAAATCCCAAAATTCGGATTTCTGGGCAGGTGAACTCCAGTGACCTCCCAGGAGCTGCAATTCCAGAGGGTCTGGAACTGGGAGAGCTTTAATTAGGAGCGAACAATTAGCACGAGCGCCTTAATGAAGGTGTTTACATCGAGCTCTGAGCAGGCAAAGCCTCCCTGGCAGATAAAGCCGGGCTTTAATTCCCCTTTTTCCCTCCCAATTCCCCACCGGGAGCTGATTTGGGGATCCAGGATCGGGATTGGGGCAGAGATTCCCTTTCCCAATGAAAGCAGTGAAGTTTCACCGTTGATTTTTTAGCTGATTTAATTTCATGGATTTCTTTTAATTTCATGGATTTCCTTTAATTTCATGGATTTCTTTTAATTTCATGGATTTCCTTTAATTTCATGGATTTCTTTTCATTTCATAGCTGTGGATGTTCGTTATTCCCAGACTCTTCCTTCTATCCATAAAATCCTCTTTAATTCTCTATATTCTGGCTGGGTGCTGCTTGATTTTTTCCTAAAATCCCGGGATTTTTGGCAGCAGGATCATTTTTCCCCCTCTGATGGATTCTGCACTTCCAGCCCAAATCCAGAGGAGCGGGATCTGCCCACGGAAATCCCTGGAGCTGTGAAATCCCTGGAGCTGCGGCCACTTGGGGGGAGTAGAAGGCAAGGAGTGCCCTGCTCGCGGATTTCCCGGGAAAAGAGGGATGGGAATGGGGGAAATTCGCTGTTTTGGGAGAAATTTCAGTCCTTGGCGTTGTCTTGGTCGAGTTTGTGAGGGTGAGGAAATTTGGTGGTTGATGGGAAATACAAAACTGGTGAGATTTCAATGAAATGAAATGAAATGAAATAAAACAAAATAAATCAGAATAGAATAAAATAGAATAAATCAGAATAGAATAAAATAGAATAAATCAGAATAGAATACAATAGAATAACCTAAATTATAATCAAGTACCATAAAATAAAATAAAAATAGAAGAAATGAGAATAAAAGAAATTAGACCAAAACAAAGTAGAATAAAATCAAAATAAAATAACAAAGTAGAATAGAATACATTAGAATAAAATAAAGTAGAATAAAAGAAAAATAATAGAAAATAGAATAGAATAAAGCAGAATAAAAATAAAAACTAAATAAAAGAATCTCAGTAAGGGAAATGACATTTTCTCCCTCTAAAAGGCCGGGGTTTCTCCAGAGAGGGCTTGAATTTGGAATTTTGAAATCGGCTTTTGAATTTTGGGCTTGCAGCAGCAATTCGTGATGGGATAAGAATCCAAGGATCCCACGTGGCTGCCAAAATCCCTTCTCCCGAGTGTCCCAGTGGCTCCCAGTACACCCAGTTCCCCATCCCCTAGAGAAGGCAGCGGGAGAAAAACCCCCCAAAAACGGGTTAAATTTGTGAAATTCGGTGCCTTTCCCGAGAATTAAAGACATCCCTGAGGAAGGGGAGGAAAGAAAAAAATAAAACCTCGGCTTAAAAACGCTCTGTTAAACTTTAAACCCGGCCTGGCCGCGGGCGGGAGGAGGGTGCAGGGCTCTCCATCCCCACCCCCCCCGCAGCCTCTGGATCATAAAATCCCTGGATTTTGGCCCAGGGAGGCTGCGCTGGGACCGCGCCTTTCCCGCAGCAGCTGAATCCTCCCGGAGCTGCTCATCCCTCTCAACAACCTGCAAAAAGCCAGTTCGTTAATTGCCGCTGCCAGGCCGGGCTTTAATGAGCCGAGCCCAACCTCTCCTATCTTATCTGGGACCTGATAAGGACAAAACGTTCTCGGGGCGTTGGCAGAAATCAAATAAAAATTATAAAATTTTATGGATGCGGATGAAAAGCTGCGTTTTGGTGGGGGCTGTTTGCTCGGGCAGGACAAACACAGCCCCCAGGGATCCCTGGCACAGGGAAAAGGAGTTTCCCAAAGCCCTAAAAGCCTTCAAAAATATCTTGAGTGGATTTAAAAAATGAGGATGGCCTGCTTGTTAAATTGTGCGAGGTTATTGTTTGTTTTCAGCGTTAATTTGAGGTGAAATTAGGATTTTTTTTTTTAATTTTCCTTCCTCAGGACCAGATAAATTTCTCTGGATAAAGCAGAGAATTCAGCCTCGTGGTGAATCAGCTCCTTCTGTCCCACTCTGGTGTCACCAGAGGGCATTTAAGGTCACAGAATTCCAGGGTTAAGCTGGAAAGGGCCTCAAATCTCATCTCATCCCACTCCTTTCCACCATCCCAGGTGGAACTCCAATCTCTTTTTGGACTCTTTTGGATGGATTAATTCCCTTTCCAGAACCGTGGCATTTTTTTGGGAAAGACCTCCAAGATCCCTGACAGCAACCATTTCACTGCTGCATCAACCACCTTGAAAATTCCATGTTTTTCTCCTCCAGGTTCTGCTTTTTGGGGGTATTTGGAATCTGTATCCCACCTTCCTGCATCCCTTATCCATGTGTTTGCTTAAATAAATTGTGCAATAAATGCCCTAATAATGGGACAACACTCTGCATAAACATTGAGCGATGATAATCTGTATTTTGAGGGAATATTTCCCTTTTTCTCTGGAATATCTCTGTTTATTCTCTATTTCCAGTTCATTATTGAGGAGACACCCTTCCAACCTGCTGAATTCCACGCTCACTGCAGCAAGATGGGAAGAAAACAGGGAATTTTTGTTGCTTCCTGACCATCTCCAAGGCTTTATGCAGCTGCTTTTCCTGCTCCAACGACCCACAGGCAGCGATTTCAAAAGTCGCTTTTAATGAAGCTTTAATTGTGCAGGTGCTCAGCAGCTTTGGGAGCGACTCCCCAGCTCCCAGGGTGGAAAAGGGCAGGTGCTGAGAGGAGAAAAAAAAAGGGATAAACCTGGGTTTAACAAGGACAAACACCATAAAAACACAGGGCAGGGCTGGGATGTTTGTGGTAGGGCTCAGCTGGCACTGCCAGCTTTGGGGTTTGTGTGGCTGCAGGAAAAAAATTGAGTTTTCCTGCTGGGATTTGGTGTGGGAATAAACACTTCTCACCAGGAGAGAGCTAAAATGAACCTGAGGGCAAAAATGGGGCTGGGGGCAGAGATTTTTCAAGCCTTGAATCGAATATTTTGTTATGGTTGAGGGGTTTGCTGAGGGTTCCTCACCCTGGGAGAAGGAAACATCCCTTGGAAATCCAATATTTTCATGGAATGAGCCATGGGATTCCTCACAGAACAGAATCCTGGAATATCCTGAGCTGGAAAAGCCCCACAAGCATCACCCAGCCCAATTTTCCTGGTGTGGAGGAACACCTTCCTTTGTTCCACCTCTTTCCTCAATTTCCCGTTGCCAGGTGGGAAAACACTGGGATAATTCACTTTACACCGAGTTATTTCCACCTCAGTTGGTTTAAAAGCTGCTTTTTGAGAGGTCTGGGTGCAGTCTGGGGTCTGATCCCAACTTTCCCACTTCGTGTGATTTCCTCAGGGAGCTGAGGAGATTTTTCTTGGCCTGGATTTTTTAAAATTTCCTTTGTGTTTTCAGGTGGTCTCTCCCAGTTTCTGTGGGGAATGTGCCTCAATTTCAACCCTCTAAGAGGTAAAAATAATCAAAATAACAATAAATTGGTATTTTTAACCAATTTCAGCAATGAGAATTGTTAATTAGTTTTGTTTCAGCCCTTCTGAGGTGATTTGGGCCTTTTCTCTGGGCCTGGATTTTTTAAAAATTTCCTTTGTGTTTTCAGGTGGTCTCTCCCAGTTTCTGTGGGGAATGTGCCTGAATTTCAACCCTCTAAGAGGTAAAAATAATCAAAATAACAATAAATTGGTATTTTTAACCAATTTCAGCAATGAGAATTGCTAATTAGTTTTGTTTCAGCCCTTCTGAGGTGATTTGGGCCTTTTCTCTGGGCCTGGATTTTTTAAAAGTTCCTTTATGTTTTCAGGTGGTCTCTCCCAGTTTCTGTGGGGAATGTGCCTGAATTTCAACCCTCTAAGAGGTAAAAATAATCAAAATAACAATAAATTGGTATTTTTAACCAATTTCAGCGATCAGAATTGGTAATTAGTTTTGTTTCAGCCCTTCTGAGGGGATTGGGCTGCATCAGCCACAGGCCAGGAAAATTATTTCTATTTTAAAACAAAGGGAGAAAACAAATGGAGATCACAGGATTAAAGTTCCTGAAGATTTCTTCTCCCAGCTCTGTTATCTCCTCATTTTTCCAGGAAAATTGTGCTAATCCTTTCCCCTCATCCCCTCCACCCCTGGAAGCCGGGAAAAGGGGAATTTCCCCACTTTTCCCTCACCAATTAGCAATGCTCTCCCCACGAAATAAATAATAAAACAAACCCAACCAAGCAGAGCCTTGGAGCCCCTGGATTTTCCTCGCTGGGAGCTGCAGTTAAAAATTATTCAAAGTAAAAATTCCTGGCCTGTGAAGCGGAGGCTCCGCACTGTACCAGGCAAAGATTTCCACCAGCATTCCCTCGCTCGGCCAAGGCCGAGATAACAGAGCAGGAAGAAATCCACACTTCCCAGATTCCATCGGCAGCCTCCATCTCCCACCTCGTTTTCCCTCTGCTTCTCCATTTGGGATGGAGATTTGGTGTTTTTTCCTTGCTGGGGTTTTGCTGGAGTTTAAAGGACGAAGAGGACTGGGCACAACAAGTAAGTGTTGGACTTTATCCTCTGCTAAGGAAAGATTTTTCCTGAGGGATTCTTGGATTGGGTTCTGCCTGTCTTAGGGCAGTTTTGTAGGAGTAAAAAGGGTAAAAATTCCTGGATTTTGAGGCTCTCAAGGGTGTATTAGAACAGGGAAACTTCTTGAGGCATTGATTAGGGATAAAGTGATTAAAATAGGTATTTCCCTGTTTTCTGGTGGTTCCTGAAAATTCCTAGCCATGGATGCAGTTGGTTAAGAGGCAGGAAGGGAATTACCACTGGAAAAAAGAAATATATATATATAAACCACTTATTTCCTAATTCTTTTTAACCCCAGGGGTCTGTAGTGGTTGGTGTTGTCTGGGATCACATCTTGGATGTTTTCTAGGGGATGGGAACTTCCATGGCTGGAATATTCCCAGTTTCAGCCCTCAGCATTTCCCACTCTGAGGGATCCCAGAGCTGATGTAAATCCCACAGTCAGCAGTGGAAAATCAGGGATTTACACCCTGGTGGGAACCTGGAACAAAGGAAGCCTAATCCCAAATCTTCCTGAGTAGTGCACATCCCCCAAAAAGAGTAGGAATCTTTCTTAAAATGTGGCTGGGAGAGAGGGAATTTTATTAAAATCTAGGGAATCCTTGGAGTTTTGGGATTGCTTTGAATGCAGCCTTTGCTGAAAGGGCTGAAAGCTCAGGGATGAAAAGAAATAATAATAATTACTGTGAGCTCTGGCAGTGTTGAACATCCCCCAACTCCTTGATTTTCTCTCTCAGCCTGCCCTGAATCCCAGATATTTGTTCTGCCTGTTAGGAAGAGACAGAAATTCCCCAAACCAAGGGAATTGAAGCATTTTATGGATTCCCTGCAGCCCGTGGAGGAGGTTTGGATTGTCCCATCAGCACTGAGACACCAGGCCTGGCTCAAGCCTCTGGGTAGGAGGGGAAATTTTTATTTCTATGGCTAAAACAGGTCCCTGAAATCATAAAAAAAACCCTAAAATCATCCAAGGATCCCTAAAATCATCCACAGGTCCCTAAAATAATCCAGAGGTCCCTAAAATCATCCAAAGATCCCTAAAATCATCCAGGGGTCCCTAAAATTATCCACAGGTCCCTAAAATCATCCAAAGACTCTTAAAACCATCCAAGGGTCCCTAAAATCATCCAAAAGCTCTTAAAATCATCTAAAAATCCCTAAAACCATCCAGAGGTCCCTAAAATCATCCAAAGATCCTTAAAATCATCCAGGGGTCCCTAAAATCCTCCAAAAATCTCTAAAACCATCCCCAAATCCCTGAAATCTTCAGTCTGGGCGTAGCTCCAAGCCTGGCCCTCGGCCCCTCGTTATTGATCCAGCACAAACCCCTCTAATCCATTGGGATAAGGAATCCAGGCAGTGGATTTATTTGGGAATTGCAGGATAAAACCCCAGTGAGGATGAAACAGCCAAGCCAGGGGTTAATGGGCTGCAGGTGAGGTTTGTTTTATCCCCCAGTCCAACCCAAACCGCCACTGGATCCGGTTCCAAAGCTTCCTGGAGTTCCTGATGGAACAGGAAAAACCTGTGGATTCCTGGCGCCGGATCCTGGATGAGGACAGGGAGCACTTGGATGATTCAGGGTTTCGTTTCAGTTTAAACTTCAGAGGAAAAGGTGGGGGGGAAAAAAAATCGGGTTTTTCTACAAGGGAAAGATCTGAGCTGTTTCCAGCCCGCATTCCTGACGTTCCTTTAGGAGTCTGTTCCTATAAAAAACCCCGCTCCCACCTCCAGCAGATCCGTGGAGCTGCAGAAAAGGTGGAATTTTTCTGTAAATGTGCCCTAATTTGTTTTATTTATACGCCAGCACGTGGAAATTGGGATTATTTAATGCTCTGGACACATCCTGGTTTTCCTTCTGAGGGTAAAGCAGGGATATGCCCTCATTATTCCAAAAATTCTCCTTTCTCTGGGGTATTTGAAATATGAAGCACAAAGGGTTTGGGGGTTTTTGTTGGGTTTTTTTTTTTCCTTTTGTTTGAAGGCGATGACTCAAACTTGGGGCAAATCCAAGGCAAATAAAAGGTGCAGGCCCTGGGTTAACTCCTGAATTGCTGGGATTTTGGCATCAGGAAGGAGCCAAAAACTGCTTCCAGTGGTGTGGGATTCAGTCTTTTCCTGCTTTTTTTAGGTTGAATCCCTCTCCAGGCTGATGGGAGCTGAAAATTCCTGATTTTCTGCTGGTTTGGTTGTTAAATCCTCCCCTCCTGGCAGGGTTAAACAGCACCTGCTTCCCTGGAATTCCCTGGAAATGCTTTTTTTAGGATGGAGCCAGATGTTTGGGGATTTTTTGGGATCAATCCACAGCGTTGTGCCAGATCAGGAGCCAGGGAATGGGCGTGGGGTGATAATTTCTGATCATTCCTGCACTGGGATAGGGTTGGAAAGGATGGAAAAGAAGATTTGGGAATGGTTTTGGGATGTGGGGTGATAATTCCTGATCATTCCTGCACCGGGATAGGGTTGGAAAGGATGGAAAAGAAAATTTGGGAATGGTTTTGGGGTGTGGGGAAGGGGCAGCTCAACCTGGATCCAGCTTGGAAAATCTTTGGAGCAGCCCCCAAGGCCTTGGGAAGGGGGAGGTGCAGATTTAAAGGTTGAGATCTCAAAATTAATTAATTTTTTTAATCCCCGAGCTCTGTTTTCATGGAATTTTGCTTCCTCTGCTCCATTTTCCAGCTATCCCAAAGATAACTGGGCAGGAAAAATTCCCAAATCCCTTTTGCCCAACCCTAATTCCATGATTTAAAAGTCAATAATGAGTTTTAGCTGTCTTAAAACTCACAGGGGGAAAGAGATCAAACTTTTATTTTCACTGAAAGGCCACAAATCAGCCACATTTCCTTCCTTTTCCCAGGATTTTTTAACCTGGCTTTGGGAAGCAGTGGAAGGGATCAGTGGCTCCACTAATTAACATCGGAAATCAGGGTGAATTTTGCATAATTAAACATTAATTATGGCAGCACGTGGCAAAAAAAAAAAACGGCACCAGAGCAGCGGCAGCTGCCAGGGATGAGCGTTTTGTAAGCAAAAAATGTGGATTTGAATAATTTAATCTGGAATTCCACCTTCCTGCTGGGATTTGCAGCTGCCCTGATTTCGTTTGCAAACGCTGGCAACGAGCACAGCGATATTTATTTGGATATTCAAATGCTCCCTGGAAAAGAAAGGGATAAATCCGATATTTATTTTTTTGGATATTTAAATGCTCCCTGGAAAAGAACGGGATAAATCCGATATTTATTTTTTTGGATATTTAAATGCTCCCTGGAAAAGAACGGGATAAATCCGATATTTATTTGGATATTTAAATGCTCCCTGGAAAAGAATGGGAGAAATCCTCGAGGTGTTTAAGGAAAAAATGATAAAAAAAAAAATGTGGAACAGAATGAAAAATCCTCTGGAATTCTGGGCTTGATCTTGTGCCACTCGTGGCTTTTTCCTCCTGTTGTGTTTCCCTTCACAATTCCCATAAAAATTCCCCAAAAAATCCCACAAACCTTGCTCCTTCTGCACGAATCCTCCCTGAAATTCCCAGAGTTGTTCCTACTGCACTGTGACCTTTTCCAAGAGCTCCTTCTTCTCCAGCCAAAAAAAGGAAAAAAGCACTTGGAATTATTAATTAAGCTGCATAATCAATCCCTGCCTTTAAATCATTCCCTTTTGGATGCCAGAATTGGGGAAAAAACCTGGTTTTAAAGGCTGCCCCATCCCTGGGATTATCCAAGGCCAGGCTGGACGGGGCTCAGTGAAATTTGGGATAGTGGGAGGTGTCCCTGCCCATGGAATGGGATGATGGGATGAGATGTAAGGTCCTTTCCAACACAGGAATTGATTCCATGAATCCATGAACTCGGTCCTGGGGGTGGTCAGAGCAATTTTTGGAAGCTGCTGAACAAACTGGGCTGAGCTCAGCTCAGTAAATCCGAGCCTAACTAAGCAGAGGAACATTTAAACCCAGCCCTTTGCTGCCGCACCGTTGCAGGTCTTGCTATTTTTATTCCCCACATTCCCAAACTTTTGGGTTTCCTCCTTCTCTCCCTCTTTGTGCTGCAGCACCGGAACCATTCCAGCATTTTCTGGGGGAAGTTTGGGGTCAGCAGACACGGAAGCTGCCGATTTTTCCAGGTAAAAACACCTGGAATTGGCTCCCCCAGGGAATGGTCACGGTCCCAAAGCTGCCAGAGGTCAGGGAATGTTGGGAAAATGCTCCCAGCGACAGGGGGAGATTTTGGGGTGTCAGCACCGGATGATCCCTGGGGATCCCTTCCCGTTTGGGATATTCTGGGAATGTGGGGAGGTGCCAGAGCTGGGAATTCTCTGGGGAGGGGCTGGTGGCTGTCACAGAGGGGTCAGAGCTGGGGGACTCTCGGGGACAGGGGGGGATTTTGGGCTGTCCTGGGCAGGGGTGAGGGGTGGGATCCGTGATTTCCTTGGGGGTATCCCACTGGGGATATTCTGGGGGAAGGGGGCAGGGGTGAGGGGTGGATCCGTGATTTCCTTGGGGGTATCCCACTGGGGATATTCCGGGGGAAGGGGTGAGGGGTGGGATCTGTGATATCCTTGGGGGTATCCCACTGGGGATATTCCGGGGGAAGGGGCCAGGGGTGAGGGCTGGATCCGTGATTTCCTTGGGGGTATCCCACTGGGGATATTCCGGGGGAAGGGGGCAGAGCTGGGGGGCTGGGCTCTCTGAGGAGGTCCTGGCCCGTGTCCCAGAGGCGTCCCAGAAGTGTCACAAGAGCCGGGGACTCTCTGAGGCGGGGCTGGCCTGTGTCGCCTCAGTGTCACAGCGGTGTCACAGCGGTGTCAGAGCTGTGGCTCCCTCTGAGGGGGTCCTGGCCCGTGTCCCAGAGGTGTCCCAGAGGTGTCCCAGAGGTGTCAGAGCCGGGGACTCTCTGAGGAGGGGCTGTCAGGTGTCACTGAGGTGTCAGAGCAGTGTCACAGCAGTGTCAGAGCTGAGGGACTCTCTGAGGAGCTCCTGGCCGGTGTCACATCGGTGTCACGTCGGTGTCACAGGTGTCACAGCGGTGTCAGAGCTGGGAGGCTCTGAGGAGGTCCTGGCCCGAGTCACAGCGGTGTCACAGCCGTGTCAGAGCCGGGGACTCTCTGAGGAGGAGCTGTCAGGTGTCACTGAGGTGTCACAGCGCTGTTAGAGCTGAGGGACTCTCTGAGGCGGGGCTGGCCTGTGTCCCATCGGTGTCACAGCAGTGTCAGAGCCGGGGACTCTGACTCTCTGAGGGGGTCCTGGCCTGAATCACAGCGGTGTCGCAGCGATGTCAGAGCTGAGGGACTCTCTGAGGGGGTCCTGGCCCGTGTCCCAGCCGTGTCAGAGCTGAGGGACTCTCTGAGGGGGTCCTGGCCCGAGTCACAGCGGTGTCACAGCGGTGTCAGAGCCGGGGACTCTCTGAGGGGGTCCTGGCCCGTGTCACATCGGTGTCACAGCGGTGTCAGAGCTGAGGGACTCTCTGAGGGGGTCCTGGCCTGTATCACAGCGGTGTCAGAGCTGAGGGACTCTCTGACTCTCTGAGGAGGGACTGCCAGGTGTCACAGCGGTGTCACAGAGGTATCAGAGCCGGGGACTCTCTGACTCCCTGAGGGGGTCCTGGCCGGTGTCACAGCGGTGTCACATCGGTGTCACATCGCATCAGAGCCGGGGGCTCTCTGAGGAGGGGCTATCAGGTGTCACAGCAGTGTCCCAGAGGTGTCACAGCGGTGTCAGAGCTGGGGCTCTCTCTGAGGGGGTCCTGGCCCGTGTCACATCGGTGTCACATCAGTGTCACAACAGTGTCACATCAGTGTCACATCGATGCCCCAGCAATGGCACCGCCCTGGCCCAGCCCTGGCCCAGCCCCGGCTCCGGCCGTGCCTGGCACACCCCGCCCTGCCCGGGCCAGCCCTGCCCAGCCCAGCCCCGGGGGCACAGCAGGGGCTGCCCAGATAAACCGGGGGTTAACGAGGGACAGAGGCACCGGGAGGCGACATCACCGGCCGGGACAGCCTCGTGCTGGCCCCTCAAGATGTGTTTATTAATCAATCTGAGCGGAGATTCTCCCAAACTCTCCCACACTCCCCATAAAGTGGTTTTTTGGAATATTTTTTGTGGCCGTGACCTCCCTTTCCTTCGGGTTTTTTTTTTTTTTTGCAGCTGAGTCACCAAATTGTCACCTGATATTTCCTCCTCTGCTGCAAAGGGCCCAGCCCAGCTCCCAGCCTGAGACTGGGCCTGTTCTATCCCAAATCGCCGACGATTTGGGGAGAAATTGGGATCTCGGCCTTTCCCACCTCGAATTTGAGAGGATTCAGGATTAAATTTGGCTCTCAGCCCTCCCCATTTGGTGCGTTTTGGTTCTTTAGGGGTGTCGGTGAGCACTGAAAATGCCTTGCAAGCCCAGAAAATCCTCAAAAATCAAGCTGAAAATGCTCAAATGGGGCTGAAAATCCCCAAAGAATGCTGAAAATCCCCAATGAATGCTGAAAATCATCAAATAGTGCCCAAAATCCCCAAATCATGCTGAAAACACTCATAAAAGCCCAGAAAATCCTCAAAAATTGAGCTGAAAATGCTCAAACTAGGCCAAAAATCACCAAACAATGCTGAAAATCCCCAAATAATGCTGAAAATCACCAAAATGGTGCTGAAAATTCCCAAATATTGCTGAAAATCCCCAAATAATCAGAATTAAACCTGATTCTGTCCACCTGAGCGGCAAAACTTTCGCTTTTCCTCCAATTTTTCAGTCTTTTAATCGCTGTTATTTGCGTGTCAATGAATGTAATTACAAAGGAGCTCTCAATTTCACATCTCTGCCTTCAATTGGATCAATAATTCCTGCCAGGAAATGAGGATTTTCCCAGAGGAGGGAGCAGGGAGAAGGGACAGGTCCCAACTCGCCGGGGTTTGGTGGTTTTGAAACCAAGATTTGTTTGTCCAAGGATGGAAAATAAACCAGGAAGTGCAGAGTTAAGGCCATGGCTTTTTCCTAGGATGAAGCACCTGGGGAAAAAAAAAAAGGGGGATCAGGGGAAATTCCTGCATTTCCACAACTCCTGACAAAGTGGGACATCAGCAGGAATTTCCTTATGGAAAAGGTGATTAAATATTGGGATGTGCAGCCAGGGTGGGTCAGGCTCTGGGAAAAGACCCTAAATGCACCAGGAAAAGTTTAAATTGGACATGAGCAGGAATTTCCTCATGGAAAAGGTGATTAAATATTGGGATGTGCAGCCCAGGGGGGGTTCAGGCTTTGCAACAAGACCCCAAACACACCAGGAAAAGTTTAAATTTGATATGAGCAGGAACTTCCTCATGGAAAAGGTGATTAAATATTGGGATGTGCAGCCCAGGGGGGGTTTGCAGTGCCCATCCCTGGAGGTGTTCCCAAGGAACTCCTGGATGTGGCACAGCTTGAGGATCCTGGAGGGATTTTCCCACTTCATCAATCCCACATTTCTCTGATCCCATGGAGAGCTGTTGGATCAGCCCAAAAATTCCACGGGATCACTGGGATTGGAGTCTCCTCCTCAGCACAGCACGGACTGGAAATGTATTTTGGGTTCTGCTCCCGTGTCTCTGCATCCCAATTTCCTGAGGGAATCCCCATTTTTTGGCTTTGTTCCTGGAATTCCAGCGATGGGAGCCAATCCAGGAGAGAAATCCTAATCATAATTAGGATTTCAAATCCCATAATTAGGATTTCAAATCTCATAATTAGGATTTAAAATCCTTTTTTTTTTTTTTTTTTTTGTGCTGCCTGCTGATTTCTGACCAATCCTGCCACTCCTCTGGAATAAAATCTCCGGGTTTTTTTCAACTCAGCACCATTGGGAGGGCAGCTGTCAGGAAAACCTAATTTTACTCCTTTTTTTCCTCCTTTTTCTTTTGTTTTCCCTGCTCCTTTCCCTGATGGAAAAAAAAAAAAATCCCAAACCAGAGCTCTGAGCTTTGCCAGCTGCGGTTGGAATTCACTGCCATGAGGAAATCTTGGGATTTTGCATGAATTCCATAAAAAATGAGGTGAAACGTGGCCTCGGCCCCTCTTTTCCCTGCCATCCCACATCCCTGTCCTTTGGGATTTGCATGGATAATTCCTGATATTTGTTTCCAGGTAGGTGGCCCCGATCCTCCTTCATCCCCCATTCAAATAGGGATGGAAATTCATGGAAAAGACCTGGACATTGGCAATCCCTCAGGAAAATCAGGAAAATCCCCTACCTGCCTGTGGCTCGTGTTCCAGCAGATTTATGGCATCCATGGGATTGGGAAGGAGAATTCATCCCATAGTTTTGGGTTTATATTCAAGGAAAATTCAGCTCAAACTCCCTGGAAAAACTCCAGGAAGTTTTGGTTCCCACCCCAAAACGGGGCTGGAGATCCCTGAGAATTCCCACCTTCAACCCTCATGGATTGGGGAGGAATTGGGCAAATTTGGGCTGGAATTGAGAGAGTTCTTTGGGATAATCCTGGCTCAAATCTGGTGAATCTCTGCCCCTAAATGTGCAGGAAAAGTGGGAGGTTCCAAAGCCCAGAACGGGATGTGGGATGCAGCAGGGTCAGAACAAAACCACTTTGTAAGGTCCCTTCCAACCCAAATGATTGTAGGATTAAAACGATGATTTTAGGATTAAAACGATGATTTTAGGATTCAAACTATGATTTTAGGATTCAAACTATGATTTTAGGATTCAAATGATGATTTTAGGATCAAATTGATGATTTTAGGACCAAATTGATGATTTTAGGATTAAAACGATGATTTTAGGATCAAATTGATGATTCTAGGATTCGAATGATGATTGTAGGATCGAAACTATCCCACGATTTTAGGATTAAAATGATGGATTTATTATTAAAATCCTGATTTTAGGATCAAAACCATCCTGTGATTTTAGGATTAAAATGATGGGGTTTATGACTAAAATATTGATTATAGGATTAAAATTAGGATTTTATGATTAAAACCATCCCGTGATTTTTGGATTAAAATGATGGATTTATTATTAAAATCCTGATTTTAGGATCAAAACCATCCCATGATTTTAGGATCAAAACCACCCCATGATTTTAGGATTAAAATGATGGATTTATCATTAAAATCCTGATTTTAGGATCAAAACCACCCCATGATTTTATGATCAAAATGATTAGGGTTTAGGATTAAAAATTACATTTTTATTATTAAAACAATGATTTTAGGATTAAAATCCTGATTTTAAGACCAAAACCACCCCATGATTTTATTATTAAAATGATGGGTTTAGGATTAAAAACTACGATTTTATTATTAAAACGATTATTTTAGGATTAAAATCCTGATTTTAAGACCAAAACCACCCTGTGCTTTGATGATTAAAACACCAATTTTACGATTCAAATGCTGCGTTTACCATTCAAAATAACAATTTGATGATCCAAGTGATGATTTGATGATTAAAACCACAATTTACCGATTCCAGCGATCACCACTAATCCAAACCCCACGTCTTTTAGGGCACATCCCGATTTTCAGAGGATTTGGGGATTTATCCCTCATCCTGCACCTGCCCTGCACCTGCTGCTGTGCTCGGTGTAACCCTGCCCCAGCAGCGAGCCCGCAGGGAACGTGACCCCATTGTTCTGCTTTTGGGGCTGCAATTCCCACTGCAATTCCCGTGACCCCATTGTTCTCTTTTGGGGCTGCAGTTCCCATTGCAATTCCCGTGACCCCATTGTTCTGTTTTGGGGCTGTTCCTGCTGCAATTCCCGCTGCAATTCCCGTGACCCCATTGTTCTGTTTTGGGGCTGTTCCTGCTGCAATTCCCGCTGCAATTCCCGTGACCCCATTGTTCTGCTTTTGGGGCTGTTCCCATTGCAATTCCTGTGACCCCATTGTTCTCTTTTGGGGCTGTTCCCATTGCAATTCCCGTGACCCCATTGTTCTGCTTTTGGGGCTGTTCCCATTGCAGTTCCTGTGACCCCATTGTTCTGTTTTGGGGCTGTTCCCATTGCAATTCCCGTGACCCCATTGTTCTCTTTTGGGGCTGTTCCCATTGCAATTCCTGTGACCCCATTGTTCTGCTTTTGGGGCTGTTCCTGCTGCAATTCCCGTGACCCCATTTTTCTGTTTTGGGGCTGTTCCCATTGCAATTCCTGTGACCCCATTGTTCTGTTTTGGGGCTGTTCCTGCTGCAATTCCCGTGACCCCATTGTTCTGTTTTGGGGCTGTTCCTGCTGCAGTTCCTGTGACCCCATTGTTCTGTTTTGGGGCTGTTCCCGCTGCAATTCCCGCTGCAATTCCCACTGCAGTTCCCGCTGCAATTCCCGTGACCCCATTGTTCTGTTTTGGGGCTGTTCCCATTGCAATTCCCGTGACCCCATTGTTCTGCTTTTGGGGCTGTTCCCGCTGCAATTCCTGTGACCCCATTGTTCTGTTTTGGGGCTGTTCCCATTGCAATTCCCGTGACCCCATTGTTCTGTTTTGGGGCTGCAATTCCCATTGCAATTCCCATGACCCCATTGTTCTGTTTTGGGGCTGCAATTCCCATTGCAATTCCCATGACCCCATTGTTCTGTTTTGGGGCTGTTCCTGCTGCAATTCCCGTGACCCCATTGTTCTCTTTTGGGGCTGTTCCTGCTGCAATTCCCGTGACCCCATTGTTCTGCTTTTGGGGCTGTTCCCATTGCAATTCCCGCTGCAATTCCCGCTGCAATTCCCGCCTGGAAGCGCGGATCTCCCACGGGAGAGCGAGGTGTGGCCCTTCGGAGTCACCCAACCCCAAACAAAGAGCTCCTGACCCCCATTTGTGTTCCTTTTATTGACTTCTGATTGAACCTCCCCAGTGGGGTTGTGGGAGGTTGAGATTTTAACCATTTCCTCCCTCATTTAGGGTTTTCCTGCGGGTTGGATTTGGGATATTTGGGAATTTCGTTGTGGGGTTGTGGCTCGGTCATGACCTGGATTTATGTTCCTGTTATTGACTTCAGATTGAACCTCCCCAATGGGGCTGTGGGAGGTTGAGATTTTAACCATTTCCTCCCTCATTTAGGGTTTTCCTGAGGGTTGGATTTGGGATATTTGGGAATTTCGCTTTGGGGTTGTGGCTCGGTCATGACCTGGATTTATGCTCCTCTTATCGACTTAATCCAGAACCCTTCCAGTTGGGCTGCAGGAGTCAAGTTTTTAACCATTTCCTCCTTCATTTGAGATTTAGGGTTAGATTTGGGACAATTTCGCTGTGGGCTCGTGGATTTTTTGCTTTCCTGGGTGTGGGATTTGGGGCAGGAAAACCCAAAGCTGCTCCGACACGCAGGGGGAGGAAGGGAAGGTGCTCGGTCATGACCTGGATTTATGTTCCTTTTATTGACTTAATCCAGAACTTTTCCAATGGCGCTGTGGGAAGTCAAGTTTTTAACCATTTCCCTCCCTCAGCTGAGATTTAGGATTAGATTTAGGCTGATTTCGCTGTGGGCTCGTGGATTTTTTGCCTTCCTGGGTGTGGGATTTGGAGGAGGAAAAGCCAAAGCTGTTGTGACACGCAGGGGGAGGAAGGGAAGGTGACTCAGAGCTGGCAGCACCTGGCACAACCTGAGTGCCCAGCTCCTGTTCCTGCTCCTCCTGGCACCGTGCCGGGGGAAGCCGGGCTCGGGTTTGCTCTGTCACGCGATGCCAGGAGGGAATTTGCTCCCTTCCAGGAGAAATCCGGGAGAAATCCTTCCCTGGGACACTCAGGAATCCCTGGGATGGATTTCCCACAGAAGCCAGGATCAGAAATCTGGGAGAAATCTTTCCTTGGGACACTGAGGAGTCCCTGGGATGGAATTCTCAGAGAAGCCAGGATGGGAAATTTGGGAGAAATCTTTCCTTGGATCACTGAGGAATTCCCTGGGATGGATTTCCCAGAGAAGCCAGGATTGGAAATTTGGGAGAAATCTTTCCCTGGGACACTGAGGAATCCCTGGGATGGATTTCCCAGAGAAGCCAGGATTGGAAATTTGGGAGAAATCTTTCCCTGGGACACTGAGGAATCCCTGGGATGGATTTCCCAGAGAAGCCAGGATTGGAAATTTGGGAGAAATCTTTCCTTGGATCACTGAGGAATCCCTGGAATGGATTTCCCAGAGAAGCCAGGATTGGAAATTTGGGAGAAATCTTTCCCTGGGACACTGAGGAATCCCTGGAATGGATTTCCCACAAAAGCCAGGATCAGAAATCTGGGAGAAATCTTTCCTTGGGACACTGAGGAATCCCTGGGATGGATTTCCCAGAGAAGCCAGGATTGGAAATTTGGGAGAAATCTTTCCTTGGATCACTGAGGAATCCCTGGGATGGATTTCCCAGAGAAGCCAGGATTGGAAATTTGGGAGAAATCTTTCCTTGGATCACTGAGGAATCCCTGGAATGGATTTCCCAGAGAAGCCAGGATTGGAAATTTGGGAGAAATCTTTCCCTGGGACACTGAGGAATCCCTGGAATGGATTTCCCACAAAAGCCAGGATCAGAAATCTGGGAGAAATCTTTCCTTGGGACACTGAGGAATCCCTGGGATGGATTTCCCAGAGAAGCCAGGATTGGAAATTTGGGAGAAATCTTTCCTTGGATCACTGAGGAATTCCCTGGGATGGATTTCCCAGAGAAGCCAGGTTTGAAATTTGGGAGAAATCTTTCCCTGGGACACTCAGGAATCCCTGGGATGGATTTCCCAGAGAAGCCAGGTTTGAAATTTGGGAGAAATCTTTCCTTGGATCACTGAGGAATTCCCTGGGATGGATTTCCCACAGAAGCCAGGATCAGAAATCTGGGAGAAATCCTTCCCTGGGACACTCAGGAATCCCTGGGATGGATTTCCCAGAGAAGCCAGGTTTGAAATTTGGGAGAAATCTTTCCTTGGATCACTGAGGAATCCCTGGGATGGATTTCCCAGAGAAGCCAGGTTTGAAATTTGGGAGAAATCTTTCCTTGGATCACTGAGGAATCCCTGGGATGGAATTCCCAGATTAATGGGATTTATGGGCAGAGGTTCCTTAGGCTGGGAGAGCAGGGAGAACTCTCCTGGTGCCGCTGGAATTCCTGCTGGAGAAAAGAAATGTGAATAATTCCTCTTGATGCGTGGATTTTCTCCGAGTGTCTCTTTAATACAGAATTATCCAGGCTGGAAAAGCCCCTGGAAGTTCCCTGAGTCCAAGCACTGCCCCAGAACTTCTGGAAAAGGCAGGAAAAATCCTTATGGAATTCTCAGCTCTTGCCTTTATTCCCACTGGGGCTCTGGGGGGCTGCCCTTTGTGGGTTCATGACCCAGTTCCAGCACTAATCCAGGGTCTAACTGGGCCAGGCTGTGTCTGGGCCCAGCCTAACTGACCCGATTTACCCCCAGCTCTGCTAAACCCTGGTTTAAAACTGTTTTAAAAGCAGTTTTAAAACCATTCCAGCAGCTCCGAGCGCAAGGAGCCGGCTCTTCCCAGCCACCAAATCATCCTCAGCTCTAAGCCCAGCCTAAATCAGAGCTGAAAAACTTCAAAGGACAGAACTTCTGCCCAGCTCTGAGGGCTTTGTGTTGGTTTGGGGTTAAATTTGATTTTTGCTGCACTCCAGGAGGAAACAAAGGGCTGAAAAAAACGGGATGGGCTGAAAAAAAATGGGATGGGCTGAAAAGCACAGGATGGGCTGAAAAACGTGGGATTAAATTGGATTTTTGGGGCTGGTTTGGCTGTAAAACAGAAATCTCTGCAAATTTGTGCTGCTGGGGACAAAATGTGTTTGGTGAGTGCTGCTGTGAGCTGGGAAACGATGGGAAAAATGAATCCCAGTGATTTCTTTGGGGGTGAATTCGGGATCCTGACACGTTCCACGATGGATTCACTTCCCAAAGCAGCTCCAAACCTCGGCTGCCCCTCAGAAATCCTCATTTTCAGAGCACGGGGCTGCGTGAGGAGGAGCAAACAAAGGAGCTTGGAGATGGAAAAGGAATTTCTCAGGGCAGGGAAGCACCTGCTGCCCTCCAACTGCTCCAGGAGGAAACAAAAGGCAGGGAGAGGATGGCCCAAAACCACAACAGGAGCTGAAAACCAAGCTGGGAAACCAATCCGTGACCTGAGCCTGGCAGCTTTAGGTCTGGAATCTTCCTGCTCTGAAGATGAAAGGCTTTGTTCCTTTTATTTTATTTTTTTTTTTCCCCCTTTTTTTTCTTTTCACTCCCTTTGTCCAAAGGGGAGCTCAGTGATCCCAGGTGCTGCTGCAGTCCTTGGGAAGGAGGGGATGTGGTGATTTTTGTGAATTCAGGGAGGGCTGGGGCTGCCCAAAGGGTTTGAAACTGGGTCCTCAAAATTTGATGCTGAGCCCAAAGTCTCAAGGACGGTTTTTAAATCGGATTCCCAAAATTCTGTGCGGAATCCAAGGCCTTAAGGACAAGTTTTAAGCTGGATTCCCAAAATTCTGTGCTGAATCCAAGGTTTTAAGTTGGATTCTCAAAATTCTGAGCCCAAGGTCTCAAGGAGAAGTTTTTTAAGTCAGACTCTCAAAATTCTGAGCTGGGTCCAAGGTTTGAAGTCAGATTCTCAAAATTCGGAATTAAAGGTCTCAAGGACAGATTTAAAGTTGGATTCTCAAAATTCTGTGCTGAGCCCAAGGTTTCAAGGTAGGGGGTTTAAGTCAGACTCTCAGAATTCTGTGCTGAATCCAAGGTTTTAAGTTGGAATCTCAAAATTCTGAGCCCAAGGTCTCAAGGACAATTTTTAAGCTGGATTCCCAAAATTCTGTGCTGAATCCAAGGTCTCAGGAAAGGTTTTTAAGTTGGATTCTCAAAATCCTGAAATAAAGGTCTCAAGGACAGTTTTAAAATTGGATTCTCAAAATTCTGATCCCAAGGTTTCAAGGCAGGGGTTTTAAGTCAGACTCTCAAAATTCTGATCCCAAGGTTTTAAATTGGATTCTCAAAATTCTGCGCTGAATCCAAGGTTTTGAATGGGATTCTCAAAATTCTGAGCCCAAGGTCTCAAGGAAGGAGTTTTAAGTCAGACTCTCAGAATTCTGTGCTGAGCCCAAGGTTTTAAGTCAGAGTCTCAAAATTCTGAATTAAAGGTCTCAAAGACAGTTTTTAAGCTGAATTCTCAAAATTCTGTGCTGAATCCAAGGTCTCAGGAAAGGTTTTTAAGTTGGATTCTCAAAATTCTGAAATAAAGGTCTCAAGGACAGTTTTTAAATTGGATTCTCAAAATTCTGTGCTGTTGATTCCAAGGGTGTTTCAGGTGGATTCTCAGAGTTCTGTGCTGAGCCCAAGGTTTTAAGTCAGAGTCTCAAAATTCTGAATTAAAGGTCTCAAGCACAGTTCTAAAGTTGGATTCTCAGAGTTCTGTGCTGAGCCCAAGGTTTTAAGTCAGTCTCAAAATTCTGAATTAAAGGTCTCAAGCACAATTTAAAGTTGGATTCTCAGAGTTCTGTGCTGAGCCCAAGGTTTTAAGTCAGAGTCTCAAAATTCTGAATTAAAGGTCTCAAGCACAGTTTAAAGTTGGATTCTCAGAGCTCTTTACCGAGCCCAAGATGATTCCAAAGACAAGGAAAAAGCCCTGAACAATCATTATTTGGGATTTCACCCCCTGCTTGAGCCGGGTTTCACTCAGCACCGGGGATTAAGCTCAGTTTAAGGGCTCTCATTTCCCCGTGTTTGCTTTCCTTGGAACAGGGGAGTTTCTCTGGCCGACACCGACCCCACAAACATCCCTGGGGTCTGATTAATGGGATTGTGATTCCCCTCCTGGGAATTCTCGCTGCTTCCCGAGCTTTTGGAGGCATCTCCCCTTTCACTCGTGCAAACACAGCTCAGGGCCAGCCTGAAATGAGAGAGAAAGGCTTAAAATGGAGAAAATCCTAAAATATTTAGGGTTAGTTCAAAGGTTTTAAGGGGTTTTTTTAAGATTTTGAGGCGCTTTTAAAATGCTTTTCCAATTTTTTTCCCAAAGCTTTTGATTTTCTTTTCCATTTAATATTTATTTATTTAATCGAATAGAACAAATTTTATTTCGTATTTCCTAATTCTCTTTCATCCTTCTAAATTTTCCCTGAAATCCCACAGTTTTCACCCAACTTTCCCTGGAATTCTTGTTCCCTTTCATTTCTTTTTCACCTCAGGAATGTGGGGGTTGGTTTGCCATGGCCCAGACGCAGCTGAGTGCTTCTGATGACCACAAAAATGAACATTTTTGGCAGCAAATATCATAAGTTACACATTAATTCTAAAAAAAAAAAAATGCAATTAATGAGGTTTTTCCTGCTGGATTTAATGGGGTTTTATCCGAGCTGGGCTCCACCTTCACCCTAAATCACTGCAGAACCCCAGAAATGAACCCTAAAAGATCCCAAAGCTTGAAAATTCTCTGCAAAGAGCAGGAAAAAAAAAAAAAGTCTTTATTATTTTTATTTCTTTCTTAGCAAAGAAACTCCAAGGAGGTTTGGGAAGGCCCGGGGAGGTTTTGTGGGGTTGTGTCATCTCCTCCTCCACATCCCCCATGAAATTTTGCTGCTGTTTCATGTTCTTTAATGAAATCCTTCATTAAACACTCGGCTCCCTCCGAGGCCAGCAGGACAATTCTTTAATAAAGTGTTTTAAAGCTATCAAATATTTTTTTTTTTAAATAAAAATTCTTTTCTTTTTAACCTACAGTTGGGATTTTGAGCAGCTCAGGGTTTTAATCTCCCTGTTCAACCCCTTAAATTGAAAACAATTTCGTTTTTAGGGGATTTTTAGCTGCATCCTGACCCTGCTGATGAAAAAATCCAGGCTCTAAGCGAGGCTTTTCCCAAGGACAATCCCATTCCCAGGTTTGACTTGGAGATTTAGGGACATAAAGAACTTCAGAGCCAAAATTCTGCGAATTTTCGGGATAAAGACACCAGAAAAATCTTAAAATGTGCAAAAATTGGGCTGCTGGTCCTGGTTTGGAACGAAATCCAAGGGATGGGGTGGATGAGAATATTTAGGATTAATGGGAATGTTCTGTGGGGTCGATGGGGAAGAGAATATTTAGGATTAACATCCAATGGGAATGTCCTGTGGGAATGTTTTGTGGGAACGTTCTGTGGGAATATTTGT
Organism: Monarcha castaneiventris obscurior; assembly: GCA_026261815.1. Classification (NCBI taxonomy): domain Eukaryota; kingdom Metazoa; phylum Chordata; class Aves; order Passeriformes; family Monarchidae; genus Monarcha; species Monarcha castaneiventris. The sequence goes on along the minus strand of JAMPIT010000002.1, from coordinate 1,548,900 downwards.
GGGGTCAATGGGGGAGAGAATATTTAGGATTAATGGGAATGTTCTGTGGGGTCGATGGGGGAGAGAATATTTAGGATTAATGGGAATATTCGGTGGGAATGTTCTGTGGGGTTGATGGGGGAGAGAATATTTAGGATTATCATCCAATGGGAATATTCTGTGGGAATGTTCTGTGGGGTCGATGGGGGAGAGAATATTTAGGATTAACATCCAACAGGAACATTCCGTGGGAATATTCTGTGGGGTCAATGGGGGAGAGAATATTTAGGATTAATGGGAATATTCTGTGGGAATGTTCCATGGGAACGTTCTGCCTGTGCCACCAAAAGGTTCCAGGTATGAACCCAGGCACACAAAAGTAAACCCACGGATTCCAGGCACACCTTTATCCCTAAAATCCCATGGATTAAGCTCATTCCAGGTTAAAAAATGGTGTCTGGGAGCAGAGATGGGGAGGAAGGAGCAGCTCGGAGCTCAGCTGGTACCTCACAAATCCCTCTGACACCTCCAAAGCTTCCCAAGGGATCTCTGGAGTCACTTCTGAGGGAAAGTTGGGGCTTGTGGGAATTCTGAGCTAATTAACGGGATAATTGGAGCCAGGAGCTGCATCCTCCTTGGGAAATCCGAGTGAGTTTCTTTCTTAACGAGGAGAAAACATTTGGTGTTTTGGTTTGATTTTCACGGCGCCGAGGGGAATTTCCTGACAACCCCTTTGGAAAAGTCCTCAAATGTGCAAAAAATTGGGCTGCTGCTCTTGGTTTGGGATGAGATCCAAGAGATGGGGTCTGTGGGGTAGAGAATATTTAGGATTAATGGGAATATTCTGTGGGGTCGGTGGGGTAGAGAATATTTAGGATTAACATCCAATGGGAATGTTCTGTGGGAATATTCTGTGGGGTCGATGGGGGAGAGAATATTTAGGATTAACATCCAATGGGAATATTCTGTGGGAATGTTCTGTGGGAATGTTCTGTGGGAATGTTCTGTGGGGTTGATGGGGGAGAGATGAGAAGGGTCTGGGGAGAGCTTAGAGCCCTTCCAGGGCCTAAAAGGGCTCCAGGAGAGCTGGAGAGGGACTGGGACAAGGAATTAGACAATGGGGAACGGTTTGGTGCTGAGTAAGGGCAGGATTAGATGGGAAACTGGGAGGAAATTGGGAGAAACTTGGGAGAAAATTGTGAGGAAACTGGGAGAAAATTGGGAGGAAATTGGGAGAAAACTGGGAGAAAATTGGGAGGAAGCTGTGAGAAAATTGGGAGAAAATTGGGAGGAAATTGTGAGGAAACTGGGAGAAAATTGGGAGGAGATTGGGAGGAAATTGGGAGAAAATTGGGAGGAAATTGTGAGGAAACTGGGAGAAAATTGGGAGAAAATTGGGAGGAGATTGGGAGGAAATTGGGAGAAAATTGGGAGGAAATCAGGAGGAAATTGGGAAGAAATCAGGAGGAAATTGGGAGGAAATGAGGAGGAAATCGGGAAATTGGGAAGAAATGGGGAGGAAATCGGGAGGAAATTGGGAGGAAACTGGGAGAAAATCACTCCCTGTGAGGGCAGCAAGGCCTTGACCCCAGAATCCGTGGCTGCCCCATCCCTGGAAGCATCCAAGGGCAGCTTGGAGCCACCTGGGACTGCAGGAAACGTCCCTGGGACTGCAGGAAACGTCCCTGGGACTGCAGGAAACGTCCCTGGAGCTACCTGGGACTGCAGGAAACGTCCCTGGGACTGCAGGAAACGTCCCTGGGACTGCAGGAAATGTCCCTGGGACTGCAGGAAGTGTCCCTGGGACTGCAGGAAACGTCCCTGGGACTGCAGGAAACGTCCCTGGGACTGCAGGAAATGTCCCTGGAGCCACTTGGGACTGCAGGAAATGTCCCTGGGACTGCAGGAAACGTCCCTGGGACTGCAGGAAATGTCCCTGGGACTGCAGGAAACGTCCCTGGGACTGCAGGAAATGTCCCTGAGACTGCAGGAAACGTCCCTGGGACGTCCCTGGGACTTGCGGAAACGTCCCTGGGACTGCAGGAAATGTCCCTGGGACTGCAGGAAACGTCCCTGGGACTGCAGGAAATGTCCCTGGAGCTACCTGGGACTGCAGGAAATGTCCCTGGGACTGCAGGAAACGTCCCTTGCAAAATGTCCCTTGGAGGCCCTGGGACTGCAGGAAACGTCCCTGGGACTGCAGGAAATGTCCCTGAGACTGCAGGAAACGTCCCTGGGACTGCAGGAAATGTCCCTGGAGCTACCTGGGACTGCAGGAAATGTCCCTGGGACTGCAGGAAATGTCCCTGGGACTGCAGGAAATGTCCCTGCCCACAGCCTGGCCGTGACCTTGCACCTTGAGCGTCCTCTGGGAGCCCAGCTGCCCACGCCATCCCCTCAGAGCTCCCTGAATAAGCCGGCCTTTGTTAGGCCGGGCCCAACCCCGCGCTCGGCCGCTCCCCAAGGCCAGGACACACCTGTTGGCCCCGGGAGAGCCGGGATTGGCTGGGCCAGGAATGCACCTGCGCAGGGAGGGGTGAAGGGCTCCATGTAAGCTGAGCCTTGGCCTCGCTCCCCATCCCTCCTCAATTCCAGCTCCAACACGCAGCTCCTCCGAGGCGCCACGCTCGGCCGAGCCCTTCCCCGGCCTTTTTTGTTGTTTTTTATCCCTGCCTTTTTAAAGCTGGGTTTGATTGGGTTTTAAGCTCGGTTTCAGTAGCCTAATGAGGTGTAGCAGTGTTGTTTTTCCAGGTCTGCTGCTTGGTTTTGCCTCCGTTCGCTCGGCGCCGATTTCCCCGCGAAATCCTCGCGCTCCGAGGTCGCCTTTTCCAGGACGCCGAAGAGGAAAACTCTCCTGAGGTTGATCCCTTCCAACCTTTTCCTTCCCCACCTGGAGGCTCAGCTGGCTTTGGGACGAGCTGTTTGTGCTTCCAGCACTGAAGTTTTCTCCCTGTGTTTGCTGGTGCTCCTGGTAAGAGCCAAAGCGGGAAGTACAGCGGGGAAAAAAAAGGGATTTATGGAGCGCAAAGAACGATTCCTTTAAAGCTTTTCCTAATTTTCCATCCGTATTCCCCCTCTCTGCTTCACTTTCTCCGGGGCTCTGCCCTCTTTTCTCTTCCTCCTTCTCCCCCCAGTTGGATTCAAGAGGGTTTTGTTGGACAGATCAGGTTTTGTGTGCTCCGAGTGCTGGGGGAGGGGAGGGCAGCGCATGAATCCAAACGTTCATTTTACAACCAGTCCAACCAGTCAGGGCAGCTCCGAGCAGATCCAAGGGCTTGCAAAGGAGGGAGTCGGAGGGGGAAAAGCTCCTTTCACCCAGGTGTCACAGAAAGCTTGGGCAAAAAAAGGAGCAATTTGCAAAAAAATTATTAAAATCCGAATAAAATCGATCGAAAACGAGCGTAAAATGGAAGGGATTCTTCCAATATTTGGGGATTTCGGAATATTTGGATTGAAGGGAGGATTTCCCAGTTTGGGGAATAAAAGTGAGGATTCTAAATCCGTGTTGGCTGCTGGCTCTGAGTAATCATTGCCATGTTTTAATTAACCAACATTTTCACGAGTTTTCTTCGCCCTGCCCAACGCCCGATCCTCCAATTTTAGTTCTTCCTCCTATCCCGACCCAAATCGATTCCTCGGATAGGAGCAGTGAAGGGAACAGATTGGGAATTTTCCAAAGGGAAACAAGCAAAATTTGGGAATTTTTCTGTGATCCAAGTGGACGTGGAGGAAAATTCGGGCTCTGCCGGAGCCGTCGGCTTCCGCTCGTGGCAGGAGGAGCCATTTTGGGTTGGTTTTGTTTATTCTTTTCTTACCTGGGGCTTTTTTTTTTGTTCTTTTTGGTGCCTCACAAAAGCAAAATCACAAAGTTTTCTCTTCGTTCCCGTGCTGGATCCAGCCAGGATCGACCTTTCCTTGTTTTTCCTTAACTTTGGAGAGTTGGGCTTCGAAGGGAGAAGAGGAAACAAATCGGTTTTATTTCATTTTTGGAGGGTGAAGTCAAGCCCTGGCTTCTTCCCAACCTGGAGAAACCTCAAAATCCCCTTTTTTTTAATGAAAATTCCATTGGAAACGAGGAAATTTTGCTGCTGGGTGAAGATTTGGGAGAGGGATTTTGTTCTCCAGGAAGGTTTTTGGGGGGAATTCTGCCGGATTTGGGGATGGGGATCGGGATTTGAGGAGCTGGAAAGAGGCAGCACAAAAAGTTTGGTCACTCCTTTCCTCCACCCCAGGAGGAAAAACCTTCTGGAAAATTCTGTGGGGCACAAAGAGGGAAATTATTCCAGATTTTGGCCCCAAAAGTTTCTGGGGTTGGAACTTTTCCATCCCCATGGAACTTGGACTGATTTCATTCCAAGCTCTTTCCTGAAATCACCAGGAATTTTTTCACCCCTTCGATTTCCCAGAGCTTAATTCCTGATTATTTTTTTCCTGATTATTTTTTTCCTGATTATTTTTTCTTGATTATTTTTTTCCTGATTATTTTTTCCTGATTATTTTTTCCTGATTTTTTTCCTGATTTCCCCCCCTTGCAATCACAACCATTTCAATCCGCTTTTCGCTTTTATTAATGAATTCTGCTGCATTTTAGCCCAAAAAAAATGACTTGAATATCCAAAAATTCCCTCTCCAAACCCAAACTCCTCGACCCTTGATAAATTTCATTTGGAATTTGCAAATTTTAATTGCTTTGATGCCTTTTTTAATGCCACAGGTGGGTGGCTCAAGGTGCCCACGCAGGCCTGGGGTGACGTGAGCAGAATTTCCAAAGCACCTTGGATTTTTTGGTGTTTAAATCGCTCTCAAAATTCACTTTTTTCAACGATTTTTGATTATTCTGTTAATTATTTTTAGATGCTATTTCTTAATTGTATGTTTATTTGAATTGCATTGTATTTTTTATTGTGCTTATTGTTATATTTATTATATTTATGATGTTTATATAGTTGCTATATTATTATTATTATTGTTACTATTTTATTTTATTTTTTATTATTATTACTATTACTACTACTATTATATTATTATTATTGTTATTATTATTATTATTACTACTATTAATATTATTTTTAATATTATTATTATTTTATTATTATTATTATCATCATCATCATCATTATCATTATTATCATTATTATCATTATTATCATTATTATCATTATTATCATTATTATTATTTTTTACACTGAATTAAAATCTGCCCTTTTCAGGCTCTCTGGGGTAGATGGAAATTAAATTCAAGCACCCAAAATGTTGAAGAATTCGAGGAAATTCTGGGAATGAACACCAGGATTTGGGGAATTTTTAATCCAACCTGGAATTTTCTCTCCCCTCCCGTTCCAGGGCAAACCCAGGAATTCCAGCAGGAATTGGGAGCACAATTTTGGGTTGGTTTTGTGCATTTTTGGGAAAATTCCAGTTCCCAATTCTGGCACCTTCCAGAAATCCTGGAAAGTTGGGAATTCCAAATCCGGGATTCAGCTCAGTTTTGAAATGGAGCAAGGGTTAAATCTTTCCTGGTTTTACTGGGAAGCACTGGGCTGGTGCCCCTTTGAACTGGGATTTTAAATACGAAATATTTAAATATGTAAATAGATAAATATTTAAATATTCCTAAAAAATTAAATATTTTAAAATAAAAAATTAACTGGAAATTTATATATTCATTCCATGTAGGGAATGAATTCCAAGAATTGACCTGGTGACACAGTTTTAGGAATTGGATTTATTTTATTTTATTTTATTTGACTGATTTTATTTTATTTTATTTTATCTTATTTGACTGATTTTATTTTATTTTATTTTATTTATTTATTTATTTATTTATTTATTTATTTATTTATTTATTTTTATTTCATTTCTTTCTTTCTTTTCTTTCTTTTATTCCTTTAATAAGGTTGGGAAAAGCCTTCAAGTTCATCAAGCCCAGCCTTTAAATAAAACAATAACTGAAAGTGAAATGAATTTTAGAACGTTGCTGTGAAAAAACTGAGCAGAGCTTCTTTAACTCAGAAAAATCAGAAAAAATAAGGAAAAAATCAGGAAAAAAAAACCAGAAAAAAACCCAGAAAATAAACAGAAAAAAACCCCAGAAAAAAACCCAGGAAAATTGGGAAAAGAACAGAAAAATCAGGAAAAAAACCCAGAAAAATCAGGAAATAAACATGAAAAAATCAGAAAAATCAGGAAAAAAACAGAAAAAAAAGTTCTGAAAAAACTGGAAAAATTCCTCTCCCAACGGATGTTTTTAATTAAACACCAATTAATGTGCATTCAAATATTAAAATCATATCAGTTCTTGAAAAATCCAAAAATCCTTTCCCTCTGAGAGTCACAAAAATCTCGAATTTTCCCTGGGCTTCCCATTTTCCTGCTGGTTTTTTTGTAGGAAATAGGGATTTTTTTAGTGGAAAAAACCCATGGAAAAAGCCTGGAATGATCCTTTTTTGTATTTGAACAAAAAGGTCAAAATCTCAATGAAATTTAGGAGTGAAAAATTACAAAAGTGGCCACAAAATCTCCAATTTCATTTCTCAGAAATTCCCTTTCCAGCCCCAATTCCTTGGAATTTTTCCCCCTTATTTTAGGCAGGGAAAAGCGACCCCAGGAAATTCCATTTTCCCCTTGGAAAATTCCATTTTCCCCTTGGAAAATTCCATTTTCATTTCATTTCGGGGCGGGTTTCAACTTCTCTGCTTAATATTAAACCCAAAGAAATCCATTTTAGGGTCTGGCTTTTCTTTAATCTCGGCTCGTGGCTCAGCTAAGCCTGGCTTAAGGAGGGTTTTGAGCTTTTTTTTGATGCTTTTAAGCTTTTCCTCCTTGTCCTTCTCAGCTCCAGGTCCGGCTTTTCTCCGATGGAGATGGGAAAGGCTTAAATTTCCCAGGCTTTGTTCCCTCCCTGCCTCTGATCCTTGATTAAAGCTCAGCCTCCAGCTCAACTTAACTCAGGACTCTTTTTTTTTCCCCCCCTCTCTCCTTGAAGCTGGAATTTTTTTCCAGCCCTCAACTCCCACTTTGGGATCATCGAGGGAATTTTTTAAGGCCGGGATTTGGATTTGAGGAGGAAAAGGGAAGGGTCCAAATCCAGCTCTAAAGCCAGGCTTAAAATGAAGGAGAAATTCCGAGTTTTCCACTTTTCCTGGAGGAAATCAGCAGGAATTTTGCTGATGATTAACCCAGGGCAGGAGGGGACCAGGAATTCACAGGAATGCTCAGAAAACTGGGAATTCTCAGGGATTTTCCCTTTTTTCCTCGTTTTTCCTCATTTTCCTTTTTTTCCCTCGTGTTTTTCCCTTTTTTCCTGATGTTTTTCCTCATTTTCCCCTTTTTTCCCCTCATGTTTTTCCTCGTTTTCCCTTTTGTTCTCGTGTTTTTCCTCATTTCCCCCCTTTTTTTCCTGGTGTTTTTCCTGGTTTTTCCCTTTTTCCCCTCATGTTTTTCCCCTTTTTTTCCTGGTGTTTTTCCTAATTTTTTCCTTTTTCCCTCCCTTTTTTTCCCTCGTGTTTTTCCTCATTTTCCCCTTTTTTTCCTCATTTTTCCCTTTTTGTTCCTGGTGTTTTTCCTGGTGTTATTTGGGAAAAAGCACATTATTATTATTAATATTATTATTATTATTATTATTATTATCATCATCATTATTATTATTTTTTATCTTTATTATTATTATCTTATTATTATTTTATATTTATTATTATTATATTTATTATATTTTTATATATCAAAATATTTTTATTACTATATTATTAAATATTATTATTAAATTTATTATCATTACCATTACCATTATTTTAATATTATTTTATTTATTATTCTATTTATTATTCTATTTATTATTCTATTTATTATTCTACTTTTTTGAGGAGTTTTTTGTTGTTTTTCTTGTGGTTTTTGGCAGTTTTTTGTCATTATTTCACTTTTTTGGTTGTTTTGGGGGTTTTTTGGTTGTTTTTGGTTGTAGTTTTGGGGTTTGGGGCAGTTTTTGGTGTTTATTGAGATTTTGGGGTGATTTTTGTTTTTGTCAGGGGTTTGGGCGTTTTTTTGGTTATTTTTGGGGTTTTTCAGTTGCTTTTTGTTGTTGCTTTGGGGGTTTTTGCTTTTTGGGTTTTTGGGGAATTTTTTGGTGCCCATTGCTGGGTTTTAGGGAGTTTTCTCTTGGATTTATTGCGATTTTGGGCCGGTTTTTGTTGTTATTTTGGGGGTTTTTTAGCATTTTTTCTGTTGTTGTTGGGTTTTGGGGGAATTTTTTGGTGTTTCTTGAGTTTTTCCGAGGTTTTGCAGGGTTTAACTCCAAGTTCTGATTCCCCTGCTGGATTTAATCTCGGATTTATCCAACACAGGACAAGCACTGGGATGCACTTCTGAGAAATTGGGTTTTAACTGGTTTTAACTCAGTTTTACTGGTTTTAACTGGTTTTAACTGGTTTTTTATTGATTTTTACTGGTTTTAAACTGGGTTTTAACTGGGTTTTAACTGGGTTTAACTGGCTTTCAACTGGGTTTAACTCATTTTTACTGGTTTTAACTGGTTTTTAACCCATTTTTAACTGGTTTTAACTGGGTTTTAACTGATTTTTAACTGTTTTTTTACTAGTTTTTAACTTCTTGGATGGTTTTTGGAACTCTCTTCCCGAGCTGTCCTGCTGTAAAACTCCACATTTGCCCTGGGAGCAGATTTTTCCCTCATGGTCCCATTCTGGTTTCACCTCCCAATTAAAACATCAATTTTTTTTTTTTTTAATCCGCTTTTTTTTTTTAATTCTTTATTTGAAAATCTCAACTTTTCAAAGCTGAGCTCTACCAATGGCTTTGGGAATGGGAAAAGGAGATTTTCTTGGAAATAAAAGAGTGGGGGGAGGTTGATTTTCAAATGGGATTTGTTGGAAATGAGGAATGAGCTCGGCTTGGAGGTGAGTGAGGAACATCCCAAGCCCCTGAGCTCCACATTCCCAAAAAAACCTCCGTTTTTAAGGATATTTTAAAGGATATTTTTGATCCGAGGCCTTGCAGGAGCTCCAGGAATTTTTGGGGATGATTTTATTGATGGAATTTGGGTGGCTCCAGCAGCTCCAGCTCCCAATCCCAGAGAATTCCTTGGAGGAATCCAAATCCCGCTCCTGGAACATCCCAGGACTTGGATTTTTGATTTTCCTGATCCCTGGGAAAGATGGAACTGGGAAAAAATCTCCTCGGTTTAGAGATGAGATTTAAAACTGGGATTTTCACTGGGGGAGGTGAGGCCTGGGGTGGATTTTCCAGGGAATTTGTGGCTTGGGAAAATGGGAAGTGCTGTAAAAAATGATCTTTAAGGTCCTTCCCAATCCAAACCATCCCAAATTTCTGTCCTGGGGGAACTCAAACAAACTGAAGGGATTTTTTACCCAGCCTGGAGGGGTTTTTTTGGGGCCTTCCTCTCAATTTTGGGGTTTTTTGGGTCTCTTTTCCTCAATTCATCGAAGGGAATTCGTGGATCCATCCATTAATTATTCATCGTAATGATCATTATTACATTTCTTATTATTCTCATTATAATGATTAATGATTAATGATTAATGATTAATGATTTTGTTATTATTCTTTTTATCCCTATTAAATGGACGACAGAGCTGGTTTGAATTCTTAAAACAGGGTCTAACAAAGACAGGTTTTAGCCTTTAGACCACTCCACCTGTCTTACATACACCTGTGGGTGTCAACACATCATTTTGGGGTGATTTTTCCACATTTTTCACTGGAAAATCCCCCAAAAAAGCACAAATCCCAACGGAGAACCATTCCCAGGTGATTTTTTTTCCCCAAATCCCTTCGTTTTTTGCTCCAAAAAACTCCGGTTTTGGAGCCTTGAGCCTGAGATATCCTCACCATCTTACTGGGCAGCATTGGATGATCTCTGCTGTTCTAATACTGCCTGGTAATGATGATGATGGTGTTTCCTGCACTCCGTGGAAAATCCGGCACAAAAGTTGGGAGCAGAGTTTAATCCCGGCTCAAGAATTCCAGGTTTGGCCTTGAAATCCCTTCCCAAGCACGAGGGAATTCAAATGGAAGCTCGAAATTCCAGGATGAAGGGTGAAGCTCATTGAAAGCTTGGCGTTGTCGTGGGCTGGAAAATCTTATTTATGGGTGGGTAAAAATCCTGCTGGGATAAGCCTGGATCAGGAAAAATCCAGGGATCAGATGCTGCAAAACTCGGAATATCCAAATGGAAAAATAAAGCTTTGTAGGGATGGGAGAAATGTGGGAATTCTGTCCCCAAAATGGTTTTTTCCTTCGCTTTTAAACACCTGGAGCTTCGCAGAGAGGGAAAGTGAATCTTTCATTGCAATGTAACGTTGGAATTTCCTTGTTTTAAGTCAGGCTTAACCTCCTTTTTCTGTTTTAGATCTGGATTAAATCAGGTTTAACCTCGTATTTCTCTTTTAGATCTGTCTTAAACCAGGCTTAATTTCATCTTTCTCTTTTAGAGCTGCATTAAATCAGGCTTAACCTCATATTTCTCTTTTAGATCTGTCTTAAACCAGGCTTAACCGCCTGTTTTTATTTTAGATCTGCATTAAATCAGGCCTAACCTCATTTTTCTCTTTTAGATCTGTATTAAACCAGGTTCAACCCCGTTTCTATTTTAAACCTGTATTAAACCAGATTTAACCTCCTGTTTCTCTTGTAGATCTGGATTAAATCAGGCCTAAACCTCATATTTCTCTTTTAGATCTGTAAATCAGGTTTAACCCCCTGTTTCTGTTTTAAACCTGTATTAAATCAGGTTTAACCCCCTGTTTCTGTTTTAAACCTGTATTAAACCAGGCTTAACCCCGTTTCTGTTTTAAACCTGTATTAAACCAGGCTTAACCCCCTGTTTCTATTTCAAACCTGTATTAAACCAGGTTTAACCTCCTCTTTCTCTTGCAGATCTGGATTAAATCAGTCCTAACCTCACATTTCTCTTTCAGATCTACACTAAACCAGATTAACCTCCCATTCCTCTTTTAGACCTATCTTAAACCAGGCTTAACCCCCCGTTTTCACTTTAAACCTGGATTAAATCACTTTTTTATGCTCTTTTCCCTCCTGAAACCTCCACCAAATCCAAGCTCTCCTTGAACACCACCCCCCTTTCCTTGTGCCACGGGAAATTCCCGCCCCTCCCGCTGAAATAAAACCAGCCCTTGGCTTTTTCCTGGAATTCTGGCGTCCTGAAGAACCCGGAATTAGGGATTCCTGAAGCTGCTGGATCTCGCTGGTCCTCTGTGGGCATCTTACTAGACAGTGCTGGATTTTCTGCCTCTACTCTAACACTGTCTGGTAACGATGTTTAAAGGGTGAACCAAAACACTCCAGGCCTAAATTCCACCCAGACTGGAATTTTCCACAGGGTAAGGATGGATCTTGGGAAAACGGGGTGGGATTAACCCTGGGAAATGGAAATGGAAATCAAAATATTCATGAAAAATCCATGGTGGGATTAACCCTGGGAAATAGAAATGGAAATAGAAATAGAAATGGAAATGGAAATGGAAATGGAAATGGAAATGGAAATAGAAATGGAAATGGAAATAGAAATAGAAATGGAAATGGAAATATTCATGAAAAATCCATGGGAAATAGAAATGGAAATCAAAATATTCATGAAAAATCCATGGTGGGATTAACCCTGGGAAATGGAAATGGAAATCAAAATATTCATGAAAAATCCATGGTGGGATTAACCCTGGGAAATAGAAATAGAAATAGAAATAGAAATAGAAATAGAAATAGAAATAGAAATAGAAATAGAAATAGAAATAGAAATAGAAATAGAAATAGAAATAGAAATAGAAATGGAAATATTCATTAAAAATCCATGGTGGGATTAACGCTGGGAAATGGAAATGGAAATAGAAATAGAAATCAAAATATTCCTGAAAAATCTGTGGTGGGATTAACCCTGGGAAATGGAAATAGAAATGGAAATATTCCTGACAAATCCATGGTGGGATTAACCCTGGGAAATAGAAATAGAAATCAAAATATTCCTGAAAAATCCATGGGAAATAGAAATAGAAATGGAAATATTCATAAAAAATCCATGGAGCCACTCAGAGGTGCTGCTGGCTGGTTAGGTCAAGTCTAAAATCCCAAATCCATTGTTCTCCCCCAATTTTCACGGCCCAGGACACCCAGATTTCCTTGGAATTTGCCCGTTCCTGCCTGGGGAAGGTGACAAAGGGCAAGGATCCCACTTGGAAAAGTCGTTTTTCCTAATCCCAGCTTAATTAAAACTCCACGCTTGAGCAGCTCCTGAACTTCCAACCTTTCCACCCTGCCCTGTCCCAGGGGGGGTTTAATTGCTCTGGGAATTCCTTAGGAAAGCTGGGAATTTCAGGCAGGCAAGGAACAGCTCCTGAAGGCTCCAAGCAGCTCCGAGAATCGATCCCAAGTGAGCAGGAGCTGGTGGAGAAGGGATAAAGTCGGGTTGGAAGCTGGAATTCCCTAAGGAATCAGCTCTTCTAGAACCCTAATGGAATCAAATCCCAATTAAATCCCTCGCTGGGGTGACAGAGGACGCCTCATCCCACCAAAATTCCGTCATATTTGAGCCCAGCTTAAGTAAAAAATCCCAAATTTCAGCCCTGCTGGAGCTGCAGTAAAGATCCAGTGCCTCAAGCAGGCTCTGGGCTCACACAGCTAAAGCCAGGCCTAACCTGGGGCCTAATGAAGCTGCAAGAGTAATTAAGCTGCACTAGCCCAGTGATGTTTAATTAATTCCAGGTTTATATCCAGGACCTTTCTGGACAGAGTCTCCCACATTTGAGGTTTGCAGATGGATTTATCCATGGGGGAGGAGAATTCCTGCCCAAAATAATTCGTTCACAGAATTCCAGGATCATTTAGGCCGGGATCTAAATCCAACAGTGCCCAATCCCCACCTTGTCACTGAGTGCCACATCCAGGAATTCCCTGGATACCCCCAGGAAGGCTCCATTCCCATATTTCAGCCCCTTTTCCGTGCAGGAATTTCTCCTGCTGTTCCCTCAATCCCAAATTTCAGCTCCACCGAGGCACTTCCACACATCCCTCACCCCGGAGCTTTCTGTGGGATTCCAAGGATTTCATTTGGGATTAAACCACAGCCCCACGAGGTTTTCCCTCAGCCTCATCCTGGTTTTAACCCCTCACTCCAAATTCCAAATTAAAACTGGCCTAGCAACACAAAAACGCTTGGAATGAGGTGATTTTAAGGTCCCTTCCGACCCAAACCAGCCTGGAATTTTCTTCCATCATCACTGTAAGCCTTTAAATGATTTTTTTAAAGCTTTTCACTAAGCCAGGCCTAAGATTCCTTGCCTAAAATCAGTGGATAATAGAGGAAAAGCAGGAAAAAAAAATGGATCAATTGATCCGTAATGAAACTTATTCCCATTTCAACGTGGAGATCTCAGCAGGAGCTGCCCTAAATCCACACTTGACCCCCTCTGTTTGCCCTTGGAAGTTGAAATTCCCAGGAAAAGCAGAGCAGGAGGAAGCAGAGGGTTAATTAAGGTGTTAATGAGTAACTGCTCTGGGAGCCCTGGAGGAAATGGGGGGAAATTAGAGGAATTCTGGAAATTGGATTTTAACGAGGCCTTAAATCAGTGGGATTGGGGCCCAGCCCCCTCCCATCCACCCCCACTTCAAACAAAGCTGGAATTTGTGTGGAATTGGGTCAATAAATAATGATTAAAAAGGAGATCATTCCAACTTGGAAATGGGGCCCTGGAAAAAATGATCACAGACAGGGAAATCCCACTCCTTCCATGGGAAAAATGAACAGAGACAGGGAAATCCCACTCCTTCTATGGGAAAAATGAACAGAGACAGGGAAATCCCACTGCTTCTGTGGGAAAAATGAACAGAGACAGGGAAATCCCACTCCTTCTATGGGAAAAATGAACAGAGACAGGGAAATCCCACTCCTTCTATGGGAAAAATGAACAGAGACAGGGAAATCCCACTGCTTCTGTGGGAAAAATGAACAGAGACAGGGAAATCCCACTCCTTCTATGGGAAAAATGAACAGAGACAGGGAAATCCCACTCCTTCTATGGGAAAAATGAACAGAGACAGGGAAATCCCACTGCTTCTGTGGGAAAAATGAACAGAGACAGGGAAATCCCACTGCTTCTGTGGGAAAAATGAAGGGAGACAGGGAAATCCCACTGCTTCCATGATAAAAATGATCACAGACAGGGAAATCCCACTGCTTCTGTGGGAAAAATGAACAGAGACAGGGAAATCCCACTGCTTCCATGATAAAAATTAATGGAAACAGGGAAATCCCACTGCTTCCCACCCCACTGATGCTGGGAGCTCAGGGAAATCCATCCCAGCTTTTCCCAGAGCCAGGAAAATTCCCTCCTGCCTCAATTCCCTCCCTTTTCCTACAGATTTCCCCCTTCCTTAAATCCACTTCACCACCACTGCTGGCTTTGGGGTGATTTCGGAGCTCTTTGGGGCCAAATCCTCAAATTCTGCCTCAGCGAGGGGAATTTCTGGATGAGGGGCAGCATCCTCAGTTTTTTGGGGAATTCCACAGATGGGGAGAATTCCTTTCAAATATTTCAAATACAACCAAGCAGAAAAAAAAGCTGAATTTTCATCTTTTTCCTGCCTCAAATCAGGCAGGACGAGTTCGGGATTCCCTGGGAATTGCTGTGGCTCGGGAGAGCTTTTCCCTGGGATTTCTTTTCCCATCCTGGATGTGGAGAAAGTTCTTTTTTTCTGGAGCCTGCTGATTGCTGTCTTACCAGGCAAAGTTAGATCTGCCTAATTCTGTCTAATACTGTCTGGTAATGCCATCAATCGCACGGGCACGAGCTCAGAGGGGCAGAAACGGGGCAAAAATTCCCTTTAGCAGAAGAATTCCTGGAGTTTTGCAGCTGGAATTCATTAAAAGCATTTTGGTCCCTTTTTTCTTGGCAGAAATGTGAAGGAAAAAGCCCCAAATCCCTTGATTTTATCAAGAGAATCAATGAAAATTCGTATTAATTTGAGGCATTTTAGGCACTTCTGTCCTGGAAAAAATTCCCTTTAGCAGAAGAATTCCTGGAGTTTCGCAGCTGGAATTCATTAAAAGCATTTTAGGCACCGTTGTCTTGGCAAAAATCTGGAGAAAAACCCCAAATCCCTTCATTTGATCAATAGAATCAATGGAGTTTCATATTAATATGAGGCCTTTGAGGTTCCTTTGTGTTGGAGAAATCAGGAAAAAAGCCCCAAATCCCTCGATTTTATCAATAGAATCAGTGGAGGTTCATATTAATTGGAGGGATTTTGGTCACCTTCATCAAGGCAGAATGTGGAAAAAATTCCCTTTAGCAGAAAAATTCCTGGAGTTTTGCAGCTGGAATTCATTAAAAGCATTTTGGTCCCTTTTTTCTTGGCAGAAATGTGAAGGAAAAAGCCCCAAATCCCTTGATTTTATCAATAGAATCAATGAAAATTCATATTAATTTGAGGCATTTTAGGCACTTCTGTCGTGGAAAAAATTCCCTTTAGCAGAAGAATTCCTGGAGTTTCACTGGAATTCATTGGAGGAATTTGAGGTACCTTTGTCCTGGGAAAAAAACCCCAAATCCCTTGATTTTATCAGAAGAATCAATGAATTTTCACACCAATTTGAGGCATTTTAGTCCCTTTTTCCTTAGCAGAAATGTGGAGGGAAAAAAACCCCAAACTCTTTGATTTTACCAGAAGAATCAATGGATTTTCATATTAAAATTTTAAGGATTTTGGGCACCTTTGAGTTGGCAAAATGTGGAGAAAAAAAAACCCCAAATCCTTGATTTTCTCAGCAGAATCCTGGAATTCTCACATGAATTTGAGGCCCCTGGAATTTGGGTGCAGACCCCAGAAAAAAAAATCCTAAATCCAAACCTGAGCAGAGCCCTCATTGGTCCCAGTGCTGGCAGCACTGAAAAAACTTTGGAAAATTGGTCAGAAATCGGAATTTGATGGTTCTGGATCCTCAAATTTTCCTGCTGAAGAGTCTCAACCTCGAGGTTTAATAATAATAATAAAAAAAAAATCAAATCAAGGGAATTTTTCTGGTGAAATTCAGGCCTGGAGGCTGCTTCTGATTGGGAATTATTCCTGAAATTTCCAAATTATGGGAATGTCTCAGGGTTGGATCCCTGGTGTTTATTTTTAAAATGGAAAGAAAACCACTTTTTAAAGGGATTTTCGAAATTCAAAAGGCTCTGCCGAGCCCTCAGCTCCCAAAATCTTCAGTTTGGGATGGGATTTATCAAATTTCACAGGGATTCCAAGAGATTCCCCACATTTCCTTTATCCTGGGAAATGAGAGCACAATTCCCTGGAATTTCCAGT
Source organism: Monarcha castaneiventris obscurior (assembly GCA_026261815.1). Taxonomy (NCBI): domain Eukaryota; kingdom Metazoa; phylum Chordata; class Aves; order Passeriformes; family Monarchidae; genus Monarcha; species Monarcha castaneiventris. The sequence goes on along the minus strand of JAMPIT010000002.1, from coordinate 1,532,577 downwards.
TAGGAATGGCCTCGCTCCAGAGAAAAATGGGATTTTTTTTCTCCTGGCTGAGGTGAGTCCTTCCCAACTCTCATTTCTGCAAGTTTTTCCTTCCCAGGGTTCCCATTATTTCATGGAAAATCCTCCTTCCTTTGGAATTTGTAGTTTCTCCCCAAAATATTAATTTTATCCTCTTCATTTTCTCTTTTTCCTGCATTTCCACCCTCGAAATCCTCGTTTTTCTTCCCTTTATTTGCCTCATTCCAGCACTTCCCTTTTGGATTCCACAATTTCTCACTGGAATCTTCCCAATTCCCATTTCTGCCTTCCCGGGAAGCCCAAAAAAAAAGGGATTTTTGGAGTTTGGTGCTTCCTGAAACGCAACAAATCTGATCTTTCAGCAGCTTAATTATGAAATTAATTACGAAATTAATTACATTAATTAATTCTCTTTAAAGAACTGAACTCAAAACCTTCATTCCTTTAATTACAAAGTGTCCCTGGGGAAGTTGGGAATAAAATCCCATGGACAGGGAATTTTCAAAGGTGGATGTGGCCAAAACATCCTCGGAGAAAGCAAAAAGATTAAAAAATTCCCACTTTCTCCCCCACTCATTAATTGTAATTAATTAATGAATATTCTGCTTTATCTCTGCAATCCACCTGCGTGGATAAACACATCCATAAAGATGATTTTTCCCTGGAAAAATGGGAAGAGCAGCTCCAGCAGGTGCCCTTGGAGAGAGAAATTTTAATTTCATGTTTCAGTGCCTGGGAGCTGATAAAATTCATTTTAAACATTTTCATTTTCATTTCTATGGAATAAAAGAATTGAAATTTAACCCAGCTCTGAGTTTATATGGAATTTTTTGTAGTCCCAGGAAAAATCCTGCCCGGAATTGGGTTGGGCTTTGGGAAAGTTCCAAGTTTCACGGGGTGATTTAGGAAATAAAACTCCTGGAGGAGAGAAAAGGGCACGGGAAATTATCAGATTTGGGGCTGGAATTGTTCCCAGTCCTCACAAATTCCTCACTGGTGCTGCTGGCAGCTGGATTTTGGGAAGTTCCATAACTGGGATGCAGCAGGATGGGAATTCAGAGTTGGAAAAGCAGCAAAATTCCCAAATCAAATCCGAATTTAATGGGATTTGGCTGCTCTAGATTTATCCATAAAGGCCACAGAGTGGAAATATTGGAGATTTTCCAGGTGGGAGAAATAAAATGGGGTTTTTCCCCAAACCAGGGCCAGGTTGATGAAATCCCTCTGGAATATCCCATTTTCCCCTGAGCTGAGGAAAGCTGAGGGAGCACAGAAAGTTTTGGGGTGGCTGAAACACCTTGAAATCCATAACTGAGCCTCTCCCACTTGTCCAGGAATTAAGAAATGATTCCTCGAGGGTGGAATTTTGCTTGGAGGGGTTTTGGGTTGCCACAGCTCCGTCCTCCCACTGCCATAGAGTGGAAATATTGGGGTTTTTTCAGGTGGGAGAAATAAAATGGGGTTTTTTTCCCAATCCCTGGGGGTGTCCAAGGCCAGGTTGATGAAATCCCTCTGGAATATCCCATTTTCCCCTGAGCTGAGGGAGCACAGAAAGTTTTGGGGTGGCTGAAACACCTTGAAATCCAGAACTGAGCCTCTCCCACTTGTCCAGGAATTAAGAAATGATTCCTCGAGGGTGGAATTTTGCTTGGGGGGGGTTTTGGGTTGCCACAGCTCCGTCCTCCCACTGCCATAGAGTGGAAATATTGGGGTTTTTTCAGGTGGGAGAAATAAAATGGGGTTTTTTTCCCAATCCCTGGGGGTGTCCAAGGCCAGGTTGATGAAATCCCTCTGGAATATCCCATTTTCCCCTGAGCTGAGGGAGCACAGAAAGTTTTGGGGTGGCTGAAACACCTTGAAATCCATAACTGAGCCTCCCTGACTTGCCCAGGAATTAAGAAATGATTCCTCGAGGGTGGAATTTTGCTTGGAAGGGTTTGGGGTTGCGACAGCTCTGCCACTCCCGTGGGATGGGGTAATCCAGGAAGGGGGAAGGTGAGGCCAGGACGGGCTCTGGGAGCCCTGGAGCTGATCCCAAGCATTGTGCAGCAGCAGGAAAAGGCCTGGGAATGTTCTGGAAGGGCTCAGTGACCCCCAGGGAAGGTGCCAGGGAATTCACAAGCAGCCCAGGGGATGTGGGACAGCAGCCAAATTCCAGCTTCCATCGGTTTTTCCCAGAGTTTTTGGTTAGGGGTGGGAGTTAGACTGAGGGAAAAAAAAGAGGATTTTGCTGGATTTTCAGCATTCCTGCCTGGAAAATGGGAGCTGAGGAAGTTTGAGCATCTCTGGAAGTGTCCAAGGGATGTTGGAGCAGCCTGGGATAGTGGAAGGTGGAATGGGATGGGATTTGAGGTCCCTTCCCACCCAAACCATTCTGGGATCTCAGGAGTTGCAGAGATTTTCTGGATGGGATAAAATCTGTGCTGTTTGCACTTGGGAATGGGAGATCCCAGCAGGAATTGCAGACTTGATCCTCTGATTTTAACCCTCAGAATGCCCCACTCCGAGATCCTAAAAAAAAACCCCAAATCCCACCTTGTTTTCTGCTCCTGCATCTGAATTTAGGGAATTAGGAATTCAAGGCTCCATAAATTGGCTTTGTGACATTTTTAACAGAGGCTCCACAGGGATCAAATTCCCTTCAAAGCTTTGGTTTGGGAACAACCCAGAGGCTGCCTGGAAAAATCCCAATGCCATTGTTTCAGGCACTTTTCGCTTCACTTCGGTAATTAATGATCCAATAAACCAAAAATGTGAGGGAGGAGAGGCTCCCAAAGAAACTGGGAATTCTCAGAGCATGGAATGGGTCATGGAATCAGAAAGTGGCTGTGGATTCGCTCTGTCAGGAATGAGTTTGGAAACAGCACCCAAAATCAGAGAATTGGGGTTTTTCCATGTTTATCCCAACACTCTCAGATTCCTGGAAAAACCTTTGGGATCTGAAAAGGTTTGGAATGAAGAGGGGAATGGAGGATCCTTTTTGCTTTCCTTTCCTTTCCTTTCCTTTCCTTTCCCTTTCCCTTTTTCCCCCTTTTTTTTCCTTTTTTTTCCCCATTTTTCCCCTTTCTCCCAATTAATCCCTGGCTCAGCTCATATTAAACCAATAAAATAATATAAAATAATAATAAAATAATATTGCAGGCTCAGCTCATATTAAACTTGCTCCCGGGAGTGGGAAGAGTTTCCCAAGCCTGACCTTTGGGACACCTGAGGAATTTAAGATCCATTCTAACCCAAACCATTCCCAGATTCTGGGATTCTTTTCCTGACATTTTCCTTCCTGAGCCCAGCTCTGTGCAGTAAAAAACAATTTCTTTGCCTCAGATTAAAATCCTTTTAATGCAGAGAGAATTCTTGTCCTTTGGGAGATGCTGAGGTCATTTTTAGCTGGAAATTCCAGCTGGATTTCAACTGGATTCTGGAGAAATCAGTCACTGATATTCCGTTAAACTGCATTTTTCAGGGAAAGGGGAACTTTTGCCTCCTAAACTCTGCTTTTTTTTTGTAACCAATGACCCCAGGCGGTTTTTGTGTCCCTGCCAAGGCCAGACACAATTCCCAAAGGAATTAATGAGCCACATCCAGGTCCAGTAATTTACTGGGAAGACAAATTCCCTGGGAGGGGATCGTGCTGTGAATTCCCTGCTCGGTGTGACCAGGGACACCCCCAGGGCCCTTCCCTAAGAGCTCAAGTCCAAATAAACCCCGAATTCCAGCATTTTGGGATGAAATCCTTCGCTGGGAGGGTGGGGAAGGGCTGGGATGGAATTCCCAGAGGATTTATGGCTGCCCCATCCCTGCAAGTGCCCAAAGCCAGGTTGGAGCACCCTGGGATAGTGGAAGGAGTCCCTGCCCATGGACGGGGTGGAATTGGATCATCTTTAAGCTCCCTCCCAACCCAAACCACTCTGGAATTCCATTTTATGGAATTGCCTGTGATGAAATCATGGGATAGAGCCCAAAAACTCAGGCACTGCTTCCCATGGGAAATCCCTTTCCCACTGTCCCCACACCCTGCAGGGCCCAAACAGGGCCTGGCCTCCACAAAACCCCACACAGGGCTTGGAATTCCAAAAAAAAAAAAAACTTCTCAATTTTTTTCCAGCCCCTTCTGAGGCAATTCCCCCTCGTGGTGCCCTGATTTGTTGGAATTGGTGGTTCCTGGGTGCTCTGGGGGTGTTTTGGGTGGGATTTGAGGAGGAAATTCAGGGAAGGAGGGCAGGGATCAGCACAGGCCTCACCACAGCTTTGCTGTCAGAACCCTCTGGAAGCAGAATTTTAAAGCAATTCCTGACTCGGAGGATTTTCAAATCTCTCTCCTTTATTCCAGAGCAAAGTGGAGCAGGTGTGGGACAGGCAGGAAATGTGGGACAGCCGGGAAATGTGGGAACAGCACCTGCACCCAGGGGTGGGGCCAGCAGGGAATAAAGGCAGGGATCATAAACCAGGAGAGATAAGGATGGGTGACAACGGCCACAGCCTTTGTCCCACCGGGGTTTTGTCACTGGGGCAGGGAATTTCACTCTTGGAGCTCAGAGGAGCAGAAAAGGGAGGGGGAAAAGCAGCAAAAATCCGAGTTTCAGCTGTTGAGTGGCACTTGGTGACTGTGACAGAGCAAGGCCAGCTCCCCTTTGTCTCACTGTCCCCTCCCTTCCCTCAGTGTCCCGCCCTTTCCCTCAGTGTCCCGCCCTTTCCCTCAGTGTCCCCCTTTTTACCTCAGTGTCCCCTCCTTCACCTCAGTGTTCCCTCTTCACCTCACTTTTCCCTCAGTGTCCCCCTTTTTACCTCAGTATCCCCTCCTCTCCCTCATGGTCCCCTCCTTTCCCTCACTGTCCTCCTCTTTCCCTCAGTGTCCTCCCCTTTCCCTCAGTGTCCTCCCCTTTCTTCGCAATGTTCCCCTCTTTTTCCTCAGTGTCCCCTCCTCACCTCATGGTCCCCCCCTTTCGCTCAGTGTCCCTCCTTTCCCTCAGTGTCCCTCCCTCACCTCAGTGTCCCCCTTTTTACCTCAGTGTCCCCTCCTTTCCCTCAATGTCCCCCCCTTTCCCTCAGTGTCCTCCCCTTTCCCTCAGTGTCCCCTCCTTTCCCTCAATGTCCCCCCCTTTCCCTCAGTGTCCCTCCCTCACCTCAGAGTCCCCCTTTTTACCTCAGTGTCCCCCCCTTTCCCTCAGTGTCCCCCCCTTTCCCTCAGTGTCCCCTCCTTTCCCTCAATGTCCCCCCCTTTCCCTCAGTGTCCCCTCCTTCACCTCAAGGTGCCCCTTTCCCCTCAGTGTCCCCTCCTTTCCCTCAGTGTTCCCTCTTCACCTCACTGTCCCCTCTTTTCCTTCACTGTCCCCCTTTCTACCTCAGTATCCCCTCCTCTCCCTCATTGTCCCCCCCTTTCCCTCAGTGTCCCCTCCTTCACCTCATTGCCTGCCCAGTCAAAATCAGGAATATCCATGGAATTATCATGGACTCAGGGATGGTTTAGGTTTGGAGGGACTTTAGGATCATCTGGACCACAGGCAGGGACATTTTCCGCTATCCCAGGCTGCTCCAACCTGGCCTGGGACACTTCCAGGCATGGAGCAGCCACAAATTCTCTGAGAATTCCATCTCAGCCCCTCCCCACCCTCACAGGGAAGGATTTATTCCCAATATCCCATCTAAACCCTCTCTCTGTCTTTTTGAAGCCATTCCCTGTGTCCTGTCACTCCATCCCTTGGAAATATTCCCTCTCCACCTTCTCTGCAGCTCCCCCAGGCCACAACTGGATCATCCAAAATCCTCTTCCAGGCTGAACATTCCCAACTCTCCCAGCCTTTCCTACTCCACCCCCTCATCATCCCAATGCCTTCTCTGGATTCCAGCAGCTCCAGGTGGAATTCCACCCCTCAAGATCTGCCAAACAGGGCCTTCCTACCAAAGCCAGGCTTTGAAAAGCGGGAGACAAAAGTGGAAAATGGGAAACTGGGAGGTGTAAAATGAAAAACTGGGATGCTGATCCCGCAGGCTCCCTGGAATCAGAGCAGCCAGGACAAAAGCAGCCCATTTAGACCAAAAATGGGATTTTTTTTTTAACATCTCCAGGCAGTACTTCCAAGGAAAAAGTGGTTGAAGCCTCCCTTGGAGCTGTTCTGGGCTCCTTTTGGTGGGGAATGAGGAGGGAGATCCGTTTTCCTTGGAAAAGTGCAGTTGGCATGGATCACTGTAACAGATCCTGGTTATTCCAGCAGCTCCCAGCAGCCTTTGATGATAAAAGGGAAACAATTCCCAGATTTCGCCACTCAGGCCATAAAAGCAGCGGTGCCTCTGAAGGGCCCTTTGTGCTTTATCCATGAATTATCCAGGAAATTTTGGTCAATCTTTAATTCCCTCCCCTCCCCGGGCTCTCACGGAGCCTGTTCCCTCTGGAATAAACTTTTCCAGCCTCTCCAGGAGCTCCCTCTGCTGCCACTCCGCTTCCAAAGGGTTGGGAAAAGGAAAAATAAAGCTGGGGTTTGAATGGAATTTTGTGGCTTTTGTTGGAATATTGCTCCCATGGGTGTATCCGGATCCTCTGCTCCTGGAGGGAGGAATTTTGATGCCTGTACAGCCCCGAAAATGGGATTTCCTTTTTCCCAGGTTTTCCTGAGAGCCTGAGCCTAAGGATGGCTCCGTTCTCTCCAGGATTAGAATGAAAATCCAAAAGGGAGAAGGCTCAGCTTCCTCAGGATAATTTTGGGAATGATGCTGGACTTGAAAGCCAAATAAAATAAAAACCCCAAAGCAAAAAAACTTGGTTAAAATGAGTTTTTCTTTGAAATTTTCCAAGTTTTGCCGGGGGATCAGAAACTTCCCAGCCCAACTTTTGGGGTCGCTGTTCCTGCAGAAATTCCCCGCTGTGATCCCAACTCCAAATCCAGGGAAACAGCATCACCTGCTGCGAGCTGCTGGAACTCACCGGGAGCCTTTGGAATCTCACAGGGAGGAATTTTTTCCTGCTGTCCCATCCATCCCTGCCCTCGGGCAGTGGGAAGCCATTCCCTGTGTCCTGTCCCTCCATCCCTTGTCCTTCTCCAGCTCTCCTGGATCCCTTTAGGCTCCGGAAGGGTCTCCCCGGATCCTTCCCTTCTCCAGGGGAACATTCCCAGCTCTCCCAGCCCCGCTCCACATCTTTGGAGCTAATCCAAAATCCAGTGGTCATCCAGGAGAGGTTTAAATCCATGTGCAATTCCTCTGAAATCCCAGGAATTTCCACTGAATATTCACCCAAGGCACGAGAAACTCGTCCTGGATGATCCATAATTATCCATAATTAATTATCAACACAGATGTCGGCATCGGCATCTCCACAGGGGGTCAGCCCAAAAAACCTCCAAAACCTGCTAGAATTATATCATAAAATCATGGAATATCCTCAGCAGGAAGGGCCCCACAGGGATCAGAGGCCTGCACAGAAATCCCAAAATCCCACCTGAGAGCATTTTCCAGGATTTTTTTTCCCATTTCCTCCGTTTTTCTGGAGCTCTGGCAGGGCCTTGACCATTCCCTGGATGAGCACCACTCCCTTTTTTCCCGATTTTCCTTGGAAGAACCTGCACAGGAAAATCCCTGGCAGCACAAAAGGAGCCTCCCAAGGGAATCTTTGAGCCAGGGCAGCCCCTGGGGCTGGAATAGGATTGGGAGAGGCTGGAATGGGGTTGGGAATGACACAATCAGGGCACTTTGGCAGCGCTGGAAAACCAAGGGAAGAGCAGGAGATGTGGCTGCTATTCCCAATCCTGGAAATCGGGATAACCTGGGAAAGCTCCTGAATCAATGCCAGCCTGAATGAGCAGGGTTTTATCCCTAAATTTCAGGATCTGGGGGAAAAACAAAGCCAAACTCGCCCTAAATGCCCTCCTTTTCCTATGGAAAAACGATGCTTCACACCCCATCCCTCCCTTTCCTGCTTTTTTTCTGGGAAGCCGAGCTGAGCCCTGCTGATTCCCGCTGATCCCAGATAATGATCCCATTATCTGAGCTCACTGTAGACTTTGAGGGATAAGATGGAAAGTTTTTCCTCGGCCGTTTTCTCCCCGTGTTCCTCCTCCGGGAATTGGATGCTGTAGGACTCCTCCCCTTGGAGCGGGAGCTGCGGGGGCGGCGGCAGCCGCGGGAAGTTGTGTCCCAAATCTGCGGTGGGAACAAGGAAAAGCTCATCCAGGAATCCCAGAAACCTCAGTCAGGCTGCCCAGCCCTTTTCCAGGTCGTGGGATCAGGGAATTATGGAATGGGTTAGGTTGGAAGGGATTTTAGGATGATCCAGTGCTGCCCCATCCATGGGCAGGGACACTTCCCGCTATCCCAGGGTGCTCCAAGGACACTTCCAAGGATCCAGGGGCAGCCACAGCTTCTCTGGGAATCCATTCCAGGGCCTCCCCACCCTCCCAGGCAGGAATTCCATCCCAAAATCCCATTTAACCCTCCCCTCTGTTGGTCTGGATGATTGGTGATTCTGGGAACCTGCCCCAAATCCCAGAGGAAATCCAGATTTATCCCACTAATTCCACTCCTTTTATCCCTGCTGGAAATTCCAGAGGTTCCTCACCCCCAGGTGGGATTTTTTTGTCCTTCCTGAGGGTCCAGATGCAGAAGTGCAGCAGGAATGTGAGCAGGATGAGCACGAACACGGCCACGGCTGTCAGGATGGCCAGGATGGTGCTGGAAGGGAATTCCAGGGGAATCCAAGCTGCAATCAACGGGATTTAATTAAAAATTAAGGAATTCTGGGCCCAGGTTTTTGTTCAGGGGGAAGGAGAACTTTCAGGGGAGTCTAGGGATTGATTTGGGGGTTCTGTGAGGAAAGAGGGAAGGTTTGAGAGGCTCCAAGTTGAGGGGGCAAGGGAATCATGGAATGGGATAAAATAGGGAGAAAGGAAGGGGAAAAAGGAAAAGGAAAAAGAGAAAAGAAAGGGAGCAGGGAAGGGACTGAAAAAAGGAGAAAAGAGGACCTAAGGACATTTTTCCTGGAAAAACCAGGAAAATAGCAGGAGGAGCTCAGCAGGAAATGATAAATTCCCACCTAAATATGCCCTATCCAAGGATTTTGTCCACCTTTTTTACAGCTTGAAGGGCAGAATCTTTGCCAGGCCACCAATTAATTAATCGCACCTTAATTAATATTTTACAAAACAGCAGCAGCTTTCCAAGAGGATTTCCAGGCTGGGAAGCTCTGGAGAATCCCAGAGAAAAGCAGGGAAGAGGGAATAAACCCCGGGAAGGAGGTACCTGGCTCTGGAGGTCTCACGGGGAAGCCGCACACGGAGTTGTGGGTGCTGTTCCCTTCCCGGAGCGTTATGAACCCGCTGCTCTCACAGCTGCAAAAACCATTGGAATTTGGCATTATTAATTATTAATTATTAATCATTTATTATTATTAATTATTAGTTCTTGCCATACTCAGTCCAGTTGCGGCACCAGCCGTTCCTGCTGCTGGAATAAGTCCCGGTCTCACAGCGTTTACACTCGAAATCGTAGTTGATTTTTCCTGCAGGAAAAAAGGACGGGAATTCATGAGATCCCAAATTTCAGGGGAGGCTTTTCCCTCTCTGTGCAACCAATCCCTCCTGGAAAAATCCACTCCCAGTTCCTCCCACTTTGGAATTTTGGGAGAGGAGGGTGGGAAGTTGAGGCAGCTCGGAGCAAAAGTGACTCCTGCAAACCATCCCGAAGTTTGGGGTGAAAATGGCGCTGGGAGAGTGAAAATCCCAAATTTGGGAAGGGAAGAATCCCAGGAAAGCATTGTAGGGTGTGAAAACCCCAAATCAGGGAAGGGAAGAATCCCAGGAAAGCATTGCAGGGTGTGAAAATCTCTGTCCCTGTCCCACTCCCTGCACCATCCCCAGTCCCACTCCCTGTCCCATTCCCTGCCCCATTCCCTGTCCCATACCCATTCCCTGCCCCATTCCCTGTCCCATTCCCAATCCCATTCCCAATCCCAATCCCAAGATTACCAGTCCTGCTGGGCTGGTGGCCGGGCTCGCAGCGGGGCAGCCTCCGGCAGTACTGGCAGCTCCTGCCCCATTCCCTGTCCCGTTCCCTGTCCTGTTCCCTGTCCCATTCCCTGTCCCATTCCCTGTCCCATTCCCTGTCCTGTTCCCTACCCCATTCCCTGCCCCATTCCCTGCCCCATTCCCTGTCCCGTTCCCTGTCCTGTTCCCTGTCCCATTCCCTGTCCTGTTCCCTGCCCCATTCCCTGCCCCATTCCCTGCCCCAATCCCAATCCCAGGACTACCTGTCCTGCTGGGCTGGTGGCCGGGCTCGCAGCGGGGCAGCCTCCGGCAGAACTGGCAGCTCCTGCCCCATTCCCATTCCCAATCCCAGTCCCGTTCCCAATGCCAGTATTACCAGTCCTGCTGGGCTGGTGGCCGGGCTCGCAGCGGGGCAGCCTCCGGCAGTACTGGCAGCTCCTGCCCCATTCTCTGCCCCATTGCCTGTCCCATACCCATTCCCTGCCCCATTCCCTGCCCCATTCCCTGTCCTGTTCCCTGCCCCATTCCCTGCCCCATTCCCTGTCCTGTTCCCTGCCCCATTCCCTGCCCCATTCCCTGCCCCAATGCCAAGATTACCAGTCCTGCTGGGCTGGTGGCCGGGCTCGCAGCGGGGCAGCCTCCGGCAGAACTGGCAGCTCCTGCCCCATTCCCTGTGCCATTCCCATTCCCTGCCCCATTCCCTGCCCCATTCCCTGTGCCATTCCCTGCCCCATTCCCAATCCCATTCCCATTCCCTGCCCCATTCCCAATCCCAATGCCAGGACTACCTGTCCTGCTGGGCTGGTGGCCGGGCTCGCAGCGGGGCAGCCTCCGGCAGAACTGGCGGCTCCTGCCCCATTCCCTGTGCCATTCCCTGCCCCATTCCCTGTGCCATTCCCTGCCCCATACCCATTCCCTGCCCCATTCCCTGCCCCACTCCCAATCCCATTCCCAGTATTACCAGTCCTGCTGGGCTGGTGGCCGGGCTCGCAGCGGGGCAGCCTCCGGCAGAACTGGCAGGGCTCGTCGGCGCAGCTGAAGCCTGGGGCACATTTGCAGTCGGGGTCCTGCGCCTCGGGGCAGGGGCTGCTGCTTCCTGCCCGACAACAGAAAGGCTTCAAAAGGCAGCAATTCCCATTCCCGGGGGGAAAAAAGGATGGGAAAAGGGATTGCAGGGAGGTGTCAGTGCTGCCCACCCCGCTGGGGAGGTGCCTGAGGAGCCCTGGGTGTTTGGGGTTGGGTGCAGAGCTCCTCCGGACACGTTTACACGCAGTTTGCACGTCATTTACAACATGGATACGTGGTTTGGACACAGCTACACACAGGTTCCACAGCACTTCCACAGCATTTACACTGTGTGCACACATTTACACACAGTCACCCACATTTACATACAATTCCACACAATTTACACAGTTACCCACATTTACATACAATTTGCACACAATTTACACAGTTACCCACATTTACATACAATTTGCACACAATTTACACACATTTATACACAGTTACCCACATTTACATACAATTTACACAGTTACCCACATTTACATACAATTTACACACAATTTACACAGTTACCCACATTTACATACAATTTACACACAATTTACACAGTTACCCACATTTACATACAATTTGCACACAATTTACACACATTTATACACAGTTACCCACATTTACATACAATTTACACACAATTTACACAGTTACCCACATTTACATACATTTGCACACAATTGACACACATTTATACACAGTTTACAGTTACCCACATTTACATGCATTTTCACACAAATTACACACATTTATACACAATTCCACACAATTTACACGCATTTACACACATTTACACACAATTTACACACAATTTACACACAATTACATTTATACACATTTATACGCGTTCACCTACAATTACACACAATCTACACACAATTTACACACATTTATACACAATTACACACTATTTACCCACATTTCTACACAATTTCTACACCTTTACCCACAATTTGCGCATCATTTCCACCATTTGCCTACATTTACACACATTTATACACAATTTCCACATTTACCCACATTCCTAGACAATTACACATAATTTACACCCAATTTACACACATTTACCAACAATTTCCCCACAACTTACATATAATTTACATTTCCCCACCATTTTCCCACAACTTACACATCATTTACACCCAATTTACACACATCTCCCCACAATTTACACCCAATTTACCCAGATTTCCCCATAATTTACACACACAAATAATTTACACTCAATTTACACACATTTCCCCACAATTTACACCCAATTTACACACACTTACACCCAATTTACACATACACATAATTTACACCCGATTTCCCCCATTTCCCCACAACTCACACACACTTCCACATCATTTACACCCCATTTACACACATTTCCTCACAACTCACACACTTCCACATCATTTACACCCGATTTACCCACATTTCCCCACAACTCACACACATACACATCATTTACACCCCATTTAGCCCCATTTCCCCACAATTTACACCCAACTTACCCAGATTTCCCCATAATTTACACACACAAATAATTTACACTCAATTTACACACATTTCCCCACAATTTACACCCAATTTACACACATTTCCCCACAACTGACACACACCTACACATAATTTACACTCAATTTACCCACATTTCCCCACAACTTGCACACAATTTACACCCCATTTACCCACATTTCCCCACAATTTACACATACAATCATTTACACCCAATTTACCCCCATTTCCCCACAATTCACACACACACATCATTTACACCCCATTTACCCACATTTTCCCGCAATTCACACACACCTACACATAATTTACACATAATTTACACTCAATTTACACCCATTCCCCACAACTTGCACACAATTTACACCCCATTTCCCCACAATTTACCCCCATTTCCCCACAATTTACACACACACATAATTTACACCCAATTTACCCCCATTTCCCCACAATTTACACATACACATCATTTACACCCCATTTACACACATTTCCCCACAACTGACACACACTTACACATCATTTACCTCCAATTTACACACATTTCCCCACAACTCACACACATACACATCATTTACACCCCATTTACACACATTTCCCCACAATTTACACACTTACACATCATTTACCCCCCATTTACCCCCATTTCCCCACAATTCACACACACATCATTTACACCCGATTTACCCCCATTTCCCCACAATTCACACACACATAATTTACACCCGATTTACCCCCATTTCCCCACAACTGACACACACTTACACATCATTTACACCCCATTTACACACATTTCCCCACAACTGACACACATACACATCATTTACACCCCATTTACCCCCATTTCCCCACAACTCACACACACACATCATTTACACCCCATTTACCCCCATTTCCCCACAACTGACACACACTTACACATCATTTACACCCCATTTACACACATTTCCCCACAACTGACACACATACACATCATTTACACCCCATTTACCCCCATTTCCCCACAACTCACACACACACATCATTTACCCCCCATTTACCCCCATTTCCCCACAATTTACACACTTACACATCATTTACCCCCGATTTCCACCCCGTACCTCCATCCTCACCTCCTTTCCAGGTGCATTTAGGGCAGCACTTGATGCCATCTCCCCACACCGCCCTCATCTCTCCATCCTGGCACTGCCCTGCCAGGCCCTGCCCTGCCCCTGCCCAGCACCCCGGGAGCAGCAGCAGCAGCAGCAGGAAAACTCCATTCCTTTGCTTGGGCATCTCCTGGGCAGTGCCACCCTGGCGTGGGCAGTGCCAGCAGCTCCCTGGCACTGCTCTGGCCCCTCTGCAGGGGAAGGCGTTGGGGTTTTTGTGGCCGAACTCTTCCTGCTTTTTTTGGGGGCGGGGAGAAGGTTTGCTTTAAAATGGCAGAGTTTGAACGTCAGGCTCGGCCCAGGGAGGAGCAGAAGGGGTAGAGAAAGGGGTGGCCCCATAAAAGAAAAAAAAACGGGGGTTTAGAAGGGTTTGGGGGCGTAATTGAGGATTAAAGGGAGTTAAAGTTGGGTTGTGGGGTCAGGGAATGGTTGGGGTTGGGAGGGAGTTTAAAAATCAGCTCATTGCTGACACCTCCCACTGTCCCAATCTGCTCCAACCTGGCTTGGGACACTTCCAGGCATGGAGCAGCCAAAAATTCTCTGCAAATCCCAGCCCAGCCCCTCATCACCCTCACAACCAAGAATTTCTTCCCAATATCCCATCTAAATCCAATTTCTGTCAGTCTGAAACCATTCCCTGTGTCGTGGCACTCCATGCCTTGGAAATATCCCTCTGGGGGATGAACCTGTCCCTAAAACCCATCCCAGCCATGTCCTCTGTGGCACCTGACACCTGCTGTTTATCACAGCAAGAACCACAAATTTATTTATTTCTCTCTTTTTTTAGCTATTTGGGGCTATTTTTTTGCCTTTTTTTTTTTTTCTCTTTGGGTGTTTTCACCTCTCGAGCTGCTCAGGCCCTGTCAAATGACGAAACATTTCCAGTCAGATCAGACAAGAACTGTTCCTGCCAAGCCTGAAGCTCCAGAGTCAGCAGTGACCTTTCAGAAATAACCTGATTTATCTCCCTGTCTCATCTCTGGGGTTTTTCTCAGCAGCCTCACCTGTGTCTGCTGCCAGGAGCTGACATTTTACCTCTCAATCCTCTCCTTGCTCAGGCCTCAAATGCAAAGCCCACTTCCCACCCCAAAAAAAACCTCTTTTCCAGCCAGCTCCACATGTGGATCAGGGGCAAATTCCAACCATAAATTCAAATTGTCATGGAAAAGAGGGGGAAATGTCACAGATTTAATGCCTTTTCTACACCCTGGGGTACCACAACCTGCAAGGATGAGACTGAAGGAAAAACCAGAGGATTCCTGCACCCCTGTGGCACTTGGAGCTCTGTCTTCAGGGCACTGAAAACACTTGGAATTATCCTCATCCAGAGGCACATTCCTAGGAGAATTTGTGGAATTTGGGGGTTGGAGCCAGATGGGGGTCGGGCTCTGGGACAGGATGAGAGGAAATGGCCTCAAATAGTGTCAGGGGAGGGTCAGGTTGGGATTTCCTCCTGGAAGGAGGGGTCAGGCATTGGAAAAGGATGGAATTCCCATCCCTGGAGGTGTCCAAGGAATTCCTGGATGTGGCACTCAAGGATCAGTCACAGGCTGGACTCTGATCCTGAAGAGTTTTTCCAACCCCAACAACTCCTGTGATTTCTCTGCCCACATTAAGGATCTCTAGCTGGACACCTCACCCCAGTTTCCTTTTTTCCTGGAGCCTTCTTTTCCTTTCCTTTTTTTTTTTTTTTTTTCCCCTGGAGCTTTTCTGAGCTGTCCAAATGACGGAATTCTGGAGAAAACAAAAGAAACCACCCCAAAAAAAAAAAGCGTCACTGCTTCTCAAAGCTACCCCTGCCTCTCATGAGGCCCAGCAGCTTCCCCATCACCCCTGAGGCCTCACGTCAGCACTGCCAGAACGTTTTTAGCAGAATTTTTGGTTCTCTGACGCTGATTTTTTTTGCTGATTACCCAAAATAGGGGAGGAAAGAAACCCTGAGGTTCTCCTACCAGTAAAAAAAAAAGAATTTCTGAGTGATTCACAAGTCGTTAGGCCCAGGTGCAAATTGCCAGCAGGCCCCAGCTCTGAAATCTTTTCATCCCGCTGTGGAAAACTCCATGGATACTTCCAGGATTCATGGAGGGAAGGGCTCTGTGCTTTTAGAGAAACAAATTTCCCTCAGGCTGGTCTTAAAAAACCTTTTGGCCCGACAGCAACGGGATGTTACTCACAGGATGAGGTCGTTTGTCACACCGAGAGCCACGAAATTGGTGAAAGGTCTGGAGATTGGGGCATGAGGGAGAGCTGAGGGAGATGGGGAAGGGCTGGAGAATTCCTGAGGGAGTTGGGAAAGGGAGAAAAGTGGGATCAGGGGGGATTTTGTGGCTCTGCCCAACTCCCTGCCAGGAAGGGACAGCCCTGGGTGGGGCTCTGGGCCAGGGAACAGGGAACAGGAGGAGAGGGAACGGCCTCAGTTGCACCGGGAGAGGTTTAAGTTGGATATCAGGAGGAATTTCCCCATGGAAAGGGTTGTTAAATGTGGGAATTGTTGCCCTGGAGGTGTCCGAGGAAGGGCTGGATGCGGCACTCGGAGCTCTGGGCGGGCTCCTTCTCACAGCTTGGACTCTGATCCTGGAGGGATTTTCCAGCCCCAATGAAGGAATTCTGTGGAAGAAAAGCAGCTCCGGGGCTGTTGGAAGGGTGGGAGAGGCTGGATATCGATTCCCAGGGCCTATCAGGAGGAATTTCCCCATGGAAAGGGTTGTTAAATGTGGGAATTGCTGCCCTGGAGGTGTCCGAGGAAGGGCTGGATGCGGCACTCGGAGCTCTGGGCTGGCTCCTTGTCACAGCTTGGACTCTGATGCTGGAGGGATTTTCCAGCCCCAATGAAGGAATTCTGTGGAAGAAAAGCAGCTCCAGAGCTGCTGGAAGGGTGGGAGAGGCTGGATATCGATTCCCAGGGAATATCAGGAGGAATTTCCCCATGGAAAGGGTTGTTAAATGTGGGAATTGCTGCCCTGGAGGTGTCCGAGGAAGGGCTGGAGGCGGCACTCGGAGCTCAGGGCTGGCTCCTTGTCACAGCTTGGGGATCAGGCACAGCTCGGACTCTGATCCTGGAGCGATTTTCCAGCCCAAATAAAAGGAATTCTGTGGAAGAAAAGCAGCTCCAGGGCTGTTGGAAGGGTGGGAGAGCTTGGATATCGATTCCCAGGGCACCAGAAGCAGGAACAGCTCACCCAGGGCTGCCCAAAAACTTCCTAAAAACCCTAAAGGACAAATCGTTTATCCACGATTTATCTCTCTGAAACTAGGAGAGAAAATCATGGAAAATTGTTGTGCTCCTTCCTTTTCTTTAAGATTTTTTTTTTTCTGCTTTTAAGCACATCTTGTGGTTTTTGCCTGGATATCCCTGGAATTCCTAAATTTTGAGGTCTTGAAGTGCCCAATTCCTGCCCTCTGGCATACAGGGAGGATTCCCTGCTCAGGAATCCCAGGATGTGGCAGAAATCCTCACCCCAAATCCATCAAAACCCCTGGATCCTTGGAATGAAATCCTCACCCCAAAATCCATCAAAACCCCTGGATCCTTGGAGTGAAATCCTCACCCCAAAATCCATCAAAACCCCTGGATCCTTCCCAAAAACTCCCTCAGCACAACCCATGGAAAGATTCCCTTCTTTGGGCTCCAAAAAGTGGTGACTCCATGAGGAAAATCCCAAGAAATCTGACATTCCCTGAGGGACATCAACCCAGACAGAGGGAAAATCCGGAAAAACCCCGAACTCGGGCCCCCAGTGACCTTTTTTCCATTTCTGGTGGCAAATTTGAGTCACGCCGAGGCTGCTCCGAAGCAGGGGAGGATGTGGAGAGAGAAAAAAAGCAGGAGATAAAGGATCTGGTGTAGCCACAGCAACAGAAACTCGTCACAGGCCGCCAGGGGAAAACCAAAAAAAGAAAAAAGACAAAGGAGGAAGTGACCATGAAAAGAATTGTACTGATCTAAAGGGTTTTTTTAGCTCTTTTTTTTTTTTTTTTAAATTAGAATAACTGCTGGAACATGAAGTACAAATGTCAAATCTGCAGCCTGAAAGGGCTCGTCAAGAATGGCAAAATTCAGCTTATTTATATTTTTTGCCAACGTGGCTCAGATATTGTCGGTTCTTGCCTCAATGTTTCTTCAAAATTGGATAAATAAGGAAAAAAAAATCCCTTCATTTTAAATAAATATTGATGAGGAAACTGCAGGCTGAAAATAAAAATTGTTTGGATAGAAAATGCTAAAGGGGTTGGGATTTTGTTTGGGTTTTCTCCTGGTTTTTGGTGGAATTCCAAGCTCTGCAGCTCGCACAAACAATGGAAGGGGCTGGTGCAGCTGAAGGCAAATGATCCAGGAAAAAATGGGATTTTTTTCCCTCAGGAATAAAATTATTATCCAGGGAAAAATAGGATTTTTTTCCCTCAGGAATACAATTATTATCCAGGGAAAAATGGGATTTTTTTCCCTCAGGAATACAATTATTGTCCAGGGAAAAATGGGATTTTTTTCCCCTCAGGAATACAATTATTTGTCATTTTTCCAGGTGGATTTTCAAACAAATTGCAGGGACAACATTCCAGCATTTTGAAGGTGCAGAGCTGAGCCTGAGCCTCTCAAAGTGTCTGAAAAAGGGGAAATTTGTGTGAAAAACAGGAACTTTTGGGCCCCAGAGCTGCACCTCTGACAAGGGAAAGTTTCATTTATGTGGGAAGGGAGTGTGGGCAGGAGCAAATTTTTCCAGATTTCTGCTCATCTTTAACTATTTCCTGGCAGTTCAGGCAGGACTGGAGCAAAAAAAAATCCCAAATTTTCACTGAGCTGTGGTGATTAAAAAAAAAAAAAAAAAATCGTTGGATTTTTATTTACAGTGAAATTTTGGTGGTGTTTTATTGAAATCCTCCAAAAATCAAAGCACAAATCCCAGAGTGGTTTGAGTTTTGTGGGATTTTGAAAGATCAGCTAAAATTTCTTTTTTTTCCAGGCAGAGGGAAGGGTTTTTTTGGAAAATCCCTGCCTGGGGAGCTGCAGGAAGGGACAAAAAACCAGGGGAATCTTCCTGGAAAATTCCTGGGATTCTTGGAAGCAGCTGAGGAGCTCAGGGGACAGAGGAGCTGAGCTGGTGACAATTCCCCTGTTCCTGGGCTCAGGAATTCCCAGAACATTCCTGGGAAACCTGGAAATGTGGGATTTGAGCTCAGGAATTCCCAGAATGTTCCTGGGAAACCTGGAAATGTGAGATTTGAGCTCAGGAATTCCCGGAACGTTCCTGGGGCAACTGGAAATGTGGGATTTGAGCTCAGGAATCCATCCCAAACACCCTCTGGGGATGAACCTTTTCCCTAAAATCCATCCCAAACACCTTCTGGGAAGTTCCCTAAAATCCATCCCAAACACATTCTGGGGGAAGAACCTTTCCCTAAAATCATCCCAAACACCTTTTGGGGATGAACTTTTCCCTAAAATCCATCCCAAACACCCTCTGGGGATGAACCTTTCCCTAAAATCCATCCCAAACACCTTCTGGGGAAGAACCTTTCCCTAAAATCCATCCCAGACACCTTCTGGGGATGAACCTTTCCCTAAAATCCATCCCAAACACCTTTTTGGGGGATGAACCTTTCCCTAAAATCCATCCCAAACACCCTCTGGGAAGAACCTTTCCCTAAAATCCATCCCAACCACCCTCTGGGGAAGAACCTTTCCCTAAAATCCATCCCAAACACCCTCTGGGGATGAACCTTTCCCTAAAATCCATCCCAAACACCCTCTGGGAAGAACCTTTCCCTAAAATCCATCCCAAACACCCTCTGGGAAGAACCTTTCCCTAAAATCCATCCCAAACACCTTTTGGGGGAAGAACCTTTCCCTAAAATCTCCCCCCCTCCCTTCCCCAGGCTGATCCAGCTTCCTGCAGGAATTTTCCCCCATTTTTCCCCCCTCAAAGACATGCAAGGAGCTGTTTTTTCCAGAGTTTTATTCCCAGAAATCCCTCTCCCACTTTGTATATAATACAAATGTTCCTATACATGGTATAAGCCCTCGGGAAAGGGAAATTCCTGCTGAGGCCACCATATGTATAACATATAAAAAACCCCAAATATTTAAAATCCATGGATTTACAAATGACTTTAAATTCCTAAATAAATTTCCTGCTGCGTATTTTGGAATGTTCTTGGTGCTTGGTGTTTAAAATTCCCATTTTTGAGGAGTTATCAGCTGATATTTCAAGTGAAAACCACTCCTAAATGATATAAAATTCAAGTTTTCTTGAATTTACACTGAGATATTTCAAATGGAGCAAAAGTTTTCACAAGAACATTTCAGGCTCCCCCTCAGACACTCCAGATTTGGAATTTGCTCCCTAAAAATTTGCTTTCCAAAAGTGATGAAGCTGTGGAAAACCAATTAGAGAGGGAGAATTCATTTCAGGAAGTGTGGGGGGATTTTAAACCCTGATCATTTCAAAATATAGGGGGTTTTAAACCTTTATAGAAGTAAAAGAATTCCAAAATATGGTGGGATTTTAAACCTTTACAGAGGTAAAATTAATTCCAAATTGTGAGGAGATTTTAAACCTTTACAAAAGTAAAATTAATTTCAAAATAAGGGGGGGGTTTGAACCATTACAGAGGTAAAATTCATTTGACAAAATGTGGGGTATTTTAAACCTTTACAGAAGGAAAATTAAATTCAAAATACAGGGGGATTTTAAACCCTTATCATTTCAAAATGTGGGGGGATTTTAAACATTTACAGAAGTAAAATTAATTTCAAAATGTGGGGGATTTTAAGCTTGTAGAGAAGTAAAATTACTTTTTTTTTCATGCAGTGTGGGAGGATTTTAACTGCAAGGTGAACCCAGGTTTAGGCAGTACAAACTTGCTTCAAATCCAACCCCAAAAATCCCAGGACTGGATTAAGAATTCAGATTTTCTTCTTACCAGGAGCATCCAAGGATTTTCTCTTCCCTAAACCATCCTGCTTTTCAGTCTGCTCCAGGATCAGCTCTTCCAGCTGGAAATTCCTGCCTGGAAATTCCCAGAGGATTTTCAGCTCAGCCTTGGGATGCTGAGCAAGGATTTGCCCAAGAGAAAAAAAAACCACAAAAAATTCCCCCAAGGAATTCTCCCATGGGCACAAATTCCAAAGGGGACACTCAGGGAGATGCTGAGTAATTAAAGAGTTAAACCAACCCCTCATTAACCACAGGACAGCCCTAATTAGCCACAGGACCATCCCACTGCTCCTTCAGCTCCATTGGCTCAGAAATGCAGGGAACAGCAGAAAAGTGGAGTCAGTTTTTGATGAGGCTGGAATTGGAATCGATCTGCTCCTCCTGGATGGGAATTCGACAGCTCCTCTCCTCTGCAAGACAGGGAATTGTTCCAAGAATTAGTGCACAGTGGGAGGAACAGGGATTTTCCTGGGATTTGGGGGTGACCAAAGCCCTCCAAGGGATTTTTGGGTTGGTTCTGGGCTTTCCAGGCAATCCAGGGAACACCAAATGGAGGGATCAGGGAGAATCCACTTTGCCAGGGCCCTGGGAATGGAAGCTGAGGCAGCTGCCACTTAATCCTGGTTTTAGAGCTCAGCTCTGCCACTTAATCCTGATTTTAGAGCTCAGCTTTGTCACTTAAGCATTGATTTTAGAGCTCAGCTGTGCCACTTAATCCCAATTTTAGAGCTCAGTTTTGTCACTTAAACCTGATTTTAGAGCTCATCTTTGCCACTTAATCCTGATTTTAGAGCTCAATTTTTCCACTTAATCCCAATTTTAGAGCTCAGCTTTGCCACTTCCTCCTGATTTTAGAGCTCAGCTCTGCCACTTAATCCTGATTTTAGAGCTCAGTTTTGCCACTTGATCCTGATTTTAGAGCTCAGCTCTTCTCAGCCAGACCTTTCCCAAATTTGCAGGAGAATTCAGGACATTTCAGTTCTATGGAGGCAACAAAAAATTCCCTTTCTACTCTTGGAAGTTGGTTCTGGATCCTGCCAGGAAGAAAATTCCCTGCCTAAAATGAGGGATTAAGGAGGGGGAAAGATAAAAGGAGGGAAAATGAGGGAGAAAATCCAACAAAATCAGGGAATCTGTGCTCTGGAATGCAACTTTGGGACACTGACCTCTTAATCAGGACTAACCATGGATCAACCTCTGCAATTGCCTGAGGGTAATTTTTATTCATTATCAAATTTCAATCAGGGAGGCCCTGATTCTTTTTTTTTTTTTTTTTTTTTCCCCTGTTTCTTTTATCCCATAAAAAAAAAAAGGGAACTCACTGTGCTGGATGCTCCTGCCAGGCCCTCTCCTGGTTTCCTTCCTGGCTGCCTGGATAATCAGCAGGAGGATGGACATTCCACTCACCATCAGCAGGATCAGGCACAGCAGGAGGAGGGACA
This sequence comes from Monarcha castaneiventris obscurior, assembly GCA_026261815.1. Lineage (NCBI taxonomy): Eukaryota > Metazoa > Chordata > Aves > Passeriformes > Monarchidae > Monarcha > Monarcha castaneiventris. The sequence goes on along the minus strand of JAMPIT010000002.1, from coordinate 1,510,501 downwards.
AAGAGCCTGGAATGAAAACAGAAAAATTCCCTAAAAAACAAAAAAGATTTCTGGTTCTGCCTGGAATCCCCAAAGCTTTCCAGCTTCCAAAGGGAGAATCCAGAAATGGCTCTAAAATAAAAAAGGATGAAAGTTCCAGCTGCCAAGGAAATGTGGGATTCTGGAATGGGATGTGAAATACAGATCTGGCTTTTGAGCAAGTGGGATTTCAGTTCCCAGAGTCTGGAAATGTGGAATTCTGTGTCTCACTGAAAGGTTGTGTGAGATACAGATCTAGTGCTGAGAAAGTGGGATTTTATTTCCCAGCAAAGAAGCTTCAGAGGGAGATCTGGAATATTGAAAGGTTGTGTGAAATACAGAAATGGCTTCTGAGAAAATGGGATTTTACTTCCCAAGAAAGCAGCTTCAGTTGGAAATCTCTGCCCAGCTGGAAATGTGGAATCCTGAAATGTTGTGGGAAATACAGAAATGGCTTCAGAAAAAGGGGGATTTCCCAAGAAAGCTGGAAATGTGGAATATTGAAAAGTTGTGTAAAAAACAGAAATGGTTTCTGAGAAAACCATTTTCAGTTTTCTTTCAGTTCCCAGGAAAGCAGCTTCAGATGGAAATCCCTGCCCAGCTGGAAACATGGAATCCTGGAATGTGTGAAATACAGAAATGGCTTCTGAGAAAGTGGGATTTCAGCTCCCAGGAAAGAACCTTCAGGTGGAAATGTGGAATATTGAAAGGCTGTGTAAGGAACAGAAAAGGCTTCAGAAAAAGTGGGATTTCAGCTCCCAGGAAAGAACCTTCAGGTGGAAATGTGGAATATTGAAGGGCTAAGTAAAATACAGCAATGGCTACAGAGAAAATGGGATTTTACTTCCCAGGAAAGCAGCTTTACATGGAAATCCCTGCCCAGCTGGAAATGTGGAATCCTGCAATGTTGTGTGAAATACAGAAATGGCTTCAGAAAAAGTGGGATTTCAGCTCCCAGGAAAGAACCTTCAGGTGGAAATGTGGAATATTGAAAGGCTGTGTAAGGAACAGAAAAGGCTTCTGAAAAAGTGGGATTTCAGCTCCCAGGAAAGAACCTTCAGGTGGAAATGTGGAATATTGAAAAGTTGTGTAAAGGACAGAAAAGGCTTCAGAAAAAGTGGGATTTCAGCTTCCAGGAAAGCAGCTTTACATGGAATTCCCTGGCCAGCCCTGCTTTGCTCACTGCCTGCCCTTACCCCAGCTGGGCTCCGTGGGGCTGCTGGGATCCAGGCAAACAGAAGGAATCTCCCTGGGGCTGGAGGGGCTGGCACTGGAGCTGTTCTCTGGGAATTCCGTGGGCAAGGGATCCGGGGCACGGCTGCTGGCACTTGCAGGGGCACCAGGGCTGCTGCAAAGGGCATCCTCTGTGCCTGTGCCAGCTCGCAGGGTGCTCTTCCCCAAACTGCTGCAGCTGGAGATGCAAAATAAATCAGGATGAGTTTTCCACCAGCTGCTGGAATGGATTCTGAAATCCCATCCACAGGATAAGCACAGTCCTTGTTTTATCACCACAAATTCAGGGTTTACCATCCCTACATCCCACAGAAATGTGAGGAGTAATTAAACCAATTCAAGGGATTGCTGGAAAAAAAATTATCCTGGATTTTTCCGAGCCCTGGGGCAGAGCTGCTTTGGGCACAGGAATTTTCTGCTCCAAAAAAAACCCCCATCCAGAGCTTTAAAAAAAGGTGGAAAATGTTGTTGGTATCACAGTGAGGAGCAAAAGGGCCAAAGGCAGAGGCTTCAAATGAGCACAGAAAGCTCAAAGATCCCAAAAATCACACAGGATGGAATTCAGGGAACCCTAAACCAATCCAGGTTTATTCTGATTTATTTATCCTGATTTGGGCTTTCCCTGGAGAAATGAAACCCCCAAAGCTGCACACTGGGAGCAGGGATTCCTACTTGGTCCAAGGCTGGCAGTTCTCATTGCTTCCTCTGGAGAAAGTCCCTTCAGGACATCGGGAGCACTCTGGGAAAAAAGGGATAAAAAGGCAGGATTTGGGTTCAGTGAGCAACACAATAATAATTTGTTAGTCTGGTTTAAACCAGACCTAACAAAACCCAACTAACCTCCTAAAAGCAGACACTGGGAAGTAGCAGCACTCAGAGGGTGTAGGCTGCAACTGGCAGGGATCCCTGCTTTATCCCCTGGGTAATTATGGAAATTATCAAGGAAAGTGGCAGAATTCCCTGCTTTATCCACTGGCAAATTATGGATTATCAAGGATTATCAATTATGGATATTATCAAGGAAAGTGGCAGAATTCCCTGCTTTATCCACTGGCAAATTATGGATATTATCAAGGATTATAAATTCTGAATATTATCAAGGAAAGTAGCAGAATTCCCTGCTTTATCCACTGACAAACTATGGAAATTATCAAGGAGAGTGGCAGTTTTCCTACTTTATCTGCTGGCTAATTAACAATATTTTCAAAGTGGCAGGATTCCCTGCTTTATCCAGGATTCCCTGCTTTATCCACTGGCAAATTCTGGATTCTTAAAGATTATTAATTCTGGATATTTTCCAGGAGAATGTCACAATTCCTGCCAGGAATCACAGAGAATTTTTTGCCCCACCCCAGCCCTGCTGCACCACTTGTGTGGAGCCCTCAGTGAGCCAAAGGCCAGGCAGCTTTTCCAGCAGAAATTCCCACCTTGGAGGCAGAATTTTGGGAAACCTGGTACATTCCAAACTTACCACTTCCCAAGGGAATTCCAGCTGGCATGAATCCTGCCTGGCACATGCAGACTCTGTCCGAGGTCTTCTCACACTTCTTCACTTCCACGCTGCCCTTCCCTGGGCCGAGGCAGAGACCAAAAATTAATTCAGAAACGACAAAAATGAACTCCTCAGGGGGAGTTTGTGTGAGGAAGCTGCAGAATCCAACAATTTAACAAAAAAATTAACAATTAAGAATTGAACAATTTAAGAATTGAACAGTTTAATTTAAGGACAGCAATTCTCCAGTAGGCCCAGGCCTGCTCCACCCTCACAAGGTGAGATCAGCTTGAAATCCCCTGGGCTTTGAGGAGCACCCAGAAAAACATCCAGAAAGGGATTTTTTTCCTCAAAAAAGGGATTTTTTCCCCTCAAAACATCCCAAATCCAAGGACTTACTGGTGTTGCAGACGGTGCAGCTGCGGCAGAAGCCGTGGTGGTGCTCAGAGCTGAAATATTCATCCTGGCACGGGGTGCAAATGGTGTCTGCTGTGGCCGTGCAGCGGCTCCTCATCCTCTCCCCTACAAAAATTGGAGGCTTTGGGTAAGATCATGAGGGAAAAAATTTTTATTTTCACACATTGGGATCAAACAGTGCCCAGAACGTGGCAGTTTCAGCTCTTTCTTTAGTGGAATCATCCCTGGAAGCCCTACAAAAATTGGAGGCTTTGGGTAAGATCATGAGGGAAAAAATTTTTATTTTCACACATTGGGATCAAACAGTGCCCAGAATGTGGCAGTTTCAGCTCTTTCTTTAGCAGAATCATGCCTGGAACCCCTAGAAAAATTGGAGGCATTGGGTAGGATCATGAGGGAAAAAATTTTTATTTTCATACATTGGGATCAAACAGTGCCCAGAATGTGGCAGTTTCAGCTCTTTATTTAGCAGAATCATCCTTGGAAGTTTGGTCTGGGTGAAAAATCGCCATGAAATCGAGCAGCTAAAAAGGGCTGGGGATGGCTGAGAGTTGAGAAAATGCCCCAAATTCTTCTCCAGCTACATCCCAGATACCCCTTCCCAAGCCACCTTTTCCTCCAGTTCAGATATTCCAGTGTCAGGGAAAAGGTTTTAGGACAGCCCTAGGGCTGACCTCCAGTCTAGGACTGGTTTTAGGACAGTTCCTGCCTTCCCTCACCAGCTAAATCCCACAAATCAGCCCCAAAAAGTCCCAAACATGGCTAAAAATGGTCATTCTTAAGTCCCAAACAGAGATAAAAATGGTTTTTCCTTGGATTTGGGGCTCCATTTTCCCTTTCTGCAGGTGAACAACGAGCACCAAGCCCCATTTTAATTCTCTTTATTTTATGAGGGCTGGGAGAGGCCAAATAAAGGAGATTTTTAGGGATTTTAAGTGCAATAAACCACTGCATTTTTATTATTTCTGCATTTTAGCGTCTCCACCTCTACATTTTTATTATCTCCACCATCAGGAAGAGCTGCTGCAAAAAAATTTCCCCTCAGAGGCAAAATTGCAAAGAGTGCAAAAAAAATGGAAAAAAGTTCGTTCATTTGAACAGGAAGAACATTTTGAGAGATAAAATATTATCTGTATCCTCTTACAGTTAGTCCTGGCTTTAAGCTCAGCTCAAAACCCACAGAGGTTTAATTAGATTTGAGAACTAAGCAAGAAATGCTTCAAATGCTGGGTTAAAAGTTGATTTTATTCTGATTAAATCTTTGAGGAGAATATTCCTGCAGCAGGTCCCAGAATTTTGTGGAGTAAGATTTAATGAGGAAAATAAAAATAAGGATGGAAAACCAAGCTGGATTTTCTTGAAGAAAAGGTTAAAATCTTGCAGTTTTTACAAGGAAAAAGTAGGAAATAAATCCCTTTCCTGTAAACTTACCTGTCCATAAATCAGGAATATTTTTCCTTAAAAAATCCCAGTAAATCTTTGTTAAATTCTAGGAAGAAACCATTTTTTCTTCCTCAAAATCCCACCAGAACATGAAATATATAAAATAATTTAAACTTTGCTATAAAAGAAATCTATAAAAGAAAGCTTAGAAACACTAAAAATAGATATGACACCAAAAATAGATATGACACGAAGAAAAATGTAGATATTACACTAAGAAAAATATAGATATTAAAGAAAAATAGATCTTATACTAAAAAAGATATTAAATGAACAGATTTTACACTAATAGATATTCCACTTAAAAATAGACATTACACTAACAAAAAAGGAGGTATTACACTAAAAAATAGATATTCCACAAACAAAAAAACAGATATTGCATTAAAATATGGATATTAGACTTAAAAACAGATATTCCACTAAGAAAAGAGATATAACACTAAAAAATGGATATTACACTAACAAAAATAGGTATTCCAGTAAGAAAAAATGAGATATTACACTAAAAAGATATGACACTAAGAAAAAAGATGTAACACTAAAAAATGGATATTACACTAACAAAAAAAAAGGATATTACACTAAAAAAAAAGATTTTACACTAACAAAAACCGAGATATTCCACTCATAGATATTGCACTAAGAAAGAATTAGATATTCCACTAAAAAATGGGTATGACACGAACAAGAAATGGGTATTTCATGAACCAAAATTAGATATTCCACGAAAAAACAGGTATGACATAAACAAAAAATAGGCATTTCATGAACCAAGAAAATTAGATATTCCACTAAAAAATAAGTATGACACGGACAAAAAATAGGTATTTCGTGAACCAAGAAAATTAGATATTCCACGAAAAACTAGGTATGACACTAACAAAAAATAGGTATTTCGTGAACCAAAAAAATCAGATATTCTACTAAAAACTAGGTATGACACTAACAAAAAATAGGTATTTCGTGAACCAAAAAAATTAGATATTCTACTAAAAACTAGGTATGACACTAACAAAAAATAGGTATTTCGTGAACCAAAAAAAATAGATATTCCACGAAAAAACAGGTATGACACGAACAAAAAATAGGTATTTCATGAACCAAAAAAATCAGATATTCTACTAAAAACTAGGTATGACACTAACAAAAAATAGGTATTTCGTGAACCAAAAAAAATAGATATTCCACGAAAAAACAGGTATGACACTAGCAAAAAATAGGTCTTTCGTGAACCAAAAAAATTAGGTATTACACTAAAAAATGGGTATGACACAGACAAAAAATAGGTATTTCGTGAATCAAAAAAAATTGGGTATTACACTAAAAACCACGTATTACGTTTAAAACCAAATATTCCACCAAAACCCGCGCTCTTGCCAGCCCCACAGGCAGCCACTCACCGGGGGCGCAGTCGCTGCAGCATTTCTCATGGAAGGGATATTGGTGCTCCCGACATTCCAATCCCAAAGAATCGGCAAGAGCCAAAGCCAGGAGCCAGCAGAGAGCAGGAAAATTCCAAGGAATCCTTGGAGCTGCCATTCCCCGAGGCGGCAGCGCCGTCCCCTCACGGGGCTCTGAGCTGAGGGCTCGGGGCCACCTCAGAGCGGTGGCTCTGAGGGGAAATTCCCGCTTTCTCCACGCCCCTTCCCTTTCCCGGTTTGGGGTTTTGGGGCAGGAAATATCGAGGCAGGAAGAGGAAATGCTGAATTCGAAAAGGGTTTAAGGGGTAAAAGGAGCCCTTCCAGGCAGGTGAATCCCGCTGGGAATGGCTGGGAAAAGCAGGGATGGAGGGAAGAGCTCCGTGGGAATGACTCCGGTGAGGCCGGGGAATAGCGGGAATTAGGGAATTTGATTTTCCAGCCTACTGGAATTGGATCCAGAAGCTCAATTTTAGAACCATCTCAGGTGTTCAAGCTCCTGGAATTGCAGCTGTGCCTGCACCGAGTCCATAAAATAGTGGGAATTAGGGAATTCTGATTTTCCAGCCTATTGGAATTTCACTGATTTAAATTCAGGATCCAGGATTTAAAAGTTTAGGTAGTTCTACGACAGCTCCCTGCCTTCTCTGAGTCCACAAAATACTGGGAATTAGGGAATTTCGTTTTCCAGCCTATTGGAATTTCACTGATTTGATCCAGGATTTAACCTGCCTTCATTGAGTCCACAAAATAGTGGGAATTAGGGAATTTCATTTTCCAGCCTATTGGAATTGCATCCAGAAGCTCAATTTTAGGTGTTCCAGCTGCCTGGAATTGCAGCTGTGCCTGCACCGAGTCCACAAAATAGTGGGAATTAGGGATTCCATTCTCATGTTATCCCGAAATTAAATCAGGATGGTGCTGCCAAAATCTATTAACAGATAAAACACAATTATCAGCTGATTTTACTGAAATTTTTGTGTTTAAATTCATTTTATATGAGATTATCCATGGAATTTATTCCTTTTCTTCCTGAGGAGTTTTATTTCCCTCCCCCCTCCCTGACAAACCTTAAAAGCAGCAGGATTTCCAAAGCATGGAGAGAAATATTTAATGGAAAACAAACAAAAAATACGGATATAAAAACCTCTTATCCAAGGTATTTAATAAAAACATCAAATAAAGAAGAGGAAGAGTGAAAGAGAGACAGCAATTCTTGTATTTACATTATATTAAGAGAATAAATTTAATCAAATATAACATCTCAGATTTTCAGGAATTCTTTCCCAAAGAGGGGTTTTTTCCCAGGAAAGATGGAAGCAGAGGAAAAATCAATTTTATTTTGGACAGAGATGCCTTCAGAGCTTACCCAAAGCCTGTAATGCACCCCAAATTCATCATTACCAGCTCATTAACAGCATTAATTAGCACAGAGCTCATTAATTTTGCCAGTGAATTTTAATTTAGCAGCCATCAAACCCCGTGGGGATTCCCACTGCTCTGTCCAACAGCTCAAATTCCCAAAAAACCATCCAAATTGTTTTATTTTAGACCAAAATCTGACTTTTTAAGCTGTCATCTCCCATCCCCACTGCAGGTGTCAACACAAGACCTGTCATTTTTAATTTAATTCAATTAATTTAATTTTCATTCCAAACAGCTTTCCTGTAACATTTCAAATAAATTCTTCCCCACAGCCCCTGAAAAGAGGTGAAAATTTCCATTAAATTCCCAAAAACTCTTCAGGAGGTCGAGAAAACCACAGGAGCTGGGGCTGGATATTCCCAGGAGCTCAAATATTCCTTGGAATGTCTGTTGTTTTCCCAAAAGTCAACCTTTATTTGGGATTCCCTGGATCAGCAGCTCTGAGGGCAATTCCCAGGAGCTCAAACACTCCTTGGAATCTCTGTTGTTTTCCCAAAATTCAACCTTTATTTGGGATTCCCTGGATCAGCAGCTGTGAGGAATTTATGGATATTCCTAGGAGCTCAAATATTCCTTGGAATCACTGTTACTTTCCCAAAATCCAACCTTTAATTGGGATTTTCTGGATCAGCAGCTCTGAGGAATTTGTGGATATTCCCACTCAAATATTCCTTGGAATCTCTGTTGTTTTCCCAAAATCCAACCTTTTACTAGGGATTCCCTGGATCAGCAGCTGTGAGGGCAATTCCCAGGAGCTCAAATATTCCTTGGAATCACTCTTATCTTCCCAAAATCCAACCTTTAATTGGGATTCCCTGGAGCAGCAGCTGTGAGGGCAATTCCCAGGAGCTCAAATATTCCTTAGAATCACTGTTACTTTCCCAAAATCCAACCTTTAATTGGGATTCCCTGGATAAGCAGCTCTGAGGAATTTATGGATATTCTCAGGAGCTCAAATATTCCTTGGAATCTCTGTTATCTTCCCAAAATCCAACCTTTAATTGGGATTCCCTGGAGCAGCAGCTGTGAGGGCAATTCCCAGGAGCTCAAATATTCCTTAGAATCACTGTTACTTTCCCAAAATCCAACCTTTATTTGGGATTTTCTGGATCAGCAGCTGTGAGGAATTTATGGATATTCTCAGGAGCTCAAATATTCCTTGGAATCACTGTTATCTTCCCAAAATCCAACCTTTAACTGGGATTCCCTGGATCAGCAGCTCTGAGGGAAACGGGAATATTTAACCAACCGTGAGCAGGCGAAGCAGCCACAATTCCAGCTGGATTTAACAGCACAAACCAGGGAGAAATGACAGAATCCAGGCCTTTTCCACGATTTCTGGAGGCAGGAAAACCACTCCAAAGAGCTGCAGATCCCAGGGATGGACGGAAAATCGGGAATCTGGGACAGCAGCGAGCGAGGAGCAGCACAGAATTTCCACAGCTCGGCCGAGTCCTTTTTCCCTGGCTTTTTTTGGGGTTTTTTTTGGGAAGCAGAAAATGCTGGAGGAAGGAGAAGGTTCAGAATTCCTCGTGGACATTCCGGGCATAATCCATGAGTTTGCTGCCTGTGAAATACTCGCTGTACTTGAGGATCTCCTCGAGCTCCAGGTGGTGGTTCTGGTTCTCGTCGGCCACGGCGATCATTTGCCGCGCCTCGTTCAGCGCGTTGTGCTCGTTCATGGGATCCATGTACTCCTAAAGCATGGACTGTGAGCCTTTTCCAGCCCTGAGCACGCTTCCCAGCCCAGATCCCAGCCCGAATCCCAGCCCAAATCCCAGCCCGAATGCTAGCCCGAATGCCAGCCCAAATCCCAGCCCGAATCCCAGCCTGAATGCCAGCCTGAATCCCAGCCCGAATGCCAGCCTGAATGCCAGCCTGAATGCCAGCCTGAATGCCAGCCTGAATCCCAGCCCGAATCCCAGCCCGAATCCCAGCCCGAATGCCAGCCTGAATGCCAGCCTGAATCCCAGCCCAAATCCCAGCCCAAATCCCAGCCCGAATGCTAGCCCGAATGCCAGCCTGAATCCCAGCCCGAATCCCAGCCTGAATGCCAGCCTGAATCCCAGCCCGAATGCCAGCCTGAATGCCAGCCTGAATGCCAGCCTGAATGCCAGCCCGAATCCCAGCCCGAATCCCAGCCCGAATGCCAGCCCGAATGCCAGCCTGAATCCCAGCCCGAATCCCAGCCCGAATGCCAGCCCAAATCCCAGGCCAAATCCCAGCCCGAATCCCAGCCCAAATCCCAGCCCAAATCCCAGCCCGAATGCCAGCCCGAATGCCAGCCTGAATCCCAGCCCGAATCTGATCCCATATCTGATCCCATATCCCAGCCCAAATCCCAGCCCAAATCCCAGCCCAAATCCTAACCCATATCCCAGCCCAAATCCTAACCCATATCCCAGCCCAAATCCCAAATCCCAGCCCAAATCCCATCCCAAATCCCAGCCCAAATCCCATCCCAAATCCCAGCCCAAATCCCAGCCCAAATCCCAGCCCATATCGGATCCCATATCCCATCCCAAATCCCAGCCCATATCTGATCCCATATCCCATACCAAATCCCATACCAAATCCCAGCCCAAATCCCAGCCCATACCCCAGCCCAAATCCCATCCCATATTCCATCCCAAATCCCAGCCCATATTCCATCCCAAATCCCAAATCCCAGCCCAAATCCCAGCCTATTTCCCATCCCAAATCCCATCCCAAATCCCAGCCCATATTCCATCCCATATCCCATCCCAAATCCCAGCCTGAATCCCATCCCAAATCCCAAATCCCAGCCCAAATCCCAAATCCCAAATCCCATCCCAAATCCCATCCCATATCCCATATCCCATCCCAAATCCCAGCCCAAATCCCAAATCCCAGATCCCATCCCAAATCCCATCCCAAATCCCATCCCATATCCCATATCCCATCCCAAATCCCAGCCCAAACCCCATCCCAAATCCCAGCCCAAAGTGTGGAAAAAGCTCTTTAAGGGATTTTTTTTCCTGCTTCTGTGGCTGTTCCCACAAAAATTTGGATTTTTTAGCATGTTCCAAGAAATATTTGTGGAATTTGGGGTGAAAACTCAACTCAGGGTCAAATGTGGGATGAAATCCCAATTAAAATTAACAACAGGGCCTGTTGTTAATGGATTAATTGATAAATGTTATAAATTAAGAGTAATAAATATAAATAAGTATAAATAGTAATAAATATAAATAATAACTATAAAGAATAACTGTAAAGAATAACTATAAATAAATATAAATAATAAACAATAAATAGAAATAATTAATAAATATAATTAATAATTATAAAAGCAATAAATTAGTTCATTAATAAATGCTCTTATTTCTGGGGATAATATTTTCAAATTTTGGTCAATTTAGAACTTTTTTTCAGCCATTTTAAACCCCCAGAAGGTTCAGAAACCAAGGATTCATTAAGAAATTTCAATTAAAAATTCAAAAACTCAAGGTTCTCTTTAATTTAGTCTAAGAGGTGGAATCTCTGTGGGTGAATATAAAGATTTCTGAGGTAAAATAGAGATTTTTTGTATAAAACTCTCAATAAAATTCAAAATATTCTGTGTCACCACACAATTGTTCAGCCTAAAAAGCCACATCCAAATATTTGGTTAATGGGGAAATGAGGAATTTTAACATTTATCCAGTCCTGGAGTAGAAAAAAAGCCCAAAAAAGCCCTAAATCAGACCCCACACATGAAAATTGTGGTTTTTAAACCAGAAAACCCCATAAAAAAAGAGTTTTGGGTTCTTTTTAAGGCTCCTGGAACCCCAAAATTTGGTGGCCATGGGGGTTATTTTTAGGTTTTAATACTTTTAAAATATTAAAAGAGTATTTTATTCTTTTTTTCAATGAATCTGGAGATTATTTTGTAACAAAGTTTGACTCAAGGCCTTGGGGTTGGGTTTTACCCCTCCAAATCCATCCCAGAGTGTGGAGGGTTCAAAAAAACCCTCAGAGGGAAAAATAAATCCCAATTTTCTTTAAAAAAACCCAACATAAAACCACCTGGAAGAACTCCAGCACATTATAAATCAAATATTTCTATTAGATTTGAAATGAAATTAAAATTAAATCAAAACTAAAACATTATATTCTATTTTTTCACGAAATATTTGTAAATAATTGGGCCGTAATCGAAATATTTGAATTATCAATTGAAATATTTTGGGGTTTTAATGCCATAAATGGAAATAATTGGGTTTAAAAGGAGCAGGAATTTACCTCCAGCTCTTCCATGGTGACAATTCCATCGTGATTGGCATCGATGACTTCTTGGAATTCTTTCCTCCTGTCCTTCACCCAATCATCATCAATATCCTGAGCCTGCTGATTCTCCACAGTGCCCACAGGTAAAGAAATAAATTCTGACAGGGTCAGTTTCTTATCTCCGTCCTGATCTGCACCCCCAAAAAAAAAATTCAAAATATTTATATAATATTTTATATTCAAATATAATATTCAAATATAATATTCAAAATATTTGCTTAATTTCCATTAAAATGGGAATTTTCTTCTGTTTCGAGCCTGATTTTGGTAGAGAAAAGTGGTTGTTTGTTATTTTAATTCATCAAAAATTCTGTTTTATTATTTGCCCACAGGTAAAGAAATAAATTCTGACAGGGTCAGTTTCTGATCTGCACCCAAAAAAAAAAAAAAGCAGAAAAAAATTCAAATTATTTGCTTAATATCCATTAAAATGGGAATTTTCTTCTGCTTCGAGCCTGATTTTGGTAGAGAAAAGTGATTATTTGTTATTTTAGTTCATCAAAAATTCTGTTTTATTATTTTCCCACAGGTAAAGAAATAAATTCTGACAGGGTCAGTTTCTTATCTCCATCCTGATCTGCACCCAAAAAAAAAAAAGGCAAAAAAAAATTCAAAATATTTGCTTAATTTCCATAAAAAAGGGAATTTTCTTCTGTTTCGAGCCTGATTTTGGTAGAGAAAAGTGGTTGGTTGTTATTTTAGTTCATCAAAAATTCTGTGTTTTATATTTTAATATATTTTAATCTATTTTAATCTATTTTTCATATTTTTAATTCTATTTATTATCCCTTTAAAGAACAAAAAGTTCCAAATATAAAATTCCAGAAGGGTAAAAATATACATTTATCAAACACTAAATAAATTAATTTTTCTGGACTTAAAAATAGACATTTAAGGGGTTTTTTTCATTAATTATTTTTTTTTTAAATTCTTATTTGTTCGATTTACTACACCAGCCATTTTCTTACAGATTCAGCATCAAACAAACCCTCAGAAAAATTCAAAATACTGAACTTTTTTCTCTCTGGGTGTCACTGGAAACTTCATCTCTCTCAGCAAAAATCAGTTTTATTTGAATTCTTTTGAAGCCCAGGTGTTGGGACAGTTTGAAATCTGCATCATTATTGACTCAGTGGCAAGAAAAACAACGAGGGCACCAATGATTCTGAATATTCAAAGAACAAAAAAATAAAAATTACTGTTTGCTTCGAAACCTCAACCTTTTCTTTCCATTTTTATGACTAAGGCACAGCTGCTGAGCTGGGGAAGTCCCAAGCTCCTGAGAGAATATTTTTATCAATATATTTGATAATATTTTGTATTTAAAATGTTCAAAAGCAGCAGGACTTCAGGGTGAAGTAGTGAAGAAAAAGCTGATTTTTTAAATATTTAAATATTCTGGTATTTATGAGTTATAGATGAAGATATAGATATTCTATTTATATATTTATAGATATAAATACTCATAATTATTACTTATGTGTAAGTATATATTATATTTATATCTTTATAAATACTCCTATATCTATTATTTTTATAGAATATTTATATATATATTTATATATAAATATATTTATATATAAATACAGATATTATTTCTAATTTATATTATTTTTATTATTTATTCTTTATAAGTAATCACAAATTATCCTGTGACTTAAAAACCAGAAATTAAAAACATTGTAAGTATTTACATTTTATAATTTTATATATATAATTTTATATATATAATATATATATTACATATATATTATATGTATAACTTTATAATTTTATATATATATTGTATATATATATAGTGTATATATCTATATTGTAAATTATGTATATATTTATATAAATATTGTAAAAAATTAGTATTTTTTTATAAATACTCACAAATCATTCTGTGATTTAAAAACCAGAAATTAAATTGAATTTCCAGTTGCATCAAAAACTCCAAAGAATTCCAGGATTTGTGCTCAGATATTATTATTATCTATAAACTATATTATTTATTCTTATAAATATGTTAATATTTTTATAAATAGCATTAAAATATTATAATTATTATATATTATACACTATTATCTATTATATACTATTATATAGTATATATTATATAATATATTATATATCATATGCTATATATTATACATTATATATCATATGTTATATATTATATATAAATATATAAAAATACATATAAATATATTCGATATAATAATATAGTATTGTATATCATATATTACTATATTACATATTATTATATTATAAATTATAATAATTTATATAATTTCATACTATAAATGTTATTTTAAAATCTGTATTTTTTATAAATAATCACAACTCATTCCCTGATTTAAACCCCAGACATTAAACTGAATTTCCAGACACACCAAAACCTCCACAGAACTCCAAAATTCACTCGAAAAACTCACTTTTTCCCTTCAAAAAATCAATATATTTCACAAAAAACCCTCCCAATACCCACCTAAAAGAACAGAACACATGGAAATAATTCCCCAAAAAATGGGGGATTTACCTAAATCCCGGATAATTTCCTTGACCATGAACTGGAGCATTCCCCTGCTGTGCTCAGGGTGCAGGAAGGACAGGAACTCATCCTCTGTGAGCAGCAGGTCTGGGGGAGGGTTGTCAGCCTGGTACCAGCGATCCTTCAGGTTATCCAGCACTTCCTGGGCTGCAAAATTAAGAATTAATACAAATTTTAGCCATTTCAGTGGTCAAAATGCATTTTTTTGGATTGAAATTGGGATTTATTTCAAGCTCTCGGCGGGTTTATTAAAGGTGTTCTTTCAGTCTAAACACTGCAGATTTTTATTTCTTGTACTATTGAATTTTTTTGCTGCAAAAAAAAGGTGATTCAGGGGTGGATGAAGAGATAAACCAGCACTAAAATCCCTTTAATTCCATGGAATTCTTTCATTTCATTCCACAATCCATTTATAAAATCTTCCATGGAATTCCTTCATTTCGTTCCACAATCCAATTATGATCTCTCAATATCAATTAATTAAAAAAAAATCCTTCCTTTTGGCCTGGCATCCAAATTTCTGCTTTTGTTTTAAAAAAAAACCCCAAAAATCTTCCATGGAATTCTTTCATTTCATTCCACAATCCAATCATGATCTCTCAATATCAATTAGTTAATTAAAATAAAATCCTTCCTCTTGCTGGAATCCAAATTTCTGCAGGAAGTGCCTTAAACTCCACCCACCCAAGTGGGTTTTATTTCAAAAAAACCCCCAAAATCTTCCATGGAATTTCATTCATTCCATTCCACAATCCATTTATTATCTGTCAATATCTTTCAATTAATTAAAATAAAATCCTTCCTTTTGCTGGCATCCAAATTCCTGCAGGAAGTGCCTTAAACTCCACACACCCAGGTGGTTTTTTATTTCAAAAAAAACCCCAAATCTTCCATGGAATTTCATTCATTCCATTCCACAATCCATTTATTATCTGTCAATATCTTTCAATTAATTAAAATAAAATCCTTCCTCTTGCTGGCATCCAAATTTCTGCAGGAAGTGCCTTAAGCTCCACACACCCAGGTGGTTTTTATTTTTAAAAAACCCCAAAATCTTCCATGGAATTCTTTCATTTCATTCCACAATCCAATCATGATCTCTCAATATCAATTAGTTAATTAAAATAAAATCCTTCCTTTTGGCCTGGCATCCAAATTTCTACAGGAAGTGCCTTAAACTCCACACACCCAGGTGGGTTTTATTTCAAAAAAAACCCCAAAATCTTCCATGGAATTCTTTCATTTCATTCCAATTATGATCTGTCAGTATCAATTAATTAAAATAAAATCCTTCCTTTTGGCCTGGCATCCAAATTTCTGCAGGAAGTGCCTTAAACTCCACACACCCAGGTGGGTTTTATTTCAAAAAAAATAAACAAAAACCAAAAATCTTCCATGGGATTCTTTCATTTCATTCCACAATCCAATTATTAGGTGTCAATATCTAACAATTAATTAAGATAAAATCCTTCCTCTTGCTGGAATCCAAATTTCTGCAGGAAGTGCCTTAAACTCCACCCACCCAAGTGGGTTTTATTTCAAAAAAACCCCCAAAATCTTCCATGGAATTTCATTCATTCCATTCCACAATCCATTTATTATCTGTCAATATCTTTCAATTAATTAAAATAAAATCCTTCCTTTTGCTGGCATCCAAATTCCTGCAGGAAGTGCCTTAAACTCCACACACCCAGGTGGTTTTTTATTTTAAAAAAAACCCAAAAAATCTTCCATGGAATTCTTTTATTCCATTCCACAATCCAATTTTGATCTCTCAATATCAATTAATTAATTAAAATAAAATCCTTCCTCTTGCTGGCATCCAAATTTCTGCAGGAAGTGCCTTAAGCTTCACACACCCAGGTGGGTTTTATTTTTAAAAAACCCCAAAATCTTCCATGGAATTCTTTCATTTCATTCCAATTATGATCTGTCAATATCAATTAATCAGAATAAAATCCTTCCTTTTGACCTGGCATCCAAATTTCTGCAGGAAGTGCTTTAAACTCCACACACTCAAGTGGTTTTTATTAAAAAAAAATAAACAAAAACCAAAAATCTTCCATGGAATTCTTTCATTTCATTCCACAATCCAATCATGATCTCTCAATATCAATTAATTAATTAAAATAAAATCCTTCCTCTTGCTGGCATCCAAATTTCTACAGGAAGTACCTTAAACTCCACCCACCCAGGTGATTTTTTATTTAAAAAAAAAAATTTAAAAATCACTTTTACAGTGCTTGGAGGAGGAGAAAAAAACCCTCAGGAAGCGAGGGATGAATAATTTGATTTTCCTAACGAAGATTTTGGTGCTCAGGTGAAGAATTTGATGCCCTGACTCAGCAGCTCTGATGTGCTGAGGTTCCTGGAAGCTGCCCCCAGGTGATTTCCCTGCCAGCAAATTCTCAGCTCCTTTTTGCATCTCAGTTGCTTTTTAATCACTGGAAAATGTCATTTAAGGTCTTTTTAAATGACTAATTCCTGCAGGGAAAGGGAAAAGCTTTAGGAGGGGATTTTACAGTAAATTGAAATGTTTTTTCAAGGGGGAAAACGGGGAGATTCCTCTTAAAAATTGGCATTTTTATGGCAGTTACTGGTTGGGAAGAATGGAGGATTTGTCTTCTGATTTAAACTTCTGGGGTTGATTTTACAGTAAATTTAAATATTTTTTTGATGGAGATTCCTCTTAAAAATTGGCATTTTCATGGCAGTTATTGGTTGGGAAGAATGGAGGATTTGTCTTCTGATTTAAACTTCTGGGGTTGATTTTACAGTAAATTTAAATATTTCTTGAAGGAGATTCCTCCTAAAAATTGTCATTTTCATGGCAGTTACTGGTTGGGAAGAATGGAGGATTTGTGTCTTCTGATTTAAACTTCTGGGGTTGATTTTAAAATAAATTTAAATATTTGTTGATGGAGATTCCTCTTAAAAATTGGCATTTTCATGGCAGTTTCAGGTTGGGAAGAATGGAGAATTTGTGTCTTTGACTTAAACTTCTGGGGTTGATTTTAAAGCAAATTTAAATATTTTTTGATGGAGATTCCTCTTAAAAATTGGCATTTTCATGGCAGATTTTAGGTGGGAAAAATGCAGAATTGTTGTTTTCTGACTTCAATCCTACTCAAGCAGAAAAACCAGAATATTTCTCTCCCATTTTTCTTTTCCCACCCAGGTTTTAGGAACACAAAACCCACCCCACTGTGCACTTACTTTCTTCATCTATTTTCAACTCCTCGTTGTTTTTGATTTTCTCTGCAATTTCCTTCTCATTGAAGCCTTTGCTTGCCAAGAATTTAATTTTATATTCGTCCCAGGACACGTGGCCTGGAAAAAAAGAGAAAATCTCAGTCTGAAATGATGAATTTTTTGATTTCAGGATTGAAAAAATCAGCAAATTTGAAAATCTTTTAGTCCAGCATTACAACCTCCCAGTGAATTTTATGAATGACAACATCAAATTTGTCACCTGATTCACTTTGGGCTTTATTTAGCCACAAAGTTTTGTGAAAAAACCAATTTATCTCATTTTTTTCCCACTACCTTATGTAACAAAGAGGTGCCTGCAGCACATCCCTTCCCACAGAACCCAAAATTTGGGATTCCCAACCCAAATTTTATCCCAGCAGTCAATTCTGGATACTGAAATTGAGGTAAAAAGTCATTTTTGGATGGAAAAAAAGGTGATTTTACCATCCCCATCAGGGTCCACAGCCCGGAAATGCATTTTGTTCTCCTCCACAGCTTCCTGGAAGTGCTCATCTGTTTTTTCCATGATCCAACGCTGCATTTCCTTGGCACTGATTTTTTTATCATTATTTATATCCACCCTAGGCAGGAAAAGCAAACAGGATTTTAATTTGGGGCTTAGGAGGGAAAAATCTGGGGTATTTTTAGTTTCTACATTGTTTTATTCAGCAATAATAAAGAGAAAAAAGAATATTTATGATGCTTGCTGAGAAATAGAGAGAGGCAGCTCAGCCTTTATTTCCTAATTAAATGTAAATAACTTTATTAATTTAAGTAATTTCATTAAATTTAACAATATTTAGGTTACCACTCAGCAAAAAAACCTTCACTTTGCTGGAGTTAAATCATATTTTTGAGGGAATTTTTTCAAGAAGAAAACCATAAATCATCCCTGATGAATTTTGGGTCACTCCATGCTGGGTCAGAATTGTCACTACTTGGAAAAATTTCTTCCAGACCTTTTAATTCCCTCTCAATTTCTCTTTCCAAGCTCTTTTTTTTCCCCAGGATCACCCTGTTGATTAAAACAGGGACAATGCAATGGGAATAACCCTGATCCAAGGATTCAAACTATTTAAAATTTGATTGTAGCACTTATAAGTGGAAGAAAATAACAAATTAAGTATTTTCTGTTCACTTTGATCTCTGGTTACAAATTCCAGCTGATATTTTTAATTTTTAACCCATTTAAAAATTGCACATCCATTTGTTCTCCATAAGTTTTCTGCCTGGCTCTTGATTTTCCAAGGGATTTCTTGGATTCAGAGCTCCAGAATTCAACTTTTCCTAATTGAAATTATCAGGAAAATCCAAGCTGACCATTCTCTCTTCTGCCACCCCATCAATCCTTACTTCATTAAGGAATGAATTAAAAAATTACAGTGTCGAAAAACAAACATAAATCAAATTTTCTGCCACTTTGAGGGGGTTTTTTGAGCACACCATTAAATAAGTATTCAAAATCTAACAAAAAAAAATCAGATTTCATTTCATTACCATTTCAGATTCTATTTAAAGCATCTCAAACCCACTCTCTGTTCAATCAAAAAAACCAAAACTCAAAGGAAAACACAATTTAAAAAACCCCAGTTTGACTCTGAGCTCTGTTATCTGTTTGTATCACTGAGGTGTTATTACTGAAACTCGAATTATTCAAGATGTGATTTGCCTTTAAATGTCAACTGAATGTGAAAAAAGAGATAAGCAGACCCAAGAAATGCAGAATTAGGGAGTTTAAATATCACAAAAGTGCTATAATTAAACATCACTTCAGAGGCAAGAGCAGGGAGATGCTCCTGGGGCACTCAGGGCTTAGAAAGGACCAGGTTTGGGATCAAAAATGAGCCTAAAAAAAGCATTTTCCCCTCAATATTTAAAATTTTGTCTCCTGAGATCACAGCTATTAAAATTCCTCCTTCCCACCTGTAATTTTCCACCTAAATCACATCATAATTAGGGAAAAAGGGAAGAAAATCCCATTTATTGCTAATTTAGAGCATGGAAGCACAAAGTGGGACCTTGGAGGCAGAACAAATGTGGATTTTGTAGGAAAACTGAATTTTCCTGTAGCAAGGATTGTATTAAATATGGAAAATAAACCAATTTCAGCCCAGTTTCTCTATCAGAAGCCACTAAAAATCAGATTTTTTGTGGCTTCCTTCCCCTTCTGAATGAACCCAGGGCACTGAGGTTCCTAAATCACAACTTTCTCACCCCAAAAATGGCAATTTTTGATGCAAATCATTTCAGGGCTGGTTTCTGTTTCATCCAAATCAAGATTTCAGCAACTCAGAGTTAGGAAATGTTTCAGTCACAGTTTTCCTGCCTGGAAAATCATGGTTTGGGGAAGCTTTTCCATGTTCCAACTTTATATTCAGGAATTCTGTTAGCTAACAATTCGTGCTTTGAATTTTATTTATTTGTGAATTTTATGGAACACTGAGCTTTTGTTGATTAAAAACAAATTCTGTGTTTGCTTTGTCTTCCAAGAAAATAATTCCAGAGCATCTGGAAGTCTGGGATTTACTGGATTTTCCTGGGATTTCTCTTGAAGAGTATCTCTAGAAAGCAATCAAATCCCCCAAACCCTTCCCTACATTTTTAATCTGATCCTCTGAGGGAATTTGAAATAAATCTCTCAATGAAACTGATCCCGAATCCAATTAATTTAAGATTCCTAAGGAACCTCTTTCATAACAAACAGGAAAAAATTAGAATTTGGGAATGAGAATTTCCTAACCAGGAGTTGGATGTTTCCAATAAACACCCAATAATAAAGAAATCTTAATATTTAGTATTTTACCAAGGAAATGAGGGGTCTGAATACCACAAAATAGTAAAGAATTTACTTTGAATTTAAAAAGAAAAAAAAGGTTTGGCTCTTTGCTGGAATTCCTTTGCTCAGGAAAACTCAAAAAAACCCAATATCCAATGGTATTATTGAGATATTTTCCCTTATTAATGAAAAGTTTGCACAAAATAAAGCTTTTAAAGCCTCCTCAGTTCATTCCCCTGTGGTATTAATTGGAGCTGTTTTAATAAAATGAATCTTCCAGTCCAAAATGCAAAAAATCCAATTCTGCCACCTGGTGTCTGAAAGTACTGAAACAAAGCAAAGAAAAGGGCTTTTTATGAAAGAGAAAATGCCTCAATGTCTAAAATCAAAGTTGATCTTTTTATACCAAGTAAAAAAATTAATTAACTTTTAAAAAGCTATAAAATAAAAAATTAAATCTTTCTATTTTCATGTTTTTATTCTCTTTTCTTGTTCTAGATCCTCAGGAATTGTTCTGTTACTTCCTGAACCTGTCCTGAGGATTCCTGAATTGTTGGAATGTGCACTTAGCCACAATTATTTTTATTTATTATTCACTTGAAACACTCCAGCTTTAGCCACTGAAGCATCCACTGGAAGTTTTGTGTGCAGAAGTCACAGTTTTTTTGGGTTTCTCACAATTTCACCCCATTGTTTCTCTGCCTTTTTTTCCTTTATTGTCTTCCCAGTGGTTTCCCTTTATTTGCACAAGTCCCAACAGGAATAAACCCAAGTTCCAAAGGGAACAAAAGGCCAGAAAATAAATCAAGAACTCAAATTGCCAACTGAAACCAAACTTAGGACAAAACTGGAGCACATTCCCATCCTAAGGAGGTCCTTCCTCACCAATTCCTGCATCTAAAATCCAAGTGGGATTAATTATTCATTAAGCCAGGAAAAAGGAATCTTGATTTTCACACCTTGAAGTTATTTTTTTCCACACAGAAACTGAAACCCAAACACTTCCAGGGTGAGGCTTTTCCCTTTCAACTTTTAAACATTAATTAAAAATCCCCATTTTTTTCTCTCTGTTTCCCTGCTCTTGGCACTGCCCACGACTTACTTTGAAAAAATCACCATCAGCTTCTTCCTGTTCCTTCTGGGTTCTGAATCCTCCTCGAATTCCTCCATCTCTTTTCCCAGGAAAACCTCCTGATGGAATTCTTTGTTCAGGTGTCCATCCATCTCCATTTTGACCCCGTTCAGGTGATCTGGGGGCAGGATCTCGTTCTCATCTTTGCTGTCTGCTGTTTTTTCCTTGAGCACGGAATTATTTGCAGGCCTGGCATAAACATCCATCAAAAGGAAGATGAACAGGAGGGATAAATAAAGAGATCCCAAACCGCAGAGGAAAGCTTGTCTCGACATCATTTTTTATTTGCTTTTAAATTCAAAATATTGGCTGCTGAAATCACCGGGGGTTAAACGATCTAAAAAGGAGAAAAGACAGAAATTAAACTTTGAAGCAAGAGGTCACTAATGAACATCTAAGAATTAGAAAAATCTATACACAATATCAGTAATTTATTTACATACATATAAATACGAAAGTATACATATACAAATATAAAAAACCTACACACAAGAATAAATTCAGAGGAACCTACACAAAGATAGAGAAGTTTTTGCTGTCAGAGATTTAAAAAGCCTGTTAAATAATAAATATATTGAATTAACGCATTAGTTTTCAGTCTGCAGAGGAGTCTGGAAGGGAACATCCCTGAAGATGCACAAAGAGCCGCGGCAGCACAGGAATATCCCAGATATCCCAACAAAAACGCTCCTTGGAAAAGGGATAAAGACATTTTCGGATGACTGAGGGAAACACGGTCAGATCCAAGAGAAAGCGGAGCTGGAAACACCCAGCAAACAACCGCCGGGCGGACCTGTCACAGAGCCCTAAAATAAAATCCCAGTATCCTGCGCTGGAAGTGACCCACAGCGATCATCTCGCCCAATTCCAGGAAAAACCCCAAATCCAACAGAGAGAGCACGAGGGAGCCCAAACCCCCCAAACCCCTCAGAAGCCCGCGGGGCTACGGGAGGAGCCGCCCGCACTCACCGAGAGCCGCTCGGGAGGGAGGGGACGCTGCCCTGAGAGCCGTGACGGCCGCGGGGAGGCTCAGCCCGGGCCCGGCCGCCCCTCACGGCCCCCTCACGAAGCCCCCGGCGCTGCCAGGGCGGAGGGAGCTGGGGAGGAGGAGGAGGAGGAAAGGCGTCACTGCGCCGCGCGGTCTGAGGGCGCGGCGGCCATTTTGGGTGAGGGAGCCGCCATCTTAGGTGAGGGCAGGCGCCATTGCCGGCAGACGGAGGGCAAAGGGGAGTTTTCCTCGGGTTGCCATCGTTATCTCAGCGGATAACTGCTTCCTGGCCCTCTGTGTGTGTTTCCGGCTTTGCGCGCAGCTGTTTTCATTGAGTCACGGAATGGTTGGGGTTGAAAGATACCTTAATGTTTATCTAATCTAATTCCAACCCCTGCCATGGACAGAGAAGCTGTGGCTGCCCCATCCCTGGAAGTGTTCAAGGCCAGGCTGGACGGGGCTTGGATGCAGGAAGGTGTCCATGGCACGGGTGATCGGGAGTGGGTTTTGAGGTCCCTCCCAACCCTTTTACCAGCCCACTAACAAGGCACGGCCACGGCCCAGCGCCCAAACCCAAGATGGCTCCTCCTCGGCCTCACATGCCCTACCGCAAGATGGCGGCCGCCGCGTCAGGCAGTGCGGGCATTGCCCTTCTTCCCTCCCCTTCCCGCGGGGCGGGAGCCGCGGCAGGAGCAGGGACGGAACCGCCGCTTCCCTGAGGAGAAGGCGGAAAGCGCGGGGGAGCCATGAAGCCACCCCAGCTTGGTGAGCGCTCCCGCAGGAAGCTTGTCCCCTCCCGGTGGCCGTAGCGCCGTTCCCGCCTAAACGCGGTGGGCGCGGCCGCGGCGCCGGCCGTGAGGGGCCCCCGCGGCCATGAAGGCGCTGCGGCGGCTGAGCCGGCACCGCACCGCGCTGGGGCTCGGCGGGCTCTCGCTCTGCGCCGCCGTCCTGCTCTACCTCGCCAAGTGCACCTCCGAGGGGCTGCGGCCGCTGCCCGCGCTCCCGCACAGCCAGCCCGGCCGGGGAGCCCGCGCCGCGCCCCCGCCCGCCCCTGAGGGCAGCGCCTTCGTGGCCGTGGTGGTGATGAGCGGCCCCAAGTACAGCGAGCGGCGCAGCATCATCCGCAGCACCTGGATGGCGGCGGCGCGGCAGGCGCCTCACGGCCACGTCTGGAGCCGCTTCGTGGTGGGCACGGCGGGGCTGGGCGCGGAGGAGCTGCGGAGCCTGGAGCTGGAGCAGAGCCGGCACCGGGACCTGCTGCTGCTGCCGGAGCTGCGCGACTCCTACGAGAACCTCACGGCCAAGGTGCTGGCCACCTACGTGTGGCTGGATGCGCACCTGGACTTCCAGTTCGCCCTCAAGGCTGACGACGACACCTTCGTGCGCTTGGATGTGCTGGTGGAGGAGCTGAGGGCCAAGGAACCGCGGCGCCTCTATTGGGGCTTCTTCTCGGGCCGCGGGCGGGTGAAATCCGGGGGGAAGTGGAAGGAGAGCGCCTGGGTGCTGTGTGATTATTACCTGCCCTACGCGCTGGGCGGCGGCTACGTGATCTCCGCCGACCTGGTGCGCTACCTGCGCCTCAGCAGGGACTACCTGAACCTGTGGCAGAGCGAGGACGTGTCCCTGGGGGTGTGGCTGGCGCCCATCGATGTGAAGAGAGTGCACGACCCTCGCTTCGACACCGAGTACAAATCGCGGGGCTGCAACAATAAATACATAGTGACTCACAAGCAGAGCATCGAGGACATGCTGGAGAAGCACCAGACGCTGGCGAAGGAAGGGAAGCTGTGTAAGGAGGAGGTTAAACTCAGGCTTTCCTACATGTACGACTGGGGGGTGCCTCCCTCGCAGTGCTGCCAGAGGAAGGATGGCATCCCCTGAAAGCCTCAGGAAGGAGGAGGCGAAGTGATGATGGACTCTGGTTGCTGTTACACGGGGAGAATCCCATTAACGAGGGGTTAATTACTCTTAAAAAAAAAGATTTTGCACGACTCATTCTGTTACCCTGGGACTCCCCGGGAGCTGCTGACGTGGCATGGTTAGAGATGCTTAAAAAAAAAAAAATAGGTGACAGAAAGCACAGAAAGTCTCAAATGCCAGGATGGAAGGCAAATAAAAGAGGGCAAAACACGGATAGTAGAGAAAATGAGGGGGAGAGAACTGGAATGAAAAGTTACTGGGAGATTTTGAACAGATTCTGAGGTTTATTTGTTAAAGATAACACCAGGCTTTTAAGCTGATAAGACTGAAATGAGGCTGCTGTTTATTCCTTGGCAAGGAAGTGCCAGCTTGGCACAGGGAAGAGCCCAGGGGAGCTGCTGGTGCCACAGGCAGGAAAAGGGATCCGTTTTTCCTGGGATACCTGCAGGGAGAGCTGTCTCTGGCAGGGAATGGAGTTGTTAAATCTGTTCATTTGTCTGGAAGCTTTTTGCTGCTTTAAAGGCAATGTGTACATAAATGATGTGGCAGCTACAAAAATGCATTTAGGGAGGTTGCTGAGGTGGGTGTTTGGCAGATACAGAATTTATTCTCTTCTTTTTTGGGAGCATTTTCCTGCTGCAAAGCCTCCAGGTGGTGTTTTTAGCTCATCCTCCACAAGAAACATTTCCCTCCCAACAGTCAATAACTCCCTGGCTGCTCCAAGACATTGCAGACTTCAGATTTCTATTTATTTCTAATAGAAATGAGCAGGAATTGATCAGTGGAAGTTCCAAAAACGTTGCTCAAAGGTGGGGACTTCAGGTATAAAAACCAACTTCGTGTAGTCAAGAGAAATGGGGGTTCCCTCACCCCCAAAATTCCACTTTGAGAACTTTATTTCTCTTTTCAGGACACTAAAAAGTCACTTTTAGGTGCCCAAAACTGAGGGCATTCCCTCCTCCTCCAAAAAATTACTTTGGAGAGGAACTAAAATTGAATTAATTGAAGTGACACATCCACAAATGGGATTTTATCCCTCACTCCTGGCTACACCAAAATAATCCTGGCACTGGCAGAGGTCCCACAGGACTCAGACAATATTTTATTTTATTTATTTATCTCCAAACCTTCAGCTGAGCCTGCCATCCAAACATTTTTGAGTGGCAGCTGCTCCAAAACTCCCCAATATTTTCCCCAGTGCTACTGCAGTCCCCTGTGCCAGCTGCAGCTCTTGCAGTGGGAGCAGTTTTTACTTTGTAAACGTAAAAGTTTTTATTTTAAATGGTTTTTTTGTGATCAGTTTTGGTGTTTGTTGCACTCTGCACTTTCATTCCCATTCCATCCCGTCCATCCCAGCTCTGTCTCAGTGTAAAGAAAATTTTTTTTAACAAAAAGGTGCCAATATCTCTTTATTTTTGCTTCTTAGCAAAATTAGGAATTCATACCAAAGGGAACAAGTATGGGGTGGGTTTTTTTTTTTTGTTATTCTCTTGTTTGAATTAATTATTGAGGATTAAAAATCTTCTGCAGAGGCTTTTTCTGTTCTAAAAATTTCAACAAAGCTTTGACTTCCTCCTAAAACAAAACTAAAATACTGCAAAACTCATTTATTTTAGCATGTTAAACTAAATTATTATTAGCCTCCATCCTATTGCATGCTTCAGGAGTACCAGGGAATGTTTTTTTCCCCAAAATAATCCTATTCCAAACGAGGAATTCACCAAATTTCAGTTTTTTAACCATCTGGGGTTCATCAGTGTTGTCTGTAAATGTGATTATAAATGCTTGGAATGTGAATATTTATTTCTAATTCTTGCCAGTGTGTTCTCTAAAGGAAAATAAGCTGCTTAAATGTCATTTTTACATCCAGGAGGTGCTGCAACATCCAGGAAAAACAGGGATCAAGCAGAGCTGGAATTTTTAGGGATCCAGATCCTTGTGCTGTTTATCCAATTCCATCCAGAGGTGGCTCCATGGAATTTGTTCCCATTGGGATTTTAACTCCTCACTCCCCCAAAAAAATAAAGGAAAATTCCTGGAGAAATTCTGCATCTCCAGCTGAGATTGGAGCTGGAAAACTCACCCAGAAATTCTGGATATTCCATGGTTTTAGGGATCATTTAATCTGGATTTTGGGTCCATTTCAGGTTATCCCAAATTCTGCTGCAGCTGGAAAACACCACAAAAGCTTTGTCACATCCTTGGGAATTCCTTTGAATTCCCTTTCATTTCCCTTCCCTTTAATTCCCTTTTCTCTCCAAGGACAGAATTTGGATTCCAATCCCAGCTCCCTGGGAAATTCCCAAATGAATAAAAAATATTTTTATCTCTTTTTTTTTTTTTTTTTTTTTTTTGGGGGGGATATTTTAGAGACAAATGGAATCATTTGGGAGAGAGCAAACAACTGCAAGCAGCATTTTGTGGTGGCCAGAGGTTGGACTTTTCCAGCCTGGATGATTCCCTGATCCCTCAGATTTTGTGGAAAAACCCAGGAAAAACAAAATGAACAGTTTTAATTAATATTTTCCCTGAAAAAAAAACCCTTTTAATGTTATTTGGAGCCATCAGAATGTGTTTTAAATGAGTGAATCACTACAATTTTAAAACTAAAACTGTCCAAAATTCATTTCTGGAGCCAAATCTGAAGCACTTTTGGAACAATTAATTAATTTAACAATCAGCAGGAGTAATCAAAGGCTCTCTCCCACCTCCTCAGGATCAAATTCCTGATTTCTGCCATCATCTCTGAGGTTTTTATGGGAGTTTTTAACACTTCAGAGCCATCCTGGGATAATTTTTCTCTCTGCAAAGTCAGGATGAGGAGCCTGATTGCAGATTTTTGGGAGAATATTTCCATCTGCTGAGAAATGATTTGGATTTTAGCTTTTATTGCAACTCTCAGAGTGGGAATTTTGGGTTTAATGAAAATAAAATGAGCCAGGAGCAGATTTATCTTTATTTTTTTGTAGCTATTTTTGTTTATTTAAAGTGTTTCTGTTGGGTTTTTCCTCCTCAGTATTTTATATTTTTAATATTATCCTTAAAATTTTCCCCTCAGCTTTCCTATTGTGTGCTCCACAATAATTTAATTTATTTTGGCATCCAGCAGAATTATCTGTGCCATTCTTGAGCTTTTTGGTAATTCCACATTAATTTAAATTAAATAAAATAAATTAAAATTCTTTTTAATCAGGTATTAATCAGAAATTAATAGAAATTAATTGTTCATTATGTTCTCTGCTCATATCTAAGAGTTAATACTGAATTATTTTGATCCAGCAATGGCATAAACTCAGAAAATTTGCTTTATTTTCCAGTGATTTCTTTAAATTATGTGCAAAAATAAATACTGAAGCATTCCTTGCTTTACTAAATAAATTAAATAAACGAATTAATAAATGAAATTTCACTTCAAAACCTCTCAAGCTTCTGAGAATTCCTAAAATCACCTCAAAATGAAAAAATACCAACAAATAACTCTAAAAAATTGCTATTCCTGTACTGGAATATTTTCTTTTCCAAATGTTCTTGTTCCTCTGAATTTTGTTCTGTTACATTTTGGACAAAAAAATTGAATTTCCTGGAGTGGAAATTCCTGATTTTTGAGGATTTAATTTGTATTTCCTGACATTTCAGGGATCAAGGTGGAAGCTCTGATGAAGAATTTGATTTTTATTTGGGTTTTTTTTTCCCAGCAGAGCTGAAATTTTGGGGATTTCTGACAACCTTGGAGCTCCTTCAGAAATTCCAGAGAGGGTGAAATAAAAATAAAAATAAATAAAGATAAATAAAAATAAATGTCAGAGACTTCCCATGACACAGAATTGCAGAATAAACAAGGATTTAACTCTGCCCCTTGAAACTCATCCATATCCTGGGGTTTTTCCAAGGAAATCACAAATAAAAGGAATTTATTCCCAACACAATCTCCATTTTCACACCTCATCCACCTCACCTTTATTTCCCAGGAAAATGACAAATAAATCCATTTATTCCCAGAATAATTTCCATTTTCCCATTATTTTATCCACCTCACCCTTTATTTCCAGGAAAATGACAAATAAATCCATTTATTCCCAGAATAATTTCCATTTTCCCATTAATTTATCCACCTTTACCCTTTATTTTCTCTGGAAAATGACAAATAAATCCATTTATTCCCAGAATAATTTCCATTTTCCCATTATTTTACCCGCTTTTACTCTTTAGTTTCCCTGGAAAAAAAACAAATCCATTTATTCCCAGAATAATTTCCATTTTCACATTATTTTATCCACTTTTACCTTTCATTTTCCCTGGAAATTTGGGAAGCAAAATCAGGTGAAGTTGATCATTTTTAAATTTTAAATTAAAAATTCTTTTAAAGGGAATTTCCCCCCCCTAATTTCCTTGGAATATTTAATCCCTACATTCCAATATTTTTAAAACTTTTCCTCCAACTTTAAAACATTCCACGCTCAAACCAAGAACTCAAATTTGCCACAAAGATTTTAAATAATCCTAATTTTTGTTTTTTCCGTGAATTATTTTGAATAACTTTGGGATTTTGCTGTGGAACCAAACCAAAATTATTCCCAATTTTTCCTGCCGGCCGCTAGATGTCGCTCCCCGCCTTTGGAAGCTCAGAAATGAAGAATTCCTGAAAAAAAATGGGAATTCAACTGTCCAAAAAACTAAAATCTGGTGGAGTTCTCTGATTTTAATATAAAATGATTAGGGAAAAAAAGGAAAAGGATTTTCCAATCAAAAAAATGGAATTAGGAGGGAATTATTAAGGGGAGGCACCGTGTTTTTCCATGGAATTAATGGGAAATTCATCTAAAACGTATTTAATTTTAAATGATTTAAAGACAAACCTTTGCAGAAGCCCAAAAAAAGCCCCCAAAGTCTAGGGAAAAATAATAAAATTAAATATAATAAATTATTTTAAATGTATTAAAATATTTTTAAATTTATTAAATATAATAAATTAATAAAAGCTAATTAAAATTAATTTTTAAATAATAAAAAAATTAAATTGATTAACAATATTCTTGGAATTTTTCATGGAACAACTCAAAACAACTTGGTCCCAAAGAAATCCACAGGTTTTCTTTTAATCAAGAATTTTTGGGGTTTCATCAGCTGAAAATTCCATGGATTTGAGTCGGGAAATTCCATTTTCAGAAGGGGAACCATTCCCTGGAATTTCCAAAGGATTTCATTCCCAAACCTCTCAGTGTGGGACCCCTGCTCTGACTTTTGGGATGATTAAAGGATGTGCAGAAATTAAAAATTCCAATTAAAAATTATTGACAATCCAGGAGATTTAGGAACCGATTCCTCTTTGTTTTTCAGTGGAAAGATTCCCTGAAATTTCGAATTTTGTCACATTGAGGAACATCTACTGATGGAAAACATGGAAAAAAATGTGGAAAAATCCAGACTCTGCTCCAAGTTTTGAGGAAAACTCAGAAATCCAAGGAGCCCTGGAGGTGCCAAGGAACGTCCAGGAAATTGGGAAGGAAAAATTCCCATTTCCTGGTGATCCCTGCCATTCCCTGCTTCCCTCAGCAGCCAAAATCCCAGGAATGTGAGCCCTGTTTATTTTCCACCAAGTGGAGCAGCTCCCACAAATTTTTGCATCCAGAAAGGGCTGGAAAAATGAAGAATTCCCTCATTTTAAAATAAAGGAAAATGTTGTTATTGCTGGTGATCGATGGATTTGGGACGGTGCCAAAGGGCTTGGAATGGTCACAGCACGAGCCACTGGAAAAACATTTATCCAGAGCTGATCCTGGCCAGGAGAATTCCAAATATTTACTTGAGATATTTATTTTAGGGAAGGACTCGAGCCAGGATTTTGGATGTGCATTGCCCAAATCCCAACGGGTGAGGTGCTAAGAGCCGGAATTTGGGGCCAATCCCTCTGATCTTATCTTGTCTAATTATTTCTCCTTCTTTCCATGCCCTGATCCCACAAAAACAAGTGTCCTGCTCCCCCCTGGGAATGTGCTGGGCTGGATCCAGGCTGGATCCGTGGCTTTGCTAAACTCCAATCCCAGACTAGGATTAATTTTGGAGTTTTTTGCAGTTTCCTGGGTGATTTTTTCTGCTCAGATTTGCAGCTCCTCAGAGTCCAGAGCTTCTCTGCTGCTGTCCCTTCCCAAAGGCAAATCCTGCTGGGTTTGGCACAAAAACCATCAGGAGAATCCTCAGCCACACCAGGATTTTCCCAACTTTGAGGTGCTGTGCACGAGAAGTTGGAAAAATTGGAATTATCCTGCTTTTCTTTACCATTCCCAGCCCTTTATTCCATAGGGATTCCTGGCTAGGAAGAAAATCTGGGTTTTTTTCTTCTGTCCTGCACAGTTCTGCAGGGTGGGGGTCACTCAGCTGATCCTTGGAATCTTGGAATTAAATCTTGGAAAATTAAATTAAATTAATCTTTTAAAATTAATTAAATTAACTTTTTAAGTTTATTTTTTTAATTAATTTTAAATTAAATCTTGGTAAAACCTTCCAAGACACGAATCCAAACATTAACCCAGTCACCCCAAGGGCCACATCCACAGGTTTTTGGGACACTTCAGGGATGGGGACTCCCACCACTTCCCTGGGCAGCCCATTCCAGTGGTTGGCCACCCTTTCAGGGAAGAAATATTCCCAAATATCCAACCTAATCCTGCCCTGAGCATTGATTAATGCAAGGCTGGGCCCTTTTTTGTCCTAAAAAAAAATGGGGCAGTAAATTGGAATCAGGATTCCTGGAATTTCCCATATCCATGCACAGACTTCCCAAATCATGACCTGGTGCTGTGGATCCGTAATTCCAAAGAAATTGAGTGGGAAGAGCTGTAAAAATGAAATTATTGCCTCAGTTTCTCCCTCAGAACATTGGGAACGAATCGTTCCCCTCAGGCACTGATCCCAAAGGCTTTGGGCTGCAGGCATGGCTGGACTTAGGGAAGAGCAGTAAATTGGAATCAGGATTCCTGGAATCTCCCACTCCATATCCATGCACAGACTTCCCAAATCATGACCTGCTGCTGTGGATCCATAATTCCAGCAGAACTGAGCAGGAAGAGCTGCTAAAATGAAATTATTGCCTCAGTTTCTCCCTCAGAACATTGGGAACAAATTGTTCCCCTCAGGCACCGATCCCAAAGGCTTTGGGCTGCAGGCATGGCTGGATTTAGGGAAGAGCCTGATTAACTTACACTTTATAAAATTCCAATCTGGCTCCTGAAAAGCTCCATCAAAGCCAGAGCCCGTGGCTGGGGAGGTTTCTGAGGACAGGGAGAGGGATAAGAAAACAATAACCAGGATCCGATTTCTTCGGAGTCCCGGGAGGAGATAATTGGAGTCTCCAAGAGCTGCTGATAAGATCAGACTCAGTTGCTATTTTCAGGCTCAGACAGCAGGGCTGGAGACACCGAAATAAATCCTAAAACCTGAGCCCAGGGAGCTGCAGGCTTCCAAAGAGTTCTTTCTCCAAGGAAATCCATAAATATTCCAAGGTGTGGGATACTGGGATTGGCCTGGCCCAGGGGCACCTCAGGGGTGGCAGATGGGGAAGGACTGAGGGGGAAAAGGAGGAATTGAAGGGGGAAAATGACCTTGATTTAATTCCAAGAGGAATTTTATCCTCCTTGGAGTGTCCCAGCAGCAGCTCCCTGCTGCAGTTCCTTCTGGGAAAGAGGCAGGGAACGACCAGAGCCGTGTTCAGTCCGGGGCAGGAGGCTGGAAAAGCAATTCCTGAGTGGAGTCAGGGTCTCCTGAGGGCACCTGATGCTGGCAGTGGCTCCAAATGGAACCTCAGGCATCACCTGGGGGAAGAGAAAATAAACCTGGATTAGAAAACTTGGAGAGGGACTAATTCCAAGCTTAAAATTCCTGTGGAATCTGGGGACAGACCCAGGCTCTTCACAGTGGCCATGGCAGGACAAGGGACGATGGGCACCATGACATGAGAGGGCTTCAAACTGGATTTAAAGGATTTGTCCTCATCCTTCCACACTGAATTATTGGATCAGCTCACCCAGGGAGGTTGTGGAGTCTCCAACATTTCAAATCCACGTGGATAAATCCCTGAATAACCCCAAAGCTGCCCCCACTTGGAGCAGGAGGCACCTCCAGAAGTTTTTCCAGAGTTAATTATCCCAGGATTGACAGCAATCCTGCCTCCCCTCACCCCTGGATGTGCCAGGGCTGGTGACAGAGGAGGGGATTCCTCCCTCAGCATGGGAATACTTGGGATCATCCCATTTTTCCTCCTTTGGGTCCACGCTGGGAGCACCCCAGCCCATCCATGTGGATCTGGTCATTCCCTGCCCCTGGCACTTGTTTATCCCAAAACATTTGGCTCTCGATGCCTTCCAGATGAAATCAGCCATCAAAGGCCCCCCATTTCCTTCCCTCCCTCTGCATTCCCCTTCCACACCCAGCCCATGGCCTGTATTGATCAGGGATTTCTCCATGGATTGGGAAGAGCAGCTTGGGAGGAAAAGGACAAGCAGGAGCCAGGAGCAGGTTGGGAATGGCTGCAGATTCCTGGGTTGGGGAATTGGGAGAGGCTGAGTTGGCAGCAGCAGCAGGAGAATGAAATTCTGCAGAAAACACAGGAAAATCCAGCTTTAGGAATATCAAACTAGTGGGAAGGTTTTGTCCTTACAAATGGGATGAAAAATTCCACACCAGTTCCCTCAGGAATTCGGGAGCCAAAGGGAGCTGCTTCCATTTCATCCCGACCCTAAATGGGGCTCCCATGACCAGGGAACCCCAAACTCGCCCTCCCCTGGCAGCATCCCTGCTGGAAAGGCTCCTGGATTTGGGGAAAAGTTTCTGGGATATCAGGGAAAGCTTCTTCCCCCAGAGGGTGCTGGGGCCCAGCAGGATCCTCAGGGAATGGCACATTCCCAAGGCTGCCAGAGCTCCAGGACTTTTTGGGGTGTCCTGGGCAGGGAGAAGAGCTGGTCTCTGATCCTGTGGATCCTTCCAGCTCAGGATATTCCCTAATTCCGTGATTCCAAGTGTCCCAGTGTCCCCATTCCTCCCCTTCCCCTCCTGGCCAGCACAGCCCGTGGTTCCCTGATTTCCCTGGCAGGGAACACGCAGCCCCTTCCCTGCAATCAGGGACTGTTTATCCCAGCACTTCCCTTTCCATGGGAGGCCCGTGGCTTTTCCATTGCTTTTCCATGGCTTTCCAGACATCAAACAGCTCATTTCCCTTGGCTTTTGTCCGTGAAATGGGCTGGAACAGAGGCTCATAAACAACTGCATCAGGAACGCTGAGGTTGATTTAAAAGCCAGGAATTTTTTTTCTTAACGCTTTCAATCCAATTTTTTTTCCCCAACTTTTTGCCCGGTCCCCTCTCTGGTTTTGCAGAGCAGGAAAGGGAAAGTGAGAAAAAGATAAAATTAAGGATAAAAATTGGGATGAAATGATCCTTAAAGGATTCCTGGGATCACCCTGCAGTGCTGGGAGGATCCTGCCCTGGTTGTGAATGGGGGATCCAGGTGAGAGGGAAATAGGAGGAATTTTTTCCCTGCTTTTCTCTTTTCCAGGCAAATCCAGAACAATCCAGTGAAAGGAGCTTGGGCAAAAGAGCATTTTATTGGAGCTGCCCTGGGGAACAGCAGCATCCAGGTGGTTCATGCATTTGAGGATCCCAAAGGGTTTTTCCAACCTTTGATCCCAGATTTAGCAGGGATTGGGGCCCTCAAGAGCCCAGCCAGGAACCCACCCGGATTTCCAGCCACAACTGGAGAGACCTTTAACATTCCTGTGCTTCCCCTTGGACATTTTGGGACTCCAAACTACCTGTCAGAGCTTTTCCCCTCTCATTCCTACAAAAAAGTGGGAATGAAGAGGGAAATTCCTGTGTTTTGGGGGCTCGGGCAGGGTCTAGAATATGAAAATCAAGAGTTTTGCTGGGAAAATGTATCCAACTTCTTCTCCCTGCCCAGCTCTGCTGTTTGCAAGCCAGAGTCCCAAAATTCCATTTTTCCATTGCTCTGAGATGGAGGATTTGGGCTGGGAAGTGGAATTTACCCCCCATTTATCCCCAGAATCCATAAAATAATCGCTGCAGCATCCTCCTGCTGCCTCCCTCCTCCTGCAGCGTCCCTCCCTCATCCTCGGGGGGATGCTGGAGAGGGAACAGCCTTGTCACTACCTGGGAATTGCACTAATTGGGATATTTGGGATATTTAATCCCTGCTGCTGAAACCATCCCAGGCTGCTTGATAAAAGACCCCAGTGTCACAAACACAGAGGAGTTGTTCATGCCAGGGGCTGCTGCGGGTGATGGCTCCAGCCTGGCTGGAGGGAAAAGCTGTTATTAGGGAATTAAACCGGCACAGACGACGTTCCAGCAGGGCTCCATCCAACCCACACGGAGCTGCGAGCCGGGAATTGCATCCCAGGGGGAGCCTGCCGGGGTTTCAGCATTCCCAGGGAACGGGGGACAGCACAGGGGTCACCCTGCTCCTTCCCGGGGCTGGGAGCCCCAGAATTCCCGTGCCTGGAGCCTTCCCAGGATGGATCTGAGCTCACAGTGCCTGGGAAAAGGCTCTGTGATCCATGAGGAGAAAACTCTGTGATCCATGAGGAAAAGGCTCTGTGATCCATTAGGAAAAGGCTCCATAATCCATTAGGAAAAGGCTCCGTGATCCATGAGGAAAAGGTTCCATGATCCATGAGGAGAAGGTTCTGTGATCCATGAGGAGAAGGTTCCATGATCCATGAGGAAAAGGTTCCATGATCCATGAGGAGAAGGTTCCATGATCCCTTAGGAAAAGGCTCCGTGATCCATTGGGAAAAGGCTCTGTGATCCATTAGGACAAAGATCCAGAATCCTTTAGGAGAAAGCTCCATGATCCATTTGGAGAAGGCTCCATGATCCCTTAGGAAAAGGCTCCATGATCCATTAGGAGAAAGATCCAGGATTCCTTAGGAGAAAGCTCCATGATCCATTAGGAAAAGGCTTTGTGATCCATGAGGAAAAGGCTCTGTGATCCATGAGGAAAAGGCTCCATGATTCATCAGGAGAAAGATCCAGGACCCCTTAGGAAAAGGCTCCATGATCCCTTAGGAAAAGGCTCCATGATCCATGAGGAGAAGGCTCTGTGATCCATGAGGAGAAAGATCCAGGATCCCTTAGGAAAAGGCTCCATGATCCATTGGATCCCATGCCCTTCACCCAGAAGTGGTGAACCACCAATTTAACTGCTTTAACTCCTGCCAGGACACATCTCCTGCTTTTCCTGGATTTCCTGGATGGAATTCCAAGCTGTTTTCTCCCATCTGGAATCCAGACACCCACAGCAGATGTTCCCACTAATCAGAGCCTTCCAGGTGTCCCCAGCCTCGGGGTGTTTGTCTTACCCAGCCAAAATCCCCAAAAACTTCCCATCCAAATCCCAAATCCAAGAGGGAAACACCATCCATGGGACTGCCCGAGCCCAAAGCCAGCTGGGAAAGGCCCTGCTGGAATTTGGGAGGCTCCTTATCCCAAAGATCTCCCAGTGCTTTGATAACCTTATCAGCTTATCCAGGAATCCCACTCAGGATTCCCTCTGCAGCAGGAAAACTGACATTTTGGGAAGGAAAAGGATTTGCCCTGGGAAAGGCTGAGCCTTATGGAATAAACCCAAATATTGGGATCTATTGTTAATGAATGATCAATGATTTGGGGTCCCAAGGTGGGATTTTGGAAGGGAATTTGGGAGTGAGGCCTGGAAAACAAATCGGGAATCTGGACTTGGATTTTCCAATTGAAATAAATCCTAATCTCAGCATAAACCTCCCCAAAAACATTCCCATGTGTGGCACCCTCTCCACAGGTTCTGAGGCCCATTTTCCATCTGTTTCCAGCTAAAAAAAAAAGATGGGAAGGAAAAATCCAGCCCTCATTCCCCAGGAATTATCCCAAGGAAATCACCAATTCCAACCACGGCTGCTGAAGCTGCAGCTGCACCCCCAAGTGATTCCTGCCAGGACCACGCTCCTGGAAAAGGTTTTTCCCTATTTTTTTTTTAAAGGTTGGAATCAATTTCTCCCTCTTTTTGATTTTCCTTGCATCCCAAACGTGCCCAGGCCTCCGGTGTTTACTTTGGGAACAATGGAAAACTCCTGGCTCTCCCTCACAGGAGGCCCAGGCCTTTCTTCTCCAGCCTAATTAGAGTTCCTTCCATGGCTAATTAAATCCTCCAGGGAATGAATCCAAATTTCCTGGAATGAAAATCAGCTGGATTTGCTCTGGGCACAGCCAGACTCCCGTGCTCTGCTCTCCAAGGCTGGAATCTCCTTTTCCCCACAGGGAAATCCTCAGAGATTGCACAATTTCCAAGGAATTCTGTCATCTTTCCTCCTCTTCCCTGTTTTGTGGGATTTGAGGGAATTTTATTTCCAAGCAGAACAGTCAGAATTTAACTTTATTCTTCTTTATTTCTGATTTTACCTCTCATTCCTTGCTGGAATTTTCCCATTCTCACTTTTATTCCTTGTTGACTTCCCCAGTTTTGGGAGTCAACTGGAATATAAATATGGAAATAAGATCCCTTTCTTTATCCCAGAATTCAGGGTCACTGCTTGATTCCCCCTGACTCAGCTATTCCCACAAAATTCTCTCTCCCATTCAGAATAAATCTGTGGGAATAAAAAAAAAAATAGGAAAATAAGAGCTTGGAAATATTCTGACTACTCTGAATTCCCAATATTTTCCTGTTTTCCACCAAGGAATGTCCCCCAGTCCCTCTCAGGAGTGCTCCCATCATTTTGGAGTTGATTTTTCCTCCTGGTGCAGCCCCAGGGTTGTGAGAAATTCCCAGGATTTACACAGCAGTTGCAGTGAGTTGGGCAATTCTCTTTTGTGCCCCTTTTCCCCTAAAACAATTCAAGGAAATGGAATTTTTTACCTTTAAATGGGATTTAATTTCCCAATTAGTGAGGGAATGAGGGAAAGATTTGCAGCAGATAAATCCCAAAATCCACCTCAGGAAACTGACAGGCCCTGGAGAATCCCAGGCAGGGATTTGCAGCCCTGTCAGCCTCATTCCCACACAGGCCTGGATAAATCTCTCCTGGACACTTTTCCAAGGATTCCAAGGATTCAGCTGCTTCCCTGAGAGCAGAAAAAGTCCCTTTTCTGAGGGCTGGAGCAGCAAATCCTGGAGTTCCATCCCACCTGAATCCTTGTGGGATTCCCCAGCTCTCCTATGACAACACCCAGCACAATTCCAGCCCTCATCCCTTCCCTCCCAGCAGGAATGAGGGAAAGGTTGGCAGCAGATAAATCCCAAAATCCAACTCAGGAGACCGAGGTGGATTCAGCTGCTTCCCTGAGAGCAGGAAAAATCCCTTTTTTTGAGGGCTGGAGCAGCAAACCCTGGAGTTCCATCCCACCTGAATCCTTGTGGGATTCCCCAGCTCTCCTATGACAATATCCACAGCATCCCATAACAATTCCAGCCCTCATCCCTCCCCTCCCAGCAGGAATGAGGGAAAGATTGGCAGCAGATAAATCCCAAAATCCACCTCAAGGAGACTGACAGGCCCTGGAGAATCCCAGGCAGGGATTTGCAGCCCTGTCAGCCTGATTCTCACACAGGCTTTTCCCAGGCCTGGATAAATCTCTCCTGAACACCTTTCCAAGGATTCCAAGGATTCCAAAGATTCAGCTGCTTCCCTGAGAGCAGGAAAAATCCCTTTTTTTGGGGGCTGGAGCAGCAAACCCTGGAGTTCCATCCCACCTGAATCCTTGTGGGATTCCCCAGCTCTCCTATAACAACACCCACAGCATCCCATAACAATTCCAGCCCTCATCCCTCCCCTCCCAGCGGGAATGAGGGAAAGATTGGCAGCAGATAAATCCCAAAATCCACCTCAAGGAGACTGACAGGCCCTGGAGAATCCCAGGCAGGGATTTGCAGCCCTGTCAACCTGAGCAGGAACCTCCAGACAAAATAAACACCCAGGAGGGAATATTTATTTTAGTGCACATTCCAGACTCTCGGATTTCTGGCAGTTGCACTCCAGCACTGCTGGAATCCTGAGGCAAACACGACAGTGGCTCCCTGCTCCCTCAATTTTCTTTCCCTGGGAGCTGTTGGCTCCCAGGAATCAGCAATTCCCAGAGGGAATTTTTCCACTCAGGGTTTGCCCACGCAGATGAATATTTGGGAATTCACCCAGGGATTTTGTGTGGATTCACTCCTGCAGGACAGGGAGATCTGGGAGCAGATTTGGGAGCACATCCCAGCCCAGGACAGATTTAATTCCCTGCTGTTTAGACTGAGCTCAGAGTGATAAATTCAGCTGCTCCCTCAGAGCAGACAGGAAGGATTTCAAATCAAGCAAGGAATCATCACATGGAAATTCCTGGAATCTGGGAGCAACAATGGATTTCAGAGGGTTTTATTTCCCTATTTGGCTTTTCCCTTGGGATTTTTTTAGGACTTCTCTGAAGCCAGCAGCACTTTTGTGGTCTCATTTTTCTGCAGGACCACAGAGCAGAGGAGCTCTGGAAATGTCCTTCCTGAGGGATTGAATAGATGGAATAAAGGAGAAATCTTGGATGTGGAAAGAATCCTGCTTGATTTTTGCAGACACCACAGCCCAGGCCAGAGGAGACTCCAGATTTTGGGGAGTTTCAGTCTTTTTGGGGGTGTCCTGCACAGGGCCAGGAGTTGGATGATCCTTGGGGATCCCTTCCAGCTCTGGATATTCTGGGATTCTTACAGAGATAGAAAAGGTCTGGGAAAAGAACTGCCCTTCTTGAGCTCAAGTTATTTTTTTGGGAGGTATCAAGCACCTGGAAATGAATTCCAGGGATTTAGATCCAGCTAGATCTGGACCTCCAAGACTTTTCTTTCTGGAAGAGCCAGTGCTGGCCCAAGCAGCTTTTCCAGGAGCAGTGGCAATTCCCAAAATATTGAATTCCTTTTTCCAAGCAGCCAGGTTCAGGAATCATTAAACCCTAAGGGAAAAAAACCCATCCCTAAAATCCAAATTTTAATTAAAGTGCTGAGTGAACGACTGGGCTTGGTGGGCTCAGGGGTCTCTTCCAGAATTATTGGATGATTCTCCATGGCCTCTCTTCCCTGCTATTCCCAGCTTTTTTTTCCTCATTCCAGGAGTTTGGGTGGATTTCCAGGTGGGATCTGCTGGATCTGAGATCTCCAGGAGCTGGGGTTGGATCCCCCCAGTGCCCAACTGTGCTGGAAACTGGGAAAACTGGTTTAGTGCTCCCTGAGGGATCACAGCTCGGAGATCCCTTGGATTTTGGCTTTATTCCCTGTGGAAAAGCTGAAAAAATCCCCCACTTTGTTTTCAGGGCTGCTGGGAGGAGCTGAGGGCGAGAGGGGCACGTGCAGGGGCAGAGCAGAGGCTGCGTAATCAGCGTTAATTAATGAATTAATTAACTACTGGGGCTCTGCTGGCAGGCACCCGATGCTCTGGGAGGGGTGGGATGGTGCCAAATTCCAAAATCCAGGCTCAGAGCTCTCCCTATTTCCAGGATGGGAGAAGCTGAGAGGGGAGGGAGGGTTTGGGGGGGGGATTTTGGTTTATTTTGGGGTCAATTTCTGGGATTTTAGGGGAGTTTTGGGGGATTCTGGGGGGATTTGGGGAGGGATTTTTGGGCTGCAACTGCCCCCACCCCAAAAACTGCAGGTGCTGGATGGGACCAGACTGCTCAGGGCCAACCTGGAATGGGGAAAGATTGGGAATTTGAGGGGTTTGGGGGGATTTTATAGGAATTTGGAGGGATTTTATGGGATTTTGGGGGGAGTATCCCCTCAGGGGATTGAGGGAAGACAAACCCTGCACTTGTCACTCACCTGGGAGAGGCTGAGGTGTCCCAGGTTCTGTCCCCATGGAGAGATGGATCCTGAGGGAGATTTTGGAGGAGGAGACTCCTTATCCCAAAAGGCAACTCATGGAAAATTAAAAATTACAATGATTCAAATCATTATTGATAAAAATAAAGAGTAATAAAAATGACAACAGCTTTGGACCCCTTTTTTCCACATGAAAAACCAAAATAAGTACCCAGGACCCACAGAGAAAGTGAGGTAAAAAATTCCTAAAATCTGGATTTTTATTCCCTCAGCTGCCAGAGGAATTCCTCCCTGTGAGGGTGGGGATGGAATTCCCAGAGAAAATGTGGCTGCCTCATCCCTGGGAGTGTCCAAGGCCAGGTTGGGACACTGGAAGGAGCAGGGGTGGAATGGGATGATTTTTAAATCCTTTCTATCCCAAACCACTCCATACTCACTGATCCCCAAAGCTTTTCCAGGTTTATTCCAAGGATTTCATCTCCAAAAGGAGAGAAATAAACGGGAGCAAAGTGCTGAGGAAGGGAGGCCCAGCCAGACCACACAGCTCTGGTATCCAGGTGGGATTTTTTGGGATAAAAAGGCCACAATTCTGGGTTTGTTTCCCTGCTCCATAAATGCAGCACCTGTGTGGTCCCTGCAGGAATAACCCAGCCTGGATTTTCCCATCCCCAGCCTCTTCCCAAGGATTTGAAGGAGATGTTGTTGCTGGTTTGGGGAGAATTCTCCATGTGGAAAAACAGCAGGAGTCTTTCCTGAAGGGAAAAATTCCCAGCCTCTTTTCCCTGCTATTTCTGGTGGGAATTTACCCTGGGACCCCACTTCAATCTCTCCCCAAATCCCTCAAAAATCCCCTAAAACTCCCCTAAAATCACTAAAATTGATCCCAAAATAAACCAAAATTCCCCCAACCCCCCCCCATCCCCCCAACTGATCCCCAAATCCCACCCAATCATGGAAAATCCCCCAAAATTCTGCTAAAACCCCCCATCCCCCCCAAATGTCTTCAAAATTCCTTAAAAATCACCCGGAAATCACAGAAAATTCCCAAAAAATCACCCCAAATCAAACTGAAGTCCCCCAATGCCCCAAAAGCCCCCCAAAAATCCCAAACCCATCCAAAATCTCCTAAAATCACCAAAAAATACCCCCCCCCAAAATGACATAACATCTCCCCAAAATCATCAGTATTCCCCCAAAAATCATGGGAAGGGAAGGGAAGGGAAGGGAAGGGAAGGGAAGGGAAAAGGGAAGGGAAAAGGGAAGGGAAAAGGGAAGGAAAAAGGGAAGGAAAGGAAAGAAAAAGGGAAGGGGGGAAGGAAAGGGAAGGGAAAAGGGAAGGGAAAAGGGAAGGAAAAAGGAAAGGAAAAAGGAAAGGAAAAAGGGAAGGAAAGGGAAGGAAAAGGGAAGGGGGGGGGGGGGGGAAAAATGGAAGGAAAAAGGGAAGGAAAAAGGGAAGGGAAGGAAAAAGGGAAGGAAGAAGGGAAGGAAGAAGGGAAGGAAAAAGGGAAGGAAAGGGGGGGGGGGGGGGGGGGAAAAAGGGAAGGAAAAAGGAAAGTAAAAAGGGAAGAAAATGGAAGGAAAAAGGGAAGGAAAAAGGGAAGGAAAACGAAAGGAAAAAGGGAAGGAAAGGGAAAAAAAATGGAAGGAAAGGAAAAAGGGAAGGAAAAAGGGAAGGAAAAAGGGAAGGAAACCCCCTCCCCACATTTTTACCCCCAACTCCTCCTCCTGCTCCCCCAAATCTCCTCCATGGCCCTCAAAGCTCTCCCAGATCCCATTTTTATCATTCCCAGCCCCAGGGATCCGTGGCCCATCCAGGGTGGGCAAACAAACTCCTCATCCCAGCCAAGCATGGCCCAGCCTCGGCTCCAGCCAGGAATTTGCAGCCAGGATGGAGCCAGACACATTTACATTCCTGGAGCTGAGTAAAACCCTAATCCTTTGGAAGATTTGCAGGCTGAGCTCTCCCCCCAGGTTCCCTTTGTGCCCTGCAGCAGAACTTCCCAAAAAAAAAAAAGGGCTGGAAGTTTTGGAAAAGTGGGGTTTGTCCCAGTTTTTTGGAGGAATTTTTATTGATTTAGGATTTCCAGGTTTTCACCTCTATGGATGAAGGGGTTTTTTTCCCCCTCCTTGTTTTCCCAGCAGTGTGTGGAAGGAAAATCTTCCAAAAAGGAACAATTCCATGGCAAAGGCAGCACGGGAATTCCAGAGGTTTGGCTCC
Organism: Monarcha castaneiventris obscurior; assembly: GCA_026261815.1. Lineage (NCBI taxonomy): Eukaryota > Metazoa > Chordata > Aves > Passeriformes > Monarchidae > Monarcha > Monarcha castaneiventris. The sequence continues at coordinate 1,468,118 of JAMPIT010000002.1, read as the reverse complement.
AGTAAAACCAGTAACAACCAGTGACTCAACACCCAGGGTTGTCCCAATCCTGATCCCTTTAAAATTCCATTTTTCCCTGCTGGTTCTTGCCCAAAATTGTCACTTTCCATCCCAATTAGAGAATCCCACCAATTTTCATTTCCCATCCCAATTAAGAGAATTTCACCAATTTTCACTTTCCATCCCAATTAGAGAATTCCACCAATTTGCACTTTCCATCCCAATTAGAGAATTCCAATTTTCACTTTCCATCCCAGTTAGAGAATTCCACCAATTTGCACTTTCCATCCCAATTAGAGAATTCCAATTTTCACTTTCCATCCCAATTAGAGAATTCCACCAATTTTCACAATTACAGAATCCCACCAATTCTCACTTTCCATCCCAATTAGAGAACTCCACCAATTTTCACTTCCCATCCCAATTAGAGAATTCCAATTTTCACTTTCCATCCCAATTAGAGAATTCCACCAATTTTCAGGGCATTCCTTGTGTTCTGCTCCTCACCTCCCATTCCAGAGGGTGGAATTCTTCTGGGAATAGCCTTGGGAGGACAATTCCAGCCTAATTAACTCAATTAATGCCAAAATTTTGGGAAGCCCTCCGAAGTGACCCCTCAGGGAAATGCCACCCTGAGGGCATTCCCACCTGGAAAAGCAGAGAATTCCAACCTTCAATTAGCATTTACACCTCAAATTTTTAGGGAATGGCCAGGTTTGGGCAGAATTCCTGGGAGCACCAGGTACAGGAGCACATCCAAGGCCATTCCTGCCCCTTTTTGGGCTGGATTTTGCCACAGGAAATTCATCCCATGGGAAATAATCCCATCCTGAAATAATGGGGGTATTTCCTCTGGTTCATTTATTCCCTTTGCAGCCCTACCTTGGCAGTGGGGAGTTGATCCAAATAAATTCTGGGAATACTGATGGAATGAGCTGGTTTTCCTCCATTTTTAAGCCCTGATTCCCACATCAAATCCTCCCTGGAAGGAGCAGAGGATCCATCTGCAGGAACAAAATCAGCAGGAGAGGTTGGAGCTGACAATTGGAAGGAAAAAACATGGAAAAACTGCTGAGAAAGTTAATGTGGGAGCGTGGCCAGTGAGAAAACCTTTAAGGTTCTCCTAAAATTCTGCATTTGGGGATTTTTTTTGAAGGAGAGAGAAAACAGAAAAGCAGGAAAATCCCATCCCGTGGGCAGCACTGCCCATTCCTGCTTCAATCCTCACTCCCAACAATTAATTCCTCCACTTCCCTGCAGGCCTGGGCACGGTGTGAAAAGCATCCCAGAGTTTTCCAGTTTTCTCCTTATCCCTCCCTGGCATTTTGCAGAAGCCTGAAATGGGGTTTTGAGGGAGAAACCTCGGAATTCCTGTCAAGTTCCTCTGGGTTCCAAGGAAAATGAGGAATTTGCTGTCCAAACCACCCAGGCCGAGCTGGCCCAGCTCCTGGTGCTCCGAGCTCCTGATGTGTTTTCCTTTCCCCTCCACTTCGTTCCCCGTGGCCAATCCCAAGGGTTGCACATCCATGAATCATGTGGGTTTCCCACAAAAAAGCAGCATTTTTGGGGGGAGAATCAGCTGCTTTTCCAGACAAAAATCTAGGAAATGACGGCTGCTGGCTCCCTGAGGCATGGGTGGAATGAGAGGTGACTGTTCCTTCCCACACGGAGCACTGGGAGATTCTGGAATTTGCTGATGAATTCCTGAATTTGCTGATGAATTTCTGAATTCCTGAGGAGTTTGGGTTGAAGGGATTTAAATGCCATTCTATCCCACCCCATCCATGGGCATTTTCCACTATCCCAGGTTGCTCCAACCTGGCTTTGGACATTCCCAGGGATGGGGCAGCCATAAATTCTCTGGGAATTTCATCCTAGGGCCTCCCCACCTTCACAGGAAGGAATTTTTTCCCAATTTTTCCGAGTCTCAACCCATTCCCTGTGTCCTGCCACTCCAAAATCCCTCTCCAGGCTCCTCGGGAGTTTCCTCCAAAACTGAGGATGGGATTTCTGATTTCTGAGTCCCTGGAAAATATCCCTGAGTGACCAATGCCCAGATTTTGGGATCATCTGGGAAGCCCCAATATGAGTTTTGTGGTGAAAAGGATGATTTTGGTCTGCCAGGAAAATTCCTCAGGTCTTTATTCAATTTTTGCCACCTTTCCAGAGGATTTTGGGATCTGGAAGTGTGTGAGGAATGGAGGAATGGAGGAATGGATCCTTCCCTCGGGAATATTCCTAGATTCGGCCCTAAACCCCCCTCAAACCCCTCATTCCCAAACTCTTCCCACTCCAACCCTCCCCATTTCCCACCTTTTCTATTTTCTGGGTGCAAAATTCCGCTGAAACAACCCCAAAAGTGGGTGCTGGGTGCAACTTTTCCCAGCCCATCCCTTCTCCCTGCCCACAGATTCGATCCCAGAGGGAATTGAGCTGCTCCCAGGAATCGCTGCTCCCGAGGCAGGCAAAAAAACGCTAGGAAAAAGGGTGTTAAAAGCTCCCGTCTGGCCCCAAGCACCCAGACAGCGCTGAAAGCCCAATTCCTAGCAGATAAAGGCTTTGGAGAATTCCCGGGATTGACAGGAGGAGAAAGGGAGGGAAAATCCCGGCTCCAGCCCGCTGAGGCGAGCAGGACGAGCCCCATCCCCCGGGATAACCCCGGGCAGGGATGTGGCGCCTGCAGGGAATTAAAGCTGTTTACAAGGCCAGGGAGGGATGGATTTGATGGGAATCAGCTCTCCCCGAGAAAATTGGGATCGTTATTTCATTCCTGGCGTGTCCTGGCGCCGTGCCCAGGGCTGGCCGGTTTCGGTGGAAAGGATGGAAAAATGGATATTCCGAAATCTTTCTCGTGTCTTAGATCCTCTGCTTCCCGAAGTTTGCTTTTATCCCGTGGAGCAGCACCGGGAGCGGCTCCTTGAGGCTGGAAGTGGAAGGAAAAAACTCCAAACTCCCCAAATTCTACGTAGATTTGGACCCGGAAAACTCCGAACTCCCCAAAATCCACCCAGGGAACTCCGAACTCCCCAAATTCTGCGTGGATTTGGACCCGGAAAACTCCAAACTCCCCAAAATCCACCCAGGGAACTCCGAACTCCCCAAATTCTGCGTGGATTTGGACCCGGAAAACTCCGAACTCCCCAAAATCCACCCAGAAAACTCCAAACTCCCCAAAATCCACACAGTAAACTCCAAAATCCCCAAATTCTGCGTGGATTTGGATCCAGAAAACTCCAAACTCCCCAAATTCCGCGTGGATCTGGAGGACCCAGAAAACTCCAAACTCCCCAAAATCCACCCAGGACACTCCAAACTCCCCAAAATCCACCCAGGACACTCCAAACTCCCCAAAATCCACACAGAAATCTCCAAATTCCCCAAATTCCACGTGGATTTGGACCTGGAAAACTCCAAACTCCCCAAAATCCACCCAGGAAACTCCAAACTCCCCCAAAATCCACACAGGGAACTCTAAACTCCCCAAAATCCACACAGAAAACTCTAAAAATCCCCAAATTCCGCGTGGATTTGGACCCAGAAAACTCCAAACTCCCCAAAATCCACCCAGAAAACTCCAAACTCTTCAAATTCCGCATGGATTTGGACCCGGAAAACTCCCCAAAATCCATCCAGGGTAAACTCCAAACTCCCCAAAATCCACACAGGAAACTCCAAACTCCCCAAAATCCGCGTGGATTTGGACCTGGAAAACTCCAAACTCCCCAAAATCCACACAGAAAACTCCAAACTCTCCAAATTCCGCGTGGATTTGGAGGACCCAGAAAACTCCAAACTCCCCAAAATCCACACAGGGAACTCCAAACTCCCCAAATTCTGCGTGGATTTGGAGGACCTGGAAAACTCCAAACTCCTCAAAATCCACCCAGAAAACTCCAAACTCTCCAAATTCCGCATGGATTTGGACACAGAAAACTCCCCAAAATCGATCCAGGAAACTCCAAACTCCCCAAAATCCACACAGAAAACTCCAAACTCTCCAAATTCCGCGTGGATTTGGACCCGGAAAACTCCAAACTCCCCAAAATCCACCCAGGAAACTCCAAACTCCCCAAAATCCACACAGAAAACTCCAAAATCCCCAAATTCCGCGTGGATTTGGACCTGGAAAACTCCAAACTCCCCAAAATCCACCCAGAAAACCCCAAACTCCCCAAAATCAGCTGGGAGCTGCCCCCACACCACTTCCATTCCGTCCCCTCTCCTGTTTCCATTTTTCACTTTTCCTTTCCCATTTCTTCCCCTTCTTTCCAAGGTTTTTTTCCTTGGGAAATTCAATATCCCGTGACCGAGGTCTCCCCTCACCTCCCGTCCCCTCCTGCTCTTTGATCCTCAGATCAAAGTGACACCAAGGAAATCCACACGTCGGGGGGGAAAAGAAAACAGCTCCTGAAAAAATGGGAATTTTGAGAGAATTCCCGCACTTTTGATGACCCCACACGCAGCTCCAATCCCTGATTCCCTGGAAAATATCCCTGAGTGACCAATGCCCAGATTTTGGGATCATCTTGGAAGCCCCAAGATGAGTTTTGTGGTGAAAAGGATGATTTTGGTCTGCCAGGAAAATTCCTCAGGTCTTTATTCAATTTTTGCCGCCTTTCCAGAGGATTTTGGGATCTGGAAGTGTGTGAGGAATGGAGGAACTTTGTCCCAGCATGGAAAAAATTCCATGTCCTCCTCAAGCATTCAAGGCAGGGAATGGGAATGGGTGGGAAGCTGAAACTCCTTTTCCTCCTTGGAATTTCTGGAGTTGTGAATTCCCAGCGATCCCAGCAAAATGCCCTGAAGAAGAGGGATGTGCTCATCCCAAAAGAGGCAGATTTGCATCCCAAATTTCCTCATCCCACATCCCAATCCCACAGCGGGATTGATCAGCTCCAAAACACTCAGAACACGGAGTGTGGAAGGGAATTAAAGGTTTATCCTGGATTTTTCCAGCTTTAACGACTGGGAAGGGGAATGGAGGGAGGAGCAGCTGGAAAATCCCATTATCCCTGTGCTGGGAGAGTGGGAAAGAGCCCCCAGGGCTGCAGGGGGGCCCTGCCTGAACTGATGCCTTCTGCAGCCACCCAGAAACAGAGACCAGACAAGAGGAAGGGAATAAAGATGGGTGTTTATTTGAAAGCCTTCAAGGTACACCCTGGGGGAGCCTCCAAAAATGGACCCCAAGCTGGACCCCAGGGCACGAGTTCTTCACACCTTTATAGGTTTGGTTCATTTGCATACCACGGTTAATTCTCCAATTAAAGCCCCAGTTTAATGATGGAATTCCCCTCAGCTTGCTCCCCCCTTAGAGGCTTTGGGTTACACATTTTGGGCCTAGAAGAGCCTGGCTGTGCTTGAAGGCAAAGCCTGGAGAGGCTTTGTTATGTCTGCCCAGCACGAGAGAGCAGGAATTCCAGGCTACAAGGAACTGCAGAGTTGCACTCTAAGCAGTGCAGAAATTGTAAAATATCAAAGTTAAAACCTAAGGCATCAGGATGTGGTTGTGCAAGATCCCAGGCCAGCATTCCCATTTTTCTGCCGTGCCTGGGGTTATCCCGGGAAGCACCTGCCGTGGAGGTGCCAGACAGAGATGATATCGGAGTTTTGGCACCCGGAGCTGCATTCCTCTGCAAAGGCAATTTAAATTCCTCGCTCCGACAGCTCCTGGAGCCAAGAAAAAAACAGAAATTGGGAAAAAAAAAATCAGTTTGGATCCAAAAAAAAAAATCAGTTTGGATCCAAAGTTTCGTTGTGTTGTTCCCGGGTGTCTCCCGAACTCTGGGTGAGTTCCCAGTGGGAATTGCGAGGGGCTGAGTGGGAACAAGGAGGATTTGTGGGATTGTGAGGGAAAAAGTTCCTGCCCTGTTCCCATTCTCATCCTCCAGGATTCGCTTTTATTCCCAACCATGGAAAAAAGGCTCCTTCCCAGATCAAGGGAGGTGCAAAAATTCCCTTGGGATGAGGGTTGGGATCGTGGAATTTTATTTCCAGACCAGTTCCCCTCCCTGGTGTGTTGTAGCAGGGATCTGTCCGCAATAAAAAAAGAAATGAAAATAAAAAAGAACCAAATAAAAGTAAAAAACCCCAAGTAAAATATAAAAATAAAAATTAAAAAGATAAAAATACAAAAATAAAACCAATAAAAAGAAGCCAAAAATATAAAAATAAACTTATGAAAATGAGAATTAAAAGTATAAAAATAAAAATTAAAAAATCAAACCAATAAAAATAAACCTAAAAATATATAAATAAAATTATTAAAATTAAAATTATAAATGTAAAAATATCAAATAAAAATGTAAAAAAATCAAATAAAAATATAAAAATAATTCTTCCCACAGGGCCAGGCACCTCTGGATGAAAATATTGCTCAGGAACCAGATCCATGTTTTCTTTTTCCACCCGTTTTTTGTGTGAGTGATAAGAGACAACAACCACCCATAGAAATTCCCGGTGATTCCTGGATTTTTAGGGAATCAGGTTGTGCCTCTGCTGTCAGTATGCAATAAATCCTAACTGAACCTCCCGAGGGCTGGGATACATCCACGTTCCTACAGATTTCATGGAAGAGATTTAAAAGCATCCAGGTAAAAGCAGGGAATCTGGGAATCTCCTCAGGAAAAGGAACTGTCCCTCAAAGCAGGAATCCTGAACTCTTCCCCAAACCAGGAATCCCGAACTCACCCTCATACCCGGGAATCCTGAATTCTTCCCCAAACCAGGAATGCTCAGCTATTCCCCAAAGCAGGAATCCTGAATTCTTCCTCAAACCCAGGATCCTGAACTCTCCCTCAAATCCGGGAATCCCGAACTCTCCCTCAAACCGGGAATCCTGAACTCTCCCTCAAATCCGGGAATCCCGAACTCTCCCTCAAATCCGGGAATTCCGAACTCTCCCTCAAATCTGGGAATCCTGAATTCCTACCCAAACCAGAAACCCCTGAACTCTCCCTCAAATCCGGGAATCCTGAACTCTCCCTCAAACCCAGCAATCCTCAGCTCTTCCTCAAACCCAGGATCCTGAACTCTCCCTCAAATCCGGGAATCCTGAACTCTCCCTCAAACTCAGCAATCCTCAGCTCTTCCTCAAACCCAGCATCCTGAACTCTCCCTCAAATCCGGGAATCCTGAACTCTTCCTCAAACCGGGAATCTCGAACTCTCTCTCAAATCCGGGAATCCCGAACTCTCCCTCAAATCCGGGAATCTCAAACTCTTCCTCAAACCGGGAATCTCGAACTCTCCCTCAAATCTGGGAATTCCGAACTCTCCCTCAAATCTGGGAATCCAGAATTCCTCCCCAAACCAGGCACCCCTGAACTCTCCCTCATACCCGGGAATCCCGAGCTCTCCCTATTTCCACCCCAAGCAGCCACATCCGCCATTAACGCGGCCCTTCCATCCTCCATCAACGCGGCCATTCCATCGATTTAGCCCCACTCGGACAGAACACGAGGAGCGGGGATTTTTGGGAAGCAGGGAAGCTCCAGCGGGGGCCCCAATGTCCCCTCGTGTCCCCTCAGCCCCGGGGCCGAGCCGTTCCCGGCAGGGCTCTCCCTCAGCCACGGCTGTTATCAGATCCCCGAGCTGGATAATGGCTCTTATCAGATCCTACCGCTCCCTCATGCAGCCGCAGGCTCCAGCTCCTGTTTGTTTAAAAGCACAGGAATGTCCCGCACGGAGGCAGCGCTGCCATTCCCTCATTTCTCTGGAAGGGAGAAGGGTGAATCAATTCCAGGGATGCCAGAATATGAGGAGCCAGCCCGGCTCCGCGCTGCTCCCGCTGATTCCAATAGGGACGCCTGGCCTGGCACGGAGATCCTGAGGGGTGGGAATGAACCTTTCCAAAGTCTTTCCAGGGAGAACTAGATGTGGGAATCAAAGGTTAAAACTGGAGGAAAACAAACTCATTCCACTCTAAGGCATCAGTATTCCCAGAATTTATTTGCGAATCAATGCCAAGGTAGGGCTGAAAAGGGAGTAAATGAGCCTGCAAAGCTCCCGGAGGAATTATCCCCATTATTTTAAGATTTTCAGCTCCCGGAATTCTTTCCTGTGAAGGAAAAATTTTTTTTCCACTCGTGGCGTGGAAAAAATCCCTTAAAACCCAAATGAGAGAGACCAAAGTGAGCAGGAGGCTCTGCCTGGACTTTTTATTGAAAATCATCTCCAGATATTTTGCTATCCATTTTATTATGATACAATAATTATTTATAATTTTAAAATGGGATTTTTTCCATGCAGAATTTGGAGCACGGAGATCCAGAGGGATGGGAATCAACCTTTCCAAGGTCCCTGGTCACTCGTGGGGTGAAAAAATTCCTTAAAACCCAAATGAGTGAGGCTAAAGTGAGTACAGGAGGCTCTCGCTGCAGGGACACCAGATCATGGAATTATGGAATATTCCGAGTTGGGAAGGATCATAAATTCCAGCTCCTTGTGGATGAGGCACAGAAGGAATGAGGGATCCTGCCCTCATTCTGGGCTGGAATCACATCCCTGCTTTTCCATTCACATTCCAGTGTGGATACAATGAAATTCCAGTGGGATCCAAGGAGGGCAATGGCAGCTCCCTGTGCCTCCTGTAAAAACAGCCCCGGGAATCTCCATCCCTCCATAAAACCCCAAATCCCAAACCTGCCTGGGGATATTTGCCCTGTTTGAGGTCGTTGCAGGTTGTCATTCCTGGTTCTTTGAGCTCCCAGCACCTTTTTCTGGGGTAAAAAAAAATCGGGATTTGATAATTCCAACAGCCCTGGAGAACTTCACCTCAAACCAAACCAAACAAAGCAGCCCTGATTTCACCATCCTGGGAAAGTTGATCAGATCCCAAGTGGGACATTCCCCATCCAGTTTTAGGGATAATTTTCAGCCACTTTTCCCCAGCTTTTTCCCAGCTTTTTCCCAGCTTTTTCCAGTTTCCCTCCCACCTGGAGCCACCCTGCAGAGGATTCTCCCTTCTCCTCACATTCCTGTGCACCCAAACCTCCCGTTAATTCCAGCCAGGAGAAAACCATGGAATGATTTTTTTGGGAAGGGACCTTGAGGATCACCCAGTTCCAACCCCTACTGTGGGATTTGGTGGAATTCCCAGCCCTGGAAATATTCCAAAACCTGTGGAAGTGGCCCTTGGGGACGTGGTTTAGTGGTGACCGTGGGTTGGACTCATGAGCTTAAAGGATTTTTCCAACTTTAGTCATTCTCAGTTAAGAAATTCCCAACATTTTCCTCAGGAAAAGCTGTTGGGAATTTATCCATGAGGCCACAAGTGCCTGAGGGACCACAGGAACCTCCAAAGCTCCTTTCCCACTCTGGGTTCTGAGCATTTCTTTTCCTCGTCCCTCCACCCTAAAACCAACCCTAAAAGCAGCAAAACATGAGGAGGAAAATCCTAAAAGAGAGCAGGAGAACGAACTCCAGTGCAGCTGGAAATCCACTGGGGCACTTCCAGCATCGTTTTCCAGAAAATCCTGAAAATTCTGCACCTCCAGAGCTCCGGGAGAGCGAAGAGCAGCAGGAAAAGGACCAAAAACAGGGAAAGCAGCAAAGAAATAAAGAGGGAAAGCAGGGGGAAAATAATAAAGAGAGAAGTGGAGAAATAAACTGGGAAAAGAGGGAATAAAAACCTGGGAAAAACAGGGAATAAATAAAAGGAATAATAAATAAATCAACAGGGAAAGCAGTGAAAAAATAATAAAAGAGCAGTGAAGAAAAAAAGGGAAAACAGTGAAAAAGTAATAAAGAGATAGAAGAAAAAAAAAGGAGAACAGTGAAGGAATAAAAAGAAGAGTGAAGAAATAAACAGTTAAAAAGAGAAAAAATAGAAAGTGAATAAATAAACACTAAAAACAGTGAATAAATAAAAAGAACAGTGAATAAACAAACACTGAAAGCAGTGAAGAAATGAAAAGTGAATAAACAAATACTGAAAGCAGTGAAAAAGTAAAAAGGAAAGTGAATAAACAGTTAAAAAGTGAATAAATAAAAAGAACAGTGAAGGAAAAAAAAGGGAAAACTGAAAAAATAATAAAGAGAAGAAAAAAAGGGAAAACTGAAGGAATAAAAAGAAGAGTGAAGAAATAAGCAGAGAAAAGAGTGAAAAAATAAAAAGAAAAGTGAATAAATAAACAGGGAAAAGACTGAATAAACACTGAAAGCAGTGAAGAAGTGAAAAGTGAATAAATAAACAGCGAAAGCAGTGAATAAATAAACTCACAAATGTTTACTCCAAACAAGCTGTGAACACGAATTTTCTCTGCTAAAAAAAAAAAAACCCAAGCCCTGAAGGACAGAGCAGCTCTTAAAAAAAATACAGCAAATGCCTCAAACGAGGTCTGAAATTCCCACTTGAAAAGCCCCAAAATCCATGGGAAGGTTTTAGGGGAATACAAAATGTTGTTCTGCACATGATGCTCTTGGATTTTATCTCAAATATTGATGGGAATTGCTGAGAAAACAATAAAATAAAAATAATAAATCCCTTCCAAGCCTGGGATTGAGGTTGTAGAGTGCCAAAATTCCCCTTTTTTCCCCACAAAACATTAAAAAAATCAGCGTAATTACCTCAAAAACCAGCAGCCACAACTCCTCCTCCCCACAGAGATCCAATAATCAATATAATTCCTATCAATACCTATTGATCCCTTCACCACTGGGTGTTTTTTAGGGGATTTGTGAATCCCAGAAGCTCTGCAGGAAATTTGGGACACCCGAACCCCCAATCCATGGGATTTCTCCCTCATTGATCCCTCAGCTTCACCTGAGCATTCCATGGAATTGCTGAGTGAGAATCAGCTCTGGAATAAATGGGAATTTAATGCTTTATTTCCATCAAAATCAGCCACAAAGCCATAAAAATTCCATGTTTTCCTGCTCCTAAATTCTGTTTTCACAGGCTCAGCAGCTCCCTGATTTTCCACAGAGCCTGGATCTCCCTCTTGGAATCTGCCCTTCCCAAAGAATGTATGAAATCCTAATTATCATAACATCCAAATATCTTAAAGGGCTCATTTTGCTTTTTTTTTTCCCAATCCTGGAGAGTTTTGAAATTCCCCTTGAATTTCCCTGGAATTCTGCTGCTCCCTTCTCCCAGAGGAGAGGCTTGGAAAGGTTTTTTTCCCCTCTGAGGAATGATTTATAACCCATTCCTATTTCTAATACGAGTTTTAAATGACAAATAATCTGATTTTTTGGTGGTTTACCAGGCTGCCACTCAAGGGGAGTTTACATGAGCCCTTGGAGTGAGGAAAAACAGGGAATATTCTGTTAATCCAACATAAATACCCCTGGAGTCAGTCTGGAGTGTGGCATTGGAAGCATTTACAGAACATAAAACTCAAAGAGAACTCCAAAAACCTCAAAACCTGGCAGCTCCAAGGGGAAAATATCCAGAGAATTCCTGGGATTGGGAGCTCAGGGCCTGGGATTTGGTTGGGAAAAGCCTTGGATGGGCCTGGAATTAAGGGGGCAGCTTCTCCTTTGGGAGGAAAATCAAGAATTCCCTGCAGATTCCAACTGGGAAGGGCTGGGCTGGGCTCTCCTGAGGCAGAAAAAAATTGGGAATAGCAGGATCAGGGATCCCAGGGATTTTGGGATAACAAAGGACAGGATTTCCAGAGGCCATAAAGCAGAGTTACACCTGAAAGGCCACTCTGACATCCTGAAAATGTATTCAGGGATCAATTTCAGCTCTGTCCTGCACCAAAACCTTGAATTTTTGGGATGAAACAGCTGCTTTTTGGGTGGATTTTCCAGCAGTTTTGGTGGATTCTCCATCAGGATTATAAACCCCAATTTTCAGCTCTTTTTAGGAGGGAATCAGGATCATAAACCCCAATTTTCAGCTCCGTTTAGGAGGGAATCAGGATTATAAACCCCAATTTTCAGCTCTTTTTAGGAGGGAATCAGGATTACAAACCCCAATTTTCAGCTCTTTTTAGGAGGGAATCAGGATTACAAACCCCAATTTTCAGCTCTTTTTATGAAGGAATCAGGATTACAAACCCCAATTTTCAGCTCTTTTTAGGAGGGAATCAGGATTATAAACCCCAATTTTCAGCTCTTTTTAGGAGGGAATCCAGCACAAAAACCTCCTGGTGACCCTTCCAGAAGCCCCAGGGGATGATATTTAAAATTCACCTGAACTTGAAGCTGGAAAAGCAAAGGCAGGGTGAAAACAGCAAACTTTGAGGGGATTTAATTGATTTATCTCCCAATATTAATTGATTTATCTCCCAATAAACCCTCTGAGGGCGTTCCCGGGCAAAGTTGGGAGTTTTTATTAATAATTGAAAGTCTCTGAGGGTGGTTCTATGCAAAACTTCCTGTAAAGAACTCAAAAATGGAGGTGAAAAAAGAGATTTGTCCCAGAAAGAAGTGGGATTTTCCTTCAGCTTCCCCAAATCCCAGAATTCCTTAGGAATTTGAAGGCAAAAAGCTGCAGCAACTCTCGGTGTTCTTTATTCTGCCAGGACCCCAAAAATGAGGGGTTTGGATCCCATCCCCCTGCCCTGGCTGCTCCAGGGAATGTCTGAACGACCCAAAAAACCCCAAAATATTTAATTTATGTCTTTTTTAGCCTTCTCCCCTTGCCTGGGAGTGGGATGAACACCCTGGGCCACCAAACCAGAATCTCAGGGGGTTTATTTTGCTGTAATCGACTTCATCCTGAGCTGCTGAATCCTTCACTTTTCCTGGATTGGGAATTTTCTGGCTGCTTTGCTTCACACCCCATTATCCCTCAATTTTATTCACTTGCACCTCCACAGCAGAGACTCAATTTTGGCTCTTTTTTTTTGCTGTTTCAGCCCATTTTGCTCCATTTTAATGCTGGCTGGAGCCCCAGGGAACAAGAAAACCGCTGGGAGCATCCACAGCTTTAAAAAAAAAAATCCTTAAAAAATAATAATAATCATTCAAAATTTTGGCTAAAAGACTTTGGTGATGCAAAGAAAAACTCCTGGAGGGCCAAACCTCCCTCCTGAGGATAAATGGAACCCCCCAGAGGGGTGACAGTGACCTCAGGATAAACCAAGAGACACAAAGTCCCTTTTCTCTGCCAATTTGGCTCCTTTTCCCTGAATTCTGACATGAGATTCCTGCTCCTGGCTGCAGCATCCAGGCCCTGTGGCTTCCACACAGATTCCAGGGATGGAGCTTTAATTCTCCTTTTTTTTCTTTTTCTGCCCAGGGAGATTTCAGGCTTTATTCCCATTTTTTGGGCTGGGTGTTCTCAGGAGAACGCTGGGAAAAAAGCAGGAAAAGCCCCCTAAAATAAGGGATAAGAGGTCTAAAAGCAGGATGATTATTAATAATTATCCCTGTTAATAAAAGAGGAAAAATGAGATTAAAACCTAGCACGGAAAGGGGGTAGAATAAAAGCCACAGCTCCCAAAGCAAAGTCGGAGGGAGGCTTTTTAGTTCTGCACAAAATAAATATTTTAGCTCTGAGTTAAGCCTCAGGGTGGAACAGCACGTGCTGGATGTCACAACTCCGGGGTTCTGCTGCTGGAACAGCTCAAATTTATTCCAAATATTCCCAAAGAACAGAGCACAGGGCAGAGAGACAACGTGAGATGTGGGCCCTGTGCCCTGCCTGCACTCCCTCCATCAAAGCCACGGGAAATGTCTCATTTATATCTCATTTTATTGGCAGGGTTTGGTGATATTTTGTGATATTTATTTCGTGATATTTCATGTGCTATCAGCTTTTTGAAGCTCCAAAAAATGACCATCGTGGCTTCTGGCTCTGCTTTTCCAGAGCTGTGCATTCCCCCTGATCCCAGTTCGTGCTTAAAAGGAATTTCTCCCCCAAAATGGGCTGCAAAAAGGGAATTCTGGCATTATTGTGGGGCAGGGAGGAATTTATAAGCATGGGGAAATGCTGGGTTTTACATGGAACAAGCACATTCCATTGGCTGGAACGTGGAATTCATGGAATCATGGAATGCTTTGGGTTCAAAGGGACCTTAAATCCACCTTCCCCTCTCCCAGGTTGCTCCAGGCTCCACCCAACATGGCCTTAAATTCACTTTTTACCTGTAACAGCACAAATTGATCCCTCCCCGTGCCCTTTTCTTCCTCCAGCAGGTCCCAATTTAATTTATTCTTCACAAAGACAATAAAAATATCATTTTATACCCTCAAAGATCTGGCTTAAGGTATTTATACTAGAGATTAAAACCAGTTTAAAATCTGTTTTCCAGCAGATTCTTCCACAGCTCCTGGAATATCTCTTTGTTACCTCCAGCCTCAGCAGCAGCATCACCTGGAGCTTGTAAAACCTCCCACATTGATCCTCCCCTGCAACAAACCCAGCAATAAATGACATTTTCTGGCTTTCTGCTGGCTCTTCATTGCACAAAGATGCTGCAGCTGATCAGAAATGGCAGCATTTTAAGGGATAACTTCCAAGGACAAGGAGCTGGGCTCTGTTTTGGGCCTCATCACCCTCTATTTATGAGGTTTTCCCACAAAAATTGCCTCAGTTCAGGTGAATCCTCAGAGCCCAGGAGTCTGAGGGGAGGGAAAAGCTGCATGAAATTAATCCCAAGGATTTTTCCAGGCCTTGGATAAGAAATCCCATGAAATGTCATCATCTTTTTATTTAAAATGAGGTGATGGCCTGGAGCTTGGTCTCACAGCCTTATTTGCACCCAAAAATCCAGAAAAAATTCCCTCTTTTCTTTTTTTTTGGCAGCACTTTGAGGTTCCAGGCAGAGCTGGGCTCCAGTTTTGGGCCTCATCACCCTCTGTTTATGAGGTTTTCCCACAAAAATTGCCTCAGCTCAGGTGAATCCTCAGAGCCCAGGAGTCTGAGGGGAGGGAAAAGCTGCAGAGGGGCATTTAATGAATGGAAGTTTTAATCCCAAGGATTTTTCCAGGCCTTGGACAACAAATCCCATGAAATGTCATCATCCTTTTACTTAAAGTGAGGCGATGGGCTGGAGCTTGGTCTCACAGCCTTATTTGCACCCAAAAATCCAGAAAAAATTCCCTCTTTTCTTTTTTTTTGGCAGCACTTTGAGGTTCCAGGCAGAGCTGGGCTCCAGTTTTGGGCCTCATCACCCTCTGTTTATGAGGTTTTCCCACAAAAATTGCCTCAGCTCAGGTGAATCCTCAGAGCCCAGGAGTCTGAGGGGAGGGAAAAGCTGCAGAGGGGCATTTAATGAATGGAAGTTTTAATCCCAAGGATTTTTCCAGGCCTTGGACAACAAATCCCATGAAATGTCATCATCCTTTTACTTAAAGTGAGGCGATGGGCTGGAGCTTGGTCTCACAGCCTTATTTGCACCCAAAAATCCAGAAAAAATTCCCTCTTTTCTTTTTTTTTGGCAGCACTTTGAGGTTCCAGGTTTTTCCCATGCAGACCTGGAAAAGCTGCTGGGAGTGAGTGACCCTTGCCCTGTGTTTTCTTTCCTTAAATTCCTGCATCCAGCAAGCTCCAAACAGATCCATGTCTGATCCAAGGCTCCCATTGCCACTGGATTTGCCAGGATTTGGGCAATCAGTGGGATGCATTCACCAGGGACTCTGAGGATGCTGATTTGTGCCCAAATCCATATTTTTATCTCATTAAATCATAAGAACATGGTGAGGGGTTTGTGCTCCCCTTGGTTTTCCCTTTTCCCCACCCCAAGGCACCGGCAGGGAGAGATTTGGATCCTCAAGGAAAGATTTTGATGTAAAGAACCACAATTAAAGAGTTCAGACCTTGGATTGTGTGAAAATTCAACATATTCCTGGGCAAATGTATCCAATTCTGAACCTGGGAGAGGATCTAAACCATTTATAATTCCATGGAAAAAGCAGTTTTGCTGGAAAATCCTTGTGCTCTCCCTCCCCACACACACAGAACAGAGTGGCTGAGTTATTTCTGTTATTTCCCATCTCAATCCTTCAATTCCAAACCCAAGCACCCCCCCAATGAATCCCCCCCAAAAAACCCGTGCTGGTTACAAGTGCTATGGTGAAATAATAAAATTACAACGTTAACAAACCCCCAAATCTCAGTGAGCATCCGGTGAAGCACAAATTAAATATGAAAAATTTCTTTCAGGAAGATAAAAAAGAATCATTCCCATGAGGAACGAGCTGGGTGAGGACCACAAAAAGGTGGTGAGGATCTCAAAAAGCAGCAGCAGCAAACCTCTGGAAGCAAAGCTGTGAAAGGATTTTTGCTGGTTTGGGATCGCTGCAGGTAACAGGGAGCAGTTCCAAGGTCAGAGTGGGGTTTGGCCCAGTCCCAAAGCCGGGCTGGGATTTCCCAAACCTCGTGCTACTCCCCCATGAGCATCCCCATGAAATCCGAGCCGTTCTGGATGGTGACGGCAGCCCCGGCGCTGTTGTCCACGAAGATGGAGGTGTATTGGCCGGCCTGCAGGGACAGGGAGGGGCAACGGGAAAAACTGGGATTTACACAGGGAAAATCCCACAGAAGGAGGTGCATTGGCCGGCCTGCAGGGACAGGGAGGGGCAGAGGGAAAAACTGGGATTTACACAGGGAAAATCCCACAGAAGATGGAGGTGCATTGGCCGGCCTGCAAGGAAAGGGAGGGGCACAGGGAAAAACTGGGAATTACACAAGGGAAAATCCCACAGAAGATGGAGGTGCATTGGCCGGCCTGCAGGGACAGGGAGGGGCAAAGGGAAAAACTGGGAATTACACAGGGAAAATCGGGAAAATCCCACAGAAGGAGGTGCATTGGCCGGCCTGCAGGGACAGGGAGGGGCAAAGGGAAAAACTGGGATTTACACAGGGAAAATCCCACAGAAGAGAGGTGCATTGGCCGGCCTGCAAGGAAAGGGAGGGGCAACGGGAAAAACTGGGAATTACACAGGGAAAATCGGGAAAATCCCACAGAAAGAGGTGCATTGGCCGGCCTGCAAGGAAAGGGAGGGGCAACGGGAAAAACTGGGATTTACACAGGGAAAATCCCACAGAAGGAGGTGCATTGGCCGGCCTGCAGGGACAGGGAGGGGCAGAGGGAAAAACTGGGATTTACACAGGGAAAATCCCACAGAAGGAGGTGCATTGGCCGGCCTGCAAGGAAAGGGAGGGGCAACGGGAAAAACTGGGATTTACACAGGGAAAATCCCACAGAAAGAGGTGCATGGCCGGCCTGCAAGGAAAGGGAGGGGCAACGGGAAAAACTGGGAATTACAGAGGGAAAATCGGGAAAATCCCACAGAAGATGGAGGTGCATTGGCCGGCCTGCAGGGACAGGGAGGGGCAACGGGAAAAACTGGGATTTACACAGGGAAAATCCCACAGAAGGAGGTGCATTGGCCGGCCTGCAGGGACAGGGAGGGGCAAAGGGAAAAACTGGGATTTACACAGGGAAAATCCCACAGAAAGAGGTGCATTGGCCGGCCTGCAAGGACAGGGAGGGGCAGAGGGAAAAACTGGGATTTACACAGGGAAAATCCCACAGAAGGAGGTGCATTGGCCGGCCTGCAGGGACAGGGAGGGGCAAAGGGAAAAACTGGGATTTACACAGGGAAAATCCCACAGAAGATGGAGGTGCATGGCCGGCCTGCAGGGACAGGGAGGGGCAAAGGGAAAAACTGGGAATTACACAGGGAAAATCGGGAAAATCCCACAGAAGATGGAGGTGCATTGGCCGGGCAAAGGGAATAGCTGGGATTTACACAGGGAACACAGGGAAAATCCCACAGAATCGGTAGGATTTCAGCTCTGCTGCCGTGCTGGGGCTCCTGGGGTGCGAGCTGATGGAGTGGAATTCGGTGTCGTTTTGTGGTTTGTTATTTTTCTATTTTTCTATTTTTATATTCTTCATTTATATATCATAATATATATTATATAAAATATATTATATAAATATATATTATATTAAAATATATAAAATAAAAATTAAATAGTAATATAAATTATATATAAAAAATATATAATATCTTATATAAAAATATCATATTAAAATATAGGAAATAAAAATTAGATAGTAATATAATATATATTAAAGAATATATATAGAGTAATATAATAATTATATTAATATATATTATAATTAAAATTATTATAAATATATATAAAAATACAAAATTATATAGTAAAATAATATATATTGTATATAAAATATATTAAAATATAATATATAAAATATATAAATAATAATATATATATTAAAAATTATATAGTAATATAATATAGATTAATATATATTTATATATTAAAATATATAAAAGTAAAAATTATATAGAATATAATAATTATTATGTATAAAATATATATAAAAATATAATATATAAAAATATATAAAAATATATAAAATAAAAATTAGATAGTAATATAATATTATATTATTAAAAAATATCTAAATAAAAATATATAATAAACTATAATAAAAATTATATAATAATTATAATTAGTATATAATAAATATATATATATATAATAAAAATATTATATAAAAATAAGTTATATATAAAAATATAATATATAATTATATGGTAATATATTAAAAATTATATATTAAAATTTTATATATTAAACATTATCTATATTAAAATTATATATTTAAATATATTTTATACATAAGATATTTAATGTAATTATATATTTACATTTATCTTTTATGTAAAAATAAAATCAAATCGATCTTATTTAAAATCTACTTATTATACCTCATTATATACTAGTTAAATTTGTATCATATATTTAATATTTTTATTATTATCAACCAAATCCTTCCTGCACTGGCACCTTTTTGGGTGAAGTGGCCACCTGTGCTTCAGGTGGGAAATTCAATTGGCACCTTTGCAATGCCAGGGGAGAGTTGGGAAAGGCAAATATTTCCATTAAAAATGTAATATAAATATAAATATTTCATTTTTCTTAAAGGAAAGGTTCTTCCTGTGCCTTAAATTCAGAATGTGAAACCCAAATCTGGTTTTTCCTCCTGATCCTGCCCCAAGTGAGGAATTTGCCTCCCTTAACCTTAGAAAGGAGGCTCCTAAATCCTTCCCAACCTCCAGGGGAGAGTCCAACCTGGCCAGGAAATAATTCCATATCCTGCCAAGGGATTTGGGACAGAAATTCCCAATTTTCAGGGCCTCACCTGCAGCTGCAGCAACCCATGGACATAAATAGTGAAGATTTTGCTGTTGCTTTCCAGCCCAGCAATGACTTCCAAGGACCTAAAAAGAGAAATAAACAGATTAAACCCCTCGGGCAACCACAGCAGTTGTGTGTGGAAGGAAAATTGTCCCTCAGTTTCCTTGGAAATAAGGCAAATTGGACCAAAAAAAGTGAATTTTGAATTGATTTTGATGTTTGGAAATGTTTAAAGCCAGGCTGGATGGGGTTTGGAGCAAGCTGGGATGGTGGAATGGGATTGGAATGAGGTGATCTTTAAGGTGCATTCTGTAATTCCATGATTCCAGCTGCATTAAGTATAAAATAGGAGAAGCTTTTCCTCACTGCAGATGGAAAATCCACAAAGAATTCAGGATTTTGGATACAAAAAGTGGCTGGGAGCCACTTTTTTTCCCAGAGGCTTTTCCAGGGTCTTCCCAGAGGTTTTTCCAGGGTCTTCTCCTCTCTATTCCCACCCCAAGAAGGTGCTGAAAACCCCTTTGGATCCATCTCCACCCCAGTTTGCCCAGTTTGGGGGAGCTGCACAATGGTTTGTACCTGTTCTGCAAAGAGCTGCAGGCACCCTGCCAGCAAAACTTCATTTATTTTCCAAGGATGAAAGGTTTATTTCACCCAAACCACAAATTTCTGTGTGAGAAAGGACAAATTCTGCAGCTGCCTGGGAGGATTTTTAGATTGGGGATCACACAGAATCCCCCAAAAATCCTTAAATAATTGGGCTCCAGCTCAAAATCCAGGGAAAGCTTCACATCACCCCTCCAGCATTGCTCTTTTGTTCTCAGAGCCATCAGGGAGAGCTGTTCCCTGTGGAATTCTCAGTTCACAGGACAAATTCAGCTCCTTTTCTGCAGGATTCGGGTTCTTGGGACAGCACAGCCCAGTTAAGCTCAGTTCTAAGCTCCGTGCCTGGCTGGTTCCTCCCTCCCTGCCCAGTGTGGGCACAGCCTCTTGTTTTCCTGTGTTTTCCCAACTAAACCAATCCCTTTCCTCCTTTTTTTTTTTTTTCCCCTCTGTGATGAAACCCTGCAAGTTCCAACGTGCTTTTCCCAGCCCTGTGTGAGGGAATAAATGAAAAGTGGGGGCAAATTGGCCCCGAGAGCAGGAGCCACTTGGCACCACCTCGGTTCAGGGCTGTGTCACATCCTGCCCAAATCCCAAATCCCAAATCCTGGCTGGGGTGGGGACTTCCCACAATTAATCTCTTCCACCCTGACTGTCTCCTTCCACCTGAGTTTCCATCGCTCATCCCAAAGCCCTGGGGGCTCCTGCAGCTCCATGGATGGATGGATGGAGGGATGGATGAGTCGGTGCTGACGTCCCCAGGAAATTCCAGAGGCACGGGGTGGCAGCAGGGATTGTGTCCAGGCAGGTTCCCATCCCTCCACCCCGCTCCTTCCACCCCAGCCACGCTCTCCTGGCACTGGGATGTGCCCCAAATCCATCCTGATCATTCCCACTGCTCTGGGATCCCAAATCCATCCCAATGGCTCCCACTGCTCTGGGATCCCAAATCCATCCCGATTGCTCCCACTGCTCTGGGATCCCAAATCCATCCCGATTGCTCCCACTGCTCTGGGATCTGTCCCAAATTCATCCCAATGGCTCCCACTGCTCTGGGATCCCAAATCCATCCTGATCATTCCCACTGCTCTGGGATCCCAAATCCATCCCAATGGCTCCCACTGCTCTGGGATCCCAAATCCATCCTGATCGTTCCCACTGCTCTGGGATCTGTCCCAAATCCATCCCAATCGCTCCCACTGCTCTGGGATCCCAAATCCATCCCGATGGCTCCCACTGCTCTGGGATCCCAAATCCATCCCGATGGCTCCCACTGCTCTGGGATCCCAAATCCATCCCGATCGCTCCCACTGCTCTGGGATCCCAAATCCATCCCGATTGCTCCCACTGCTCTGGGATCTGTCCCAAATTCATCCCAATGGCTCCCACTGCTCTGGGATCCCAAATCCATCCCGATTGCTCCCACTGCTCTGGGATCCCAAATCCATCCCAATCCCTCCCACTGCTCTGGGATGTGTCCCAAATCCATCCTGATCGTTCCCACTGCTCTGGGATCTGTCCCAAATCCATCCCGATCATTCCCACTGCTCTGGGATGTGTCCCAAATCCATCCTGATTGCTCCCACTGCTCTGGGATCCCAAACCCATCCCCATTGCTCCCACTGCTCTGGGATCCCAAATCCATCCTGATCACTCCCACTGCTCTGGGATGTGCCCCAAATCCATCCCGATGGCTCCCACTGCTCTGGGATCCCAAATCCATCCTGGGAAGGGCATTAAAAGAAACCTGGGCAGGGATTTCAGGTCTGGGGCCAAGGACAGAGCCACAGCAGCATTGCCCTCTGCTGGGAGCCTCCCAGCCCCTTCCTGCCTGGAAAAGCTCCCAAAGTCCCCCTGAGTCTCCCCTGGGACACGGCACCTCCGGGCTGCAGCTGGCAAAAATGGAAGCACAGGAAAAGAGCAGCCAAGGAAGTTTTCCTGAGTTTAAAAATGTGGGGTTTTTTGAGAGGTTTTGCCCTCAGAAAAGGAAAATTCAGCATCATTTTCTCAGCAAGCTCAGGAGGTACCAGGAACCTGCACTTCCTGCCTCATTCCCCTTGATTTTGCACCCATTCCTTCCCCTCATCCCTCCAACACTTCCATGGCAACACCAGGGAGAGGCTGGGACCCACTCAGGATGAGGAGATGATAAAAATGGAGCTGTGGCATAAATAAAGTGTTGAATTCTGTGTGTAAATGGTGACAGCTGAGCACTCAGCACCTGGAGCTGTAGTCACAATTCCCTCCATATTTGGGTGTATTGTTTGATATTTAGGTGATATAAATATTATAATAATAATACTTTATTCACAATTCTTTAATACTTATCACTGTAAATAATAGTAAAATTTATAGCACTGAGGGGGTTAAAACTCAGAATTAAAATAACACAGAAAGCCTGAGGGCTGCTCTGCAGAACAACTCTATGTGAATTTATGATATAAAATCCACTTTTGGTGAACCTCATCTTCCAGAGTTGGCTAAAATATCAGGAAATATTGAAAATTGGAGGGAAATAATTGCCCAAAGTCCCCCCTGGAGTGACTCACGTGTATCTGTGACAGAGGGACTCGATGCAGATCAACACCCGGACGTTGTCCCTGGCTCGGAGCTGGACTTTGCTCTTCAGCTCGCTGTGGTCTGGGAAAAGCAGCAGGGAAAATATCAGCATTTCCACAAATTCTGGGATTTGGGCATCACAGGGACATCAGCAGCCTTGGGACTTCTGGGTTTGGGGCTGCAGAAGGTGCCAGAAGGTTCCCCCCTATCCAGCGGAGCCAAAGCCAACAGCTCCAAGGTGGATCCACCTCTGGCCATCAGTGGCAGAACTCTGGAATATCAGATTTAAAAAGGGGATCCATCTCTGGCCATCAGTGGCAGAACTCTGGAATAACAGATTTTGAAAGAGGATCCACCTCTGGCCATCAGTGGCAGAACTCTGGAATATCAGATTTAAAAGGGATCCACCTCTGGCCATCAGTGGCAGAGCCTCTGGAATATCAGATTTAAAAGGGATCCACCTCTGGCCATCATTGGCAGAACTCTGGAATATCAGATTTTGAAAGAGGATCCACCTCTGGCCATCAGTGGCAGAACTCTGGAATATCAGATTTTGGAAGAGGATCCACCACTGGCCATCACTGGCAGAACTCTGGGATAACGGATTTTAAAAGGGGCAAAAAAAATGCTGCAACTGTGAAGAGAGGAGTGGGAATATGTGGGGGAAGAGATGCTCCAGCAGGGAAAAACATGGAATACCTGCCTGGATGCAGCTCTACATCAACACTTGCATTTTTTCTGCAGGTTTTTTTGTGGAAGGCAGAGCTTCTGCACCAAATACATTTGGTCCCCAAGCTCTTGCTCCATAGGGAATGTGCATTTTGGTGCACATGGAGCAGCCAGTGGGGTCCTAGGCTGTGGAAGGAGCCAGCTCTGAGGTCCTGGCTCCAAAGGGCCATCTCCAGGCTTTTCCCTGGATGCAGGGGGAGGACCAGGGGTCCCTGAGGGCAGCACTCACCGATGTGCACGTTGGCTGAGAACTGGTAGATGCCACCCACGGGGGCGGTGAAGCGCCCGGTGGCCAGGTTCAGTCCCGTGCCCCGCAGGAACGCGCCCTTGGCCAGGGGCTGGGGAGGGAAAACAGAGCCTGAGCTCGTCCCAGCAGGGCCTGAGCTCATCCCAGCAGAGCCTGAGCACATCCCAGCAGGGCCTGAGCTCATCCCAGCAGAGCCTGAGCACATCCCAGCAGGGCCTGAGCACATCCCAGCAAAGCCTGAGCACATCCCAGCAAAGCCTGAGCTCGTCCCAGCAAAGCCTGAGCTCGTCCCAGCAAAGCCTGAGCACATCCCAGCAGGGCCTGAGCTCATCCCAGCAGGGCCTGAGCACGTCCCAGCAGGGCCTGAGCTCATCCCAGCAGAGCCTGAGCACATCCCAGCAGGGCCTGAGCACATCCCAGCAGGGCCTGAGCACATCCCAGCAAAGCCTGAGCACATCCCAGCAAAGCCTGAGCACATCCCAGCAAAGCCTGAGCACGTCCCAGCAGGGCCTGAGCACGTCCCAGCAAAGCCTGAGCACGTCCCAGCAAAGCCTGAGCACGTCCCAGCAAAGCCTGAGCACGTCCCAGCAAAGCCTGAGCACGTCCCAGCAAAGCCTGAGCACATCCCAGCAGGGCCTGAGCTCGTCCCAGCAGGGCCTGAGCTCGTCCCAGCAGGGCCTGAGCACGTCCCAGCAGGGCCTGAGCTCGTCCCAGCAGGGCCTGAGCACGTCCCAGCAGGGCCTGAGCACATCCCAGCAGAGCCTGAGCTCGTCCCAGCAGAGCCTGAGCACATCCCAGCAGGGCCTGAGCTCGTCCCAGCAGAGCCCGAGCTCGTCCCAGCACTCCCAACATTTATCCCTGCCCAGGACAGGGGATCAGCAGAGTTTCAGGGGAACAAAGCTGCTGAAAATGGCCTGATCCCACCAGAAAATTCCTGAGGGGCTCTCTCCCAGAATGTGATGCCCACAAGAGGGAAAATGCTCAGTGGGACACACAGAGCTGGCACTGATTGCTCACTGCTGAGCTCTTCTGGCTCATCTGGACCCAGACTGAGCTTACAGCATCCCTGGGCTGGTCCTAAATCCCTGTGCTGATCCTGGCTCCATCCCTGTGCTCCTCCTGGCTCCATCCCTGGGCTGCTGCTGACTCCATCCCTGGGCTGATCCTGACTCCATCCCTGGGCTGATCCTGACTCCACCCCTGGGCTGCTCCTGACTCCATCCCTGTGCTGATCCTGACTCCATCCCTGTGCTGATCCTGACTCCATCCCTGTGCTGATCCTGACTCCATCCCTGTGCTGATCCTGACTCCATCCCTGGGCTGATCCTGGCTCCATCCCTGGGCTGCTCCTGACTCCATCCCTGTGCTGATCCTGACTCCATCCCTGTGCTGCTCCTGGTTTCATCCCTGTGCTGATCCTGACTCCATCCCTGGGCTGGTCCTAAATCCCTGGGCTGCTCTTGGCTCCATCCCTGGGCTAATCCCAAATCCCTGGGCTGATCCCAGTGGCCTCCACTGATCTCCTGATATGCTGTTCCCATTATTTGAGCCACGAGCTCCCTGCTATTCCCAAAAACTTCCCGGATGGGGCCAAGCCACATCCCCAGGCTTATCCTGGAACCTTCTTCACTGTTTTTTGTGGAGCCCAAACACCCATGGGAGTCCCCAGAAGTTTCCTACCCACTTCAGGTGGAAGTCAGAGGGTTTTGACAAAGAACTGGTTGGATTCTGGGAGATTCCATTTCAGTTTTGGTTTATCCCAACCTTGGATTGTCTGGGATAACCAAACCCTGGTAAATCCAGCAGGGAGCTGCTCCTGGTGGCAGGGAAGTGCTCTGGAGTCCCACTGTGAGCAAATTTTCCGTGTCAGACTCGGATAAACTCAGTGAGAAATGTTTAGTGTTTGGTTTGGCCTTGCAGGGATTTGGCTGGAGCTGGGGAGAGGCTCCAGAGGGCCAAGAAATCCCAGTAGTCAGACCCTGCTCCCACTAAAAGGATGCTCCAGGCACTGGGAATGTGGGCCCTGAACACTGGTCCAGGAGGTATATCCCAAACTGGGATTAGGGGCCACAGGAGCTGTTCAGATCTCACTCTGTGAGGGCACATACACAGGGCTGGATCCCAAAATACACAGTGATGTATCCCAAAAAATACTCACTGCTGGATCCCATAAAATACTCACTGCTGGATCCCATGAAACAGGCAGAAAAATTACTGGATCCCAAAACCAAACACATTATTATTTCCCAAAAAACAGGCACTGCTGGATCCCAAAAAACAGGCAGAAAAATTGCTGTATCCCAAAACCAAACACATTATTATAATCCCAAAAAACAGATACTGCTGGATCCCAAGAAACAGGCAGAAAAATTGCTGTATCCCCAAAACCAAACACATTATTATATCCCATAAAACACGCACTGCTGGATCCCAAAACCACACCCTGCTGCATCCCAAAACCAGGCCCAAATCCATAACTTTTTCAGCCACAATAATTTTGTGGTGCCAGGATTCTAAATCCATGTGGAACAGCAGATTTGCTCGTGATGAAACTTCCTTAGAATTTGGAATTTGAGGATAATTCCTATTTTCTCATGCACAGCCACAGCCAATATAACAGCAAACCCACCAAAAATCATGGAAGGAGCTGGATTCTGTCCTTATCCCACCACTCCAGGACGATTTTTGCTAATTCCAGTTTGGATTTCCCTCAGCTCCAAGCCCTGCCCGCTTCATCCATCCCTTTCTTGTTGCAGCCCCACAATCCCAACCCCAGTGGCTGAGCTTGGAAAGCAATTCCAGGCCCCAGTAAATTCCAACTGATAAAATTCCTGTTCCTTCATGCCCTCCCTGCCTTGTTATTCTTCTGCTCACAATGCAGGGTGAGGTTCCCTGGGCAAAATATTCCATTAAATCCCATGCCAGAGCTGCTGGCGCCTCCCAGGGCCCTCACTCAGCTGCTCCAAACTCCACAGGGATTTATTCCTGAGGAAATCACTCAATTATCCCAGAAAGCAGCCCCAAATATTCCAGAATCAGCTTCTCCCCCTCAGTTCATCCCACACCTCCCTCAGCCAATCCTTGGTTTTCTGCCAGGAGGAAAAACAGGAGCCATTCCTGGAGAACTGGGATGGGAACTCCTGGTTTCACATCCCAGTGATCACCACAAAAGCAGTGCCTGGATTTAGCTCAGTAAAGAAAAGGATAATTCAGGCACAGGGATGGCCACAATCTCCTGATCCAGCACTAAAATTCCAAAGGCATTTTGGAATTTTAACATTTCACTTGAGTTCAAGGCCCTACAAGCCATGAAAAGCAGGTGGGTCACCTTAAATGATGTGACTCTAGGAAAATTCCCAGGTAAATCCCATTTCCATGCCCTGCCAGAGGCTGCAGTTCCTTCAATTCTGGCTGGGAAAAGCTTTTTCAAGAGGAAATCCTTCAAAAGCTCCAGTGTGAGGTGCAGGAGGGAGAGGAGTGGGAAAGGAGCATCCCATGTTTCATCCCACATTCCAAGGACATCCTGAGGCCAAGAGGGAGGGAATTTAGCATGGAAGGATGGGAAAAGTGATAGGAAAACCTCAGTGCTCAGGGTCAGAGTGACTTGGACACCACAAATGAGAGGGCAGAGGGATGGGCCCTTCTCAGGTTCTCTCCTCTATCTCAAAATCCTTTGGGATCAGCTCCAAATCCAGGAATCAGGACTCAATCCCTGTTATCCCACTGAGAATTCTCCAGCTCTTGTTTTCTTCCCATTAAACTCTCCCTAAAAACAACATTTGCACCTTTGCAGGAGCAGCCTGTGCCTCCCTCCCTCCCTCTGAATTCCCCTTTTCCAGAGAGCACAAGCCAAAACCAGACACTTCTTGTCCCAGGCTGCAGTGCCAGCTTGGCATCCAGACCCTCCCACAGCAGCTCCAAGCCAGGAAAAATTAGGAAGGAGCTGGGCACCCCATGCCTGAGGCATGGGAAGCAGCAACCCACGCTCCCACTGCTGGGATGTCTTGATTATTCTCATTTTCCCTGCTAATTAATGAGGCAGCAGCTCTCCTTCCAGCCCTGCCCACCCCTCAGGGCTGATCCTGCCTGGCTGCCAAGCCAAGCTGCCAGAAGTTTGGGAAAAAATCCAGGAAAGAACCTTATTTAGGATATTAGTGCTGCAGCTGTGAGGAATCCCAGCAGGAAACCACCCCAAGGGACAGGATTCTCCCTGTCACATTCCCTCTTCAAACCCTTCCTGTCACCTCACAGAACATCCCTGAGGGCCTTGTGCTCTTCCAAAAGAGCCTTTGTGACCCCAAAATCTGGCATCAATCAATTATCAAATGGTTATTTGGGTTTAATTCTTATTTTTCCTAAAATTTATACTGCAAATTCAGAGCGTGTTTGCCACTGGAATGGTTTATTACAAGTTTTAATACCAAAAATTTAATATTTAATGTCAAATTTAATATTCAGCAGCTTGCTTGTAACAGTTATTATAATGACCCGATTGAAATTATAACCTGATTATAATTCAATTATATAGATAATATTTATTAGTCTATTCTGTAAAGAACTTAAGCATCAGAACTGGCTCATCTAACAAAATTCAGGCTTTATTTGGGCTCCCAAATCTATGATCAATGGTTTCTGTCTGCCTCTGACATTCTACATCTGAATTTTACTTTGGGTAGGCACTGAATAAACAGCAGATCCTAAAGATCCTGCTCATTCCAAACCTGGACAAGTCTCCCTCCATCATGAACTAAAATAAAAACCTGGCTCTTGCTGGAGCTGGGAACATGGGAAGAGCTGTGGGAGATCCTGCTGGGCTGCAGGAGAAGGAGAAATTCTGTCTTGGGTTCCTCAGGAACAGAGCACTCAAAGCTCAGCCATAAAATCACAGAATATCCTGATCACGGATCCAACTTTTATCCCTGCACAGACACCCCAAAATCCCACCCTGTGCATCTCTGGGAGCTTTTGGGGCCGTAGCCATTCCCTGGGGAGCCTGGTCAGTGCCTCAGCACCCTCTGGGTGCTCCTAAAATCCAACCTAAACCTCCCCTGGCACAGCCCAGCCATTCCCTGGGTGCTGTCCCTGTCACAGAGAGATCAGAGCTGCCCCTCAGGAAGAGCTGCAGACCCCAAAGAGTCTCCCCTCAGTCTCCTCCAAGTGCCCTCAGCCCCTCCAGACCCTTCCCCACCTCCATGTCCCTCCTTTGGAAACTTCCTCATGGATTTCTATCTTTCTTTCAGCCTGGGAAGTTTCTGGGATGTTTCTGGGATGAGCTTGGCCTTTCAGGAAGCCCCCACAGAGCCAAGTAGGGAGCTGAGAGCTAATCCACACCCAGCTTGACTCTGGAATTCCTTCTCACCGACTGGAAATTCTGGAGTTCCACCAAGGTCTTCTTGTCCACCACGACCTGGCCTTTGAGCTTGCAGTGGAAAGCCTCCTCCACACGTCTGTGGGATGGAGCTTCCTCCAGGGACAGCAGCAGTGGGGGCAGCTGGCTGGGATGGGCCGAAATGGCCAGGGACGCTCGGCGCTCGATGGCTTCTGAGGGGAAAAGGGAAAGGAAAGGAAATGAAATCTTCATTTCAGGGCCTGGCCTATGAAATCAGTCATTGTGGCATTGGATTTTGCATTTTACTCTTTAATTTAAGCCAGCACTGGGGTAACATTTTTGGTTGCCAGGGGAATGGCAGTTCTCGATTTGTTGTGGTGTTTCACCAAAACAAAGCCCAAAGCTCCTTTACCTTTTAATATTTTTTACCTTTTATTACCTTTTACCTTTTAAAATCTTTTACCTTTTAAAATCTTGTACCTTTTAAAATCTTTTACCTTTTAAAATCTCCTTGAACTCCTGCAGAAGAACTTCCCTGGTGACTTCAGCCCCAGGAGCTCCTGGAGGTCCCTGAGGCCCAGGGGGCCCTGGGGGCCCAACCAAGCCTCGCTGAGGGAGCAAACAAAGGAAAATTAGGGATTAGGAGCAGGGAATTGCTGTGACAGAGCAAAAATCCTACAGGGAGATCAGCAATGTGAGGTGTTTTGTTCTGAGAGAATTCCTGTTTCCTCAAATAAACTGCATGGAAGGAAATCATTAAAAGCATCCAAGATTGTCCAAGCAGCAGATGAAAAGTGCCACGTGATCAAGTGTCACTCAGGTCATTAATTTGAAATAAACTACCTGTCCACACCTTGATTCATTTATCCTTTGGGATACTTGGACTTCATCTCGTGGAAGGAGAAAAAAAAAGTGGATTTTATTTCTACAGTGCAGAAAAACAACCCAGAAGAGGCCCAATCCAAGAGCAACTGGTTCAAAATTCCCATCTCTTCTCTCCCAAAGCACAAAGGCTCAAACTTCTCCAGAAACAGAGAAATTAAACACAAAAACCAGAAACTCAGCGCTCTGTGGGCTGGGAAAAGCTGGAGCCCTGAGGATGAGCAGCAGGAAAGGGAAACCATGAGATCCATGGGGTGCAGATCCTACCAATTTCTTGTCTTTCCCTTTGCATCTCCTCTTGGAGGTGTTGCCATCGTCTGGGCGGTGCACGAAGGA
Organism: Monarcha castaneiventris obscurior; assembly: GCA_026261815.1. Taxonomy (NCBI): domain Eukaryota; kingdom Metazoa; phylum Chordata; class Aves; order Passeriformes; family Monarchidae; genus Monarcha; species Monarcha castaneiventris. The sequence continues at coordinate 1,438,359 of JAMPIT010000002.1, read as the reverse complement.
GATCCAGGTCCTCCTTGGGTCTGTGATCCGGGCGTCTGCAGACTCCAGGAGCTGAGGAGACACAAGGACAAAGGCTGATGTCACTCTTTGGCCACAGCAGAGGCTCAGAGGATGCAAAAAAAACCCAGCCCAGGCTGTTTCTGCTGCTTTTGGAGGACACTGAAAGTGTCCTTGGGGAATGAGGAAGAGCCAAGAGCTCTGAGAGCCCCCCAGAGACCTCTCTCCAACTTCTGGCACTCTCAGTCCTTTGATAATCCTTTAAATTGCCCTGCCAGCTGCTAATAATTCACACTTAATAATCCTCTGGTTATTAATGAGATGGAAAATCATGTCCTGAGCGCTTGTGGTTTTCCCTGCAGCACAAGTGTGAGGTTTGGCCTCTCAGCCAAATCCAAGAGGGAATTCCTCCCTAAATTCCCCCTCTGTTTTGGGAATGAAAAATGATGTTTCTCACCTCATATTTAAATATTTTTAACATTATTCCACATGGGCCACACGGAATCACTGTAGTTCTGTTAATTTTTTGTAGCCCTTCTTCATAATCTTCCAGAAAAATGAGATGGATGTCAGACACAAACCAGGAAAAACAACATTTACTGGTCACAGCCAAGTTCCTCCCATGGTTTTACCACTTTTCAGGCCCAAAAATCCTTTCCCCAAATGCCCCTGACTGAAATATTTGATAGAGGAGGAGCAAAACTTGTGCAGAGTCACTGACCCAGCTGCTGCTTCCAGCTGGAAGCAAAAAAAAAAAAAAAAAAAAGGGAAATAATTCAGGGAGATTTAAGAATAAAGCAGGTGGATGTAACCCTTGGAATCTGACAGAGGATTCAGGATGGAAAGGATCCACAGCTGCTTCCCATAAAAATCCAGTGGATTAAAAACCTCTGGATCCACAAAAACCCCGTGGATTAAAACCCCTGTATCAATAAAAATCCAGTGGATCAAATCCTCTGTATCCCTAAAAATCCAGTATCCACCACTCATGTCCTGATTTCTCTCACTCCAGAGGAGAAAACTCTGCTGGGCTTGGCAAAAACACTGCCATCAATTGAAAGATTACACTGGAGAAAACCTTTTTTCCTTAAAAAAATCCCACATTTTTCCTTTAAAAAAACCATTTTTCCTTAAAAATAAAAATCATTAAAGAAACCCCATTTTTCCTTTAAAAACCCCACATTTTTCCTTTAAAAAACCCCAAATCCCTGTCCCCTTGGCAATCCCAGGTTTCTCAGGAGATTTGAGCCTTCCCAGTTTTAGTGGAGTTTTCCCCACATGACTCAGGCCCTGGAAATGTCAAAAAGGAGCTTTCTCCACTCCTGCTTGAATAGAATTCCCGAGGGAATTTCGTCCCAAATAAATTTTGCTTAATGAGAAGGAAAACACATCCACCTTTTCAGCAGGGAAAATAAAAAAATCCCTCAGCTCATAACTCATTCCCTGCTCCTTCTGCTCCAGCTGGGCCCAGAGGATTCCAAGGTAAACACATCCCGAGTTTTCACTGCACAAGGCCACAAAAATTCCAGCTGTGGGGAATTAATTGGGATGAGGATTCTGCTGCTTCATTTCCCTGCTCAGGGCATCCTTTCATGCCCACAGAATTCCCTTCAAGGGCATAAAATATCATTTTTTCCACAAAAAACCCGGCTTCTGTTAGCTAAGGATGGGTTAATTAGTAAATATAATGATATAAATTGTGATGGTTTTGCTGTAAACTGCAACTTTTACCTCAGAAATTGTGCAAATTCTTAAGCACTGTATTAATAATAAAATACTCCCCACAGCTTGGGCAGGCGCTAAATAAATATAAAATATCCAAAATACTCTCACCCAGGACATTTAGAACCAGCCTGGACTTCAATTCCAATCAATTTCAAGGAGAAACTGCAAAATTTGGGAGTGATTTTCCCTCAGAGATTTGGGTTGTGCTGCCTGAGCTGCAGCCAAACCTTTGCCAGGGATATTTTCCAGTGTTTCCATCCAAAAACTGCAGCTTCCAAACAAATTCTGGATTAATGGATGCCCTGTGGGGTTTTTTTTCCAGCCCTGATATATGGGAGACTCCATCAGAATTAAACAATTCCTGCTTTTTGTTTTTGCAACCAGAATCCACCCTGCTCGTGGTCCAGGGCATTTCTCAATCCAGGCAAATGAATTCCAGGATAAACTGGGATTAAATTCCTGCCTGGCCCCTCTGCAAGGGCAGGGTGGAGGAGTTTTAGCGGGGGGGGGAGAACCTCAAAAATTCAGCGTGGCCACAGAACCCTGCACCACACCCCAAAAAATCGGCAGGAAAAAAAAGGCTTTTTCCATGGAAATTTCATGGGGGGAAAAAAAAAATAATGGGAATTTTAGTGGAGCAGAAGGGTTTTAGAGCCCCCAAACCTGCCCAACCTGAACCAATTACTCTCCCGGAGCGGGATATTCCCGGTGGCAGCCCAATTGTTCCCAAATTTGTGGCCGATTGTTGGCGGCCATGCCCCAATTCCCGGTTTGCCCCCTGGTTGCCATGGCAACTGCCAGGCCTAATGGCGTTGATCAAAGCCGGGCCTGGAGGTCACCCCATGGGGACAGGGGACATTTCTGTGTCACCAGGGTGGGCACAGAGGGACGGGCTGAGGGTGACAGCGATTCCCTCCCTCCTCCCAGTCCTAAAAGCTGCTCTGAATTCCCCAACCCCTCTGCTCTTCCCAAAAATCCCATGCAAAGATTCATCCTAAAGGGTTCTGAGTGGTCTGAACAACTCCCTGGAAGTTTTCTGCTGCTCCCTTCCTGCTCCCAGTCCTAAAAGCTGCTCTGAATTCCCCAACCCCTCTGCTGTTCCCAAAAATCCCATGCAAAGATTCATCCTAAAGGATTCTGAGGGGTCTGAACAACTCCCTGGAAGTTTTCTGCAGTTTCCAGATTCCCTCCCTCCTCCCAGTCCTAAAAGCTGCTCTGAATTCCCCAACCCCTCTGCTCTTCCCAAAACTCCCATGCAAAGATTCATCCTAAAGGATTCTGAGGGGTCCGAACAACTCCCTGGAAGTTTTCTCATCCTCCCTTCCTCCTCCCAGTCCTAAAAGCTGCTCTGAATTCCTCAACCCTTCTGCTGTTCCCAAAAATTCCATGCAAATATTCATCCTAAAGGATTCTGAACAACTCCCTGGAAGTTTTCTGCTGTTCCCAGCCTGGAGAATCCTCCCAAAAGTGCCCTTACCCTACAAAATTCCCTCCCAAGTCTCCACTGCAGCTCCACTGCCCATTTATCCACAACCAAAACCATCCTGGATCCTTTCCTGGAGCCACAAAATCCCCTTGGAGACATCCCCTGGCTGCTCCCAAAGCTTCCCATCCCTGATTTTCAGGGAAAGCTCTTCCACACTCGGGTTTAGACCTGGATTTGCTGGAAAGAACGTCTGGAATAACAATTCCAAGCAAAGAATTTGCCTGCCAGAGGCACATCAATATTCCTAATAATTCCTATTAATAATTAATAGCACCCTTATTGTGATTCCTGCCTTTTTTAAAAATTAAATAAGTGGCAATTCTTAAGCACTGTGTTAATAATATTATTCATATTAATTATAATAAAATACTCCCCATAGCTTGGGTATGTTAATATCAATATAAAAATACTCTCTCCCAGGACATTTAGAACCAGCCTGAACTTCAATTCCAATCAATTCCAAGGAGAAACTGCAAAATTTGGGGGCAATTTAAAAATTTTTTTTATTAGTTGTCAGTGGTAGAACCAGAACTCTAAAATATCATTCCCAGCTACTAAGGAGCTGGAACTCCAGTCCAAAGTAATCACAAATTGGGATATTAAAGGCTTTGCTTCAAGCAAGTATGAAAAAAATTAGCAAAAAAGGGGCAAAAATCAAGACTGAAATGAAAGTTAAATACAAAAATTCAACAGGTTAGCCTGGAATCAGTTGGGAAAAAACCCTAGCATCCCTTTCCTGGCAGGAATAAGCACTGAGAATTCCAAAACCCACCTTGGGATGCCCGTGCAGCTCCTCGCTGTTGGACAGGGTGGCGTTGAAGGGCTCTGGGTGCTGTTTGGGCTCTTTCCTGCCTTTCCTGTCCCTCCTGGCCGCTGTGACCCTGCAGGGACAGAGCTGGTGGCAGAGCAGGGTGGCCACCAACAGCCAGGTACATCCCTTCATTTTGGGAAGGGAGGGGCCAGCCCCTAAAATCCTCCAGCAGCAAGAAAAAAAACCAGATTTGTCTCCAAAATTTAAAAAAAAAAAAAAAAAAAAAAAAAAAAAAAAAAAATAACCAGCTCAGAAGGCTCCAAGCAGCCAGGCACAAAAAGCTTCCAGCATCAAGAAAAAACCAGATTTGTCCCCAAAAAAATAAAGAAAAAAAAAAAAAAATTAACCAAGTCAGGATCCAAGCAGCTCCTCTGGGATGTGCTGGTGGCTCAGGGGGCTCTGCTCAAGCAGGAGCCATGGAAAAGGTGGAGATAAAGTTGTTTGGAATTCTGGATCCCCTCGGAGAAGGAGGTAAGTCCATGCAGCCTCTGGAAGCTTTACATAAATACGAGAGGCCCTGCAAAGTCCTGCCACCCACCTTGAAGGGCTGCTCTGCCCCCCTAAATCGGGCTTGAAACTGGTTTTACACTGCCTCCTGTGCCCCCCTAAATCGGGCTTGAAACTGGTTTTACTCTGCCCCCCCTAAATCGGGCTTGAAACTGGTTTTACTCTGCCCCCTAAATCGGGTTTGAAACTGGTTTTCCTCTGCCCCCTGTGCCCCCCTAAATCGGGCTTGAAACTGGTTTTACTCTGCCCCCCCCTAAATCGGGCTTGAAACTGGTTTTACTCTGCCCCCCCTAAATCGGGCTTAAAACTGGTTTTACTCTGCCCCCTGTGCCCCCCCAAATCGGGTTTAAAACCGGTTTTAAAGGCACTCAGCCCTAAAAGCTGGAGGAGTGCTGAGCTGCCGGCCCCAGCTCATCGCGGGCTCCGCTGCTCCCTCTTCACCGGGACATTTCTCCCCTCAGAGCAGGCTGGAATTCATCCCATCCATTCCCTCTGGAATGATGCTGCTTCAGGGCCAAGTCCTCATCCTTTCCTTTCGGGATATCGGGGAATTGTAATCCAAGGAATCGGCAGCATCCCAGCTCAGCCTCGTGAGGAGAAAAACAAATCCCTCACATCCCAAAAGTTCAAGCGGGGGGAAGCGAAACCTCTGAGGGTGTCCCTAAGTCCATGAGGAGCAGGTGAAGTTTTCCCGAGTGTTTTCCTTCCTTTTCAGCTTTGTCCTCGCTTTTCCCTAAGGATGAGCAGCAAATCCCGAAGCTGCGGCTGTCAGGGTGCAGAATTTGGTGGATTTTGCATCCCAATCCTCCTTTCCCCTGCCTGCAGGCAGAATTCCAGATCCCTCCGAGGCTCTGACTCCTCTGGCTGCTCCTTTCCACACTGGCAAAACCCTCGCCGGTTTCTGCTTCAAGGGCTCCTTTCCCGAGTGAGTTTCCATCAACTTCAAGAAAAGGAGGAAAAAAAAAAAAAGGGAAAGAAAAAAAAAAAAAAGGAGGAGGGCTCACATTCTAATGAGCTGTCAAGCCTCCTCTCCTCACATTCCCATTAAATTCCCTGATAATGGAGCCGGCCCCGTGTGCCAGGCAGATTTAAATCAGTGCCCATTCCCTGCTCCCTCCCCTCAACCCCTCCCCTTCGTTATCCCAGGGAAATCACCTTTTTTCTGGGAATTTTTAACACTCGGCGGGAGCGTTTGTGGCACGGCTGGAAAATCCGTGGATTGGGATAAGCCCCCAGCATCACGCCTGGCATGGAAACGGCAGAATTCCTGATTTATTTCCCAGTTTGGGGTGTTCCATGCTCAATTTTCCCTGTTTGGATACGGCAAAATTCCTGCCAAATTTCCCAGTTTGGGCTGTTCCATGTCCAATTTTCTGTTTGGATATGGCAGAATTCCTGCTTTATTTCCCAGTTTGGGGTGTTCCATGTCCCATTTTCCCTGTTTGGATATTGCAGAATTCCTGCTTTATTTCCCAGTTTGGGGTGTTCCATGTGCAATTTTCCCAGTTTGGATATTGCAGAATTCCTGCTTTATTTCCCAGTTTGGGCTGTTCCATGTCCCATTTTCCCTGTTTGGATACAGCAGAATTCCTGCTTTATTTCCCAGTTTGGGCTGTTCCATGCTCAATTTTCCCTGTTTGGATACAGCAGAATTCCTGCTTTATTTCCCAGTTTGGGGTGTTCCATGTGCAATTTTCCCAGTTTGGATATTGCAGAATTCCTGCTTTATTTCCCAGTTTGGGGTGTTCCATGTCCCATTTTCCCTGTTTTTCCCCCTGCTCTCATCAGCAGAGGCTGAAAGTCAGGAATATTCTTTCCAAATAACAGAATTCCAAAGGTTTTCATCCACCAGCATTTCCCAAGGGATCTCTGGATGCACTTGGACACTGCAAATCCCTGCCAGACCCTCACCAAGATATTCCCATTCTTCCCACAAATCCAGACCCTGATGCAATCCCAAATCCCAGATTTCCCTGGGATTACACCTGGAGAAATCCAGGAACGATAAAAGGTGGAAAATCCCCGAATTTGAAGCCCTTTATGAGGCCAGCAAGCAAAATAAAATTGCTTTATTTTGACAATTCCTTTACCATCAATTGTGTAATCCCAGGGATAATTGTCAGCGTGGTTTTCCTTGGATTTTGCAGGGTGGATTTGGGAGCAAAGCTCTGGATCTGTGGATCAGCAGGAAAACTTTGTGGATCAGGAGCAAAACTCTGGATCTGTAACTCGGGGAAACACGAAACAATCCGAGCACAACATCAAGACAGAATTTAAGAGAAAAAGAAATTTAAAAGAAATTTTTTCCAGCATCTCTGGGGAAAATTGGGATTTGGGAACGGGAACAAATCCCAAAGGGAAACTCCCCAGCAGCCCAAGAGTTAAGAGCACCTCACCCCTCCCCCGAGCAGCTCACATTCCATGAAAAGTACGTGGCAGCCTTGATTTGTTAATAATATTTAACTTTCTTTGGCGCCTTCCCATACTCCAGGCTGGGTTTTTTCCAGGTTGGTTGTAGACAAGCCCTGAATTTGTCCGAGTGCTCCCGATGACACATTAATGGGATAATCCGTCAGATCCCGCCTAAACAGCCTGACAGCTCCACACTCCCCGGGCAGGGATTGGGAAAAGGCAGCTCCAGGCTCAGCTTTGCCATCCCCAGAGCCAAATCCCAGCGTGGATTTAAGGAAAATCAATCCTGGCTGCGTTTGGGAGAGGGAGGGAAGAGTTATGGCTGCTCCTGGAGCTGCATCCCAAACATCCTTTTCCCTATTTTGGGGATGGAATCAGTGGTGCTTCCCTTCCAACCTCCAATCCTGGAGCACCTGCAGGGAATTGTTGGGTACATCCCAGCTTTGAGTCTTCCCAAAGCATCCAACTTCCAAAAAACCCTAAAAAATGGGGGGATTCTGATGTCCTTTTAGGGGAATTCTGGTGTTGTCCTTTTCTAACAGCAAATCCAGGAGCTCAGAGGAGCTGGGGGTCGATCCCTTCTCCCAGGATGGGTGGAAACAGCTTAAAATTGTCCCAAGGAAGGTTTAAATTGGATATTTGGGAATTTTTTTCCCACAGGAAGGGTTGTAAAACATCAGATCACTCAGGGAAGTGGTGGAATCACCGATCCCTTTCCCTGGGATGAGTGGAAATGGCTTCAAATTATTCCAAGGAAGGTTTAAATTGGATATTTGGGAATTTTTCCCACAGGAAGGGTTGGAAAGTGTCAGATCACTCAGGGAAGTGGTGGAATCACCAATCCCGTTCCCTGGGATGAGTGGAAATGGCTTCAAATTATTCCAAGGAAGGTTTAAATTGGATATTTGGGAATTTTTCCCACATGAATGGTTGTAAAATATCAGATCACTCAGGGAAGTGGTGAAATCACCAATCCCTTCTCCCAGAATGAGTGGAAACGGCCTCAAATTGTCCCAAGGAAGGTTAAAATTGGATATTTGGGAATTTTTTCCCACAGGAAGGGTTGTAAAATATCAGATTACTCAGGGAAGTGGTGGAATCACCAATCCCTTCACCCAGAATGAGAGGAAACGGCTTCAAATTGTCCCAAGGCAAGTTTAAATTGGATATTTGGGAATTTTTTCCCACAGGAAAGTTTGTAAAGGGTCATTACTCAGGGAAGTGGTGGAATCACTGATCCCTTCTCCCAGGATGAGTAGAAACGGCCTCAAATTGTTCCAAGATTGGATATTTGGGAATTTTTTCCCACAGGAAGGGTTGGATCAGGCCAGGCAGGGAAGTGGTGGAATCACCATCCCCCAAAAAAAGTGGATGTGGCACCTGGGGATGTGGTTCAGGTTGGATTTGATGAGCCTAAAGGTGTTTTCCAACCTGAACAATTCCATGATTCCATGGAAGAGAAATTTGTCCTTCTCTGAGCTCAGCATCACCACAGGAAAAATGGGAATGAGGAAAAAGGGAACGACATCAGTTCTGCACCAGGAAAGGGTGGAAGTGGAGAAAATCCTACAAAAAGCCACAGGAACATTCCCAAATTGTGGGAAAATGGGAATCCAGGCCTTGGAAAAATCGGGTGGAGCCAGAGGAATGAAAAATCAGGAAGAAATTGAGCTCTGATCCTTCAATCCCTGCTTCTGCAATTCCCATTTCCCTCAGGATAGGCCTGACCTAAGCAGGGAATCATTTCCAGAGGGAAAAAGGGCAAAAGGGTGGGATTTCCCCAGTTATTTATTGGAAATTTATCAATCAATTCCCAATCCTTGGCAGGGAGATGAGGATTTTTCAAACCAGTGGCTGACACAGACCCCAAAATTCCTGCTCCAGAAAGATCAGGAGCAGGGAATAAACTCTTCCCTGGGCTGGAATTCCCAGAAAAACTGAGGCTGCTCCATCCCTGAGGGTGTCCAAAGGCAGCTTGGAGCAGCCTGAGATGGTGGGAATTAAATGGATGGGAATTAAATGGATTTAATTCCCTCCAACCCTAAACATTCCAGGATTTGATGCAAATCCCAAAAAAAACAACATTCTCAAGGCTGCCAGAACTCCAGGAATGTTGGGATAACGCTCCCAGGGATGCCCCTGTTGGCACCAGGAGCTGCATCGATGATCCTCGGGATCGTAATTCCATAAAAATCCCGCTCCATCCCCGAATCCCGACACGGCCGCGCCACCTCGTGGCCAATCTCAAAAAAAACCCCCACGGAAATTCCCCGAAAAAACGGGAAAAAATTCCTGCGGTTCCCAAGTTTCTCTCGCTCCAAATGGGAAATAAGAGTGGTGGGGAAAAGATTTCAGCGCTAATTAAAGCTTCCCAATTAATCCTAATGAGCCCTCCTCATTCCTGGCTCGGAAAAGAAATTTTAGGGATATGGGAATGCTTGGAATTTGTATTAAATTAATTAATTTTTTGTGTGTAGGGGTGATTTTTCCACTGGAAATGGGATTTTCCTGCTTTCAAAAGAACATTTTTTTCCATGCAAACGGTGTCACCTCATTTGGAATTTCCCTCCCTGACAAATGAACCATTCATTGCCAATAATTATTATTAGAAATGAATAATTATTAGCAGAAATTGTTCAAATCGATTCCAAAATCACCTTTAGGAGCACGAGGTTTAAGGGAATAATTGGAATTATAAATGAGGAGGTGAAGAAAAGACACTGAGACATTGAAGGGAAGCTGGAAAATCCAACTGGAAAGGGGAAAAAAAAATCAGGAAAAAAGCACTTTTTTCATCCATACATTTATATTTATATATTAATGAACTGAAATATTCCCAATTCCATTTCTTCCCGAGGATTTTTTTCCCCAAAAAACAGCCCCACAAAGTCAATTTCTCACGGATGTTTATTATGAACAAACTTTACAATTCAGCCATTCCCACTCTTTGGGACATTCCTGGAGTGAGGGAACTTCCATGACCTTGGAATCTGCAGGGAAAAGGGGAGAACTTCCCAAAAATCCAGGATTTTTTATTAAAAAATGAAGAGTTTTTAAATGTGGAAAAGCTCCCAAGCATCAAATTATAACAAATTTCCAGAAATCCATGGAATTGCAGCATGGAATTCAAGGATTTATTCCAAGATTTTATCCTGAGAGGGAAATTTAAATTGAATTCCAGGGTCTGGGAATTTTTCCTCCATCCTTTGGCAACAGCAAACTCAGATCCTGCACTCTCAGGAAAAGACAATTCCCAAAGAAAGGGAATAAAAATGCCAGGATTTTTTATTAAAAAATGAAGTTTTTAAAGGTGGAAAAGCTCCCAAGCATCCAATTACAACAATTTTCCAGAAATCCATGGAATTCAAGGATTGATTCCAAGATTATATCCTGAGAGGGAAATTTAAATTTAATTTCAGGGTCTCAGAATTTTTCCTCCATCCTTTGGGAACAGGAAACTCAAATCCTGCACTCTCAGGAAAAGACAGTTTCACCCCCCCCCAAAAAAAAAATGGAATAAAGATTCCAGGATTTTTTATTTAAAAATGAAGTTTTTAAATGTGGAAAAGCTCCCAAGCATCCAATTATAACAATTTTCCAGAAATCCATGGAATTGCAGCATGGAATTCAAGGATTGATTCCTTGATTTTATCCTGAGAGAGAAATTTAAATTGAATTCCAGGGTCTGGGAATTTTTGCTCCATCCTTTGGGAACAGCAAACTCAAATCCTGCACTCTCAGGAAAAGACAATTCCCAAAAAATAAAAAGGGAATAAAGAATCCAGGATTTTTTATTAAAAAATGAAGAGTTTTTAAAGGTGGAAAAGCTCCCAAGCATCCAATTACAACAATTTTCCAGAAATCCATGGAATTCAAGGATTTATTCCTTGATTTTATCCTGAGAGGGAAATTTAAATTGAATTTCAGGGTCTGGGAATTTTTGCTCCATCCTTTGGGAACAGGAAACTCAGATCCTGCACTCTCAGGAAAAGACAATTCCCAAAAAAAAAAAGGGAATAAAGATTCCATTCCCAACTCCTGCAATCCACAGGGCCACAAATGACTCCTGGAATGATTCTCAAATTTTCCTCCAAATCCAAGGAATTAAAAATAAACTGCAATTGGAATTTTGGGGTTTGACTACAACCAATTTTTAAGGAAAACAAACAAACAAACCCCACAGCACATCCAAGGTTTCACCAAAGGATTTTTGTTCCCAATTTTCCACTCCCTAAAACCAGGATCCACCTTCAGGTGTAGCTTAAATCCCATTTTTTAGGTCATAAAAAGCTTTTTATTCAACATTCCCAGGGATTTTTCTTTGAGTTTGGTTAGGAACAGGTCCCAAAAGCTGCTCCCAAAGTCTCGTTCTGGGTTTTTTTGTGGATAAAAAGAAGTTTTCCATGGGATAAAGATGGATCAGTGATGGAAAAAGGCAGTGGGAGAGCACAAAAAGGGCTGAGAGGGGTGAAAATCTCAGCTCCATGTGGCTCCTGCTTGGAGAAAAATCATGGAAAAAACAAAATCCAGCCTGAAAATCCCAGCCCTGTAAAAAAAACCAGGACATTCCCACTCCTCCCAGCATAACTTTTCCAAGAGCTGGTCAAGCACAAGAGGTAAATTAAAAAAAAAAATAAAATTATAAATTAAGATATAGTAAGAAAATAGAAATAAACAAGGATTTATAAATACATTTTAAAATCCAGCTTTTTTTTTTCCACATCCTGAAGTTAGAAAAATCAGATTTAGGAATTTTTTTTAGTGAAGATTTTTTAATTTCTGTTCTAATTTTGGGAATTCCTACCTAGGTGATGTTTTGGGATGCTCTGAGTTCTGCCTCACGAGTTCTGCCTCAAAATTCAGGGGTTTGAGAGATTTTTTGCTTAAAATTCCTCAAGGAGAAGCTAAAAAAAGAAGAAATCTGGAAGGGAAAATAAAGCAGTTCTGAGAAGATTCTTAAACATGTGAGGAATGATTTATTTGGGGTTTTTTAGAATAAAATTCAGATTTTACAGTGAAATTCAGGGGTTTTAGCCCTGTTAGGGACCCTTTTTGTGAAGGTTTTGTCACTTCTGGAAGGCACAACCAAATTTGCCTCTAAAACAAAACATTTGGAGAAAATGAATTAAAAAAAAAAAATCAAATAAACTGAAATAAAAAAGAAAAAAAATGAGATTTTGGAAGTTTAGTGTTGGATACAGTGAAAAAAACCCCCCTCAATATTTCATTTAGCAACACCTGAAGGGGAACTGTGAGGAAATCACACCTTAAAGGAAAATATTTCCAGATTTTTAGATGAATTTTGGGGTTGGCATTTGGTGGTGGTAGGGGAGCAAAATATTTCCAAAATCCCAAAGGACTTTTGGGGCTGGGGGCAAAATATTTCCAGAATCCCAAAGGAATTTTGGGAAAATTGGGGTTTTTATTAAAAGAATTGAAGCAAAACTTGAAGCAAGTGGAATGAAACTGAAAGTTTTCCCTCAGCAGATGAATCCCAGCTGAATTTTGGGGTTGGGATTTGATGGTTTTAAAAACTTTTAAGCAAAACTTAAAGGGAGTGGAATGAAATTTAAAGATTTACAGGAACTCAGCTGCCTCTGAGGGAGCTCCTTTGTTTTTCCCACTGAAATATTGGAGTTTTTTCCTTTCCCAGGTGCTGTTCCCTCCATCCCCAGAGGCAAAAATTCACATTTTTGGAACACAAAACCAACTCTCCATGGGGTGGGTGCACTTTTATTCTTTGTTTCACCAGTGGCCCCTCGTGATGAGAATGAACTTTTACAATTTTCCCTCCTAAAAATGAAAAGATCCAAAGTGAACAGCTCCAAACCAAGGCTGGATGTGGGAATTTCCCACTGATTCCAAAATTGTTGTGGTTTTTCTGGGTTTTTTTTTTTGCCTTGCTGATGGCCAAATAAAACCTTCAGTGATGCTGTGACAATTTTGACAACACATTTGACACGTTTGGTGTTATTTTTGCCACTCATCTAATCACTACTGACTAGAGATATGCAAGGATGAGCATTTTATTTGGAAATAAAAAGAGATTTCCTTTAAAATCAATGTATTCACCAAGCCCCAAAAGCTTTTTTTTTGGGGGGGAAACCCTCAAAAGTCCACGTGGAATTTCTGTTTTTGGATCCTTGTCCAACCTCTTCCCTTGAAGGAAAATAAAAGATGCAAGAAACGATGGAATTTTTAAAAAATTCAATGGAGTACAAAGAAATCAGCTGCAGATTTTTCCCCCATTTCAAACCACAGAAACGACAGCACAACTTTACAAATCAGAATTAAAAAAAAAAAAATCAAATAAACTGACATAAAAAAAGAAAAAAAAAAATCTGATTTTGCAAGTTTAGTGTTGGACACAGTGACAAAAAAAACCTCAATATTTCATTTAGCAACACCTGAAGGGGAACTGTGAGGAAATCACCACCTAAAAGGAAAATATTTCCAGATTTTTTAGATGAATTTTGGGGTGGTTTTTGGTTTTTTAGCCCCTCACTCTTGTGCTATGCTCCTCAGCACGTACTTGACTGTGTAGGCAAAGGCTGCAAAACCAAATTTGCCTCTTAAAACAAAGCATTTGGAGAAAACGAATTTTTTAAAAAAATCAAATAAACTGACATAAAAAAAGAAAAAAAAAATCTGATTTTGGAAGTTTAGTGTTGGACACAGTGAAAAAAAACCCCTCAATATTTCATTTAGGAACACCCGAAGGGGAACTGAAATATTTCCAGATTTTTTTAGATGAATTTTGGGGTGGTTTTTGGGTTTTTAGCCCCTCACTCTTGTGCTATGCTCCTCAGCACGTACTTGACTGTGGAGGCAAAGGCTGCAAAACCAAATTTGCCTCTTAAAACAAAGCATTTGGAGAAAACGAATTTAAAAAAATCAAACTGACATAGAAAAAAAATCTGATTTTGGAAGTTTAGTGTTGGACACAGTGAAAAAAAACCTCAGTATTTCATTTAGCAACACCCGAAGGGGAACTGAAATATTTCCAGATTTTTTAGATGAATTTTGGGGTGGTTTTTGGGTTTTTAGCCCCTCACTCTTGTGCTATGCTCCTCAGCACGTACTTGACTGTGGAGGCAAAGGCTGCAAAACCCACGATGACAAACAAGTTTGTCACTTCTGGAAAGCACAACCAAATTTGCCTCTAAAACAAAGCATTTGGAGAAAACGAATTTTAAAAAAAATCAAATAAACTGACATAAAAAAAGAAAAAAAATCTGATTTTGCAAGTTTAGTGTTGGACACAGTGACAAAAAAACCTCAGTATTTCATTTAGCAACACCTGAAGGGGAACTGTGAGGAAATCACCACCTAAAAGGAAAATATTTCCAGATTTTTTAGATGAATTTTGGGGTGGTTTTTGGGGTGGTTTTTGGGTTTTTAGCCCCTCACTCTTGTGCTATGCTCCTCAGCACGTACTTGACTGTGTAGGCAAAGGCTGCAAAGCCCACGATGACAAATAAGTTCGCCAAGGCTCCTCCCAAGAGTCCGTGGTTCCTGTGGGGCTGCTGGAGCCCTCCGGGGTGGGCAGGGCCCAGAGGCACGTGCCCATTGAGCAGGGGGTGCCCGTTGTGCCCAAAATGGGCATCCCCATCCGGGACAACGTCGGGGAGAGGCAGAGAGGGAGGTCTGGAGCTCAGCTCTTCTTGTGCTTTCTGCTTTTGTTTGATTTCCTGGAGAGGGGAGAGAGAATTCAAAGGTGAGAAGTGGGGGTTTGGGTGCTTTGGTTTGATTTCCTGCACGGGGAGAGAGAATTCAAGGTGAGAAGTGGAGATTTGGGTGCTTTTGTTTGGTCTCTTGCACAGGGAAAGAAGAAAATTCAATGGGGAGAAAATTCAATGGGGAGAAAATTCAATGGGGAGAAGTGGAGATTTGGGTGCTTCTGTTTGATTTCCTGCACAGGGAGAGAGAATTCGGGGGTGAGAAGTGGGGGTTTGGGTGCTTTGGTTTGATTTCCTGCAGAGGGAGAGAGAATTCAATGGTGAGAAGTGGAAGTTGTGGGGGTTTGGGTGCTTTGGTTTGATTTCCTGCACAGGGAGAGAGAATTCAATGGTGAGAAGTGGAAGTTGTGGGGGTTTGGGTGCTTTTGTTTGATTTCCTGCAGAGAAAGAGAGAATTCAAGGGTGAGAAGTGGGGGTTTGGGTGCTTTGGTTTGATTTTCTGCACAGGGAGAGAGAACTCGGGGGTGAGAAGTGGAAGTTGTGGGGGTTTGGGTGCTTTTGTTTGATTTCCTGCAGAGAAAATTCAATGGTGAGAAATGGAGATTTGGGTGCTTTGGTTTGATTTTCTGCCCAGGGAAAGAGAAAATTCAATGGTGAGAAAATTCAGTGGTGAGAAAATTCAATGGTGAGAAGTGGGGGTTTGGGTGCTTTGGTTTGATTTCCTGCAGAGGGAGAGAGAATTCGGGGGTGAGAAGTGGATTTTGTGGGGATTTGGGTGCTTTTGTTTGGTCTCTTGCAAAGGGAAAGAAGAAAATTCAGTGGGGAGAAAATTCAATGGGAAGAAAATTCAATGGTGAGAAGTGGAGATTTGGGTGGTTTTGTTTGATTTCCTGCACAAGGAGAGAGAATTCAGGGCTGAGAAGTGGGGGTTTGGGTGCTTTGGTTTGATTTCCTGCACAGGGAAAGAGAGGATTCAGGGGTGAGAAGTGGAAGTTGTGGGGGTTTGGGTGCTTTGGTTTGATTTCCTGCACAGGGAGAGAGAATTCAGGGGTGAGAAGTGGGGGTTTGGGTGCTTTGGTTTGATTTCCTGCAAAGGAAAATTCAATGGGGAGAAAATTCAATGGGGAGACAATTCAGTGGTGAGAAGTGGAAGTTGTGGTGATTTGGGTGCTTTTGTTTGATTTCCTGCAGAGGGAGAGAGAATTCAGGGGTGAGAAGTGGATTTTGTGGGGATTTGGGTGCTTTTGTTTCGTCTCTTGCAAAGGGAAAGAAGAAAATTCAGTGGGGAGAAAATTCAATGGGGAGAAAATTCAATGGGAAGAAAATTCAATGGTGAGAAGTGGAGATTTGGGTGGTTTTGTTTGATTTCCTGCACAGGGAGAGAGAATTCAGGGGTGAGAAGTGGGGGTTTGGGTGCTTTGGTTTGATTTCCTGCACAGGGAAAGAGAAAATTCAGTGGTGAGAAGTGGAAGTTGTGGGGATTTGGGTGCTTTGGTTTGATTTCCTGCACAGGGAAAGAGAAAATTCAGTGGTGAGAAGTGGAAGTTGTGGGGGTTTGGGTGCTTTGGTTTGATTTCCTGCACAGGGAGAGAGAATTCAGGGGTGAGAAGTGGGGGTTTGGGTGCTTTGGTTTGATTTCCTGCAAAGGAAAATTCAATGGGGAGAAAATTCAATGGGGAGACAATTCAGTGGTGAGAAGTGGAAGTTGTGGTGATTTGGGTGCTTTTGTTTGATTTCCTGCAGAGGGAGAGAGAATTCAGGGGTGAGAAGTGGATTTTGTGGGGATTTGGGTGCTTTTGTTTCGTCTCTTGCAAAGGGAAAGAAGAAAATTCAGTGGGGAGAAAATTCAATGGGGAGAAAATTCAATGGGAAGAAAATTCAATGGTGAGAAGTGGAGATTTGGGTGGTTTTGTTTGATTTCCTGCACAGGGAGAGAGAATTCAGGGCTGAGAAGTGGGGGTTTGGGTGCTTTGGTTTGATTTCCTGCACAGGGAAAGAGAAAATTCAGTGGTGAGAAGTGGAAGTTGTGGGGATTTGGGTGCTTTGGTTTGATTTCCTGCACAGGGAAAGAGAAAATTCAGTGGTGAGAAGTGGAAGTTGTGGGGATTTGGGTGCTTCTGTTTGATTTCCTGCACAGGAAGAGAAAATTCAGTGGTGAGAAGTGGAAGTTGTGGGGATTTGGGTGCTTCTGGAAGATCTTGTGTTCTGATTTCTCCACTTGCCACCACTGAGCTTTCTTTAATCTTGATCATTTCTTTAATCCTTTCATCATTCATTGGGAAGCTTCTCCCTTCCCTGTGCAGGAGATAAAAGCACCCAAATCATCCCAACTTCCATTGAATTTTCTTTTTCCCTCTGCAGGAGATCAAACAAAAGCACCCAAATCACCAAAACTCCATTTCTCACTACTGAATTTTCTCTTTGGCCATTTTATTTTACGTTTTTAAGATTTTTTTTTTGCCCAGAAATGTGAAATTCTTGCGTGTCCACCTTGGTTTGAACACAAGACATTAAAAAAAAATGAAGGAAGCAATGACAGGAATTTAGATTAGGATTCCAAATATTCCATATTAAAATATCTCCTGCTGCCTTCAGCTCACCAGGAAACATTTCCCATCCTCTGGCATTTTTGGAAATGCTAAAACACAATTAAATCCTTCCATTTCTATTTCTGTCTGCCTGAGGAAAAAAGGAAACAGAGAAAAAACTTTTCTCTTCCAAAAGGCAACAGAGGGTCCTAAATCAGAGCTTTGTGAATTCCTTTAGGAACAAAAAATAGAGGAATCAAACCTGAAATCCCACACAGATAAGGAAAAAGTTGGGAAAAGTCTCTTTCCCCAACTCTCCTGGAATCTTTACTCTGTGTGAAATAATTAACACCTTTTAAAAGGTTTCCAAGATGAACAAATGAAGCTCCAGTTTGGGAAAATCCACAACAGGAGAAGCTGAAGAAGCCCAGAAAATGGAATTATTGTAGGGATAATGAATGATGAATGAATATTCCCTTACCTCCACCACTTCAGGGAAGAGCTCACAGAAGACTTTATCTTTTAAATTAAATGCTAAGCTCTGTGCAGCCAGCTGCCTTTTCTGGGGAAAAAAAACCCACAGATTATCAGCAATTGCAGGAAAATTAAATCCATTTATTTCAATTCAACACCTGATTTCCCACAGGAACAGTGCAAACCTGCAGCCAAGTGGTTTAGAAATCAAAATTGGGAGTATTATTCATTAAAATATATATTTATAGGTTGAAATTGTGTGAATTGTTGTTCCTGTGGGATCAGTGTTGCGTGTTAGAAGCTGGAAAAAGAAACGAAATCCCAAAAATAAATATCCCTGATAAATCCCAAATCCCCAAAGCCATCCCAAGCTCTGGAACTCACTGTGAATTCAGATGTTTCTATGCTGCCCAGGGTTGGACCTTTCTCCACCATAAAACTGAGGAGTCCTGTCAGGATTGTGGACACTGACCAAGCTGGATTCCAGGTGTCAGGGTGGAAATCCGTGATGGAAAGACACAATCTTAAAAAAAAGAAAATCAAATTCAGGAAAAAACAGCTTGGATTGATCATGGGAATGCTGAGGAATTGTGTAGAGAAATTAGTGAAATGGTTAAAGAAAAAAAAAATCTTTACCTTGTGTTACATTTAAACCTTCCATTGGGTGTAATCATATAAATACTAGGAGGTTTAAAGGGGAATTCTCGAGGGAATATTAATTTTCCATGGTAATATCCACCTGTGGCACACAGAGAGAGCAGTCACTGCTTGGGAATCCAGTCCTAAACTACCCCAAAATGGTTAAATAAACCCCTCTGATTTATTCCTTATCCTAAACTACTCAAAAAATGGGTTAAATTAACACTTATGGTTTATTCCTTATCCTAAACTACCCCAAAAATGGTTAAATAAACACTTCTGATTTATTCCTCCTCCTAAACTACCCCAAAAATGGTTAAATAAACACTTCTGGTTTATTCCTTCTCCTAAACTACCCAAAAAACGGGTTAAATAAATCCTTCTGGTTTATTCCTGCTCCTTAACTACTCAAAAATGGGTTAAATAAACCATTCTTATTTATTCTTTCTCCTAGAACTTTGGGGTAGTTACCCCAAAAATGGTTAAATAAATCCTTCTGATTTATTCCTTCTCCTAAACGACCCAAAAAATGGGTTAAATAAATCCTTCTGATTTATTCCTGCTCCTAAACTACCCAAAAAATGGTTAAATAAACCCCCTCTGATTTACTTCTCCTCCTAAACTACCCAAAAAATGGGTTAAATAAACACTTCTGGTTTATTCCTGCTCCTAAACTACCCAAAAAATGGGTTATATAAATCCTTCTGGTTTATTCCTGCCCCTTAACTACTCAGAAAATGGGTTAAATAAACCATTCTTATTTATTCTT
This sequence comes from Monarcha castaneiventris obscurior, assembly GCA_026261815.1. NCBI lineage: Eukaryota > Metazoa > Chordata > Aves > Passeriformes > Monarchidae > Monarcha > Monarcha castaneiventris. The sequence goes on along the minus strand of JAMPIT010000002.1, from coordinate 1,419,332 downwards.
TCTCCTAGAACTTTGGGGTAGTTACCCCAAAAATGGTTAAATAAATCCTTCTGATTTATTCCTTCTCCTAAACTACCCAAAAATGGGTTAAATAAACACTTCTGATTTATTCCTTCTCCTAAACTACCCAAAAAAAATGGGTTAAATAAATCCTTCTGATTTATTCCTGCTCCTAAACTACCCCAAAAATGGTTAAATAAACCCTTCTGATTTATTCCTTCTCCTAAACTACTCAAAAAATGGGTTAAATAAACACTTATGGTTTATTCCTGCTCCTAAACTACCCAAAAAATGGTTAAATAAACCACTCTTAGTTATTCTTTCTCCTAAACTACCCCCAAAAATGGGTTAAATAAACCACTCTTTCACTGAGAACATTTCTGTGGCAAAAATGGGAATTTTGACATCAGCTTTGCCATAAATCAGAGAATATTAGCTGTAAAACATTAAGAAATTTAGTAAGAATATTTTTCTTCAGTTTAACCTAAATTTTATTTTATCAAAGCCCTCGATAACAGAAAAATGATTGACAGCAGCATCACTGTTTTTTAGCTCTGAACTGGCACTGGAAGTTTTTGGAGCTCTTTTTAATGGGATCATTCTGCCTCTTCCCAGCCTCTGGAATTCTGAATTTCCATGCAAACACCACAGGCAGGGCTTTACCTTCATAGGGGGTCAGCTCAGGCCCTCGCACCACATAGTGCCTGGGAAAAGGGAAATGGAACATTGGGAAACTACATAATATCCCAAAAAATCCAGGCTCAGGCCCAACCACACAAAGCCAGCAAAATCCCAAAAAAAAAAAAAAAAAAAATCATCAGGATCAAGCTCAGCCAAAGTTTCCTTCTCCAGCTCCTCAAACTCAAGGACAGAGGGAGCCAGACTTGAAAATCTTGTTCTGTCCTCGAGTGAGGAACCATCCACCCCAATTCCCACCCCAATTCCCAATTCCCACCCCAATTCCCAATTCCCATCCCAATTCCCAATTCCCATCCCAATTCCCAATTCCCACCCCAACTCCCATCCTCAATTCCCACCCCAGTTCCCAATTCCTACCCCAATTCCCACCCCAGTTCCCATCCTCAATTCCCACCCCAGTTCCCAATTCCTACCCCAATTCCCACCCCAGTTCCCATCCTCAATTCCCACCCCAATTCCCAATTCCCATCCCAATTCCCACCCCCAGTTCCCATCCCCAATTCCCACCCCAGTTCCCATCCCAACTCCCACCCCAATTCCCAATTCCCACCCCAATTCCCTCTCCAGTTCCAAATTCCCAACCCCAATTCCAACCCCAGTTCTCACCCCAATTCCCATCCTCAATTCCCACCCCAGTTCCCAATTCCCACCCCAGTTCCCACCCCAACTCCCAATTCCCGTCCCAATTCCCACCCCAGTTCCCATCCCCAATTCCCATCCCCAATTCCCACCCCAGTTCCCATCCCCAATTCCCACCTCAATTCTTACCCCAGTTCCCATCCCCAATTCCCATCCTCAATTCCCACCCCAGTTCCCAATTCCCATCCCAGTTCCCACCCCAACTCCCAATTCCCGTCCCAATTCCCACCCCAGTTCCCATCCCCAATTCCCACTCCAGTTCCCATCCCCAATTCCCATCCCAATTCCCAATTCCCACCCCAATTCCCACCTCAATTCCTACCCCAGTTCCCATCCCCAGTTCCCATCCTCAATTCCCACCCCAAATCCCAATTCCCACCCCAACTCCCATCCCAATTCCCACCCCAAATCCCAATTCCCAGTTCCCATCCTCAATTCCCACCCCAAATCCCAATTCCCACCCCAACTCCCATCCCAATTCCCACCCCAATTCCCAATTCCCACCCCAATTCCCACCTCAATTCCTACCCCAGTTCCCATCCTCAATTCTCACCCCAAATCCCAATTCCCACCTGAATTTCCATCCCCAATTCCCATCCAAATTTCCATCCCCAATTCCCACCCCAATTCCCAACTCCCACCCCAATTCCCATCCCCAATTCCCAGCTCCCACCCCAATTCCCATCCGAATTTCCATCCCCAATTCCCACCCCAGTTCCCAGCTCCCACCATTCCAGGATATTGGAAGGCAGGGGCTCTGCACAGATGTAAGGCACTGGATCTTTTTTAATCCTCAGGTAATCTTGTTTCAGCCTCTGCGTCGCTGTGGTTGGTGCTCTCTTATTGCTGTTGTTGCTCATCTAATTAAAAACAATTAATAAATAGAATTTTAACGGCCACAGAACTTGGTGGGCACTGCAGGTGTGTGCAGAACTCACTTTAGGGGTTGTATTTGAAATAGAAATTAAATTAGCTCGGTTTTTAAGGAGCAAATCTTAATAACAAAATCAACATGTAAAATCTAAATAACAAAATGAACATGTAAAATCTTAAAATTAACGTGTAAAATCTTAATAACAAAATTAACACATAAAATCTTAATAACAAAATTAACATGTAAAATCCTAATAACAAAATTAACATGTAAAATCTTAGTAACAAAATTAACATGTAAAATCTAAATAACAAAATTAACACATAAAATCTTAAAATTAACATGTAAAATCTTAAAATTAACATGTAAAAATCTTAATAACAAAATGAACATGTAAAATCTAAATAACAAAATTAATATGTAAAGTCTTAATAACAAAATTAACTTGTAAAATCTTAAAATTAACATGTAAAATCTAAATAACAAAATTAACACATAAAATCTTAAAATTAACATGTAAAATCTTAAAATTAACATGTAAAATCTAAATAACAAAATTAACATGTAAAATCTTAAAATTAACCTGTAAAATCTTAATAAATTAACACGTAAAAATAACAAAATTAACACGAAAAATCTAAATAACAAAATGAACATGTAAAATCTTAAAATTAACATGTAAAAATCTTAATAACAAAATGAACATGTAAAATCTAAATAACAAAATTAACACATAAAATCTTAATAACAAAATTAACATGAAAAATCCTAATAACAAAATTAACATGTAAAATCTTAGTAACAAAATTAACATGTAAAATCTAAATAACAAAATTAACACACAAAATCTTAAAATTAACACGTAAAATCTTAATAACAAAATTAACACATAAAATCTTAAAATTAACATGTAAAATCTTAAAATTAACATGTAAAATCTAAATAACAAAATTAACATGTAAAATCTTAAAATTAACCTGTAAAATCTTAATAAATTAACACGTTTTTTTTTTTGTGTTTTTGTTTTAACAAAATTAACACATAAAATCTTAATAATTAACTTGTAAAATCTTAAAATTAACATGTAAAATCTAAATAACAAAATTAACATGTAAAATCTTAAAATTAACCTGTAAAATCTAAATGACAAAATTAACACATAAAATTTTAATAACAAAATTAACAAAATAACAAAATTAACACGTAAAATCTAAATAACAAAATTAACACATAAAATCTTAATAACAAAATTAACATGTAAAATCCTAATAACAAAATTAACATGTAAAATCTTAAAATTAACACGTAAAAATAACAAAATTAACAAGTAAAATCTTAAAATTAACACATAAAATCTTAATAACAAAATCCCAACTGGACTGGGTGATCCTTAGGATCTCTCCCAACTTGGGATCTTTTACCCCACTCCTTTAAGGACTTTTTGAGCAAATAATTATAAATTTTCCCCCAGTTTTAAATTAAATTAATCTGCTGTTTTTACTCTTTTAACACACTCAGTTCTCTGAAAGAAATAACAAATAAAAACCTGACTTGGGGAGTGAAGGATTTTGAATTTCTGATGATTCTCTCCCAGATAAATAAATCAAATTTCATCCAAAAGGAGCCAAGTTGGGGTGAGAGGAGGAAATTTCCTGCTGAATTACAGGACAAAGGAAATATTATCCCTCATAATTCACCTACAGAACAGCAATTAACAGCTGCTGTTTAATTAACCTTCCCTCCAGGAGTTTAGGCAGTTAATTTGATTTTACACAAGGCCATTCAAGCAGAAATAAATGAAAATACAAAGCAAAGTCTCCCATATGACATAAAATAATATTCAATTCCTGCAGCCCTCTCTCTTCTTCTATTAAAACTAGATAAAATTTACTTTAAAAATAACATTTAACCCATGAGTACCAGTTATATGTGACCAAATATTCCACCTCAACTCAGAATAAATTTGTTTAACCTGAATTTTGCCAGAATTGCTCTAAATCATTGATATAACCTACAGCGTTTCATTTTTGAAGTCACACTTTTTGAAATCAAAAAATTAAGGTTTTTTTTTTTTCCTCTAAAGAAACCAGTTTTGATTTTAAAATAGAAATGAAATAATAGGTTTTTAACACAATTATTCCTTCTGGTTGTCAACTCCTCACCACGAGCAGCAAAAAACCACTGGAATATTTGAATTCTTGGGATTTTACCAGGCCTCAAACCCTCCTGGGGATGAATATTTACATGTGAAAAGTGGAAATAAAGGGCTACGACCTCAAATCCCCATTTTTGTAAGAAGGCAATGGAACAGGAAAAGTGAGGGGAGCACAGGAGGACAAAGAGGGAGGGAAGGGATGGAGGGAGGAAATGGAGAGGGAAAAGGGGGAAAAGGGGGAAAAAAGGGGGGAAAAAGGGGGGAAAAGGGGGGAAAAGGGGAGAAAAGGGGAGAAAAGGGGAGAAAAGGGGAGAAAAGGGGAGAAAAGGGGAGAAAAGGGGAGAAAAGGGGAGAAAAGGGGAGAAGGAGGGGGAAAAGGAGGGGGAAAAGGAGGGGGAAAAGGAGGGGAGAAAGGGGGGAAAAAGGGGGAAAAGGGGGAAAAGGGGGGGAAAGGAGGGGAAAAGGAGGGAGAAGAAGGGGGAAAGAGGGGAGAAATGGGGGGAAATGAGGGAAAATGAGGGAAAATGAGGGAGAGAGAAGAAGGGAGGGACTGAAAGGGGGAAGAGGGAAAGGGGGGAAAAGGGAAGGAGGAAAGAAGGTGAGGAAAGGAAGGAAGGAGAGGGAGAAAGGGATGGAGATGGGGAAAGGAGGAAGGGAGTGAGATGAGAAAAGGAGGGAAGGAGATGGGAAAAAGAGGGAGGGAGACGGGAAAAGGAGGGAGGTGGGAAAAGGAGGGAAGGAGATGGAAAAAGGAGGGAGGGAGACGAGAAAAGGAGAGAAGGAGAAGGGGAAGGAGAAAGGCAGGGAGGGGGGGGAGCCCGCCCGTCCCTCCCCGCTCGCTGCTGCCGCAGGCCCCGCTCACCTCTCCGCGACCGCCAGGCCCCGGGCGGCCCCTCCTGCCCGCGGCGGAGGGAGGGAGGCAGGCGGGGAGCGGGCGGGCAGCGGCCGGGCCGCGATGGCGGCGGAGCGGGCGGGGCGGGCAGCGGCGGCCGCGGCTCCCTCACGGCTCCCTCACGGCTCCAGCCAAGATGGCGGCGCGGTGCAGCACTTCCGGGAAGGAGCGGCGGGTTCTGGTTCCGTTTCCGCTTCCGGCGGCGCCGTGGCGGGAACGCTGAGGGGAGAAAAAAGGCGGGAAGGGCCGGGATGGGAATGTTCTCCTTGTCATGCTCTAAAGGGACGGAAATTCGGGATCCCGAGCTGGAAGGGAGCCGCAGGATGATCCAAGCCTGCTCAGGACCCCCCAGCAATCCCACCCCGGGCATGGGAGCGGTGTCCAAACGCTCCCGGAGCTCTGCCTGTGACAGCTCCTGAGGGGGAAGGGACCCATAAAGACCATCAAAGTCCGGCTCAGTGCTGGATTTAGAAGGAATCATGGCGTTGTCTGGTTTTTCTTCCCTGAGGGATTGGCCATAGATGTTTTTTTGCTATAAATCGGAATATTTTCCTCGGATTCCCGGCGTGCATAAAATGGAAGATGGAGAGGGGCTGTTTAGAAGAGCATGGAGTGACAGGATAGGGGGCACGGCGTCAAGATTTAGGTGGATATTGGGAAGAAATCCTTCCCTGTGAGGGTGGTGAGGCCCTAGCACAGATTTCCCAAAAAAATCGGAGCTTGCCTCTAACCCAAGAAAGATCCCCGGCCAAAAGAACACAGAGAAATTTCAAATAATTCTATAGGCAGAGGCGTGACCTTGGTGATGATTGACAGGGAGGGAGGAAATGATCCTGGCGTGATTTTCTTGACTCAGGAAGAGGAAAGTGTGGGAGTTGGGAACTCCACACAAATGCAGGTTCTTTATCTTCACCTCTGGGAGCTTCACCTCGAGCCCCAGCAGATGAGAAACGGCTGCAGATGTTGTTTCAGGTTGTTTATTTCTGATGCAGCCGAGTCCGAGCGGGCACTGCCCAGCCCTGGGCTGTCCCGGCCTTTCTGTGCCCTTTCCATCATCCAACCATTCTGCACAACGCATTTATTAGTTACTGTTCTGTGCCAATTCACTTGCACCTGTTCTAGACACGGAATTTCTACCTCTTTTTCATTCTACCAATCATTTTGTGCCACCAGCACCACCAGAGAAGATGGAGGAGAGGGAGAAGGAAGAGGAGGAGGAGGAGGAGAGGGAGAGGGGGAGGGAGAAGGAGAAGAAGCAGAAGCAGAAGAAGGAGGAGAAGGAGAAGAGGAGATGGAGGAGAAGGAGAAAAGGAGAAGGAGGAGAAGAAGAAGAAGAAGAAGAAGAAGAAGGAGAAGAAGAAGGCAACGCCCAAAATCCTCCATCTTAGACCCTTCAGCCTCACAGTAAAAACCCTAAAATCTACTTTTTCACCTTGTGAAACACTAACCCACCACTCATTTTCACACTCTGGTGGCTTGCAATGATTCTGGCAGTGTTGGTAACTTTTCCCATGGGCTGAGGTCAAAGCTGGTGCCATTTTGGGATTTTTGCCAGGGGCTGGGACTCCCTTGCTGGGGCTCCTGACCCCCCAGGGCAGCCTGAGGCGTGCCTTGGATTCCAACAGGAAAACTCCATCCTCTTCCTTATTTTTTCCCTCTGTGCTGGCTGAGCAGCTCCATCCCGAGGATCCGGCTCCCATGCTGATTTCCCAAGGGATAATTGGAGGCAGCACTGACATCACCTGCAGTGACATCCCATCACTTTCCCTGGCAGCTTTTCCCTGCCCTTGCATCTCTCCAGCCCCCACTTCCTGCCATTCAATCATCTTTCATTTATTCATTTCCATGTCCCTTCCAAAGCCATCTCAATGCCCGGGGTTTCTTTGTTCCCAAATTTCCTTTAAAGCCAGGGAATCTTCCCCAGAAAATCTTCATGGAATCGGAATTCCATAGTGAGTTCTTATGGCAAAATAATCTGAATTGTTTAAAACAGAATAATAATTAGAATAGAAGAAGAATTTAGAAGATCCTTGCAGGGCTTTGTTTCCCTCCCAAAATGAGCTGCTTTCCTCAAATTTTGGACAAATATTCCCCTCCCTCAAGCCAAAAGAATCACTTCCAGTGTTAACAGCAGGAATTGAGCCTTTCAATGATAAAATATTCCCTGTAAATCCCTGCTCTACCACTTTTAATCTTTTTTTTAAATTTATTTTATACCTCCAGAATGGCTGGATGGGAATCCAGGAGCACATCCCAGTATTTTTCAGCCATTTTCATAAAAATTCCCCTCTTTGATGCAGTTGTGGAGCTGCTTCTTCTTTGAAGAAGAATTTTGGAGCTCTTGGTACAAAGAATTCCCAGAATTTCTATTTTCCAGCCTGGTCTCTGGGCAATTTAATAATAAAAAGATATCAAAATAAGGGCAAGGCAGGAGGAGAAGGATGTCCCACCTCTCAATTTATAGGGAATATTCATGGCAGAGTATCCTGGAGAGTTTTCTCCTGAGGGATGCTCTGAGCTCTGGGACAGATCCATTTCATTCATCCATCAAGTCAAAATCAGCATCCAGGTTTTTCATGGCAAAATGCCCAGGGATTTGGAGAAAAAAATGCCAGGGATAATGAGGAAAAACAGGGAAAAAATGCCAGGGATATTGGAGAAAAACAGGAAAAAAAAGCCAGGGATAATGAGGAAAACCAGGGAAAAAATGCCAGGGATAATGGAGAAAAATAGGGGAAAAAATGCCAGGGATAAGGGGGAAAAACAGGGAAAAAATGCCAGGGATAATGAGGAAAAACAGGGAAAAAATGCCAGGGATAATGAGGAAAAACAGGGAAAAAATGCCAGAGATAATGAGGAAAAACAGGGAAAAAATGCCAGGGATAATGAAGAAAATCAGGAAAAAATGCCAGGGATAATGAGGAAAAACAGGGAAAAAATGCCAGGGATATTGGAGAAAAATAGGAAAAAATGCCTGGGATAATGGGGAAAAACAGGGAAAAAATGCCAGGGATAATGAGGAAAACCAGGGGAAAAATGCCAGGGATAATGGAGAAAAATAGGAAAAAAAAGCCAGGGATAATGAGGAAAAACAGGAAAAAAATGCCAGGGATAATGGGGAAAAACAGGATATTTTAATTTTCAAAATGAATACAAAAATTATTGTAGGTTTAAGTCAGTCCTTGAGTGAGGAGTGACTTCACCTCTCCAAGAAATTCAGAATATCAGCAAAAACAGCAGGGAAAGGCTACAAACGTTCCCTTTTGGAGGCAAATGAAATGAATTGCAGGGGAAAATTCAAATTATGAGAGTTCCTCATCTCCAGATCTCTGCCTGGAAGTGAAAATAATCTCCAGATCTGATGTTCTGCTGCTGGAGTGAGAGGAAAAGTCCTTGATGTTGAGCAATGAAAAAAGGCTGCAAGCCCAAATATTTCAAATCTGCTGCTCCCAGCCCCCTTTGGAAAGCACAAAATAATCCCAAAGATTGGCTACAACCTCTCCAAATCCCAGCTGAGCTCGAGGAATAGATTTTCTTCCTGTTTTGCTCATTATCCCTGGCATTTTTTCACTGTTTTTCCCCATTATCCCTGGCATTTTTTCCTGTTTTTCCTCATTATCCCTGGCATTTTTTCCCTGTTTTTCCCCAATGTCCCTGGCATTTTTTCCTGTTTTTCCTCATTATCCCTGGCATTTTTTTCCTGTTTTTCCTCATTATCCCTGGCATTTTTTCCCTGTTTTTCCTCATTATCCCTGGCTTTTTTTTCCCTGTTTTTCCTCATTATCCCTGGCTTTTTTTTCCTGTTTTTCTCCATTATCCCTGGCATTTTTTCCCTGTTTTTCCTCATTATCCCTGGCATTTTTTCCCTGTTTTTCCCCATTATCCCTGGCATTTTTTTCCTGATTTTCTCCATTATCCCTGGCATTTTTTCCCTGGTTTTCTCCAATATCCCTGGCTTTTTTTCCCCTATTTTTCTCCATGATCCCTGGCATTTTTTCCCTGTTTTTCCTCATTATCCCTGGCATTTTTTCCCTGTTTTTCTCCATTATCCCTGGCATTTTTTCCCTGTTTTTCCTCATTATCCCTGGCATTTTTTCCCTGTTTTTCCTCATTATCCCTGGCATTTTTTCCCTGTTTTTCCTCATTATCCCTGGCATTTTTTTCTCCAAATCCCTGGGCATTTTCCCATGAGGGTGGAATGACTCCCAACGTGTCCTGGCACAATTAAGGAGGCTGTGGCAAAGCCATCCCAGGGCAGGTGACATCACCAAGGCTCTGGACAAACACCAATTAACAATTTACCAATTAACCCCTGAACAATGCTGCTCCTGTCATCGGGGCTGCCTCCCAGGTGAAGCAACAGGCACAGGGATAAAAAAAAGGATTTGTCCAAGGTTGCACAGCCAGGGAAGAGTTCAAGAGTTCACAGCTTCTCAGTTGGGGTTTTTTGTTTTTTTTTTCAGGCTCTGCTGGAAGAGAGTTTGGGAATTTTGGGATTTATTGCCATCGTTTTGGGGGTTTCTGGTGAGTAGGGAAATTCAATTTCTTCTGTGTTTGTTGGTTGTTTTGGTCTGGGAGGTTTTTTTTGGCCCTTTTCCTTTAGGTGTGCTGGAAAATGATCCCAAATTCCCCTTGGCAAACCAGGATGTGAATTGAAACAAAAAATTGGGAAGGGTTTGTAGAGTTCTGCTTTTATTTAGGGTAAATCCAGTGAGAAAACACAGAATCCCACCCTGGGTTGGGTTGGAGGGACCTTAAAGCCCATCCAGCTCCAACCCCAACACCTTCCCCTATCCCAGGCTGCTCCAAACCTGCCCTTGGACACTTCCAGGGATGGGGCAGCCCCAATTCCTCTGGAAAATCCATCCCAGAGCCTCCCCGCCTTCCCAGCCAAGAATTCCTTCCCAAAAATCCCATTTTGAATCCATTCCCTTCATCCTGGGCACTCCCAGCCAAGAATTCCTTCCCAGCCAAGAATTCCTTCCCAATAATCCCATTTTTTAATCCATTCCCTTCATCCTGGGCACTCCCAGCCAAGAATTCCTTCCCAAAAATCCCATTTTGAAGCCATTCCCTTCATCCTGGGCACTCCCAGCCAAGAATTCCTTCCCAAAAATCCCATTTTGAAGCCATTCCCTTCATCCTGGGCACTCCCAGCCAAGAATTCCTTCCCAAAAATCCCATTTTGAATCCATTCCCTTCATCCTGGGCATTCCCAGCCAAGAATTCCTTCTCAATAATCCCATTTTGAATCCATTCCCTTCATCCTGGGCACTCCCAGCCAAGAATTCCTTCCCAATAATCCCATTTTTGAAGCCATTCCCTTCATCCTGGGCACTCCCAGCCAAGAATTCCTTCCCAATAATCCCATTTTGAATCCATTCCCTTCATCCTGGGCACTCCCAGCCAAGAATTCCTTCCCAGCCAAGAATTCCTTCCCAATAATCCCATTTTTGAAGCCATTCCCTTCATCCCGAACACTCCCAGCCAAGAATTCCTTCTCAATAATCCCATTTTGAATCCATTCCCTTCGTCCTGAGCACTCCCAGCCAAGAATTCCTTCCCAGCCAAGAATTCCTTCCCAATATCCCATCTTTGAAGCCATTCCCTTCGTCCTGAGCACTCCCAGCCAAGAATTCCTTCCCAATAATCCCATTTTGAATCCATTCCCTTCATCCTGGGCATTCCCAGCCAAGAATTCCTTCCCAATAATCCCATTTTTGAAGCCATTCCCTTCATCCTGAACACTCCCAGCCAAGAATTCCTTCCCAATAATCCCATTTTTGAATCCATTCCCTTCATCCTGGGCATTCCAAGTGTCCCTAAGAGCATCCCCAGCTCCCAAACCACTCCTGCTCCATCCCTTTTGGGGTTTGTTTGGGGATTTCTGCTGCTGCTGCTCATCAGACAGGTCAGACCAGGAATATTTGTGCTGTTCAGGTGCCCTCCTCACTGCGTGTTACTCATGGAGGAAATGGGGCCTGGGAGTCACATGGCAGCATTTTTATTCTTTGACTGATGAGTAAAGATGTTTTTTGGGGCTTGAAAAGAATGAAAAGTGGGTTTTTAATAGCAAATCTTAAGGGTTATATGGTGTTTTTCATACTTATTATATGGAAATAATGTGAATAAACACCCCCTCCAACCAGCAGAGCAAACAGACCCCGAGAACAGGGTGGGTTTTGGGGGTCTCCCAAATAATTCCTGCAGGTTTGAATGATTCCAAAATAATTCACCTCAGCCCCTGCATTGGCCTGGTGGTTTGGATTGCCTTTAGCAGCATTTAAAGGCTTCAAAATGATCTCTTTTTTTTTCAAGCCACAACACTTCCCTCAGGCTTTCCCTGCATCCAAGGGAACATTCCTGGTGTTTTTTCCAGCTTCTTCCAGAGCTTTTTATTTGCAATTCCCAACTCCACCACGGACAGAGCTGCTGTGGGAGAAGGTGAGGAAATCCTCCAGGTTGAAAACATGGCTTTGAAGCTGGATTTATCCCCAAAAAAAAAAGCCCCATCAGAGGAGGAACTGCAGCTGCCACAGGCACTTATGTAATAGCTGGTTTCAATTAGCATTTGCTAATGACTGTTTTGCCCTTGCGCAGTTTGCTCCCGGTTTCTTCATCCCCTCCTTCCCTCGGTGCCACACTGGAGCACCTCTTCCTCTTGTTGACATCTGTTCCAGTTGCCAGCAGGAAAAGCTGAAGTTCCTGGATTGATTAACCCCCTGGGAATTGTTGCCAAGCCTTGGGAACCCAAGTTTGGGGACTATTCCACGAGCCAGGAGCTCTCTCCAGCTCTTTTTTTTTTTCCAGGAGTTTGAGGCACTGCTTGGGAATTTTTGGCTTTGTTCAGGAGGGAGTGATGATATCTGGGATTCCAGCATGGTTGCATCTTGCATGTCCACGGAGCAAGAAGGTTTTGCTGATGCTCTCCAAGCCCTGATTGCCTCAGAATTCCTACAGATCCTGCAACGGAGCTGGAGCAGGACAAAAACCCATCCAGCAGCAAGCAGGATCCCATCCTGTGGATTTTTGGGATTGCCTGAGGAGGGGGTGACAGGTCTGGAATGAGGGCACAGCGCTGATGAGGAGTAAAGAAACCAGAAGAGGAAGAGAAGGCAGAAAAAACCCCAAAATCTAGGAAGTGTTATCCCAAAGGGATGCCAGGAGAGGCTGCAGCCACCTCACTCAGAAAGGTGAGTGAGTGGAAATGAATGCTTGGTCATCCCGGGAGCCTGCAGGATTCTTTTTGGTGCTGAGGCTGGATTTTAACCCTCTGCTGGAGGCTGCACCGAGGGCAGGGCTGACGTGGAGCCTCCCTCATTCCAGAGGAGTAATTAAGGAATATTTACACGGCTGGTGATTAGCAGATTATTCATGTGCTCATTGCTGGGCTCGGGAGGATGTGCCAGGGAGCTTTATTTTGGAAAATTGGGGATGAAAGGGAGCCCAGCACAGGTTCAGGGGTGTTCACCTCTGCCTGGAGCAGGTTTGGCAGCGTTGGGAGCTGCTCTGGCAAAAGGGACACTGGGGCCATGCTGATCCTGCAGGCACAAATCCCTGGGATTTCCAGAGAGATCCCCCAGGCAGGCCTCAAATCATCCCACAAAAAGCAAGTCAGGGATTCCCAGAGGAGGAATGTCGGTGTTCAGAGCTCCACAGACATCCCAGGAGATGAGGAAAACATCCAAAAACCAGAGGAATTCAGCAGCATTTTTAGGGCAGGATCAGAGGGAGATATGAAGCAACATCTGGAAACTCTCCAGGGCAGGCACTGCCTTTGTTCTGCCTCCTGAATAAACTGGAATTCTGCTTTGTAAGGGTGACAGAAGTTTGGGAGAGCAAGGACTGGGAAAACCAGAGGAGGCAGAGCTTGCTGGGAGCAGAAAAGAGGGAGCACTGGGAGGTTCCTGTTCCTGGAGTTGCCCACAGGAGTTAGGAGTGGGAGGAGGAATGGACTGGCTGATCCAGTGGCTGTGAAGAAAGCAGGGAGAGGGAGGCCCCACAAAACCCGAGACTGAATTTATTCCAGAGGGGAAAACTGGGGTGGTGTGTGAGGGAACAAAATGTGGGGAGAGGGTTTGGCAGAGTAACCTGGAATAAACTCCATTTGTGCAGGAAGGGGTGATGTGAGTAAAGCCAGATCTGCTAAAATCGAGCTTAAACCATCTACAAACCCTCCTGAAGGCAGGATTTATCCCTGCCCCACATCCCTGCAGGAAGGAGCTGCTTTTCTCCATTCCCAATCCCGAGGAAAAAGTGGGGAATCTGTGGGACACCCAGCAGTGGGAAGTCAGGGAGCTGTGAGAGAGCAGGATAATGTGGAACAAATGCAGCGAGGGAGAAAGTTCCTGCCAAGGAGAGTTTGTGTGGTCAGTGGGCAGCAAATTACAGCTCAGCCTCAGCGTGGTGAGGCCCAGGGAAAGCCACTGGAATTGGGATTTTCCAGGGGTCTCTTCAGGCGGGGCTTTGGTTTTTAGGGCCCTCAATGTTCAAGCAGCTGGGAAAGGCTGCAGGAAGGAGAGGCTGGAATGAGCTTGGGTGGGATTTTCACACCTCAGCCCAGTCAGAGCCTTCTCAGAGACCTCACAATTTCTTGTCTTAGACATTTTCAATGATATTGGGCAAAATATTTGAATATTTGAGTCTAAAAGATGAGCCAGGCATGGCAAGAGAGGCTCTGGAAAATGTCCCTTTCATTTAAGCCTCTACAAAATATTTTCCATGTGCAGCAGCTGTCAGGAAATATTCAAGGATTTAAAAATTGATTGTCTGGCAGAAGATTTCCCTGATTTCTTGTGTCCATCCCACAAGGAACATGAATTTACTGCATTTTAGGTGAAGGAGCTAAAATCTGCTGCAGGATAACCCATGTGCTTCTCCTGCTACTCTGGCTGGCTGATATTGGCAACTTTTTATAATCTGATATTTATTTCTGTTTCAATAGTCTATCAAATAGCTGAGAATCATTTTATCATCCATCTGAGCCTGTAAAATAAACATTAGAATATACTATATTATAATAATCATCAAGTGGAGGGCCAAGGGCAGAGTTTGCACAGTTCATACGTGAGAACTTCCAAGCCAAATGGCAAAATTCCTTCATTTTCTTTCTCTCTGCTGTCTTTATCAATTAAATTAGATGTGATTCCATTACAATCAACAAATTAAAAACACCCAGTGGGAAAAAGCAACTTTCTGTGGCTTGTCCAGAGTTGCTGCTCCTCAGGACACACAAAGCATTTTCTCCTTCCAAGCCCTAATCAACATTTTCAGCCTTACTCAGGTTAATTACAGCCCTGCAACCCCACAGGACTTTCTCAGGGCTCTTATCTCCACAATCTCAGCATTTTGAAAGAAACATCACATTTTTAACCAGCAAAGGAGGTTTTTTTTCCCCCACTTCAGGATCCAGGTGCCAGCAGAAGTGGGATTTTTTTTGGAGGGATGCTGAGCCACTTCTTCCTCATTTCCTGCAGGAAATAAAAACCCAATTCCTGGAGGAAATTCCCAAGGGATTTTTCTGAGGTGCTGCCAGGGAATCTCTGCAGCATCGTGAGGCAACAGGAGCTGTCTTGTGCCTGCTCCTTGTGCAATAATTCCTTTGTCACAGATTTATTGTTGCCATTTTCCATTGCACAACGTGGAATGAAGAGAGAAGGAAGGGTGGGGGACAGAGACACGAACGTGACAGAATGAGGTTTCCAGTGCTGGGAGTTTTTTAATGAGATTTTAATTAATTAAATCTTCACGTGGCTCTGCTGAAGCTCTTCATTCCATTGGGTTTTTTTTTTTTTAATCAAAAGTTTCCAAAATATTGGGGTTTTTATAAAATTTAAACCAGGTTCTAGATATGTTTTGTGAAACTTCATTTTAATATTAAAGAGGGGTGGAACAGAATAAGAGCAGTTGGTTTATAGACTCCAACAGGATTGGAGTCTTTTAAATAATAATTGGAAAATTGGAGAGGAATGTTCTATGTGGTTTGGGGTTTCTAAAACAAAATTCATCATAAATCAATCAAATCAGTCAAAATCAGGGGAGTTTCTTTCCCTTCCTCTTTGTCCTTTCTCCCTTCCTTCTGAATCAAATTTCACAAGAAATCTCCATCTTTTTTTGCAAACGTTGATATTTCACAGCTTCCAGTGGGAGAGAAAATCCCATTTGGAAAGGCAGGCTCTGATTTGGGGCTCTAACCTTCATGTGGATCCCAAATATTCATATTTTCACATCAAAACTTCCTGCAGAGCTGCTTTCCACGTGGGAAACTATCAGAAATAATTATGGGAATTTTCATCATTCCGATGAATCCATTCCTCCAACACTTCTGCAGCTCTTTAACCAAACCACATCCCAAAACTTGATTTAAACGGGGTCCTTTTGGTTCTGGTGCCATCTCAGCACCTGAATCCTGGCTGGGGATGGGATTGATGGGGTTTATGGGATGGGATGGGGTGGGATTTATGGGATGGGATTTATGGGACGGGATTGATGGGATGGGATGGGATGGGATGGGATGGGATGGGATGGGATGGGATGGGATGGGATGGGATGGGATCCATGGGATGGGATGGGATTTAGGGGATGGGATTTAGGGGATGGGATCCATGGGATGGGATCCATGGGATGGGATTTAGGGGATGGGATCCATGGGATGGGATCCATGGGATGGGATAGGATTTATGGGATGGGATTCATGGGATGGGATTTATGGGATTTATGGGATGGGATCCATGGGATGGGATTCATGGGATGGGATGGGATAGGATTTATGGAATGGGATGGGATCCATGGGATGGGATTTAGGGGATGGGATCCATGGGATGGGATGGGATTCATGAAATGGGATTCATGGGATGGGATGGGATGGGATGGGATGGGATGGGATGGGATGGGATGGGATGGGATGGGATGGGATGGGATGGGATGGGATGGGATGGGATTTATGGGATGGGATGATGGGATGGGATGGGAAATATTCCTGGAGAAGCAGCAGGAAATCCATGTGTGCCTCGGAGGAGCTGATCAATTGAGATTACACTGAGGAATGCAATTCCTCAAGCTCACAGTTCCAATTCCCTGGGATCCTGCCAGGCTCTGGAAAACAAGGAAAAAAGGCACAGATATCCTGTGTAGATGGGGAAATCCAGAGAGGGAAGAACATCCTGCAATCCCTGGTTATTTCCCTAGAAATGATGATTAAGAATCCGCTTCAATCATGAGGGAAAAAAATCAAGCAGCAGCACTTAAACCGAGTTTAACTGCGGTGTAACCTTGGTGTTAACCCGTTTGTCCAGTTTATTCACTTCCTATTATTCCCTGGATCATGCTTTGAATAATTTCCATGATCTGTTTCTCAAGTCCTGCCCCCTTTGATGTCATCAATTCGATCCATATAGGCTGGACAGCTCCCAAATCCCCGAGCTTTGGGCCAGGATTCTGCTCAGGATTAAGCCCAGGCCTGAGTTTAGTGACTTCTCTAAACACTCAGAGTTTCTGCCAAGGTACAGTGAGGGGGGGGCTGGAATTTGGTTATGGTTTGATTGTTGAATGTGTGTTTTTAGATGTATTATTCATTTGTGGCTGTAAATGTGGGGTTGTGCTGTTTTCCACGTTGCCTCTGGATTATTTTGCTTTATCATAATTTCTTTTTCATTCTGATTATTTGAACAATGCAGATTTCAAAGGGATGAATTGGCCACGAACTTAAAATCTCACTGACAACACCTGAAAACTCGGAATTATCTCTGAAAACCAGGCTTTGTCTGGGGGTTTTAGAGTCACAATTAGACATTTAAAAAATCTGTGTTTGATAAATTCTTTTAACATTCACTTTGGGTAATTCTGGCCTTTTATTCTACATTTCCTCATGAGCAAGGAATAGATTCTTTTGGGTAATTCTGGCCTTTTATTCTACATTTCCTCATGAGCAAGGAGTAGATTCTTTTGGGTAATTCTGGCCTTTTATTCTACATTTCCTCATGAGCAAGGAATAAATTCTTTTACCACTCATTTGGATAATTCTGGCCTTTTATTCCCCATTTTTCTCACGTATAAAGACTCTGAGCTTTAATTTCATTATCACAGAGCCTCTTGCAACGATTCTACTCAAAATTTCTGCTCTCCTCATTTTCAAACTCCATCCCTGCATCCCTAAATTTTTTTATTTGGAGCTAAGGTTGCCCCAAAGTTTGGACTCAGTAAACTCTGAGTGACATCATGGGCAGGGTGACTCAGGGCTGCTGTAATGTTGGAAATTCACACCTCACACGTTCCCTGTCATGTTCTGGACGTGGAAATGTGACAACAACGTGTCCCAAAGTGGCACCAGAGCCCAGGACACGTCCTCAGCAAGGCTGGGATTATCTCTGGAGATGTTTTAATTACTGTGACAAAGGAAATGGGGATTTTTAGTTGGATTTATGCCACTCTTTTGAGTGATTTTTGATTTCTGTGCTTCCTTTTCACTGCTGTAAAACACAGAGAAGCTTTAAATCCTATTTGTGTGGCGAAATAGCTGTTAATAATTTAATTCATGTTTTGGTGGTCTTCAGAAACACCCTGAGGTAATTTTATTTTCAGTGCTACCTACAATGCTTTATCCACACCCTCATCCCCTCTGTGGTTCCAGCTGAGGTGTTTTTCTCCACTTCCATCCCTAAATTCCTGTCTGGACTCTGCAATAATTCCTGTATTTCATCTTGGATCTCTCAGAGATAAATGAATCCTGTTTATTCTGTAGAATGGGAGATCCTACAGCAAAAATGAAAGACCAGGTTCTCATTTATCCAGTTGAAAGCTGGATTTATCCCAATTCCTTGATTTAAGGATGAAGCCATAGTGGCAGTTTTAAGTCAGTCTTATTTTAGGCCCATAAACCAGAATATTCCACTAGAGATATTCCTTTAATCATGAATTATAAATCTGTGTGGATGCCCAGTGAGTCAACACTTCAGGATTAAACCCTGTTCCTCGGAGTTCTTAGAAAGATGAAAATTCCCCACCCTTTTTGGCCTCAAACTTTCCAGAATTACTCCCAAATCCACCCTGGCAGAGAAATCCCATGGAAGTGTGGGCAAACACCTCCTGGTTCTTCAGCAGCAGCACAATTTGAGCTCTTTGCTCCTTCCTGGCTCCAGATTCTGCTCAGTTCTTGTCAGGTTTTTCTGGTCACAAACTCATTTGGGGCCTGTTTGGAAAAGGCCTCTTTGGTGTGTTCATTTTGATTTTTTCCCCTCATGCTTAGAATGGCTTTGTAGCCATCATTTTGAGGGAAATAACCATGGATTCCAGGAGGTTCTTTCCACTCTGAATTTTCCCACCACGGGAGGATCTTTGGAAAAGGCCCCTTCAGAAAAAGCCCCTTTGGAAAAGGCCCCTTAGGAAAAGGCCTGTTCAGAAAAGGCCTCTTTGGTGTGTTCATTTTGATTTTTTCCCCTCATGCTTAGAATGGCTTCTTAGCCAGCATTTTGAGGGAAATAACCATGGATTCCAGGAGGTTCTTCCCACTCTGAATTTTCCCACTAAGGGAGGATCTTTGGAAAAGGCCCCTTTGGAAAAGGCCTGTTCAGAAAAGGCCTCTTTGGTGTGTTCATTTTGATTTTTTCCCCTCATGCTTAGAATGGCTTCTTAGCCAGCATTTTGAGGGAAATAACCATGGATTCCAGGAAGTTCTTTTCACTCTGAATTTTCCCACTAAGGGAGGATCTTTGGAAAAGGCCCCTTCAGAAAAAGCCCCTTTGGAAAAGGCCCCCTAGGAAAAGGCCTCTTTGGTGTGTTCATTTTGATTTTTTCCCCTCATGCTTAGAATGGTTTTTTAGCCAGCATTTTGAGGGAAATAACCATGGATTCCAGGAGGTTCTTTTCACTCTGAATTTTCCCACCAAGGGAGGATCTTTGGAAAAGGCCCCTTTAGAAAAGGCCTGTTCAGAAAAAGCCTCTTTGGTGTGTTCATTTTGATTTTTTCCCCTCATGCTTAGAATGGCTTTTAGCCATCATTTTGAGGGAAATAACCATGGATTCCAGGAGGTTCTTCCACTCTGAATTTTCCCACCACGGGAGGATCTTTGGAAAAGGCCCCTTTGGAAAAGGCCTGTTCAGAAAAGGCCTCTTTGGTGTGTTCATTTTGATTTTTTCCCCTCATGTTAGAATGGCTTCTTAGCCAGCATTTTGAGGGAAATAACCATGGATTCCAGGAGGTTTTTTGTTTTGGGGGTCTTTGGAAAAGGCCCCTTTGGAAATGGCCTGTTCAGAAAAGGCCTCTTTGGTGTGTTTTTTGTTTTTTTGTTGTGGTTTTGGTTTTGGGGTTGGTTGGGTTTTTTTTGTTTTTGGGGGTTTTGGGGTTGGTTTGGGGTGGGGTTTTGGTGTGTTTTTTGTTTTTTTTGTTGTGGTTTGGTTTTGGGGTTGGTTGGGTTTTTTTTGTTTTGGGGGTCTTTGGAAAAGGCCCCTTTAGAAAAGGCCTGTTCAGAAAAAGCCCCTTTGGAAAAGGCCCCTTTGGGGTTTGGGGAAAAGGCCCCTTTGGAAATGCCTGTTCAGAAAAGGCCCCTTTGGAAAAGGCCCCTTTGGAAAATGCCTGTTCAGAAAAGGCCCCTTTGGAAAGGCCCCTTGGAAAAGGCCCCTTTGGAAATGTGTTGAGGCCCCTTTGGAAAAGGCCCCTTTGGAAAATCCTGTTCAGAAAAGGCCCCTTTGGAAAGGCCCCTTTGGAAAAGGCCCCTTTGGAAAAGGCCTGTTCAGAAGAGACTTCCCCTCAGACAATTAAGATTTTTTTTCATCTTTTCTATGCCCAGAAAGACACTTAGAGGATGGAGCAGGAGCTGCCACGAGGAGAGGAAGAGAGGGAGGAAGGCCTGATCGAATTCTACGACTCCTTCAAGGAGATGTTTGAGTTTTTCTGCAAAAACACCACAATCCACGGCACCATCCGCCTCGTGTGCTCCGACAGCAACCGCATGAAAACGGCTTTTTGGACCCTGCTGCTGCTGGCCAGCTTTGGGATGCTCTACTGGCAGTTTGCCCTCATGTTCAGCCAGTACTGGGCCTACCCCGTGGTACTCACCATGTCCATGCACTCGGAGCCCAAAATGTTCCCAGCCATCACCATCTGCAACCTGGATCCCTACAGGTAACCTGGGCTGCTCCCCCTCGCTCCTGGAGGGTCCCAAAGGGTTGGGAAGGGTCAGGGTTGCATCCCAAAGGTTTGGGAAGGGTCAGACACCCCCTGGCTGCATCCCACAGCCATCCCTATCTGTTCCCCCTCACACCTGGAGGGTCCCAAAAGTTTGGGAAGGGTCAGACACCCCCTGGCTGCATCCCACAGCCATCCCCATCTGCTTCCCCCTCACACCTGGAGGGTCCCAAAGGTTTGGGAAGGGTCAGACACCCCCTGGCTGCATCCCACAGCCATCCCTATCTGTTCCCCCTCACACCTGGAGGGTCCCAAAAGTTTGGGAAGGGTCAGACACCCCCTGGCTGCATCCCACAGCCATCCCCATCTGCTTCCCAGCACATCTGGAGGGTCCCAAAAGTTTGGGAAGGTTTGGGGATGCATCTCAAAGGTTTGGGAAGGGTCAGTGATGCATCCCCCAGGAGGGACAGAGGGGTTTCTCTGCCTTCAGCCATCCCCATCTGCTCCCCATCACACCTGGAGGGTCCCAAAAGTTTGGGAAGGGTCAGACACCCCCTGGCTGCATCCCACAGCCATCCCCATCTGCTTCCCCTAACACCTGGGTGATCCCAAAGGTTTGGGAAGGGTCAGGGTTGCATCCCAAAGCTTTGGGAAGGGTTAGGGGTGCATCCCAAAGGCTTGGGAATGTTTGGGGTGCATCCCACAGGAGGGACAGGGGCATTTCTCTGCCTTCAGCCATCCCCATCTGCTCCCCATCACACCTGGATGGTCCCAAAGGTTTGGGAAGGGTCAGGGATGCATCCCAGAGGTTTGGGGGGTTTGGGGTGCATCCCAAAGGTTTGGGAAGGGTCAGGGATGCATCCCAAAAGTTTGGGAAGGTTTGGGGTGCTCCCATGGAGGGACAGAGGGGTTTCTCTGCCTTCAGCCATCCTCATCTGCTTCCCCTCACACCTAGATTGTCCCAAAGGTTTGGGAAGGTTTGGGGTGCATCCCAGAGGAAGGACAGGGGGGTTTCTCTGCCCTCAGCCATCCCCATCTGCTTCCCATCACACCTGGATGGTCCCAGAAGTTTGGGAAGGGTCAGAGTTGCATCCCAAAAGTTTGGGAAGGGTCAGGGATGCATCCTAAAGGTTTGGGGTGCATCCCACAGGAAGGACAGAGAGGTTTCTCTGCCCTCAGCCATCCCCATCTGCTTCCCTTCATATCTGGATGATCCCAAAGCTTTGGGATGCATCCCACAGGAGAACAGCCAGGTCCCCGTGCCTGCCCCAGCTGGAAAGGGAGTGTTGTTGTTGTTTCCAAACTGGTTTCCTGATAAAGATCTTGTTGGGAATTGTGCAAGGATTTGTAGCAGTGAATTCCAAGTGCTGAGTCAGGATAGAGGGAACTGAGCCCTGGCACTTGGTGGAAGCTGCTCGCTGATTTTGGGCTCTGATAAAATCAGCCTTTCCCTGAAAAACGGGGCTGCTCCATGAATTCCTTCCTGACTCAGCTCCTGA
Organism: Monarcha castaneiventris obscurior; assembly: GCA_026261815.1. NCBI lineage: Eukaryota > Metazoa > Chordata > Aves > Passeriformes > Monarchidae > Monarcha > Monarcha castaneiventris. The sequence continues at coordinate 1,397,453 of JAMPIT010000002.1, read as the reverse complement.
GCTCTGGGATGGTGCCTGACAGAGCCAGCCCTCCTGGGTTTCCCACAGAAACGTGGAAATAACACAAGAAATGAGGTAAAACTGTGGAATTCTGTGGGGCTCTGCTTGCCCAACGAGGCTCATGCGATAGGGGCGAGTTATCACGGAGTTTCATGTTACATAGTGAAGGAATTATGTAATTTCCTTGGAATAATTAGCTAATTGCTGACAGAAAGGCCAGTTTGTGCAGCTCTGCATAGCTACAAGGTCTGAGGTTTGTGACAACTGGAAATTCAGCCACTGGAGCTGCTGATAAATTCATTTCTTGCTGAGCATTGGCAGCAGGAGCGTTGGGTATTTTCCCACAGACTTCAAGGAATAACCTTTCCACGAATGCTGGGAGGGCACAAAGTGCTTTTTTGTCTGATAAAAATGGGAATATTCACAATTTCACTCTGCTCCTGGCAGGTTTGAGCTGGTCAGTGAACACCTGGTGCAGCTGGATCGCATGGCAGAGGAATCCATCACCTTTTTGTATGGAATCAACACCTCAGCCAGGTTATTCCACATGAATGACAGGAATATCCACGTGCAGGGCTTGTCCAACCTCAGCAGGTCGGGCTTCAAGCTGAGCCAAAACTTCTCCCTCTTGAGGATGTCGGACCTCAGGTCAGGGAAGAAACATTCCAGCGTGGGCTTCAGGCTGGTGAGTGAGGTCCTGGCAGGATTTCATCAGGATCCAGGCAGGGAAAGGAGCTCTGGGTGTTCCCTCAGGGACAGAGGGAGCTTTCCAGCAGGGAATTTTGGAGATTCACCCCAAAATACCTGAGTGGTGTCCAGGTCCAAGCAAGAGTCCGGCTCTTCAGGGAAATTGTGGAGCTGAGGGAAATTTAAGATCAGGACAAGAACTTGAGTCTGGAGTGAGGCAGCAGCCCCATCCCACAGCCCAAATTAGGGCTGGGATCCCAATCTGGGTTTAAATTTGCTCCTGGAAGTGTGGGTGGAATCTCCAGGTGAGGCTGCTCAGGGCCATTAAAGGTCCATTAATAAAAAAATCCCCAAAAAGAATGAAAAAAGAGATGATTTCAGAGCTGGGTAATGAGAGATTGGGGGTGTTTCAGGACAGTTCATCCATCCCTGCCTCATTCCATCCATCCCTGTTTTTTGTCTTATTCCATCCATTCCTGCCTCAATCCATCCCTGTGCATCAGTTTGTGCTGATGTAGGAACAGAAGCTGGGATTGATGTGGCTGGAAAGAGCAGCAGTTTTGGGGTGATTGTTGAGCTCCTGCCCTGTCCTGGAGTCCTTCACCAGCAGTTTTGGGGTGATTATTGTCCCCCTGCCCTGTCCTGGAGTCCTTCACCAGCAGTTTTGGGGTGATTATTGTCCCCCTGCCCTGTCCTGGAGTCCTTCACCAGCAGTTTTGGGGTGATTATTGTCCCCCTGCCCTGTCCTGGAGTCCTTCACCAGCAGTTTTGGGGTGATTATTGTCCCCCTGCCCTGTCCTGGAGTCCTTCACCAGCAGTTTTGGGGTGATTATTGTCCCCCTGCCCTGTCCTGGAGTCCTTCACCAGCAGTTTTGGGGTGATTATTGTCCCCCTGCCCTGTCCTGGAGTCCTTCACCAGCAGTTTTGGGGTGATTATTGTCCCCCTGCCCTGTCCTGGAGTCCTTCACCAGCAGTTTTGGGGTGATTATTGTCCCCCTGCCCTGTCCTGGAGTCCTTCACCAGCAGTTTTGGGGTGATTATTGTCCCCCTGCCCTCTCCTGGAGTCCTTGGCCAGGCAAACTTTCCCCAGAAGCTGTGGGTGCTCCCCTGAGTAAGAACCGAGAAAGCCTCTCTGGGCTCTGCTCGTGATCCACGAGCTGCAGAGAATTCCCAGCCCTATCATCCTTTCTCCCAAGCTTCTGCTCCCTCCTCCTGCCTCTTTCCCCCTGAGCTGGAGCAGCTCCAAGGAGAAAAATTCCTGAAATAATCAGAATTTTCCACTTTCTGGGAAAACAGAGATTCCCTTCACCCCTGCGTCCAGCATTTCCTTTTCCCTGTGACCTCTCCCCCTCACCCTGAGCTTTTCCCTCTCTCCCAGTGCAATTCCACGGGTGGGAATTGCTTCTACAAGACCTATTCCTCGGGCATGGATGCCATCCTGGAGTGGTACAGGTTCCACTACATGAACATCATGTCCCAGCTGCCCGTGATCATCAACATCTCACACCACGAGGAGAACATCGAGGACATGGTTTACTCCTGCCAGTATGATGGGGAGCCCTGCAGGCCCAGGTGGGTGAAAATTGGGATTTCCAGGGATTTAACAGCTCATTTCCATTTTCCCAAACACATCCAGCTTTGAATGAAGGTGTTGCCACGCTCATAATTAAAACCTCTCTTGGTTGCAGTGATTATGTTCACTTCCACCACCCAGTTTTTGGGAGCTGCTACACTTTTAACAGCAAGGGGACAGATCCCTTCTGGACAGCCACAAAACCAGGAATTCCTTATGGTGAGTTATTTCCCAAAGGGTGAGGAAAAGGGCTAAAATTAATGGAATTAATTAATTAAATATGTCTTCTGTGGAGGATTTACTGACACATTGAGTCCTCTCTTTTGGGCTGGTGGCACAGATTATTGGCTTGCCACGTGTGACAGCCATGCCATGCTTAAAAAAAGCAGAATATTCTTTTAGTTTTCAAGCAGAATATTCTTCCAGTCGTTATTGCAGAGTATTATGGGATTGGTGAAGGTTTGGGATAGGTGCCATTGTCAGTGGATCTCTGAGGAATAAATATGGCACTTCTGTGAGCGATTTGATCAATGCTGACAATTCAGGGTGTTTTTATTTCACCCTTCCCTCTCTCTCTGCTTACCAGGGCTGTCCCTTATCCTGAGGGCAGAGCAGAAGGATCACATCCCCCTGCTGTCCACGGTGGCAGGGGTGAAGGTGATGATCCACAACCACAACCAGACCCCGTTCCTGGAGCACGAGGGCTTCGACATCCGCCCGGGCATCGCCACCACCATCGGCATCCAGCAGGTCTGGCACTGCCCCGGGGCTGGCACTGCTCCTCCTGCTGGCACAGGGACACCCAGCAGCCTCGGGCTCCTCTCCTTCCTCCCTTCACTCTGCTCAGCTCCAAACAAAATGGTCCCAAACGGGGCCTTTTGGGTCTCAAAAGTGTGGGAGCCTCGTTCGATTCCCACTTTTGAGGCTTTTTGCACCTCTCCAATCCCATCCCAGCTCTTCCCAAAGAGCTGCCTGGGTGAGTTGGGATGAGGACAAACATCCAGGAGGGATTTCTTTGGATAGGATGAGTTGCTGTTGGTCAGCTGAGCCACGGGGGCTGAAGCAGGAGGGGTTTGGGGTGGGGATCAGGGAAAGATTCTTCCCCCAGAGGGTGCTGGGCACTGCCCAGGCTCCCCAGGGAAATGGGCACGGCCCCAGAGCTCCAGGAATGTTTGGATAATGCTCTCAGGGATGCACAGGGTGGGATTTTGGGGAGTTCTGGGCAGGGCCAGGAGCTGTGGATGATCCCTGTGGGTCCCTCCCAATATTCTGGGATTCCCCTGCATTCTCCCACCTTTCCCCTGTCACTCCCTGGGGTTTTTATCCAGGTCCAGCTCTGCTGCTCATTGAATTCCCTGCCCTTCCCTGCTCCCTCCAGTGAAGCTCAGAGGGTGCTGGCTGGCCCCAATTAACAGTGCTAATCACCCAGGCCTCTTTTGTGTCCCCACAGGACGAGGTGAATCGCCTGGGTGGCAATTATGGCAAATGCACAACTAATGGGGATGATGTGGATGTGAAACTGCTCTACAACAACTCCTACACCCTGCAGGTACTGCCTCAGGCCTGGCTGAGCCCAGCTTAGCCCAGCCCAGCCCAGCTTAGCTCAGCCAGGCTGGATGAGGAGCAAGGAACTCATTCCTTCCTGTCCAGGGAGCTCTCCTGGCTCAGCAGTTTCACTGCTGGAGGGAACAGGGAGATCCCTGCCCATCCAAAAGGAGATCCCAAACAAGGAGTTACAATCTGGGATGTGTTGGAACGAGTGGGGGATCCCCAGTGCCAGACCTGGGGCTCTTCTGGCACTGGGCAGGGAGCACTCAAGGCAGCTGAGGTGTTCTAGGAGGATGTTTTTGCCCATCAGGTCTTTATTTGTGTCAGGAATCGCTCCTGGCTCTGTTTTGCTGGGCTGTTTCACTGAGATGTCACTGAGCATCATGGAAAAGGGAGCTGGGAGAATTCTCCCACAACATTTTCAGGAGTAAAGCCAAGCAATGAGGAGTGGAAACCTTTCCCATCCTCGTGGCTGGTGCCTTTTTGCTGTAACAAAATCTCCTCAGAGCTGCATCCCACAGATTTGGAATTTGTTTGGTTTAGCCAATCTTTTTTTAATTTTTTTTTTATTTTTTTGGCCTTTTTTCTTTTCCAGGCCTGCCTGCATTCCTGCTTCCAGCACATCATGGTTCAGGAGTGTGGCTGTGGGTATTATTATTACCCCCTGCCTGCTGGGGCTGAGTACTGTGACTACAACAAGCAGCCTGCCTGGGGTAAGAGCTTTTCCTTGGAAAAGGGGACACATTCCTGAATCCCTCCCTGCTGATGGGACTCCTTGGATCACTCCCACTCTGTGCCCATGCTCTGCTGAGGCTCTTCCCTCACGTGGATTCATGGAATCACAGAATATCCTGAGTTTCAAGGGAGCCACAGGATTATTGATCCAACTCCTGGCTCTGCACAGACACCCCAATGACCCCACCCCGTCCCTCAGAGCGTTTTCCAAATATTCCTTGAATCCCTCAATCCCTGCTGGATCCTTTCTGGGCATTTGGATATCAAGCTGTGCTTAAAAATCCTGATTAAGGGCATGAATGGAGGGTCAAACTCCTTCATCTCCTCAGCACCGTGCTGCTGTAGGAAATTTATGGATCAAATCCATAAATGGGAGGGTGGGGAAGGGCTGGGATGGAATTCCCAAAGATTTTATGGCTGCCACATCCCTGGAAGTGTCCAAGGCCAGGTTTGGAGCACCCTGGGTTAGGGGAAGGTCCCTGCCCATGGCAGAGGGTGGGAATTGATCTTTAAGGTCCTTCCAACCCAGGATTTGATGATTTTAAGCTCTGACTTCTGATTATGATTCCAAATCTCTGCCTAAATCCTCTGCTCCTTAAGCTTGGCCCATCCTCAGCAGATCAGATCCGTGCCTGGCACTCAGGTGCCCCTCTGGAATCATTCCAAAGGGACAGGAAATCTCTGAGCCTGTTCCTTCCATCCCTTTTTCCAGGTCACTGCTTTTACCAGCTCTACAACAGGCTCAGGAATCACCACCTGAATTGCTTTGATCAGTGCCCCAAACCCTGCAGGTGAGTCCCAAAAACAGAGCTCAGCAAGGGAAAAAACACCTGGAAATGCAGGGAATTTAGTGGAAAATTCATGGATCAGCTGGCACTGGGAGATTCCAATTTGATATTTGCACCCCAGTGCTGAGAAAGCAAAAAGATTCTCATCTTTTTGCATTAATTAAAAAAAAAAAATTACATTAAATTAAATTAAAGCAGAGCTTTATCCGTGACAGCAGAGAGGTTTAAATCACCCTGAAATGTTTAATTAGGCCCAACCCAAACTCTTTGTGTCACTTTTCAGCCTGGAATTCTTGATTTTCACCTTTTTACTGCCAATTTCAAAATGAAAAGAGAATTTTAAAATGAAATATCAAATGTTTTCATTTTGGATGTATCCAAACTTTATCAGGACTTTGCAACCATTTTGATTTTCCTCCTGAACAATTTTTGGGCAACCTCTGGTTTTATTTTATGAACTGATTTAGGAAGGTTCTCGAGAGCTGCCCCAGGAATTTTCTGCATTGTTCAATTCCCTCATGCCAAGATCCCCGTGCTCAGAATCTTTGATTTTTCTCTCCTCAGGGAATCCCTGTACAAGGTCTCAGCTGGAACAGCCAAGTGGCCCTCAGCAAAATCCCAGGTACTGCACAAAACCCCTGAATTCTGAGCAAACTCACCCAAAAGCTGGGCCTAGGGAATGATCCTGTGCTTAAATAGAAGGATACAACCCCAGAATGGTTGGGAAAGGGTTGGAAAGGGATCTTAAATCTCATTTAAATCTCATTTTATTCCACCCCTGCCATGAGCAGGGAACAGCTCCCACAGCCCAGGTTGCTCCCAGAGCTTCAGTCCTGTTCTAATTCCTTCAATCCTGTTGGAATTCCCAAATTCCTTGAGCAATCCCCTCAGTTCCCACCCCAAACTGGAGTTCCTGGCTTTGCTCCCAGGGGTGCTGTGGATGTTTGGGAGTCTCCAAACTCCCTGAGTGCCCATAATGAGCAGGTAATTAACTCACCTGAGTGATGATGGAGATGGAAATCCAGCCAGGACATTTTAAAAGAGGGAATTCTGTGGTGAAGTTGCCATTCAAGGCAGAATTTTATGTTGTGAATGCCTCAAAATTCGGTTTTTCCTTGATATCCTGGCAAATATTGCTTGGATTTGATGGCTCTCCCTTTATGTGATCAATCAATCAATCAATCACAGCCTTTTTAATTGCTCAGAATTAACATTTCAGTGCTTAAAAGCTGCATTTTAAAAGTGTTAAAGGTAAAAAACCTCATGAGGCAGAGCTCCAGTGACAAATGCTCTGATCACAACCATTCCAATCACAAATATTCCAGTAAAAAACATTCCAATCACAAACATTCCAGTCACAAATATTCCAATCACAAATATTCCAATCACAAATATTTCAATCACCAATATTCCAGTAAAAAACATTCCAATCACAAATATTCCAATAAAAAACATTCAATCACAACCATTCCAATCACAAATATTCCAATCACAAATATTCCAATCACAAATATTCCAATAAAAAACATTCCAATCCCAAATATTCCAATCACAAACGTGCCAATAAATGACAAATATTCCAATAACAACCTCCCTCTGCTGCAGGACTGGGTCCGCCAGGCTCTGAGGCACCAGAATGGCTACAACTCCACCAGCAACAGGTAAAACCAGGGATAAATTCCTCATCCTTGCAGGATTTGGGGCTGGGAAGGGAGGGCAAGAGAAAAACGTGCAGGAAAATCCAATAAACTCCCAATTTTTCCTCACCAAACTAAAACACTAAATACAAAAAAAAACCTCTAAAATACTGAAATACAAACCGAAAAAAACCTAAAATACTCAGTTTTTTCCAAACTCTGCTTGAACAACCTCAGGAAAAAAAAAAAAAAGGGGGTGTGAGGGTAGGGAAATCTCTTTTTCCCAAAAACCCAGAGCAGCAGCAGCAGCTCCCAGGCAGGGAATGTGCCCCCAGTGCCAACTGCTGCTCTGTGCCCTGCAGGAAGGACATTGCCAAGGTCACCATCTTCTACCAGCAGCTCAACTACCAGGCTGTCAACGAGTCTCCCCTGCTCTCAGTGAGTTCCACCACCCCCAAATTCTGTCCCCTGCTTTTCTTTTGGGGTGCTGGGCTGCCTGGAGGGAAGGATTTTACCAGCTGCCCCCATGGGATTCTTCTCCTTGAGGAAAAACATGGGGGAATTCCACTTTTTCCCACAATCCCATCGATTCTCCCTGGGTGACAACAGCGAAATTGCTGCTCCCAGAGCTCTGCTGTGGCTGATAAATAAAACTTTGGATGTTTTTTTCCCCAGGAGAACCTGCTGCTGTCCAGCATGGGCAGCCAGTGGAGCCTCTGGTTCGGCTCCTCGGTGCTGTCGGTGGTGGAAATGTTCGAGCTGCTCCTGGACACCTTGGTCCTGTCCCTCCTCTTCTGCTACCAAAGGCTCAGGCCCAAGAAGACCCTGAGGGTCTCTCCCACCATCCCCAGTGTCAGCCTGGCCCTGGAAAATTACAGGGTGGTGCAGGAGGAGCCTGGGAAAGGAGAGGAGGCTGCCCGACCCTCAGGAATGAGGGACAGCACAGGGGAGCTGCAGCTCCAGCCCCTGCCCCAGAGGTGCCCAGAGGTGCTGCTGGATGGCTTTGGGTGCACCAGGGATGAGGATTTGGGATAGGAGTGAAATGCTGAGGGGATTTTGTGAGCTTGGAGAGGCTTGGAATTCCCTTAATGCTGCTGGAAAGGGGACAGGGATGTTTTGGATCCACAGCTGAGTGTGGCAATGCCTGGAATTCCCTTAATTCTGTGGGGATAGGAATGTTCTGGATCCACAGCTGAGAGTGGCAATGCTTGGAATTCCCTAATTCTGTGGGGACAGGGATGTTTTGGATCCACAGCTGAGCATGGAAATGCCTGGAATTCCCTTAATTCTGTGGGGACAGGAATGTTCTGGATCCACAGCTGAGCATGGAAATGCCTGGAATTCCCTTAATTCTGTGGGGATAGGAATGTTCTGGATCCACAGCTGAGCATGGAAATGCTTGGAATTCCCTTAATTCTATGGGGACAGGGATGTTCTGGATCCACAGCTGAGCATGGAAATGCCTGGAATTCCCTTAATTCTGTGGAAAGGGGACAGGGATGTCCTGGATCCACAGCTGAGCATGGAAATGCTTGGAATTCCCTTAATTCTATGGGGATAGGAATGTTCTGGATCCACAGCTGAGTGTGGCAATGCTCCCTCAGCCACTGCAGGTTCCCACTGCACATCCCAGAGTCCTGCACCCAGAGATTTTGGATCCCAGGCAGTGCCTGGGAAGGGGGAGCTGCACTTTTGTTGTGGGAGACTCCTGGAATCCTCATCCAAGGCTCTTCCCAGGGTTAATTTATAAATCCTGGTGAGGAAACCCCTCAGTGGCTCCAGCCAGGCCCAGCTACATTTCACAAACCTCCTCCAGAACTGGCTTTTCATGGGAAGAATTCCAATGGAAGCCAAGGATTGTGTGGGACAGTGGAAAGGGGGTTGGAATGGGGTGAGTTTTTGGCCCCTTCCAACCCCAAACCATTCCCTGGCCCCGTGATTCCCATCCAGGGTTGTCCTGAGGGGATCAGAGCAAGGGGGGGCTCTGATTCCACCCTGAATTCCCAGACACCTCCTCATCCCTGCAGGATTTGGGGCTGGGAAGGGAATGCAAGAGGAAACTTTTCCTGCTGCTGTTTGAGGCCAAGGCTCAGGATGCTGCTGCTGCTCAGATGCTTCTGGACTCACCCCAAGTTATTCCCAGTGGGTCTGACTCTCCCAGGGGGAAATAGAAGAAAATGGGGTTGGGAACTTTTTTAGGTGCCAGAAAAAGCATCTGATTTCCTTGGAAGGTGCCACAGTGCTGCGTTTTTGTTGCAGCCCGTTTACAAACAGAGATAATGTTAATATTTGACAGTAATTTATCTGTACATAAAATACAAAAACCAGATTTATTTTTGATGGTGACTTTGCACAGGAGCATTTTACTCTGTTGGAACCTCGTTTATGACTTGCAGGAAACAAGAAACCCAAAAAGCTTTGGGGTTTTTTTTTATTTTTTTTTAAATAATAAAATGCTCTGGATACGGATTTTGGGAGGTTTTTGTGACTTTGTTTTGCTTTCAACTGATATTTGGGTTCATTTTTGTCTTGTTGTTATTTCTAAACATCTTAAATGCCCAGAAACCTGAATGCACAAAACCAAATTATGATTTTGGGACCTCAGTTTGCTGCTGGCATCTCCGAGAGCCAAGCCCCAACCTGATTTTGAGTCTTAATTTTGCTTGATTTGCTTAATCCAGGCCTCAATGCCCCCCAAAAAAATCACTGCATCATGGAATTTAATTCCAGGAGGAACCAATTTGGGGGCTGAGGATCAAATGCTCTGCCCAGGCCTGGGGGTCAGGGGGTGATTTCTGGTCTGGTGGTCAGATTTGGCACAGGAGGGATGGGAATTCAGAACTGGGATGGGAATTCAGGACAGGGATGGGAATTCAGAACTGGGATGGGAATTCAGGACAGGGATGGGAATTCAGGACTGGGATGGGAATTCAGCACAGGGATGGGAATTCAGGACAGGGATAGGAATTCAGAATAGGGATGGGAATTCAGGACTGGGATGGGAATTCAGGACTGGGATGGGAATTCAGAATAGGGATGGGAATTCAGGACAGGGATGGGAATTCAGGATTGGGATGGGAATTCAGGATTGGGATGGGAATTCAGGACTGGGATGGGAATTCAGCACAGGGATGGAAATTCAGGACTGGGATGGGAATTCAGGACTGGGATGGGAATTCAGAATAGGGATGGGAATTCAGGACAGGGATGGGAATTCAGAATAGGGATGGGAATTCAGAATAGGGATGGGAATTCAGGACAGGGATGGGAATTCAGAATAGGGATGGGAATTCAGAATAGGGATGGGAATTCAGGACAGGGATGGGAATTCAGCACAGGGATGGGGAAGATCTGCCACCTTTAGTGGGATGAAATGGATTCTGAGCTCGTGGAAGCACAACCAACCAGTCTGAGGTAGCTCAGAGCTCTCTGCACTGAGGGTGGGGACTCATTTGGAGTTTAGGAAGCTCCTCTTTATTCCAGAACCTCTCCCAGCCTGCTGGGTTGGGCAATCAGCCCCCCAAATTCTGCTTTAGGGTCACCCCCGAGTGCCTGGGACGTCAGCACCTGCCCCAAATGGGGCTTTTCCACCTGAGCTGGGCCCTTCCTGCAAAAATCCAGGCCCCAGAAGGAGTCAGTGACAAAACCCCACAGGAATGAACGCCAGGGGAGGGGATAAATCCCAAGTCAGGTCAAATCCGATTTTTCAGAGCTGCTTGGAGCAGGAACCAAACAAAACTCAAGCCCCAGGTGAAGTCACAGAGTTCAGGTGTCCCAGGACAGAAGCTCCTGGGCAGGGATGGTTTGGGCTGCAATTCTGGGGGTAATTAAGCACCCTCATGCCATTAATGACGTCCCTGCTTTCACATTTGGACTTTCTGGGGTAATTTTTTGCCACTTGCCTGAGCTCATTTTTACCTGGTGATGAACCCACAGAGGGAGAGAGAAGGGAGAGATCCCAGGAATTCCATGTCCACCCTCACTCAGAGCTGCTGTGCCCCTGTTGGACACACAAAAAGTGTCCCCTGTGGGCAGCAGGACAGGGAATTGCTGTGAGTTCCTGCTGATAAAATCATGGATAAATCCTAATAGGTCACTGAAATATTTCCTTTGGCACCCCTGATTTATAACTCCAATTTTAAGACTCGCCCTGTTGTAATAAAATAGCAGCCCCAGGTTTCTGAAGATATTTAAGCATTGAATTCCCGTTAATTAAGGAAAAAGGGTCAATCTTTTTCTGCAATCCCATCTCAGCCTTCACTGTTCACCTTGGGGTGGTATTTTGAGCTAAAATCTCCGTTTTAGGCAGGAAAACAGCAGTGAAATAAATGGGAAAGGGACAGTAGGAGCAGGGCAGGCATCCCCCAAATCCCATAACTATAAATTTATTGTAATATCACAGCTCTACTCCCATAAATGCCTTTAAAATGCTCCTGATTTCAGAATATTCACCTTAATTAACTCTTCCACTGAGTGAATGAGTCCTCCTGAATTAAAAAATTGGGATCTATTAAAAAAACAGAGATTATTCCCCAAATCTCCCCTTCCTGCCTTTGTTCTCCATGCTAAGCAGGACAGAAATCACAAGGCCAGGCCAGTCTTTTTTTCCTTCTTCTTTTATTTTTCTGCCACAGACACACAGGATGGGAGAACCCAGGGGGAAAGGATTGCCCTGTGTGGGGAAAAAAGGAGGATTTTTCCACGTAGTGCAAGGACAGAGCTCAGGATCCAGCACAGGAAGGGGTGGGATGGGGCAGGGGGTGACCTGAGCCTGTCCCTTTTATCCCAGCCTTCCTCCAGAGCAGCCTGGAGTCGTCATCATCATCATCATCATCACAAGAGAGTCACAGAAACCCCAGCAAAAAAAAAATCCCAATCTTTATGTGCCATCCAGTGCCCCACAGCTCAGCCTGGAGGGTGCAGAGGAGAAGGAAAACGGGTTAAAAAGGGGATTTTAGATCCAGTTCATCCAGGCAGCAAGGCAAGAAAGCCTCCAGCAATAAAAGCCAAGAAGGAAAGGGAAGGATTAATCCAGATTTTTATTAACAGTGCTTCAAGAGACCATAGAAGAGAAAGAAGGAGACCGGGGTTGGGGGGGAGGAAAAAAAGGCAGACAGCACAGCAAGAGCTTTGAAATTGTACAAAGGTAATTACAGAGAGAATATCTGGTTTTCCAGAGGTACAGTCAGCACAGGCTGTGTGGGGAGAAGGATTAAAAAACCTGGTACAAAGTGGCACCGAAAGCAGGCGGGTGAGGGAGGGGAGGAGGAGGAGGAGGAGGAGGAGGAGGAGGAGGAGGAGGAGGGGTTAGGGCGTATTTACAGCGAGGGCAGAGCCCTCAGGGCTCCGGCCTGGCCACAAAGGGCCCTGAGCTGGCCAAAGGATCTTTGATCTGGTCAAAAAGGGTCCCTGACCTGGCCAAAGGATCTTTGGTCTGGCCAAAAAAGGTCCCTGACCTGGCCAAAAAGGGCTTCAGGCCTGGCCCAAGGACCTCTGGCCTGGTCAAAAAGGGTCCCTGACCTGGCCCAAGGATCTCTGACCTGGCCAAAGAATCTCTGGCCTGGCCAAGGAGCTTCTGGCCTGGCCAAAAAAAACCTCTGGCCTGGCCCAAGGGCCTCTGATCTCCCCAAAGAATCTCTGGCTTGGTCAAAGCACCTCTGACCTGGCCCAAGGGCTTCTGGCCTGGCCAAAGGATCTCTGACCTGGCCAAAGCACCTCTGACCTGGCCAAAGATCTCTGACCTGGCCAAAGATCTCTGACCAGGCCAGAAAAACCCTCTGGCCTGGTCCAAGGGCCTCTGATCTCCCCAAAGGATCTGGCCTGGCCAAAAAGAGTCTCTGACCTGGCCAAAGATTTCTGACCAGGCCAGAAAAACCCTCTGGCCTGGTCCAAGGGCCTCTGACCTCCCCAAAGCACCTCTGGCCTGGCCAAAGATCTCTGACCTGACCCAAGGGCCTCTCCCTGTCCATGCTGCGGCCCCAGGTCACTCATGCTGTGCCACCTCTGGGCACAGGAGGATTTCCACCCAAACTGCTCCATGCTGGGAGCAAAGTCCCACCCCGGATGTGCTCTCCTGCCATCCCCAGTCCTCCTTGTGCCTTGGGAACCACCTTGGCTCTACTTCCCCCCTCATTCCCTCCCCATCCAGCTGCATTCCCACTGGCACAGCCCCAATTCCCTGGGAGGCTGAGGAACCAGCAGGGAGAAGGCTGTGAGCCCCTTTCCTATGGAAACAGCACTCATCTGTTCTGGAATCTCCAAAAAAAACCCCTTTTTCCCTCAGAACCCCCCTCTCCCTCAGCCCCTCCGTGCCCCACTGCTGTCCCTGTGTCACCCCACACTCACTTGGGGTTGTCAGCAGCTCTCCCAGAGCTCAGTGTCACCTCCCAGCCTGTTCTGTCTTTGGTTGAAAGCAAAAATTCTCGGGCAGTGAGGGACACGTGGCCAGGGGACAGCCCAGCACAGGGGACAGCCATGTCCAGGGCCACTGGGCAGGAATTCAGTGCATTTCTTCAGGAGGTCCTGGGGTTTTCTTGCATAAATCATGGCCTTGTTTGCTGCTCTGAGATGTTCCTGATCTCTTGATTCCAAAATCCTCCCTCCAGTCTTCTCTTTGAAGCTGCAGCATCGTTAGTTTGATGATCACAGAGGGCTTTTCCAACCTTAATAATTTGGGTTTATGCCCATCACAGTTTATTTTTGTTAAAGGCATAAAATCTTCCAACTCCACGTTTTTCCTTTAAAATACTCCAAGAAATTTCCCATCTCAGAGGCAGCAACACTGAAATAACCTGAGGCTTCCCTGGATTTCACTGGAGAGGGAGCACTGAGGGCATTGTTTGAAAATCCAACAAGCTGAGCTCATCCCACCTGGAATCAGAGCCCAGAGATCCAAACCCAGACTGGATCCAAGTCCAGGCACTTTGTTACACGGTTGGTCAAATAAAAGTGAGGATAGGGAGAGAAATATTCACCCAGATCCCCAAAAATTCCAAGGATGGAGGATCCTGGTGGCTGAGGGGGCTTTGGGCACTGCCTGGCACTTTGCTTTCTACACAAAGGCAAATTCCTCCTGTTAAATGTGGTTAAAGTCCAGAGAAAACACTCACACACCCTTGGAAAAAAAAGGGAGAGTGAAAAAACAGCAATTTTGGGCATCAAATATTCCAAGCAGGATTGTACAACACAAATCCAGCTGCGTTTGAGGCAGGAAAAACAAGAAAATGTTCATTTTTTCATCTTCCCCAGAGCCTGGAAATGCATTTCCTTGGCTGAAAATGAATTTCCTGTGCACCTTCCCCACTCTCCCCTCCAAGCTTTGGAGCACACACACCCCCAAACACACCCTCCAAGCAAAAATAAAAATCAAAGAAACACAGAAAATAGGGAGAAGTGCCTCCTTAGCGTGTTTTTCCTGGGGAAATTTTAGTTTTAGGGACTGCAGGGTGTTCTCAAGTGTTGGGTTCTATCTCAAATGAGAGGCATTTAATGCCTCATGATGAAAACAGAAAGGGAAGGGGGGAAGAAAGGAAAATTAAGGGAGGGAAAAAAAGGCAGGTTTGGAAAAATATTCCCTAGCAATGCTACAAAAAAAAAAAAAAAATCCTGACATTAAATACAGACCAACTGTATTGAATAAAAATTGCACTAGTCCTCTGGGCACATCAATAAGAATAAATTAAATACTTAACAATTCCACTGATTAAAAAAGACAGCACAAAACCCATAACAAAAGAACATAAAACCCCCCCAATACTGTCAGGTAGGAAAAGTGCACAAAGTTGCTTTATACATTGACTCTAAATAAAGTACCAATACATGTTAAATAGATCAATTGTCTTGCAAGACGCTGCTTTTGCATCAATATTTACATTGTTTTTTTCAACTTCATCTACTCCAGCAGTGAGTCTGAGCTTCCAGGGAGCAAACTGGCCAGGATTTCTGGCCAGAATTCCCAGAAAAAGTGAAATAAAACGACCCAAAAGTGGAAGCCACGGTTGTCCTTGGCTCACAGAAGGGATCAGTCGGGTTTCTAACTCCTCCTAAAAAGCTGGGAAAACCAAGTGGGGTGTTTGAAGTTGCTGTACAGGTAAAAAAAAAAAACCACAATGACCGTGCTGAAATCCATGAGCAGAGCAGGACCATGGCAGTGGTGAAAACTTCTACTTCACTCTCAAGAGCTTTGAAGTACCCTGAAAAGATTCCCAGCGTGGAAAGGGCATGACTCGAGGTGGGAATCAGCACCAAAAAAAAGCGCCCGAAGTGATGCAGATCAGCACAAAATGGGGTGGGATTGAAGAGGGAATTCCCTGCAGGAATCTCCCAGCTCCTAACCCGGGAAGAAGAGCAGGATCTTGGATCTGTGACGCACTCCCGGTGTCCTAGGGGGATGTGAGGGATGTCCCTGGGCACGGCAGGGTCCTGCCAAAGGCAAAGTCGGATCTGAGGGGGAATTTGGGAGCAGGAGCAGCACCGCGGCTTCCAACCCCATCCCAGCCGTGCCAGGGCTCGGATCTGAGGGTGGATTTGGGAGCGGGAGCAGCACCACGGCTCCCAACCCCATCCCAGCCGTGCCAGGGCTGCAGAACTCGGATCTGAGGGTGGATTTGAGAGCAGGAGCAGCACCGCGGCTTCCAACCCCATCCCAGCCGTGCCAGGGCTCGGATCTGAGGGTGGATTTGGGAGCAGGAGCAGCACCACAGCTTCCAACCCCATCCCAGCCGTGCCAGGGCTCGGATCTGAGGGTGGATTTGGGAGCAGAAGCAGCACCACAGCTTCCAACCCCATCCCAGCCGTGCCAGGGCTCGGATCTGAGGGTGGATTTGGGAGCAGAAGCAGCACCACAGCTTCCAACCCCATCCCAGCCGTGCCAGGGCTCGGATCTGAGGGTGGATTTGGGAGCAGAAGCAGCACCACGGCTCCCAGCCGTGCCAGGGCTCGGATCTGAGGGTGGATTTGGGAGCAGAAGCAGCACCACGGCTTCCAACCCCATCCCAGCCGTGCCAGGGCTCGGATCTGAGGGTGGATTTGGGAGCAGAAGCAGCACCACAGCTTCCAACCCCATCCCAGCCGTGCCAGGGCTCGGATCTGAGGGTGGATTTGGGAGCAGGAGCAGCACCACGGCTTCCAACCCCATCCCAGCCGTGCCAGGAGCAGCCAGGGCACTGCTCACTTTGAAACTTTTAAACCCTAGTTTTAAACTTTGAAGCCCTGGCTTTTTAAACATTAAAACCGATGGCAGCAGCACCAGGACAAAGAGGCTGGAATGACAAGGAAGAGGTGACAAATGGATCAGTGACACCCAAGGGAAGGCACCGTCCTGCTCGGGAGAGGGGGCATCGAAATCTGAGGTGATTTGGGTCAGAAAGAAGACAAAGCCCGAAGCAAAGGAGCGAAAGTGGAGCTCCAGGAGCTTCTGTCCCTGCCCAGGAGACACTGAGGGGGCAGCAGTGCTGGTGACACCTCCCAGAGGGCAGGAGGTGTTGAATCCAGGGAATGTTAAATGGAAAGTGAAGGATACCCCGGAGCAGCCCTGCCACGGCTGGAATGCTGAGGGAGCCACAATCAGAGCTACCATCTCTGCTCCCAGAGTTGTCTTCCGAATCCAGGGGTTTATCCTTCCCAGCTTCTCTGAAATGGAATTGCAGCAATTTCTGCTTCATCCCAGGGGTGCTCCTGAGGCGCTCCTAAGGGTGCCAGAGCTGGGCAGGGATGAACAGACCACGGGAGCTGCCCCTGCTCATCCTCCACTTCCCACTCAGGAGAGTTCAGAGGGAGCCCTGCCTGGTCCAAGACCACAGGAGATTTCCAGCCCAGGCACTGAACGGCCAAAAAGGGGGAATTTTCATTCCCCAGGATCAGTGGAAGGAGATTGTTCATGATTTAAGGAAGCACAGGAGGCCCTGGGGGCACATTTTGCACTGCACCAGGATCATTCCAGACTCGCAGCAGACACTGAGAGCAGAGCTCAGCCCTGGGAATTGCTCATCCCGAAGCTCCAGTGGGAATTGAGATTGCACAGACAGGAAAGAGCAGCCTGGCTGCAGGAAAACCTAAGACAGCACCTTCCTAAGGAAGCAGGAATTCCCTCGAGCCAAGAGAGAGCCAGTGGAGGCTCTTTGTTGTGTGGGAGGGCACCGAGTGCTGCTGGCTGAGCCCCTGAGGGTGAGGAGCTGTTCCGTCAATATCTGAGGACACAATTGCAGCCCCAGGAACAAACCCTGCCAAGGTTTCTGAGCAGGGCAGCAGCCATGAAGTGAAAACATCAAGAATTCCAGAGCGGATGGGATGAGAAATCAGAGGATTGTGGATCTGCCGACGGAGTGCAGGAAGGTGGGGAACTCTGCCTGGGATTCTTGGTTTCCTTGGAGCCCCTCAAGATCCTGGGATGATCCATAAGGCACTGTGGCCTGACCCTGGAGCCCAGGCAGGGATGTCACCCCCGAGCCCTGACAGCCTCTGGTGCCAACTGCAATTGGGGACATTGGGAAAAGGTTCCTACAGGAGCCTCCAATCTCCAGATAGGATTCCAGAGGTCCCCGTGCTCCCTAAGCCCTCCCAAGACGGGATGAGCCAGCTCCAGAGACACAAGACAGCAACAAAGTGCTCCAAGGAGAATTCCCTCACTCCAGCCAAGAACCTCGGGAAAAAAAGGAGAGAAACACAAAGATTCTGCTGCTCCCTGAAACTGGAGAGCTCCAAAGCCGCTGAGATGCTCCAGCATGCGGGGGGAGGGAGCACGGAGGGGACTCATGCAAGTGGAATTCTCCTCCAGTGAGGCGCTGCCAGAAACCTGAAGGGGGCAGGGAACCGAGCGGAGTCAGACTGCAGCGAGCAGCTGGAGCTGCTTCCCCTCCCTGCCCCGAGCCCATCGCCAGCGACAAGCTTCTCCCAGCTCCAGGGATCAGCGCTGCTGCTTCCAGGAATGCTGCAGGATGGCTGCTGGAAGCAGGGCAGCTATGGCTTTGAGCAGCCAAGCACCCAGGGCAGCAAACGAGGGCAGCGTGGCCGGTTCAGTCCTGAGAGCAGTGAAAGGTGAGGAGCTCCCGGTGCCGCCCGCTCCGAGCATCCCTGCCCCAAAACCAGCTCGGGCCTGGCTGGGAGGGCACCTCTGAGTTCTCCCAGGGGCAGAGCAGGCTGAGGGCTCCACAATCCCTGCCAGAATTCCAAGCCAACTGTTCAGGGCCAGCTTCATCTGATCCTGGTGTTGGTGGCTCTCTCCTGGTCACTGTGGGTTTTTCCTTTCCTTTTCTTCTCTTTTTTTCTTTTTTTTTTTTTCCTCTTTTTTTTTTTTTTTCAACTCTAAGCTCCTCTCCCACACTTCCCACACACTCCAGCCCACACGCCACGGTCTGTAGTTATGCCCTGGGAGGCTCCTACTCCAAAAAAACCAAAAAAAAAAAATCAACCATCCAGTAGTCAAGCATGAGAACTTAAAGCTCACAGGGAAGACCCCTTGGCCTTCCTGCGGGCAGCTCAACCCGAGGGGTGCAGGCATCAACAACAGACCAATCTGCAAGGAAAACACCGAGATATCCAAGGATGGGGCTCTCCAGGGATTCAGCCCAGCTCTGGGACAGCACAGGGGATGGCGACTCATCACTAACACTCGTCGATGTTAAGGCTGATGAACTCCTGGATGCATTTCCTGTACTGCAGCTCCGTGGGGCTGTTGCTGGGGTATTGGCCCGGCTGCCCAAAGGGACCCTCTGCTTCCCTCATCTCCTCGTTCATCCGGGCCAGGCGCAGCCTGTGGTGGGACACAGAGCACGGGGGGGGAGGATTTGGTTATTCCTTCCCCTGCTGGCAGTGTTTCCTGCTATTTCCCCCTTCCCAGGTGGTGTTTCCCAGTCCCCAGGCAGTGTTTCCTGCTGTTTCCCAGTATTTCCCAGTGTTTCCCAGTCCCCAGGCAGCGTTTCCTGCTGTTTCCCAGTATTTCCCAGTGTTTCCCAGTCCCCAGGCAGCGTTTCCTGCTGTTTCCCAGTATTTCCCAGTGTTTCCCAGTCCCCAGGCAGCATTTCCTGCTGTTTCCCAGTCCCCAGGCAGCGTTTCCCAGTCCCCAGGCAGTGTTTCCTGCTGTTTCCCAGTATTTCCCAGTGTTTCCCAGTCCCCAGGCAGTGTTTCCCAGTCCCTGTGCACTGTTTCCTGCTGTTTCCCAGTATTTCCTGCTGTTTCCCAGTCCCCAGGCAGTGTTTGCCAGTGTTTCTCAGTCCTTGCGCAGTGTTTCCTGCTGTTTCCCAGTATTTCCCAGTGTTTCCTGGTCCCCAGGCAGTGTTTCCCAGTCCCTATGCAGTGTTTCCTGCTGTTTCCCAGTCCCCAGGCAGTGTTTCCCAGTGTTTTCCAGCATTTCCCAGTGTTTCCTGGTCCCCAAGCAGCATTTCCCAGCGTTTCCCAGTCCCCAGGCAGCATTTCCCAGCATTTCCCAGCGTTTCCCAGTCCCCAGGCAGCGTTTCCCAGCATTTCCCAGCGTTTCCCAGTCCCCAGGCAGCGTTTCCCAGCATTTCCCAGCGTTTCCCAGTCCCCAGGCAGCGTTTCCCAGCGTTTCCCAGTCCCCAGGCAGCGTTTCCCAGCGTTTCCCAGCGTTTCCCAGCGTTTCCCGGCGTTTCCCAGCGTTTCCCAGCGTTCCCCAGCGTTTCCCAGCGTTTCCCAGTCCCAGGCAGCGTTTCCAGCGTTTCCTGTCCCCAGCAGCGTTTCCAGCATTTCCCAGCGTTTCCCAGTCCCCAGGCAGCGTTTCCCCTTTCCGTCCCGTCAGGCAGCGTTTCCTGTTTCCCAGCGTTTCCCAGTCCCCAGGCAGCGTTTCCCAGCATTTCCCAGGTTAGTCCCCAGGCAGCGTTCAGCGTTTCCGTCCCAGGCAGCGTTCCCAGCGTTTCCCAGTCCCCAGGAGGTTTCCCAGCGTTTCCCAGTCCCCAGGCAGCGTTTCCCGTCCCGCGTTTCCCGTCGGCAGCGTTTCCCAGTCCCAGGCAGGTTTCCAGCGTTTCCCAGTCCCCAGGCAGCGTTTCCCAGCGTTTCCAGGTTTCAGTCCCCAGGCAGCGTTTCCCAGCGTTTCCCAGCGTTTCCCAGCGTTCCCCGCGTTCCCAGCGTTTCCCAGCGTTCCCCAGCGTTCCCTGGGTTTGTGGTTGTTCAGCGTTCCCCAGCGTTTCCCAGCGTTTCCCAGTCCCCAGGCAGCATTCCCCAGCGTTCCCCAGCGTTTCCCGGCGTTTCCTGGCGTTTCCCAGCGTTTCCCAGTCCCCAGGCAGCGTTTCCCAGCGTTCCCCAGCGTTTCCCGGCGTTTCCCAGCCCCGCAGCACTCACAGGGTGACGATGTCGGCGTTGGCCGCCGTCACGGCGATGCTCAGCGGGTCCTGCCCGTCGCCATCCACGGCGTGCTGGTTGGCCCCACGCTTCAGGAACAGGCACACCTGCCTGTGGGGGCACAGAGGGCCCTCAGGGCAGGAATTCCAGCTCCAGAGGCACAGAATTCCATCAGTGTCCACCTGAGAGTGTCCTCATTGTCCCCACAGTGTGCAGGGACACTGAGGGATTCAATCGCTGTCCCAAAGTCAGGTTTGAACCTGCTGCTCCCACATCCTCCTCTCCCTGAGCTTGCATCCAACCCTTGAACAATTATCCATCCCATGTTTCCATGGATTTGATTGTCTTAAGGATAATTGCCCTCATGCTGGCACATAGGGGATAACCAGGCCCCTGCACCCCCATTCCTTTCTCTGCAGCGTTTCCTGATTTAGGCCAGCCTAAGTGAAGCTGTGCCAGCCAGCATTTGTAGAGTTCTGCCTTTATTTAGGGTGAATTCAGTGAGAAAACAGAGAATCCCACACTGGTTTGGGTTGAAGGGATCCCAAAATTCATCTCATTCCATGGGCAAGGACACCTCCCACTATCCCAGCTTGTTCCAACCTGGCCTTGGGCACTTCCAGGGATGGGACACCCACAGCCTCTCTGGGAATTCCATCCCAGCCCCTCCCCACCCTCACAGGGAAGGATTTCATCCCAATATCCCACCTAACCCTGCCCTGTGCCACGTTCATGCTCTAAAAGCCTTATTTAACAAATCAATTCCCTAAAACCCCTTCAACCCTGGCTCTCTGGGCTGAGGGGATTATCCAGCTCTGGGTTACACAGCTCTGGGTTACACAGCTCTGGGTTATCCAGCCCTGGGTTATCCAGATGTGAGTTATCCAACTCTGGGTTAGCCAGCTCTGAGTTAGCCAGCTCTGAGTTAGCCAGCTCTGGGTTATCCAACCCTGGGTTAACCAGCTCTGGGTTATCCAGCTCTGGGTTACACAGCTCTGAGTTATCCAGCCCTGGGTTATCCAGCCCTGGGTTATCCAGCCCTGGGTTACACAGCTCTGAGTTATCCAGCCCTGGGTTATCCAGCCCTGGGTTATCCAGCCCTGGGTTACACAGCTCTGGGTTATCCAGCTCTGGATTATCCAGCCCTGGGTTATCCAGCTCTGAGTTATCCAGCCCTGGGTTAAGCAACTCTGGGTAACCAGCTCTGGGTTAGCCAGCTCTGGGTTAGCCAGCTCTGGATTATCCAGCCCTGGGTTAGCCAGCTCTGGGTTAGCCAGCTCTGGGTTAGCCAGCTCTGGGTTACACAGCCCTGGGTTAGCCAGCTCTGGGTTAGCCAGCTCTGGATTATCCAGCCCTGGGTAACCAGCTCTGGGTTAGCCAGCTCTGGGTTAGCCAGCTCTGGGTTACACAGCCCTGGGTTAGCCAGCTCTGGGTAACCAGCTCTGGGTTATCCAGCCCTGGATTCCATTCCAGGGCAGTGGGAAGGTGCCAGCCCAGACTCACCCGGTGTGCCCCAGGTACGTGGCGTGGTGCAGGGGGGCCCGGCCCCGTGAGTCTCTTTGGTTGACATCTGCCCCGTTCTGCAGCAGGAATTCACAGGCTATCAAGGAGCCCTGGTGAGGGAGAAAAAAATGAATTTCCACATCAATTTATCCAGCAGGAAGCACAGTCTGGACAAGGCCTCACGTTCCAGCACAACGTACCCCCTTCACAGCCTGGATCAGAGGGGTTTTGTTCTCATCCTCATCGTTCACCCAGTTGATCTCGGCCCCGTGGGCCAGAGCTTCTGCCATCAGGGGCAGGTTCCGGGCCTGAGCTGCCCTGTACATCAGCAGGCCGGGGTGCAGCTCCCTCAGATCCTCCAAATCCGATGCCTCCTGCTCGATTTCGGCTTCCCCGCTGCTCTCCTCTGACACCTCGCACTCTGCCAGGCAGGGAAAGGTGGGGAGACATCAGCCCAAAGCTTCCCACTTCCCTTTTTATATCCCTGGTCACCCATCCTGCCTAAGTGAAGCTGTGCCTGCTGTTGTTCGTAGAATTCTGGTTTTATTTAGGGTCAATTCAGTGAGAAAACAGAGAATCCCACACTGGTGTGGGTTGGAAGAGACCTTAAAGCTCATTTCATTCCATGGGCAGGGTCATCTTCCACTATGCCAGGTTGGTCTGGGACACTTCCAGGGATGGGGCAGCCACAGCTTCTCCAGGAAATCCATCCCAAGGCCTCCCCACCCTCACAGGGAAGGATTTCATGCCAAAATCCCATCTAACCCTCCCCGGGCCCTCCCAAAATCCCATCTAACCCTCCCCATCCTCACAGGGAAGAATCCCCTCCCAAAATCCCATCTAACCCTCCTCACCCTCACAGGGAAGGATTCCCTCCCAAAATCCCATCTAACCCTCCCCATCCTCACAGGGAAGAATCCCCTCCCAAAATCCCATCTAACCCTCCCCTCTGGCAGACCCCAAGTTGCTGATCCAATACAAAACTTCTGTTTTACAAATCAATCCCCCCGATCCCACTGAGGCCTGACTCTCTGCATTACCCAACACTGGATCTCCACCCAGGAACATCCCAGACAAATCCCCCACCCCCTTCCCCGTGTGGCACCCACCTTCCTCAGTCACACTGTCCACCACGGAGCCAAACACCAGGATGTCAGTGCTGCCATCGGTGCTCCCTCCCAGGCCACTGTCACTGCTCAGACCTGCGGGGCCAACAGGACACAAACCAAGGCCACTTTAACACCCAGGCCCCCAAAAGCCAGGCCCAGCTAAGCCCAAGGAGAGACAGGGATGTCACACACACGCTGCTGGCACAGGGACAGGGGCGTTGCCACCCCGCTCAGCCCCCAAGGAGAAGCTCTGCAAAGCCTCATGGTGGCTGCCCTTCATGCAGGGATGCTCCAACACTGCCATGGCACTTGGGGGCTGCTGGGGACAGCCCCTGCTGCAATCCCTGAGGGATTGTGACGGAGACTGGAGCGGAGCAGCAGCAGAGACAGCTCGGCAGGAGGTTGGGTGGTGTCACAGGCAAATCAGGACACCCCTCTGCTTTCAGCACTGATCATCCCAGTTCCACTTTGGGATCTCTCCTTTGTCACTGGGGCACTTTTTTGTTGATGTGCCTGGGCCAAATCACATCTTGAGCCAAACTCTTAAAGCTTCATCCATCTTCCCTTTCTCACAGAGATTCCCTGCTTGGCCACTGAATGCTACAAGAGCTGACTCCATCCAAGAAATCCATGGATCAGGGAATCCCAGACTGGTTTGGGTTGGAAGGGATCTTAAAGCTCATCCTGCTCCTAACCTGTGGGCAGGGACACCTTCCACTATCCCAGCTTGCTCCAAACCCATCCAACTTGGCCTTGGATGCTTCCAGAGATGGAAGTGAAGAAATGAAGCCACTTGTCCAGGGACACACAAAGTGGCAGTGGCAGGGAAACTTCCTCAGCCCACACCCAAAATTGTCAGGAAAAGGAGAGAAAGGAAGGAAGAAGCAATGCAGGAATTGCTCCTGCAGGAAGAGGGGTGGCACATCCCCTTTATCCTGAGGGGTGGCACATCCCCTTTATCCTCAGGGGTGGCACATCCCCTTTATCCTCAGGGGTGGCACATCCTCGTTATCCTGAGGGGTGGCACATCCCCTGTGTCCTCAGGAGAGCCTGGCCAGCCTTGGAAACTCTCTCTGGATTCACTTTCTTGCTGCTTTGGCAAGGCCTGGGAGTGTCCAGAATTCCAGAGGTTCAATCCCCATGCCCTGCCCTCAAACCACTGGGATTAGGAAGGAAAAGAAGCCTGGAAAAGCGTTCCTAAACCAGCTGAGTGCTCTGTGCAAGGAGTAACAGCAGGAAAGGCTGCAAGAACCACAGAGCTGAGCCTGGATAAGCACAGCAGAAGCAGAAACCTGAATTTCAGAGGGTGTTGAACTCCCCAGAGCAAAATCCCAGACAAAAATCAGGCTCTCCACGAGTTCTCCCGAAATCAGGCATCACGAGGAATCCTCCAGCACTGCTCAGCTGCCCGAGGAGGGAATGAAACCACAACAGGAAAGGTTTCAAGCAGCCCAGAGCACGAGTGGCTTTTTTTAGAGCTGCTGCAGATTTTTATAGAAAACAAACCCACGGCCTGGGCAGGAGGAAGGAAAACGTGACTGCAGCGAGGCCTCGTGGCTCTGCTCCACATTCCCAGCACAACCAGAAGGGAGGATGTGGCTCAGGGCACATGGATATGGAGACATCACATTCCCAGATCTGTTCCCAGGGTTAAAATTGCTATTTTCTTCTCCAGAAGCAAGATAAAGCTCGAAGGGATTTGCTGTTTTCTTCTCCAGGAGCAAGATAAAGCTCGGAGGGATTTGCTGTTTTCTTCTCCAGAAGCAAGATAAGGCTCAGAGGGATTTGAGGGAATCTCAAGTCCTGCAATTCCCATTGTTTTTGTGGACTAAAAGCATGAAATTCCTTGAAACTGGAACAGCCCTCAAAGCCCTGATGCAGACAAGCACTAAAGCACCTTTTTCCTTGATTCCAAGAGATAACGTGGACATGGAGGAAAACCTGGGAGTTTCTGCTGTGCTGAACTCAGGGCTAGAAATATTTACTGTCAATTCCTACAAGGACAAGCAACTGAGGCAGGAAATTTAATAATTCCTGAGCTGAGGATGATAATGGAGCACAAAAACTTTGGGATGAAGAATGCTAAATAAATAAAATAAATAAACTTCCTATCTGAGATCCAGGATTAGATCCTCTAAGGAATTTAATTCAATAAAGGGAATGCTGGAAAGCCTTGGAAGCATTTTGCTTGTGAAAAAGCTGCCCCAGCCAAAGGAGCTGGAATCCCTGAGCAGAAATCCATCAGTGCTTGGGAATTTTTGGGGTGGAACAAGTGAAATTTGGGTGTCTCTTTTGCTGCTGGCTGCCAGAACGTCACCTTACCTCCGTCCAGGAGGGACCCAGCGGGACCCATCCCACTCCAAGGGCCACCTGCCAGAGGGTGCTGCAGGGAGATGTGGCTGGCACCTAGAGGAAGGTGGATGGGAATGTGAGGGGAGTTCATTGGCACAAACACAAAAAAAATTTAAAAAAAATTTTAAAAAAATTAAAAAAAAAAAAAGAGAGAAAAAAAATTGTCTGCAGCGAGACTTGGCTAAAAAAAAAAAATTAAAATAATTTTAAAAAATTAAAATAATTTAAAGAAAATTAAAAATCATTTTAAAAATTTAAAATAATATAAAAAAATTAAAAGTAATTTTTAAAAGAATTAAAAATAATTTTTAAAAGAATTAAAAATAATTTTTAAAAGAATTAAAAATAATTTTTAAAAGAATTAAAAATAATTTTAAAAAAGAAAAAGAATTTAAAAAATTAAAAGTAACTTTAAAAATTTAAAATAATTTTTTAAAATTTAAAATAATTTTAAAAAATAAAAATAGCTAAAAAATTTTAAAATAATATAAACATTTAAAATAATTTTTAAAAATTAAAATAATATAAAAAAACTAAAAATAATTTTTAAAAGTATTAAAAATAATTTTAAAAAATTAAAATAACTTTTAAAAAATTAAAAGTAATTTAAAAAAATAAAATAAAAAGAAAACGAAAAGCCAAAATGAAAAGCAAATTAAAAAAAAAAACCAAAACAAAAAACAGCCAATGGAATGCAAAGTTTGGGAGTAAAAGATGCAGGGGAAAAAAAAAAAAAATCCCCAAAAAGCCAAATAGCAGCGGGATATTAAAACAGGTGCAATAAAAGAGCAAGAACAGGGTTGGAGTTTGTGCAACCAACTCCTCATCCCTCAGCTGGAATGCTTGGAATATTCACCCTCTGCTGGGATACCTGGCCTTGGCTCTGGGGCAGGGGCAGAGCTGGCAGGGCAGGGCAGGGCAGGGCAGGGCTGGGCTGGGCAGGGCAGGGCTGGGAGGGCAGGCTGGGAGGGCAGGGCAGGGCAGGGCTGGGGAGGGCAGGCAGGGCAGGCGAAGGGCAGGAGGGCAGGGCAGAGCTGGGCAGGGCAGGAGGGCAGGGCAGAGCTGGGCAGGGCAGGGCAGGAGGGCAGGGGCAGAGCAGGGCATAGCTGGGCTGTGCAGGGCTGGGAAGGGCAGGGCAAGGCAGGAGGGCAGGGCTGGGCAGGGGCAGGGAGGGCAGGGCAGAGCAGGGCAGAGCTGAGAGGGCAGGGCAGGGCAGGACAGGGGGACAGGGCAGGGCAGGGCTGGGCTGGGCAGGGCAGGGGCAGGGCAGGACAGGGCAGGACAGGGCAGGGCTGGGAGAGCAGGGGCAGAGCAGGGCAGAGCTGGGAGGATAGGGCAGGGCAGGGCTGGGAGGGCAGGGCTGGGAGGGCAGGGGCAGGGCAGAGCTGGGAGGGCAGAGCTGGGAGGGCAGAGCTGGGAGGGCAGAGCTGGGAGGGCAGAGCTGGGAGGGCAGGGGCAGGACAGAGCAGGGCAGCAGCTCTCGGTGGCACTTACTGCGAGGCCCGGAGCCAGCGCCGGTGTCGAAGTAGGAGAAGAGAGAGTCCAGCTCATCCGGGCAGAACAGAGAATCCCGGCGGAATTTCCTCTCCAGGGTGGCTGCTGCTTCACACGGCAAATTGGCAATCAGTAACGAGCAAAGGACACAATTCCCTGGCTGTCACTGCCCAAAACATCCCAGATTGCTGGCCAAAGTCAGCCCAGAGCACTCAGAACCCTTCCTGAGCAACCAAAACATCACAAATTGCTGGCCAAAGTCATCCCAGAGCAGCCAGAAACTTCCTAAGAACCCCAAACACCACAGATTGCTAACCAAAGTCATCCCAGAGCAGCCAGAACCTTCTTGAGCAACCAAAACATCACAGATTGCTGGCCAAAGTAATCCCAGAGCAGCCAAAACCCTTCCTGAGCAACCAAAACATCACAGATTGCTGGCCAAAGTAATCCCAGAGCAGCCAGAACCTTCCTAAGAACCCCAAATACCACAAATTTCCCACCAAAGTCATCCCAGAGCAGCCAGAACCTTCCTAAGAACCCCAAATACCACAAATTTCTCACCAAAGTCATCCCAGAGCAGCCAGAACCTTCTTAAGAACCCAAACCATCACAGACTGCTGGCCAAAGACATCCCAGAGCAGCCAAAACTCTTCCTAAGAACCCAAAACATCACAAATTGCTGGCCAAAGTCATCCCAGAGCATCGGGAGCAGCCAGAATCCTTCCTGAGCAACCAAAATATCACAAATTGCTGGCCAAAGTCATCCCAGAGCAGCCAGAACCTTCCTAAGCAACCAAAACATCCCAGATTGCTGACCAAAGCCACCCTAGAGCAGCCAGAACCTTCCTAAGAACCCAAAATATCACAAATTGCTGACCAAAGTCATCCCAGAGCAGCCAAAACCCTTCCTAAGCACAGCCTCTTTTACACAGATAAAAACAAAAGGATTTAAACCTGATTAAAAAACCAGGAATCTGGAACACCAAAAACCACACAAAGCAAACCTGGAGATCCCAGGATCACCCTGGAGACCCCCTTTAACCCCAGGAACCCAGAAAACATTACAAAATGACTTTAAAACCTATTTGTGCAACACCATTTTTGCTCAGCACTCTGACAGGTCCTGGAAGGGACCGGGGCTGCTCTGGGATGACTCTCCCTGCAGGAGTTAGGAACTCCACACAAATTCTGGTTCTTATCTTCACCTCTGGGGAGCTTCACCTGGAGCCCCAGCAGATGAGAAACGGCTGCAGATGTTGTTTCAGGCTGTTGATTTCTCCTTCTCTCTGCCAGCTCTCAGCTCCGGCCGCACATCTGATGCAGCCGAGTCCGAGCGGGCACTGCCCAGCCCTGGGCTGTCCCGGCCTTTCTGTGCCCTTTCCATCATCCAACCATTCTTCACAACGCATTTATTAGTTACTGTTCTGTACCAATTCATTTGCACCTGTTCTAGACACGGAATTTCTACCTCTTTTTCATTCTGCCAATCATTTTGTGCCACCAGCACCACCAGAGAAGATGGAGGAGAAGAAGAGGAAGAACAGGGCAACGCCCAAAATCCTCCATCTTAAACCCTTCATCCTCATATTAGAAATCCTAAAATCTACTTTTTACCTTGTAAAATACTAAACTACTACTCATTTTTAACTTCTCTTGTTTTGCAATACTTCGTGCTGCGTCAGCAACCTCTCCCATGGACTAAAATCAAAGCCGGTGCCATTTTGGGATTTTTGCCAGTGATGCCTTAGGTTTTAACTTTTGTATTTTACAATTTCTGTGCTGCTTAGAGTGTAACTCTGCAGTTCCTTGTAGCCTGGAATTTCTGCTCTCTCGTGCTGGGCAGACATAACAAAGCCTCTCCAGGCTTTGCCTTCAAGGACAGCCAGGCTCTTCTAGGCCCAAAATGTGTAACCCAAAGCCTCTAAGGGGGGAGCAAGCTGAGGGGAATTCCATCATTAAACTGGGGCTTTAATTGGAGAATTAACCGTGGTGTGCAAATGAACCAAACCTATAAAGGTGTGAAGAACTCGTGCCCTGGGGTCCAGCTTGGGGTCCATTTTTGGAGGCAGCCTCTGGCTCCCCCAGGGTGTGCCTTGAAGGCTTTCAAATAAACACCCATCTTTATTCCCTTCCTCTTGTCTAGTCTCTGTTTCTAGGTGGCTGCAGAAGGCATCACCAGGGTCCAGGACCCCCGTGCCAGGGCTCCTGACCTCCCAGCCTTGGGTTCCAACACCTCCCAGGGATTTGGGGACACAAAGAAGAGGTGCCCACCTGAGGACAGCATGGCAGGGGAGGCATTCCCAGTTTCCTGGCGATATTTCCTGCGGGCTGGGGGCGCTCTGGAGCCGCTGTTGTGCCTCTGGCATTTCTTGACGCACCAACGCCGCGGCTTCCGCTCGCTCTCGGCCAGCGCCTCCCCCCCAGGCAGCTTCTTCAGGAACTTCTTCTCCACGTATTTCACCTTGATCCAGGCCTCCTTGTCCTGCCTGAGGGAGGGAAGGAGAAGAGA
This sequence comes from Monarcha castaneiventris obscurior, assembly GCA_026261815.1. Lineage (NCBI taxonomy): Eukaryota > Metazoa > Chordata > Aves > Passeriformes > Monarchidae > Monarcha > Monarcha castaneiventris. Next base: position 1,368,228 of record JAMPIT010000002.1, on the reverse strand, counting down.
TGGGCACAAACACCCCGAGGATCTGCCCAAAGCAGCCATGAGGGGATGGAGCTGCTGCTCTGAGGTGTTTTGTCCACCCGAGGCCTAAAACTGAGGTTGCTCCAACTTGAAAATGGCTCCTGTTTCAAAGCACAACCAAAAATTGCAGGGGCGTTTTGTCCACCTGACGCCTAAAATTCCCATTTCTCCAACTTAAAAATGGCTCCTGTTTCAAAGCCCAGCTGAGAAGGGCAGGGGGTGGTTGAGAGTGGAATGAAATGTTCAGCCCCAGGCACCACCACGAGTTTTAGGTGTTTGAGAGGTCTCAGGGCAGGGCTAAACCCTGCAATTCCTGGTTCCCTGGGCCCCACTGACCTCCACAAGAGTCTGGCTCAGTTGAGTGGGCTCAGCTGAGGCATTTGGAGCCCTCTGAACCTGCTTTTCCATGCATTTTGGGACACTGGATCTGCCCAAAGCAGCCATGAGGGGATGACGCTGCTGCTTTGGGGTGTTTTGTCCACCTGAGGCCTAAAATTGAGGTTGCTCCAACTTGAAAATGGCTCCTGTTTCAAAGCACAACCAAAAATTGCAGGGGGCTGAGAAAAGAATGAGATGTTCAGCCCCAGGCACCACCACGAGTTTGAGGTGTTTGAGAGGTTTCAGGGCAGGGGTAAATCCTGCAATTCCTGGTTCCCAAGCACATTGAGATCCCAGCTCAGGTGAGTGGGCTCAGCTGGGGGTACCTGAGGTATTTGGAGCCCTCTGACTCTGCTTTTCCATGGATTTTGGGGCTCTGCTCACCTGGAGCTCCCTGACCCTGCTTTTTCCCACAGGTTTTGGGGCCCAGCTCACCTGGAGCTCTGCTTTCCCATGGATTTTGGGGCCCAGCTCACCTGGAGCTTCCTGACCCTGCTTTTCCCCACAGATTTTGGGGCCCAGCCTCACCTGGAGCTCCCTGACCCTGCTTTTCCAGGGATTTTGGGGCCCAGCTCACCTGGAGCTCTGCTTTCCCATGGATTTTGGGGCCCAGCTCACCTGGAGCTCCCTGACCCTGCTTTTTCCCACAGATTTTGGGGCACACAGCCTCACCTGGAGCTCCCTGACCCTGCTTTTTCCCACAGAATTTGGGGCCCAGCTCACCTGGAGCTCTGCTTTCCCACAGAATTTGGGGCCCAGCTCACCTGGAGCTCCCTGACCCTGCTTTTTCCCACAGATTTTGGGGCCCAGCTTACCTGGAGCTCCCTGACCCTGCTTTTTCCCACAGATTTTGGGGCCCAGCTCACCTGGAGCTCCCTGACCCTGCTTTTTCCCACAGGTTTTGGGGCCCAGCTCACCTGGAGCTCTGCTTTCCCATGGATTTTGGGGCCCAGCTCACCTGGAGCTTCCTGACCCTGCTTTTCCCCACAGATTTTGGGGCCCAGCCTCACCTGGAGCTCCCTGACCCTGCTTTTCCACAGATTTTGGGGCCCAGCTCACCTGGAGCTCTGCTTTCCCACGGATTTTGGGGCACCCAGCCTCACCTGGAGCTCCCTGACCCTGCTTTTTCCCACAGAATTTGGGGCCCAGCTCACCTGGAGCTCCCTGACCCTACTTTTTCCCACAGAATTTGGGGCCCAGCTCACCTGGAGCTCCCTGACCCTGCTTTTTCCCACAGAATTTGGGGCCCAGCTCACCTGGAGCTCCCTGCTGTTGGTTTCTTCAGCCCCAGCTCCTCACACTGCCCCTCGTAGATCTGGTTCATGGTGCTGTTGCCCAGCTCACACATCAGCTGCAAGTCAAATTCAGGCAGGGAATGAAACGAAATGAAACCCTCAGGGGAGGAGTTCCCTCTTCCCAGGGAATCCCTCCATTCCCACATTTCTCCCTGAAGTCCAGCACTCACTTTCAGCAGCTCTGGCTCCCAGGAATCCAGCGTGAGAGACCTGACCTTGGAGCAGTGAACACCCAGGCTTCTGTTGAGCCAACAGGAAGAAAATCCCAATTATTCCAATGCCATAAAAACCAGAATTTCTCTTAATCAGCTGCAATTCCAGCTCCACCACATTTCCTGGGATCCTGCAGTCCATCCCTGGCTATTTCTTCTGGGAGGCTCCAATCCACCCCTGGCCATTTTTTCCTAGGAATCTTTTAGTCCATCCTTGGCCATTTTTCTCTGGGAGTCTCCAGCCCATCCCTGCCCATTTTCCCTGGGATCCTGCAGCCCATCCCTGCCCATTCTTCCTAGGAATCTTTTTGTCCATCCCTGACCATTTTTCCCCGGATTCTGCAGTCCATCCCTGCCCCATTTCCCCAGGGATTCTCCAGCCAATCCCTGCCCATTTTCCCTGGGATTCTCCAGCCCATCCCTGCCCATTTTCCCTGGGAGTCTCCAGCCCATTCCTGCCCATTTCCCCTGGCAGTCTCCAGCCCATCCCTGCCCATTTTCCCTGGGAATCTTTTCATCCACCCCTCCCCATTTTCCCTGGGAGTCTCCAGCCCACCCCTGCCCATTCCCCTGGGATTCTCCAGCCAATCCCTGCCCATTTTCCCTGGGATTCTCCAGCCCATCCCTGCCCATTCTCTCTGGGATCTTTTCATCCATCCCTGCCCATTTCCCCTGGGAGTCTCCAGCCCATCCCTGCCCTTTTTCCCTGGGATCCTGCAGCCCATCCCTGCCCATTTTTTCTGGGATCCTGCAGCCCATCCCTGCCCATTTTCCCTGGGAATCTTTTCATCCATCCCTGCCCATTTTCCCTGGAAGTCTCCAGCCCATCCCTGCCCATTTCCCCTGGAATCTTGCAGCCCACCCCTGCCCATTTTCCCTGGAATCTTTTCATCCATCCCTGCCCTTTTCCCCTGGGAGCCTCCAGCCCATCCCTGCCCATTTTTTCCTGGAATCTTTTCCTCCATCCCTGCCCCTTTTCCCTGGAATGCCCCGGGCTGGCAGCACAGACCCCACACCCCTGGCACCTGTGGATGCCCGAGCACTCGATGCACAGCAGGATGCCCAGGTTGATGCTGGCCCAGCGAGGGTCTGGCTGCCCACAGTCACAGCAGTGCTCGTTGCCAGGAATGCTCTGCACTCTCTGCAGGATGCTTTCCCCTTTCCCACCACGCTCCCGGGAATCCGTGGCTGAATCAATGCTGCTGGTGGAAGGGGAGGCTGTTCTGTCCAGCCTCTGCAGGGTAAAACAAAAAAAAAATCAAGATATTAACACCTCTAACACACCTGCAAAGGAGTAACCAGGGCTTAGGTGAAGATGTGGGAATTCAGAGTGCAGGGAATATTTCTCTGCCTGTTTTGAAGAATCTAACCCCCCTGAACAATGTTGTCTTTGACCTTTATCCATGGAGAAAACTCCCTGCCATCTGGGAGGAATTAAAATCTACCCAGATGTGAACTAGGTGATAGAATGTGATGTAAGGATGGCACAGGGTGAAGAATTTAGAAGTTTTAGGTTTGTTAATGTAGTAAATAGATAAATAGTAAAAGTTCCAAGATGGAGGACACCTTGTAGTTTTAAACCTCCATCTTTCTTCTTCTAGTCCCCCGTATTTTGCAGCAAAAGTAGTTTAGGATGATTGGATGAAAAATTCTGCAGTTCAGAGTGATTTACTGAACACTGGAGGAAAAGTAAAAATGTCTGTCGTTTCAATTTTTTATTGGATAATTTACGTATAAAAAGGCTCTGGAATTTTGATCATCAGCCATTTTCTCACCTTCTCTTGCCATGTTCTGCTCTGCTGTGTCTTCTCTACACTAATAACTGATAACACTAAAATAAACAACTCTCTGAAGAAGCAACTAATGCAAGTTTGCCTCATCCATCTATCAAGTTCCTTGCAAGGACTCTATAGAGGATTTAAAGGACCTCTCCCAGCAAGAGAGGCTGATTTATGGCACTCCCAGTGTCAGAAGGGAACAGGGAATTGTGCATTTTTTCCATGGATTCTCCCTTGTTGGAACCCAAGGCACACCTCAGGCTGCCCTGGGGGGTCAGCAGCCCCAGCAAGGGGGTCCCAGACCCTGGCAAAAATCCCAAAATGGCCCCGGCTTTGACCTCAGCCCATGGGAAAAGTTACCAACACTGCCAGAATCATTGCAAGCCACCAGAGTGTGAAAATGAGTAGTGGTTTAGTATTTTACAGGGTAAAAAAGTAGATTTTAGGGTTTTTAATATGAGGATGAAGGGTCTAAGATGGAGGATTTTGGGCGTTGCCCTGTTCTTCCTCTTCTTCTCCTTCTCCTCCATCTTCTCTGGTGGTGGTGGCACAAAATGATTGGTAGAATGAAAAAGAGGTAGAAATTCCGTGTCTAGAACAGGTGCAAATGAATTGGCACAGAACAGTAACTAATAAATGCGTTGTGAAGAATGGTTGGATGATGGAAAGGGCACAGAAAGGCCGGGACAGCCCAGGGCTGGGCAGTGCCCGCTCGGACTCGGCTGCATCAGATGTGCGGCCGGAGCTGAGAGCTGGCAGAGAGAAGGAGAAATCAACAGCCTGAAACAACATCTGCAGCCGTTTCTCATCTGCTGGGGCTCGGGGTGAAGCTCCCAGAGGTGAAGATAAAGAACCTGGATTTGTGTGGAGCACCCAACTCCCACAGTCCCTCACCTCGATGTAGTAGCTGTCGGGGCTCTCTCGGTAGGCTGAGGCAATGCTGGCTTGGACAGCCTGGATCCAGGCCTGGCGCAGCTTCTCGGAGTCAGCCTGCAGCATGCAGCTCCTGCAACGGCAGGGGAGGGGGTAGGAGCAGCCAAAGGAGGTTTTGGGGGAGGTTGGTCCTCGTTATCCTCAGCAGGGATGTGAAACGGGGGGAAAACTAACCCTACAAGGTTGGGGTGTTGTCAGTTCAAAGTTTCCAGGGAAAAAATTAATCCTTAAAACTTGGGATGTTCCCATTCCAAAGTTTCCAGGCAAAAATTAATCCTTAAAACTTGAGGTGCTCCCACTCCAACCCCTCCAGGCCAAAATTAACCTTCCAAGATTGGGGTGTTCCCACTCCAAATTTTCCAGGCAGAAATTAACCCTACAAGGTTGGGGTGTTCCCACTCCAAATTTTCCAGGCAGAAATTAACCCTACAAGGTTGGGGTGTTCCCATTCCAAACTTTCCAGGGAAAAATTAACCCTACAAGGTTGGAGTGTTCCCACTCCAAAAGGTCAAAAGTAACCCTAAAATCTTGAGATGTTCCCACTCCAAAGTTTCCAGAGAAAAATTAACCCCCAAACTCCTGCCCAAGTCCCCCAAACTCCTGCCCAAACCCCTCCAACTCCTGCCCAAACCCCTCCAACTCCTGCCCAAGCACCCCAAACTCCAGCCCAAACCCCCCAAACTCCAGCCCAAACCCCCCAAACTCCTGCCCAAGCCCAGGGCAGCCTCTGCTCCAATCTCAGCCCAGCCCAGCTCCCACGGGGAGCCCCAAACTCACTTGGTGGGGGACACGACCTCAAAGCAGAACCTCCTCTCGATGTCCTCGCAGGGTTTGACCGTGCAGAGCCTCAGGTCCTCCACCACCACTGTGAGCACGTCCTGGGGGGGCACAGAGGGGCTTGGAGGGCACCCTGGATTTGGGGCACAACCAGGAAACTCCTTCCCAAACCCTCAAAATTCCCTCCTGCCCAAACCCTTCCAAAATTCTTCCCAAGCCCTTGAAATTCCCTCCTGCCCAAACCCTTCCAAAATTCTTCCCAGACCCTCCAAACTCCTTCACAAACCTTCCAAAATTCTTCCCAAATCCTCGAAATTCCCTCCTGCCCAAAACCCTCCAAACTCCTTCCCAAACCCTCCAAACTCCTGCCCAAAACCCTCCAAACTCCCTCCTTTTCCCAAACCCTCCAAACACCTTTCCAAACCCTCCAAACTCCTTCACAAACCTTCCAAAATTCTTCCCAAACCCTCTAAACTCCCTCCTTTCCCCAAACCCTCCAAACTCCTGCCCAAAACCCTCCAAACTCCTTTCCAAGCCCTTCCAAAATTCTTCCCAAACCCTCCAAACTCCCTCCTTTAACCAAACTCCTTCCCAAACCCTTGAAACTTCCTCCCAAATCCTGCAAACTCCCTCCTTTTCCCAAACCCTCCAAACTCCTTCCCAAACCCTCCAAACTCCTTCCCAAACCCTCCAAACTCTCTCCTTTTCCCAAACCCTCCAATCTCCTTTCCAAACCCTCCAAAATTCTTCCCAAACCCCCCAAACTCCTGCCCAAGCCGAGTATGGAGAGAGATCCCCCCAGGTAACTCCAGGGCCATGGGAAGGGCTTTTATGGAAATTTCTGTGGGATCCCACACACACAAAAAGATTTGCTGGGGAACCTCCCCAGTTCCCTGCACTGAGCAGGAAGATTGAATCTAAATAAATATTTATTTAATAAACACCATTTGCTGCCACTTTTCTGACCCTGGAGCTCGCTCGTGGCCTCGCTGTCCCTCTGATCCAAATCCCTGCTCCTGCCACCCCACTCCCAGCAGGAATCCCCAGCCACGCAGCTGGTTAATGAAGCAGTTGGTTAATTAACCACTTGGTTAATCCCTGAGGCAGCCTCACTGACCTTTAGCTTCTTCTGGTAGACCAGCTGGCTGTTCTGGATGGAAAACCACCTCCTGAGGGGGGATAGACACGGGACAGGCATCAGGCCATGAAAAGAGAGGGATTTTTCCCATTTATAGCTCCATTAAAAACCCTGTCAGTTATTTATTCATTTATTTATCAACCTGATCATCTTCAGGGATGCCATGGCCACCATTCCCACCAGGGAGAAAATGCTGGAATATCTGAGCATAAAGAGTTGCACCAGGGTGTTTTTTATATATTACACTCTGCTGGCAAAATAAAATCCGGGAAAATGAGGTAAAATGGAATTCTCTGCCTTTTGTCACTGAAATATCAACCAGATAAAAGGCAACAAAAGGATTTGACAGGTCTGGGGGAAAAAAAAGGGAAAATCCAGGTGACTGGAGGCTGCCCCATCCACATGGGAGCTGCCTTGGATGAGCTGAGGAGGTTCTGGGTGCTCTGACAGCAGCAGCTCCTCGTGGGGCCATTCCAAGTGGGAATATTTTGGGATTCTGCTGTGACAGCAGCAGCTCCTCGTGGGGCCATTCCAAGTGGGGATATTTTGGGATTCTGGGAGGATTTTGCTGCTCCAGGGAGAAGGAGGTGCTGAGCACAGCGAGGAGGTGAGGAGTGGGCTCCAAGAGCTGGGAATAGCTGGGAATAGCTGGGAATAGCTGGGTGTGGGTGGGAATGAAGACAAGGACAGAGCTGTGGAGAGGCTGCTGCTTGCATGTGACCAGGATGGGAGAGGATTCAGGGAAGAAAATTGGGATTTAGGGGCAGGGAAAAAACGTGGAGGCCTTGAGGGTGATGTTTTTCAGAGGTGAGGAAAAGCAGGATGCCTTGGAGGCAGCCTTTGGAGCCATCCATGAATTGTCAGGGAATTTCTAGGGGAGAGGAACAATTCCAGGCAAATCCTAATGCCAAGATGTGGCACTTTTTGGGATGAGATCCTGCTCCACACGTGGTGTCAGTGGGAGCAGCTATGGATCAAGGGAAACAGGAAGCAGCAAGTCCTGAAAGGTTGATAAAAACTCAGCCCCGGACAAGCAGAAAATCCTGAAAGGTTGATAAAAACTCAGCCCAGAACGAGCAGAAAACCCTGAAAGGTTGATAAAAACTCAGCCCAGAACGAGCAGAAAATTCTGAAAGGTTGATAAAATCTCAGCCCAGAACGAGCAGAAAATTCTGAAAGGTTGATAAAAACTCAGCCCAAACTGAGCAGCAAGTCCTGAAAGGTTGATAAAAACTCAGCCCAGAACGAGCAGAAAACCCTGAAAGGTTGATAAAATCTCAGCCCAGAACGAGCAGCAAATCCTGAAAGGTTGATAAAATCTCAGCTCAGACACCTCCCCACAGCTCTGAACTCCAACAGGGCCTCGGAGCTGCTCCCTCCTTCCAGGGGGGACCAGGGAGCCTGAGGGACAAGGAATGATGCTAAATTTGTCTGGAATCCCCTCAGCACCAGGGGAAGCTTCAAAGAGAAGGAATTCTTCTTCAACCCCTTCAGAAATCTCGAATTCCAAGCCTTTTTTTCCCATGCAAATAAAGGCATTTTCTGTGCATACCACAAACAGTTCATTGAAGCATTTAGTTAATGGATTAATTTAATTTCTTTATTCCAAAGCCTAAGCACAGCCCAGCCTTTGCTGTGTTTATCCCATGGCCAAGGAAAAGATCCCTAATTATTGTCTCATTCCCTGGTTTGTGAGAGGAGGGAATGTGGGTCAAACCAGCCCAGGCAGCAGAAATTCCCTGCAAAGGTTGGAATCTTTTTGCACAACCATTCCTGACCCTCTCAGGGGACACCAAACACACAAATATCGAGCAGGGGTAGAACCTGAAATTTTTGCTCCCATTTTTCCACATCTCTGGCAGCTTCAGAGGCTCTGCTGGCTGGAGTAAGAGGCAGAGGAGCCAGGGAGCTCCCAGATGGAATATTTCTACATTTTTAAGGGCAGGCTCAGGGCACTGAAAGCCATTTCTGGCAGCACAGTTGGGATTTGCACTCTCACATCTCCCCAGCCCATGGATGGACAGGTTGGATCCTCCTGAAACATTCCCTGTGTTGGAATATTTCTCTAAATTGTTATAAATGCACTTTAAATTCTCTTAATTGTTACAAATCCACAGCTTTCCTGTGAGCTGCATTGGGCCCTCTCTTCCCTGGGAGGATCCTGGTCATTTTCCCATTGTAAAAAGCACTAAAAATGAAGAAACTCTCCAATTTTAACCATTTTAATTATTCATCTTTTAACTGATTAGCTCAGAATCCATCCAGGGATCTCCCTAGATGGGGAGTGTATTCCTGTGCAGAGTCTGAGCCCAAAGATGAGACAGAATTGGAGTTTTTTCTCACCTGTTCCATGTTTTGAAGGCGTTGCTGGCTCTCTTGAAGAGGTACCCTTCCATCACCACCCCATTTGGGGCATCCACATTGAACTCCACCTTGGAATCATCGTAGGAGAAGTCCTGGAAAGAGGAAACAGACTCAGACTCTGGCAGGACACAACTGAATTTCTGGGATTATGGAGGAGAAGGTCCAATAAAACATCAAAAAGAGACAAATCTGCCAAAATCCCGAAGTCCAGAGCTGTCAGTGCATGGATTCTCCCCATTCCAGCAAATTTCTTTATCCCTGGTTTTGCAGGAAACTGCTGGACATTTCCTGCTAAATTCCCAATATCTGGGTCAGGGAAATAAATCCACATTGAACTCCACCTTGGAATCATCGTAGGAGAAGTCCTGGAAAGAGGAAACAGACTCAGACTCTGGCAGGGCACAACTGAATTTCTGGGATTATGGTGGAGATGGTACAATAAAACATCAAAAAGAGACAAATCTGCCAAAATCCCAAGAGCTGTCAGTGCCTGTGCCTCAGTGAGGTGCAGCCATGGATTCTCCCCATTCCAGCAAATTTATTTATCCCTGTTTTTACAGGAAACTGCTGGACATTTCCCTGCCCTAGCAGCTGCTAAGGACAAAATAAGGGAATTTATCATCAGGAATGCTGAAAATTCCCAATATTTGGCTCAGGCTGGGTTGGGAAATAAACCCAGGAGTGCTTTTCAGTGGCCAGGGACTTCTGCCAGCCCTGTGCCCTGCAAGGAGCCAGGATGAGCCCAATCCCAGCCTTTCCACCCAGGGAGAAGGAGAGAATTCCAGAGGGGCAGAGGCACCAAGCCCGTTCCTGAGCTGTCCTCAGATGCCACCTCCCTGAGCTGTGCCACCCGTCAGAGCCCATTTTTCAGCCCAGCTCTCCCAGATTCTGACAGCTCTGGAGCAGGACATGGAGCAGAGGGAAGAGCAGCTGCTCTCCAGCACAGGATCCTCAGCCCTGGGTGATTTTCTGCCTCATTCCCACGAGAAAAAATAGGTCAGGAAAGCGAAACCACTTCTCTACCCCGAGGCCACGCTGTCTCTGCTGATTGCATGGAGGCTGATTCCATCTCCTGTCTCCAGCACAAATATTCCAAGGGTTCCAAAACCTTTTAATTGCCTTTCCTGCTTGGCATCAGCCCCTGGGGATGCTCTGTTGCCTGGCAACAGGCACTGGGCTCTCATTAGGATGAGTTATTTCCACAAACGTGCCTGGGAGGTGTCGTGATGAGCATAAGGCTGATCCAAGAGGAGCAGATCCAAGGGGAGAGGGCAGAGGAAATCCTTGGAAAAGCAGCAGGATGCTCAGTTAGATCCTGGAAAGTGCTGCAATGCACCCACTTAAAGGGGTTTCTGCTCAGCCCCAAATCTTCCTGCCCTGAGAGGGTGAATTCCCTCTCAGATCTCACACGTCCACGTTGCAAAAAAAAAAGGCCAGAGGGGATTTGATTCTGATTTGTGGATGTTTGGGTTTTGTGGGGCTGCTCCTAAGTGACAATTCTGGGCATTTGATGGGAATCTGCAGCGATTTGTGTCTGTGCTGGTTTGAAAATGAAGCAAACATGCCAAAAAGCTCAGCAAGGGTAAAAACCCATCTGAAAAATGCCCATTTTTAAGGGTTGTGCCTCATTTTGGGGAACAGGATCAAGCAGGGGCAGGGTGTAAATCCAACCTCCTGCCTCCTTCAGCTGTGGTGGAGTGAGGATAAATCCAGAATGCTGGAGAGGAGGATAAATCCTGAGGAGAGCAGGAGGAGCAGATGGGCCACCCACGTCACCAGTAAATCCAGTAAAAACCAGTGCAGTGGAGGCAGGTGCCAGTTTAACCTGGCTGAGGCTGAATTTGGGACACCATGGAATGGCTGGAGCTGGGCAGCTCCAAAAGGAGATGTTCCCTGCCTTTGGAAGAACTCCTGAGTTGCACTTTTGGGACATTCCACCCCAAAACACACCCCAGAGGTGATTCCATGAAGGTCCCCCAGGCCAAATTCGAATTATATTTCAATGAAGCTCCCCCAGGCCAAATTCGAATTATATTTCAATGAAGCTCCCCCAGGCCAAATTCGAATTATATTTCAATGAAGCTCCCCCAGGCCAGAATTCTAATTATATTTCAATGAAGCTCCCCCAGAGCCAAATTCTATTCATATTTCTGCTGCTTGAAGTCCTCCAGTGCCACCAAGAGAATTCCTGAGGGGCAGCTGAAGGCAGAGCAGTCCCCAGAGCTGGGAGGTGGATTTGGAAATCAAATTCAGGGACAAGGACCAGTTTGCCCAGCAGCAGATTCCAGAGCACCTGAAATCTTTGCTACAAAGCCACAGGGAGTGTTGAGACATAAATGAGGGGAAAGGGGAGAGAAAAATTCAATTTTATCCCCGTGATCAGGTGAATTTTCCTGTTCTCAGCCAGGCCAAGGCCTAAAAGGAGATGGACAGGAAAGGCTCAGGGAGCTGAAAAGTGAAATCACAATGAGGGCAACTGGGAAAATTCCAGCTTAAACCATGAGGATTCCTACACCCAAGTCCTGCCCCAGCCCAGCCACTGCAAAGAGGAGAAATCTCTGGAAAAAAATTACAAGAAAAAAAGAGAAATTTCCATGGTTTGGACTCATCCTGCCTAAGGTGGGGTGTGGGCACACAGATGTGTGAGGATGAAGTCTCTGAAGTGCCAAATCTGCTTTTCTTGTGTCCCTGGATCTGTTTTATCCTTTGAAAAATCTGGGTCCTGGTAATTCTTGGAAATAACAAGAATTATTCTGCTCTGCCTCCACTCCCAAGGGATGCAGTGGGAAACCTTCTCCCTCTTTTTCCTTTTTCCCTTCTAAAAGAGCAATTTTTATCCCTAAAATACAGCGATATTTTAATGCAAGATTTGAAGATTTGAATGCAGGATTTGAAGATCTGAATGCAGGATTTGAAGATTTTAACACAGTATTTGAAGATTTTAATGCAAGATTTGAAGATTTTAATGCAGGATTTGAAGGTTTTAACACAGTATTTGAAGATTTTAATGCAGAATTTGAATAAAGAAACCTTTCCCTGAACCCTCCCCACACACTTTAGACACGGAGTTCACACAGATTTCTTCACTCTGAATTTAGCCCCTCCTTGGCTCTGCAACAGGAACAAATTCCTGACCCAGAAAAGATTTCCCAGGATTGGGATCTGAGTGGATTTGGCTCCAACAGCACCAAAAGTGCCAGGTGGGATCACAAACAAATCTGACACCTTCTCAAATTAAGACACCACATCTCTGCTTCCCTTCCTGACTCCCAGGAAATCACTGGGATCCTGTCCCTGTCCCAGGAAATCACTGAGAACCTGTCCCAGGAAATCACTGAGATCCTGTCCCAGGAAATCACTGGGATCCTGTCCCTGGTGCTGTCACCCCAAATTCCCACCCTGGGAGCTGAGATCCCTTTGGGAATGACCTCACTGTGATTCCCAGGGACACATCCAGAGGGATGAGAGGGAAAAAAATGACATTAATGTGTCCTTTTCCAAGCAGCAAATGGGAATTAAAAACCCACCACTGGCACAGATGGGCTCAGGAAAGAATTAAAAGGAAAAGAGATGGAAAAAAAAAAAGGAGAAAATCCTATTTGAAGGTGGCCTCGTGGCCCATCCAGGAAATTCCCTGTCCAGTTCTGTGTTGGGAGCAGGGATTGCTTCCAGCCCAGAGGCAGATAAACTCCTCCAGCTGCCCCTCTGGAATGAGCATTTTGTGCAAAAATCTTTCTTATGCAAAGAAAATGAAGGATTAAATCAAAACCCCTCCAGCTCCAGTGAACAGATTTCATGTGGAGAGTGAAGCTGCCTGGAATCTTTGGCAGAGGGAATTTTCTAAGGAAGGAGCTTTCCTCACCCACTGGAGTAGGGAGGTCTCACTTAGAGCTTCATTCCTATCCCAAAAATCACAACCCCTGGCTGAAAACAGATCAAACCTCTCTCTAAAATACCAACATCTCCTTAAAAACCTTTAAAATCAATACAATCTCTGTGCCAAGAGTAATTCTCCCTGAAATTCCCTAAAAACCCACAGCGTTATTCCCTCAGTTACCCATTCCTGGTGGAAATAACACTGAATAAAACCGAATTTTCTCTGCAATGATTTGATTTTTCCAGCTAGAAAACATTCCCCCAAACCTCAGCAAGCATGGGCAGGGAATCATTTCAGTCCAGCTGCGTTTAGATATTCCAAGAAAAAATATCTTTCTTCCCACCAAACCGCCAACATGATTTTATTCTTTTCTCACTTTGTTTTCAATCAATGCCATTTAGGAGCAGCAAGAACACGGGGAATGCTTTCCCCTCTTGGAAGACAAAGGCTTTTATCCCAAAGAATCCTCTTTAAGTGATCGATAACGCTCAGTATTGAGCAATGACATCATTTCCACCCTCACTGCATTATTTACACAGCACGGAAAAAGAACTTCTCCCTGAGGCGAGGCAGGAATTGTGCCCAGTTTGGCCGTTTGATTCCAAACAAAACAATTCCAAAGGAATATTCCCATTCCCTAAAGCTGCACACACCCCCCTCACACACAAACACCATTCACACGTTCTCTCCCGGTGCCTAAATTCCCTTTTTTCCTCCCTCTGGCTCTTTTCCTGGTGCATAAATTCCAAGCTTTTCTCTCTCCGGCTCTGTAAATTCCATGGACAATCCCAGCCCCAGCCGGAATTTGGGAATTTGGAGGAGAGCTCTGCTCCAGCAGCTCTCACTCCTCCCGGCCAAATCCCACTCACAAACCCTTTTGTTTCCCGATTTTCCCCATGCCAAAGGCTCTCCCTGCCAGCAGCTGATGCACAGGGAGCCGTTCCCTACCCCACAGCTTATCCCAATTTATCCCAAATTTAGGGATAAACCCAGTGACAAAGCCGAGCTTGGCTTTGGGGGGGGTCACACCAGCAAAACCCCACAGCCACAATCCTCATTCCCACGTTCAAAAAGAACCCCTGAACTTCCTCCCTTGCGGGATTTTCCTTACCAGGAGATATTCCAGCCTGCCGAAAATCTTCATTTTGCCAGCTGGGAGGGAGGGAAGGAAGGAGGAAAGGAGGTTCTGCTGCTTTTCCTGGAGAGCAGCAGCAGCTCCGTGTCCTCTCCCCGTTCCTAGAGCAGCATCCCCGTGGGCTGGCAGCGAAGGAGGGATTTCTTTTGCAGCCCCTTTTCTTTTACTCCTCCTCTTCTTCCCTTTCGGGAAGCTCTGGCGCTGGGACCGAGCAAAGGACGCTCGGTAGCCCTCAGGGGCCACCTGCTCGCCTCTTGGCGAGCCTCCTATTGAGAGGCAATCAGCTTAGAGCTGCGCTAATTACCATACAGCTGGCAGCGAGAGCCGGCACCGGGGCAGGATGCGCTCGCAGCGACCCCACAGAGCCGGGCTTTGTGCCTCGGCCGGATCCCTGGAGCAGAGCCACACTTTGGGCAGCAATTCCAGCCCTAGGAATGGGCCCTGGAAGGGCCAGATGGGCCCGGGATTGTTCTCCACCAGCTGGGCTCCGTGAGGCCCAGAGCTGTGCCCACACTCAGTTCCCGAGCTGCTCCAGACCAGGAGTGGGGAAGGAGATTTTGGATAGCCTTAAAATCATGGAATTCAAGTTGGGAAAGATCACTAATTCCAGCCATTAACCCAGCACTGCTGTGGTCACCAATTCCAGCAATTCCAGCCCCAGGAATGGGCCCTGGATTGTTCTCCACCAGCTGGGCTCAGTGAGGCCCAGAGCTGTGCCCACACTCAGTTCCCGAGCTGCTCCAGACCAGGAGTCGGGAAGGAGATTTTGGATAGCCCTGTGTCCTTAAAATCGTGGAATTCAAGTTGGGAAAGATCACTAATTCCAGCCATTAATCCAGCAATTCCAGCCCCAGGAATGAGCCCTGGAAGGGCCAGATGGGCCCTGGATTATTCTCCACCAGCTGGGCTCGGTGAGGCCCAGAGCTGTGCCCACACTCAATTCCCGAGCTGCTGCAGACCAGGAGTCAGTACGAGGCTGGGAAGGAGATTTTGGATAGCCCTGTGTCCTTAAAATCGTGGAATTCAGGTTGGGAAAGATCACTAATTCCAGCCATTAATCCAGCAATTCCAGCCCCAGGAATGGGCCCTGGATTGTTCTCCACCAGCTGGGCTCGGTGAGGCCCAGAGCTCTGCCCACACTCAATTCCCGAGCTGCTGCAGACCAGGAGTGGGGAAGGAGATTTTGGATAGCCTTAAAATCATGGAATTCAAGTTGGGAAAGATCACTAATTCCAGCCATTAGCCCAGCACTGCTGTGGTCACCAATTCCAGCAATTCCAGCCCCAGGAATGGGCCCTGGATTGTTCTCCACCAGCTGCGCTCGGTGAGGCCCAGAGCTGTGCCCACACTCAGTTCCCAAGCTGCTGCAGACTGGGAATGGCTACAAGGCTGGGAAGGACATTTTGGATAGTCTTGTGTCCTTAAAATCGTGGAATTCAAGTTGGGAAAACTCTCCAGGATCATTGATTCCAGCACTGCTGTGCTCACATCCAAACCACATCCCCAAGTCCCACATCCACACATTTTTGGGCACTCCAGGGATGGTGATTCCACCTGTTCCCATGGCAGAGCACCCTCTCAGTGAAGAATTTTTCCCTAATTCCCATTCCAGCATCTCCCACCGTCCCTTCTGACTTGGTGCAGTGGAAGGATTCAGGAAAATCAAGACCTGTGAGCAAGGCCTGCTTCAAACATTCCCATTTCTCTCCTCCTTTCCCAGTGGAAAAAATCCCCAGCTCTGTGTTTTCCACATTACCTAAATTACAGCATCAAAAGGAAACAGATTTGGGACGAGTTTTTCTTCCCCACTGGATTCCTTTTAATTAAAACAACAATGAAACAAAATGCCACAGACCACTTCTCTCTGAACTTGGCTCTCAGAAAGCCAAGGACAATCCAATTCCCTGCCTTCAAAATCACAGTTCCTCACCCCAAAACCACTTTAAAAATATTATTGAACCCAAATTTCCTCCCTTAGCAGGCTGCTTGGGTAGACACTAGTGAGGAAATAAAGATATTTGTGCCATCACAGTGATTAAGCACAACAACCTCCAATTTTTTTTGGAGACCTGAGGGTTTTGTGGGCTCAGCTTGAAGATTTCTATTTAAATCAGGGCTGCAGAGGGCCCTGCTCCATCACAAAGGGAGCAGCAGCAGCACAGAGGGACTGAAAAGCAGTTCAGGCAGGAACATTTAAATCCTAAATTGCAATGAGGATGTTCAGGTCCCTTCTAAGCTCTGGGGTTTTGTATCCTGATGGAGACTAATTGCTGCTTCTCCCTCTTGGAATCTTCATTCTTTGCTGGTCCAGGGAGAGGCTGAAGTGAAAAACCCACACTGGAGAGGTTTTCCAAGTCCCTTTGGATGAAGTCATCGCTCCCAGGGGAGCTGAGGGGTCACAAATGGATTCACCTCTCCCTCATGACTTCATCCACATTCCCAGGGAATGTCACTCCTCAGCTCTCAAATTTCCATTTTGTGGATTATGGCACTTCTGAGGGAGAGCATTAGAGGCCACTTAGCTCCCTTCTGAGGGGAATATTGATCCCTGTGAGTGCCTGTCAGATGTGGATCCAATCCCAGCCAAACCCAAGCTCCTCAAATCTCCAGGCACCAAAAAAAAATCAGCCAAGGGTTGTTGTTACTGCAGTGCTGAACCCTGAGCCACAAGTGAGCATCACACAAAGAATGAAAACCTTATTTTAACTCCTTTCATGAGGGTGAAACCAAAGTAATTGAAAACTGGGCTTTAAAATGCCAACACCAGATGCTAGGCCAAGGCTTCTTTGTGTTGCTTTCAGTAAATACTCATTTTTATGAGGGACAAAAATGCCAGAGGAAGGAAATCCAGGGGGGTACTCACCTGCAGGAGGGTCTGCAGGGCCAGGGCAGCAACCCAGGGAGAAGAGGAGGGAAAGAAAAATAAATTAGTTAATATTTCTGCAACCTTCAGGCTGGGAATCATTGCCAAGGGTGGAAAATCTGAGCCCAGGTTAAGCAGAGATGTCTCCTCACTGAAGGCTCAGATTTTAAATCAGGGTAGACACGAATGAGGAAATAAAGATTTTTGTGCCACCACACTGATTCAGCACAACAATCTCCACATTTTTCCAGGGTTTTGTGGGCTCAGATTGAAGATTTCTATTTAAATCAGGGCTGCAGAGGGCCCTGCTCCATCACAAAGGGAGCAGCAGCAGCACAGAGGGACTGAAAAGCAGCTCAGGACAAGTGCAGGCAGGAAATTTTAAATCCTAAATTGCACTGAGGATGTTGAGCTCCGAGTTGTGAGAGAGGGTGGCAGGGAAGAGCTGTGCCCTTTCCCCAAAACTGCTCTGCAGTGATTTCCACAAATCACACCTCTCTCTCAGAGCCATTTCCAAAGTGACGTCCAGAATTTAAATCCTCCCACATCCTCAGCAGCAAAGAGGGAGGCAAAGCGAGAAAAAAGTCAAAAAAACCATCCAGGTGCCCAAGCCTGAGGGGTCTTGGAGTGTCCCCATCCCTCCCACCCTCAGAAAATCCAGGAAAATCCTGGATTTGAGGCAGCTGGAGCTCGCAGCAGCCACAAGGGGACATCCAGGTGGCATCCAGGCTGTGCCCCTGAGCAGGGGGGCACCCAGAGGGGCACCCAGAGGGGCACCCAGGGGGCACCCAGGGGGCACCAGGACTCACCCTCTGCTGGATCAGGGCGTGCTTGTGCTCCATCTCCCTCTTCTCCACGGCAGAGTCGATCACCAGCTGGTCCAGCTGAGGGCAGGGAGAGCAGCAGCAGGTGGGAAAAGTCAGCAAGGAGCTTGGGGTGACAGCAGCACTTCCCAAAATCCCAGATCCCCGAAAAGGAGCAAAAAGGAGGCAAAAAAAAAAAAAAAAGGAGCAAAAAAAGGAGGGGAAAAAAGAGGGGAAAAGGGGTAAAAAGGAGGCAAAAGGAGGGAAAAAAGAGGAAAAAAGGGGCAAAAAGGAGGCAAAAGGAAGGCCAAAAAGGGGCAAAAATGAGGCAAAAAAAGAAGGGGGAAAAGAGGAAAAAGGGGCAAAAAGGAGGCAAAAAAAGGAGGGGGGAAAAATAGGAAAAAGGGGCAAAAAGGAGGCAAAAGGAAGGCAAAAAAGGGGCAAAAATGAGGCAAAAAAAGGAGGGGAAAAAAGAGGAAAAAAAGGGGTAAAAAGGAGGCAAAAGGAAGGCCAAAAAGGGGCAAAAATGAGGCAAAAAAAAGGAGGGGAAAAAAGGGGGCAAAAGAAGGCCAAAAAGAGGCAAAAAGGAGGCAAAAAAAGATGGAAAAAGGAGGAAAAAAGGAGGCAAAAAGGAGGCAAAAAAGGAGGGGGAAAAGAGGAAAAAAGGGGCAAAAAGGAGGCAAAAGAAGGCCAAAAAGGGGCAAAAGGAGGCAAAAAAAGGAGGGGAAAAAGAGGAAAAGAGGGACAAAAAGGAGGCAAAAGGAGTCAAAATGAGGCAAAAAGGAGGCAAAAAAGGAGGGGGAAAAGAGGGGCAAAAAGGAGGCAAAAAGGAGCAAAAGAAGGCCAAAAAGGGGCAAAAAGGAGACCAAAAAGAGGTAAAAAGGAGGCAAATAAGGAGGGGGAAAAGAGGAAAAAAGGGGCAAAAAGAAGGCAAAAAGGAGGCAAAAAGAGGGCCAAAAAGGGGCAAAAGAGGGCCAAAAAGGGGCAAAAAGGAGGCAAAAAGGGGCAAAAGAAGGCCAAAAAGAGGCAAAAGACAGGCAAAAAAGGAGGGGAAAAAAGAGGAAAAAAGGAGGCAAAAAAGGAGGGAAAAAAGGGGAAAAAGGAGTCAAAAAGGAGGCAAAAAGTAGGCAAAAAGGAGGCAAAAGAGGGCCAAAAGAGGGCCAAAAGAGGACCAAAAAGGGGCAAAAAAGAGGCAAAAGGCTGCATTTGGGTGTGCACCCACCCACCCAGCACCCACCCACCCAGCACCCAGCACCCAGCACGACGCCCCAAGCATTCCCTGATGGCCAAAGGTGCAGCTTTTGGAAGGGGAAAAGGGGACATCCCTGCTCCTTTTAGGGTGACGAGGTGCAAACAGAGCCCACCCCATTCCCTGGCCCCTCACCTCTGTGGCCAATTTCTTCATGTAGGGGTCGAGCTCGTGGAGGAGGCTGTAGCCCTGCTGGAAGAACGTGTACTGGGCATGCATGAAGGACAACATCTGGGGAGGGAAACAGCACCAGGGTCAGGGCCAGGGGGAAAAAAAACCCAATTCATTATCCCCCCCACCCCAAAAAATTTTAAAAAAAAAGGGTTTAACCCTTTTAACGCTTTCTTTTTTTTTACTTTCTCAAAGAGATTGATCCCTCATCTCCTTCCTCCTGCTTTGCTGTGGGCACAAAGCAGGGAAAGCAGCGTCCTGCACCCTGAAAATCCCATCCAGGGCTGGATTTGTTCCCTGTGGAGCTGCTGCAGAGCCCCTTTTTGGCATTTCTGCATCCCCAGGGCAGTGCCAGGGTTCCAGGGCACTGCCAGGGCTCCAGGGCCAGGCTTTTCCTCACCCCCATGGCAGTGCCAGGCTTTTCCTGCACCCACAGGGCAGTGCCAGGGTTCCAGGAGTGCTTTTTCTGCATCCCCAGGGCAGTGCCAGGGCTCCAGGGCTGCTTTTCCTGCACCCCCAGGGCAGTGCCAGGCTTTTCCTGCACCCCCAGGGCAGTGCCAGGCTTTTCCTCACCCCCAGGGCACTGCCAGGGCTCCAGGGCAGTGCCAGGCTTTTCCTGCACCCCCAGGGCAGTGCCAGGCTTTTCCTGCACCCCCAGGGCAGTGCCAGGGCTCCAGGGCAGTGCCAGGGCTCCAGGGCAGTGCCAGGCTTTTCCTGCACCCCCAGGGCTCTTACCGCATCCAGGATCTCAAATTTCTTCTTGGCCTGCAGCACGTTGATCTGTGAGGGGAAAAACCAAGATATTTTCAGCAGCAAATCCAGCCTGGAAATATCCCAAATTCCCTGAGAAAGCCCCAGAAATCAATCACAAATTATTCCTGAGTAATTCCACGAGGGAAGTGTCTGAAAGGTCACTGCTGGTGAGTTTCAGGTGGGATAAAAAGGTGGAATAAATGCAGAAGAGGTGGATTTTTTTTCACCTGAAAGGGTTAAAATCACTGCTGGATCTGTGTCTGTACCCAAACCTTGCCCCAGTGAGGGGAATATTCAATATATCAATCACTGATTTCTTCCAGCAGGCCCCATATTTCAGATTTAAAAGAATAAAATAACTCCCCTCACTCACTCATTAAACACCAAAAGATACCTGGATAAATTCCAGTATTAAAACTTTAATGAAACACCAAAAGATACCTGGATAAATTCACATCTGCACATTTCAAAACTGTTGGGTTTAAGGTGACACCTTGCACTGGGCCAACCTCCCCATGGATCAGAAAAATCCAGGAATTCCTGGTTTTCAGTGGGAGAAATGCAGGGAGCTTCCTCCAGAGAGGCCTTGCATTCATGTCCAAACCCAAACTGGAAAAAATCCAATTATTTATCCTTTGAGGGACACCAGGGACAAGTCAGAAAGTGGCACCAGCTGCCCTGAGCTACAGCCAGATCACCCAGGGATCAGCACTGAGCTCCTCTGCTCAATCACTGCCTGAGAGCACAAAAAAACCTCTGAATGATTGAAAAAATGATGAAAAAAAACCCCCAACCTTGACCATTCTGGGGGCAGTGAGTGAGTGCTCCTGCACTAGAAATGAAATAGAAATTAAATGGAAATTAGAAATTAGAAATTAGAAATTAGAAATGAAATTTAGAAATCCCCTTTACATACACATCAATCTATCACATATTCATCATCAATTATGCACATTCAAACTTTTCTTCAAACTATTTGCATGTTCCAGGAGCTGTTTAGCCTAGCTCCTCCTTGGGTCTGCCTTTTTAGAGCATGAGCATTTCTTGGCTGTGGTTTTAGTCCGTTTCTATCATCATTTATCATTTATCAGGGTGGGCTTTGGTCCGTGGTCTCTGCTGGTGGCTGCTCATAGTTGGAATGTGAGTAGTAAAAAGTCCTCACCACACTTTGGTTGGATGTTATCCAACCAAACAGACAGCTCACAAGCACAGCTATTTATTATTATGTTTCAAATTTAGGGTAAAGTAACAGAAATAGATGTTGCTGCTCTCACCACGGCCGAGGAGAGAAATGACACAAAGTCCAGGCCCAAGGTCAAGTGGCAGCAGCCATTTTAATGAATTCTCTGAAAACTTTGAGATGTTAGTTTGCAAAAGGTATTAAGTGGCATAAGGTGATGGGTTTTGCCATCCTTCCCTTAAGGGGATTGGTCTGATGCCTTCTGCAGCCACCCAGAAACAGAGACTAGACAAGAGTAAGGGAATAAAGATGGGTGTTTATTTGAAAGCCTTCAAGGTACACCCTGGGGGAGCCTCCAAAAATGGACCCCAAGATGGACCCCAGGGCACGAGTTCTTCACACCTTTATAGGTTTGGTTCATTTGCACACCACGGTTAATTCTCCAATTAAAGCCCCAGTTCAATGATGGAATTCCCCTCAGCTTGCTCCCCCCTTAGAGGCTTTGGGTTACACATTTTGGGCCTAGAAGAGCCTGGCTGTCCTTGAAGGCAAAGCCTGGAGAGGCTTTGTTGTGTCTGCCCAGCACGAGAGAGCAGAAATTCCAGGCTACAAGGAACTGCAGAGTTACACTCTAAGCAGTACAGAAATTGTAAAATATACAAGTTAAAACCTAAAGCATCAGGTCAAGTTCTAAGACATCCATCTCTGAATGTTTTTCTGGTCAACAACCATAACAATACTGCAAAAACAACCCGCAGGTGCAAGAAGTTTACAACACTGTAACCTTGGTCAAAGTAATCAGCATGGGAAGGGCAGAACTCTCACAAAATGCTGCAGAGAGCTGAAGAAATTCTCTGCTGAGGCTTTTTCAGAATCCATAAATAAAGACATCAGTTACTGTTAAGAAAGAAACTCCATCTTCACAACAAAACTACATTATACATATAGCATATATCTAGAATAAAGCTATTCTTATAATATCTATTACAAAACCTACTTTAACATCACTCCACATTTACAGGAAGCCAAAATTAGAGCACCTATCAATCACAAGCCCAAAGGCCAGGCCCTGAGAGGGCAGCAGGGACCCACCTGCAGCACATAATCCAGGGCCAGGTGACGGAAGCATTTCCTGGTGATGCTCAGGGTGCCCGAGGCCTCCTCCACCTCGTGGGGTTTGTGGCGCGGCGCCTGCGCGTTCTTCACCAGCGCCAGCTCCATGTCCTCTCGCACCTTGTCAAACTGCTTCTTGGTCTCCTTGAACTTCCTCACGTCGCTGGGCATGGGGAATGGGGAGAGAAAGGGAGAAATCGGGAGAGAAAGGGAGAAATCGGGAGAAAAAGGGGAGAAATTGGGAGAAAAAGGGAGAAATCAGGAGAAAAAGGGAGAAAAAGGGGAGAAATGGGGACAAAAAGGGGAGAAATGGGGACAAAAAGGGAGAAATCAGGAGAAAAAGGGGATAAAAAGGGGCGAAATGGGGACAAAAAGGGGAGAAATGGGGAGAAAAAGGGAGAAATCAGGAGAAAACGGGGAGAAATGGGGGGAAAAATGGGGAGAAAGGGAGAAATCAGGAGAAAAAGGGGAGAAATGGGGAGAAAAAGGGGAGAAATGGGGAGAAAAAGGGAGAAATGGGGAGACAAAGGGAGAAATGGGGAGAAAAAGGGAGAAATCAGGAGAAAAAGGGGACAAAAAGGGGACAAAAAGGGGAGAAATGCGGACAAAAAGGGAGAAATGGGGAGACAAAGGGAGAAATGGGGAGAAAAAGGGAAGAAATGGGGACAAAAAGGGGAGAAATGGGGAGAAAAAGGGAGAAATGGGGAGAAAAAGGGGAGAAATGGGGACAAAAAGGGGAGAAATGGGGAGAAAAAGTGGACAAAAAGGGGAGAAAAAGGGAGAAATCAAGAGAAAAGGGGAGAAATTGGGAGAAAGGGGAGAAATGGGGAGAAAAAGGAGAGAAATGGGGACAAAAAGGGGAGAAATGGGGAGAAATCAGGAGAAATCAGGAGAAAAAGGGGAGAAATGGGGAGAAAAAGGGGAGAAATCAGGAAAAAAGGGGAGAAAAAGGGAGAAATGCGGACAAAAAAGGGACAAAAAGGGGAGAAAGTGGGACGAAAAGGGAGAAATGGGGACAAAAAGGGGAGAAATGGGGACAAAAAGGGAGAAATGGGGAGAAAAACAGAGGAATGGAGACAAAAAGGGGAGAAAAGGGGACAAAAAGGGAGAAATGGGGACAAAAATGAGAATTAAGCATGGAGATGGGGAAGTGAGGCTCTGGTCAGGCCCCAGGTGACAGCAGGATTCCAGCTCAACCCATCGTGTCCAGCTGGAAAAACTCCAGATTAAATTTAATCTTTCTTCAGGGAGTTGGACACGAGGAATGGGAGCTCAGGAAGCTGAGGACCGAAGGGAAAAGACAAATACTCACTCTTTGACAAAATTGTGCAGCTGCTGCCGGACTGATCTCTGGGCCTGGTCAAACAGGATCTGGAAGGAAGGAGAGGGGAAAAAAAATCAATTATTTTGCAATGTGAAAACATTGAGGAGTCTTTTAAAAAATTCATGAGCAGCTCTTGAGGAGCTTCAGTGTGAGGGAAACTCAGGAAACTCCAGAGCATAGTGGTGCATAGTGGAACATAGAGCATAGTGAATTTAAATATTCATTATTTAAATAAATAAATAACTTTTCCCTACAGCTGCAGCATTCCCAGGTGTAGAATTCCTGCAGAATTCCTGCAGAACTGCACACCCAGAGCTCTGAACCTCACAGGGATGAGCTGCCAACATCACACCTCCATCAGCAGAGGCTTGGAGGGGCTGTTCCCTTCCCATCCCTCATGTGAGGGGTCAATCCCATCCCAAATTCCTCATTTTGAGGGGTCAATCCCGTCCCAAATTCCTCATTTTGAGGTGTCAGTCCCATCCCAAATTCCTCATTTTGAGGGGTCGATCCCGTCCCAAATTCCTCATTTTGAGGGGTCAATCCCATCCCAAATTCCTCACTTTGAGGGGTCAATCCCATCCCAAATTCCTTGTTTTGAGGGGTCAATCCCATCCCAAATTCCTCATTTTGAGGGGTCAATCCCATCCCAAATTCCTCATTTTGAGGGGTCAATCCCGTCCCAAATTCCTCATTTGAGGTGTCATCCTATCCCGAATTCCTCACTTTGAGGGGTCAATCCCATCCTGAGGGGTCAATCCCGTCCCAAATTCCTTGTTTTGAGGGGTCATCCCATCCCAAATTCCTCATTTTGAGGGGTCAGTCCCATCCCGAATTCCTCATTCTGGAATTTTCCTGGAATCTGCCTGAAATTTGCCTGAAATTTGCCTGGAATCTGCCTGGAATTGCCTGGAATTGCCTGGAATTGCCTGGAATTGCCTGGAATTTGCCTGGAATCAACCTGGAATTTGCCTGGAATCTGCCTGGAATTGCCTGGAATTTGCCTGGAATCAACCTGGAATTTGCCTGGAATCTGCCTGGAATTTGCCTGGAATCAACCTGGAATTTGCCTGGAATTGTGGTTGCCTGGAATCTGCCTGGAATTTGCCTGGAATCTGCCTGGAATTTGCCTGGAATTGCCTGGAATCTGCCTGGAATTTGCCTGGAATTTGCCTGGAATCTGCCTGGAATCTGCCTGGAATTTGCCTGGAATTGCCTGGAATTGCCTGGAATCTGCCTGGAATTGCCTGGAATCTGCCTGGAATCTGCCTGGAATTTGCCTGGAATTGCCTGGAATTGCCTGGAATCTGCCTGGAATTTGCCTGGAATCTGCCTGGAATTTGCCTGGAATTGCCTGGAATCTGCCTGGATTTGCCTGGAATTTGCCTGGATCTGCCTGGAATCTGCCTGGAATTTCCTGGAATTGCCTGGAATTGCCTGGAATCTGCCTGGAATTGCCTGGAATTGCCTGGAATTGCCTGGATCTGCCTGGAATTGCCTGGAATTGCCTGGCATCTGCTGGAATTTGCCTGGAATCTGCCTGGAATTTGCCTGGAATTGCCTGGAATCTGCCTGGAATTTGCCTGGAATTTGCCTGGAATCTGCCTGGAATTGCCTGGAATTGCCTGGAATCTGCCCGGACTCTGCCTGGAATCTGCCTGGAATTGCCTGGAATTTGCCTGGAATTTGCCTGGAATTGCCTGGAATTGCCTGGAATCTGCCTGGAATTTGCCTGGAATTGCCTGGAATTTGCCTGGAATCTGCCTGGAATCTGCCTGGAATTTGCCTGGACTCTGCCTGGAATTTGCCTGGAATTTACCTGGAATTGCCTGGAATTTGCCTGGAATCTGCCTGGAATTTGCCTGGAATTTGCCTGGAATCTACCTGGAATTTGCCTGGAATTGCCTGGAATTTGCCTGGAATCTGCCTGGACTCTGCCTGGAATTGCCTGGAATTGCCTGAACTCGGTGCCTCCAGCTGCAGCTGCATCGATCCTGCAGAGGTCAGCATTGGATCAGCAGGAAATTCCTCCTGTCCCTGAACAGAACATCCCGGGAAACCCAAAGTCCCAGGCTTTGGAAGGATATTTTATCCCTGGATCAGCACGGTGGGATGTGAACTCATCCCCAGGGCAGTGCCATTCTCCAATTCCCTACTCCAATCCCACAGAGCCAGCTGGAAAAATTCATTCCTGGATCTCTTCCTGCATCCTCATCACCCCCACCTGAGCTGCCTGACATTCCCTACAAAAATATTCCCAGGAAAGCACAACCAGCCAAGGCCAGGAGCCCCGAAATCCCAGGAAATCTTGGATCCCACCTTCCTGAGCACTCAGGAGTTTTTGGGAATGTGTGGCTGCTTTGGGAATGGCTCTGGCTGGATCCAAATCCAGCTGCTGGGGACACAGATCCCTGACAAATGACAAAGCTGCCAGGAAAAGTTAAAAATGGACAGAGGAAATGGGGCTAAAAGGACCCAAAAAAGGCAGAAGACACCGATTCCAGCTCCTGCCACCTGCCCTCTCAGGTGGCTTTGGTGTTTATTCCTCTCTGTGCATTGAAAGGAGAAAAAAAAAAGTGGGAATTCTCCAGAGCTCTGCGTGTTTATTTCCACATTCCAGCAGCTCCAAGCTTGGATTTTGCTGAGTCTGAAGCAGGCCCCGTGCTCTGGCAATAAAACTGTAGAACAACTGATTTTTTTTTTTACATTTTTAGAGGGGGGGAGGATCTATTCCCTTTCTTTTTAACTGGTTCCAGTTGTACATACTGGCCTGGAAACATTCCTGGAGTGAGGCTCTGACATCCATTCCATAGCTGAGATCCTTGGATGAGCCAGACACACACAGAGCCACACTCACACACTCAGGAGACAGCAGCAGGCACTAAAAATAACTCACTGAACCCCTGCAAAGGGCTGGGGATGCAGCTGAACTCATTCCAAAGCCATTTCCTGGAGTGGGATTTGCTCTGCCCTGCTCTCCCAAGGCTGGGGGAGGCAGGATTTGGGAATTTCCCCCCCTGGGTGTGTGGTGGTGGCAGGGAGATGCTGCTTTGGGGAGCCCCCGAGCCACAGTGGGGCACAGGGGAAGGGTCCTGGATCAGCTGGGAATTCTCAGCTCTGGGAAGGATCCTCCTGCTGAGGGAACAACAATTCCCACTTCAGGGGAAGCTGCACTTGCAGATTTTCTGCATCCAGAGGTTCCTGGCTGGGGGCTGCTTCCTGGAATGGGATCCCTGGGATGAAGCAGGAGCTTCTCAGGGATTCAGGTGCTCCTTGGCAGGAAGGTTTTATGGAAGAAAATCAGGATTTTCTCTGCTGCTGCCACTGATTTATTCACTCACATTTCTTCTCCTCACACCACCACAAAAAAATTTTTGCTGTTTGCTCCCAAATCCCCACAGCCCTGGCAGAGCTGCATCCCCTGGTGTTGTTATCCCAGGAAAAAACCTCTCCACCTGCCTCATGAAATAATGAAAGGGACTTGGTGCAGCTTCTCCTCCAGCTGCAGTGGGTTTGTTGCATCCCAGAGCTTAATGGGCTCTGACAGGGCCCTCGTGGGCAAAAGTGGGTCAGGCAGAGCTGACACCCTGCAGCTCCTGCACTTTAAAGCACTTCTGCTTCAGGCTCTCACAGCCCCAGACTTCAAATTGCAGCTTTGGAGCCACCCAGAGTGAGGCACCTTCCTCTCTCTGGGAGGTTTTGGGGTGGAAAAAGGGCAGATTTGAGCTCCTGGGGCTGTGGTGATGAGTGAGGGAAGAGTTATTGTGTGGGAATTTTGCTGCTTTGATCTCAGGGCAGGATTAACAGGTCCTGTGTGTTAAAATCCTTCAGCACTGAACATCCCCTGAGCAGTGCTGGACTCCCAGTTTGACCCCTCCACACCCTCACCCGTGGTCTGATGCCACTAATTTGGATGCCAGGCTCCAGAATTTATCCCAAATCTGCCCCAAAATCCTCCTCAGGCCCCTGTGTGTCCTCACTTTGTGCTGCCCAAGAAGAAGAAAAAATTCTGGAGTGCAAGACTTTGGTGAATCCTCCTCTTCCTTTATGAAGGGGTTTTTGTCACCCTTCCAGGACCCCAAATGGCAAACAGGGGACATCAGCAGTGCCAGCAGCACCCAAGGGGACAGGAGGAGCAGCCTCTTACCATGTGGTAATTGATCATTTCCTGCAGGCTGTCGCCGAATTTATCCAGGCACTCCTGCAAAAATAAAACCAAATAAAAGGTGAAGAGAAGCAGCAGCGAAGAGAAGCGGCTGCCAGGGGTTCAGGAGAGGCTCAGGAAGGCTCTGAGGAGCCTCTGTTCCTTGGCAGGGAGGTTTTGAAGCCATTTGAGCCTGTCCTTGCCAGTCCAGAGCCCAGACCCACGTGTGCTTGCGTGGGCTGGTTACCTCCCAAATCCCTGATGCTCACTGACCTAGATTCCAACAACCTTCCTCAAAGTCTGCATCTGCCTGCAAATCATGCATCTCACTCTGACCTTCCAGCTTGGTGTTCTCAGGCAGCCTCTGCATCCCTCCAAACGTAAAATCTCATTTTAAGTGGCTGCTTAAGCAGCAGAAGGGGCTTGGATTTGTGATCCATTGGATCTATTGCCAGCAGCAGGGATCTGAGCAGCCCCCAGCCCTCCCTGTGCCCACAGCAAGGATCTGAGCAGCCCCCAGCCCTCCCTGTGCCCACAGCAGGGATCTGAGCAGCCCCCAGCCCTCCCTGTGCCCACAGAAAGGATCTGAGCAGCCCCCAGCCCCCTGAGCAGCCCCCAGCCCTCCCTGTGCCCACAGCAAGGATCTGAGCAGCCCCCAGCCCTCACTGTGCCCACAGGAGGGATCTGAGCAGCCCCCAACCCTCACTGTGCCCACAGCAGGAATTTGAGCAGCCCCCAACCCCCTGAGCAGCCCCCAACCCTCCTTGTGCCCACAGGGGGGATCTGAGCAGCCCCCAACCCTCCCTGTGCCCACAGCAGGGATCTGAGCAGCCCCAACCTCCTGTGCCACAGGGGGGATCTGAGCAGCCCCCAGCCCCCTGAGCAGCCCCCAACCCCTTGAGCAGCCCCCAGCCCCCCCTGTGCCCACACCAGGGATCTGAGCACCCCCAGCCCTCCCTGTGCCCACAGCAGGGATCTGAGCAGCCTCCAGCCCTCCTGTGTCCACAGCAGGGATCTGAGCAGCCCCCAACCCTCCTGTGCCCACAGAAAGGATCTGAGCAGCCCCCAGCCCTCCCTGTGCCCACAGCAAGGATCTGAGCAGCCCCAGCCCCCCTGAGCAGCCCCCAGCCCTCCCTGTGCCCACAGGGGGGATCTGAGCAGCCCCAGACCTTCCTTGTGCCCACAGCAGGAATCTGAGCAGCCCCCAGCCCTCCCTGTGCCCATAGCAGGGATCTGAGCAGCCCCCAGCCCCCTGAGCAGCCCCCAACCCCTTGAGCAGCCCCCAGCCCTCCCTGTGCCCACACCAGGGATCTGAGCAGCCCCCAGCCCTCCCTGTGTCCACAGGGGGGATCTGAGCAGCCCCCAACCCCCTGAGCAGCCCCCAGCCCTCCCTGTGCCCACAGAAAGGATCTGAGCAGCCCCCAACCCTCCCTGTGCCCACAGCAGGAATCTGAGCAGCCCCCAGCCCTCCCTGTGCCCACAGCAGGGATCTGAGCAGCCCCCAGCCCCCTGAGCAGCCCCCAGCCCTCCGTGTGCCCCCTGGCTCACCCCAAACTCACCGAAATCATCTCATCCTTCTTGCACTGCTGCGACAGGTCCCTCACCCCGCTGACAAAGTGCTTGTTGGTGGTGATGTAAACCTTGCCAGCCTCGATCATGCCACTGCAGAGCTTCACCAGCTGCAGGGGGACACAGGCACGGGCTCAGCACTGGGATTGAACCAGCCTGGGTTCATCCCACACCAACCCCAGAGCTGTGGGGCAAACACCCTTCCTGTTCCTGCAGTGCTGGGAAGCTTCAGGGGCAGGAGCAGGGATGTAAATCCCACCCCAGGGCACTCCTGCATCCCTTAGGGCCAGCAAATCCCACCCCAGGGCACTCCTGCATCACTTAGGGCCAGCAAATCCCACCCCAGGGCACTCCTGCATCACTTAGGGCCAGCAAATCCCACCCCAGGGCACTCCTGCATCCCTTAGGGCCAGCAAATCCCACCCCAGGGCACTCCTGCATCACTTAGGGCCAGCAAATCCCACCCCAGGGCTCTCCTGCATCCCTTAGGGCCAGCAAATCCCACCCCAGGGCTCTCCTGCATCCCTTAGGGCCAGCAAATCCCACCCCAGGGCTCTCCTGCATCCCTTAGGGCCAGCAAATCCCACCCCAGGGCTCTCCTGCATCACTTAGGGCCAGCAAATCCCACCCCAGGGCTCTCCTGCATCCTTAGGGCCGCAAATCCCACCCCAGGGCACTCCTGCATCACTTAGGGCCAGCAAACCCCACCCCAGGGCTCTCCTGCATCCCTTAGGCCCAGCAAATCCCACCCCAGGGCTCTCCTGCATCCCTTAGGCCCAGCAAATCCCACCCCAGGGCACTCCTGCATCACTTAGGGCCAGCAGCCCCAGGCTCTCCCCTGAGGGCAGATGGATCCAGCAGCCCAGTTTTTTTCCAGGGGGTTTCTCCTGCTTTTTCCATCGTGAAAGGAACCTGATCACACCCATGGGCCAGGGAGGATCCAGTGAAACACAGGGTTTTCTTTTAAACATTTAAATATTGAGATTTTAAATCAAATTGAGTTCTGCTGAAGTTAACTGGAATAAAGAGGAGGCACAGAACTTAGCTAAAGTTGATTAAAGGAATTAATGATTAGTCAGGAAGTTAAGTATAGGATAAGTTCTGATTACTTGGTATTTGTTTAGCTGTGCTTATAATAAGCAATTAATAATCTTAGAAGGAAAAAATTCAGCAGAAGGCCTAGACAGCTACAAATTCTTTTACCTGCAACTTATTCAAAAGCAATAGAGGAGGGAACTGGGAGCCTTCCAAGGTCAGGGGTATTGTTAAAAACCAGAGAGGCAAAAAGCTCAAAGTGAGGAAGAGCAGCTTTACTTCATCAGCACAGCCCCCTCCTCATTTTCAGGACCACTGACCTAATTCCATTGTAAGAATTGCACATGCTTAATGACTTTTTGCTAATTTTCATAGGAAGTGAAAAATGAAAGGTATTTATGCTATGGATATGTCTTTGTGTTTTAAATGTGCAGTATTGTTTTAGATAAATAGGGTTTGTATTTTATTGTAACTTTGGAGAGATCCCTGCAGCTTCCTGGGGCTGGAATAAACATTCCCTTTCTAACCCTAACAAGTTAAAAAGTCTTTGTCTGTCTCAGGTGGATACTGAAAAATGAAAGGTGCTTATGCTATAAATATGTATTTATATTTTGAATATTGAATAGAATAGAATAGAACTTTCATGGATAAATAGACTTTGGATTGCTTTGTAATCTCAGAGCTGTGTTTTTGGAGTGATCCCTGCAGCCTCCTGGGCTGGAATAAACATTCCTTTTCTAACCCTAATGAGTTAAAAACTCTTTGTCCGTCTCAGGTGGATACTGAAAAATGAAAGGTGTTTATACTATAAATATGTATTTATATTTTGAATATTTAGAACTTTCATGGATAAATAGACTTTGGATTGCTTTGGGATCTCAGAGCTGTGCTTTTGGAGTGATCCCTGCAGCCTTCTGGGGCTGCAATAAACATTCCCTTTCTAACCCTAATGAGTTAAAAACTCTTTGTCCATCTCAGGTGGATATTGATATTAGATCTGTATCCATATTTTAATAAATCACCAGGATTGACTCCTTGGTGCTCAGAGAAAAGGGGGAAAACTGCCTAAAATCTCTTTGGGAGCATCAATCAGAGCCCCCAGCTGTACTGGTGTGTACTGGTGTGTACTGGTCCTGCTCTTACCTTGGAGTGCCAGGAAGCCAGAATTCAGCTTTTCTATCCCATTTTCCTTTATTCATCTTTTTAACCCACACCAACTGTGAGCAGCCAGTGCCAATTTGTGCTCCCTCACAGCTTAAACCATCAGGATTGCAGAGAAATGAAATATTTCCCACAGCCCTGCAGCTCCAGGAATCTTTGCTAGGAGGAATTTAATTCCACCTCTGGGATTTGGTGCAACCTTTCTGATGGACCCAGGAAGAGCCTTTTTATAGGGATGGCACCAGGGAAAAATGGGGTGGCTTCCCCCTCTGGAATTTGCACCAGGCACCCAACCCAAGTCTGGATAATTTAACAGCTGCAGGGAACATTCCCAGACTTCCACAGCAAACTGAGAGTAGAATTTTAGCTTGGAATTCTTGGCCTCTCTCTTCCAGGCCCAGCTCCTTGTAAAACAACCTAAAGATAAACCCATAAACCAAAGGATATTTGCCACTG
Organism: Monarcha castaneiventris obscurior; assembly: GCA_026261815.1. Taxonomy (NCBI): domain Eukaryota; kingdom Metazoa; phylum Chordata; class Aves; order Passeriformes; family Monarchidae; genus Monarcha; species Monarcha castaneiventris. The sequence goes on along the minus strand of JAMPIT010000002.1, from coordinate 1,336,502 downwards.
CAAGGGCTGCCCACTGAGGAAATATTTTTGGGGTTGGTTGGTTTTGTTTTACCTCATCCCTGTCCTGGGCTCCTGAATGAAGTGAAAAAGTCGCTGTTGATCATGAAAAACAACGTTTTACATCCCCAAAACCCAGCAGCTTTTTATGGATATTCATTTTCCTAATGAAAAATTGGGGTTTTTTTCCTGCCAAGCAGCCTCACCTACAGGCTGGGAACGAGGAGCTCTCTGCTTTGGTTGGAAGCCAAAGCCCCATGTGCTGTTTTGGGGTTTGAGGTTTGTTCTGTTCCTGCAGCCCCAAGGCTTTGGGCTTTATTTTGGGGTCTGCTCTGTCTGCACTGCAGAACAAGCTCTGGAAAAAAGCACAGCTGAGCAGATCTGAGTGCATAAATAAAAATATCTGGGGTCACACGTGGCCCATCTGAACCTCCAGCCCTCTCTCTCCCACCCTCCCCTGCCCCTGCAATCCTGAGATCTCCTCCAAACCCCTGGAAGAAAAGCAAAGAGCTGCAGTTCCTTCCCATCTGGAGCCCAGACTGCATTTGGGGTTTGGATGGAGCCTCTGGAAAGGAAATCCAGCCTCTCCTGCAACGTGGCAGCTTCCAGAGCACCTCTGCAAACAAAGCCCTGTGGCCAAGGCTGTGTCCCCAGGAGCTCAGGGCCAGCCAGCAACATCCCAATCCCAATCCCAAGGGAGCAGTGGAAATGGGATAAAACGTATAAAATCTCTGGCTGAATCATTGCCACTGTTTTACCCCCAGTTAAACAGGTGATAAAAGGTAATAATTCATAAATCAAGGGCTTGGGGGCACAGGAAAAGGCAGAGTAAAGTCAGGCTTTGTCAGGCCAGTCCTGGCTGCTCTTTGGGATCAACATTCCCACCTGGAAAGGCTGCCATGGGCATCTCACACAGGAGAGGAGCTGGGCTGATTTATTAGGAATGGGAAGGATTTATTAGGATTTATTAGGAATGGGAATGACTGAATGTGGTCCAAAGAGGAATTAATTGGAGCTCCAGTGGTTCTGCAGCTGCAAATCCCAGCCCCACTGCCCTGGCCCCGGGCTGACAGTGACTCCTGCACTCCCAGCTCCATCCTCCTTGCTCCAGGTTTGTTCCTGGCACTCCAAACCCCCTCCCTGCAGGGCACCGTGCCACAATCTGAGCAGTTTTCACCCCCTGCTCTATTTAGAGAACCCAAATCCCTCTGCAGCCTCCCCAGTGCCACCAGTGCAGCCAAAGCACTGCCAGCAGCTCGCTGAGTAAATAGGTTTTATAGGACACAGCCTTGCCTAGGGCTTGTGGCTTCCACACAGCTCAGACAGGGGCTGGGGGGAATCTCAGATAAAAAGCTTTTCTGGCTCCTCCTTCGTTTCTTTCTATTTTTGTTAAGAAGCAACAACATCTCAGACGAGGAGGAGCGGGGGTGGAAAAGCCAATTTCCCTCACAAACTTAGGCCCAAAGTAAAAACTGGCTCTAAAGAATCACCAGCCTAATGCAAAATGGCCAAACTGGTCCCTCAGAGGGCATTTCCAGTGTCACATGCCAGAGCCTGCCTGAACAGCAGGAACATCCAGCAGCCAGAACGGGGCCCTTGGGTCCCCCTGAGGACCCCAAACACCTCCCACCCCACAGGATGGCACAGGCAGGGGGGTGGAGAGGGGCCAGGCAGCAATGGAAGAGCTGCCCAAGGCAGTGAGAGCCCTCTGGGATCCAGGAGCAGGATGAGGAGGTCGATATTCACCAGCAGGGCTTAGCTGGTGCTCTTGTCCCAACTCAGAGGAGCCCTGCCTGGGGACAAACCTGGGGACAAACCTGGGGTATTAAACATCAATTAAACAGCTGGAAATGGGCTCAGGTTTTAGGGGAGGACCTTATTGCTGAGCAGGGACTCCCCCAGTCCCCCTCAGACCCCAAACTGGCCTCACCTTGTCAAGCTTGGCCTCGATCTCCACCACATCTGTTTCCACCTCATCGATGGTTGCCCTGCAACGAAACAGCAACGAGGAATCATTAATGAGCAACAAGGAATCGTTAATGAGCGGTGAGGAATCGTTAATTGATGGCTTGTGATGGCTGGGGAAGAGGCCAGGAAGTGGTGAGCAAGGATCACAGGGGCTGAGGGCTGTGTGGGCATGAGGAGGGAATTGTCATTCCCACTTGGGTATTTCCTGCTGCTACAAAACCTCAGGGGAAGGCTCAGGAATGAATTCCAGGGATAGGGAAAGAGATGGAGATTATTCCATTATTCCACCTCCTATCAGCACCACAGAGAAATTCAGGTGGGCTGGGAAGACACCCCCACTCTCATTGAGTGGCTTCATTCTGTTAATTACCAGCAGTGCTAATTGTCACAGGGATAACCATTGTTCCATCCATTCCCATCAGGCACAAATTCCCTGTTCCAGCCTCACCAAACCCCATTTCCAGGCTGTACCTCTGCCTGAAGAGGTGAATTACAACCTTTAAACCTCAGGAACCAGCACTCAAACAGAAACAGAGCAGCCCTTTGGCCACTGAACACCAAAAGGCTCCTCCACACACGTGGATTTGCTTGGATAGGGATGAGTCTGCTCCAGGATTCTGGGATCTGCTTCCTTTCCACACCACTGGACAGATGTGACAGCAAGGAGCTGCCAGAGCCCAGCTGCAAAGGTCACTGGGCCTCCCTCTCTGAGTGAAACATTAACATGGCATCAGCCACTTGCAGGAGGCATTCCCAGACTCAGGAATGTGGTTCTGGAATGATTTTTTGGGAGGCCAGAGTCCAGCAGAGTCCCTGCAAACCTGAGAGTGTTCCCTGGCAGAGCACTTGGACTTGGATGCTGATTTCTTTAACCCCACACCTGGGAATGTGGTGAGCCTGCCATCACCCCCCTGCTCCAAGGATTTGAAATCCAAATTTTACTGCAGGGAGCTTCTTAGGTTTGTGGGATCAGGAATTAAAAGGTTCCACCCAGAGTTTGAAATATTCCACCCAGAGTTTGAAAAAATCCAGGGTGAGCGTGTGAGGGACTGGATTTGGAGGGACCTGAACTGATCCTGCCCTCAGGAAAAGGACAGGACACCCCCAGTCCAAGGGAACAGCAAAATTCCTGAAGGAATCATCAGGATTTGTGCTAACTGAGGCTCTGGGTGTGTTCACCCCAGTGAAAAAGTGCTGGGGTGTCCCTTCTTTTTACTCCAGCAGCCTCCAGAATCCCAGCAGAGCCCTAAACTCCCTCAGCCTCCCTGGAAAATGAAATCCAGGCCCCGTGCCCAGGGCTCTGGCCACCATCGATCTGCCACCAGCAGCCCTTGCAAAACACAGCCAAAAAAAAGGGATTTTTTTTCCCCTGGAATAACGCAGTGCTCCCACTCCCTGCCTCCCATATGGCTGCCCCACACAAAGGCAGCGTGGCTGTGCCCGGGGCAAAGCTTTTGGAAAGAAAAGGAATCATTAAAGAGGCTCCTTTCAGGCTTTTTCCCCTCTCCCAGCTATTTTTGTTCCCCGGGTTTGGGACTCGTGTGCCTTCATGCATCGTGCTCTCGCTGCCAGATCCAATTTTTCCACTCGGTTTCCTCGTGCTGCTGATAGCTGGACACAAAAAGCAGCTTGAAAAAGGAGAAGAGCTGGTTTTTCTGGGGATGCTTTTCTTTCCAGGGAAGCAGGAGCAGCCATTGTGGAATCTGGCAGCAGATTTCCTGCCAGGAGGTGCAGAGAGCATCTATAATTTCCACCCCATTTTTATCCCAGCCCGTGGATATATTTGGACTCTTGTGGAGGAGGGAGACGTTTTTGGGGCTGGGATCTGCTGAGGGGTGAACACGATGGGCTGTGGCTAAGAGGGCATGAAATGGGAGCTTTTTAATTGGGGTATGAGCTTGATGGGAAAGGTTCCAAAGGGTTTTAATCCAAGGACAGTGATCCCAGGGATTTATTTGGCTGGGATGGAGTCCCAGGAAGCAAAGGGGGACCTTTATCCACCCTTTTCAGGTACACTTTTATATCCAAAGGAAATCCTTGGGGAGAGGAATTCTGAGGCTGAGGTGGGGCTGGGGCAGTGCAGCCACATTTCCATTTGGGATAAGCTGGAAAAAGACCCCCATACTCAATCCCAACTTCTCTCACACACCTGATCCTGCTGCCCAGGGATTTTTCTTTCTGCATCTCAGGGCCTGATCAACACCTGATTTCCCACCCTTTGAGGGCACACCACATCCAAGTCCATCCCTGGGTTTTTGGGGTTTAAAAAACATCCTTTTCCTGCTCACTGATGCAATTCCAGAGCCCACTGATCCTGCTTTCCTTGAGGAATAACAATTTCAGTGCAAGTGCTCGCAAGCTGAAAGCTCTGCCAGCTCCATTCCCAAATTTAAATCCTCCCCCGGTGTGTCAGAGATGAAAGGCAGAGCCCTCCCAGTTACACAAGCAGGCTGAGGACCTGGAATGACTCCTCAGGGATGAGTTAATGCCACCTCAGCACTGCTGAGCTGCTGCATCCAGGAGGAATCTGGGAATGGGAATCATATCCCACCCCATCCCATCCCATCCCACCCCATCCCACCCCATCCCACCCCATCCCATCCCATCCCATCCCATCCCATCCCATCCCATCCCATCCCATCCCATCCCATCCCATCCCATCCCATCCCATCCCATCCCATCCCATCCCATCCCATCCCATCCCATCCCATCCCATCCCATCCCATCCATCCATCCCACCATCCATCCCACCCATCCCATCCCATCCCACCCATCCCATCCCATCCCACCCATCCCATCCCATCCCATCCCATCCCATCCCATCCCATCCCATCCCATCCCATCCCATCCCATCCCATCCCATCCCACCCCATCCCATCCCACTGCATTTGTGCCTCCTGAGCAAATCCCAGGCCCTGGAGCACTCAGGGATGCTCAGCCCAGCCTCTCCCAGCTGCAGGAATCCAACTCTGCCAAGAATTAGATCTTTTCACCCCAAAAAAAAAAAGCTGGGCAGCCCCAGAGCAGCTGGAGCCACGTCCTGGCTGGGTGCCCTGCGAGTTTCCTGATGCTCTGCTCTTCCTGCTGAAGCTTTGCCAGGCCTTTTTCCAGCAGCAGGGGAGGGAAAACAATCCCTGGCCTCATCTAAAGCCCTTCTGAGCTTCCCTGGCCAGAGAAAGCAGCGATTCCCCACAGCCCAGAGGGCTCTGCATTGTGCATTTTGCTTTAGCCTTCAGAGAAGCCACTAGGGAATGGCAAAAATCCACTAAATGTGTCAAAAAAATCTCACCAGAAACTGCAAAAATCCACCAAATGTGACAAAAATCTCACCAGAAATGGTAAAAATCCACCAAATGTGACAAAAATCTCACCAGAAACGGCAAAAATCCACCAAATGTGACAAAAATCTCACCAGAAATGGCAAAAATCCACCGAATGTGACAAAAACCTCATCAGAAACAGCAAAAATCTGACAAATGTGACAAAAATCTCACCAGAAACAGCAAAAATCCACCAAATGTGACAAAAACCTCACCAGAAATGGCAAAAATCCACCGAATGTGACAAAAAACTCACCAGAAACAGCAAAAATCCACCAAATGTGACAAAAACCTCACCAGAAATGGCAAAAATCCACCAAATGTGACAAAAACCTCACCAGAAATGGCAAAAATCCAGCAAATGTGACAAAAACCTCACCAGAAACGGCACAAATCCACCGAATGTGACAAAAATCTCACCACGGAAGCATTTTTCTATCCTGTGGGGATGGGAATAATGAGCTCTGCAGGGTTGAATTTTTGCCTTGTGCCTCCTCTGCCTTGCTCCCTGTTCCAGCCAGGCACCAAAATCCCAACCAGCTGCATCCCAAAAGTGATCCAGGTAAAAGATCCCTGGAAAACTGGTGCAGAGATGGAGCTGAGGCTGGGGCTGTGTGGGAGGCCAGGACTGGATTTTTCAGGCTGTGCTCAGAGAGGAGGATGGACAAAACCAAAGGGAAAACGTCCCCCTGTGTGAGGGGCTGGGATAGGACAGCGACAAATTCTCTTTTTAGTTGGATTTTCATCACTTCTGGCTCCTGTAACAGCCTGACAAAGAGCTGGGTGGTGGCTGGAGCCACGATCAGGCCTAACAGAGCTGGGATCAGCTAAGCCTTGATCCCTTCATTGATAAACTCCCTTTCCAGGGACACTGTGAGCATTCCATGAGGAATCCACCTCTGGCAGGAGCCAGGGATCCTCAGGTGACCACGGCCATGGATTCCACAGATAAATTCAGCATGAAATAATCTCCTTTTCCCCCAGCTGAGGCAGGAAGTGATCAGACATTCCCAGAGAGGCCTGGCTGAGTTTTCCTGCTTTTGCTCCAGGCTGGAATCGTGGCCGTGGTTTGCTTGGCATTTCTTTGTTCCCTGACACCCGTGAAGTGCAGCAGAAACCCAACCCCAAAACGGGGATTAAAAAGCAATAACGTGACCTAAAATTGCTCCGTTAGCTCTGGCAACCGGCAGGAGATGGGAAGCAAAAGCATTAAAAGTGTAATTCTCACTATTTAAGTGCTTTAAAATCGGCCACTCACACTCCCAGCTGTCAAAGCTGACTTAATTAACCACTCCCTTCGTTTTCCTTGGGAAGTGCTGTTGGTTTTCCTCACTTTTCTAGCAGGGAAATTTAGAAATAATACAGAGACTGAGGGGTTTCTATGGTCAGGAAAACACAGGGGTTTTCTGCAGGTTAGAGGGGGTGAAATGTGGGGGGGGAAGAGCTGGTTTGTCCCTAAAATGAGCATTTTTACAGAAAATTGTACAGAAAATTGTGCAGAAAAAAATATTCAGAAAATTAGACAGAAAATTATGCAGAAAGTGACACAGAAAATTAGTACAGAAAACTAACCACACATTTATACCCCAAACCTCTCTCAGTCGCCACCCAGAGCTGCACCTCAAAAGCACCTCCGAGCTTTTTTCCTTCCCAAAGTTGCCCCCAAAATGCAGCTCCAGCTCGGAGTGAGCTCATCCCACTGGGATCCCAGCCAGCTCCCAGGGCAGTGAATGGGAAGAAATGCCTCCAGCAGGAGCAGAAATGCTTCTGGAGAGCTTCCCTCCCTCTTCCTGCACCGCTGCCAGCTCCAGCTCCGGCTCATTTCTGGCTCTCCCACGTGGGACCAGCTACTACAGGGTGTTAGCAGTCCCCTACAACTCCTGTGTTCCCATAAAAGCCTCTCCCAGCTGGAAAGGAGGGATGTTGGAGCTCCCTTGTGATGCCTTAGGTTTTAACCTTGATATTTTTTAAATTCTGTACTGCTTAGAGTGTAACTCTGCAGTTCCTTGTAGCCTGGAATTTCTGCTCTCTCGTGCTGGGCAGACACAACAAAGCCTCTCCAGGCTTTGCCTTCAAGGACAGCCAGGCTCTTCTAGGCCCAAAATGTGTAACCCAAAGCCTCTAAGGGGGGAGCAAGCTGAGGGGAATTCCATCATTAAACTGGGGCTTTAATTGGAGAATTAACCGTGGTATGCAAACGAACCAAACCTATAAAGGTGTGAAGAACTCGTGCCCTGGGGTCCAGCTTGGGGTAATTTTTTTTTTGGAGGCAGCCTCTGGCTCCCCCAGGGTGCACCTTGAAGGCCTTTCAAATAAACACCCATCTTTATTCCCTTCCTCTTGTCTAGTTTCTGTTCCTATCCTGGCTGGAGAAGGCATCACCTGAGCTATTCCAGCTGCTCCCAGGATCCAAAACTTTGCATGGATCATAAATCAGGAGTGCCACACTCAAAGCTTTTGTACCTCACCAACACCTGAGTGGGGAATTCCTAAAAATCCTCCTTGCACCAGGAATTCAGAGGGGAATAAACACCAGTGGGTGAGCAGCAGCAGGAATGAGTGTCACATCCAGGGAAACAGCACATCCCTCACACTGACAGCTCCCCCCAGAAACATCTTGTATGGCCAGGGAGAGGCTCCTGCGTGAGCCTGATGTGGTTGGAAAGGAGCCCCTGGAATGCTCAGATCCCAGAAAATGTTATTTATCCCCCCCTGGAGCAGCTGGAACCCTGCTGAACCCAAATCAGGCCGCTCAGGGCCCTACAAGATGTGGCACTGCAGGGATGCTTAGGGTCTCCTTTGGTTAATTCCATGGGACAGAGCGATTTCCATGGGATTTCCAGAGGGCAGGATACGAGGCAGGAATTCCTGGATCCTGTTCCTGGTGGCCACAGCATCCCTGGGAGCTTTACCACCATCTCTGTGCCCCATTATTGCTGTGAAAGGCTGAGGATGATTAATAAATAGCATAAAGAGCAGTGGCAAAATGTGCAGAGGTGGGAGCTGTGGGTGTGCAAATATTATTATTATTATTGTTATTATTGTTATTATTATTATTTCTGACTGATTTCTATTTGAAACGGAGTGAAACCAATGTCTGCCTCAGTGAGATGAGATGATTATTATTATTGTTATTGTTATTGTTATTTCTGACTGATTTCTATTTGAAACGGAGTGAAACCAACATCTGCCTCAGTGAGACGAGCTCATTATTATTACTATTATTATTATTATTATTATTTCTGACTGATTTCTATTTGAAACGGAGTGAAACCAACGTCTGCCTGGGTGAGACGAGCTCTGCCTGAAATAAAAAGGGAGTTTTGGCACAAAACCAAAGCATTTCTCATCCAACTCCTTCTCCCAGAGCCATCAGCAGCCTGACAAGGGCACTGGCAGCTGCCAACTGCCCCAACTTTCTCCAGGAATTCAAATGAATGTTTTCCTTTAAGGAAAAAGGGAGATGAATTTTATGGATTTTAAGCTCCACCTCCATATCTTTGCCTTCTGCCAGACGCTGTTTTTGGAGGTAAAATGAGGTAAACGCCACTCTTTGGATTTTTAGGTCGCTCTTTAGGTTTTTAGGTAGTTTTGAATAATTTATGGATCTCCCTAAATATCGATCTGAGGGCTCCTGTGCCCTCCACAGTTCTCCCTCCTTCCTTCCCAAGGATCAGCGCCCTTTGCATCCCCATCCATGGGAGTATCACCATGGCAACGGCTCCATGGTGATGGTATCCATGGCAACCACATCCTCCCGGTGATTTCCATGGCTTTTTCCTCCTGGAAAAGGCCCGGGAGTGCTCAGGGGATGAGTGCAGCCACAGGTGTGTGAGGGAGAGGAGCAGGGATTTGGGATAATGCTGGAAATGGGAGTTTAAGGAGAAAAGGAGCTGGGAAATGACATCAAACAACAGCTCAGCCTTCCCAGCCCAGCTGGGAAAAGAGGATTTGGGAAGGGAATGAAGGGAAATCCTGGATCAGAACTCCCTCCATGAATCCCAGCCACTCCTGAATTCAAACCTCCCTGAAAACGTGGATGGAGCCTTGTGTTTCACACACAGCTCATGGCTCAGGGGGCAATTAAGGCACAAAAGTGGGGCTTAATTTGTTGAACTTCAAAGGGAAAAAAGTCCCCTGAGTCCTGGGCCCAGTTTTAAACTGGATTCCTGTTGGAAGAGTCACCCCAGAACTGGGAAAAGGGGTTTTTTCTGCTTCTCCCAAGCAGGCACACGTGGGCCAGGCACAGCCCTGTCCCTTCCTCCTCTAAAAGCCACCAGCCACCACCTCCAAGCAATTCTAATCCCAATTTCTAATCAAACCAGGCTCCCCCATCACATTCCCAGCAATCCCAATCCTTAGCCTTTGCTCTTCCACACCTCCACTCATCCTCTTCAGAACCTGGCTTTGAGTTTCAACAGCAAGATCAAGGCAAGGTGGATTAAAACTCATTTTGGTGGAAAAGCAGTGACTTCAGTAATGCTGAAATTCTGTTCCAGAGCAGCAAATTCGAATTAAAGAATATCCAGAGTTGGAAGGGACCCACAAGGATCAAGTTCTCCCAGTGCAGGTGATAAAGAACACAGAGAAGAGAAATTAGAAGTTTTCAGTTCCCCCTGAAGTTGCTGATGGAGCTTAAAGACTAATGAGAAAAAAGATGAGAGAATATCAAAGTGGGCACAGGCTTCACTTCTCTGCCTGTGGGAACTGAGTGGCGACTGAGAAAGGTTTTGGGTGTAAATGTGTGTTTAGTTTTCTGTACAAATTTTCTGTTTAATTTTCTGAATATTTTTTCTGCACCATTTTCTGCACAATTTTCTGCACAATTTTCTGTAAAAATGCTCATTTTAGGGATCAGCCTGTGGGAAATCCAGCCTTTTTCCATCCTTGGGAGATGAGATCCTGATCTGGCAATCAGAGAAAATGCCCCTCCACCATTCCCGAGCCTGCTGCTCCCTCCTCTCAGCCATCCTTGCAAAGCTCCTGAGCAGGATCATTCCCTCCCTTCCCATTCCCGGGAAAAGCAGCATTTCCCTTGTCCCCATGCCATTTATCCCCTTTTATCCCTGTCCTCACTCCCGTCTGGCTGCAGTGGGGGAGGGAATTCCTGCACTCCCCGCTCGCACAAAGGAAAAGTCAATGTTTATCCACTTTTTTGGGATGGAGATCACAGCCCGGCCCAGCATAAACACCTGGGAATGCCGAATTCCAAGGGTGGGGCTGGGCACGGAGCTGCTCTGGTGGCTCGGAGCGGAGTCTGGGCTGTGCCCTCACCTCTGGCATGACTCGGGCGAGTCACCAGCAGCAGTGTTGGAGAACAGGAAATAGGAAAAGTCTCATAAATGTGACTGCCTGGCAAAAGATGCTGAGAATATGAAAATTATAAGCGAGATTGAAATGAAGACAAGCTTTGAGTTACCCAACCCCAGTTACTGAACAACTGGAAAACAATGGTGTGGCCGGCTGAAGATAATCCCCTTTGATTTCTGCTTGCAGAAAGGTCCAAGGGTCAGAGCAGACCCTCCCAGCTTAGCAGAGGGTCCAAAACGTAGTTTTTAGAGTTTAAAATGTAACCCCATATGGTAATACAATGATTCTTATAGGCTGTGTGTAAATGTTGTAAGATCTGTAGCTTGTTCTAGATTGGTTAATGGAAATTAGAATATTCAGCACAAAGGATGATTTATTGTGCTGCAAACGGGAATTCTCTCTCTCTCTCTCTCTCTCTACACCACTTCTGCACCTCTGCATCTCTTCACTGCTTCTTTACCCTTATTTCTCTGCCCTGCTTCGAGCTGCATCTGGCAGCTCCCAGCAGGTCCCTTACACCCACACCCTCATCAATAAATCTCATGCTCTAAGAGCAGCTCCAGAGATCTCCTGTCTCCTGTTTGTCCCGACCATCCAAAACCCTACACACCAGAACCTTACACAGCAGCTCATCACTCCCTGTCCGTGCCAACGCTGCCAAGTGCCCTCAGTGACAGCAGTGCCACAACTCCCCTCAGTGACAGCAGTGCCACAAGTGCCCTCAGTGACAGCAGAGCCACAAGTGCCCTCAGTGACAGCAGTGCCACAAGTGCCCTCAGTGACAGCAGTGCCACAACTGCCCTCAGTGACAGCAGAGCCACAAGTGCCCTCAGTGACAGCAGTGCCACAAGTGCCCTCAGTGACAGCAGTGCCACAAGTGCCCTCAGTGACAGCAGTGCCACAAGTGCCCTCAGTGACAGCAGTGCCACAACTCCCCTCAGTGACAGCAGTGCCACAAGTGCCCTCAGTGACAGCAGTGCCACAACTCCCCTCAGTGACAGCAGTGCCACAAGTGCCCTCAGTGACAGCAGTGCCACAACTCCCCTCAGTGACAGCAGTGCCACAAGTGCCCTCAGTGACAGCAGTGCCACAAGTGCCCTCAGTGACAGCAGTGCCACAAGTGCCCTCAGTGACAGCAGTGCCACAACTCCCCTCAGTGACAGCAGTGCCACAAGTGCCCTCAGTGACAGCAGTGCCACAACTGCCCTCAGTGACAGCAGTGCCACAACTGCCCTCAGTGACAGCAGTGCCACAACTGCCCTCAGTGACAGCAGTGCCACAACTCCCCTCAGTGACAGCAGTGCCACAACTGCCCTCAGTGACAGCAGTGCCACAAGTGCCCTCAGTGACAGCAGTGCCACCCTCGCAGCGCTGCAGAGGAAAGGCACCGCTCCCAGCGATGCCTTAGGTTTTAACTTTTATATTTTACAATTTCTGTACTGCTTAGAGTGTAACTCTGAAGTTCTTTGTAGCCTGGAATTTCTGCTCTCTCGTGCTGGGCAGACACAACAAAGCCTCTCCAGGCTTTGCCTTCAAGGGCAGCCAGGCTCTTCTAGGCCCAAAATGTGTAACCCAAAGCCTCTAAGGGGGGAGCAAGCTGAGGGGAATTCCATCATTAAACTGGGGCTTTAATTGGAGAATTAACCGTGGTATGCAAATGAACCAAAGCTATAAAGGTGTGAAGAACTCGTGCCCTGGGCTCCATCTTGGGGTCCATTTTTGGAGGCAGCCTCTGGCTCCCCCAGGGTGTGCCTTGAAGGCTTTCAAATAAACACCCATCTTTATTCCCTTCCTCTTGTCTGGTCTCTGTTTCTAGGTGGCTGCAGAAGGCATCACCAGCACTGCCAGAGATTTATTCACACCCCCCCTGGTGCTGACGAGGCAGCGGCACAAAGCTCCAGACAAACCCTGACCTACATTCGGAGCAGTTCTGCTGGAAGCTGCCACATGGGATGCTCCTGCTCGAGTCAGCAGCGTGCACCTCGGCAGGGAATGGATGCACAGCTGGCCCTTTCCTGCTGCCTCTCAGTGCTGCAAAGATTCTTTTTTCTCTATTTTTTTTCCCAGCCCCAGAGCAAAGATTATTTTTTCTCTTTTTTTCCCCAGCCCCAGAGCAAAGATTTCTTTTTTTCTCTATTTTTTTCTAGCCCCAGAGCAAAGATTTCTTTTTTTCTCTATTTTTTTCTAGCCCCAGAGCAAAGATTTTTTTTTCTCTTTTTTTTTTTTTTTTTTTTCCAGTCCCAGAGCAAAGATTTCTTTTTTTCTCTATTTTTTTCCAGCCCCAAAATTGAGGGTTCTGCTGCTGGAGAGGTTTGAAAAGCTCCATGACACCTCAGATTCCAAAATTGAGGGTTCTGCTGCTGGAGAGGTTTGAAACACTCTGTGACACCTCAGATTCCACCCAAGACAGGGCAGTGCTGCTTGGAAATCCTCTCTGAGGCACAGGGGTGGCACAGCCCGGTGCTGTGATGCCAGCAGGGAAAGGAATTCCCACAAAACAGTTTAATTTGTCAGTGGAGGAGGACAGAGCTCGTTCCTGAGCTCCTGGAGCAGGTTTATCTCCCTGTCCTCATCACACCCTGCTGGAGTGCAGGGATGCTCACTCATGACTAATTATCTTGCTTAATCAGGTTAAGGAAAAAGGCTAATTTTGCTGGAAAACACTCATTTCCTCCCTGATTTCTGTCCCTGTGAGGAATTGGCTGCTGGAGCTGCAATCTCCCAGCGCTGCTCCTCTGCCTGCCTGGTCCCAAGGGGAGCATCCACGAGGCTCCTGCCCCAAACAGCTCTGGAAGGGATAAAATCCAACCCAGGTGAGTGCCAGGGTGGATCCCTGACAGCATTCACAGCACCAGGACACCTGGAAGAGAGAATCTTCCAGGAGAAAGTTTGCTCAGAGCCTTGAGGTTTCCCCTGGAGGGTTAAATTAATAAATAAATAAACGATCCCACAGTGCTTACACAGTGAGAGCACTCCCAGGGCACTGCTTTGTGCTCAGGAAGCAAAAAACAGGGAGAAAATCACCAAAAGTGGGTGGACATCCCAGTCACCACTGGAAAAAGGCTCAGGAAACAGCCCTGGGGAATCTGCAATTGAACATGGCAAGTTCTCCAGCAGGGATTTTAAACCTTCCCCTCACTCCCAGCAGATCCCATGTGGGATCTGCCGTGTCCCAGAAATTTCCCTCAGCTCCAAGAGCAGGAACCAGAGTGAAGAAACACCTTTGCCAAACCAGTTGCACTGGTAGAGCCAGTGGAACAAACTGGATCCAGGGATATTCCCAGTATGGCATAAAATAAGGAGTTCATGTCAAATCCTGCTGCATTTAAACCCCACCAGGTGCCTGGCTGAGGTGGCAGACGTGGATGGCTCTTCCTAAGCTGGGAATGGGGAGAAATCCTGGTTTTTTGGCTCCACCTGCATTCCAGGCAAAATGGGATCCCACAAACTGGAATCCCACAAAAATTCCAGTCACAAATTCAGTGTTTTCCTCATGGCCGAGATAAACTGAGGGAAAGAATTCTCACCCCAAGCCACAGCAGGTCAAGCTGCAGGTTGCTCAATTTCCCTAAATAAATACAAATCTGTTCACTGTGCTTCTATTCAAGCAAACAGGGAATAAAGCCAGGCACAAAAGCAAGGAGGAGGCATTTGGAGGGGGTATTTTGGAGGTCTGTCCAGATGTCCTTGTCCATGGAGCTGTGACTGCAGCAGCCACTTCCAAACATGTGACAGATCTTAAAATAGGAAGCATAAAATCCTTTTTTTTTTTTTTTTTAAATTTGCCTGTGGCCTTTTCTCTGGCACCACAAAGTCTTTGATTTCTCCCATGTGGTCACTCATTAGCAGAAGCTGCAACTTTAATTTAAAAAAAAAAAACCCCAAATATCACAAATTAATGATCAACCCGTCATTTGGGCAGCAAGGGAAAGCAGACAGGTTGGATTTTCTGGCATGAGCCACACATCCCCCACTGCTGCCACAAATATCAGCCTGAATTCTGAGCCAGAAGGGCAGGACAGCTGCACAATCAGGGGAGAGAGGCTGTGGGTGGCTGAGGAATTGCAGAATTGACTGGTAAATGTCTGTGTGTTAAACCCAGGCCTTAAATCACACCCCACAAGTGAAAAATTAGGCCCTGCAGCTGAAGGCTGAGGCCTGGTCACTGATCTACATCAAATGAGAGGACATCAGCAGGGGTTAAACAGGATTTTAATTCGAAAACAAATCAGTCTGATGCAAAATAGGGCAGCACCTTGCTGGTAACGGTGTGGTAAATTCAGGGCTTGTGACTCGCCAGAATTCCACAGAAAAGTTGTTTTTTGGGGAAAAAAAACACCACTGGCAGCAAATCTCCAGAGAAACCCTTCTGCCTCCAACCAGAAAGAGCTGGAATGAGGACCTTGTTTAGTCTGGGATGTTATTGCTGGGGAGAAAGCTTTGTTTTATTCCGAAATATTCACCCTGCCCCACACGGAGCACACCCGGCTTGGCTGGGATGCAGGCCCTGCGTGCTTGGAAGCTCCAGCTGGAGCACAGAGGGATCTCAGGGAGCCACGGCAGCAGGGAACAGGCAAAGGACACGCTGGCAAAACCAGGGGATGCTGCAAGGCAGGAGGGGGCTGAGAAAATGATGCAGGGAGGGAAGGGTGGGTTAGCAAAGAGAAGTGGGAGAAAGGAAGGGAAAAGTGCTTTTTTTTTGCCTCTCCAGGGCAGAGTTTCCACTCATCCATGAAGCTGCTGATTTATTCCAGCTGGGAGTGCAGCCCTCAGTTCCAATTCTGCATCCTGGCAGCTAAAAAGAGCCGTGGCTTTGCTTCCTGTGCCACTTTGTGCTCCAGAACCCCGGGCACCGCTCGTGCACCTGGGCTGGCTCTGCTCCCTCCTCATCCCCTTCCCATCCCCGGGAGAGCCAAAAGAGAGAAAAAAAGGGGGAACTGTGGTGGGAAATGGTGAGAAAGTCCCATTGAGAGAGGCAGAGCAGTGGCAGGTGTCCCTTTGGGGCCGGGGCAGTGCTGAACATCCCCTGGCTCATGGCACAAACGCTCCCAAACGCTCACACTCCGCCTCTTGTTCCCAGGAATTCTCTCTGTTCTGGGGGCAGGGGCTCATCCTGCACTGATTGCTGCTTGTCCTCGGCCTCTGCCCGGCCTCTTGGAGCTCATGAAGTGCCCGTGGCCCCGCACGTGGGGCAGGGACAGGCTGGGCACGGGGACAAAGCCCTCCCTTGTGGCAGCCGCCACAGGAGCTGCATTGTGAGCCCCACACTGGGGCTGTGTTCCCTTGGCTGCAGCCCCACGATTCTCCTGCTCTGTGAGATTCCCAATCCTCTGCCAAAGCTGGGCCTTTTCATGCTGCCCTTGGCCTTCCCATTTCCCATTTCCCAGTGCTGTCACCCAGGGATGACATTCCCAGCTCTTGTCACCCCACTCTGCTCACAGAACCCCCAAATTTCTCCCTTCTGAACCCCAAAATGAGCCCAGATTGCACGAGGAATGCGATCCTCACAATTTTCGTGCTCTGTGAGATTCCCAACCCTCTGCCAAAGCTGGGCCTTTTCATGCTGACCTTGGCCTTCCCATTTCCCTGCACGACCCCTCAGACCCCTTGGCATTCAGGTGCACAGCTTCAAACCAAATTGCTGCCCTTGAATCCCAGAAAATCACCAAATAATCCCAGAAAATAATGAAATAACCACAGAAAATCATCAAATAATCACAGAAAATCATCCTGGACTTGCCTGGGACACCCCAAAAATCCCACCCCGTGCCTGAGAGCGTTGCCCAAACGCAGCCTTGGGGCCATGCCCATTCCCTGTTTAGTGCCCCACCACCCTTTGAGGGAAAACTCACTCCCTAAAACCCACCCTAAACCCCCTTGGCACAGGGATCTCCATCCCAGGCCCAGCTGGAATCTCTCCCCCACAGGCACAGAAGGAGCCATGCCCCATTATCCAAAGGCAGAGGGAGCACCCACCACTTTCCCTGGATAATCCCTTAATGAGTGTGGCCTCCAAAATAATCCTGAACTCTCTCCACTCAGCCCAGTGGAAAAGCAGATCCCAGGGAAATGCCCAGCCTGCCATTCCCAGCTGGCCTTTTTTTTTGGAGGAGCTGCTTAATTCCCTTTTTCTCTCTGCTCCAACAGGTTGTGCCCAGCCCTCCCCATCCTCCCGCAGCCCTAATGAGCCTTTGATTAACACAACACAGCTTGCTGCACTTGCAGGCCAAAAGATTTTTTTTTTCCCCCCATTCCAAGCTGGCAACAAGGAAAATCATTCCCATGCCAGCTCTGTGGAGGATGGAGGAGCAGCATGGGGATTAAGATGTGATTAGCTCGGCCTCTTGGAGGGAAGTGGGAAGAAAATGTTGTTATTGATTCATGCAGACAGATAAGGGAACAATTGCTCTGCTTATCCAGCGTGGCTGGGAGTCAGGGATGTTTGTGTGCCCTAAAGCACTGAAAAATGAGCTCCCATCACGTCCTGAACCCACACAGGAATCAGGGAGTTAGAGGGGGGCTGTGCTTGAGGCATTAAATCCCTGAGGGTCAGAAAGCACTCCCTGCAATCAAACTCTGCAGGCTAAAAAAACTCTGTTGTTGTTATAATAAATAATTATTATTATTATTATTGCACCCCAACCTGCGTTTTGGGCTACAACAACAATTATTTCTCTTTTCTCAGAGCACACACATTTATTTCTGTGTGCTCTGCCCTTCCAGCTGCACGTTCTGAGCAGGACAATGTCTGGAAAGGTTTCCTCACGCTGCCAGAAGAAACAAAAGTCTTGGATGAGGGATGCTGGCTGGGGAAAAGAGGGGGCTGGCTTTGGCCTGGCCTCTGAAAACGCCTTTTCTCTCCTCTTCCCACTCACTGTTTCTCCTCTGATTCATGAGGAAACCACAAAGCAAACTCAGGCCTGGATGAGATTTGCATTTGTGAATGTTCTGGGTTTTGGGGTGGGTTTTTTTTTTGCCAGACATTCAATTCCACCCCCATCAGCCTCACTCTCCTCTCTTCACCCCAGCCCAAAAAAACTCTGCAAACTTCCATGAGTGTAAAAACAACCAAAACCTGGCTTTGTGTTTAATTACTTTGTACTTAATCACCAGCACTGGGAGTGGTAAAGGCAGAATTCAATGCTCTTGTTTGCTTCAATGCTGCTTAATTTGATGTATCCTAAGCTTTACAAACCCTTTAAACACCTTGGTGTGAGGACAGGCCTAGATAAGCCAAAGACCAAAGTTATTCTGTGGTTTTAGGTGTTAGGACAGGCTTAGCTGAGCCAAACCCCAGAGTTACTCAGCGTTTTTAGGTGTGATTCCC
The DNA here is from genome assembly GCA_026261815.1 of Monarcha castaneiventris obscurior. NCBI lineage: Eukaryota > Metazoa > Chordata > Aves > Passeriformes > Monarchidae > Monarcha > Monarcha castaneiventris. Next base: position 1,318,580 of record JAMPIT010000002.1, on the reverse strand, counting down.
TCTGCCTCTCCAAGCTCCTACTCTGAAAATCCCATTCCAAGACTTTTTTGTGACTCTCCCCCTCGATATCTTCCCATCCCCAGAAGGTTCTGGTGCAAAATCCAGCAGAACCAATTAAAATTACCTCTGCCACTGCTTTTAGAATATATTTTATGTACTCCAGCCTGTGTCTACTCGATAATGGGATTGAAGGGGATTTTTTTGAAATTTCATGAGCCACCCACATCCTTCTATAGGCACTGAAGTGCTTTTAAAATTCCCCCACCGGCTCTAAAATGAGATTAATTCCCCATCTAACAAAGAAATCGAGGGGAAAAAACTCTGCTAATGCTTATTTACAAGCTCTGGGTGATACAAGGATGGATTAATCTGACTGGAAAGGCTGAAAAAATTCTCCTGAAAAACATTGAAAAGAGCTGATGGGGTTTATCCAAGGCTTCCTTTCCTTGGGAAACAGGTCCTGCTCAGGGCTGAGTGGGAGGGATCACACATCAAAGGTTTGGATTATGCAATCCCAGGGCCAGGAGCAGCTCAGACAGGGGTGGCACTGGATCCGTGGGGGGTTCCAGAAAGTGGGAGCTGCTGGGAAATTTCCTGAGGGGGAAAAAAAGAGGAAATGAAAAAAAAAAGGTATTTTCTGGAGAAAAAGAAGTATTTTCTGGAGAAAAATAAGTATTTTTTGGAGAAAAAACGGTGATTTATGAAGAAAAAATAAGTATTTTGGGAGAAAAAAAAGGTGATTTATGGAGGAAAAAAAAGTTTTTTTTGGAGAAAAATTCCTTTGGAATTTCACAGAATTGTGGGATCATTTAAGGTTTGAAAAGACCTTGAAGCAGGCATCCACCAGCACTGTGTTCACCACTGAACCACATCCCCAAGTCCCACATCCACGTGGGTTTGGAACATTTCCAGGGATGGTGACTCCACCACTGCCCTGTTCCCATAATTTACACCACCTCTCATAAAAAAAAATTCCCTGATATCCAATCTCAACCTCTCCTGACACAATTTGAGGTCATTTCCTCTCCTCGATTTCACATCATGGGAGTTTCTTTGACCGATTTTTCAATGCTGAGGTAAAAATTGGAATAAAATCCAGAAATTCCTACAAAGCTGCACTCCCAGAGCTCCAGGAAAGGCCAACACCCAAAGCAAGAAGAGAACTGATCCACCTGATGCCTCATCCAGGGTTTAAAAATCATAAAATGACACAAAGTTTGGGTTGGGAGGGACTTTAAAGCTCATCCAGTTCCATCAGGAACACCTTCCACTCTCCCAGGGTGCTCCAAGCCCTGTCCAACCTGGCCTGGGACACTCCCAGGGATGGGAATTGGATGAAAATTCACTCTTCACACTTCCTGGCAGACAAATACAACCTAAAAAACCGAGAGATGATCATCAAAAGCAAGCTGGAAACAGCAAGGATGGGGAACTGGGAGGAAATCCAGACGTTCCCAAGCCTGCAGCTGCTCCAGAGTAGGATCCAAGAGGAAATGTTCACACACAGGGTGGAGAAATGGCTCAGCAGCACTGAGGAGAAGCTCATTCCCTGCCTGGATTTTCACTGGGAATGCCAAAGAGCAGGAGAAATGCAGAGCAGTGCTGGTTCCACAGCCAGGGTGGGAGGGAACATCCCCATCCTGCAATGGAGCCTCAGCTGCTTTTGATTTAATTAACAAAGGCCTCGTTAGCCTTGGGAAGCAGCAGCTCTGGGAGTGCTTTGAAAGGGTTTTTTCCTCCACACATGAGCACTTCTGTTTGGATAATCCCATTCCAAAGATTAACAAAGGGAATATTTCACCACGTGCCTCGTTCAAAGGGAGGGAAACAAACCCCACGTCTGCCTTCAGCTGCCACAAACTGCTGGCAAAATATTCCTCCAGGCTGGATCTCCACCTCCAGAGCCACTTTTGAGGCCATCCTGCAGGGATCCACAGGATTCCCACATTCTGAGCCAAGGATGCTGCTCTAGCACAGCCACCCCCCACGTTTTTGGGCTGTACCTGCAGGTGAGAGGTGGCAGGAGAAGAGATTTTGGGTTTAAGAGGAGGGCAGGTTGTGTTTGGAGACCCTGATCCATGGAATATCTCTTTTGTCCAGTGTTCTGCACAGCCAACATCCTCTCCCTGCATTGGGAAGTCGGGAATGCAGAGCCCTGAGTGAGATGTCCCAGGAAGAAATGGAACAAGGAAAGGATTTGGTGCCTGGGTTTGATTTGAGGCTGAGTCAAGGCCAAGCCACAGCCCTGGATTCTCCATCCCTGAGATCACACAGGCCTGGACTGGAAAACAACCACCAAAAACTCCTCAGAACTGCTGGCTCTGACACACCAAGAAACCCGAAAAGCACAAAATTCAGCCTTTTCCCCTGCCTAGAACCAAAGGGAGTTTGATTTGTTTCAGGGGTTAATGCTCCAAAGAGGTTTTTCCTCCATCCCAGGCACAGGAATGAACCAACACCACCTCAAAACCACCACGTTGTCCTGGGGAAAATGCAGGAACAACACAAAAACCAGCTTTGGTTTTATCCCCACATTTCCAAGACTCTCTGTGCAAGCTCAATTTCAGCCCTGCCAAGCCTTAATGTGGCCTTCGCTCATGGTGTGAGGGCTTCCTGCACATCCAGATGATGGAAATAAGAAATAAGAAATAGATGGATGCTTTTTCTGTGTGATAACACCCAAATCTGTGCTCCAGCTAAACAGAAATAGTGGCTGGGGTGCTTTGGGCCTGGTCTGGAGCTCAGGGCGCCTTCAGCGCTCCCTCAAGGCCGAGCTAGGCCTGACCCCACAGCTCTGATCCTTCCCAAAGCCTGGAAATGTCCCCAAAACTCCCGAGGTGCTGCTGATCCTGGGTTCCTTTCTGCCCAAAAGTGACAAAGCAGGAGGCAGCTCCTGCCTCACATTCCAGTGAGCCCACAGGAAACCATAAATCACCAGGAAAACACAACACCCAGCGAGAGCTCACAAAGGCCGAACACCAGGATGGGCTGAGGGGCTGGGGAAAGGGAGCAGGGAACCAGCCAAAAAAAACCAGACATAAAGTGGGCACTAAACCACATTTCCACTTTGGGAGGGGTCCTGCTCCAAAAAAATAGAGGAAAATTGAGGGGGGCAAGTAGAATTTCCCCATCTTTCTAAGGAATATTTAGAGGCATAAATATCGCTTTTCTTCATGGCCTTCTAGCACCCCACTGCCTCTTCTGTAGAAAAATAATAACAATAATAATGGTAATAATGATAATAATAATAATAAATTTTGGCAGGAGAGGGTTGAGCCCCCCCAGGTGTCACCCAGCAGAGGTCTCAGGTGGCTTTAGGGACACGAAATGACCCTGCCAGGGGCCAGGCCCCAGCAGGATGGGGCTGTGGGGTGAGAGGAAAAGCTGAGATTAAATTTATATTCTGAGGGAAGTGGGAGAATCTGTGAGGTGCCACCTTGGTTTGGCTCCTGGAGCCCGTTTGGGGTGTCCCAAATGGATCCTGTGGGTTCAGTGCCACCTTTCTGGCCACGGGAGCACAGTGCCATGGCATCCAAGGGTTTCCTGGCATTCCTGGGAGCTTGGCTGGCACAGACAGGAGAGGTTGGAATCTCCTGGAAAATCTCTGGGATGGAACCTGCTCCATCAGCCCCCAGGATGAGGGTTTAGGCAGCAAGGATCTGCTTTGTTTAGAGGTGACTCTGGCAAAAACAGCTGAGCTTTGCTCTGGCCCAGATAAATCTATTTATAGCAAGTGTTATGCTAATTCCACACGGATCTGATTCGCTGGCACTGCTGCAGGAATAATATTTTCTGCTACCTGTCCTTTGAACCACCCTGAGCAGCCAGAAACCATTTAATTCTCAAATCACCAGCACTGTGTGTTCTCCTTCTGCTTCCCTTTCCAGACAGCTCCATTCCCTGCTGATTTCCTCCCTCTGGAAATTGCTGCTTCACTGCAAAATTTACACTGGGCTTTGGAATAAGTGGGAGAAACCCAGGTAAAAACAGGTTGTAAAAGTGATTTTAAAGCCACTCGCTTTAAGTCACTAAAAAAAAATTAGAATTGAATTGTTTTGATCACATTACCTGATGTTTGTGTCAGGCTTTGTAAAGAATAATTCATTTACTGCCCCTCTTGTGAGCTAAGGAGTGTGGAGGGGATTTAACTCATTAAAATGTCTCTGTCCTTGGGATAAAGGTTTGGGTTTTTTTCTCCCACCAATTGCTTAATGGAGAAATGGTAATAGAAGAGCTGGTTTTAGCGGTTGTGTTTTGCTCCAGGATAATGGAATAAGCTGTATTTCTAATCTTGACTAAAATCTCTCCACAGATGGCTGTGGGCACGATGCAGATGTGGGAGGCTGTGCCAGTGTGATCCTGGGAGCAGGAGAGAGTTTCCTGCAGGAAAAATCTCAGGTGGAAAAGCATAAACTCAGATGATATGACACCAAAATCATCTCTCTCTTCGTTGTTTTATTCTCATTGTTTTTTTTTTCCAAAGGCCTCCTGAAAAATCTCTTCTTCCTTTCGGTGGTTGCTCAAAAATTTACATTTCTCATCAAATCCATCAGCTCCAGCTCCTTTCCCACAGAGCTCCAAGTACCACCAGAGCCAAATCCTCACTCTTTATAATGCCCAAATCTGGTTTTCACTTCACAGACATTTCCTGGTGTTTGGTGCTTTCTTTTCTCCCATTTTTCCCCAAGTTTAATGCAGGTACACAACCCCTAAACCCACTTTGCTCCAAGGTGAGTTTGAGTGTCCAAACTCAGCTCTGGCTTCGGCAGCAGCGCTCAGAACTTTCTGCAGAGCTCCACAAAGCCCCAAGTCTGTGTCTGGAACATGTTAAATGTCAGTTTACAGCTCCTACCCTTCCCTGAGAGGCTGGAGGTGGATGTTTAGACAAGGCTTTGAAGCAAGATGAGTAAGACTTGGGAGTTTGGTTGCTTGGTGTTCTCAGTTGACTTTGTGCATTAATATTTAGCAAAAACCTGGCAGTTTTCAGCAGACATGATGGGGGTTTTTTTATGAACTCTTCCACACACACAAAATTCCCAGTATGTCTTCTCATTTATGTTCCGATCGTAAGAATTTGGAACCGGAATTTAAACAAATCTTTGAGTTTACTGAGTGTTTTTCTCCATTGCTACTTCCTGATATCCAGCCCAAGTTCCTGCAGCATCAAGGAGCTACTTGGGGAAGGTCACTGGGATTAAATGACCTCCAGAGGTCTATTCCAACCTCAATTACTCCAGGATTTAATGGCTTAAAGGATGAAATCCTTCCTTAGCCCTCCTAATGCACTCCTTATGTCATGGATCTCATGGTAACAGGTTTTTCCTTGGGCAACTCCCAGCCAAACCTTCCAGGAGCAGCAGGATCTCCCCAGGCCCAGCTCTGGGTGGAAAACAGAGGGGAAAAGCTGCACTGAAGGCACTTCAATGTTCACCACTCCTCACTGCAGCCCAGAGGGGAAATCCTGACAGAAATTGCAGCAAATTGTTTCCTAATTGTGCTTGAGGAGCTTCCCAAATCTTGGGAGGAAAGGGAAGCAGAGCAACAACATCAGAGTTCTGCTGAATTTCCACTGCTGGTCTCTCAGGGTGTGTGAAAAGGGGAATCAGAGCTGAAAAAGGGATTTGGAGAGGGCAGATGGGTCCAGCTCCCTTCTCCCCAGAGCCCAGAATGCAGAATTTTGTGCAAATTGTGCTAAAACCAGCAAGGAACAGGAACCGCTGTGGGATTCTGTGCCCTGACTGACAGGAATCAGAGTGGACTTAAAAAATGCTCCATCCTAAGGGCAGAGAGGGGTTCTGCTCTGGTCAGAGCAGTCAGAACTGCCCATTTCTTGTTTAATTAACACAGTTCTTGTGCCTTTCAGCTCGATGAGAGTAATTTCTCAGCTCAGATGCTGAGCTGGGCACCTCCAAGTGATGGATTCTCCCCACGGATCATCTCCTCTGTGTGTTTAATGCTGATGGATGGGCAGAGAACTGACAGGGATCATCTGCTCAGCAGCTCCCACCTTGAGCTCACTGCACCATTCCTGCTGAGGGCCAGGAATTTATCCCTGCTGGGGATGGATCCCCACCTTTCTCTGTGCTCTGAATATTCAGTTTTTTGCAGGAGAACAGCCCAGCTGCAGGGTTGATTCAGCAGCAGATTTTAGCAGGAGATTTTAGCACCACTTTGAGGCAAGTCCAGTGAGAGATGCAGGCCTGGAACCACAGGGAAGCTGCACAGCCAGCACAGAACACAGGAATATTCTTTTCCTGAGCTGAAGAAAGACTCTTTATGTGCCACGAGCCCCCTTCCATGACATTTGTTTGCTTTCTTTGACAAGCAAAATGGATTTATCAAAAAACAGCTCGCCTCAAACAGCTCTGTCTTCTCCCCAAGTGACCTTGGTGGCATCCGTTTACCCACAGGGCTGGAGGAGCTCCAGCAGCTTTTGTTGAGACTTCCCCCAGCACACAGAGGAGCTCAGGCCCCCCTCCCCCAGCAGGGATCTCTTTCAGCACTAAAAGCTCTTTATTTCTTTTTTTTTTCCTCTCCCTCGCCGGGCCTTGGCTGGGAGCTGGAGCTCCCCAACCTCTGGGCTCGCTTTGTTTGGGGCTGAAAAGGCTTTTCCTGTGTCGTGTCCTGCCAAGCCCAGGCGAGCTCCTGCCCTCCCTGGCTGCAGAAGAGCTCTGAGGGACCAAGCAGGGCACGTCCCTGCCCCTTCCTCTGCCCTGGCAGAGCTGGGTGGCACTCGGGTGACAAGTGACAATTTGTTCACCCTCCCAGAGGTGCCCAATGGATTTTGCTGTGCCCCGGTGCCACGAAAGAACTGGGATTATTTCCCAGCACCACAACCCTTTCCTAAAGGGATGAGAGTTTATGGGGCTGCTGGGGGAGTATGAATACAAGTCCTAGAACTACTCACCCCTTACTTTTATTTATTCCTCTCAAGGATTGGGTAAAGTCCCATTTTTCAAGCTCCAGCTTCCCCTGACACCTCTCCTGAGGGAAGGTGGCTGTGGAATTAATCCCCATGTGAAAAATCAGTGTCTCGATGATCCAGCTTTGGGAAAGGACATTTTGGAGTGCAGCTGAGGGGATTTTCACCAGCTCCACGTGGTTTGTGAGCTCTCTGTGACAGACCATCCCTCTGAGGTTCTGAATCACCCTTGCAGGATGAGCATCCCTGTCCTGCTGCATTCCCAGAGCCTGCTCTGCATTCCCAAGCTCACAGAAAAAGCCAAATTGTTGAGGGAAGAGGGAATCATCGGGCAGGAAACAAGGATCAGGGCTTGGAGTAAAATTAAAGCATCCTCTGTGCCGAGTGCTGCAGCCCAGGCGAGGCAGAACAAAGCTGGCATTGTAGGAGCTGGGGCTGAGCAGAGGAAAAGAACTCCAGCACCGAGTCCAGGGGCAGAACAACAGAACTGAGCCCTGCAGGATCCACAGATTTCCATCCTCCACGCTGAGGATTCAGCTAAAAACCTCCACTCCTTGATTTCCTGGCATCCCACACGTTTCTCCACCCCCACGGCTCAGAAGTGCAGGTGAAAGCTCAGGGAGCTGAGGGAACACAAACGGAGATGAAAGCCCACGAGCCTGGATGTGACATCTTCCCATCCCATCCACATACAAATCCCAGCCTGGAGTTTTCCAGGGTCTCAGCCCTGTTTACTGATTTGGCCTCATCCCACATTTTCGTGCTTTATCTCCCTATTCAGATGAGTCAGTGGCACATCAAGAGCTCGTTCCAAACTCCCCAACTCAATCTGGCTTGGATTCCACTCTGGGAATAAAGGCAGGATGTCCCTCCACAAATGTCACTTTGCTGCCTCCCCGGCCCCCAAACTCCAGGTGGGCAGATCCCTGCAGCTCCAGGAGCGCCAGCAGGAAATCTGGGAATGGGGGAAGTGTGGGAAGTGTGGGGAAGGGGAAAGGGAAAAGGGAAAAGGAGGGAAAGAGAAAGGGAGGGAAAGGGAGGGAAGGCAGAGGAGCCTCCTGCTCAGTCAGTGCCAGCACAGTGGTGGCTGTTCTGAAATCCTGGGGCGAGGTCACGGCGTGGGGACAAATCCTCACTTCCTGCCAAAAGCTGGGTTTATCAGGGAATGAAGAGGGGAGGCTGTGCAGAGAGGCTGAGCTGTGGGAAGCAGCACTGTGTCCCTGAGCTGGAAGTGAGGGACAAGGCTTAGGGGGCTGCTCTTCAGGAGATTCCTGCACTCCCCCAACTCTGCCAAGCTGGCAGGACCCTGGGGATGCTCCAGTAAAGCCTGGCACAACCCCTGGGTGCTGAGAAAGGACTCGTCTCTGTGCACACAGGGTATTTTATTCCCATAAAATATCCTTTTACCTTATCCAGATGATCCCAAGCCCTGGAAACACATCTGTATTTACACACACGTTCACACACGCCGGTGCTGTGAGTAGCAGCATTTCCCAAAGAGAATGGGAATGATTAAGCCCTGCTGGATTGTGCTGGAGCAGCCTGGGGATGCAGGGAAGGGATTATCTCACTCTCTGATATGATTTAATCTGTTTAGACGGTGCCCCTGGGTGCTTATTTAAGGACTGAATGAGCCCTTCGCTCTGGGACGTGCCACCCCAGAGCTGTGACATCAGCCCCCTAATCCTCTGGAATGATGGAATTCCCTGCTCTGCTTCCCAGCCCTTCCCTCAGAATGATCCCACTGGGATGTGTGGGAGTGCACACGTGGGGTTATCCCACTGTGGGGTCACAGAATCCCAGCATGGGAAAGCCCCAAAGGCCATCGAGTCCAAGCTGAGACCAACCCCCAGCTTGTCACTGAGTGCCACGTCCACACCTCCCTTGGACACCTCCAAACCTCCCTTGGACACTTCCAATGCCTGATCACCCTTTCCATGGAAAAATTCCTCCTGATGGCCAACCTGACCCTCCCCTGGTGCAACTGAGGCTGTTTCCTCTCATCCTGTCCCTGTTCCCTGGCTGCATTGTGAGGGAATTGAGGAGAACACGAATTTTTTGAGGAGAATTCACACGGGGATTAATTTCACAGCCACATCACAACAGTTGTGTTCCCTCAGGAGAGGTGTCAGGGGAAGCTGGGGCTTGTAAAGTGGGACTGTACCCAACCCTTGAGAGGAATAAATAAAAGTAAGGGATGAGTGGTGTCTAGGACTCATTTCCCCTGATGCCCCTTTCCTCCAGGCAGGATCAGTGATGCTGAACTCCACCAGAACAACAGAATGTTCTCCCTTCCCTCAAGGAGAGGCCTGGCACAGAGGCAAAGTCAACTTTTCCTGCAGAGGAGGTGAAGCAAGACAAGAACCTGAGGTGTGAGAGGTTCTGTGAACATCCCACACTGCGTTTGTTTGGTTAACCTCACCTTCAGTGGGTTGAGAACACACCTACAGCCTCTCCAGTCTTTTTTTTCCCTGGTCTTTCCTTCCTGTAAATCAAAGTCTCTGAGGTGAATTCTGTCCTTTATAAAAAGAGAGGCCAGAGGAGACAGCAATGTGTAGAAATAAACAGAATTAAAGCCATTTGTGGATGTGGTGCTTCAACACAAACCCTCCCCAGAAAACCAAAACAAGCACCTAGCCAGAGAAAAGCCTGGAATCCTTTTCCAGGAGCTTGTGCAGGGGCAATTATCCTGCTTCATTTGCTTCTTTGGGGAGCAGTGAGGAGTAATCAGCTCCTGCAGCACCACGTGGGGCTGGCTCAGGGCTGCCCTGACCCCTGTGGGGTTTGTGTGCCCGGGGTTGGCAGGACAGACCCTGCACCCACCACGGGCTGGGGCACAGCCAGGCCCTCAGCACCCAAAGAGGAGCACGGGACGATCCCTAAATCCTTCCAGAGTGTCCAGCACACTCTGTGCTCTCTCCTAATCTCTTTTATTGAACCACAAGCCCTTTTCCCTCCCTCCCAGCAGCTCCAGCACCAGCAGCAGAACACGGCCCAGGATGTTTTCCCTCACTGGTGCCCAGCCAGCCACGCTGGGGGCTCTGACTGCTGCCAAGGGCAGCCCTGGCTGGGCCGGGGGCCAGGCTGGCTGCAGCTGGGCATGGATGCAGTGGAGCTGCAGGAAATCAGCCTCCACCCTCCTCTCAGGAGTAATTGTTCATTATCCCAGCGCTGCTGCCTTGTCCTGGGGGTCCTGCAGAGAGGGAGGCTGGCAGGCACATCCCAGAAATCGTGCTAGGCTGGGAGTTGGATTCCATGATCCCTGTGGGAACCTTCCAACTTATTCTGTCATTCAGCCCAAATTCATCCCCAATTCACCTCTAATTCATCCCCAACTCACCTCTAATTCACCTCAAATTCCCCAGTTCACCCCAATTTCACCCCTGTGCAGCCTGAAAGATGCCCCCACCTCCCTGGAACTCCAGGTGAGCCCTCCAGTCCCCCCCCACATTCCTGGGATTAAGGAATAAAACTCTCAGTGCTCCAACACCCTCCAGGCAGGGAATTCTGCCCCTCAGATTCTTGCCCATTCCAAGATTTTAACTCTGCAGTGCCCCAGAGAAGGGAAAGCAGCAATCACAAAGCTGCTGGTGGGCAAAAATCTCATTTTTCCATTTTTCCTCCTTCCCTTCTCCCTCAGAGACTGGAATTGCTGTCAAAGAGGGAACAAATTCTGCTCCTGGTTCCTTTCCCCACAGGAACACTGAGCACGGCTTTCTGGTTTTTTATCACTTCCTCTCCTCCACCCTCATTTTTACCTTAGATAGGAACCACCTCAACCCTGGGGAGAGCCAACAATCCCTGTGTGGAACAAACACTTGGGAAACTGCACTCAGGAACGACTGCAAATGCCTGGAATCAGAATCCAGCCCTGAGAGAGAGGAGAGCTGCAAGCAAACAAGCACAAAAACCCTCAGCCCCAGGAAAACATTTTGTCCTGTCCTCAAAATTCAACCAGGCTTGGACTGCAGGTCCCTTTTGAGGGCTCTTTTCTTTATCCCAGATAACCAAGCTCGCACAGCCAGCAGCAGCCTGGCTTGATTTTAAGCAAAGCCAGAAAAACTCCTGGTTCTGTGGCCTTCCTGCTGCAAAAAAAAATCCATCCTGTGGCTGAAATTTCATCGTGTTATGAAACCAGGCTTTAAAGGGGCCAGCGCTGCTTCAGAACAGCCTGGGATTGCAAAGCTGGAGTTTCGTTCCTCCCTCCCATCTCTGCTCCTTCACTGCCCCTCCAGAACAGCGCTTCAGGACGGTTCCAGCCCGGTTTTGCAGCTTCAGGTTGGTTTTGGGTGCAGGAATTGAAGTGATTTCGCAATCACAGGAAAGCAAGGGTGGGAATTGCTGGTGCAAGCTGGGGCCAGGCCGTGCTGGGCCGGACAGAGCCGGGACGGCTGCAGCCAGCCCAAAGTCACTGAGGCAGCTCTGGTTACAGCTCCCGGCCTTCCTGCTGCTCCTCCCCTCAAATAATCCAGGGCACAAACGCTTTTCGGAGCTCAGCTGTTCCCTGCTAAATCCCGACACCAAACTGGGAGCCTTCAGTGCCCCGACACCAAACTGGGAGCCTTCAGCGCCTCGACACCAAACTGGGAACCTTCAGCTTCGTTCCCTGCTAACCCCGACCCCAAACTGGGAGCCTTCAGCTTCGTTCCCTGCTAAGCCCCGACACCAAACTGGGAGCCTTCAGCTTCGTTCCCTACTAAGCCCCGACACCAAACTGGGAGCCTTCAGCTTTGTTCCCTGCTAAACCCCGACCCCAAACTGGGAGCCTTCAGCTTTGTTCCCTGCTAAACCCCGACCCCAAACTGGGAGCTTTCAGCACCCTGACACCAAACTGGGAGCTTTCAGCTTTCTCCCTGCTAAACCCCGGCACCAAACTGGGAGCCTTCAGCGCCCCGACACCAAACTGGGAGCTTTCAGCTTTCTCCCTGCTAAACCCCAGCACCAAACTGGGAGCCTTCAGCGCCCCGACACCAAACTGGGAACCTTCAGCTTCGTTCCCTGCTAAACCCCGACCCCAAACTGGGAGCCTTCAGCTTCCTGCCTGCTAAACCCTGACACCAAACTGGGAGCCTTCAGCTTCCTGCCTGCTAAACCCTGACACCAAACTGGGAGCCTTCAGCACCCCGACACCAAACTGGGAGCCTTCAGCTTCATTCCCTGCTAACCCCGACCCCAAACTGGGAGCCTTCAGCTTCGTTCCCTGCTAAACCCCGACCCCAAACTGGGAGCCTTCAGCTTCGTTCCCTGCTAAACCCCGACCCCAAACTGGGAGCTTTCAGCACCCTGACACCAAACTGGGAGCTTTCAGCTTTCTCCCTGCTAAACCCTGACACCAAACTGGGAGCTTTCAGCACCCTGACACCAAACTGGGAGCCTTCAGCGCCCCGACACCAAACTGGGAACCTTCAGCTTCATTCCCTGCTAAACCCCGACACCAAACTGGGAGCCTTCAGCTCCGTTCCCTCCCCTCCGAGCAGCTCAGCCACCCCGGGATGTGTCCTACAAGCCGGGAAACGCAGGGAAAAGGGACTCACAGGATCCCCCAGCATGTGTTTAATGAACTCTGGAGATGTAATGGAATTTGCAGCGCCCTGATCCCTACATTAGCAGTGCTTTATTCCTTATCCAGCGATTACAGGGCGCGGCTGAACTGCCCTACTGACAGTGCAGAACGCTGCAAAAGCCCCCAGATTAACAGGGGCTGTGTCACTGATAACCCTGAGGGACGCCTGGCACAGCAGAAAAATCCTCCAGGCACAGAGCCTGCCCAAAGTCTGGGCAGTTTTATCTTGAGGGAAAAAAAAATTATTAAAAAGTCATTTTCTGATCTGGGGAGTTGGGATGGATCCCTGAGGTTTTCACCTTCCCAAACCTGTGGGATACCAAATTTACCCAGCCCACAATTCAGAGTTATTAAGGAAACTGCTGGCCAAAAATTAAGGAATAAAGCACCACATATTTTTTCCAAACCAGACTTCAAGTCAGAACTGTCAAGTTCTCTCCTAGCAGAGGAGTTTCCCTGACTACAAAGAGAAGAAAACCCTTCAGATCTGCCCACAGCACTGCAGGCTGAGGGGCTGCAGCTTTTCCCGAGCACTTCAGGATTCCCAGGGGAATTTTAATGGCAGGGAACCTCAGACTGAGGGATTTCTGCTTCCAGATATTCCTGTGCTGTGGAGGAAAAACCCCAGAGCCACGTGAAGGCCCTGGATAAAGGATGCACCCCACAATCAAACCTATCCCAGTACAATCCCAGTAAAGCCAGGTTTGGTTCTGTGTTAATGATTTGGGGGAATTTTAAAGTGATGCTGAAAAAGGGAGGCTGGAAAGCAGGAGAGGGAACAAATCCTCACTCCATGGGGAAAGCTTCACATGGAGATATTTGGGGGCTTCACATGGAGATTTTTAGGGTCTGGAAGCACAGGATGGGAAAGCAGGAGAGGGAACAAATCCTCACTCCATGGGGAAAGTTTCACCCAAAGATATTTAGGGCTGGATGGACTGGATAGGAGACAGAACCAGGAGAGGGAATAAATCCTCACTCCATAGGGAAAGCTTCCCATCTGGAAGGACAGGATGGGCAGCTGTAACTTGGGACAGCATCTCCTGGCTGGTACCACGAGAGAAAGCAACTCCAGGGTGACATTTTTGCTTTGACTTGTCCCTTTCTCATCCTCTCTGACTTTAGGAGCGCAGGGATGAAGAGATTAGAAATAAATAAAGAGATAATAAAGAAAGAGATAAGAAAGAAAGAGATAAGAAAGAAAGGTGTTAGGATGGATGCAGGTAATTTCAAGCTGCTTTTATGGGAATTTCTCCTCTCTCGTGCTGCTGGAGCAGGAGCTGTGCTCATCAGGGGCTGATTCAGGCTCTCTCTGGGTGTCCTCTCAGGTGACTGCCACCAATATTGGGGACCCTGCTTCCACAAGAAGCCTTGTGCAACAAAAGCCAATTCCAAATCAATGCCAAAATCAATTTGTTACATTGATTTAGCTCAACAGATGAACATCCTTCCTCTGGCCATTCTGTAATTTAAATTTGCTTTTGAGTAGCAAGTGGAGATGTTTGGCTGCCCCCAAACTGCCTGGTAGTGGTGTTCAGGGTCAGCTGAACATCACACTGGGGTGTTTTCTGTGGAGGCCTTGGCTGACACATTCACCCAGCACTAAAACTGGTTTTGCTGGCTTTAAACTCGTCTAATTCCATCTCTTATCAGACTTAGCCGGATCAGCTTGACTCAGGGTTTTAATTCTTCCCGCTCTGTTTGAAACACCCCAGTCAGAGCTAGAAAATATTTCCTAAATGTACTCGTTTTTCCACTTCCCTTTCCTCTGGCAAGCGACTTTTTAAATTCCCTGCCTCTTTCCTGGAGCTGCAATTACATCCCTGCACCTTTCCCTGCCTGAGGAGAGCCACAGCAAGGTGCAGACAGTGCCAGACAAACGTCCCTGCCCATGGCCCTGGCTCTCAGCTCTGCTCCAGGAAATCCTGGGAATGTCTGAAGCACAACCAGGAGGCTGGGAGGGCTGAGGGGAGTGGAGCAGGCACCCCTCAGATCCTCAATCCCAAAGCTCTCATTCCTGCACAGCAGCACGGAGTTCCCTGGGCCCTGGATGTCCATTCAGGGATGTTTTAACCATCCCATGAGAGCTGCAAGGGCTCCTCAGGAGAAGATTCCAGCAGCTCTGGCTCATCCATGCACAGGGAACCCTGACCTCACACCAGGGCTGATTAATCAGCGTCATTAACAACAACAATTACAACAGCAATGTCACTGAATGGAAACAAAGGCTGGCCTCCCGCCCTTTGGGGAGTTCCCTCTGAGGAATTTGGGGTTTTCTGGGGCCCACAGAGGGAGGGCTGCAGCCAGACCCAGCCTCTGCCACTTTTTCCTGCTCTTCCCTCATTCCCCCGAGGGTTCCTGGAGTGCATTTACAGCCAGGGTGAGAGGTGATGTCACAGAGCCACCGAATGGGCTGAGTTGGGTGGAGGGACCTTAAAAATCCTCCTGTGCCACCTCCCACTGTCCCAGCTTGCTCCAAGCCCCATCAGCCTGGCCTTGGACACTTCCAGGCTCCTCCATCCCTAGAAATTTTCAGGCTGGATGGACCCACAGCTTCTCTGGGCTCCGTTTTTGCCAGAATGAATCAGGGGATCACAAAATGCTTTAAGTGGGAAGGGACCTTAAAAACCACCTCGTTCCAACCCCAAAATGATCAGATTTACTCATCTAAGCTGTTCCTTAAAGATCTGCAAGGGTCTGGAGAGCAATGAGTCCTTTTTTTGCAGCACTCCAGACCACCAGCTTCCCTGACTGAGTGGGACAAGCCAGGAAGGTGTTCCTAGATTTCCCAAACTCCTCGTGGGAGATGAAAGCCACGCTATCTACTGGGGCTGCACTCAGATGTGCAAGAACAGGTCCTTCCAGGTCATTAAATTGTTTACTGCAATTGCAGACACGCCTCTGCAAGATGCCTGGCAGAAATCAGCCTTATCTGCCAAGCTGGAGGTTAGACACGTTTAAATTATGAAGTTTAAAACAGAAAGAGACAAGTTTTCCTTGTAGGAATTGGAATTTATACAGTTGGAAGCAATGAGGGTGTTCTGAGGATGGATTTGCCACGGAGTTGGAGGTGATGGCTAATTATTAGGAGATGTTTCATCCGGTGTTTGTTCATCCTGTGTAAATTTTTTTTGGAGGATTTTTTTTTCCTCCCTGTGTGTGGCAAAAAGAAGATAATTTGACTGTTTCAAAGGCTCTCCATGGAGGAGAATAAACCAGCTGGAAAACTTGGGACAAACCTTCTCTGGGAAGTGCACAGGGGCTCTGTGGGTGCAGCAGGAAAGGGAGGATGATTCCCAGACTGAGAAACCTGCATTCAATTTTTGCCTTTTCCACAAATGGCAAAGGACTTCGATTTTTGCTGTCTCAGTCTCTGTTGAGAACGTGGAGCTTTCTCTCACCTCATTTTCATCTCTGTTTTTGTATTTATTGGTATATTTTCCTTTTTTATAGTTGCAATATTTTAGGGACATGCCATGTTCTGTGGGAGAAGTCCCGTCCCTTACACACATCCAAGGATTCCCTTGCATTCCCAACAAATAATTACAACAAAAGAACTAATTAAAGACCTGGAAGGAAGGAAAGTACAGGAAGAGGCTGAACCTTGCAGCCTTTGAGAAAGCCTGAATAATTCAACTCAGTTCTTTTTTTTCCTGCTCACGTCAGGATTTCTCACTCTTTGAGGTGTTCATAGTTTAAATATTCCCCTGCTCCACATATTCCAGCCCTCCTGAAATATCCAAGCTTATCCAGCCCAATCTCTTGTTCTCCCTCAAACAGGCAGACTGTGTCTGGCCATCGGGGAAATAGTTCATAATTCCAGGCTTAAATAAGTGGCTTTTGATAAAGGTCCAAGAGAGTGCTCTGAGAGCTGTTTTGTTTTTATGGATGGAGCAGACAGAGCAGAGTGATGCTGCCTGCATGCTAAGAAACTTGGCCCCGAGCCCACACACACACACACACACACCACGGGCAAAATAAATAAATAAACACATCAATCAATCCTGACGTCACCAGGAAAAGGGTCACTGCCATGTGGGGCGAGACATCTGGACAGTGAAGTCACAGCTCTGGCCGGGTGCCACCGAGCAGTTCACATGTTCTGCAGCACAATGGGATGAAATGACAGGCGAAAAAAAAAAAAAAAGGGGGGGGGAAAGAGGTGGATAAATCCTTATTGATGCTAAGTAAGCAGAGGATTAAAGCAGGGGGTTCCTATCTGATTTTTCCCTGCTGGAAAACTGCCGTGATTCCAGCACCAGCCTGGGTAAGACAAAGCTGTCATCTCACCTGACATTGCCCATCACCTGTCAGCACCACGAAGAGCAGGATTTCCCCACGGAATTAACATTAAACCACGTGGAGGAGGACCCTTCCCACATTCCCACACGCAGGAATAAAGGAGGTGCACTCGCCCAGGTGTTTGTGTTACCTGCAGCTCTCCACAACCACACACAACCGGCCACAAAATGACAATTTGTCAGCCGAGCCTCAGCCACAGACCACTGCGGCCCTTCTGGATGGAGCCTGCACTCCAAGAAATCATTTTTAAATGCACTCCCAGCTGCTTTTTTTAATAAACAAAAAGATTCTGAGAAGGAACCACACGAAATGTCTGCAGGAAGCAGAGACCCCCCGACAACTCCTTTCCCTGCACACGCAGCCAGCCCGACTTGCTCCTGCAGGCTATTGTCTGTATTTCCCTGAGCCAGACCCAGCGCTGAGGCAGGGAATTGCTCCCTGTGGAAGCTCTGCCGTTCCCTCAATAGCCCAGGACATCCGAGCCCATCCGGACGCGCCGCCAGGATGCTCCTGGCACAATGGAGCATCAGCCCTGGAGCGTGGCGGCTCCTTCTGCTCCAGCCCCGGGCATTTCTGGAGCGGCCTGATGCGGATGCAGCACAGCCAAGCCGGAGTCTTTGTTGTCACAGCCCAGATTCCTTCAAGACCGCTAAAAAAATCCACCCTCCAAGAGATGGGAATGTGACCGCATGGAAAATGAGTGTATTCCTCAGCCCTGGCTCTGCGGGCGGTTCCAATCAGCGCCGCCCGGCTGAGCCCCGCGGGGTGATGCCCGCTCGCCCTGCTCCCTCCCAATGGGATCCGGCACCGGCGAGCCCGACAAATCCTAATTTTTCATTGCCAAGCGTCCGAACGCAGCGGGGGAGGGAGGGATGAGGGGCACGGGAGGGATGCGGGGTTCAGGAGGGCGGGATGCGGGAGAGATGCGGGGCACGGGAGGGCAACGCCTGCGGCCGGAGGCATCCCCGGCTGCCGGCCGGGCCCCGGCTCCAGCCCATCCGCCGGCCCGGGGGTGCGGGGCCGGTCCCCACTGCCCGGGCGCGGCCCCGCGGAGCGCGGCCCGGTGGGGCCCTGCCCGTCCCCGCGTTCCCCCCTCGCCATTCCCGGAGCGGCCCTGAGCTTACCGGAACCGGGGCGAGTCCTTGATGCACTCCTCGAACTCCACCGTCATCCTGCCGGCTCGGCCGCGCTGCGCTCAGCGGAGGAAGCGCATCGCCCGCCGGCCCCGAGACGCGCGGGCAGCGCCCGCCCCCCGCCCGCCCGCGGCACCGGCCCGCCTCCCGCGGCACCGGCACGGAACCGGGGACGGCACCGGCACGGAACCGGGGACGGCACCGGCACAGAACCGGCTACGGCACCGGCCCGCCTCCCGCGGCACCGGCACGGAACCGGCTACGGCACCGGCCCGCCTCCCGCGGCACCGGCACGGAACCGGCTACGGCACCAGCCTGCCTCCCGCGGCACCGGCACAGAACCGGCTACGGCACCGGCACGGAACCGGCTACGGCCCTGACACAGCACCGGCTACAGCCCAGCCCCGGGTACGCCTCCCGCAGCACCGACACGGCACTGACACAGAGCGGACCCGCCTCCCGCAATACCGGGGTACAGCCCCCGGTACAGCCCTGACGCGGCTCCGATCCGCCTCCCTCGGCACCGCCACAGAACCGGCCCGCCTCCCTCGGCACCGCCACAGAACCGGCCCGCCTCTCTCGGCACCGCCACAGAACCGGCCCGCCTCCCTCAGCACCGCCACAGAACCGGCCCGCCTCTCTCGGCACCGCCACAGAAGCGGCCCGCCTCTCTCGGCACCGCCACAGAACCGGCCCGCCTCCCTCAGCACCGCCACAGAACCGGCCCGCCTCCCTCAGCACCGACACGGCACCGATCCGCCTCCCTCAGCACCGACACGGCACCGATCCGCTTCCCTCAGCACCGACACGGCACCGATCCGCTTCCCTCAGCACCGACACGGCACCGATCCGCTTCCCTCAGCACCGACACGGCACCGATCCGCTTCCCTCAGCACCGACACGGCTCCAATCCGCCTCTCTCAGCGCCGCCACAGAACCGGCCCGCCTCCCTCAGCCCCGACACGGCTCCGAGCCGCCTCCCTCAGCCCCGACACGGCTCCGAGCCGCCTCCCTCAGCACCGACACGGCACCGATCCGCCTCCCTCAGCACCGACACGGCACGGATCCTCCTCCCGCAGACCGGGCACGGCACCGACACAGCCCCGACACGGCACGGACACAGCCCCGACAGGGCGCCCACACAGAACCGGCCCGCGGTTCCCCCGCCCGGCTGCTCGGGGTGGGTGACAATGGGACGCGGGTTCGGTGAGGCTGGGAGGGACCTCTGAGGTGCCAGAATCACGGAGTCCTCACTGCTGGAGAGGGCTTTAGGAGCATCAACTCAGCCCCCCCAAACCGCATCACCCAGAGCCATGGTCGGGGGTCTCTTGGGCACCTCCAGGGACGGGGACTCCCCCACTTCCCTGGGCAGCCATGCCAAGGCCTGAGCACCCCAATTGTGTCAATATCTGATTGGAATCTCCCCTGTCTCAGCTTCCTCTCATCCTCTCACTGCGGTCACAGCAGAATAGGCCAGACCCCACCTCACCCCACCCTCCTGTCAGGGAGTTGTAAAGTGCTGAGGTCCCCCTGAGCCTCCTCTTCTCAAGCCTGACCAAACCCAGCTCCCTCAGCTGTTCCTCAAAAGCCATTTTTAGACCTTTGAGAGCCTCGTTGCCCTTTGCTGGACACGCTCCAGCCCCTCAATGTCCTTTTTAAACTGAAACCATCGACTCCAACCTGTGACCCAGCTCCACCATGTCACCCAGACCTGGCACTGAGTGCCACATCCAATCCTTCCTTAAAAACCTCCAGGGATGGGGACTCCACCACCTCCTTGGTCAGCCCATTCCAATATCTCAGCACCCTTTCTGTGGAGAAAGCTTTGCCTGTTCCTCCTGTTTGGGGGAGGATGGAAGACACTCAGGACATGTGGCTCAGGGCTGAGCTGCCTGTGACACCAGCTCAGGTGGATTGTGATAACCTCAAGGGAAGCTGGTGATGCCAGGGAGGAATTTTTGGCTGGAAACATTCCCATCCCTGGAAATATTTTTCCAGGGTCAGGGTGAGCAAACTGGCCTGGTGGAAGGTGATCGTGCCCGTGGCAGCGGGTTGGAATAGCTGAATTTAAACCTTCCAACCCAAACCATTCCATGATTTCCAGGCAGGATTCTCACCAGGCTGTGTGTGCACTGCAGGAAGAGCAAACCCAACCCAAGCGTGCAATTCCATACCAGCAGCAGCAGCAGGATTGGCACCAATCCTGTTACTCCCTAATCTAGTTTTTAATTTTCCATAGGCAGTGGATTTGCTGCTGCCAGCAGCCACGGGATAAATCTGCAGGAACTGCTCTGCAATCACCCGGGGAAGGAGCACATCTGGGTTTGTGGGTCCGGCTGAACTGAACCCGTTTGCCACACAACAGGCAACAAAATGTGGTGTGGCTAAATGAGGCTAATTAGTCCTGATCCTCCACCCACTGAGCACCACAGACACAACAGCAGCAACCACATTGTTCACTGCAGGTTTCAGATGAACTTTCTGTGAACTGAGAGAAAGGCCTGAAGTGGAAATCCCGTGTGTTAAGAAAATCCTACATCTAAACTAAAGCCATGAGTGAAACAACAGGCCCAGGGGTGTCTGAACCCATGACAGACATCACAAGGAGTCCTCACTTCAGCCATGGACAGGAACTCTGATGAAATGAGGTATTTAATGCCATTTTTGTACACAGATTACAGCCAGAAGTCACCTCCAGACCAGGCTCATTTCCACAGGAGTTCCCAGAAGTGAGAGAAGGGCCTGAAGTGGAAATCCCATGTTTTAAGAAAATCCTATATAATACAGACCTAAACTAAAGCCATGAGTGAAACAAAAGGCCCAGGGGTGTCTGAACCCATGACAGACGTCACAAGGAGGCCTCACTTCAACCATGGGACAGAACTGTGATGAAATGAGGTGAAATTAGATGTTTAATGCCATTTTTGTACACAGATTACAGCCAGAATTCACCTCTAGGCCAGGCTCATTTCCACCCGAGTTCCCAGACCTTGATTTGCCGGCCACAACCAAGAGTGAGAGCAAAAAATCTGAGTTATTTAACAGTTATCAGATGCTGGAGTGTTCTGAGGAATTCAGGGAAAGGAATTAGCCCTGGCGAACCCCTCAGCCATGGAGAGGGGGTGAGGTGACCTCTTGTGGCCTCTGTTTTATGTGGTTTCAGAGAGGTCAAACCCATCCAAGGCTCCTTTTCCGTGGTGCTTTCAGCAGGGATGGAAGCAGCTGCTCCTGCCCTCATGTGTGTGTGTGTGCACAAGGCCAGGGATTAGAAATCACCCTCCTCCCCAAAGCTGAGATTCATCACTTTCATTATCACAGGGTCTGGGTGCCATTGTGTGGCCTGAAAGCTGCCTGGATTTTTCCATTCAAAACAGATCTCAGCCTTGCATGAGGGGATTTTTTCTCTCCAGGGATTTTTCTCTCCCTCTCCCAATGAGTTGGGTGCCTGTTTGTGCTGGTTTGAGGCTCTTGCCCAGCCAGATATTGCAGTTCAGTGTTTTAGAAAGAGTTTTAAACCCAAATCACAGGCATTGAGAACATCTGCAGCCTTTGTGTTTTACCATTATCATGGTTTATTTTTGTCCCTGGAGCTGTTATTTCCCCTCAGCTGTTATTTTCCCATCTTTCCAGGCTGCAATTGATGGATGTGGGATTGCCTGGAATGCCTGTGCTGGCAGGTTTTGGGTTAGAAGGGACCTTAAAAATCATCCAGTTCCCACCCCCTGCCACAGGCAGGGACCTTCCACTATCCCAGAGTGCTCCAACCTGGCCTTGGACAATTCCAGGGATCCAGGGGCAGCCTCAGCTTCTCTGGGAAATCCATTCCAGGGCCTCCCCACCCCAACAGCCAGGAATTGCTTCCCAATATCCCATCTGGCAGTGGGAAGCCATTCCCTGTGTCCTGTCCCTCCAACCCTTGTCCCAAATCCCTCTCCAGCTCTCCTGGAGCCCCTTTAGGCCCTACAAGGGGCTCTGAGGTCTCCCTTGATCCTTCTCTTCTCCTGGTGAACATTCCCAGCTCTCCCAGCCTGGCTCCAACCCTTGGAGCATCTCCGTGGCTTCCTCTGGACTCATTCCAGCAGCTCCACATGCTTTTTGTGCTGGAGGCCCCAGAGCTGGACACAGATATCCATCCAGAAACCATTTTTTTTGGTCCATGGGAGCTACATTCCTGCCCTAACCCCTGCATGTTTTGGCATTCCCATCTGCCTCGGGGGACAACTGGCACCTAACTGATGCTCTGGGAATTGAAATTGAGGAAAAGCCAGCAGTGAGTGATTAGTTAGAGAGAACAATCAGAGTTATCAGGCCTGAAGAAGGCAGGGAAAGCAAGGAGCCTCCACCTCTTGTGGGCCCCTGTTTTAAGTGGTTTCTTAGCTCAAATCAATCCTATTATTATTATTATTGTTGTTATTATTTTCTTTCATCCAGCCGAGTTGCAGGCAGCACAGCTGGAGAGCTGAGGAGCATCCAAGGTCAATCACAGGTTTCCAGAGGGGTTTGATGTTTGCCCAGACCTGGCACTGAGTGCCACATCCAGTCCTTCCTTATAAACCTCCAGGGATGGGGACTCCACCACCTCCTTGGTCAGCCCATTCCAATATCTCAGCACCCTTTCTGTGGAGAAAGCTTTGCCTGTTCCTCCTGTTTGGGGGAGGATGGAAGACACTCAGGACATGTGGCTCAGGGCTGAGCTGCCTGTGACACCAGCTCAGGTGGATTGTGCCAACCTCAAGGGAAGCTGGTGATGCCAGGGAGGAATATTTGGCTGGAAACATTCCCATCCCTGGAAATATTCGAGGTCAGGGTGAGCAAACTGGCCTGGTGGAAGGTGATCCTGCCCGTGGCAGCGGGTTGGAATAGCTGAATTTAAACCTTCCAACCCAAACCATTCCATGATTTCCCGGCAGGATTCTCACCAAGCTCTGCCAATCCCTGATCCCCATGAGCACATCCCCGATCCCCATGAGCACATCCCCCGTCCCCATGAGCACATTCCCGATCCCCATGAGCCCATCCCTGATCCCCATGAGCACATCCTCGATCCCCATGAGCCCATCCCTGATCCCCATGAGCACATCCTCGATCCCCATGAGCACATCCCCGATCCCCATGAGCACATCCCCCGTCCCCATGAGCACATTCCCGATCCCCATGAGCCCATCCCCGATCCCCATGAGCACATCCTCGATCCCCATGAGCCCATCCCCGATCCCCATGAGCACATTCCCGATCCCCATGAGCACATTCCCGATCCCCATGAGCACATCCCCGATCCCCATGAGCCCCCTCCTGATCCCCATGAGCACATCCCTGATCCCCATGAGCACATCCCCGATCCCCATGAGCCCCTCCTGATCCCCATGAGCACATCCCTGATCCCCATGAGCACATCCCCGATCCCCATGAGCACATCCCTGATCCCCATGAGCACATCCCGATCCCCATGAGCAATCCCCGGTCCCCATGAGCACATCCCCGGTCCCCATGAGCACATCCCTGATCCCCATGAGCCCGTCCCGGCCCCATGAGCACATCCCCGATCCCCATGAGCACATCCCTGATCCCCATGAGCACATCCCCGATCCCCATGAGCACATCCTGATCCCCATGAGCCCCTCCCCGGTCCCCATGAGCCCATCCCTGATCCCATGAGCACATCCTCGATCCCCATGAGCACATCCCCGATCCCCATGAGCACATCCCTGATCCCCATGAGCCCCCCCCCGGTCCCCATGAGCACATCCCCGCTCCCCATGAGCACATCCTCGATCCCCAGGAGCACATCCCTGATCCCCATGAGCCCCTCCCGATCCCCATGAGCCCCTCCTGATCCCCATGAGCACATCCCTGATCCCCATGAGCACATCCCCGCTCCCCATGAGCCCATCCCCGCTCCCCAGGACCCGTCCCGGTCTCTCCGCGGCCCCCCCGTGCCGGCGGCGGCGGAAGCGGCGGTGCCGGGCGGGGAAGGGAAGGGAAGAGAAGGGAAGGGAAGGGAAGGGGCGGTGCTGCGCGGCCGCTCCGTGCCGGGCTCGGTGCCGGGGTCCCGGCCGGCCCCAGCCATGCTCGGTGCCCCTGCCCGGTACCTGGTGTTCTTTCAGTACTTTGGCACCAGGTACAGGTACGTGCCCCGCTGGCCCCGGGGGTGCGGGAGCGGGGCAGCGCCCGGGGCAGCCCCGGAGGGGTGGGGAGAGAGCGGGGGTTGGGGTAGAGTTTGGGGTGGCAGAGTTCTGGGAAGGCAGAGTGTGGGAAGGAATGGATGAGAACAGTGTTTAGAGAGAGCAGAGTTTGGGAAGAAATGGATGAGAACAGTGTTTAGAGAGAGCAGAGTTTGGGAAGGAAGGGATGAGAACAATGTTTAGAGAGAGCAGAGTTTGGGATGACAGAATTTGGAGAGAGCAGAATTTGGGAAGGAATGGATGAGAACAGTGTTTGAGGAGAGCAGAGTTTGGGATGACAGAATTTGGAGAGAGCAGAATTTGGGAAGGAATGGATGAGAACAGTGTTTGAGGAGAGCAAGAGTTTGGGATGACTGAATTTGGAGAGAGCAGAGTTTAAGGGAGCAGAGTTTGGGTAGGGCAGAGTTTGGGAAGGAGGGGATGAGAACAGTGTTTAGAGAGAACAGAGTTTGAGATAACAGAATTTGGAGAGGGCAGAGTTTGGGGAAGAAAGGGATGAGAACAGTGAGGAGAGCAGAGTTTAGGAAGGAATGGATTGGAACAGTGTTTGAGGAGACCAGAGTTTGGGTAGGGCAGAGTTTGGGATGGCAGAATTTAGGGAGAGCAGAGTTTGGGAAGGAATGGATGAGAACAGTGTTTAGAGAGAGCAGAGTTTGGGATTACTGAATTTGGAGAGAGCAGAGTTTGAGGGGAGCAGAGTTTGGGGAAGAATGGATGAGAACAGTGTTTGAGGAGGGCAGAGTTTGGGGAGGAAGGGATGAGAGCAGAGTTTGGGATGGCAGAATTTAGAGAGCAGAGTTTGAGGGGAGCAGAGTTTGGGGAGGAAGGGATGAGAGGAAGGGATGAGAACAGTGCTCAGGTGAGGGATGGATCCCTTGCTGAGCACTCAGGGAGCTGGGCTCTGCTTCCTGCTGTGCACAGAGTGTGAGGGAGGGGATGGTTCGGGCAGGAGATGCATAAAATCAGCAAGGAAAAAAGACAGGAAAGGACAGAGAAAAGGGAGATTTCCCTCAGGCTGGGGGCAGGAGGACAGAGCACTGTGTTTGCTGTGGTGGAGGTGGTTTGTGGTGTCCCAGAGATGCAGGGGAAGAGATCTGTGGGCTCTGCTCCCCGAGGCTGCATTTCCTCAGGCCTCACAAACATCCCACAGGCAGACTGGGGCCTCTTCCCATTTCCAGGTGTGGGGGAGAACTCGTGCAGCCCCAGCTGATGGAATTGTGCCCATCCTGAGGGTGTCACAGCACAACCCCAGCCTGTGCCAAAGCTGTTCTTGCACTGGGGTCTGACCTAAATTACTCGGAGTAGTTTGAGTTTAGCTCCAGACATTTCTCAGCCCTTCAGCAGCTTGTGTGGCTTCTGTGGCAGAGCAGGAAGTTCATCACAAACTGTCCTTGTGGCCTTTTAGTCCATTTATGACATTCACAAGTCCTGGCCTGCAACTGGCAGGCAGCTCCTGGCCCTCAAATAGTTTTATCTTAAATTAATTTGATATGTCTGCCTTATTTTCCTGTCAGCCTCTGTCACAAGGGCGAGTCCAGAGAGGAATATTTGAAGGATAATTTTTATTTCCAAGCTCCCTTCTTGAAAATAACCACTGCATCAGCTTTCCTGCCCATTCCTCAGTGCTTGGTCCCTGCAAGTTCTGTGGGAAGATCCAGGTTTTCCCATGTGCCCCAGGAAGTCCTGGATGTGTTGGTGGGCTCTGTGTCAAGTGCCTGAATGTTGGCACACATCAATAAATCGTGTTTGTTTCGCTCTGCAGTGGGGTTATGGAGACCAAGAGTGATCAGGCCCTGGTGGGAGTCCAGAATTATTTGGAGGTAGGTCCTTGCTAATCCTGTTGTCGTGAAAATGAAGCTTTTAGGGTCACATTGTTCAGCTGCAGAAATTACCAGGGGTCAATATTACTTGGAGGTGGACACTCAATAAAACTGGTAGTGCTAAACACTATAAAGTTCACAATACTTAAAATGATGTCATCACACAGATTCTGACCCTAAAAACATGTGAAGCCTTCAATGAGACTTAATTGAGCCCAGAACTGACTCTGAAAGCCCTGCTCAGGTGCTGACCCACCTGAGCTTTGTTAGGACTTGTTCCTTTGCCTCCCCTTGTCCTTAAAACTGCCTCAGTTCTGCTTCATGTCCAATTCCTTTATGGATTTAACAACTGGAGCTGTCTCCTCCCAGGAGAGGATGTCCCTGACAGAGGTTTCCAGCACGAAGCACAGCAGGATGTCCATTGTTCCATGCCACTTCCATTTTTTTTTGGAGTTCTAATACACCAGGGGGGAAAAAAAGTTATGATCCTGTTATCCCTGCACTGCTCCCAGGGATTCCCTAGGACCTGGGGATGGCTGTGGGGACCCCAGTGCTGTTTGGGCTGGCAGTGAGTGTAAAAAAACCCCTCTGTTACACCCAGGTGTAGAAAATGGGTCACTTGTGTAGAGTGAGTGCTCAGCACACCTGAGCATCAGAATCCAGTTGGGAATTAAAATTGTCAATTCATTACAAGCTGCTGTGGAGCTGCTGCTGCTGAATCTGGTGCAGGGCAGGAATCAAAAGGAAGCTGGATTATTTTTCTTGTCTTGGAAGCATTGTGGAGTTCAAAATGAAGCTTGTGCTTTCTAAGACGAGAGGTTGTGGAAGAGCTGATTTCTGCAGGTCAGACCACACCTGGGCATTAATTTTGTTGCTCAGTCCTCATTTGTGGTGAGTCTGTCTGACCCCAGTCACAAATTGCAGCATTTTGGGACACTCTGCTGTGCATCAGCTGCAGCCCTGGTGGTGTGAAGGGCAGAGCAGCCTTGGTGTCCCACTCATGTGACATGGCCAGGACATCCCCACGCTCTGTGAGGCTGAGAATTCCTGGTGCTCTTGCTCAGAAGGAAAATGTGAGGAATTATGGCTCAAATCAGAGTTCTCAGGGTGTATTTATGTGGCTTCCTGCCTGAGACAGTTGTGGAGAAAGTGCCTAAATATTGTGCAGACCCCGAAAGAAGAGCCCAAAAGGACTTTTTATCCCATTTATCTCATCCTCTGAGCAATGCAGGGCCTCAGGCTCTGGACTTGGGGTGAGCCCAGCAGTTGTTCTGCATTATCCCAGTGATGTCTGAACAGGCAGATGGGGTGGGTGGGTGATGAGAGGAGAAAAGGAGAAGAGGAAAAGACAAACATGAGCTTATTTGGTGTTGCCTTTTCACAGTATCAGCACTTTGCAGGCCAGCTCGGTGCTTTCATGTGGTGGTATTGATGCTGGGCACTGCTGTGTCTATTGGAACCACATGGGAAGCCTTAAAGCAGCTTTAATAGAAAACTTCTGGGGCCTGCAGGAATTTATCTTCCTTCCTCCTTTTCTCTGCAGCCTTGGACTTCACTGCTTTGCCCAAAGCCAGGAAGGCAACAGAAGGGAAGGGCAAAATTAAAGCTGTAATGAGATCCTTATTGTGTTCTGAGGATGTTCAGCCATTTGTTTGCAGTTCCAATAACCTGGGAGGTGCAGATTTTGTGTTTCAGCAGCTGTCTCATGGAAATTGGAATGGGCTGGTTGGTTTGTGAGTGTTTGTGCTGAGGGAAAATCACTGGGCTGGGGCTGAACAGTTTTGTTTGTAGCCCTGTGTCAGTGTCAAGCTTTTGAAGTCCTTGGTGCTGCTCTGTGACAGAGCTCTGGGACTGTCCAGAGGAAATGGAGCCTTGTTTTAGTTCAGAGATAACTTGCAGGAGCTTTTCATGTCTCTTTGAGCTGGGTGAGCTTTGCTGGCAACACTTTATTTCTTGGAGACAAGTCTTGGAGCACTTGGAAGCCCAGCTTGGGCTTGTTGGGCCCAAAGCAAATTCCAGGCCTTGTTTCCCCACATGGGGAGGTTGGAGCCTGGGATTTGGCTCCCTCAGTTATTCATGGAAACTTTTAACATCCAGGACTTCAGGCTCTGTCTCAATTCTTAGAAATGTCTCTGCTGTAGAGGAAAATCTCACCTTTTGCTGAGGGGAGTGCCTGTTGCTGAGGTAAAAATCCCCTGCTGGGATCTACAGAGTTCCCTTCCCTCTCAGGCCTGCCTGGAACCATCTCCCATTTCCCATTTTGCTGGGAAATGTACCCAAACTCATCTTCCCCTCACAAAACCCTCTTTTGGCCAGCAGCCTTGTGCTGAGGGCAGATATTGTTCCTCATGAAAGGAGGAGGGAGTAGGAGAGGAGAGAAAGGAGAAACAGCAGCTCCTTACTATGCAAGGCAGCTCTGGTACAACCTCCTTCCTCACATCCTTAAAAAAAAAAAGAGCAAGGAATTCAAACAGACAAAGACAAAGAGAACTGTCATCTTCAGCCTCTGTTTTGATAATAATTTCAGTGACGTCAGAGATCGCTTTGGAAACCTTCTCTTCTAACAAAATCCACATTCTCAGCGTATCCTTCCTGGCTTTCACTTCAGTTTTATCTATCCAACTGAAAATGAGCTGGATTTTTAATTACTTTCAGCTGACATAGCACTCAGTGAGTCAAGGAGGCTGTGATGACTTGCAACCAGGAGCTTGCATGTTATTAATTATTAGAACACTGTAATTAATAAATTGTGCAGCTCCCTGGCAGGGAAATGCACTCCCTGTATCTGAGGCCATTCCAAAGGATGAAACCATGACCAATCCAGCTGCTGGGAAAGAGAAATTTACTTTTCCAAAACATTCCCAATGCCTGTAGAGGTCAAAATCCGGAGGATTTTTTTTAAAATTTAGACTTCAGGAGGAGAAGTGGATGAACTTTTGCTCCCCTGCCATGGGTGGTGTTCATCAGCAGGCCTTTTCTTCTTCCAGCATGAGAGGAAAACTGAGCTGTGAGCAATAATATCCATCTGGAATGTGGATCCATATCATCCTGGCAGCCAGCAGTGGAAATTCCAGCCTAATTCAAACTATGGAAGTGCTCAGTGAACGAAACCTGTTAGAGGACAGAGCAGCTAAATGCAATTAATGCTTTCCCCTGCATCCCTGGCATGTTTGAGGGATAAACTCTCACCCTGGGATGCTGCTGGCTGCTCCAGGAATGTGGCTGTGTGGAAAAATTTGGGATAAATGCAAGTGTGGCTTAGTGAGAGGCCAAGATTTCAGTGTTTCTAGCACCTGCTAAAGAGAAAAATATTTACACGTCCTGTGGCTTAAAGGAGGGAGCAGAGAGCTGTGAGCTCAACCCAGCTCCTTTATCCCTTTTTCTTCTTCATTTCTTTTTAGCTGCCTAAAATGCTCAACTCCTGCTGCAGTTTCCCCCTGGGAACCCAGAGATGATCCCAAACAGGATGGGGATCTGGATTTACAGCACTGAAGCCTTTGGAGTTCCTCAGATAAAAGCCCTGCCTATTTTAGGGGCTTGTTTTTACTGCAAGGACAGGAAAAACTGGTCCCTATCCAAGCAATTCCTGCATGTAAATAATGCACCTTTTTTGAAATTCAGGGTGGGGGATATTAAGAGATTAAAGTGCACAGGAACCAGAGGAGGAAACCTTCAGCTGCTCAGAGGACTTTGGATGTACAGATAGGAGACATTTGCATAGGTGAAGGGGTCATTTCTTAGCTGCCTGCAAAGAGAAGTTCAGCAGTTCAGAAATTCTCTCTTTTGGGAGATTTTATCCCATCCTGAGGAAATGAAATTAAAAATGAAACTTGAAGCTGGAGGCAGCAGTTGGTGGAACATTATCGGTGTGTTTTTGTGTATCAGTGGATTTCCACAAAGCTTTCAGGCTCACAGACTGGGATTTGGTGTTGATGGTGGTCACATTCCTCCTTTGGAGGCTCAGAAAGGTGGGAAAAAGCTCCTGGAGAAGGGCAGCTGTGAAAATCCCATTTGTGGAAGGTGTCACCCAACCCTGCACCTTTGTGGATTTGCTGGCTGAGCTGAGCAGCGGGAAATAACCAGATTTATTTGGGATTCTGCTCCTCTTTTCCTCTCCAGTCTGGTTCCCAGTGGAGAAATCAGTGTTCTGATTATCCACCTTGGTTCCTGATTATCCAGATGGAGATGGGATGCACTGTGGGATCCAAAGCAGTGCTGCATCCAAAAAAAAAGAGGATGTTTTCCATGTTATCTCCTGTTCTCTCTCTCAACTCTTGTTTCCTCTGGCTGGTTTTTATCTGGTGAGGAAGGAGGGGGAGAAGAGGGTGGAGAGAGGGAGGGAGGAGCCTGCAAAACCCGAACATCTTTGGAGCAACTTTGCTTTTAAAAATCAACTTCTGCACTCAGACAAATTGCTGAGGCACAAGCCAAGGTCTGCTGCAGGAAACTGTTTGATTTCTGTCTGCTCCTCTCTGCTTGAGGGTGATAAATAAAGATTTTCCCCTGTTAATTGTAACCACATGTGAGCTCCAAATGGAAGGATTAGGAAGGGAAAAAAGCAGTTTGGTTCTGTTTCCCAGGCCTCCCCCTGCAGCTTGGTTACATTTTTCTCTGCCTCCCTGTGCATTTTCGTGGAACATTTCTGAGAGCTCGGAATCCTGACTGCTCCAACAGGAGTCTGGAAGGTATTTGTGAGTCAGCAATTCGAATTTTATTGACTCTTGTACCTAATTAAAATCCAGTAAAAACCGCTGGGTTCAGTGCTTGGGAGTGGGGACAGGAAGGAGAAGGAAATTTCGAGTCATTCCTCTGGTTTTCTGCCTTCTTTTGTGGTTTTTCACTCTTTCAGATGTTTCACTTATTCCCTGGAGTAATTTTCACTGGATTTTCTGTCTGAGAGCCTGGGATTTGGGTTGAAGTGGGCTGAAATGGGTGATCCTCTGTCTTCTTTCCCCCTCACCCAACGAAACAAAGCAGAGGGTAAAGAGATGAATATTTTTGACTTTATTTTGGGCACTTAAGGAAGCTCACATGACACAAAGCAGAGGATGGAGAGATGAGTAGTTTTAACTTTATTTTGGACACTTAAGGAAGCTGACATGACACAAAGCAGAGGATGGAGAGATGAGTAGTTTTAACTTTATTTTGTACACCTGAGGAAGCTCTTATGGCATTTTGGATGATCCATGTGAGGTGATTTCAGGGAAAAAGCTGAGAAACCCCTGATTTTTAGGCGAAATCCCCCAAACAGTCTCCTCTCCATCCCTTTTCAACCCACACCAACCCCAAA
Organism: Monarcha castaneiventris obscurior; assembly: GCA_026261815.1. Lineage (NCBI taxonomy): Eukaryota > Metazoa > Chordata > Aves > Passeriformes > Monarchidae > Monarcha > Monarcha castaneiventris. The sequence continues at coordinate 1,287,368 of JAMPIT010000002.1, read as the reverse complement.
CTCCTCTGAGAGCCACAACGAGGTGTGGCCAGCCAGGAGGAGGATGTTTTTTGTGAAGTTTTGCTGAATTCCTCCTTCTTTTGGCTTCCAGAAGGCAGCACAGAAGCTGAAGCCCAGCGCTCCCATCAAGTTCCACATCTCGAGCCGGACGGATTCCGGCGTCCACGCTCTGGCCAATGCTGCCCACCTGGACATCCAGAGGGCTCCAGGAAAGGCAGCTTTCAGTGGGAAGCAGCTTATCCAGAGCCTGAATTACCACCTCAAGCCTGAACCCATCCGGTGAGTCAGTGGAGAGGCAAAAATCCTTTATTTTGGCTTTTTTAGTGGAAGGAGGAGATGTGACAATGAGGAACCTTCACCCACAGGATGTATTTTTTTCCCTGTTTTCTGTTGGTAAATCATTCCCTTGAATTTGGGTGTTTCTGCTGCTGACCTGGCACTTTAAAATCGACTTTGTGCCACCACTGTTGCTGTGAGATCAGCTGCTGGCACCCCTAAAAAAGAGGAGTTGTGGCAGTTCAGTGTCACCACGCAAGGGTTGGATCCCCTGGGCTGCCATGGGTGTGACAGCTCTCAGTTATTGCTCCTTGGGGAATTGATTCTGCATCAAATCCAGGAAACGATGGTGAAAGCAGCAGTTTCTGCCAGGAGTGTGGCTCAGTCACAGAAATAATCACCACACCTTGTGAAGGTTTCAAAAGATGGGTGGAATTTCACCTTCTTTGCTTTTCTTCCCAAGGTCTCTGTCAGCTGTCACTTGGTGTGTCCTTCCCCATAGGTGCATTTTTATGGTTCAAGTGTAGCTTGAGTGAAAAAATTGGGATTTTTGGGCTAAAAGCCAAATCTGGGCTGTTGTGAGAACAGCAGCATGACTGGGAAGTCCACTTCCAGCTTTATTTCCTAATCTCTCATTTGTGAAACAAGGCCTGGCCCAAAGGCTGACAGAGCCAGGCCTGGGGTTTGGAGCCTGACATGGGCCTTGCATCTCCTCTTGGCTTTCCCAGTGAGGATTCCAGTTCTCCAGAGCTTGGGGAACCCCAAATGGAGCTCTAAACGTGCAGGGGCTCCAACAGTTTGGGGTCTGAGGGAGGGAGGGGTGGATGAAGGTGTTGCTCTTTGCCAGGAATGAGGAATTCCCTGGCACAGCTTGTTCCAGATCTTCTCCTGACCCCATAACAATCAGGGATGGGCTGCAGGGATCAGCTGTGGGGCCATTCCTGGGTGATGCAAGGAGCAGGATCAGGAGGAGGGACTCTGCTGTGTCACATCCAGAGGGCACAGTGGCTGCAGGGCACAAATTCCTGCTGGGAATTGGGAGTGTGGTGAGGCAGTGCTGGCCTGGCATTTGCTGCTGTGGGAGGGATGTTGTGACTGGGATCCCACTCAAGGAATTATTTGATGCCTGCAGCTCTCCTGGCCTCAGGATGGGGTTTCCCAGTGTTTTCCTGCAGCATTTCTGGAGCTGGTGGTGCTTTGCATTTATTGAAATGCACTTTTATCCCGGGGATCTGCAGTGCTGCAGCTGCATTCCCTCACTTCCAGGCAAGCACCAGGAGAGCCAGCAGAGGCTGAGGGGGAAGAGGAAGTGAAATCCCTGGAATGTGAGCTCAGGAAGGTGCTGTGAGAGCCTCCTATCTGCAGGCACAAAGTTCCTGTTCGTTATCTTGTTTTATCTGACCTCTTGCCCTGATGTTTGCAGTTCCTTTGGCAGTCCCCTGATGATTCTGGGGACATCATGAGGCTTTTCCCTTTGATCCTGACAATCTCCTGGCTGTCCATGTTAGCTCAGGTGTTGCTGGAGGACCCTCCTGGGCTATTTTGGGTGGGTGAGCTCAGCTTAAGGGCAGGGAGAGGTGGCTCTTACACTGCTGGAGCTTGATCCAGAGTGTGGCTGCTGTAGGAAATGCAGCAATGCCAGGCCCCCAGAAAGCCATCAGGGAATTTTCTCTGCCCCTTGGCCACCTTCTTTGCAAAAATTTGCAGAGTTGGTCAAGTCTTAAAGCAAAGTGGGTGCCTGAAAGAAAAGCAAACTCTGATTTCCCAGCTTTTCCAGCACAGCTCACAGCATCCCAGACCTGAGGTGGGATATGAGTGTGGTAACAGAGGATTGACACTTTGGCACTTCCAAATCCAGTTTCTCTTCAGTGAGAGGCCACAGAGCAAATCTCCCTTTCTCAAGCTGTGAGTTCCTGTCCCTTGACAGCTTTCACCTTCCCTGACATGGGTGGAAAGACTCCAAAGCAGCTGCTGTGGGGTGGGGCTGGAGGCAATTTTTTCCACCATTTAAAAAAAAAAAAAATCTTGAAATAGAAATTGTGCAGGGTTTTTTGGTTGTTCATTTTGCTCAGACTGAAAACTGGGTCAGGGCCTGGAAGTCCAAACCCCTTTCTGGATGTTGTAGCAGTCCCAGGGGATATGGAGTTGGATTGGAGTTCTGATTTCCTTCCATAATACAATTTGGGAGCTGATTTTGCAGGCAGAGGGTGCCAGTGCAGTGAGCAGTTTGTTCTGTGTCACCAACCCCAGAATCTCAGTCCCTCTGGCCTGAATTTAGGCCTGGAATTAAGTTGTGCTGTCAAGTTTTCATGGAATAAGTTGTCCTGGAGAGCTGAAAGTGCTGATGGGTGGGGAGACAGGTCCATAATCACAGCCAGGTTTGTGATGCCTGCACTGACCAGTCCAAGAACAACAAGATTTGCTGCTGGAGGAAGCTCTGAGCCAGGGAGCATCTCCAGAATGAGCCAGGAGTGGGATCTCAGGTGGGGAAAGCTCAATTTCACTCTGAGGTCTGGCAGGTACCTTTGAGGAGGTGATACCTGCTGATAGGATGCAGCCCTGCTCAGTTAGTCTGAGTTTATCAGCCCAGCTTTTCCTTCTCCACGAGGCTGAACCTTCCCAAAATTGCTTCATCTGCTTCCCATTAAGCAGAGGGTGATGGGCCTGAGCCTGCACGTCCTCATCCCTCATCCCTCATCCCTCTCTCTGGAAAAATCCCCGTGCCAGGAGCAGGAATTCTCTGCTCATGCTGCAGAGAAAACTCAGAGCTTTGATGTGGTTGCAAGCAGGGGCTGAAGGAGAGAGGGATCTTTGTGGGAACACATTGTTGTGGATGGAGCTTGGAAAGGAAACAGGATTCCAGGCTGGCTGAGTGTGCCATGAGCCACAAATGCCTCTTTGTGGCCTGACCCTCTCTCCTGTCACTGCTGTGTCTCTTCAAGTTGCAGAGCACATCTGAAAGGATCCTGTCCCTCAAAAATCAGAGAGTATTTCAGAGCTGGAGTCATTTTAGGAGGACTTTGGTGTCCTTGAAGTAGGACTGGCAGTGTAGGAGTCTCACACCTCCTGTTTCTGGTTTTGTAACCACACAATAAAAGTTGTCTGAGTGACAAGGCAGAGCTGGGATTCCTCCCACCTCCTGCAAGTTGGGGTTTAGAGTCTCCTTTCAGTGGAGAGGGCAGGATGGTTTTTGCCTCATAAAATCAATTTCTAGTTAAATGTCTTGGAGCTTTTTTTCCCTTTGCCCTCTGAAATTCAGGCTCTGTTGGAAAGGTAAAAAATGCCACAGGTCTTTATTTACCATCAATCACCCATTTTTTAAAAATGGGATCTCAGCAAGGCCTGAAATGCAGCTGCTGGAATAAATTCTGGACAAACATTCCTGGCTAAAAGGAACAATTGCAACAGAAATTATGTGAGCAGAAATAGACTCCTCTTGAAAGAATCTTCCTAAAAGGATGGTTATTTAAGAAAAACCACCCAAGTGTTAACAGAAGAAGCTCGAGACAGATCTGTGCTTGTGGAGGCATGCAGACAGAGGGAGATAAATGTAATAATTTCATTATTGTGTTTAGAGGAGGCTGGAGGTCCTGGCTTCAAACCCCACTGCAGGCCTGGAGGATGGAGTTTGCATTTCTCCTGATGGTTTACAGCAGCAGAGCAATTCCTGGGCTTGTTATTGCAAATCTTTGTGGCTCAGCTTTAATTTCTCCCTCTGTGGTCTGAGCCAGGGGAGGGCTGTGAGCCAGAGGCTCTTGAGCTGGCAAAAATCCCCAGAGCACCAACCTTCTTTAAAGTAAATAAAGACATTTGTGGTCCCAAATCGATCCTGTTTTTTTGGCTGCCCTGGCTCCCTTCTCCTCACTGAATTCCAAAGGCAGGAAGGCAAAACAGCAGGAGAAAAACTCCCTTCTAAGGAGAGGTCTCCTGTAAGGCAGCACCTGCAGGGGTTGTGGCTCTGTGCAGGGACTCCCTGCTGGCTTTTTCCTGCAGGATGAGGAGCAGCAGAACTTTGGGATGAGGGAGAGTCACACCCAGTGCATGACAACACTTTGGGAGAGGTGCAGGAACTCAGGGAAGCTCCATTTCCTTCCTTGACAGGGAGAATTTTGTCTGACAGCCCCTGTGCCCTCCTTTCCATCTCCCAGGCTGTGTGTGGTGGCAATTTTTGGGTTGGAGAAACAGGGAGCTTTCTCCCTGTTGCCTGTAGAAGAAAACAGGGAAGTTCAGCTGCTTGGGAAGCTCCTTGTTGGGTTGTCTGGGGTCAGGGGGAGAGGGATATGAGCAGGGAATGGCTTTTGGGACTGTCCCTGTGGAATGAGAGGGTTCCCACAGAGCTTTCTGCTGGATTCATTCACACCCCACCTCGCTGCTGTTGGCATTCACCTGGATTTTCCTGGCTGCTCAAATTCCTGGAGGTCCTGAGGGGAGGTGGGAGGGAAGTGATCATCTCTGAACCATCTCCATGTGCTGCAGGAGCTGCTTTTGGGGGCTGTCCTTGGACGGGGGGTCCTTCCCTCTCAGTTTGGGATCTGCAAAAGCAGAGGGGGAAGTGTCCCAAGGTGCTGGGTCACCCTCAGGAGAGATGTTTCCTCAGGGGCTGTGGTGACAGGACACAGGGAATGGCTTCACACTGACAGAGAGTGGCTTTAGATGGGATACTGGGAAGGAATTCTTCCCTGAGAGGGTGGGATGGATTTCCCAGAGAAGCTATGGCTACCCCATCCCTGGAAGTGTCCAAGGCCAAGGTTGGAGCAACCTGGGACAGTGGAAGGTGTCAGGCTTGGCACTGGATGATCTTTAATGCCCCTTCACCCAAAAATTCCACAATTCTGTGATCTTCCATTAGTCCTAAGCATGGTTTCACATTCCAGTTCCCATTTGTGTGGTGATGATGGAAAAACTTTAGGATTCCAGCGTGGCACCCGTGTCCCTCTCACCCTGTGCCCTCTGTCTCACCCACAGCATCCTCAGTGCCCAGCGAGTGCCCAGCACCTTCCATGCCCGTTTCTGTGCCCTCTCCAGGACCTACATCTACAGGCTGCTGCTGGGCTGTGCCCACTATTCCCAAATCCCTGTGTTTGAGAAGGATCTGTGCTGGGCTCCTGCAGGAGGGTGAGTCCATCTCCCTGGGGAGACACCTCAGCAACGCTCTGGAAGGAAAATTAAGGAATCAGTGCTGTGTGGGGGGAGAAAAGTGGGATCAGGGGGGGATTTTGTGGCTCTGCACAAGTCCCTGCCAGGAGGGGACAGCCCCGGGTGGGGCTCTGGGCTGATGCTTTAGGTTTTAAGTTTGATATTTTTCAAATTCTGTACTGCTCAGAGTGTAACTCTGCAGTTCCTTGTAGCCTGGAATTTCTGCTCTCTCGTGCTGGGCAGACACAACAAAGCCTCTCCAGGCTTTACCTTCAAGGACAGCCAGGCTCTTCTAGGCCCAAAATGTGTAACCCAAAGCCTCTAAGGGGGAGCAAGCTGAGGGGAATTACATCATTGAACTGGGGCTTTAATTGGAGAATTAACCGTGGTATGCAAATGAACCAAACCTATAAAGGTGTGAAGAACTCGTGCCCTGGGGTCCATCTTGGGGTCCATTTTTGGAGGCAGCCTCTGGCTCCCCCAGGGTGTACCTTGAAGGCCCTTCAAATAAATATCTATCTTTATTCCCTTACTCTTGTCTAGTCTCTGTTTCTGGATGGCTGGAGAAGGCATCAGGGCCAGGGAGCAGGGACAGGAGGAGAGGGAACGGCCTCAGTTGCACCAGGAGAGGTTTAAGTTGGATATCAGGAGGAATTTCCCCATGGAAAGGGTTGTTAAATGTGGGAATTGCTGCCCTGGGAGGTTTGGAGTCCCCATCCCTGGAGGTGTCCCTCAGAGCTCTGGGCTGGGGACAGGGTGAGGATCAGGCACAGCTTGAGCTCAGATCCTGGAGGGATTTTCCAACCTCAGTGATCCTGGGATTCCCTGGCAGGTTTGGCTTTTATGGGGAACGAGGAGGGGATAAGTCCCATGTGTGAGGCCTCATTCCCCATTCATACTGAGAAGATTTCAAGGAGGAAATTCCTGGAGTTCCATTCCCTCAGAGCTGCCACTTGCAGCTCTTTCCCACTGTTTCACCTGTGCTGGGCACACCTGGCTCTGCTGGAATTTCCAGGGGGGAGCCCAGCAGGGATTTTTCCATCCCTGCCCATGAGAGGGATGAGATATTCCTTAGGTTTCCTTAGTTTGCCCATCCTGCTGTGCTGCAGAGATGAAATCAGAGTTTCAAGTGTGACTCCACACCTAAAATAGGGGAGAAAACCACACTCAGAATTCTTTTATCATTCGTTTTCCCCAAAATCTCCTCTGCCACGCCCTGAGGGATTTGTGTGTTTGAAAAATGAGAGCCAATGGCTCTGACAACCCTACAAAAAGAAACCAGGGTATCTGAATATTCACTTATTTTCTTGGAGTAACCACCAGACACAACAGATCAGGCTTTTTTCTGCAAGGGAAGCAAAACAAACCCAGTGCTATTAAAAAAAAAATTCAGATTTTAGGACTTGATAAACAGCAGGTGAGGGGAAAAAAAAGCCAAACAAACCCCAGAAATTAATTTGTTATTGCCCTTTTAGTTTATGTTGTACTGAGATAAAGATAAATTCAAGAAACCTGGGGTTTTCTGGGCACTAGAAAAAGTTGTGGCCAGTCCATCACCACTGTTGGGATAACAATTGTGGGACATGGAAAAAATCATCATTTCAGCTGTCTGAGGAGAGGAGTGAAGATGACAAGGCCTGACTTTAAACTGCTGACTTTCTTTTCTGTGGGCTGTGGAAGGGAAAAATAAATATGAAATGGCAGAATGTGAATAAACATGAAATGTGGACAATGTGCCTTAATCTCAGGCTTTAGGAAGCAGCATTTAATTGAGTCCAGACACTGCAAAATTCACATTAACCTCCTGTAGGTGTCTGGATTTCCAGTTAGCAACCATCAGTGTGGATTCTGTAATTCAGGGTATTTTTCCTGAGCAATTCAGGTTGTTTTTCCTGGAAAAAAAAAATTGAATGATGCTGGAAAATCTCATCTTGGTTTTGTGGGGGGTTTTTTTGTGTGTTTTGGTGGGAGGGGGTTGGTTTTGTTTTTTGGGGGGTTGGGGTGGGTTTTGGGGTTTTTTTGTTGTTGCTGTTTGTTTGTTTTTGGGTTTTTGGTTTGTTTGGTTGGTTGGTTGGTTGGTTTGGTTTTTGTTTTGTTTTTGTGGGGGTTTTTTTGTGGGTTTTTTTATTTTCTTCAGAAACATTTTGATTTCTGGTCAAACCTAAAAAACTTAAGGCAGGGCTCAGGTGTACCTGCTGAGGCTTCTCTTAGGAGGAAAAATTTGCAAAAATACACTAAAAAAGAAGCAAATCCATCAGTAAATCTGCCTAAATTCCTTTGCTGAAGTCTATTTTGAGCAGAGCTAAATATTTCAAATGAAGAAACCTGCAGGACACTTGAAATTTCTGAGTTTTATCCTTGGCCCTTCCTTCTGCATCTGCACCAGTTTCATCTCTCACTCATCCTATTCCTGCTCCTTCCTAATTCCACTTTTTTGCCTGCTGCAAATCCAAAGGTTGGAGAACCACCACAAGGTTTGATATTTTGGTTTTTTTCTTACCTGGCAGCATCTTTTTGAGTTTATCAGCTGCAGACACTGTGGAGAATTTTGGTTCTCGTGCTGCAGCCAGGAATTGGGGCAGAGTGACTTCAGCAGGGCTTTTCTGGGAAGCACAGCAGGAGAAAAATTTGGGAAGAGCCTTGGGCTTTGAATTCCTGCAGACCTGAGGTCATTTTGGCTTCTGAGTTTGTGGTTTGGGCCACTCCAAGCTGGAAAACGCATTTCAATGTGGAATTTGTGTGCCGGCTTTGAGCCTGGCTTAATTCCTTGGGGTTTGAGCCCTTCCCAACCTCGTGCTGTGTTTGATTCCAGCCCTCTGGACATCCCTGCCATGAGGGAAGCAGCAAAATTCCTGCTGGGAACCCACGACTTCAGCACCTTCCGCTCGCTCAACAACGAGACCCCTTTCCAGTGCCCTGTCAGGACCTTGCTCCAGTTGGAAATCCAACCTGCTCCTGGATTCCTGTCCCACCACTACGAGCACAGGTGAGAATCCAGAACTCAGATTTAGCCTGGAAAGCTCCTTCCCGAGGTTTTTTTTTTTGTGGGAAGTGATTTTCTGCTCGGCCCCGCGCTGAGGGATCCGCTGAGGGACGGCTCGGACGGGACATTTTTCCTGCTCTTCTCTTCACTATCCTGAGGGAAAAAGATGAGCAGAAATGAGGGCAAGGAAGTTTTTCCAGCTGTTTGGACATGGAAAAGCCAGATGTGACAAGCTAGAGTGTGGAATTTGGCAGGGAGCAGTTCCTGTGAGGTGTTTATTCAGCATTTCCACTCATTTTGGTGGCTAAAAACCACCTCTGCCAAGGGATTGGGGGTTGGTTTTTTTGCCTCCTCTGCCTAAAAGTTGGGAATGGAGGAAAAAACACCCAGCCAAAGCTTGGGTCAGTGCTGCAGGTCCCACCCAGTTCACACCAGTAACTCCCACTGCCTTCCCAGGGGATGTTGGTGAAGGGAAATCCAATATTCCTCAGTCGTTACATAAACAAAAGAGAGTTGAGGATCAGGTTCTTTCAGGGCCAGGTCTTGCAAGTATTGAAATGAAGTGGCTGAATTAAGCAGAAACTGGAGTTTTTTCCCAGAAAGATCATGGATATTTATCACCTGAACATGATTTTTTCTTTTCTGCTGCCTTTTCTCTCTCTGTTGTGTCTCAGCTTGAAAGCAAGCCTGTCTCAAACTGCATTTTTGTGCTTTTTAATTGGGAAAAAAATCCCTTTTTTGGGGGGAGTTTTCCCAAGGATCCTCTATTAAATTTGGACATTTGTGAGCTGAAACAAGAGCCACGCTCCAAAGCCTCAGACCTCAAAAGTGGTTTGCAAACACTTCTCATTTCCCCAGTTTTGCCATTTTTCAGCTCAAAACTGGATGGGATTTGGAAAAACACAGAGATCTGTGTGCCTTGAGTTCTCCAGGTCTTTCAGTTCCTCCCAGCTCCTTCCATCTTTTCCAATTCCTGCTTTTCCTGCTCGTGTTGGTGCCGAAACCCAGAAGTGATTTCGGTCATTTTAGTAATTCCAGGTGGGAATGGGCAGTTGGAAATGTTTCCCTATTTCCTGGAGCTAAAATCCACCATTCCCATGGGAAAAGGGAATGCTCAGTGACACAGGGCAGTGAAATTCCTCATCCACAGGATTTTTTTATCCTTCAGGAAGTGGCAGAGCCCTGAGCTCCCCTGGAAATCACCTTGTGGAGATGCCCTGGGAGCCCCTTTGGACCTTCCAATCCAGCCCAGTTGGCTCCTCTGAGGTTTAAAACACATTTTAATTCCTCAATTTTAATGGAAAACAGGGGAAATTGCCATTCTTTGCATAACTTTCTGCACAAACCAATCCCACACGAGGCCAGGAACAGCTCAGAGAGAGGAAGCAACCCTAAAAAAAATGGGAATAAACCCACCAAGCTCCTTCCTGCTGGGATATTTTTGGTTTTGGTGACACATGAAGCCAAACCTGTGTTTTATAGTGAGTCATTTGTATAATATATTGATAGAAATTCACTTAATGAATGTTTAGGCTGAAGGGGGTGGCATTTAACTCCCTTAGAATACTTTAGTAATAATCACAACCCTGAGTTTTCTGATTTAAAAGGAAAAAGATTGAGGGGTTTGGGGTTTTGTGTCAGATTTAAATGTTGCGAGGGCTCTTTTGTTCCTTTGTTTATTCACAGGTTTGGTTTTTTTTAATTCCAGTGTCCTGGTTCCTTTTCATCTGTACAAATTTCCCATTTACACTGATGGGACTCAGGGTTTATTTGCCCGTTTTGCAAATAAAACCAGCAAAAAATACTTTGATTTTTATCAAATACTTCGATTTTTTCACTGCAGGAGGAGAATGAACTGTTCCTAAAGGGTTGGGAAAAAGCTCATAAATAGAATTTTTAACTTTTTTTTTTTTCCCAGCCTAATCTAAGGAGGTTTATTTTTTATAACATAAAGCAGCTTTTCTTCCCAGCTCTTCCCTTCCTTTCTGAATTGACCACTGTGAGATGTAAAAAACCATTCCTCCCATCAAGCCCAGTTGCTGAGCAACGCTGGAAATGGAGTGGAGTGTCCCAAAAATGCTTTGGAATGCTCAGGATGTGCCCACTCTGTCACCTGGCTTGGGGCAGGACATTTTTTATTCCCTGCAAGGTGCTGGGTTCTGCTGCCAGCTGGGGAAAAAAAAAAAAAACACAGCTGGGATGTTTTTAATCCATGAGATTGTCAGGAAAAATGAAATTTCCCTCTTGAAAGAAAGGGTTTTGTTCTCTTTCAAAGCCTACAGGATAATTTTCCTAAGGATTTTGACCCTTCTTGTGGAGCTTAATAGATTTTAAAGCAACAGGGGCAGGAAAATCTGGGATAAAGGAGGTGGGGAGAGGGGGAATTTGGCCCTTTTTGGGGAAAAAAAATGTCTTTTTATCCAAACACCAGCTCTGAGCCACAGCCATGGTGTGTGGGGCATTTGATGGGATGGAAGTGATGGAAATTCCTCATTTCCTGGCACAAAGTGGGATCTGGGGGCAGGAGCTGCCAATATTCACACCAGGGATGTCCAAAATCAGGGATTTATCTGGAAATCTGGGAAAAAACCAGCTCCCTACATTGATTTTTCAGTGTCTCTCTTACTGTTTCCTTTATTAAAGTGAGTTCTAAGTAGGATGGAATTTTGGGATGCAGGCACTGCTCATTCCTGGGCTCTTTGGACCTCTCTGTTGTGTGAAATCTCGATTTGTGTGGGGTTTTTTAAATATATTTAATGTGAATATCAGATTTTTTTTCACATCTAGGAAGGAATTGTGTCCCAGGTGCTGATTCAGCTTAATTGGGGCAGGGCAGGTTAATTACTCACCTTCACCTGTGACTTGTGGGTGAAAGAACTGCTTGAAATTTGATTTAAATGCCTTTTTTTGGCTTTTTTTTTAGGGGACTGGAATTCTGGGAGGTGAAGTTCAAGAGCAGAGCCTTCCTTTACCGACAGGTACTGCCTGGAGCTGCCTGGAGACCCAAATTTTGGTGCTGCCACTCTAAATTTTGATTATTTTAGCAACATTCCAGCTGTGTGACACTCACAGGGACCTGGAATTAGCAGGATGAGGATCTGGGCTCTTTATTTGATCCATTAAAACCAAAATCTCCTAAATTTGTGTATAAAACCCTCACAAAATCGTGGGGGGGGGATGAAAGAAGTTTTGTTTTCCACAATCTCTGTCCTTTGCAGTGGTAAAACTTCTTTTTAGTGTTCTGGCTCTGCTCAGTGGCTCTGGGCCCAGGAAAAGCTGCCTGGAATTTCATTTCCTGCCTTTTTTTTTTTTTTGGGAAGGGCTGATCCAGCTGTGCTGCACAAACTTCAGGAATTCTCCTTTCTGCCACAAAATTCCCCCCTGGATTCTGTTGGGAATAATTCCTGTGAGGGTTTGCTGTGCCCTCAGCTCTTCCCAAATTGAGGAATCATTCCCAGCTCTCTCAGGAATGGGAATGGAGCAGGGAAAGGCCAGGAGATTCTCTTGGGAATAATTCCTGTGAGGGTTTGCTGTGCCCTCAGCTCTTCCCAAACTGAGGAATCATTCCCAGCTCTCTTGGGAATGGGAATGGAGCAGGGAAAGGCCAGGAGAGGGTTTGGGGTTTTTTTGGAGGAGAAGGAGGTGTTTTGTGGGAAGAGCAAGCAGCTATTTTTGAGTTCTGTTTTGATGTTTTGACAACCCAAATTTGTGGGGTTTTATCCCATGCCAAGCAAGGCTCTGGCAGGAGGAGTGAGGGAAGGAGAGCAAATCTGAGGAGGGATGGATGGGCAGGGATTTGGTGACAAGAAAATACTGCTGGGAACCATTCAGAGCATGAAAAGGGGAAAATTAGAAGGGAAATGTTAATTAGTGACACTGCAGAGGGACCAGGTACCCCCAATCCTCACCTCAGGTGCCTCACAGGGGACACTGGGGTGGGAATGGGATTTGGACACCTCAGCCTCATCCATCCCAGAGGGGAGAGCACAGGTGAACCCCTGACCTCCCCTCAGCCTGCGGGTTTTTATTGGAGAAAAAGGTGAAACCACCCCAAAAGCTGAACGTGGATGTTTTTTGCTGAAGTGGGGAGGCACCAAGCCCGTGGATATTTGGGATGAGTGCTGTTAATCTGCTTTTTCCTGCCTAATTCCCAGTGTGGAGGCTTCAAAGCTGAAGTTGTGGCATGCAATGACCTCTAGTGAGGGTGGATAAAATAACAGAGGAGGAGGATTTAAGCTGCTCTGAACCCTCTGGGCTCTCCAAGATCCCAGAATTTCCCTCTGGATATAAACACCTTGGATTGTTGGACTTTTTCAAGTGATAAACACAACCAGGTTGCTCAGTGGGCTTTGGTTTATTCTTTTTTAATTGTTCAAGGGTCACAAACTCAGCCCAGGGATTCATTCCCACACTGCAGTGAGGATTTTGGAGAGTTTGGAAAGGTCATGAATGGAATGAGTGTTTGTTTAGTCCAAATGAGGGATGGATGTGGTCACCACACAGGGAGAGCTGGGGGTGGAGAAATGGAAATGGAGAATTGGAAATTATTTGGGGATGAAGAATTGGGAAGGGAGAACTGGAAATGGAGAATTGGAAATGAATTGGGGATGAAGAATTGGGAAGGGGGAATTGGAGGTGGAGAATTGGAAATGGGGAATTGGAAATGAATTGGGGATGAAGAATTGGGAAGGAGGAATTGGAGGTGGAGAATTGGAAATGGAGAATTGGAAATGGAGAATTGGAAATTAAGTGGGATGAAGAATTGGGAAGGGAGAATTGGAGGTAGAGAATTGGAAATGGGGAACTGGGGATGGAGAATTGGAGGTGGAGAATTGGAAATGGAGAATTGGAAATTAATGGGGATGAAGAATTGGGAAGGGGGAATTGGAGGTGGAAAATTGGAAATGGAGAATTGGGGATGAACTGGGGATGGAGAATTGGGAAGGGAGAACTGGAAATGGGGAATTGGAAATTAAGTGGGGATGAAGAATTGGGAAGGGGGAATTGGGGATGGAGAATTGGGGATGGAGAATTGGAAATGGGGAATTGGAAATGAATTGGGGATGAAGAATTGGAGGTGGAGAATTGGAAATGGAGACTTGGAAATGGAGAATTGGAAATGAATTGGGAAGGGAGAATTGGGAAGGGGGAATTGGGGATGGAGAATTGGAAATGGAAAATTTGGGATGGAGAATTGAAGGTGGAGAACTCGGGATGAAGAATTAGGGGTGGAGAATTAGCAATGGAGAATTAGAGACAAAGAACCACATTTGGGGTGCAGATGGCACTGGCAGCCCCAAGTGCATCCCTCAGGCAGCAGCTGCTGAGGATCCAGGAGGGATTTTTTTGGAGGCAGGAGGATGCTGAGCAGTGAGAGGTGTTTGTGCAGGAGGTGAGCACTGAGTGTGAGATCCCTGCCCACCCAGCAGGCCTGGAATTGCTGCAGGAGGGAAAGCTGGGACAGCAGAGGGCTGGGAAATTGTGAAATCCCACGTTGCTGGTGGGCTGCCCTTCTTGGGGGGATATTTTTTTCCCCCTCTTTTTTGCCTTTCTGAGAGAAAAGCCAAACAAAGCCAAGCTCCCACACAGTCCCCAGCTGAAATCAGCACTGCTGCTGTGTGAGGAGCCTGCAGGGAGCACAGGAGCTGCCTCAGTGCTGCTGTTCCTCAAACAAAACCCACCCTGAGCTCAGCTCCTTCCCACAGGTGAGGACAGAACTTGCTCCAAGGCACTTCAGTGCAGCTGGAGATGATTTACAGACCTTGTGAGTGTCTTAATTTGTAGGGAGGAAAAAAGGAAATGGGGTCATTTTGCACTTTATTTTCCTTGTCCACCAGCTCTGGTCAGTAGGAAGGTGCCACTGCATGTTGCAGGCAGGCTGAGAATGTCACCCCAGCCCTGCTGGAAGGGGAAAAAACAGCTTTTCTTGCAGATTTTGGTGTGTTTGGGGCTGGCTAAGGGGCTAAAATGAGATGCTGCATGCCAAAGACTCACCAGGAGCAGCCAGGACTGTGATGGGCGAGTCCAGGCTGTGATTGGGGCACTTCACACCTCGAACGAGGGGTCAGGGCTGATTGTTTGCTGATTCAAACCAGAATTTCCTCCTCAATATTCCAAGGGCAGCTCCCAGACCGTGTTCCTGTGCTTTCCCCAGGTCCGGAGGATGGTTGGGGCTCTGGTAGCCGTGGGCCAGGGGAAATTGGTCCCTCAGGACATCCAGGAGCTGCTGGAGCTGAAGGATGCCCTGGCTTTTCCCCCTCACGCCATGGCCCCAGCCTCGGGGCTCTTCCTGCAGTCCGTGGAGTACAGGCAGGCAGGTGGGTGAGAGCTGGGAATGGCTTTTGTGGGAATCCCATCCGAGCTCTGCTGGCCCCCACAGAGAGCTGGGAGAGACCTTCAAAATCATCCAGTAAAGATCACACTGAAGGGGAGGAATTGGAGAGGTGTTTGCAGCAGCTGATGTGGAAAAACAGGGAATTTTTCCCCTCTTCCTTGCAGGTTAATGAGAGGGAAATTCCCTAATTTTCTTCTCAGTGCCTCTGAATGATGCTTCAAATTCTTGTCCTGTCCCAGGCCATGCCTAGAGCCCGAATCTCCTGTGGGATCTGCAGCTCCAGTTGTGTTCCCTCACTTCTCCCATGGAATTCAGGAGGCTGGAGGGCAGAGCAGAGCATCCTTTTGTTTCTATTAATGTAAAAAATTCTCTTAATTTAACAGCAGCTGATCTGGAAGTGTCCAAAGCCAGGTTGGACAGGGCTTGGAGCAACCTGGGGTAGTGGAAGTGTCCCTGCCCATGGCAGGGGTGGAATGAGATGGGATTTAAGGTCCCTCCTAACCCAAACCTTTCCATGATGAACCATTGGAGATTTTTAGCCTAAAAAAAGTTGGGCAGATTTGCAGAAACAGCAAATGGAAATTGAACATCCCTGCTAGGGACAGCAGGAGTTGGAACTGCAAAGATTGAGCTGCCTGTGGTTCACCCAGAGCCCAGGAAATGGGGATACAAAGGACTTTTCAGCACCCTCAGAGCTTCCCCAAGCTCAGCAGACATCCAGGTGGGATGGAGGAAGCCAGAAGGGAAAGGGAAAGGAACAAAGAGCAGTGCAGGGAGCTGGAATTCAGCTCTGAGCTCAGCCCACAAAGGCAGCTGCTGCTTTTGTCCCTCTCCTTGCCAGTGGGGAGGGAGCCAGGGGGAAGTGAAGCAAATCTCGAGTGCTTTCAGGTGGTTTCAGAGCCATCTTTTCCCCTAAATCAATGTTTTCTTTCTCCTCTCCCCTCAGATCTGGCCACTCCGAGTGCCCCAGCAGAAGAGGAGCTCTGTGGGCTGAGCTGAAAGGACTCTTGTGGCTGTGGGGTGGAGGTTGGCCAAGTGATCTCAATAAAAACCATTGACTGTGGCTGCAGGAGCTGCCAGGGGAGAAGGAAGAACAATTTTGTGCTGCTCTCTTTCTTCTGGCTTCCCTCTGAGGTTCTGCTGCCTGCCTCAGGAGGAGGAAGGAGTGGGACTGGGTATTTTTCATGTTTTGGGGTGTTTTTTCCTGCTGTGGGGTGTGTGGGAGGAAGGCAGGCTGAGAGAGAGGAGAAAATTGCAGCATTTCCTCTCCTCCCTTTGTGAGCTGCTTGTGTTTGATGAGGAATTTGCAGAAACAACCTTTGGAAGTGCTCAGGTTTTTCCTCTCCCCATCTCCCAGCAGCTTTTGCTTCATCCTTTAGCTCCTTATGGTGCTGTCACTCTCTCAGGGCAGGGAGCAGGGAGTTCATATTTGTCTTTATTTTATTTTAACCACTCAGCTCTGCCTGCTTGCCCAGGCCATAAAATAAACATTGGGCAACTTGTGGGGTTTTTCCTCAGGAATGACACCAGAATCTCTGCGTGTTTTGGTTAGAAAAGGACTGGAAGAACAGCAGGAATACAGGAAATATGAAAATGTCAAGTTCTGAAGTGAAACCCTCCTGCAGTGGAAGCATTTGGGGACTCTGGGACCTCCAGAGCAATCTCCCCTTTGTGAGGGAAAAAAACTGCAGAGACAGAGTTGCTCAGAGCTCCTGAGGGCCCTGAAATCCCCAGGTTTTGTGCTGGAGGGAGCAGCAGCTCTTCCTGACCCCTCTGAGGGCCACCCTGGATTTGGGATGGGGATCAGGGGAGTGACCCTGGCCCAAATCCGGGGGTCAGTGGTGCCTCCCTTCCCCACTCTGCCCTCCCAGGCAGCAATTTTACCTCACACCTCCTTTGGACAGGGAAGGGAAGGGGAGGGGAGATCCCTGCCTCTCCTTGGAGCTCTTTATTCCCTCAGGGAATAATTCCCAACACAGTTGGAGGAGTCCTGGTCTCTGCCATGGAGCTGTTTGAGGCCTCTTTGTGCTCCCTGCTCCAGCCTTGCTGGATCAGCACAGGGAATCAGGGATTTTCCAGCTGTTCCAAACCTTAATTTGTGTTTCCAGCCAGGAATTTGCCCCAAAAATGGAATTGCAGCATTCCCTGGCTCTCCCTGCCTGTGAGGGAAGTGGGAATGCAGCTCCAGGCCCAGCTGGGAGTGGGTCAGGGATGGTTCCAGGGGGGCAGGAGAGGATCAGGGCTGGCTTTGGGTGGGATTTTTGTGCTTCCCTCGCTCAGGGGATTTTTGGGGAGCACCAAAACCCCACTGGAGCTCCCTCCCCAGTTTTGGGGGACGTCTCAGTGCCAGCTCTTGGTGGCTTCCTGTGGTTTCTCTGCAGAGCAGCAGTGACAGATCCCCTGAGCAGCTGAGCAGGGACCTCACAGCTCTGGGGGGACTTTGGAGAGGCCCCTCCTGCACCAGACCTGAGCTCTGGTAAGTCCAGTTTCTATCTAAATTTATTATTTTAGTCTTCACAGGGCGTAGAAATTATAATATTCATCCTTTTTGGGTGTTCATCAAGCTGCAGGCTCAGGTGTCTCCCCTTTTTAACAGCCACGGTGTAAAAATATCTGAGGTTTCTGCACTTTTTTCTCAACTTCTGACCTAATAAAATCCCAAATTTAGTGGCTGAGCATCAGCCCAGGCAGGAGTTAAGGAGTAAATTACCTGAGAAACTCTGCAAAAAGAGCTATTGAGGGGTTTTATTTTGGTTTTTGCATCCCAGAGCAGCTGTTAAAAATAATCTAAAGGCACTGAATGAAAGGAGAGGCTCTTTGTACCCTGAGCAGAGAATTTCTGCACAAACTCCAAGTCCAAATAGTTTTTATGTCCTTCATTAATACTCTTTATCAGGGGGATTTTCCATTATTTTCTGTTTATTTTGTGGCATTGCTGGGTCTCTTCAGTTGATTCAATTTGGGCACCCTCTCCATGGGGAGATTGTTTGACAGTGATGCTTTAAAATCAGAAAAAAAACCCCCAAATTGACCAAAGTTCATAAACTCAACCTCGGGTTCACATGGAAAAATTGAATAATTTAATGTCTCTTTTCTCATGTTCTTTTTTCATGTTTTTTGTCTCTTTTCTCATGTTTTTATTATGTTTTTTGTCTCTTTTCTCATGTTCTTTTTCATGATTTTTGTCTCTTACCGTTTTTATCTTGTCTTCTCTCATGTTCTTTTCTCATGATTTTTGTCTCATCGTTTTTATCTTTCTGTCTTTTCTCGTGTTCTTTTCTCATGATTTTTGTCTCTCTTATCACGTTTTAATCTTTTTTTTTGTGTCTTTTCTCATGTTCTTGTCTCATGTTTTTGTCTCTTTTCTCATGTTTTTCTCATGTTTTTTGTCTCTTTTCTCACGTTTCATGTATCTGGGGCAGTTCTGACTTCATGAGATAAACAACTCTTGGCAGGAAGTGTGAATTCAGAGTTTCCTTTGGAAAGCACCCACCAGCCTTTGTTGTTTTGGTGCTTTCAGTGCCTCAGTTTTGGGGCCACTGTGCACATTTTAGGTAACTTTAATTCCTCACTGCTTGCAAGGGGGGCTCTGTTCAGGTGCCAAAATTTGATTTATTTACCCAGATTTCTTTTCTGGCTGATGGGAGCTGCGCTGTTGGGGTGCAATTTATGGCCTGAGTGAGACTCCTGCCTGTGCAGTGCCTCTTTCCCCTATTTCACACACGAACCCAAATCCTTCAGGCTGCTTTTGGAGCAGGTGAGTGCTGATTTCCCTCTGCAGAGAAGGTTTAGGGTGCTGAAAATCCACCCAGTGTGGATATTTCCCCTTGTCCCCTTCCCTCAGCCCCTCTGTTATTGCAGTGTTGTCACCTCTGGATGATTTTAATGCCACTAAAGGCTCTGTCCATTGGGAAAACTCAAATATTTGTGGTTTAAATGGTTTGTTTTTTCCTTTTTAGGGACACTGCTTCCCATCCAAAGCCCCCAAGCCTCTGACCCGAGCAGGCTGAGCATCGCTCTGGGGTGAAACTTCAGCTCTCATTCATCTCCCTCTTGGGATGAAACCAAACTCCAGCAGTGAGGGATGGCTTAAACTTCCCCCCATGTGAAGGGAACAATCCGGACTCATGGCAGGGATTTCCTGGGCTCAGGGAGTCTCCAGTGGGACAAATTTCCCGAGTGCCAATGGGACAAATGCCAGCTCAGGAGGCGGTTTGGGGGCAGATTTGCAGCATTCTCTGTTTGCTGGCACCTACAGCACTGTGCTGGCACTGGGGCTGCTGGGCAATGCCCTGTCCCTGTCGCTGCTGTCGTGCAGAGCAAAGCCCCTGTCCCACTCCTACATCCTCCTGCTGCAGCTGGCCCTGCTGGATGCTCTGTTCCTGCCTCTGCTGCCCCTCCACGTCCATTCCCAGCTGCATGGGGACACCTGGGCCTTTGGGGACGTGGCCTGCAGGGTCTCAGGGGCTCTGTCCTGCCTCCACATCTCCCTCAGCGTGGCCTTTTTCAGCTGCCTCTGCCTGGATCTGTGGCTGGCAGTGCTGCACCCCTTCACCTCCATCCAGCTCAGGGCCACCCACTACCTGCTGCTGGCCACAGCCCTGTGGGTGCTGGCCCTGGGTGGCACCATCCCGCTGCTCCTCCGCAGCAGGGAGGGAGTGAGGAGCAGCACAGGCTGCTTTGGGAGCTTCCCTGGCAGCTGGGCTCACCCCACAGCCCCTCACACCATCGTGGCCTTCATTTTTGGGGTGATTATCCCGTTTTCCATCATCCTGCTGGGCTTCCCTCTGGTGGCCAGGAGCATCTGGCAGAGCCGGCGCAGAGCTGCCAGGAGGAAGGCCCTGGGCACCATCTCCATCATGCTGGGCATCTGTGCCCTCTGCTTCGTGCCCCAGCAGCTCACCCAGCTCCTGCACTTCCTGCTGGGGCTCGGGGTGCTGCAGGGGGAGCCCCTGCCCAGCCTGACCCCCGACATCCAGAGGGTGACCTGGGCCCTGGCGAGCTGCAGCTGCTGCCTGAAGCCCCTCCTGTACCATTTCCACGCCTCCAGCAGGCACTGGCACTGCCCCTTCAGGCTCAGGCTCAGGTCTAAGAGGGTGTTCACCATCTGTGACCAGAATTTCGGGGACCCCTCCTGGGACTACAAACCTGGGCAGAGGCGTGGAAGGAAAAAGCACGGGGATGGAATCAACTGATCCAACTCCAGGTACACACAGAGCTGATCTTTCCAACTCTTC
This sequence comes from Monarcha castaneiventris obscurior, assembly GCA_026261815.1. NCBI lineage: Eukaryota > Metazoa > Chordata > Aves > Passeriformes > Monarchidae > Monarcha > Monarcha castaneiventris. Next base: position 1,267,402 of record JAMPIT010000002.1, on the reverse strand, counting down.
CTTAAAAACAAGCCTGGAAAACCTTTTTTTTTTTTAGAAATTTTTATTTCCGTGTTAAAGCAGCTGGAGATTTGATCAGGAAATTGGGACAATCCTTGGGGGAGCTGGGTCCTTGGCTAGGCCTCCAGAACACCTCCTGATTTTGTGTTCAGTGATGTTTTGGGCTCAGTCTCTTTAATTTTGGGGTTGGTAGAAGCCAGGGCTGTTTCCTGGGAAGCAGCACATCCCAGGAAGGGGTGATGGGAAGGATCCAGGCAGCCCTGCTGGGCTTTTTCCCTCTTTTGGAGGACTCCTGTTCCCTCCCAGGCTGCTGCCCACATTCCACAGCCAAATAGGGGCTTCTCATCCTCCCTTGGCTTCTCAAGGAATATTCCAAGGTTTCCAGCCTCAAGTGCCTGTGGATCCAAGCTGGATGCTGATTAATGGAGGTTTAGAAGGGAGCAGATATTTGATAAATCCCAGGATTTATCAGGCAGTGGTAAACAAGCTCCTCTCCCCACACACTCAGGGAGCTCTGCAGGAGCTGGCCCAGCTCTTTGTGCTGTGTGGTCCTCTTGAAATGTCAAAAAGTTCTTTTTTTCCAGTCACATTTGGTGATATAAACACAATTTTCTGACCTTTCCTCACCCCTTTTCTTGTACTAACAGACCCCACGTGGCTTCTGAGAACTGCTGAGTTTCCATCCCCTGTGAAACGTGAGACTCTGGGGAGGATTTTGTCATTTGTGGGCCATTTCTGAGACACCAGGAAACCACAGGCCTGGCTTAAAACCTGCTTAGACCCGAGTTTACTCCAGAGGATGTGGGGTTTTGGTGTAACAGAGGCACAGTCTCAGTTCTGCTTGTTCAGGAAAAGGTGTCACTGCAGGAATTGGACAAACACTGGAATTCTTTTATTAAAACCAACCAGAAAAAGCATTGACAATGTAAACAAAATAAAATCTGACTCTCTGAGCCCTCCCCTGGGCTGGGCTCTGCTCTCAGGGTGTGCTCTGGGGCAGGCCTTTCTTCAGGAGGGATGTGAGATAACTGCCCAGCTCTTCATCCTAAAAAGATAAAGAGAAATGGGATGAGAGCCAAATCTTCCTCTTGACTGTCCCAGTTGGGGCAGTAAATCCAATTTTGGTACCTAGAAATGGACTGAGGGAGTTCCTGGACCCTGCAAGATCCAAGGTGAGCTGTGTTCAGAAATTGAAACAATCCACAAATGCATTTCTGGGTGTTCTTACAAAACATTGGTGTGAAAATCCCATTTCTCAAAGGACCCGAGGGCTTTCCTTTGAGGAAAAATCCCTTTTTCTTGAAATCAAGGAATAAAGAGCCACTGATTTTATTGCTTTGCCCTCCAAAGGCATTTCCTTGCTGTCAAAAAAGGATTTAATAATCCAGCCACAGAAAGTGAAGGTGATGGAATGGCTGTGAAATAAAATCATGTTAAGATCAGAGTTTTCTACTTGTTTTAAATTTTCCCAGTAAGAAACACAATGTGAAATATTCAAAGCACAGAGAGAACTGAATTAACTGGACTTCAGTGTAATTACCCCAAAAGAGCTCCTGTAAAACCACTTCTGCTCAAGCCCAAAGGCTCAGAAAACAGCAGGGCCTCCCCTCATCTTCCAGGGGAACTCCTTCAGAGCCAGAGGGAGGAAGATTCACCCCTCTCAGCCACCCCCAGTGCAGGAAAGGTTTGGAATGGAAGGAATTCAGGTCAGAACTCAGCAATTCCCACCTGGTAAGTCCAGGACACGAGCAGGACTTTGGTTCCTTGATCCTCCGAGTGCGCCGTGGCCTGGATCAGGATGGACTCCACAGTGATGGAGCCATCAGGGAGATGCTGCACTGAGTAATCCTTCAGGATCCTGGAGAGAGAGGAGATGGGAGTTATTGGGGATGCTGGATGGGATTTATTGGGGATGCTGGATGGGATTTATTGGGGATGCTGGGTCACCCCTGGATCTTTATCCCAACCCTCAGCCTGTTGCTGCCTTGGCTGTGTCTGAGCCAGCACCCTCTGCCCAAGGCAGGGAAAACAGGGCTGAGCCACAGCTCATTCTGGTGCTTGTGTTAATTATGGAGGATTTCCTACAGAAATGATTCCTGCAGAATTTATCCCAGGCTCTACAGCTCCAGCCTGAGCCCTGTTCTCCCACGGAAAGAACTCAGGATGCAGCAGCTGCACGTCGGGAAAAACTCAGAAAGTTCTGTTACTCCCAGCTCGGAGGAGGGGGATCTGTGCTACACCTGGATTGGAAATAAACTCAGCTCCATCCCCGAGGGATTAAAACCCTTCCCAGGAAAGCAGGGCTCACCCCTTGAGGTGGTTGTAGACCCTGAGCACGGTCTCGTGCTCCTTGCGCGGGTCCTGGACGTGCACGCGGCAGGTGAAGCGCAGCTGATGCTCCGCCAGCCCCAGCTCCTTCAGGGCCTGCTCAGGGGAAACCAGCCGGAAACTCTGGGGGGAAAAAAGGGAGAAATCCATGGAAAAAGCCCTCCTCTGAGCCTTGTGGAGTTGTGTTGCTGCCCTGGGGTTGGGGGAAGCAGGGGAGGCAGTTCCCTTTCTGTGCTGAAACATCGCTGTGTGTTTGTCGCTGCAGCAAAGGGAGGGGGAAGGCCGGGACAAAACATCCACCTTGATAATAATAAATAAATAAATAACAAAACAAAGCTGCTCTCTGGAAGTTGGTTTGACTTCTAGCAGGGGAATGATGTTTAAAGATGAGGTTGAAGAGTAAGAACTGCATCTCCTTTGTGAGGAAGGAGAGCTGCTCATTTGGGTTTCTTGTGCACCCAGAACATCACATCACCCTGAGAGGACAAAAAACACCCTGAGAGGACAAAAAAAACCCTCAGAGGACACAAAAAACATCCTGAGAGGACACAAAAAGACATCCTGAGAGGACAAAAAACACCCTGAGAGGACACAAAACACCCTGAGAGGACACAAAAAACATCCTGAGAGGACACAAAAAAACATCCTGAGAGGACACAAAACACCCTGAGAGGACACAAAACACCTTCAGAGGACACAAAACACCCTGAGAGGACACAAAAAAACACCCTGAGAGGACACAAAAAAACGCCCTCAGACGACACAAAAAACACCTTCAGAGGTCACAGAACACCCTCAGAGGACACAAAAAAGCACATTCAGAGGACACAAGACACCCTCAGAGGACACAAAACACCCTCAGAGGACACAAAACACCTTCAGAGGTCACAGAACACCCTGAGAGGACACAAAACACCTTCAGAGGACATGAAACACCCTGAGAGGACACAAGACAAGCACAAGGACTCTCACTCACATTGTCCTTCATGAGTAACGTGCCGTGCATGAGCTTTGGCTTCTTGGCATCTGGTACAGGACCTAAAGTGAGGCCAGGGGGAGAAAAACACAACGTGAGCTGCTGGTTTTTCACCCAAAACTTCTGCTCTGGGGCTGAGGTTGGAGCTCTGAGGCCCTGCTGAGGTTCAGACATTAAAATTTTACACCTCTCTTTTCTTATCTGTTCAAGGCATCAACAGTGCTTAACCATTATCAGAAATACTGACACCTAAGAAATAATGTTTAGTGATCCAGAGCAACTCCCTCTCTTCCCAGAGCACTTCCTGATGTGAGAATTAGATGATTTTTCTAAAACTGACTTTAGAAAAGTAATTCCAGCTTTCCCAAACCCAGCTGCTACAAGCACACGTGGGTAGCAAACCAGGCACGGTGTGCACATTGCTTTTAAACGTTATTAAATATAAATTTACACCTTTCTACCAACACCAACGCTATAAAAAATAGCAGCAGGGAGGAAATTTGGGGTGGGGAGTGTCACCTATGGCTGTTTCCCTCTTGAGGAGGCCCAGGGAGATGTCCACAGGGATGCAGGGGTTGGTGAGGATGGTGGTGGTCTCTCCGTTGGCTGGCATGAAGCAGCTGACATCTGCAAAGGGAACAAAAGCTCCTGTCAGCCCCCCTGGGGCAGCTGGGAATGCACAAAACAATCCTAATCCACCTCCAAGGGGCTCACTGTGATTAACTGGGCTTAATTAATGCTCATTAAGATGCTACAGGCATCAGCTCCTTGAGGGGAGCTGTAAATGCCACCCCACCTGATTGCACTGAGGGCCAGCGGAGCAAAAATGGGATTTGAAAGCTTTGATGCCACTTCCCTCCTCTGCCAGGGATACCTGTGGGAGTTGGGAACTCCACACAAATCCAGGTTCTTATCTTCACCTCTGGGAGCTTCACCTGGAGCCCCAGCAGATGAGAAACGGCTGCAGATGTTGTTTCAGGTTGTTGATTTCTCCTTCTCTCTGCCAGCTCTCAGCTCCGGCCGCACATCTGATGCAGCCGAGTCCGAGCGGGCACTGCCCAGCCCTGGGCTGTCCCGGCCTTTCTGTGCCCTTTCCATCATCCAACCATTCTTCACAACGCATTTATTAGTTACTGTTCTGTGCCAATTCACTTGCACCTGTTCTAGACACGGAATTTCTACCTCTTTTTCATTCTACCAATCATTTTGTGCCACCACCACCAGAGACGATGGAGATGGAGGAGGAGGAGGAGGAGGAGGAGGAGAAGGAGGAGGAGGAGGAGGAGGGAGTGAGGAGGAGGAGGAGGAGGAGGAGGAGGAGGAGGAGGAGGAGGAGGAGGAGGATGAGGAGGAGAGGAGGAGGAGGAGGAGGAGGAGGAGGAGAAGGAAAGGAGAAGGAGAAGGAGAAGGAGAAGGAGAAGGAGAGAAGGAGGAGAAGGAGAAGAAGGAGGAGAAGGAGGAGAAGGAGGAGAAGAAGGAGAAGGAGGAGGAGGAGGAGGAGGAGGAGGAGGAGGAGGAGGAGGAGGAGGAGGAGGAGGAGGAGGAGGAGGAAGGAAGGAAGGAAGGAGAAGGGAAGGAGAAGGAGAAGAAGGAGGAGAAGGAGAAGGAGAAGAAGAAGGAGAAGAAGGAGGAGAAGGAGGAGGAGAAGAAGAACAAGAACAAGAACAGGGCAACGCCCAAAATCCTCCATCTTAGACCCTTCATCCTCATATTAAAAACCCTAAAATCTACTTTTTCACCTTGTCAAACACTAACCCACCACTCATTTTCACACTCTGGTGGCTTGCAATGATTCTGGCAGTGTTGGTAACTTTTCCCATGGGCTGAGATCAAAGCCGGGGCCATTTTGGGATTTTTGCCCCCCCCTTGCTGGGGCTCCTGACCCCCCCCAGGGCAGCCTGAGGTGTTCCTTGGGTTCCAACAGATACCTACGGAATTCCTGCTCGATTTTCTGCTTCAGGAACTCCATTTTCTTGGCCTCCCCGTGCACCAGGAGCACGTTGCGGGGCTCAGCCTGGCGGATCAGCTGCATGATGCCCTTGGCATCAGCGTGGGCACTGAAGGACATGTACTCCACCTGCATCTTCACTTCCAGCTGGGGGGAGCAGAGCACATTTGGGAACTGGGAATTCCTTTGGAACACACACACATAGACAGAGCCAGATCCCTCTGGGTTTCATCAAAAGGAGGAAGGAGAAAATCTAAATTGTCTTAATAAAAAGCTTTGGTAAATTAAAGGCTCGCACTGCCCCACTTCAGACAAAATTTGGCACCCAAAAAAGCCAAATATTTAAGGTCAGCTGGTGTTTTGTTATCCAAATCTGCTGAAATAGATGTAATTTTTACCTGTTTTCCTAATTAAACATTATAGAGTGCCCCTCAAAGTTTTATGGCAGAAGCAAAGGGCCCCTCAAAGTTTTATGGCAGAAATTAATACAAGGGGGGAAAAAACCAAGTCCAACTTTGCTACTGCAAAAGGAAAAAAGAAAAAAAACCAAGTGCAACTCCAAATCCAACGATTTTGAGGTATTTTGAGTGTTGGATTCATCCTATTCCCATTGCAAGGACAACAACTTGCCCCAAATTGAAAAATCAGACTCACAATTTGTCTTCCTTCCATCTCCAGCTTCCTTTGCCCACTGAGGATCTTGTGGCCCACAGTTCCCTGGACACAGTAGCCAGGCATGATCACCTGGGGAAAAAAACCAGGAAAATCAACAATTCCATGGATTGTTGGACATCAAAACCATCAAAATAGTCACAAATGGAGAGCTTGGAGAGCTCTGCCCTGGTTCAAAGAGGATTTGGGTCCTTTAATTCCAGCTCCTCAGGAAAAGCTTTCCTACAACCTCAGTCCTTAGGACTCACATCACCATAAAACATCACCCAAAGAACCAATTTCTTACCATATTCTTCTCATTCCCTGCCCATTTCCTGAAGATTTGAAGGGATTGTCCTGCATGGAGCATTCCAGGGGTTGCAAACACCACCTGCAAATCAAAGATGTGCCATAAATCTCTACAGAAAACAATTTTTTTCATTATTTCCATAAATATCCTAAGTGTGTGCAGAGCATCCACCAAAACCCATCACCAATGCTACAAAAATAGGGCTTTTTGCTATTTGATTTTCTTCCCACCCTGTCTAAAATTCCCAGGAGCTGAGTTACAGTTTTAGGAAATATTTATGAGCATCTGATGGAAAACTCTGAGTGGTTTTATAGTGGTACCAAATAAAGCAGCCAGAATTAAAGCAGCACTTGTGTGGAAAAGAAAATCCTGGTTTGAATTAGGATGTGTAGCTGACACAAACATGCAAAATTTTAATTTGCTCTCAGTGTTTTACCTTCAATGAAACAAAAACAGAAAGAGCTTTAATATTTTTAGAATGGCCTGGCCACGAGAGGTTTTTGGGTGGGATTGATGAGGTGGAGGATGCTCAGGCTGCTTTTCCCACCAGGATTTGGGAGCACAGTGGAATAAAAGAGCTCCCAGAGCCCCAGCCCTTCCCCAACACCCACCTACCATGGGCCCTGGGTTGTCTGCAAAGGCTCTGTCAAAAGCTTTGATGTGTTTGAACTCAAACATGTTCCTCTGCACAAAAGTTTTCCGGATTTTCTGGTTAGTCCAGGTGATGAAGAGTTTGTAATAATGATTGGCTTTCTCTGTCAGGCCCGTGGAAAAGTAAATTGGAGCCTTCAGGTTCATCCTTTCCCTGGAAAAGAAGTGACCTGTGAGGGGCAAAGCATTTCCTGGCTATCCATGCTGGGAGTCCCTAACTGGGGAGTCTCCCATGGGTTTTTTTGGTGTGAGTTTCTCTATTTTCAGGAGCTATAAATCAGTATTGTAACAATGCAGGCTTTAGTGCCCTTCTCCTTCTCACTGCAGAAAAATTCCTGCCATTCCCAACATCCATCAGACACAGGAAGAGCACAGAAAGCAGGTGGGACATGCCCAGGCTGCACTCACCAGAAAGTTTCCAATAAAATACAAAGCTCCTGGGCACGTCCAAGGGCAAAAACCGGGATGAGAACCTGCAATGGAGGTGGAATTTAGGAATCCAGGTGGAATTTTTGAAAGCCAAACAGCATAAAATGCACTGTGGTTATTATTTCTGACCAAATCCCTCTGTTCCCTCTGACTTCCTGATGTTCTTTCAGCTGCAGTTTGGAATGAAAGGCACAGACCCAGCTCTGCCTGCACCGAGGGGAATTTCTGTTCTCCCCTGGATGATCCCAAACCAAGGTGCTGAGAGCAACAAATCCTTGGAAAAGGCCACTGTACCTTCCCTCCTCGTTCCACAGTCTCGTGGACTTTCTTGAGGAAATCCCTCTCCCTGCAGCGTTTGGAGTCCCTGATGGTGGTGGCGTAGGTGGATTCACTGATCAGCAGGTCAGGGCGGCATTTATCAATCCAGGCAGCTCTGAGCACAGGGAATTCAAAGCCAAAAAAAAGCAAATCAGGAGATGGTTTTTGGTATCTTTGACCTCAAGGTCTTCAAGTTGGCTGGGGAATGTCAGTGTGGCCACAGGAAAAAGGAATAAAGGGGATTCTGTGGTAGCGTCGGTTCGTTGGAATTAATCCGGCTCAAAATTGAGATTGCAGACCTTGAAAAGGAATATTCCTTCAATCTATGACCAGTTTTAAATATTTAAAATATTCACCTGAACAGCAGGAATATTATAAATCTCTCATTATGTCAGTGAAAATACACTGAGGGTTGGAAGTTTGTGATTAATCATCTCTTAGAAAGAAAAAACGTCGTGAAAAGACATTTCAAACATTGAAGTCCAATTATTACACAGCCCTAAAAATAGATTGATGTGAGTATTCAGAAGATAAAATGTGAGTATTCAGCAGACAAAATGTGAGTATTCAGAAGATAAAATGTGAGTATTCAGATTGTTTTAAGGTCTGGCTGGCAGGTTTAATGTAAATCTCTTCACTCTCACAATTCAAAATTGCATTTATGTTTCCAGCAAAGAGATCTTTAAATATTCCAAAGAATCAAAGCTGCTGAGCCCCTACTATTAAGAGCAGCTGTGCTGAAATCTTCCAGTCAGAAACAGTCAAAACTCACCAAAATTCAGCTTTTTGCTTACCCCAAGTGTCTGTCTGGTGTCATGTTATAATCACCCTGAGGGGAGAAGAGAAACCCAGTGATATTTCTGAGGCAAAGGAGGGATCTGTAAATATCTGGGAACATCCAGAGGTAAGAAGAGGGAAATTATTCTAAATCTGGGCATACTCACAGTGTAAACCACAGACTCACACCCAACTTTGATCTGGAACATGGCAGCTCCCAGCACGTGGCCTGCATAGTAAGCCTTGATCTCCAGCTCCTCATCCACCTGCCCCAACAGCAAAACTCTTCATCAGTGCCAATATTTTCAATTAAAATTGGGGGGTTTTTTTTGCCTCCTGCAACACCAGAAATGCCCTTTTCACCTGCACAGTCTGGTGAAGGTGCACAGCCACCACTTTCTTCATGCAGTCTTTGATCATCTGGGAGGTGAAGAAGTTGGTTTCCCCTTTTTTGTCCACGGTGATTTTCCTGTAGTCCTCCAGCAGGATGGGGCAGATGGCTTTGGTGGGGTGGGTCATGTAAATGGGGCCATCATACCCAACCATCTCACTGAAATAGGGCAGGGCCCCACAGTGGTCCAGGTGGAAGTGGCTGCAAAATAAAAAAAAAACCCCACAGTTTGCACAGAATTCAGCTGGGGTGGATCCCAGACCTTTCCCAGCTCTGCAGGACGTGGGAAAACACCTGGAGAGCTTTTGGGGTGTTAGGGACAGCACAAAAAGCATTCCCAGTTCCCACCAGAGCTGGGACAAGGGAGGGAGGAGCCTCACCTGATGATGACACAGTCCAGGAAATCTGTCAGCCTCCCGTTCTGGGTGATGTAGGAGAAGTCAGGGAAGCGCCTCTGCAGCCATGGGGAAAACAGACAATTCTGTGGGATCAGGAATGCATCACTGATCCCAAAAAAACCAGGGCCTGCAGCACTGGGAATGTGCTGATCCCTCTCCAGGCAACACCAGCAGCTTTTGTGTGCAGGGAAGGCACAAAGAGGGCACAGACAGAGGACTGAGCCCTCAATAAATCAATTCTTTTCCTTTCCAATAAAACAGGTGCCTGACACATCCTGGCTCTGAGGCACAAAGCCCCAGAAGCTTTCCTGGCACAGCACATTTGCTGCTTGAACTCTCAATCCTACAGAATATTTGTGCTTCATTCCTTTCCTGCTGGTGTCAGGGGACCCAAAACCAGGAGTGTTTCCTCCTCTCTCTCCCTGGAGCATCAGAGGTGTGGTGAGGATCCCACAAGGAATGAAACTGCCCCAAAGCACTCGAGCTAAGGATGGGATTCCTGCTCCCAGGAAACCCAGAGAGGTCAAAACCCCCTGGAATGGGGCATCTGGAGCTGCCTCAATGAATATTTTCCCAAAATCCACGAGCCAGGGGAAGGAGGGTGGCATTTCACAGCCTGGAACACTTGAGGGGATGGATGTTTTGGACAGGAAGGGAGATTTTTGAAGGGGAAAGAGCAGCTCTGCTCTACTCCAGCTCCAGCAGGAGCTGACAGAGATGCCCAAAAATGCTCCTGGGATGTGAGGGGATGGCTGGAGCTGTGCCAGGGGATGCTGCACTCACATCATCGTTGTATCCCATGTGCATGCCACAGTCCAGCATCACGTTCTTCCCAGCAATGGACACCAGGATGCAGCTCCTGCCCACGTCCTGCCCAGCACCTGCAAAACACCAGCAAAACACCAGCAAAACACCAGTAAAACACCAGCAAAACATCAGTAAAACACCAGTAAAACACCAGCAAAACACCAGTAAAACACCAGCAAAACACCAGCAAAACACCAGTAAAACACCAGCAAAACATCAGTAAAACACCAGTAAAACACCAGCAAAACATCAATAAAACACCAGTAAAACACCAGCAAAACACCAGCAAAACATCACTAAAACTGGTGTTCAGTAGAACACCAGTAGAACACCAGTAGAACACCAGTAAAACATCAGCAGAACACCAGCAGAACACCAGTAAAACATCAGTAAAACACCAGCAAAACACCAGCAAAAAACATCAGTAAAACACCAGCAAAAAACATCAGTAAAACACCAGTAAAACACCAATAAAACACCAGCAGAACACCAGCAAAACATCAGTAAAACACCAGCAAAACATCACTAAAACACCAGTAAAATACCAGCAAAACACCAGCAGAACACCAATAAAACACCAGCAGAACACCAGCACAACATCAGCAAAACACCAACAAAACACCAACAAAACATCAGTAAAACACCAGTAAAACACCAGCAAAACACCAATAAAACACCAGTAAAACACCAGTAAAACACCAGCAAAACATCAGTAAAACACCAGCAAAAAACATCAGTAAAACACCAGTAAATCATCAGCAAAACATCAGCAAAACACCAGCAGAACACCAGTAAAACACCAGCAGAACACCAGTAAAACACCAGCAAAACACCAGTAAAACACCAGCAAAACACCAGCAAAACACCAGTAGAACACCAGTAAAACACCAATAAAATACCAGCAAAACACCAACAAAACACCAATAAAACTCCAGCAAAACACCAGCAAAACACCAGTAAAACACCAGTAAAACACCAGTAGAACACCAGCAGAACACCAGCAGAACACCAGTAAAACATCAGCAAAACATCAGTACAACACCAGCAAAACACCAGCAAAGCACCAGTAAAACACCAGTAAAACACCAGCAAAACACCAGCAAAACATCAATAAAACACCAATAAAACACCAGCAAAACACCAGTAAAACACCAGTAAAACATCACTAAAACACCAGCAAAACACCAGCAAAACACCAATAAAACTCCAGCAAAACACCAGCAAAACACCAGTAAAACACCAGTAAAACACCAGTAGAACACCAGTAGAACACCAGCAGAACACCAGTAAAACATCAGGAAAACATCAGCAAAACATCAGTACAACACCAGCAAAACACCAGCAAAACATCAATAAAACACCAGCAAAACACCAGCAAAGCACCAGTAAAACACCAGTAAAACACCAGCAAAACACCAGCAAAACATCAATAAAACACCAATAAAACACCAGCAAAACACCAGCAAAACACCAGTAAAACATCACTAAAACACCAGCAAAACACCAGCAAAACATCAATAAAACACCAGTAAAACACCAGTAAAACACCAGTAAAACACCAGCAGAACACCAGTAAAACACCAGCAAAACACCAGTAAAACACCAGTAAAACACCAGCAAAACATCAATAAAACACCAGTAAAACACCAGTAAAACACCAGTAAAACACCAGCAGAACACCAGTAAAACACCAGCAAAACACCAGTAAAACACCAGTAAAACACCAGCAAAACATTCCAGTAAAACACCAGTAAAACACCAGTAAAACACCAGCAGAACACCAGTAAAACACCAGCAAAACACCAGTAAAACACGTTTCTGGAAACAGCTGCAGCTCTTTCTTTCTAAAGAGAAGCAGATAAAGGTCTGCACAAACTTCCTGCAAGTGCAGTTTTGAGGAAGAGAAAAGAATCCTTGAGCTGGCAAGGATTAGAACTCTGTTTCTTCTGCACCTCCCCAGCTGCTGTGCTCTCATTAAGCTTCATTAAGCTCTAATTAAGTCCACACCAAGCCAGAAAATCATCCATGAGGATTAAAGCAGTTCTCCTGCTCAGCACATCCTCTGTCCTCTCAGTACAGAACCCATAAAAAAAAAAGATCAAACAAGGAAAAAAGAGAAATATTTTCTTTCTGTGGCTCTTTAGCACTGTAGGTGAATTAATGCTCTACCACAACACCACAGTGCCTTTACCACCAATATATTTACCAGAACTGATCAGTTAATCCTGATTAATTAATCAAAACAGTTATAAACGTCACTGGAAAGAGGAAAGGAGGACGGTGAGGTGCTGACAGGAGTCACAGCAGGGCACTGCACACTGCAGGTGCCACCCTGGCCAATATTACCCTGAATTCCCAATTCCACAGGTTTTCAGTGTTTGTATTTCAAGGCGATTTTAAGCTGGACTTACCCAAAGGAGTGACTTTGATCTCAGGCATTTTATCTCACTCCAGGTCCCAAACCCGCACGGGAAATTATTCCAGAAGCAGATCCGTGGGGGGCACAAAAAGGGAAAATTTCACAGGTTTTACAGACGCCATTTCAAATATTTTTCAGTATCTGGCCGAAGACTCGAGCAGAGGCCGAACTTTTTCCTGAGAAGAGACAGAAAACACGCGTCAGATGATAAACAACTTGTGGAAAACCGGCCGTGCTTGGCTTCGATATCCATCAATACCGCTTTGAGGGTGGAAACACGAATAGAAGCACACAAAACCACACAAAAAAAAGCACAAAACCACACAGAAACCCCATAAAATGCCCCAAACCTCCCAAACTCACCCAGGCCCCTCACGGCCCCTCACGGCCCCGCCGCCTCCTCCGCGCCTGCGCGGCCCCGCCCCTCGCGCACCCCGCGCGGATTGGCCGAGCCGCGGTGACGCACGCGAAGCGGATTGGCCCGCGGGGCGCGGCGGGTGACGGACGCGGCGCTGATTGGGCGAGCCGGGGGGTGCGGGAAGGAGAAGGAGGAGGAGGGAGGAGGAGGAGGAAGGGCGATGGCGGCGGCGGCCGCGGCCGCGGGCGCGTTCAGCCTGAGGGAGGTTCTCGAGGCCTTCCAGAGGTGCGTGACGGAGCAGCGGGAGGTGCTGCTGGAGCCCTACCTGAGCGGCTGGCGGGGGCTTATCCGGTGAGTGCCCGGCAGCGAGCGGGTGCTCCCCTTGGAGAGGGGGGCTGCGGGCTGAAGGAGGGAGTGCCAGGACAAGCGGCGAGGGCTTCACGGTGACGGATGGGAGAGCTCCCTTAGAACGTCGAGATTTATGGCTGTTTCTTCCTAATGGGGAGATGGGAATGTGCTTTAGGCCACGGCAGATCGTGCACTGTTACATTTTCAGGAGTTCAGGGCAGTTTCCCCAGTTTAACCCATTAAAAACCAGCTGTGGCCTTTTCCAGCAGCGCAGCTGTCAGCAGAGATGGAGTGAGACTGTTTAATGGAGCCTGGAGGGGCAGGACAAGGCGGATTCGAGCTGGCAGAGAGTAGGGTTAGATGGGATTTCGGGAAGGAATTGCTGGCTGTTGGGGTGGGGAGGCCCCGGGATGGATTTCCCAGAGAAACTGTGGCTACCCCTGGATCCCTGGATGTGTCCAAGGCCAGTTTGGAGAACCCGAGACAGTGCAGGGTGGCAGGGAGCAGGGTTAGATGGGATATGGGGAAGGAATTGCTGGCTGTTGGGGTGGGGAGGCCCTGGGATGGATTTCCCAGAGAAGCTGTGGCTACCCCATCCCTGGATGTGTCCAAGGCCAGTTTGGAGAACCCGGGACAGTGCAGGGTGGCAGAGCGTGGCTGCTCCTGTGCCCAAAACTGCTCCTTCTCCTGATGCCTTTCCTGGTCTTAAAAATCAAGAGGCGAACACGGTTAGAAGGGGAAAAAGGGTTTTACCTTGGTATTTATTGTAAGGATCCTTAGGTGCACCACAAACAGGTCGAATACACCTCTGTGCACCCCACCATCCCCACTGCAAAGTCCCCCTCTTCTAGATCTGGTTTTACATTCTAGGTCTTACTAATTAGCATATCTATCCAATATTCCCCAATGAGAGGCTCAAATGAGCCCCCCCTCCCAAGGAACCTTCCCCTGGATGGTTCTAGCTTAGTTTACAAAATGTGTTCTGGAGAGGACCTTGGGCTCTGGGCACCCTGGCACCCGAACTACGAAGCCTCTAAAATGTTCAGTCTCTTAGCTTAACAAACAAGTCCAAGAATGCAGGCAAAAAAGCACCAAGAATACAGAAGTTGCAGAAAGGTAGAACAGGGGTATAAAAGAAAAGACAACAATCATCATGGCATCACTCCCCCAAATTTGTAACCCGTTCATTTCCCACCCGCAGCTTCCTGCAGAGCCTGGGCACCGTCTTCTCGTTCATCTCCAAGGACGCGGTGGCCAAAGTGGCGCTGCTGGAGGGTCACTGCGGCGGCGGCCAGGGCCAGCAGTACGTGTCCCTGCAGTCCATGGTGCGCCACGAGCTGGCGGCGGGGCCGGCGGCGCTGCGGGCCCGCTCCGACTCCGGCTGCCGCACGGTGCTGCGGCTGCACCGCGCCCTGCGCTGGCTCCAGCTCTTCCTCGAGGGGCTGCGCTCCGGAGAATCCCGCACCTCCGTGCTTTGCACCGACGCCTACAACGCCTCGCTGGCCGCCTACCACCCTTGGGTGGTCCGCAAAGCCGCCACCGTGGCGTTCTGCGCGCTGCCGTCCCGCGACGCTTTCCTGGAGATCATGAATGTGGGCCCGCGGGAGGAGGCTGTGGCCATGCTGGGAGAGGCCATTCCCTACATCGGAGATGTTTACAGCATCACCCAGGAGCTCTTTGCACAGCACAAGCTGCTCGATCTGCCCTGACACCTCCCAGCAGCTGCGGGATGAGCCCAGGGTGAAAATGGCATTTTCACAGAAGCACAACCCACTCTGTCCGTGGTTATTTCCACTTTTTTTTTCCAGCCTGGAGCTGAGGAGTTGGATGAACTATTCAGGATGCTTCACTTTATGAGAGAAAAATGTGGACCAGTTCTTTTTTTACATCTGTCAGTTTGTGTGTAGAGCTGTACAGTTAGGAAAAAAAAAAAAATCCACATTAAGATGAGCTGCTAAGGGATTTATTTCTTTTATTCCCAGCACGGCTGGGAGAGGGGGGGGGGTGTTTTCCTTTTTAAGCCAAACTTCAGCAGCTTGTGTGCACTTACAGCAATAATTCTGGCCTCGTGTGACAGCCCAAACCTGAGCTCTGGTGTCTGAACACGTTTTCTATCCCATGTGAGCTCACCTGGCCACTTTGGTTTCATACAAAAAAAATCCACCTGAGGGCTTTGCTGGAGAATAAAACCCTGAGCAATGCACGTGGGAAAGGAAGCTCCTTTCCCTTTCACAGCCACCCCATCACTGCTGCTCATTCTGGGGCCCCAGGAGCTGAAGGAAATGGGGGTGGATGTTGTAACCTTCAGAGGAAGCTGGGCCTGGAGCAAGGATCCATCCAGCAGCACCTTCCCTCTGTGTCACATCCCTGCCCCTTGAATTCATGCTTTTTTTGCACTTTTTGCAGATTTTAATCTGTGCTGCACAATCCCCTTTACCCAGCCCAGGCTGCAGCCTGGAGCTGCTTGCCAGCCATGCCTTTGAATTGTGTTCTTATGTGTTTATTTTGTTTATGAATGTGTTAAATGCCTACAAAAAAAAAAAATGATTTCTCTGCCTCTCTGGGGGAAAATCCACACTTGTACTGTAAATCACTCCTTTGTGAGGCTTCTGGCTGCTGCTGCAAATCACTGGAAGAGCCAAAGGATGGCAAATGGGATTTCCTGAGCTTTTTGGAAAGCTGGAAAAGCACCCCAGGGTTAGTCCAGGATGACAGGAACAGTCAGGGGAATCTCACAGGGTGATTTTTGTCTCTTTTTGGCCTCATGTAACACTGAAAACTTCAGGAAATCACTATTACCTCATGGAGCCTGGACTAACTGGACATTAAATGATGTGAATAATGTGTTTTTGAGGAGTGTCCTTTGTGGGATCACACTCTGGGGGTGTGGTGGTGGAAGGGACACAATTTACAGTGTGACCTGCTCACATTTTCTTTCCTGGAAAGATCTGTTTCATTTCCCTGGAGATCAGCTGGAATTTCATCTGGGCAGTGAATTAAATGCCTTAAATTAAATTAAATAATGTGGGTCAAAGGAAAAAAAAATGGGTTTAGATCTCTTGAAGTGGTGGTATGGCCACAAGAAAAATACTTTTTCTCCCTTGTCACATTAATTCTCAACTACTCCCCTTAGGAGATAAATATTAATATTGAATATGAGCTTGCCCAAAATTCAGGATTGTGTTTAGAACTTACTTGAAAAAGTTTTACAGTTAAAGCAGACACTGAAATAGTCCAGGAAAGGGAAAGTATCCTTTAAAAAATGCCAGTGTGAACATACCTGGAAAACACAGCTGCAACTGGTGCTTCCCTGAAGAATTCCTGTATTTAGCTCTCTGCATCTGCTTCTCTTCCTGCAAGGAAAATATTCCAGCCTTGGAGCATCACTTTGGCAGCAAAAGATGTTTTCTGATACAGTAGAAAATGCAGGAAATGGAACTTTTCATTCAGAGCTGTCCTAAAATCCAACCCTGGACAGAAAAAATCACAGTGATGGAACCTAACTTAGCACGCTGTGAACTTGGGTGTAAACTGAAATTATTATCCCAGCTCAGTGGGAGGAAAAAAAAATTAGATCAGCCAGTAAAAACTTCCTAAAAAAATACCAATATAGCTGAGTGACAGCTCACCAACCTTGTGACCTAGGAATGGCCTCTACAGGCAAATTCCTGCCATGCCCTGAGGCAGATTTGGTTATTTCCGTGATGAGGTGACCTCAAATTTAAACAAGATATAAATAAAAATGACTGCTGTGTACCAAAATCAGAGTGGGACACCTGAGTTTTATCAGCTCTGCCAGAGAAACCCAAATTTCCCCAGCTGTGACAATGAATTTTTAAGTCACTCTGAGTAAAGGCAATCAGGATGAGGGCAGTGATTTGCACCCAAGTGCAAATTTGAATGAAATTTAATGCATTTTGCTAAACAAATTCCTGGCTGTTCCTTTAATCCCTCCGAGCTCTATTTAAAGAGCCTTCCCAGCAAGTGCTGAGCCTGAATTCCCTGCTTTTCTTCCCTCTCCCAGACCCCTTTTCCCCCAAAATGCTGCTGCCAGAGCTTTGGCTGTGCCTGAGCTTTGGCTGTGCTGCCTCCCTGAGCCCCTCGTGCCTTTCAGCTCAGTTCCACAGGCCGGGGGATTTCATCCTGGGGGGGCTCTTCCCCTTTGGGAAGGACACAGTGAACCTGACAGCTCGTTCTGAGCCCTCCCTGCTGCTGTGTGAGAGGTGAGAGCCGTGCTGGGGTCAGCAGGGCTGGGGGAAAATGCAAAAACAAAGTGGTTCTGGTGGTGGTGGGATGGGATGGAGAAGAGCTTTGAGGGGTGGAGCACTGGGATATCAACTGGTCCCAAAATGGAAATGGTTTTGTGTTTTCTTGATGCTGTCAAATTGCAACCCCGTTCTGATGAAAGCTTTTAGCAGCGCTGGTTTCCTCAGGGCTTGGAATTGTAAATTCCAAATTTTTGGTTCCACACACTGCTCCTCAGGGGCAGATCACACTTTGGGATGGTGCTGTTGCCTTTTAGGGGGTAAAAGGACACTCAGCACCAGGCACAGGGCAAAGCAGGAGGCAAAATCAGCTGGCTTGCAGCTCTGCCAGGGTGTGAGCAGCATTTCCTCCTCACTTACACCACGTTGGTTCCCAGCACCACATCATCACCTACCTGCAGCTCTTTGTGAGGAGAGTGAAAAGCCAGGCTGGTGTCCCTCCTCCTGCTCTGGCAGCAGCAAAGCAGGGTCCAAAATCCTTCCATCTTCACAGCCCCTGGGGCAGGGAATGTGCTCAGTGTGCTGGGATACACAGAGGAGGAAAATCCCAGGAAAAATCCCACATTTCTCCTGAATTAGCACTGTGGGAATCACTGGTTCATGGGTGAAGGACACAAAGTCTTGACCATCACAGCTAAATTGGTCTTCTACCTCTGTTCCTTCTCCTGGGAAGCTCCAATGATTTATTTGCTGGCAGAAAGGATTAATTAAATTGGAAAGGTGCTCACAGTGAGAGTAGGAAACTCACAAGTGGGTCCAGGGTGCTCTGCTCACAGTGCCAGGATTAATTAAATTGGAAAGGTGCTGACAGTCAGAGTAGGAAACTATGAGGAATGTCTGAGGGAGCTGGGGGTGTTTAGCCTGGAGAAAAGGAGACTCAGAGGTGACCTTAGCACTCTCTATAACTCCCTGAAAGGTGGCTGTAGTGAGGTGGGGGTTGGTCTCTTTTTCCAGGCAACAACTGACAGAACAAGAGGACACAGCCTTAAGTCACGCCAAGGAAAATAGAGGTTGGATATTAGAAAAAAGTTTTTTACAGAAAGAGTGATAAAATATTGGAATGGTTTACGTGGGGAGGTGGTGGAATCACCATCCCTGGATGTGTTTAAAAAGAGACTGGATGAGGCACTTGATGCCATGGTTTAGTTTAGTTGAGGTGTTTGGATATGGG
Organism: Monarcha castaneiventris obscurior; assembly: GCA_026261815.1. Lineage (NCBI taxonomy): Eukaryota > Metazoa > Chordata > Aves > Passeriformes > Monarchidae > Monarcha > Monarcha castaneiventris. The sequence continues at coordinate 1,248,857 of JAMPIT010000002.1, read as the reverse complement.
TTGGACTCGATTTTGAAGGTCTCTTCCAACCTGGTAATGCTGTGATTCTGTGAAGTGGGTCCAGGGGTGCTCTGCTGACAGTGCCAGGATTAAATTGGAAAGGTGCTCACAGTCAGAGTAGAAAACTCACCAGTGGGTCCAGGGGTGCTCTGCTGACAGTGCCAGGAACATCCTGCTTGGCCACAAGGATGCCAAGACATCAAAGAAGGTGGGATAAGGTGATCCCTGCTGTGGCAGCACTGCCAGGCCACACAATTCCCATCCCCTCTTCCCTCAGGTTATTCACAGACGGGCTGATCTGGGCTCTGGGGATGAGGTTCGCCATCGATCAGATCAACAATTCCAGCTCCCTGCTGCCAGGAATAACGCTGGGATATGACATGTATGACACGTGCTTCGAGGCCCTGGTGGCCCTGCAGCCCAGCCTGCTGTTCCTGACCCGAAATGGCACCACAGGGATCGGGGTTCTCTGCAACTACACCGAGTACCAGCCCCGTGTCACCGCCGTCATCGGGCCCCACAAGTCAGATCTGTGCCTGGTGACAGCCAAGCTCTTCAGCTCCTTCTTGATCCCACAGGTGAAGCTCTCTGAAGAAGCAGGAATTCTCCCTTTTGGTGGGGTTTGGTGGTTAAAGAAGAGATTGCAGTCTCTCCTCTGCCACAGATTTCCTGAGTGTTCTTGGGTGGGTCACATAATCCTGTGTTTAATTTCCCTGAGAGAACAGAGCTCAGACTGCTCTGATCCAGGTAAAATGGGAATAACAGAGCTCCTGGAGGATCCCGTGACAATCCATCTGGGATTAAACACTGAGTTACCACAACAGAGAGCTCTCATCATCAGGGAAATTTAGCCCCGGGCTAAGAAATAACAGAATCCTGGGTGTGTCACCCTGTGCAGAAAGTCGTTAATTATCACTTCATTAGTGATAAGGGACACAAAGGAGACAATTTATGGCTCTCTTGGTGAACGCAGCCGTGACAGACCCACCCCTTGGGTTGAGTATTTACCACCATCCCATTCTTTTTGCAAACTTAATGCACTCAAACTAAAGAAAAAAAGGGGTGAGTGACCCGGACTGTGACCACATCCCTTTTTCCCCTCACTTCCTCTCTGTTCCACACACCCAGGTCAGCTACGGGGCCAGCAGCGAGACCCTCAGCAACACGGAGCTGTACCCATCCTTCTACCGCACCGTTCCCAGCGACAAGAACCTGGTGGAAGCCGTGGTGCTGCTCCTAAACCAGTTTGGCTGGAACTGGGTGGCCACCATCGGCAGCGATGATGAGTACGGCCGAGGGGCCCAGGCTCTTTTCCTGAGCATGGTTGGCAACGACAACATCTGCATCGCCTTCGAGGGGCTCATCCCCACAGAGCTGGCCGAGCCCAACGCCAAAAAGCAGCTGGAAGACACGGTGAAATTAATTAACAGCACCAAAGTCAACGTCATTGTGCTGTTTGCCTTCAACCTGCCAGCCCAGGCCCTGCTGGAGCACAGCATCAAGATGGGGCTGGGCAAGAAGGTGTGGATTGGCACGGAAGCCTGGATGCTGTCTGACATCGCTGCCTCCATCCCCGACATCCAGAGCATCGGGACAGTGCTGGGCTTTGTCATGAGGACAGGGACAGTCCCTGGCTTCCAGGAGTACGTGGCTGAGCTCTTCAGCTCTGTTGAGCAGGAGGAGTTCTGCCAGGAGTCCAGGGAGCTGAGCAGCCTCATGAACGCCGAGGTGCTGGGCACGCAGTGCCAGCAGTGTGACCACATCACCCTCAGGGATGTGTGGCCCATGCTCAGGGTGACCACGGTGCAGCCTGTGCATGTGGCCGTGTATGGTGTGGCCCATGCCCTGCACAGAGCCCTGGGCTGCACCCCCAAAGCCTGTCCCAAAACACCCATCAGGTCCTGGCAGGTGAGCAAAGATCTGAGGGGCAAAGAGGTGGTTTTTGTCACCGTCACAGCCAGATTGTCCCAATCTCAGCCCCTCCTAAGGGACAAATTATTTCAGATAGGAATTAGCTTGCAGAATCATCATCCTCCAAACAAGAACAAAATCGATTTTCATTTCATTTCCTCCCCAGCTGCTGCACTTCATGAACACCCTCCCGTTCGAGGTGAACGGCCAGAGCTTCAGGTTTGACCAATCCCACAGCACAAACACTGGATACAAACTCATCTTCTGGGCCTGGAGGAACGGCACCCTGACCTATCTGCCTGTGGGGGACTATGACCAGTCCCTGTACATCCAAAAGTCCCAGATCCGGTTCCATACTGCAGATCAAAAGGTAAAAATGGCACAATTCATTCTGATTTTTTGGAGATTACAATTGTCCTGAAGGTGCCTGGCTGATGCTCATTCCTGCCTTTGCCAGGAGCCCACATCTGAGTGCTTCAGGCGCTGCCAACCAGGACAATTCAGAAGAATAAAAGGATTCAACCTCTGCTGCTATGACTGCACAGACTGTCCAGAAAACACCTTCTGGAGCAGCACAGGTGAGGTCTGGAGAATGGAAAGGTTTTAACTGGATTATTCTATCTACTGGTTGAGGTAATGATGAGCTGGGAGCTCTCCTCCAGAAGCACTGCCAGGTGTTCCCCTCCCTGTTCTGATCTTCACTGGGGACCTGCCCCTGATGGCCCCAGAGGGAGAAAACTGAGCACAACATTTATGTTTTATCTCCAGAGGTAGGAGAGAGGGGTATGATGGAATTCTGGGGTTGTGGATAGAAGAAAAACATAGGATAAAATAGTGGGATTGCTGGGGAAGGGAAACAGAGGCAGGAAATACAAGGATCCCTCAGGGAGGAGGGTGGAAAAGGAGAGGGTGAACTATCCCAGTCTTTGGAGATCCAACACACCTTGGAGGGAGGGAAACAAACAAACCACCACCCAAACCACCACCTAACCTGTCTGTGCTCCACCCCCAGGGCCTGCCAGGGGTGCCAAGTCCTCAGGGCCCTCAGGGTGGTCACCAGGCTCTCTTTGCAGACAGCACCAGCTGCTCCCCGTGCCCGCAGCACCAATGGGCCCCTGCCCGCAGCACGCGGTGCCACGACCGCAGCGACAGGTTCCTGTTCTGGGACGAGCCCCTGGCCGTGGCCTTGGTGACACTGACAGCCCTCAGCACGGCCCTGAGCTGTGGGACAGCTCTGCTCTTCCTGAAGCACCTGCACACCCCGCTGGTGCAGGTTTCTGGGGGTGGCAGGAGCCTCTTTGCCCTGCTCTCGCTGGCGCTGCTGAGCCTCAGCTGCTGCCTGTACGTGGGCAAGCCCAGCGATGGGCTGTGCATGGCTCAGCAGCTCTCCTACGCCCTGGGCCTCAATGGCTGCTTCTCCACCTTCCTCCCCAAGGCCCTGGAGATCACCCTGGTGACCGAGTTCCCTCGCTGTGCCCCCAGGCTCCTGCGCTGGGTGAGCCACAGCAGGGCCTGGCTCCTGGTGGCCGCCTCCCTCCTCGCCCAGGGCTTGCTGTGCCTCTGCCACCTCCAGCTGGGCCCCGATTTCCTGCTGGCTGACTACCAGTCCCTGCCCAGCGAGGTGCTGCTGGTGTGTGGCACCAAGTCCTGGGTTGCTTTTGCCCTCCTGCATGGCTACAACAGCTGCCTGGCCTTCATCTGCTTCCTGTGCACCTTCATGGTGCAAACCCCTGGCCGGAGGTACAACGTGGCCAGGGGCATCACCTTTGCTACCCTCATCTATTTTGTCATCTGGATCTTCTTCATCGTCATTTTTGCCACGCTGAGGACGGTCCTCAGGGCTGTCACTCAGATTTGCACCATCCTGGCCACCACTGTGGGGATCTTGGTGAGCTACTTCATCCCCAAGGGCTACATCGTGGTGTTCAGGCCTGATCTGAACACGGGGGATTATTTCCAGAACCCAGCTGAGGAGGAGCCAAAGGAGGATGCAGTGAACAGACAATAAATCACATCCTCTGTCACCTGCTCCTCAGCAGAAGCTGGTTTTGAGGAGATAATCCTGTTTCTGAGCCCTCTCTGGCCCCAAGCACAATCACCCCATGGACTGAGCTGTGAAAGCACAGGGCTCTGCTCAGAAGTTAAGTCCAGAGGAGCAGCCTCCATCCTCTCAGGAAACACCTTTCAGCTCTCAAAAGGAGCCAAAAATAGGTTCAGTTAATGAAACAACCCCCAGAAATTCCATTTTACATCAATTTCTCGAGTCTGGCAATGTGAGCCACAAGCCTCACCCACACCACTTCCCTGTAAATATTCCTGATAATTTCCCTTTCTTATTAACCAGAACAGCTCCAGAGATACATCCAGGAATCCTTTGCCAAGCCTTGTAAGAATTTTCAAATATATCCAATAAAAGAGAAGTAAAAAGAACATTCTGACAGGTCACAGCAGTTGTGTGTGTGTGATATACAGGAGGCATTACCCATTCAAATCCCAGTTCACTCAATTTGTGTTCCATGGAAATCAGGGAAAGACACATGGAAATGAGCAGTGTGCAAATCCCACTCTCCAAAGGCACAGCAGGAGGTTCCTCCATCCCAAAAAAACCAGGCAAAGGTCACCAAAAACTTCACACTGCTGCCAAACAGTACCTAGTAAATATCCACTCACATCACCAAGATCTTTTCTTTTTCCCACTCACGTTCAAAAGTAACTATTCTGCTCTTTTATTTCTTTAAAGTCTTTCCATTTCTGCTCTTTTATTCCCTAAATTAAAATTTTTCCATCTCTCCACTGAGTGTTACTGGAATTTAATCAGTCCAGCTCAATTAAAGAATTTGCAGATTAATCTCAACCAGTGAATATTTTCATTCTTTAAAAAAAAAAAAAAAAAAACCACCATTTTGGCTCGCTGCAGTTACTTCTCCCAGATTTTTGTGATCACCTGCACAGAAAATTATTCCTCAGTGTGATTAAAAAAAACAAAACTCTGACCTGGAGCCTGGAGTTCTTGTTCCTGGGGCCTGCAGGAAATCTTCACGACAAATCTTCACCTGAGACTCTCAGTATTCCTTGCTCCAGGGCTGTAGTTCCAGAGCAGAAAAGCATTAAATAACTTTTGATCATCATTCCAGAAATAAGGAAGGGAAAAAAAAAATCTGATTTAACTCCACCAGGCCCTGCAGGAAAAGGTTGTCCAAAATGATGATAATTTAATATTCACCTAAATTCTGATAATATCCACCTAAATGGGAAATGCTGGGATTTATGGCATTTAAACAATGTTTGATTCTCCCTTTGCTGTTTGATTTTAATCAGCTGCAATCAGGGAATCTGCCTCATCAAGCTCTGCTTGCCCTTTTTCTTTAGGCTGGAAAATTAGAATTATTTAGGCTGGAAAAGACCTTTAAATCTCGAGCCCAGCTGAGCTCCTCAGACCTCACAGGGAGCCTGGGTGCCCTGACAAACCCAAGGCTCACCAGAGTGTGTCCCAGTGATCCTTTTTTCTGCTGCAGAGTCCAAAACTAAGGAATATTTATGTGGAATAGCTACACAAACTGAGGGGTTCTCCCAGCACATTCATCTCCTGGGGCTGCAGCAGGAAAACTCTGGATTTTAGAGCTCTCACAGAACCCCTCCCATACCTGAATAATCATCAACAAACTTCAGTGGCAGGGGAAAAATAAGATTTAACCAATATTTCCTCCATCTCTTAAAGGATAATGCAACACTGCAAAGAACTGAACACGTACACTGCAGTTATCACATAAAATTAAAAGCTTTTTAGTGTTTAAAATAGCATTTACACATAAGCAGCTATATATTAACTATACAGACACTTGGGTTTTAATACAATATCTACAAAAAAGAATTCAATTATGCAATAGACATTTAACAGGAACAGTGCAGTCCATGCTAATAAGAGGTCACTCTTTGAGTAGAACCAATTCTAGGATAGGTGATAGTCTGGGTTTTTCATTATTTAAAATCACGTAACTTTGTTCCTCTACTGTACATAAAATTCTTTACATGTATTTCTAATCACTGATTAGAATTAATAATTTTAAGTCAATCTTATTACAATCCAGTTAAATGCAAAACAAACAAACAAAAAAGAAAAAAAAAACCAAAACAATTACATCAACCCATGAGCTGTCAAGTCTCAGGAGGGGACTGCCCATTTTGGAGAGAACAAAAATCATAGCAAAAATCAATGTCTGTGCATCATTGCTTGCCATCCAATAAAACCTTTGGATAAAATGTCCAGGGGACTGTTTCCTTGGAAAAGCAGATTCATTAACAGGAGGTAAAAGACACCAGCATGCTTTTAAGACTATTATTTGCCAAAGAATTCACTCCTCAGAGTTCAAATACTGGGTGGAGACGCTACCCCTGCAGATCCTGCCTCCTGTGGGTGGGAGATGTCATCCCCAAAATGTTTCCTCCCCCTTTTCCATGATCCTCCACACATCCCTGCTGCTGGATCTGAGGCAGGGATGTGAGAGCATTGAGCTCAGCTGCAGAGCACAGAGTAAAAATGGCAAATTACTTCAGGTTCCTGTCGGGAGGGGGTTTTCATGCTCTGCACAGCAAAGCCAGAGCATTCCAGGGCCACTAAACCAAAACTAAATTTCAGGCCCTGGTAGGAGAGAAATAAATGGGTCTGCAGCACTGCAGCCCCCAAATTTTCTTCCACAGGGCACAACAGGTCCTGGAAGGAGAGAAAAAGATGGGTCTGCAGCACTCCAGCCCCCAAATTTTCTTCCACAGGGCACAACAGGTCCTGGTAGGAGAGAAAAAGATGGGTCTGCAGCACTCCAGCCCCCAGATTTTCTTCCACCTCACACAACAGGCCCTGGTAGGAGAGAAAAAGATGGGTCTGCAGCACTCCAGCCCCCAAATTTTCTTCCACAGGGCACAACAGGCCCTGGTAGGAGAGAAAAAGATGGGTCTGCAGCACTCCAGCCCCCAAATTTTCTTCCACAGGGCACAACAGGCCCTGGTAGGAGAGAAAAAGATGGGTCTGCAGCACTGCAGCCCCCAAATTTTCTTCCACCTCACACAACAGGCCCTGGTAGGAGAGAAAAAGATGGGTCTGCAGCACTCCAGCCCCCAAATTTTCTTCCACAGGGCACAACAGGCCCTGGTAGGAGAGAAAAAGATGGGTCTGCAGCACTGCAGCCCCCAAATTTTCTTCCACAGGGCACAACAGGTCCTGGTATGAGAGAAAAAGATGGGTCTGCAGCACTGCAGCCCCCAAATTTTCTTCTACTTCACACAACAGGCCCTGGTAGGAGAGAAATAGATGGGTCTGCAGCACTGCAGCCCCCAAATTTTCTTCCACAGGGCACAACAGGCCCTGGTAGGAGAGAAAAAGATGGGTCTGCAGCACTCCAGCCCCCAAATTTTCTTCCACAGGGCACAAGCAGCCCCCAAATTTTCTTCCACAGGGCACAATTGCCTCCATGAGCAGCTCCACTGGCAGCAGTGGCACGTGGTCCTGCAGGGAATGCTGTGCCCAACAGGAGAAAGCTGCACAGGGAGCTCCTGGGGCCCCCTGCTTGGAAAAGACACATGCACAAGCACTGAAAGCCAAGGATGGGATCTGGGAAATCTCCTCCTGCCTTTGTTCCCTTGTGGAAATGAAGATGTGGCAAAGATTCAGGCCTGACCTTGCACTGCCTCAGCCCAGCCTCTCCACGGTGGGGAAATGCAGGTTTTTTGTGGTGCTGTTCAATATTGCACTGTTCAAGAGGGGCACTGCTCCCTCCTACTCTCTCTGGAAACAGCAGGATCCAGCTGGAACAACACCCAGAGCATCCTTTACCTGCAGTGGGTGAAGCTCCTCCAGCCTGACTTCCTCAGCAAACACCTTCCCACATCTCTTAGGGATTCCCAGCCTGGCTCCAGAGTGACCCACGAGCACACACGTTTAGAACAAAGCCATTTTTTAACATAGCAGCAAAGACCAGCAAGACACAGAACAGTTTCTGCCACCAGCAAAACCACGAGACAAAACAAAACCCCCCACCCAGCAGGTGTGTGTAAACTGCAACTCTTGGAAAGTCACAAGGAAATTAAACACAGGTGAAAGCTCAGCCCCCAGCTTTAATCATTTTTGAAAATATTAAAAAGAGGCTTTTTTTCCTCCAGCCCTCTGAGTTCTGCCTTAAGACAAAGCAGGCCAGAGAAATCATAATTTATAAGAGGCCAGAAAAGTTTCAATTACTTTCAAAGTAGAACCACTAGTGATTGTCAGTAAAGTCACAGACTCCTCAACAGTGTCTCCTGGAGACAGAGCAGAATTCCACCATTATTTTACCCTGATTTGCTTCGTTGCTTGAAGTGTCAATCTTTCAGAATAATTTACCAAGTCAGGTTTGCATCTTGTGCAGCTGGGAGGAGGAGGAGGGAAGGGAAAGAAAGGTCCTGTTGTACAGGACTTTAGGCAGGGCCACTTTTTTGGAGGGCCATCCATGGATGGTGATGAAAGCTCTGCTCTCAGAAGCCCTGGGCAGCTTTTTTGGGGAGGTTTTTGTTAAAAAACCCAATTTAGAAGCCCAGAAATGGGACACAGCTTCCCAAATGCCTGGCTCCCCGTGGAAGGAGAAATTGAGTCTCCCATTAACACAAACATCTGGAATCTCTGACAAAGGGAGTTGTTTGCACCAAGAGGTAGGAAAAGGGGAAGAAGTGAAAAATCAGAATGAAATGGACAGTTCAGAGTCAGTTTTTAGGGTGACAAATGAACTGTATGTGTACAGAGAGAAAGATGTTCTCTTTTCACATCCACCTTGGCTATTTACCCAAAAAGCACGGAACAGACCAAAAAGAAGCTTCTCACCAGTGAAAGAAATGCTTATTTACAGTCAAGACTGATTTTAAAGCACCTGTCCTCAATCCTGCCAGCAGCAGGGATCCCACAAAAGAGGATTTAACTCAGGGATGGCCCCCATGGTCAAATGCCACTGAGTGGCTGCAGCTCGTGTCCCATGACAGGAGCCACTGGGGCAGAGGGTGGCTGTGCTCACCATACCTTCAAAAAGCTTCTTAAATATCACTGAAGGCTCCTGAATTCACTTTCCAGAGCCTCAGAGCAGAAAATAGCCCGGGAATTAGATCTTGGGGATGTTCAACAGCAGCTGCTTCAGTCAGAGCTCCTCAGCAGGGTGGGTCTCAGGGGGAAGGATTTCTTTTTGTACCATTTCTGATCTGTTCTCAAACACCCTCACAGCTCCCTGCCCACAGGCAGCCCTGCCTGTGCTCACAAATGTTCCCTGGGGGATCAGGCATCTCCAGGTCTCTGTTTCAACAAAAAAAAGAGAAAGGTTCTGCTCAGAAAGGAAGAAAGGATCACAGTGAAGAGCCACGTCCCAGTGGGAGCCAGGATTTCCCAGTGTCTCTGCTGGAATGGGATAAACAGCCCCTTCAAAAGGGAAAAGCTGACAGAATTGCAGCAATTGTCCTATTTCTGTGGGAATAACTCCTCCAACCTGCAAGCAAGTGCACATCCAGAAAGAACAGCCACACCTGACAGCAGGGATGTGACTGAAATGCCCAGGAACTGACTGCAGCTGGAAAATCACTGTTGGGAAATAAGGAAATAACTGAAGGAAATAACTTTACAAGTTCTGCACAATGAACACATACAGTAGCAAGACTCCAGCACTCCCTTAATAGAATATTTTTAAAATAAAAAACAACCCTCCAAGAACCCAAGAAAGATTGATTTATACTTCCTACTCAGCAGAAGGTAGCCACAACTTTGTTTTCCTCTAGGAATTGGTTGGATTCTGCTCCTTTCCAAACACTTGTGGGTGCCATGTCTGCTTAGAGCTATGGATGAATCCAAGAAACAGCATTCCAAGGCAGTATCCCAGATACCAGCCAGCAGTCGTTTTGTCCTTGCAAGAGAAAAAGCAGGGAAAAATAAAAGTGCTCCTATGCATTGTCAGGAATTTCGAAGTCATGTGAAACAACAGTCCTCCAATCAGCCCAAAAAGAGACACTAATTCCATTGAAGTAGGTGCCACAATGACCAAAGCTCATTAAGATGTGAATATACACCAGCCATTCACAATCCAAAACAAGATGGGGAGTGGGGGGAAAAAAAAAAATAAAAGATAAAGAAAAGATGCCATCGATTTGCTGATATTTAACAATCCCAGGAGATTTTCTTGTTGGTGGGGGGGGGAGGTGGGGTGAGGTTTTTTTTGTCTTTTTTTTTTGTCTTTTTTCTTTTTTTGTTCCGTTTTGTCCATTTTTTTCCCGCGACACACTTGCAAACAGGAAGGTGTGACATGCAAGACAGCCAAGCCTCTTCCACTGAGTGTTCCACAACGACCCCAAAAACAAAACAAAACAAAAAAAAACAAACTAAAACAAAACCCCAAAAAAAACCAAACCCACCCCCTCCTCCCCACTTGTGCAGAGTTCTTTTGAAGGCACTTCCTCTCACATGATGTCCACGAAGAACTCGCAAGGGTTGCCCATGGCCTTCTGGAAGGACTGGCGGCTCCCGGTGAGCTCGGGCGGCACGGCGCTCAGCTCTCGCACCGGGGGTCCCCCGGGTGGGCCGCTGGTGCCAAACACCTTGGAGCCCAGTTTGGGCAGGCTGTACAAGGGGGGCACCCCCGGGGGCCCGTAGGAGTGCTGGCTCTGGTGGCTCCTGTCGCTGGCAGAGCCGTGGCTGCACTGGCTGAGCTGGCTGAGGGGCCGCTCGCGCCGCGCCGCCGCCGCCTCCGACTCGCTGCCGCTGCCCCCGGACTTGCGCTCCTTCTCCCTGCCCACGGCTCTCCTGCTGGTCTCGCTGGTGCTCCGGTTGGAGCCGCTGCTTTTGCTCCCTGGCACCCCCGTGGAAAGGGGGGGAAAAATGGGAGAGAAGAGTGAGGTGAGCTGGGGTCATCCCAGGGGTCAGGCTGGGTGTGCTGGAGGTGGCTCGTGGGGTTGGTGATGGGGGCTGTGCCATGCGTGGGGACACACGGACACCTCAGAGCTTGCAGGGTGAAAGCAGCAGCTAAACTCCAGTTCCTGGCTCAAATTCATCCTGCCAGGATGATGCCTTAGGTTTTAACTTTTGTATTTTACAATTTCTGTACTGCTTAGAGTGTAACTCTGCAGTTCCTTGTAGCCTGGAATTTCTGCTCTCTCATGCAGACATAACAAAGCCTCTCCAGGCTTTGCCTTCAAGGACAGCCAGGCTCTGCTAGGCCCAAAATGTGTAACCCAAAGCCTCTAAGGGGGGAGCAAGCTGAGGGGAATTACATCATTAACCTGGGGCTTTAATTGGAGAATTAACCGTGGTATGCAAATGAACCAAAGCTATAAAGGTGTGAAGAACTCGTGCCCTGGGCTCCATCTTGGGGTCCATTTTTGGAGGCTCCCCCAGGGTGTGCCTTGAAGGCCTTCAAATAAATATCTATCTTTATTCCCTTACTCTTGTCTAGTCTCTGTTTCTAGGTGGCTGGAGAAGGCATCAAGGAGAGGGGAGGAGTGGGAATGGGAGAATAAAGCAGGAATTTGGGGGTTGACTCAAGCAAATGAGGTTTAATTCTAACTGTCTCTGCTTTGGTGTTTTCTACCTTTTCCATAAGAAACGTCTTTGCCTTCTCTGTCACCCTTGGGCACAACTCAAATCCCCGAGGTTTTGTTGGCTTCAGTGGGGAGGTTCTTTTAAAATTCCTCACTAAAGCGTTGTGCTGTTGGAGAATTCCCTAGAAAACAGTTCCTGAACTGCTCTACCATCAATCAGTAACACACAGGACGTTGTTCCCAAGAGAGGCCACTAAATCTTGGAAAACTGAAGGATTGCCACTGAGCATCAGCTGAGTTGTTGAGAATTCCCTAGAAAACAGCTCCTGAACTGCTCTGCCATCAATCAGTAACACACAGGACGTTGTTCCCAAGAGAGGCCACTAAATCTTGGAAAACCAAAGGATTGCCACTGAGTATCAGCTGAGTTGTTGCTGCAAACAAGCTACACTGAACTTCAAGAAGTGATTTTTTATGGAAGTTAAAGGTCTTGCTCTGTTCCCATGAGAGATTAAGAGACAGTTCCAAGCTCATTATCTTTTTTAAAATCCAACTAATCAACCCAAGGAACATTAAATTCCACTTTAGTGCAAGATGGAGCTCCCAAAAAGGATCCCCAGCCAGCAGAACAGGGGAGCAGCTTTTGAGTCTGAATGAGCCACTGAGCTGGGAAAAACAAAATGATTTTGAGCTGCTCCTTCTTGAGCTACAGATGCCCATCACTTCTGCTGCTCCAGCTGCCTGGGGAAATGGGAAACCAGGCTGAGTTTTGGGGGAAAGGCTGCATTCCCTGCAGAATGCCAGAAAGATGGAAAACAGACCACAAAACCACTGGATTTGAAGTAAATATTCTGAGCCTCTGAAGTGGTATTTGCTGATTGTTACGATCTAATAGTGCAGATAAAAGAGAGAGGGCACAAAACCCCAATTCTAACACAGTTTTGAGTGCAGCCTTGTGTTGCAGCACTCCCAACACCTGCCTGAGCCACCTGGCCATCAATAAATAAACGGGCAGTGGAAGGGCACTGGCAGAGAAATCCAACCCAGAGGGGTGACACCATAATAAATTTGTGCTATTTATTTTCTGGAGAGCCTGGGGACAGGGTTTTCCCACCTGATTCCCTCCCCTCTGAGCTGCTGCAGCACAGTCCCACAGGGGCCACACAGGTTGACATGCCAATGTCACAGCACTGTGCACTGAGACAGGTTGAGCGTCCAAGACAATTCGAAATAAAAACCAAAATTAAAAATTAAAAATTAAAAATTAAAAAGAAAAGGATACAGCTAAACATTTGGGTCACAAGAGTCTAAAAATGGTCATGCTGTGAATTCATTATGGAGGCATTTGAAGCTTACCAATCCCCTAGAGTCAGCCATTCCTCTAGGAATCCTTCAGTCTAACGCTTGCTCAGGACAAAACAAGGGAATAACAGTTACAAAACAAGAAACAGCACAGAAGTTGTTTTCCACGAGGAAAGAGTGGAAACTTTTCAGAGCTGGCACTTTTTGGGGAGGCTCTCCACAGCATGGATAAAACACCATTCCTTTCCTATTCCAGCAGCAGGGAGAGAATTCCTACTGCTCACAGAAGCAGCTGCCAAAAAACCACCCCCACTTTCTGTCCAGGGCAATCAGTTTCCAGTTCTAAAACCTCTGGGAGCTTCCTCGTGGATATTTCTTATTTTGGGATAAGGTGAGAAGCAGCTGGGCTAAAATCCCATGAGCAAGCTCCTGTCCTGAAACTCTTTTGGGCCATTTTGCAAAATTGGACTGGCTGTGGTAAACAGGGATAAGTGACATCCAATTTACTGGATGTTCACTGTAAAAACACAAGGAATCCTCACCCCTTCTTTACTGGCAGCATTTCCAAAAGCAAAACTCACTCTGGGATTGATTTAAAACAAAAAAAAAAGAAATTAAAAAATAGTATCTGTACAGCCAAAAATGACATAATTTTATTTACTAAGGTTAAAAATGAATCACGGCATCATGCTAGGGCAGAAAAGGAGGAGGGCAGGTCTTTAATCCATGCAGAATTCTCTTCCTGTCCCTGTCACACATGCCAGCAGAGACTCTCCTCCCTGTGAGCAGCGTTTCAGCCCTGGAAACCCCTGGCTGGCCACCTCCCACTTATCTCACACCAGCATAAAAATGTGATTTTCCTTTTGTGCTGAGCACTGAAGTGATAGCCAAGAGCTCCTTGCTTCTAATCCCTGTCCCATCAGCACAGAAACTGCCTCATTTCCAGCAACACCAACCTCACTGCTGGCAATTCCTGCCTGGGTTAAGGCCTGGCAGTTTCCACAGAGAGCTGAAAGCCAAACCCACTCCTCCACAGACACAACCACCTTCGAATAAGTGCACACAATCCATGCAGGGAGCAAACAAAACCACGAGACAGGCACGGACAGCACAAAGGAACTCAAGCAAATGGTGGGGGATAATGAGAGCTGTGGGATTCACAGCCAATTAACACATCTTACCTTCACTCTGCTGGCTGCCTGCGCTGCCGCTGCCATAGCTAAAGCCTGGGTCTTGGTATGCTGGTGGGAAACAAGGAGGGGGCAGAGGATACTGGTAGGGATATCCTTGGCCCAGGGGCCAGGGAGCAGCGGGATGTGGGAGTGGAGCCAGGGTGTCCTGGTCCGAGGCGCCGCTGGAACCGTTGTTAAGGTTCAGTGCAGCCAGATCTGGGGAAGAAAGGAAAAGTGAAAACTTCTTACCCAGCAGGTCAAAATAATCCCTGTGAATTCGTTTATGGAGGCATTGGAAGCTTAGCAACCCCTTGGAATCTGCCTTCTCACCCAGCAGTGAGAGGTGAGAACAGGGTGAAGACAGGGTGAGGACAGGGTGAGGACATCCCCCTTTTCCAGACTGGAAACTGAGTGGGAGTCTGTGGCACCAGCAGAAATAAATCCTGCTGTCCTCAGTGCTCTACTTGATGAGTTCATCCTCCTCCAAGTGCTCTCCTTGCCTGGGCTAACAGGGAGCATCAGCCACTTGGCACATAAATTCAGGGTAATGCCCTGTCCTGGGTGAAACCCCACAGGATTCCAGAACAGGCAGGGTTAGAAGGGACCTCTGGAGATCCAACCCCTCTGTCCAACCCTGGAGCAGGTGACACAGGAATGTGTCCAGCTGGGTTTGGAGTTATCTCCAGAGAGACTCCACCCCCTCCCAGGGCAGCTCCAGAGCTCTGCCACCCTCATGGAAATTCTCCCTCACGAAATTCTCATCGTGAGGACACATGAGGGGACTCTCTGTGCATCCTCGAGGCACAGAAGTGGCACAGGGACAGCTCTGCCCTTCCCAGGTGCCCTTCTGCACCAGCAGAAATAAATCCTGCTGTCCTCAGTGCTCTACTTGATGAGTTCATCCTCCCCCAAGTGCTCTCCTTGCCTGGGCTAACAGGGAGCATCAGCCACTGGGCACATAAATTCAGGGTAATGACCTGTCCTGGGTGAAACTCCACAGAATCCCAGGACAGGCAGGGTTAGAAGGGACCTCTGGAGATCCAACCCCTCTGTCCAACCCTGGAGCAGGTGACACAGGAACGTGTCCAGCTGGATTTGGAGTTATCTCCAGAGAGACTCCACCCCCTCCCAGGGCAGCTCCAGAGCTCTGCCACCCTCATGGAAATTCTCCCTCATGAAATTCTCATCGTGAGGACACATGAGGGGACTCTCTGTGCATCCTCGAGGCACAGAAGTGGCACAGGGACAGCTCTGCCCTTCCCAGGTGCCCTTCTGCACCAGCAGAAATAAATCCTGCTGTCCTCAGTGCCCTACTTGATGAGTTCATCCTCCTCCAAATGCTCTCCTTGCCTGGGCTAACAGGGAGCATCAGCCACTTGGCACATAAATTCGGGGTAATGCCCTGTCCTGGGTGAAACCCCACAGAATCCCAGGGCAGGCAGGGTTAGAAGGGACCTCTGGAGATCCAACCCCTCTGTCCAACCCTGGAGCAGGTGACATAGGAACATGTCCAGCTGGATTTGGAGTTATCTCCAGAGAGACTCCACCCCCTCCCAGGGCAGCTGCTCCAGAGCTCTGCCACCCTCATGGAAATTCTCCCTCACGAAATTCTCATCGTGAGGACACATGAGGGGACTCTCTGTGCATCCTCGAGGCACAAAAATGACACAGGGACAGCTCTGCCCTTCCCAGGTGCCCTTCTGCACCAGCAGAAATAAATCCTGCTGTCCTCAGTGCTCAGTCAGAGACTCCACCCCCTCCCAGGGCTGCTCCAGAGCTCTGCCACCCTCATGGAAATTCCCCCTCACGAAATTCTTCATCTTGAGGATGCACGAGGGGATGCACAGAGAGTCCCTTTGTGCATCCTCGAGGCACAAAAATGACACAGGGACAGCTCTGCCCTTCCCAGGTGGGGACTTACTGCCACAGAGGTCTCCAAAGACGTAATAGCACTGCTCTGAGAAGGTGATTTTGTTCACAGTGTGCCTGAGGTAGCCGTGTTTTAACATGCTGCTGGCGTATTTCCTGGCCTCCCGGCGGTCCTTGAAGCCTTCCACGTGTGTGTAAAGCCAGTCCACCACATCTGCTCCTAAAATGGGGACAGCAAAAGGGATCCTCTGAGCCAGACTGTGCCAGATCAACACCTACACGGCCACTGACACTAAATACCCACGGAAAAAAATCTTATTTCCACACACTGTGCAACTCCTTTGAGCTGCAGGAGTGAAAATGAATTTTTCTCTGGATTTCCAGAGGAGAAGTGACTGGGTGTCGCCTTCCTCAAGAGGCAGATTTTAGACTGCCAAAAAAAACCTGTGTTCCAACCCCTTCCTCAACAAAAAAGCACCTACAGACTGAACTGACTGAATGCTAGCACAGGCTGACTGACTGTGGTGATTTTATAGCTAATTAAGAGGCTTTATTAAGGTTGTGTGGTTGTCTGGAACTGGAATTCCAGTTGTTCTGCTGAACTTGGGCAGATTTCTAGAGCCACATAAAAACCTGAGCTATAAAAACAAAGGATTAAGAACCAGCTCTGTGTGGTTCACGTGAGAAATGTGCAGCAATTTTGGCTGCCCAGGCTCAAACAAAAGTTATTCCCTGTCACACTTAGAGCTGTCCATAAATGGAATATAAGAGGTCACAGACATGAAAAAAAAAGCTCATAAAAAGGCAGTTTCTTGAGCTTATTTCCATTAAGTTACTGGGGTTTTTCCCCCCACCATCACTCCTGGGATCTGCTTACCTATGACTGCATTGGAGATGGTGATTTTTAACCACATCCTGTCCCGAATTTCAAGGCCTGAGTCTGGCAGCTGCATAACCTTGACAATAGTAGCCATGTCACTCTTCACAGTTAAGGGAGATTCTTCTAATTCTAAAAGGAAGAGAGGTCACAGGCTGCTTTGAAATGAATTGAGTCTGAAAGAACTTCTCAGCTCCCGGTTTGGATGAAACAAAAACACAGTTTTACCAACAGATGCAAAAAAAAAGAAAAAAAAAAAGACACAAAAGTTCCCAAATGCACCCTCATCCATGGAGTAAATTACAGCATTTGTAGCAATTCTTCAGATTTTGGGCTCAGTGCCACTGATTTAGTGACAGCAATGCTGAGTCCCCATGTCTTGGCTTCCCAGAGTAGCTACAGGATCCATTCTGCATCAAGACTGGCAGAAAATGAAATCCAAGGAGTTCTGTGAGCCATTATTTCCCATTTGAATTTCCCAGGAACAGCCCCTTCCACCCAAGGGATCAGTGCATTGTATGGAGAACTCTGTGGGACAAGATTTTGGGGTCTGTTCTTTGGGTTTGGGTTCATTGTGAGGAATAACACCCATCTGCATGGACAAAGAGGATGGCCAAGGCTCAATCCATGCCCAGCTGTTTTTTTTTTAAAGATCAGGACATTCTTGGGGAGAATTGAAATTAGAAATCTTCCCTCATCAGGAGAAAGGACAGTGATTTCCTCATAAAAACCATTCCCAGGCTCCCAGAGATGGCAGCCTCACAATCCACTCCTCCCAGGATTGCTCTGCCCTGCATCTTTCTTGTGGAACACTTTCAAAAAAGCCCCCAAATGTCTCCCCAGCCATTCCCAGTTCACACCATTACAGGCAGAGCTGGATTGCCAGAGGCTTCACTCCTTCCTGATAAATTTTTACAACAAAACTTTTTACAAAATTTTTACAAAATCAGGACAGGGCTGAGGTTGATCTTGTCAAATCCTCCTTCCTGCCCCATCTTCCATCCCTAGAAAATTAATTTTTGTCTGTGTTTGTAGCCCAGGCCTTTCTCCAGCAGGAATTGAGAAACTCTCCTCCCCTCCCTCCTCCCAGTTCTCCACATCACCCATCTTTCAAAAGCACAAGGGAACCACTTTTGTCCTTTTCCAGCCACCCAAAATTTTTGATTAAAAAAAGGTACAGCAAGCGTGAAACAATGAAAACTGAAAACGCTTCTTTCCATACATGCACTGCCAAGATGCATGAAAACATCCCAGACCAGCTCTGCATGCAGCTTCAATACTTACAAACCTCAAATAAACACTAAAACTTTGCTTTTGCTTTAAGTTAGTTTGGTTAGTGGCAAAAAGCAACATGTCTGGGGAAAAAAAATACACCAACAAACTAATATCCAAGTACATGTGGAGCAATAAATGGTATTTTCTTGGAGAGTTGTGATCTGCATATGAACAGAAAATCAGTATTTTCTAAGTTCTAGCTGCTGTACAAATATGGAAAATTCTAAGATGCATCTGAAATGCTCCCATTTTGGTCTGAATTCAGTCAGCTGTGGAAAATTCACCCAACCCAGGTCAGGGTAGGTAACAGGGCTGAGCTGAATGAAGAGGTCACAATAAAAATCAGGGGTACCCTTTATTCTCTTGCATTCCAGAAAGGAAGTATTTTAAGTCACTGGCACAGAAATGAGAAGCTGTCTCCAGAAATGTGGTTCTACTCCCAAATACCTTTATTTTCAAAGAATGACTGAGAGGGTGCCTGTTTCCCACTTCCCAATCCCAGCACTATAATCAAGGCACAGGATACATGAATTGTTCAAGAGGAATGCTGAGTACAGACTCATTTGACAGCAATCAGCAGAGATATTGGATTCCAGCAGTACCTGTAAGGCTCAAAACACATCTCAGGATAAAGCAGCCAGCAGGAAAGGGGTTCACTTGCTTCCTCCTGCAGATTATTTCCCTCAGTGGTGCTGCCTGATAGCTAAAAACACCCATAAAAAAAACCCCTGGCCCTTCCCTCCAAGGTGAGATGGAATTTCATCTTATAAAATTGGAGATATTTTACAACCAAAGTCTCGTTTTGAGTGAAAGAAAGGAAGAGTTAATATTCCTTAAACAAATTTTCAAGATAAGGAGTTGGAGCATGGTGTTAATAACACCAAGTTTGATCCCTGTCTGGGGATCATTCATTTAAGATCTGGACTCAGTGATTCTCGTGGGTCCCTTCCAAGTCAGAAGATTCTGTGATTAGAGTGCTCTGAGAGGCTTTTGAATTAAAGACACCTCTCTGAATCCTGAGAGCCTCTTGGTTTCATGGATATGATTCTTTTAGACAGCCACAGACAGACAAACCAGGAAGAAGGCTGAAGTCTAACCATAATTTCATGTGGGATGTTAAACTTGGTTTTAGATTGTTCAAGAAATTCTAGAAATATAAAAAAAAGCATAAAAAAGGATAAAAAAGTATAAAAGAAGGCCATGTGAACACCAGGAAAGGATTTCCTGAACGAAAAACTAACATTATTGTTGAAATTGATTAAAAAACCAACTAAAGCAAGGAGGAAGCTCTCCCATCCACCTGAGGGCATAAACCTGAACCTATCCTTAAAAACCACCAGCAACCACTTCTCCCTGAGGCAAAACCCTGACCAAACACCTCTAACATCAACCTCCAAC
Source organism: Monarcha castaneiventris obscurior (assembly GCA_026261815.1). Classification (NCBI taxonomy): domain Eukaryota; kingdom Metazoa; phylum Chordata; class Aves; order Passeriformes; family Monarchidae; genus Monarcha; species Monarcha castaneiventris. The sequence continues at coordinate 1,229,522 of JAMPIT010000002.1, read as the reverse complement.
CTTTGTCAAAAATTTTCCTGCTTTCCCCAAGTGAGAAAAACCCTTCAAGGCCTGGCTGGCGCTGCTGCTGTCACCGTGCCCGTGGCTGGGCCTTGGTGGCCCTGAGCAGCCCCCTGCCCTGGGCTGGCCAGGGGGTGACTTACTTTCCGACTCGGGAATTGAGCTTGTTAGTGAGGAGCTGGTAGATGTGGTGATGCTCATGGAGGGGCTCATACCGTAACGGGGGTACGCTCCCGTCATGGCCGTGGTATGAGAGATCCACGCCGCGGGGTCGATCGGCCTCACCGGCTCAGCTGCGAACAAAGGGCACAAAAAACGGGGTCAGACTTGCAGCAAACACCAAGATTTTGAGATATCTGAGGGGTTTTCTCTTGTTCTCTTCATGTTTCAGTGGTTTTTCTATGGGTTTCATGGGAGTGAGGTGCCATAGTCTGCACCACCACAAAAGGCACAGAAAACGGGGTCAGACTTGTAGCAAACACCAAAATTTTGAGAGATCTGAGGGGTTTTCTCTTGTTCTCTTCTTGTTTCAGTGGTTTTTCTATGGGTTTCATGGGAGTGAGGTGCCATAGTCTGCACCACCACAAAAGGCACAGAAAACGGGGTCAGACTTGTAGCAAACATCAAGGTTTTGAAAGATCTGAGGGATTTTCTCTTGTTCTCTTCTTGTTTCAGTGGTTTTTCTATGGGTTTCATGGGAGTGAGGTCCCATAGTCTGCACCACCAGGATTTTGAGGGGTCTGAGGGGGTTTTTCTCAGTTATACTGGTTTTCCTAAGGGTTTCACAGGAGTGAGGTGCCATAGTCTACACCACCACAAAGGGACAGCAAAACAGGGTCAGACTTGCAGCAAACACCAGGATTTTGCAAAATCTGAGGGATTTTCTCTTGTTCTCTTGTTGTTTCTCTGGTTTTCCTGAGGGTCTCACTGGAGCTCCCATAGTCTGCACCAGTCTATTGCATTTATTCCACCCTCAATGCCATTCTCATCTTCTGTGGACTGGGCACAAACTGGTTCCAGCATCACCAGCACAGCCCTCACCAGCAGGAGGCAGCTGTGTTTGTTACATCAGCACAGATCTTCTACTGCTACTGAAAATGAGATCATTTTCAAAGTGTTTTATGTGTCTCACTGCTGCTTCCCTCACGTTTTCAAAACACTTGGTTTAAATTCTCTCTAAGTTCACATGTGAGAAAACGAGGCTTTTTTACATAATTATCTCTAAATCTTTTATCAACTGAAAGGTTAATATCACCTCCCAAAAGGTTAGGAGCTTGATCCAGAAATATGAACCAAGAGAAAAACTCCCAGGAATTCAGTGGGCAGTGGAATCTCAGAAAAAGTATCTTGAACCTCAGGCTCCCAAAACAAAAGAAAACAAAGAAAAGACTGGGACTGGTAGAATCTTAGATGCCAAAATAGGTGAAAATATTCCAGACCTCGAAGGCTCCCCAGGAACCCAGCAAAGAACCCAAATGTGTACTCACCCCTGGGGATGGTGAAATAACTCCTGGGAGTAGGGTCCCAGCATTTGGCTACTGTTAGGCTGATAGGTCTGGGAAGAAAAAAAACAGGTAAGGAGGACTCTTAACTTTCTTACAGAGTTGGAAATCTTACAAGAACTATTTGGAACAAACTTAGTCCTATCCAGCAGTTGCCAAGTACATTCTGAGAATGGTTTTGGGAAGCTTTGTAATATTTTCAGTATGAAGCACATCAGGATGTTCCTGGTTTTGGACAGATGATGAGCACTGGTGGAGAAATCTGCTGGAGGATCAGCTCTTGAGATATTGAAATGCTCATCACATAAACAAACAGTGCTGCTGAAACCAAGCAACTCCTCCTTCGTGTTGGTTTTGGACAGAACCAACCTCACCTATTCATCATTTACACTGAGAAGTTCAGAGCTGAGATCAGTCATGCTGATGGATATCAAAATGTTCATTTCTCTGAGGTTTTCCCAGCTGCAACAACTGCACAAGGAGGATAAATAGGAAGAGGTTTTGTGATGTGCTCACCCTGGTTTGGAGACTATTTCCCGTAAAACCCGAACGGCATCGTCATTGCTCATGTTCTCAAAATTGACATCATTCACCTGAAAGGGTGCAGAAAGCAGAGGTCAGGCTTTGCAGCAGCAAAGCTAAAGATGTTTTAATTACTTAATTAAACCCCCCAATTTATCTGCCTGCTCACTGCTTCCATTCCTTAGAGCAGCTGCAGAAATGTCGTTTCTCGGAGCGTATCGCGAAAAATCACCGATTTCAGTGATTTTTGTGCCACATTTCTCTGAGTACCAATGAATTCTGTTCCCTGGTCACTAAAGCCCGTGGGGCTGGTGGGATGGCTGAGCACAGCAGCAGGATTTGGGGCCAGGGACCCACCTGCAGCAGCATGTCCCCTGGCTCGATGCGCCCGTCCGCTGCCACCGCCCCTCCTTTCATGATGGAGCCGATGTAGATGCCACCATCGCCCCGGTCATTGCTCTGTCCCACAATGCTGATTCCCAGGAAGTTGTATTTTTCTATATGGACACAAAGTGGAGGGTGGGGAGGGGAAAAATAAAGCAAAGTGGTTGGAGTGATAGCAAAGAGCGAGGCTGCTTCAGCTTTGAAACATCTCTCAACACATCTGCAGGGCCAGGTTTGACTTGCAATGATCTCAGGCTGCTCTTATGGTGAGTATTTGCCTGGCACCTTCAGGGAAAGGCTGCTAAAAACAGGATTTTTTTCATCCAAGACAGTGTTACATTAAAAAAAAAAACCAGCAAGAGCACTGAAAAGACTTGTCCACACCTGGAAATTAGCACTGATCACATGAAGCAATTCTGGTTGCACATGTCAGAGAGGCAGGGAGGGTTTGGTGCTACTGAAAGGTGCTGAATTCATTGGCAGCCCTGCACCTTTCTGTCTGGCTGAACAATGAAACACATGAGCAGCAGAAATGCAAACCTACAGTGCCCTTCTACCCTAATCCCTCCACATCCTGGAGTTCCAGCTCCTTCCCTGGAAGGAACACTGATCTGCTGGTGAAAATGGGCCAGGACTATCCAGTTCTGGATTAGGAATCCAGGCACAGTCAACACAGCAGCAACTCTCAGCTGCCATTCCCTTTGTTCACCTGGCATCCTTTCAAACCAAGGAATTCTCTCCTGGCTCCAAAGGCTCCCACACCATCACAAAACACATCTCTACCACTTGAAATTCATCATAAAGAACGTGGCTTGTCCTCTTACCCATGTTGAGTGTGACAGTGATGATGTTTAGGGACATGGTGGAGTCAGTGATGCTGCTGAACGAAGACGACTGCAAAACACAACAGGAAAGTCTCAAGGTTTTAAATGGCTCAGAGTAAGAACTAATGAGGATTAACTCATCAGGAATTGATTAACAGGTTTCCAATTGAAAGGCATCCAGAAATTAGTGAGTCTTCCTCAAAATTATGCTTCATTTAGAAACTTTAAGGAAAGAAATCTGAACACTTTCTCCAAAGGTTTGATCACAAAACACACAGAGCACGTTCCTAGATTGAGGTTTCTCAACTGAACTTCACATGATTCATTTCTGCTTCCTGGCTGTGACTGACAGGCAATCATTTAAATCCTAAAGTGCCCAGTGGAGTGTGAATTATTGCACCCACAGCTCCTCCCTAAAGGGAGGAGTGAAGAGCACATGATCCAGCAGGAAGTGAGAGGACACACACACCCCCGCCTCCAAAATGAAATACAAAAGTGCTTATCAAAGATCTTCTAAAACACCATCCTGTGAAAAAGTGGGTGCCAGCTCATTCTTTAATGTGTGAAGACTGAGATTTATGGCAGAACAAAACAGTTACTCTGTCCTTGGGGTCACCCTCATCCTGCTGCCAAGGTCTAGCACAGGAAAGGGCAAAGGGAAAGGCTGGAGATTTCCTATAAACTTGGATTTCTCCTTCCAGCAGAATGCAGTCTAAGGGCATCTCATACCCCTTCCCACATCATAATGGAGCTTCTCCTCCAGACTGGTCTTGGAAAAGACAAGAAATGGGATCACTGAGCAGTGAAAGGAGAAAGGGAGAGGTGAGAACTTGACTTTGGATCCGCAGAACTTCAAATGTAGGGATTTAGCTCAGCCTGGAGCCTTCCCAGTGAATTCAACAGGCACAGACCTGTCCTGGATCCCTTCCTGAGTCAACAGCTCCTCTCAGAAATCTCAGTTCACCTCTTTGGATAATGCTGGTGCCAACCTTACCCTGTCGATCTGCCGCATCCTTTGTTTCCTCCTCCGGCGTTTGTGCTTCCGGATGAGCCGGGATGAGGTGCTCTGCTCCGTGGAGCTGCTCAACCTGGGGGCAAGGAGAGCAAATGTCACCCCTGCAAGGCTCAGCCACCTGCATTTTCTGCCAGAAGGAGCTGAGATATTGAAATGCTCATTACATAAACAAACAGCTCTGCTGAAACCAGGCAACTCCTCCTTCGTATTGGTTTTGGCCAGAACCAACCTCACCTATTCATCATTTACACTGAGAAGTTCAGTGTAAACACATGAGCAGCAGAAATGCAAACCTACAGTGCCCTTCTACCCTAATCCCTCCACATCCTGGAGTTCCAGCTCCTTTCCTGGAAGGAACACTGATCTGCTGGTGAAAATGGGCCAGGACTATCCAGTTCTGGATTAGGAATCCAGGCACAGTCAACACAGCAGCAACTCTCAGCTGCCATTCCCTTTGTTCACCTGGCATCCTTTCAAACCAAGGAATTCTCTCCTGGCTCCAAAGGCTCCCACACCATCACAAAACACATCTCTACCACTTGAAATTCATCATAAGCTGATTCCTGCAGCAGCAGGAGAGGGAAAATCACACAGACACGGAGATGATTCCAGCTAAAGGGCAGCAGGGATCAGATGAATAATTTAGTACTACAGAGTATAATTTAGCACTTGTTTTCTCCTGGGATCAAGTCTGAGTGCAACCCTTAATGCTCATTTTTGTGAGTCCTGTCATGGTGCTGTATTTTCTTCTACTGTGACCAGGAATTCAAGGCTTGAATTTAAAGAAATCGAATAGAAATTGATGACAGGGGACAGTGAATATGACTTACCTTCACACATTCTGTTAGTTTTATTTTGCTGTGGGGTTTTTTGCAGGCTCTTCAAATTTGTAGAACCTAAATGTGCCACATTTTACATATAAATCTTTAAGATCTTTAAGAGTTTGGAGCATTAATCATCTTCATTTTACAGAGAGTAGAATGAGACAGAAATGGATTTGCCAAAATTAATTTCAGGAGCCTGGCACAAAGCCTAGATTATTAAGATACTACCACAGAGACATCTCTCCTCTATTTAATATGTTAAGAATGCCAAAAAAGACAAAGCAATGCTCCATCATTAACCAAGATTGAAAAATCCAACCTTATACAACACAAAGCAAACAGTGCCAGGCTTTTCCCCACTTTTCACATCCCTGCCTTCCAAGTTCCAGGCACGTGCAGGAATGTGAGAATACCTCAAAAACTTGATCCCAGCAATTCCAAAAAGTGTCCTGAGAGCACAGGAAACCCCTCTGGCCTGAAATGAGGGTGTTTTCATCAAGCATCAGCCCTGCAGATGCTGGAGCTGCTCAGAGGGTGTGAATGTCCTGACATTCCCTTCGAGTTCACACAACTATTTCAGGCACGTTAACCTCACACACTCCTTCTTCCCCTCCCAGCAAGGGAAACTCAAGAGCCAAGAGGTGGGATTTTTCAAAAAAGAGATCAAAAATGTGATAATTCCTGGTTGGTGGAACAGATCACACAGCACCTGGGCTTGGGAGGTTTTACCTTCTGACAGGAAAAAGAAGGAGGTCTCAGCCACAGGGCTCCCAAAATGGGGCTTGTTCAACATCCACCTCTTCTGGAAAGCACCAAAGATTGACACAAAAACCTCCTCTTGTATTTTGCTGTCAATATTCTCCCCCTTCCTGCTTCCTCTCCCATTTCCTTCTCCTCCTCTTCCCTCCCAGAACATCTCATCAGAGGATTCAGCTAAAACTCCTCAGTTTAGGAGAATCTGAGGAAAGCCAAGGCACGTTGCTCACTCCACAGTTCTCACTTCACTGTTCTTTGAAAGGGCATTTTTCTCTCAAATTAAACCAGCAAAACCAGAGCTTCTTGGCAAATCTCTGAGCTTCTGTTACCAGGTGATAACATGTGAGAAGTGAAGTTGTTCTTTGTTGTGTTTTTGCCATTCTGCTCAGTACCAGGATGGAAGGATGAGAATCAGCTCCTTAGAAAAGCCCCAGTTCAGGTTTAGTTCAGGAGGACACACAACATTTCAGGGAAAAATTGCAGCTGAAACAGCCTCTCACATCAGTTGCACAAAACTGATGATCAGAAGGCTCTGCAGGAACATTTTTACACCTAATTTCATGTAGCTGTGGCACATTTCATCATCTCTCCTTGTAATTTCTGCTCAATCCAAAGCCTTAATGCATCCTTGCTGAATCCTTAATATTCTGGGAGCATCTGGATGCTAAAAAGCAGCTCAAAACTATTCTAATGAGGAATATTTTGCTCTCTGAAGCATGCCCAGAAATACTGGGGAAAAATCGTTGTTGTTACAATTTGATGAGCAAGACAAGATGGTAAAGTTGAGCTTTTGAGACATATAAAGTGCAAAGATGAAAAACAAATCTGGAGTTATCACTAGCAATTAATTTCCTGCACCAGCTACTGCCCAAAACCCTGACTGCATTTCTAACACAATAAATACCACAGATTTTAAAAAATATTGCAATAATAATAACAACAGAAGCAATAATAATAATTGTCATCGATTTTTGTCCATTCTACAATCCCCAAAGGAAGGGGGGAAAAGGAAACATTTGTTAAAGGAAGCTTATCCATATGGCTTAGAAAGAAATGATAGTAATTTCTTTAATGAGAAATAAACACCATCATTTTTTGCAGGGAATTATTTTAGTTACACTGAACTGAGAGCAGCAATTGCTGACAATAATCCTACAGATGTCAGATCTGTTAGACCTAAGAGAGACAGCAAAAAGACTTTTACTGTGAAGCTCCCTACCTCAACCTGTATTCAAAATCCTACCTGCAAACAACACAAACATTCAATTATATCCCGCTCTGAAAAGAAAGGAAATAAATTATTGTACTCCCACTGTCACTCTGGAATATCTGTGAACAGCTTAATTCACCAAAACAAAGCATTATTCTTTAACTGAATGCAACAGAACTTCCTTGGGCTGAGAATTACCCAGCTCTGCTCTGAGTTCAAATAAAAGAGAGTCAGAAAAGCATCCCAACCTCACCACCTCTTCCCTTCCAGGACAGCAACATCCTTTCCATCTGATTTCCTCCCTCGCTGCCTCCTCCTTCACAGAGCAGCTTCTGCCACCAGAACCCATCAGCTGTCACACACCAAACTCACCCCTCAGACCCCTCTGTCCCCAGGCTGGTGTCTCCAGCAGCTCTGGAGCCTTGTCCATTTGCTCTTTGCCTGATTTGCCTCTAGAGAAAACCTCTCCCTGGCAGCACAACCTCTGCTGTGCCTGAGAACATCATCCCTGGAACACAACAGCATACCTTGGAGCATTCCTTTGAGTGGTTCTTCCTGACTAGCTGGCCTGGCAGCTCTTCCCTGTGCCAAAAGCTCCTGCCCCAGCCTCCAGAGGGAAAGGCAGGCACAGCAGCTTCGAAGAATCTCTTTCCTCCTGGGTCAGACTCAGGAAGTTTTCTTTTGTTCATACAGAAAGATTTCGCTGGGTCTGCTCTAAGGTGCCTCAGTGGCCACCCTGCCCTGTGCTAATCCTGCCCTACTGCATAGCTGGCTGCCATGGAAATGATTAATTTATTGACAAGAAACCCAAATCAGCTGCAGGGTTGTTGTTGTTGGTGTTGTTGTTGTTGTGGGCTCCAGTTTTTGGGGAGGGAAGGAGGGCTCAGCCCTCCAGGCTTTGGGAAGGCTCAGGGTGCAGTCAGGGTAAGGATGTGAATATCCAGGTGAAGCACATCCAGAAGGGGGATTTTTAATATCTTTTTTATATCTATTTATATCTGTTTTATATACAATGATATTTTTGTATCTCCAGGTGTTGGCAACTTCATCATGGAATGGTTTGGGTTGGAAGGAACCTTAAACTCACCTCATTCCAACCCCTGCCACGTGAAGGGACACTTTGCACTTCACTGGGACTGCAAAATAAGTTCTTGGAACTAATTCAGGACTAAATCTTCAATGTGCATTTAGTCACCCTTTCAACCCTTTAAAAACACACAGCCTTTAGCAGAATTTGGAGGAACTGCTGCTCTTCTGCACGTGTTTAAGCCCTGACCAAGTCCAAGACTCAACAGATCCACCAAGATTCATAAGCTGATCATGTCTGTAAACACAGCAAGGAGTTCCAGGAGTAGTTGCTCTTTGCTGTTTCAATTAAATTTATTTACATCCTTGAAAAGAAGTATTTTGAATCCAAGAAATGTATTGGCTTAGAGACTTCTTAAGAAAAACCAAAATTATCTTTAGATATAACAAAGATGTCTTGAAATGAGAGGTGTTTTTCAAGCAGGGGATAATTCACACTCTCAGTGTCTGCACAAAAAGAAAGAAATAATGAAGAAGCCATAAATACATGGCAGCCCAGGCTGCCTTTGCAACAGCATTAACTTTGATGAATTCCTGAACTGCTCACAGGTCTCAGACTATGCAATTACCCAGGAATTCCTTTATAATTGAGCTCCAGTGAAGTGCACACTTATTAGGAATCTATGCTGACAGTATTTTGGTTTAATATTCACACCATTGCTTTATAAATAGGTAGGCAGTTGCACAGTGCTTTGATCTTGAAATGTGACCATTCTTGCTATTAAAAGGAGAAGAACAGAACTTTTCTTTCAACTGCAACAGTGGTTTGGACAGTGACCCAATAACTGAGCAGTGATTGCACACAGTGATGTCACTGAGGAATGAGCAGCGCTCGAATCACAAAAGAAATAAAAACAAAAAATTAAAAACAAAAAGAAAAGAAACGAAAATTAAAAACAAAAAAAGGAGGGGGAGGAGAAAAAAAAGAGAAGATGGAATGAGAAGAGGCCAAGAAGATGCCAAGGAGCTTTTGGAGCTGTGTCCCTGTGGCAGGGCTGTACCTGCTGGTGTTGTCATCATCCTCGGAGTCGATGAAGCTGCTGGACTCCAGCTCGCTGCTCATCATGGTGGAGGAGCTGTCATAGCCAGGGGGGTGCTCACGGTGCCTGTCCAGCTTGGGGTGCCCATTGATCCTGGGGACTGCAAAAGCACAATAAAGGAGAGTTACAGGCACAGAGGAGGAGCAGGGAGGTTGTGGCACTGGGAGCAGCAGGATAATCACACCAACTCCTCTGCAGGAGGAGTTTCCTCCAAAACCAAGCTTTTTGCAGAAGCTGATCCCTCTTGATGCTTTAGGTTTTAACTTTTATATTTTTCAATTTCTGTGCTGCTTAGAGTGTAACTCTGCAGTTCCTTGTAGCCTGGAATTTCTGCTCTCTCGTGCTGGGCAGACACAACAAAGCCTCTCCAGGCTTTGCCTTCAAGGACAGCCAGGCTCTTCTAGGCCCAAAATGTGTAACCCAAAGCCTCTAAGGGGGAGCAAGCTGAGGGGAATTCCATCATTAAACTGGGGCTTTAATTGGAGAATTAACCGTGGTATGCAAATGAACCAAACCTATAAAGGTGTGAAGAACTCGTGACCTGGGGTCCATTTTTTGAGGCAGCCTCTGGCTCCCCCAGGGTGTGCCTTGAAGGCCCTTCAAATAAATATCTGTCTTTATTCCCTTCCTCTTGTCTAGTCTCTGTTTCTAGGTGGCTGCAGAAGGCATCGCTCTCAACAGCTAAAAACCTTCTGTCCTGCTGGTCTGCCCTTTCCCTAACTTTTCCAGCTGCCATTGGCTCAGTTTCTGGGCAGGCCATGAACATATCAGGCACAGAAAAGCACTAGAAAGGTAGCAGACATCAACAAGAAGCTGTGTCAATGGGAAGGGACAAACAAAAGCAGTTGGAGTTTGGCATGGAAATCCTGAAAAACAACATTCCTGGATGAATTTTATTAATTTCTCAGCCATAAAAGCACCTTTACCTGGACCTGTGCTGCACATTCCTGTCCCTAGTAGTAGTACAGGACATCAAACTCACACTGCCTTGACCATTCAGGTGTTTCAAACAATTCTTTCCTAATCCCTGGCTGTGTGAACTCTGTCAGACACAAACATTCCCCCACATAATCCCCTCCCAGCAATGCCTTTTCCTTGAAGGCAGCAGTGGCTCATCTTTTTCTAGAGATATTTTAGGGATTTTCCTCAGCAAAGCAAACTCCTCCTGCACCTTTCATTAGAGGATCCTTAATCTCCAAGTGTTCTGTTTTACCAGGAATGTTCCTTTTCCCTGAAACAAGAAAGGCTCAGCTTGATAAGGCACCTGGTAAAGAAATCAACATAACAGGCTTCAAAGATAGGCTGAGATTTTAAACCACCCTCTCCAAACTCACAACTCCCAGGTCCAAGGGATTTGCTCTTCAATTACAGAATGGAAAACCTGCTTACAGGAGAAATTCCTACATCCCTGCAGTAGGAATTCTACCTGATGCATATTCAGAGTTAATTAATAAAGTAAAAGTTTGCTTTTCAAGTGATGTATCAGAAAAAGTTTGACAAGTGATGCTCAGTGTTTATTAAAGATTTCCAGCACCAGGAGAACAATCAGGAGCAGAGGAAGCCAAGGCATGGAATAAATCTGTTTTATACCTCCCAAGCAGCACCAGGTAGCCTTGAGCTCACAAGAAAGGTTTCCTGTGTAATTAAGGTGTGCATTTAAATCCATAAAGTTTTTTTTGCAATTTCCCTGCCCAAGTAAAATTCCCTTTTCCAAGCTTTTCTAATGTTAGCCAGCACTGTCTGGGGGCAATAAACCATTATTATAACTGAGTACTTTCCCAAATCATGATTATAAGGGGTTTGCTCATAAAATACTCCCATGTAACCAAGTTTAAATCTAAAGAAGAATCATTCCCTGCTCTGCTTCAGTGCCTGTCCCACTAATGACCAGGGACTTTCTGCCCTGCTGACCCCCTGCCCTGCCCCTTCATTAGAGGATGACAGAGTTCACCAGGACAGGGTGACAAAAGCCTTTCAGTGCCTCAAAGAGCTGAGAATAAAGCATAGCCTGGGAGGGTAAAATATGTCCTCCCTGACTTTTATCAACAGCAGAGCAGGCCCTGCCTGAGGGACAAAAGCACATCAAAGACCAAATCAAACAAGGCCTGAAAGCAGAAAGGGAAGAGCAGCATCTGCTCAAGGGAGCTGTGAAGAGGGTTTTGTGCCACTGCACAGAACAAGGGTGAGGGTGGCACAGAGAGAAGGCCCAAGTTCTAAATTAGGAGGGAAAACAACACCCACCCAAGCCCTTCCAAAGGTCCTTCCCAATTATGAACAGGAAATGTGTCACCACTTCCTCGATGAAGACTTGTGGGCTGCAGGGCTCAGTCCCTGCTACTTCAATAGGGATGGGCAATGGGATTGTGCACTCCTGCTTTAGGGGAATATCCCTGGACCCTGACTTGACTTGGGAATGATGCTCTTTGGAACCTCAAATAGCCTCCAATCCCTCACCCCACCCAGGCTCCACGTTCCCATCCCAGCTGTTTTCCACTTCCAGCCCTTCTGCAGATTCCTTGGCACACAGAATGGTAAAAAAATCCACATATTGCAGCAGCAAGGGGAAATCTGCAGCAGCTCCTCTTCCCAAACATTTGGGATCTGTGAGCTTCTCGAGGCACAAGCATTTCTCAGCTGGCTGCACAAGAGTTAAGTTCACCTCACAGCAAAGTGGGTGTTGAAACACCAATGTCGACACTTGACATCTGCAGACTTGTCAGAAACCGAGCAGCAGCTATAAAACATTCCTCAACACCCAAAAAAAAAAAACACCCTTGTCCCCTAATTACCTCCCTAATTAGAGCTTCCACAGTCCCCTTTCCCACTCCTCCTCAGCAGACTGACATGGGAGCTTTGTTCCTCCCAGCGAGGGGTCCCCACAACATGTGCCAGGCAGACCTCCCACGGCCCTAATTAAGATCCTCACTCCACTTTCACTTAATGGGACTTTGTCAACTTCCCAAAGCAACAAGGATTTTTGGTGCTTGAAGAGAGAAAAGGGGAGCTCTGACATCCTGATTTTTTCTTTTTTTTTCCCAGATCAGTTTTCCTCGACATTTTCTTGCTGCTTGCATTTGCAGTGTCACACAGCTCCAAAAAAGAGTTTATTATGTTCCTCAAGCCACCACATTCTCTTTGTGGGGATTATTTTGAAATCAAAGAATATACAAGCTCAGATGAAGATGCACTTAAAATAGGAATACAATTTCAGGGAAATGGGTGGAAAAGCCTAGGGATACCCAAATTCCTTTGCATTTTTAATGGGAAGAGGTGTGAAAACGCTGTCAGATCACCAGGTGTGTCCCACACCTTCCAGCTGATAAATACAGATAAATCAGTATTTATCACGGCCTGTGTGTGTGTCATTGCCCAGTAGCAATTCAGCAAAAACAGCTTTTCTGGGGTGAGTAATCCTGCAACAACGAAGGAAAACATCCAGGCTGCTGTGGTCAACAATCCACCCATGGTACCACACTTTTAATTATCACCCACGGGAGAACCTGGGGAATTTACCATCACCCAGACTCCAAATCAAACCTCAGGAAGGACCTTGTTGAAGTTCAAGCCCAGACTGAAAGCTGGCAACGTTTTCCAGTAAAATGAGGAAAAGAATTTTTGTCAATTAAAATGGAGAGTAGCACAGAAAAATCTTTGTTTAAGGGTCCCTTTTCTTTCCTGGGGTTTTCCCAACTTTAATTCTGTGGAACCTCTCAATTCCAGTGCTCTGGGCTCAGTGGACTCAGCCTGTTTGACCTGGACAGGTTTTAGCTCAGTGTTTCCCTCTTCCCAAAAGGTTCCTTAGCACCTTTTCTCACTCTACCTGTTTGAAATGAAGGCTGTTACACCCTGCTCGTGTTTTCTTGGGGAACAACAACTCCTCTCCCTTTGAGGGAATCCAGGGAAATCCTCTTTGCCAGGGTGGGTGATTTCTTTGTACCAAACAGTTACAAACACAGGGAATTGTCCAGCTGGGTGAGCTGCTCCTGTGCCTCTGGAATAAAACCTCTGGCACAAAGCTGTGATGAACACAAAGCTCCAGGGAGATCCCTCACCCTGCCCCTGTGCCAAGCACCAGGGCTGTAATTTGGGCATTATTCAAACGAGTCTCTGCAGGAGCAGATCAAACACTCTCACTGCATTTCCTGCTTTCTGCAGGGAAAGGAGGATTTATCCTGTTTCACAATGAGGGCAGAGGACATAGCTGCTGCCCCTGGAATAGCTGGGATCAGCTGCCACAACCCTGCTGCCCTTTCCCCATCTTTGTCCCCCTTTTCCTAGGGCTGTTCCCCCATTTTACATCCAGCTGGGCTCCAGGCAAGATGTGAAGGTGCACAAAAGAATGACTCTGTGTCACTGTTACTAAAAGGCCTTAAAATCCTTCCCAGGATTAGGGTATTTCACTTCTTTCAGGATTTTCGAGTGGCATAAAGCTGAACTCTGCATTTTAGACTTGCTTTCCACTGAAAACAACTCAGGTTTTCATGTGCATTGTGCTATTCATGTGTTATTCATGTCTATATTTCATGTGTTATTCATGTCTATATTTCATGTGTTATTATGTCTACTGGATGTTGTTATTATTAAATAAAATATTCTTATGACCACAGAAACACGATGGACATTAAATAATGTATTTTAAAGCAGTTCCTCTTGCTTTATGCACGTTAACAAAACTCACCTGCTGCAGGCAGAAGGCCTAAATTCAGAAAACAGCTGATGTTTGTGACATGTTCTTGCCTGGGCTTTGACAGAAGGAGGAAATTTTATCCCATTTCTTTCTAAATGTATGAATTGGTTTCAGACCACTCCAAGCAGAAACTCCTGTGGCTCAAATAATTCCATACACCAACACCAGCTCTTATGCCAACAGGCACAGCAAAACATGAACTGGCACTGATTTAATGCTTAAAACAACTCCCCTTTGCACATCCTTCCTGCAACAAGTTTTTAACATAACACTGTGAGAGGATTCTGCTTCTTTCTGTCATTTCCCAAAGGAATTTGCAGTCAGGATCATGCACAGACAGCTCTCTGCTCCTCCCACTGAGGGATTTTCATTCACTCTGGATCAGTGACACTTTGGAAGGGTTAAACAAACAGAAACCCACAGTATAAATCTGATTTCCTGTGTTCTAACTAGAGGCAAATACTTTGGTGGGTGGAGCTGTGAATAAAGGCTATGATGGCATCTCTTGGGCCCAAGTATTCCAAATTCTGGACCATTTTAAACACAATGGGTGGCACCTATTAATTCTTAATTAAGCCTGGAAATTCTTGTCTGGCAACGAATGAAAAAGCCAAGCTTACTTTGATGTACAGACCAGAGGCAAGAGATGGAGTTCTGCATTTTATAGGTGCACTTTGGGTGCTTTTAGGTATAAAACCAGATCTTCAGAGCCCCTGTCACACCTGCATAAAACACCACAGCTGATGCAAGCCTTGAGAAATCAACAGCCAGTCCTCTCCTAGCTATTCATCTTCTCATGCCACAGAAAGTTCTGCATATTGTCAGAAACAATCTCTCGTGGGTTGTGCAGACCTCTCGGAAAAACGCCGAACTTCAAAGAGTTTCAGAGCAATTATCAAATTATTCCATTAAAATAATAAAGAGTCCCTGAAAGCAGGCAGGAATGCAGACACAAGTCTCTTCTGTTGGTGCAGGAGGAGTTGTTGCTCTGGAAGATGGGAGGGAAAGGGTGGAAGATGAAGCAAGGACTCACCATCCTCGTGCCCTTCCCGGTTCCTGCGCCGGTGCCGCTCCCGCCGGTGGCTGATCACGGATTCTGTTCCTGTCTCGTTGTCCAGGCCATCCCTGCTGCTGGCAGCGTTGGGGCTGTCACAGAACAAATGGCAACAATCACTGAAATCATACCCCTTTTCCCTTTTTCACACAGACAGTCACAGCTCGGAGCACGTTGGTGCAGCAGCCAGAAAACTGCTCTGAGGCTGAGCGCTGCGAACTGCCCCAGGCTGCTGGGCCCGCCCCAAACCACCTGAGGGGTGAAAAGACAACCCAAAAAGCACCTGAGGGGTCAAAAAAAACCTCAAAAAACCACCTGAGGGGTGAAAAGAAAACCCAGAAACACACCTGAGGGGTGGAAAAAACCCCCAAAATATCACCTGAGGGGTGAAAAGAAAACCCAAAAAGCAACTGAGGGGAGAAAAGACAACCCAAAAACACACCTGAGGGGTGAAAAGACAAACCAAAAAGCACCTGAGGGGAGAAAAGACAACCCAAAAACACACCTGAGGGGTGAAAAGACAACCCAAAATATCACCTGAGGGGTGAAAAGAAAACCCAAAAAACCACCTGAGGGGTCAAAAAAACCCGAAAAAAAACCACCTGAGGGGTGAAAATAAAACCCAAAAAAGCACCTGAGGGGTGAAAAGAAAACCCAAAAAAGCACCTGAGGGGTGAAAAGAAAACCCAAAAAACCACCTGAGGGGTCAAAAAAACCCGAAAAAAAACCACCTGAGGGGTGAAAAGAAAACCCAAAAAACCACCTGAGGGGTGAAAAGAAAACCCAGAAACACACCTGAGGGGTGGAAAAAAACCCCAAAATATCACCTGAGGGGTGAAAAGAAACCCCAAAAAACCACCTGAGGGGTGAAAAGAAAACCCAGAAACACACCTGAGGGGTGGAAAAAAACCCCAAAATATCACCTGAGGGGTGAAAAGAAAACCCAAAAAACCACCTGAGGGGTGGAAAAAACCCCCAAAATATCACCTGAGGGGTGAAAAGACAACCCAAAAAGCACCTGAGGGGAGAAAAGACAACCCAAAAACACACCTGAGGGGTGAAAAGACAACCCAAAAATCACCTGAGGGGTGAAAAGACAACCCAAAAAACCACCTGAGGTGTGAAAAAACAACCTAAAATCGATTCCCTGAGATGCAGAAGTGTTTGCACGAGTGCTTGCACATCATCCTGACAATGGAAAAGCTGCCGCAGGGCTGTGCATGACACTGCCACAGGGAACAAAGGCTCCTGCTGGGCCAGGAGAAGGGATCATTCTGGTACGTGCTGAGATCCCAGCCAAGAGCAGAAGCTGCAGCTCACTGGCATTTTTAATTTAGAGCTCTGACCTTGAAGGGTGAAGCCTTGCAAAGCTCACAATTAATTAAGTGCACAAAACCACAGAATGTCCTGTGTTGAAAGGGACCTTCGAGATCATCCAGTGCCACCCCTGCCATGGGCAGGGACCTTCCACACTCCCAGGCTGCTCCAAACTGGCCTTGGACACTTCCAGGGATCCAGGGGCAGCCACAGCTTCTCTGGGAAATCCATTCCAAGGCCTCAGCACCCTCACAGAGAAGAATTTCTTCCCAATATCCAACCTAAACCCACTCCCTGGCAGTGTGAATCCATTCCTCCTTGTCCTGTCACTCCAAGCTCTTGTAAATCATCTTTCTCCATCCTTCCTGTCAGCTCCAGTGCTGCAAAGAGCCACAGTTCATTTTACTGGATTAAACTGAGGAAACTGCCCTAAAGCTCCTAAAAACATAACAGTGAAAATACAACCTGATGTGGGCCAAAGCTCTGCTGGGGAAGGTCTCCCTCAGAAAGTGACTCCTCATACTCCTCCTCTCTGACCCATAAATCCCAGCTGGTTCAAGAGTTTCCACTCTCCCCTGCCCTGTGTACCTGTAATTCATGCCTGATATGAATTACATCCCATGCAGGAGTGTAGTGGCCATCCTTTACCTCCATCACTGATGTGTTTCTCCTACAATTCCACGAGGCTGGACATGCACATTTCACACAGGGAATTAAACCACCAGCACTGTAACCAATTATCCCCCACTCCTGTGGCAGCTGGAGGCAGACCTGGCTGTGGAGCCACATTTAGGTGTCACATTTGCACATTTCAGAGGCTGTTGTGCCTCCTGCACACCCACATGCTGTCTGTGCATCCATGAAATGCTCTGACATGCCCACCAGAGCAATTAGGAAATCGGGGTTGTTGTTCAGGAAAACATCTGAGAGCACATTTTAATGCCTTCCAAAATGCCAGGGTGGATTTCAGTTTTTTACATTTCTTGTTTAGCCCAGCCCAGCACAGCTGGAAAGGGGGAGAGGGTGACATTGCTCAGGTCACTCTTGGCCATCCCAGCAGCACCATCTACTGACTCCTGCTCACAATTCCCACTCCTAAACCACCTCAGAACCCAAACCTGCCTCCAAAAGGTGATTTCCACCCTACAAAATGTGATTGAAACCATAGCAAAGGTGCAAAAGTAACTCCCAGCTGCTTTCTTCCCTCTCCAAAGCTGAGCCCATTAAATGCAGCTCCATTTTCAGAGCATGTGAGAAAGGTAACCCAGAGGTCACTGCTCTCACCTCACCCTGCACCTCCACCACCAAATTCAGCTCCAAGTGGATTTGGCAACCTCCAAACAGCAGCAGTGGAGCATGAAATGCAGGCTGAGCTTCAGAACCCGCAGCAGGGAGGGGAAAAAAATGAAGTTTTATTTGGATTTCATCAACGATGAAGCAAAATATCAACGCTGTCAGGCAGGGAGTTGTTATCACTTCAGCTCTGATAAGGATCTCATTCCCTCAGATGGCACTGCCTGCTTCACCTATTCCTTGGATTCTTTGTTGTCCAGCAACATTTCTGTTTGTACAATTGCACAACAGCCAGCTCAGCTGGCAATTATTTATATAAGGCCTCAATCAACACTGAAGGAGATGACAGATCTTTGGTAGCTTGAAGTGCATTTAAATAAAATCACAGGGATTTAGGAACCAAGAAGGTACAAGTCACTCTTATTGCACAACCACCCCAGAAACATAATTTTCCATAATTTCTGAGGACTACAGTCATGATCCAGGTTCATTTTACAATGAAAGACTTGTTAAGCTCAACAAAGAAACAAATAATTTCAAAATATGGTGGATTCTTTATCCCTTTAATCTAGAGTGGGTGAGCTTTAAAATGAAATTCTGACAGTGACAGAATTTAGGGCTTCATGTAGAATAACTGAGATGCTCTGCCCTGTGTTATGGACTGAACTCAGGTCATCCTTACCTTCTCTTCTGGACTGAAAAAAATGAAACACAACAGAAAAATCTGCTGTAAAATGTTGAGATGTTGTGGGAAATTGTGAGGAGAAGAACCCAAAAAGGCATGAAGGGAAAACAAGTTTTAGTCTAGGAAACCTCCCCACAAGCCAGATTCTCTACTGGAGATAAGAAAAAGGAAGAAAAAGGAGTGAAGGAGGCAGAAAGCAGGAAGGTGGTTTATCTGGGAATGGGAACAGAGGCAGAAAACACAACCTGAGCAAGGTCCTTCACCCCTTTGAGCATTCCCACATTTTCTCTGCAGTATTTAGAGATTTTGAGCACACTCTGGAAGAAGCAGGTGCTCCAGCAGGGCCTTGGATCCACGGCTCTGGCACTGAGCAGCACCACAAACCTCATGCCTAATTCCAAGCTAATTATCTTTTTAAACAAAGCTCGATCTTGCAGCTGTTCCAGGCAGGTTTAGGCCAGGAAAGACAAAGGCCTGGTTTTATTTTCTGGTCTCTCCCAACCAGTTCAGAACACAGGAGGGCAGCACAGGCCTTGCAAGACACTGCCAGGCAGGGTCAGGATTTCCTAGGATTTCTCAGCCCCTCTGAAAGGTTTTTATCAGTAAAAGACTCACACACAACACTGAGGGCTCTTCCAGGCAACAGCCATCCCAAAAAGCAATGGAAAACAGGCAAATCCAGGCCACATCTCCTTCTCCAAACACAGACTAAGAGCACAAGGCCCTGCTTTAAATCCTTGTGGAAATTCCAAGGCCCTCCCTAGAAATGAAGGTATCCTAAGGATACCCCTTGGATGAGGAACAGGAAATAAAAGGCTGCCATCAAAGCAGATATTCCCAGTCTGGCCACACACAGATGGAGCTGGCAGCCTCTGTGTGGACATGGAGCAGGAATTGAATTATTCCTTATGGAAATTTTCTCTTCTGACAGCAGCGTTCAGCTGGCTCTGCACCCTCCATAATTACACATAACACACTAATCACTTGTCAGCCACACACTACAAAAAGCATTTTGGGCTCCCTCCCTACTTAACTCATCCACAGCAGGCTTGAAAATGAGATATTTTGGATAAATATTTCACTCTAACAATGACAGGGGGGTTTTCACTCCCATTTCCCCTTTTAATTCCTCGATATTTTATTTTTCTACCAATAACAACAAACAGCTGACTTGCAGCAGTAAGAGAAACGAGGGTGAGAAATAGATAGGAGTTAAAATTTGATAAATAAATGGGAGAATTGGGTCTTACTGGAACGATGGGGGCCGGGAATCTCCGATGCCTCCCGTCCTCTCCAGGGGTGGTGGCAGGTCCGTGTGGCTCTCAGTGCACTGGGAGCCTGTGTCAGAGTGGGAGCTTTCAGCCAGGACCAGCTGCAGACAGAAAAAAACAAACAGAATTACACCAGAATTACTCCCCACCAGTTTCTCCACTCGTGTTCAGTCAATATCCAATATCTGAGGGGAACTGGAGGATGGGAAGTGCAGGGATCCCTTCCAAACTCGCCTAAAATCAGGTTACATTCAGCCTCCTGCAGCAGCCTGGATGTGCAGAGAATTCCTGCAAGCACCAAGAATTCTTCTCCTCTTGGAAAAACAGGCACCCCAGGCAGGGAGGGGATTTTGGGGACCTGGCACTGCAGCATTCCCCGAGTTGCCCAAGCACAAGAGTTGTCAGCATCCCTTGCAAAATACACCCACATTTTAAGGCTGTGCTCCCAGCCTGGCTTTGCCAGCACAAAAAAATGAAAAGCAAAAGCTGGAACACGACAGAAATAAAGCCCAAACCCGATGTAACTCCTCCCACAAGATCTTCAACCTCCTGAAAATTCACAGTCTGGCCTGGCCCCACCACCAAATCTCTGAGTTGCCACCATCTCTGTTGAGAGCCTGAATGAAACCCCAAATCCACCCAAGCTCAGCAGCAAGATGTTTAGAGGAGGCCCAGATTCCTGCTGGGAATCCTCCCTGTGTCTCTTGTGCCCGTTTTGTCTCCAAATGTTCCCTTAAGGCAGAGCTGCAGATAGAAAAAGCCATTTTCCAACCATGCCATGGAAACCAGGATATGCAGAGAGGACTCTTCTGTATTTCATGAGGACCTGAAAACTTTTTCTAAAGCTCCTGTGGTGTGATGATCACCTTCAGAACTCCTCTGACACTGCCATTTGCATTCAGGGAAGCTGGAGGGGCCTGGCAGCCTGTGGAAGGAAAGGCTGCAGAGCACCCAACACCCAAAATCCCCACAAAAATTGGGAATTAAAGATGCTACAAGGATCCATCTCCTCATTCCAAACACCAAGGGCCTGCATAGAGCAGGCTATCCTTGGGAATGATCCCCAATTCCAGTCCTGGACAAGGCAGGATGTCAACTTTAATGTTATCAATATTATGTTATCAATATATGCTCCTGGGTGATGGATCCCAGGCATGGCTCTGGCACACAGGAGGATTTCTGTACTCAAATCTCATTTCCAGTAAATCCAGGCCAGCCCATCTTCCTCCAGCACAGCCAGTGGGACATCTTTAATCAGCACAGAAAGAAGGAGTCTCCTCCTCTCCCCACCCTCCTGGTTTGCAGCTCATTTTAATGACTGACAGAAAATCTTAGATTGAACTAAGATCTGATTCCTACCAGGCTAGCACCTACTTTTTTGTATTCAGAAAAGAAATAATAAATTTTTCAAAAACGACAGAGATGCTTTGTGTAAAGAGTCCTTTTGTACACTTTGGGCTTTGGCATTAGTATTTTTTTTAAATCTTACCAGTGTTGGAAAAAAGCTCCTGACTGAAATGTAAACCCAGGAACCAACCAGAGCAGGTCCCTCCTCTATCAGTAAATATTTTATAATGAAATCAGCATTTTGGCCTCCATTTTCTAACCTAGAAAGGCAGGGCACTGCCAATTTTGCACCAGTGAGATGAAAGCAATCAAAGATACCTAAATACAACCTAAATCCCAGGGGAGGAGAAGAACCACGCTCCACTACAGAAAAACAAACACACATCGATCCAAGATTCCTTTTAATTTATCTCTGCAAACAGAACAAGGTGATTCCCAATTAGAAATTCCAGTTCTAATTGGACTTCACCTGTTAGATTAAGTGGTTATTTTTTATTAACAAGCCTGATGGTGGAGGAAGAGGTCCCACTCCTCTGGTTTACAAACAGGAAGGCAGATGCCCAACCTGAGAGGGTTTGGGTAAAATGAAAAGAGAATTCTGTGAAGGACTCAGTTAATAGTTGAAATGACTGTACAGAGATTATTCTCCCATTAAGCTGGGAGAATTTTGCATATCCTAATGGAAAAAATATATTTAAACAGTCCACTGACCACACACAGCATTTTCTGGCCATGATCCACAGAAATTAGACTTGACCTGGAGGTGACCAGGGTGACTTTATTGCCAACCCCCTGAGCCACCTCATCACTTGGCTGAGTCTCTTTAAACACTGTGATTGTAAGGTCTTTAATCAAATAAATCCTCAATTAATGATACAGATTAATACCTTTCACTAAGAGGTAACAAGGTCTCAGCTTCCCTTTATTTTTAGCTGTGGAAGAAGCAGAGCAAGAGAGATTCCAACTCTAAGTGGTTAATTTATTAAGGACTCATTCTAATATAATGATCAGAGAGGTGCAGGCTGTTAAAGAAGGAGATGGAGAGGAGGGAACTGGCATTCAGGATGCAGGGAATTACTCCTAGGAGCATAAACCATAAATATGAGGAGGAAAACACACACAGGCTGTCAAAAAGGAACTGCCTGGAGACAAAACAGCTCCCCAGCACCACATGGAGTCAGCTGCATTATTCAAACTCTTATCACCAAAGCAGGAGCAACAGAGGAAACACTGAAGGGAAAAAATAACACCAGCTTTCCTAATAACTTGATAATTAAAGCTGCTTTCTTCCAGGTGGGGAAGTTTAAAGGGAGATGTTTAGAAAGTGTGTTGGTGTTATGGAGATCCAAGGATGTCTCTGAGCCTGGAAGATTCCCTGAGGAATCTCTGGGCTTTCACTGACAAAATCAAACCAAGGGATGAAAAGAAGAAAAAATAAAGAGAAAAAAAAAAAAAAAAAACAAAAAAAAAAACAAAAAACAAACACCCTGAAAGTGGGTGTAGGCAAGATCTGCACATCCCCTCAGTCCTCACACTCTGGGCTGTGAATGCAAACCAAGCCCTTGGCCTGAGGTTATTTGGGAGCAGGAAAACACATCCCTCCTTTAGGCCTTTCTGCTCAGGGCAACACCTGACTCCAGCAGGAGCCAACAAGGCAAATCCTTGCCGTATTTTGGGATATTTGCTCTCCAGAATTTCCCTGCTCCTGGAGGAAGAAGTCTTGGCAAGGCAGAACTGATTGTGCAGGAGGCTCTGGGTCACCTTGGCAGTGCAAAATCCACTGCAGCAAAGCATCTCCTGGTGAATGTCATCCCTGGAGTGTGATTTCCTCATGGATAAAGCACTGGGTACCCATTTCTCACTGATCTGCTGTGGGATTCGAGCCACAAACAGCCTCAGCCATCACCACTAGAACTGAAATTACCCACACCCATCTTCCAGCTGCATCGAGGAAAATAAAACCACTTCAAACCTGAATCAGTTCACCACCAGACACAGCGAGCTCGAGATAAATTTGAACTCAAGATCCTGGCAGTATCTCCCCCGTTCCCAAGCAGCTTGTTAATCCTAGATAAACATCTCCCACACTTCCAGGAGTAAATCACAAGCACAAGAGCCGTGACAAAGCAGTGGCCACTGCAGATATTCCCATGTTTACCTTCCCAAAATAAGTTCTGAGCTGTGCCGGCTGCAGGCATTTCCACACAAAGCACACTTAATTCAGACACATCCTCTGGGGTGAAATTTTGCCCCTGAGGAATAATGATAATAAATAAATAAATAAATAAATAAACCCAGGAGTGTAAGAATTTAAATAAGCTGTCTAACGTGATCTTGCTTTTATGATAACCACGATCTGGGAGCTCCTGCAAGAGCTTTAAGCAGAACTTGAAGCAATTAAGTTGTTTAAACAAGACACAGACTGTCCAGATCTGTGTCTGGTTACAAGAGGAGCACTCTCACTCATCAAAGCTTTCCTTCTTCACTTTCAGCTCCCTGTGTTCAACAGCACTGAATATAAATGGGTGGCTGCAGATCAAATGAACAAAAAACACCCCAAAAAAGAGCACTGGAACAACATTTGTCGTGTTAGGAAAGAAAATCTGCAGCAGAAGGTGGAACAGGCAGCAAGAGCATTCCCACTGCACTGCCTGGCTGGTTCTTCCCCTATCAACAGAAAAAAACCAAACAGAATTACACCAGAATTACTCCCCACCAGTTTCTCCACTCTGACCCAACGTGTTCAGCCAATATCCAGTATCTGAGGGGAACTGGAGGATGGGAAGTGCAGGGATCCCTGCCAAACTCTCTTAAAATCAGGTTACATTCAGTCTCCACGTGAAAACAGCAACAGCCTGGATGTGCAGAGAATTCCTGCAAGCACCAAGAATTCTTCTCCTCTTGGAAAAACAGGCACCCCAGGCAGGGAGGGGATTTTGGGGACCTGGCACTGCAGCAAATCAAACCAAGAGATGAAAAGAAGAAAAAATAAAGCAAAAAAAAAAAAAAAAAAAAGGGATCCCTATCAAAGGGATCTGCAAGGTGGATTTACACCCCACCCCATGGAATATGGGCTCAGCTGGAGCTTCTGGATGGGCAGCAGCCCTGCCCCTCCTCTCCAGGCACCTTGGAAAACACCTTTGTTTGGTGAGGGTTTGTCAGTGACTGCAGAAGAGGAAGGATTCTGGGCAAAATGGAAAGAATTCAGAGTGCACTTGTTGAGAGAATTCCCACATCATTCCCTGGCTGCAGGGTGAACACACAGAATTCCTGCTCCCTGCTTTGCTGGCCTAGCTTGGAGTCCCTCCCTTCTCTCAGCAGTCTGTAAATCATCATTATGATAAATTCTTGTCCTTTTCTCTGACAAGCTAATAGGAATAAACCACTCCAATATTCCATCATTTTTAATGGAAAAGGAGTGCCACAATGGAGTGTTTTTGCAGCAGAAGGGCAGAGTCACAACCAGCCCCCTGGCCACGAGCCAGCCCTGATAATTCTATTTCCCCCATCAAGCCTCCCCTGCAGTTTTGAGTGGCAGGAGCATTTTTTTTTTGGTTTTTTGCTGGTGCTGAGCAGTGCCTGAGGAACAGCTGCTGGCTTCCAGCCCCAAGGACAGCATTTCCATGGGAATCCTGGATGTCTCCTGTGTGCTGCACGTGGAGGGAGCTCACCAAGAAGTTCATCAAGAAGTGTGGAACTAATTGCAGCTGTTGATTCAGTTCATTCCATCCCACTGAATGCTGTTTGTTTTTACAGCTGAGGTGCTGCCATCTCATCCTTCCCACGACTGGAGAGAGAATATCAAGGATATCTTTTTCACATGTTGGAAAAGAATCTCAGGTGCTTTTGATATCCCCAGTGATTCCCACAGAGCCACTTCCAAGCCGTGACAGGACAAGCACCAGTGAGTTGTGCAAATTCCATGGTGTGGTAACAAACCACTGCCTGAAAGCTCCTGTTTCCTTCTCCTGGTTCCTTCCTCCTGTGCAGGAGAAGGATTCCAGCATTCCCAGTAAAAAATCTGGCTGAAAAAACCAGTTCTATTGGAAGTTATTTACAGAAATCAGCATTCAGTTCACTGCTTGTGTCACCACCAGACTTCCAACCCAACCTCCAGTCTCTGGATGAGCTGTTTCACCTCTCTGTAGCAAAATTTCCCCTTTTTTTCCTCTCCACCACATTTGCTGATGCTTTTTAATTAATTATGGTAAGGCCTGACTCTTCCAGAGCTCAGCAGAAATCTGAACAAACTCCCACAGGCATTGAGCCAGCTCAAGGAATGGCCTGTGCAGAGTCCAGAGCTGAGGACACCAGACAAAAACCAGCCTGGGGAGGGGAAAGAGCAAACATTGGTGCACTCTGCTCTCAGAGTCTCATCTGGCTAAATATTTATTAATTTATCAGCACGAAAAGTACAATATTTAAACACTCACTGAGGAACAGCAGCAGCTCTTGCTGTTTTTCTGAGCTCAGGGAGAGGTGAGGGACTGATCCCAGTGACTAAAGAAATGCCCAAAAGAGCCATTTATATTTTTGACAGCAACTTCAGAGCAGCCACATTCATCTATGAGTTGCAAGTAATTATTTCCTATAAAGTCACAGGCATCTCAAATCCCAAGTCAAAGCTTCAGAGACGTGGCCCATTATCCACACGAAGGCTGCTCCCAAAGGAGCAATTGCAGAAAAGGGCTGTGCTCCACCAGGAATTCTCTCAAAGCACCAGGACTCCACACTGCTGGAAAAACCTTATCAGGAAAGGGATGTTTATTTTAGCAACGAGAATTGTCTACACTGAGATTAGGCTTGGGACGAATGAGGGTTTATATAATGTGTGAAGAGCCTGGCCCTGAAATCAGCTCATTTTATACAGAAACTCAACAAGATTCTGCTCCTGGGGATTTTTATTCCCTGCCTCAGCTTTGGGCACTTCTTTCATTTCCCAGCCCTGAAGCTCCTGTGCTGCCCTTGTCAAATGGTTCTGCCCCACGACGTTAATTGTAATTGCAAATACAGGCTCTAAAAAGCTGATGTACAAACAGGACAAGTATTATCTGCTGGCACCCAGATAATGGGGAAGAAAAAGCAGGGAAAACCTCACAGAAGGCAATGACATCACTGGCAGCCAATAGGAAACTGCACATTCCCGGCAGCCAGCAAGGAATTGTTCCCAGATGTTGCAAATCCTTCCTAAAAAACAGAGATAACAGCCAGCCCAAGCGCTGGCTCCGAGCTGGCAGCAGCCACAAGCCAATTCCTGCCACGCTCCCAGCTTCCACCGGGCAAAGAGATGAGAAAAACATTTTAAGGCATTGCAAAAAATATTTTCTTCCACACAATTTTTTTCAAATTACCCAGTTAAGGACCAAAAAAAACCCCAAAAAAACCCCAAAACGGCATTAATAATTTCATTCAGGTAAGCAGCCTCAAAAAACTCCTAATAAATGATTGCCAGAGAAAAATTAGATTCTGTGTTGTGTGTCAGCAGAACAGGAGACACACATCAGCTATTTCTGGGGTGTAAAAATGCATTTACTGTAATAAATTAAGAATTCTGACATACTATTAATGATAGTTTCTATAGTGTTGAAAAACTAAAGGTCAACCACTGAAAAGGAATCTTAGGAAGGAGCAGCTCTCTGTCCCAAATTATTTCGTGCTTAAAAGAAAAAACAACACAATAACAACAAAAACAAAAACTGCAAAAAGAAACAAAAAGCTCACAAAAAGAAAAACAAACCCACCCTGAAATCAAAAGAACAAGATCTGAGATGCAGAGGAGAAAAACAAGCAGGACACAGGAGGGCTGGGGAGGAAGTTTAAATAGCTAATTAGCAGCAGGGATTTTAATTCAATACTAATCCAGCTGTACATGGAGTTCTCAGGGCAGCCAACGTAAGCAACAACTAAAGACTTGCAGATCCTCCCTTGAACATTTTCCCCTATGGAAATCAGTCCTGCAGATGACACCAAGATCAAAGTTCCCACCTCTGACAAATAGAAGGATTCAAATGTTATTAAAAAAGATGAAAATCTCCAATTTCCAAACGTCAGTCATGGCGTAAACTTCAAAGTAGCCCCTGTATCAGTCAGGAGGGGAGATGTGGGGGGAAGAGGAGGCTCAGCTGTGGTGTGTGTGTTTCATTTCCCGATGTGAAATGTGTGGTGTGGCTGTGTGTGCCCGTTTTGGCCAAAATCTAGCAATTTATCCTCTGGGAGAAAGTCAGGTTACAACCACCCTTCCCCCCAGCAGGTTCGGGAAAAAAATTCCTCGAAGGGGAAAAATTCCTCGAAGGAAAGTGAAGGAGATAAAACCTATTTATTAACAAACACACAGGAAAAGGATAATAATGCTAAATAGTAAAACCCCTCGCTATAACGAGAAAACCTGGGAAGAAATTAGAGTCCTCTTGTAGGTGTGGTCCCTCCTCAGAGCTGGTGTGAGGGGTGGCCTTAGGCCCCCTCCGGGCCTGAAGGAAAATTCTCCCGATGTGTTCTGATGTTGTTGAAACAGTCCAGAAGAGGAAAAAAAGAAGAAAAGAAAACCCACCAAAGTCCTAGGAAAAACGCCAGAGAAAAAGGGAAGAAAAAAAACCCCAAAAAGCTGGCTGAAGAGACAGGCAGGGAGCTCCCTCCGTGCTCCCTCAGCCAGAGAACCCAGAGCAGTCTCCATCTCTGTGTCCTTGGGAACTTGCTTTGAAAAGTTCATTTGGTTTTTCCTCCCCTCTCAAGCTCAGTTTAAAGGCACAAAATGAATTTTTTTTGGCACAGAGCCGTGATAGGGGATCCACATCATAGAGTCACCCCACAGAGAGAGACGCTGCAGTCATTTCCAGGGAGCACCACAACCCTCACAGATGGGTTTGTGCAAGAATCCCAAGCTGTCACCCACCAGTTTTATAGCACTGAAGACAAAGAAAGCTGAGGCCCAGTTAAAAAAAAAACCCCAAACAGATAAGATAACCCTGCCCAAAACACTGGTTTTTTCCCCCAAAAAGGTAAAGACCCAGTTTTGCTACCCCTGGAAGATTTGTGTGCAATTATCTGTTAAGTTCCAGTGAATGGGATATTAAAGAATTCGAAACTGAACAATTAACTTACAGTGAGATTTACATAAAACTCCTGCAGTAATTAGCAGCAAATAGAGGCAGATAAGCCCTGCAATTTTATGGGTGTTAGTGTGGAAAAAGTAATTTGCAATTCATAATGCAGGTCAGACACAGATGTTTCAGCTGATTGCTGAGCCCAGGGAACAGAAGCCCTTGTCAACATCATCTGCAAAAAGTGCATTGTGTGAGCTCCAAACCGAAGCCAAACCAGGATCTGCACAGAAATTTGGGAGCAGCCTGATGGGTGGGAAGGGAGGAAAGAGCCCAAGTTTTGAAGGAATAGATCCAGCCCCACTTCCTACAATCTGTGCTGTCTCTGCAGAACTGGATGGGTTGATAATTCACCCTGGGCAGCACAAAAAATTCGGTACAGCACACAAAAAAGGCTCCACTAATACCCTCAAATAATTAATTTAAACCACACATCTAAATTTTGCTTTTAGATCTTTGCTACAGCTCCATTCTCTATCAGAGGCCTGGCCACTGACTCCAACAGAGCTGATATTTGTGGGTTAAGCTCCCGTGCTGACATGAAGAAGAAAAAATATTTCACTATTTATCATCTAAATGCTGTTATAGCATTTATCATACATATCATATATCAGATAAATGTTATCTGACCTAAGGAAGAAAGGCAAATTGAAACCATTCTCCTCCTGACAAAAAGACATGAGGAATGAAGGAGGGATTGTGACTTGGAAAGCCAGATTTGTCTTTCTGTCATCTATTAAAGGTAGATGAGGAACTGCCTGAGCCTCATCATTAAAGAGGGTGATGTAAGTACCAGAGAAGCTGCAGGAGAAGCAGTGAATGCACTCACAGAATAATTGACTTTGCAAGAGACCTCTGGAGCTGCTCCAGTCATGCTCAAAGCAGGGGCAGCTACAGCAGCTGCTGAGGGATTGGAAATAAAGAATCCCAAAACGGTTTGGGCTGGAAGGGACTTTAAAGCTCATCCAGTTCCACGGGCAGGGACCTTCCACTATCCCAGGGTGCTCCAAGCTGGCCTTGGACACTTCCAGGGATCCAGGGGCAGCTACAGCTTCTCTGGGAATTCTGTGCCAGGGTCTCCCCAGCCTCACAGGCAGCAATTCCTTCCCAATCCCTAATCCAACCCTGCTTTCCTTCATCTTGAAGCCATTACCTCTTGTCCTATAAGAATTTCCTTGAAGAACTTTAAAACGTGCTACAGGTTTGTGGTAAAACCTTGGTGTTTGGGATCAGAACCATGGAATGGTCTGGGTTGGAAGAGACCTCAAAGCTCATCCAATTCCATCCCTGCCATGGGCAGGGACCTTCCACTATCCCAGGCTGCTCCAACCTGGCCTTGGACACTTCCAGGGATCCAGGGGCAGCCACAGCTTCTCTGGGAAATCTATTCCAGGGCCTCAGCACCCTCACAGAGAAGAATTTCTTTGTAAATCTGATCTAAACTTCCCCTTTCTGTTTGACCCCTTTGCTCCTTGTCTTATCACCACAGCTCCTTCTCCAGCCAGGTTTATCCCCAAGCACAAAGACTGCACATCTCTGGGTGAGCTGGGCTGGTTCACCACCCTCAGAGTTAGAAAAGAAATTTTTTTTTTAAACGTTTGAAGAGAAATTTCTTTGTTTCCATTTATTCCTATTGTCTCTTGTCACTGGTGCTGTTGAGAAGGGTCTGGCTCATCTCAGCATCTCCTCCTTTGCCAGATGCTCTTGTCCCTTAACCACCAGACTTTCCACACGATCTTGATGGGAAATTCTATAAAGAAATCCATGAAAAACGTGTGTGTCTCAATTTCCACCCCTAATGGGGAAAAACCAGCTGGTTGTGACAAAGGAAATGCAAAATTAAGGTTTCTGCATCACCAACTGTCTCCCACCATGTACAGAGAGAAAAAGGAGAGCAGATACTGATCTTGGTTGCAGCCTCCAAGCAGAAGTGTAATGCAAAAAAATAGAAATGACTGAGAAGATTTCAAACAAGCAGCAAATCCTTGGAGCAAGGATTCTGCCTTCTTCTGCATCTGGAAAGCAGCCAGCAACTTATACTGGTGCAGGAATGGCAATAAATTGAATTAATTCCTGAAATGCATCTCAGAGATTGTGATGTTCCTCTGAAATGAAAATAGGAACAATCCCAGAATTAAAATGTAACATTTAACTGGTGTATGTGTACATATATGTAGTGTTGTTCTGATCTTATTTCTTCCTGTTCTCCTGGTTTCCAGCTGGAAAAGCCATATATTTTCATGTTTCATATTATTTAAGGAGCTGGCAAAGAATTCAGCTCTTAACACGAGATAAAAATGCCCTTGGGGAGTTGGTTGGGAGAGGAAAGAAGGAAGAGATTGAGGAATTGGGATGTAAAGGGGAATGAAATAATCCACATCCTTATTCATGTGGAATAGTTTGGGGTCGGGGATGGGTTTTTCCTTAAACTCCAAGAACACCTTGCTGGAACAACCTGAGCCATATTTTGCTGCACAGAAGAGCCTGAATGGTGTCTGGAAGTCAGAATAAATCATCAATACACTGAATTCCCAAAGTCAAAGATAAATTTAACTGGACCACACAGATAAAAACAAAGAGCCCCCATCCTCCTACATGCACTGGGAAGAAGAGACCCAGGTCAGAGATGCAGAGGACAACCTGGATATTGAATTAATTGATTATTTAATTAATATTTACCAGCTCAGCAGCATGGGAGGGGTGACACTGAGGAACAACCAGGGCAGGTGCTGCACACTGGGGAGGAGGAAAAGGCTGCTCAGGATGAATCTGCTCTCCTGACAGGAGCTGCCATCAATTCCCACCCCTGTGCTGCTAAAACAGACACTGCTCTAAAGCTGTGCATACTAACTTAGATCTTACACTGAATAACATTCAAAGCTGATTGTATCTTCCACACCCTGGTTTCATGGTTACCAAACTGACCCTGGATTAAATATTGTTTTTAATAATTGTAATTACAATTCTTGTTTATAGATACGTACTGCTGTTAGAGATATTTAGGATATTTAGTAGAGAGTCTCGACAAGGTAGAGGCCTTGTCAAGCCTCTAAAGGAGGGAAATGATGCCTTAGGTTTTAAATTTTGTATTTTTCAAATTCTGTACTGCTTAGAGTGTAACTCTGCAGTTCCTTGTAGCCTGGAATTTCTGCTCTCTCGTGCTGGGCAGACACAACAAAGCCTCTCCAGGCTTTGCCTTCAAGGACAGCCAGGCTCTTCTAGGCCCAAAATGTGTAACCCAAAGCCTCTAAGGGGGGAGCAAGCTGAGGGGAATTCCATCATTAAACTGGGGCTTTAACTGGAGAATTAACCGCGGTATGCAAATGAACCAAACCTATAAAGGTGTGAAGAACTCGTGCCCTGGGGTCCATCTTGGGGTCCATTTTTGGAGGCAGCCTCTGGCTCCCCCAGGGTGTGCCTTGAAGGCCCTTCAAATAAACACCCATCTTTATTCCCTTCCTCTTCTCTAGTCTCTGTTTCTAGGTGGCTGGAGAAGGCATCAGCAGCACAAATCCCATCTCCATTTTCTCCCCTATTTTATCTCACAGCTTTTGGGACGCTCTCTTCCGCTTGTTATTCACACATGAAATCCCTTTTTGTCCCATCCATTCCCACCCTGCCAGAGCCCCACGCTCCGGCCCCCCAGTAATCCTTGGATTGAAGGCAAAAACAGCACCACCAACATCCAGAGCTCAGGGGCATCCTGAGAGCAGCAAATTCAGCAGCACTGAGCCCTTCAGCCAAATCCCTCCGAGCACCCAGGGGCTGATCCCACAGCAGGGGCCATCAGGATGGATGTTCCTCCTGGAGGAATTATCCCCATCCCACATCCAGTTCCCACATAACAATGGACACAACCTCATTAAGAAAGGACTTGGACCCTCAGCTCTCAAACATTTCTCTGTTTATTTGTTTGTTTAAACATCAATTTGATTCTCTAAAGCCAATGGTTTTATTCCTTTGACAATCCATTTACTCATCCAGGGAATCTTCCCTTTTTCCTGGAGGCAAGTGGTGCTCATTCCTTTCCCTGAGCACTGCCCAGCTTTAGATCAGAATTAGATCAGAAGAGCAGCTTTAAATCGAAATTAACTCTGCTTTGAAACACTCCTCCATCCCAAACCAAGGCATTTTGGTGCCTGCTCAGTGGAAATGCATGGCTAAGTTCTTGGAACAGCTCTGGAAGTCACGCTGGTTATTAGTCAGCTACTGCTGCTGAGGCAAAAGCTTGGAGCACAAAGGTAAAAAAACAGGTATGGAGGTCCTAAAAAAAAAGGAAAAAGCAGCTTTTCCTTCTGAACACAACTCCCAGGAACAAACAGCTAACTTTGCAGAGTACAGACTGCAAACCCCAATTTTTAAGGCCTCAGTTTAATACAAAACCTAGTAAGTGCTTAATACACATTTGGTTGCGTGGGAGGACTGAGCTTAAGCTCAGCTTTACGAAGCCACGTGTTTTGCTTGCCTAACACTAAAAACCTGTTGGGACTACCCAGCTGCCAGAGCCTGAGTGCCCTAAAATTAAAAGCAATCAATAGAGCAGGAAGAAGTTGCTGGTATTGTGTGATCCAGCTGAGCTCAGTTCATCTGCCATTCCAGCATTTCCAGCTGCTCAGAGCCCAGCAGGGGCTGGCCCTGATGATCCACGAGGAATCATTGCTTAAAAAGCATCTCCCAGTCAAAGGGAGATTTAAAAGACACACGTTGCACTTTTCCTTACACAGCACTGGAGTGCACACATGCAGGAAACAGCATGCAATCGATTTGGTATTTGATTTTTTTTATGTCATTTTGATGTAATCCCGTCTACAAGAAGCCAGGCTGAGAAACTTCAAGCTCCTCAGCAGGTAGTAAATGTCCTTATCCTGTCTAACTTCAATGTCTGGGCTATTAAAATATTTTAAGGGATAAAATAGTTAAAATATATGAAGTTGTAAAAAAATGTGAGCAAGATCTTCAACTCCTAAAATCAGCACAGGACTGGAGAAAGAGATGGAGACAAAGCTGCTCCCTCCACCTGAGAATTCCAAGTAGCTCCAGTTGTTCCAACTGTGCAGCTGGAAAAAAACTCCTATAAACTTCCTTTACTACTGCTTCCTTGTGTACCTTCATCCCAGCAAAAACAGGATTCAAACATTTATTCCATGCTGAAAGCTGTTCCAAGTCTCTGTTCAGCACAGTTCTCCCCCCATGGCAATCACTGTGCTTCCAACCCCACTTGGCATCATTTGTTGAAGCCAAGCTGTTCACAAAAATTCATTTTATACTCAAGACAAACTGGAGATTTTGGAAGACACTGTTCTTGTTCTTTGCTGTGTTCCCAAGATTGTGAGCTCAGCTTGAAAGAGGATATTGAAGTCACAGACTATGCCTCAAAAACTGTTTTGGTGTTAAAACCTAAAATCCCACTGCTCTCTTCTCTGCCTAAAGGTGCACAACCACTTCCATCACCCCTGACAGGCACAAACCTGCAGTCCCCAGGCAGAGAAATGTGTGCATGAAACACCAAATTCATCCAGGAGTTTATTTGTGCCCCCAACATCATCTGCAGGTGGCAATTCCTGGATTTCACACAGGAACCCTGGGCAGCAGGAGATTTTTTATTGCATCTCCCTTAAGTGGAACACAACGAGGCTGAAGGAGGAGAAATGTGGACACTGCTCAATAAATGGGAGTAATTAGGAGCTGGTAATTAATTACTGCAGTGAGGTGACAAACAAATCGTGGCATATTGGAGGAATTAACACATTAAACCCAGACAAGACTGAGGGACGTGGGATGTGCAGAGCAGCACAGTCACATCTGGATCACTGACTCCCTCTATAACTGAACCAATTACAACCCAAATTCCTTTATTTTTGTATTCAATTTCTTTTTCCAAGGCTATAAATGTTGATGTCTTTTTACTGAATGCATACACAATGTTTAGCCCCGAGATTTAAACCTCATTTAAACCTTCCAGGCATTACCACAATACCAATACAATGAAATTTAAATACCATCACCAAAATCCACCAGAAGATCACATTTAGCTGTTTTTGAATAAGTTGTTTTGGCTCTTTAGTGACAGCACTAAAGCTGTTTTCATGTTAAAACCACCTTTTCAGCTCTGCACACTTTATGGACTTCACTCTGATTTTTAAAATGGATTACTTAAGAACTTGAATTATAATTAAAATTTATACCTTTGTTTTAATGCAATTTGAGATTCAAGATACTTCTAAAAATCAGGATCCAGTATCAAACAACACAGATTTACACACACAAAATCCAACATACCCAGGACACCACTCTTCCATTGAAGCAAGGGAGCTTTGCATTGTCATCTGAGATCTCCTCCTTTACCACCCTGGAAAACAAAAAAACACAACAACAGGAAGAAAATCAGGAGTTTGAAATCACATCAGATCAGAAGGGACAGTGGTTTTCTTAAATTGTCCAGGGAAAATACAATTTTTTCATTAAAATGTTGGTATCAGCAGGTGTTCTATGTTTAAAGAATATGTGACTGTGAGAATAGAGAAAAATCAAAATAAAGGGTAGAACAGCAACTTTCCAGACAACCACCCCAAACTGGGAGGCACAGAAGTAAAAATTTCAAGCATTTCCCCATTTTGGAGTCTCCCCAGAGCCTTTAAAGGTCTGATGGGGACTAAAATTCCCCCTGTGCTGTGCAGTCTCTGTGTCAGGGATCACAGATTCGTAGCAGAAACAGATTTCTGGCCTCAAATTCCTACACTGCAGAACAGGGACAAATTTGTTTTTGACAATCTCAAGTCAAACTCCATCAAATATGTGGATCCACATGCACATTTTCCTTTATTTATGTTTTTGTCTTGTTGCTGTGTGAAGAAAAACCACAATAACCACAAAGCAACTCACTGGGCACAAAACAGTGTCATGTTGAGGGGGGACTGGTTAGGAGGGAAAAGAGAAGAGAGCAAATGGACAAATGTAATTTTTTTTTGAAAAAATTACAAATAAATAACTCCACCACGACTGCCTACATTCCCACATATTTTAAGGAATGAGCACCCTTTTTTTTTCCCTCCACACTTATTTGCATTGTTAATAGCTGGCAGGGCAATATTAGGCAATCTTCACCCCTTTTTGCTATTATTGGAAAGAAAAACATTGTAAAATATTCACTTAATTCCTAAAACATCTGTCCTCCCTTCATCTTTTGGCAGCAGGAATCAGATCATATGATTCCATTATTGCTTTTAGTCATTTATCCTCAGACTCCAAGGAGACAATGAAGAGCCAACTCCACTGAAAGCAGATACTCAGGGCTTTAAAAACCTTTGACAATTGAGTGAAGTTCTCAGACCTGTAATTCTGGAGCTGCAAAATTAGGATTTCAACACTCTCCTGGATCTCCAGCCCCAATGGACAGACTGGAATCTGGGCATGATCTTTGGTGTTCCATGGAGTCCTGCAGGGAACACTCACTCAGCACAGCTCCAGCTGCTGCATCAGCAAAGAAAGATGCTGCAATAATTTTATCTGTACGTTTGAAAGGGCAGGATCTGCAGGAAATGACACTTAGGACATCCCAGAAATCCCAAGCAAGAACAGAAATTCTTGCTGAGCATTTGCACTGAGAGATTTGCACTGAGAAATTTGTGCTGAGAAATTTGCGCCGAGCAAAAATCACGCGCAGAATTTCCGCACAGGCCTTTAGGATTCAGGCAAAAATCTGGTGTTAAAATCTGCCCTAAATGTGAGGTTCTGTGCAGAGGAAAGGCTTGGGGGACTGCCTGAACCTGACAGGTCGAGCAGTGAGGAGCTCCTGCAGTTCTGCACTGACTGGTTCAGCCACCCTTGGGATGGAGAAGGAGCTCCCTGCACTCACCAGGACAAACCCAGGCCCCATCCCAGCTCCAGCCTTTGCTGCAGCTGAAGGGAACAACTTCCAGATCTGTTGCAACTTGAACTACTAAATATAGCCCTGAGCTATGAGGCAAGAGAATGACAGGCTGTAATTCCCAGCTTGCTTTGGGTAGCAATCAGCAGCGCCACGAACATCAAAGAGGGCAGCAGCCACTCATTGCAAATATCGCTGTTTTACAAATTATTATTTGTAGTAAAGAGGCGGCTCCTTTCAATCCCCGGCAAGGAGAAGCAATGGAGAAGGCAAAAAGGAGGGAGAGCAGTGGTTGCAGCCATTTGCTTCAGTCTGAGGCCAATTCTGCAGTCAAGGAGATGCTGTTTGCATGGGTTTGGAAGGGAGGGCAGGACAGGCACGTGCTGCTGCCTGCATGGAATATTTGGAATTAACACACAGCAGCTGGAGATCAGGGTGGAGATCTGAGTTCACAACCCAAAACAGCAATGCAAGGGAAAAAAAGGTGATTTTTTTTCCCAGAGATCTCCTCCTGAGGTGAAAAATATTGGCACTGGAGATAAACCACCAGAGCTCTCAAACCGATGATTGTTAATGGACTCCCTGTTTGAGATTAACACCAAAAACCATCTGATAGCAAGACACAGAAAAGGGGATGTTTATCCTCTTTCAGCAAAGGGGATATTTATTCCCCAGGTCACGTCCTGCCTCTTGGCAGCCCCGTGCCTGTGGCAGGTTGGAAGGCACAGAGCCCCTGCTCCAGCACACACAAGCTCCCATTGAACTGAGGCCGGGACTCTGTGGGTCAGGGAGAAAAGAGCAAACAAATACCTGGCCACAAAGGCACCACTCCATGAACAAAGCTGACACTTCCAGGTCACAGCAGCTCTGCTTGCCTGGCTCCCACCTCCACACATTTTCCTCTTGGAAAGTGACAGCACGATCTGCCAGCACACCAACAATTTATAGAGATTTTTCTTCAATATTCACAGACTCGTAGCATCTCCCTCTTCCCTGCACTCCAGAAAAATCTCCGTGCACAAAACATCCTTTAATTCATCCTTCAAATGCATCTAGCAGGTGGAAGGAAGGTAAAAGAACACAGGGAGCAGCTCAGCCGAGGTCACATCAGAGCCAAATAATGAAAAATACCTCCACTCTTTACCCCCAAACCCCTCCTCTACCCCATTAGCAAAGCCCCCATTATCCCCTCCCCATCTATGAGGGCAAAAAAGGGTGAGGAAATGTGGGGAAGGGGAGGAGGGAACAGCTCCACAAGCTCACATCCTCTGCTTTATTTGACTTAGAGGAGATTTAAGCACTAATTACTAAATGAAACAATCACTGCTGGTAGCAGCCCCTCCTTCCTCTGGCTTCCTGGAATTGTGTCTGGATCCTCTGGCTTTCCTAGCACGCTGCTCTGCACAAATAGGTGTTTGTGCCTTTCCCAAACCCACTGCTGCTCACCCTCCCACCTCACCTGTTTCTGGGATAGGTTTCCCTCCCAGCATCCTGACTTTTTGTTTTCTTCCACAGAGGATTTTTGCCAGAAAACCAAAGATTGTTGAGGCTTAGCCTCCCTCTCATCCCCCTGGCCAAGATGCCTCAGAATATCTGCTGATTCCACATGAACTGGGATATCCCTGATTCCAGGTGAACCCCACAAACCTCTAATGGCTCTGATTCATAAGCATTGAGATAATTGGCTATTAAAGACTGGGTTTGATAATGTTGCATTCTGATTGCATCACGAGTGCCTGGGAGAGACTGAATTCTCCACAATTAGCTGGGTGATTTTTCATTCCACTCAGAAAAATGAGGTTAACAAGGAAATTCTGCTTTCCCTCCAACAGCACAGACATGGGAAATGCAGGGTTGAGACAGATTTATTCCAGGTTAATGTGTACCACGACACAAACAGAGCATCTTAATGTCCTTTAGCACCAGATTAATCCCACCTTATCACTGTGATCATAATCAAGTCTTCTCTTAATTGTCCTTTACTGATGGGAAAAGGAGAGAGAAGCTTCATTCATTATGGAGATTCTTAGAGAGAAGCCAAAGGAATTAACTCTTTGTGCTAAATGTATCTTTGTTTATTCCTGTCGCCTCAAAGGTGATTATTCAGATTTTAGCTTTCATTCATAGGATCAGGTTGGTTGGAAGATAAATCCAGAGGTCATCTGGATTCACAGAGGGTTTAGGTTGCTCAGGGTCATGTCCAGTCAAGTTTTGAGCATCTCCAAGGATGGATGTTCCACAACCTCTTTGGACAATTTGATTCTACTTTATGAAGCAGCAGTTTTCCAAAAAGCTGTTTCAATTAGCAAAACCATAAGTAATCATAATTGCAATTACTCAACTGGCATCGAAGGCTGCAGCTCTAAAAATAGTCTGGCTGAAGCTGATTAACACTTCAGTGTGAATCTTTAATGAAGAATTCAAACTTCAGGATTTTTACAGCTGAGGCCAGAGCACAGAGAGCCTTTAGCCACCATCCCAACACAGGGAAAGGAATGAAAATAAAGCCACACACTGAATTTCCAGGGATAAACACTGGAATATCATGGGGTTTTTTCTGGAAATAAGAAAGAGGGGAGGAGAGAAATCCCTTTGATGAGCAGAGAAACACCAGGATGCAGTGCAGGATCTGCACGAAAGCCTCAGATCTCGTCTGCACCCCGCAGAGCCGGCAGGCAGGAATTGTGTGGCATCATTCCCTCTCTTCCTTCTCCAGGCTCATGCCAATCACTCCTCAAAACCCCACAGAGCCACAACAGAACCAGCTTTTTCTCCTTTTTTAGGCTGTTCTTCCTAAACAACGCTGCCAATGCTTTGCCTTTCCTTACAGGCCCCGTCGTGTGCGAGCTCCCACACAAACCTGGCAAAAATGAGTATGAACACGTTGGCCACAATTATGATAGAAATGACACACCCAGATATGTGTAAGTGACACAACTGTGGGACAAAACCCTCTTCAAAACACTCTTCAAACAAAGATATGCAGCTTCAATGCAAACAAGCTCCTTCTCACCGTTTCTATAGAAATTGTAGCAAGGAACTGCGTGTGGTGCTGGGGAAGTCACCTCTTCCCACACAGGTGACAAACACATCAAAAACCACTTTTTCTTCACCGATGTAACGGCTGCTGCTCTGTCTCATGTTCATCTTAACCCTTTAAAAAAACCTAAACCCACGCTCTCAGTGATTCTGCCTGCAATTAGCAGTTAATGCATCCATATATTTATATCCCAGTTATCCTCTGCCACATCTGATCTTCAGCACCACACTAAACACTTGTGCCCACAGGACTGCCTCTTCCCTGCTTTTTCCACTCCACCTTTATTCCTGCAGGCACATCCAGCAGTTTGTTATGCCAGGGATAATTTATCATCTTTCAGGAGAACTGCAGGACGTCGGGAGAGGTTTTGGCACTTTGGTTCTGCACCAGATACTGCCCTAAGCTTAAGCATATGAAAGATGCAAGAATTCTTGTGCTCTCTAGGAGAGAATCAGCCCAAATCTGCTCTGATTTCAAACATAAAACTTCCCTTTTTATGGCAATGAGCTGGGACTCGAGGACAACTCCATTTGTTCGGGCTCTGCTCTGGCACCACAGCACCTTATGACCTCGAGGAGGTCAGCTGGCACATCACACTGCAAGAAAATTATGGAATCTCCATGCTTGGAAGTTCCCTGGAATGTTTAAGACAGACACTTGGAGCAGCAGAAAGCCTCCTAACTTGGTTAGGAAAGCCAGGAGTTCTGCTGGAGAACATGAATCCAGAAAGAACGATGGGAGCACGGGAGGGAGGGAGGGAGGGAGGGAAGCAGAGATTCCTTGTGTGACTCTGAAAGGGGAATTTTGACGTGCAGCAATCCCATTTTGCCCTCTGCATCACACTCCAAGCACTCTGCAAGGCCCTGTCAGCCCTCAGCAAGTGCAGCACTGCCACAGGGACTCCTTCCAAAAGGTTCCACGTGTTTTGAACCAACTGGAGCTTGGGCTGCCAGCCCAGCTCTGCCTCATCCTTCCATTTCAGTCCAGGGCAGCTCAGCCCCAAGCCAGAAATTCTGCCCTCTTCCCTCCAGAGGGGCTCCAAACACGCTGCACTTTGCAGCATCTGCCAGGAAAGGCTTCCAATTAAGTATTTTAAAATATTTATGACTGACTGTCCAAGAGCAGTGGCACGCAGGGAATATGATTTGCTTCCCTGCTCCTTAATGAACAATATTTCAATAGCTGTGCCATGCTCAAGGTGTGAAAATCTCACTAAAATACAAGCATTTGTGGCATTTAAATTGAGATCTACAGAAATGAGTCTGGTTTGATTGTAGCACTGCTAGACACAACTGTGCATGGTGTTATTTCCCACTCCATGCCCAGCTAGCCTAGAAAAAACATTACTCTTAATTATGTGCACAGAGAAGCCAAGGAAATGGTTGATTTTTAGAGTCCTAAGATCTTAAATTTTTTTTCCTCAATTCCATCTACTCCCTCAGAAAGGGTTTGGAACAGAACTGGGCAAAACAAGCCAAGCATTTTAGCCACACTGACAGTCTCCTGTCTTTTCTATTAGTTCCCTCATTCCCCTGCTCCCTGTATTATTTAATACATTATTGATGTGCCTATATTTCAATCTCACAGGTGTTAATGAATCTATTCTTGCAGCTGTCCCAAGGGACAGACACATCTCTGCCAGAAAAACAAGGAAGTCCCAGTACAAAGGGACAGGTCAGCACAATCCTGACCTGAACCCAGATTTCCAATGCCTCAGTTATAAAACAATAAATATTAACAAGCCCCCATAAAATTAAGCACTTCTTGAAAACAGCTTAGGGAAAAACACTGCAAAAGCAGCGAGCTGCTTGTGGAATGCCCGTTTCAAACAGCTGGCTGGGATTTGGCTTTCCCCAGGGTGCAATTATCTTCAAAACTCCGGGGCAGGACACTCAAAATAGCACTCAGGGATGTCATTGCCACCGAGGCTGGGCAGGGATGCAGCAGGGTGGGAACCCAAGGCTCTGCAGCTCGTGACCTCGCAGTCAGAGCTGCTCCTTGAGGTGCTCAGGGCTCCAAAAAACCCTCCCAGGGCACTTCCCCGAGCCTGTTTGGGAGCTGGGAATTGAAAGGCAAAGTTCAGGATGCTTTTAGTTGCTCATCAGCATCTTCCAGATCCATGGATAGCCAGCAGGAGATGCTGCACGACTTCGGAGGGTAATGGCCATTCCACCTGCCAAATATTCCCAATAAAATTTATATTTCTGTGCAAGGGAGCTCGGATTTTGACAGCAGAGCCTCCCTCAGCACAGCTATTAATAGGACACCCTTTTAGCTGTGCTTCCAGCCTTTCTGAATTTATTTGGGAAGCACGAAGAGCTCCATAATTCCCAAGATACCAAGAGATAACTTTAATTCACCAACACTCACCCACTACTCTGGGACCCCCAGGCAGAAGAGTTCGGATACCTCAGCCTGAGCCTGGAATTCATCTGCTCAATATCCAAACATTTCAAGGTGCTAAAGCCAACTATGTTTTCTTTCTTAAACAACTATATTTTCATCTAAAAACATACTCTCTGAATATTGATGCCTGGGGTAACAAAGAGCCCTCAGAAACAGAGAGGTCTTTATTTCAGAAAATGAGTGTTTGTATTAATTTTGCAAAACTTTAATGCCCACCTTCAGCATCAGCCATGTGGAGGAGACAGGTACCCATCCTGTTGATGGAAAAGGAAGGAGGAGAAGAGATTTTCCTGTAAAATTGTGAGGGAAAGGTAAAATGTCAAACTAAAAATGATGATTCTGGCTGGAGCTGTCCTTCAGGAATCAGCTCCAGAGCAATAAACTCCAGGAATGAGTCAAA
This sequence comes from Monarcha castaneiventris obscurior, assembly GCA_026261815.1. Classification (NCBI taxonomy): domain Eukaryota; kingdom Metazoa; phylum Chordata; class Aves; order Passeriformes; family Monarchidae; genus Monarcha; species Monarcha castaneiventris. The sequence goes on along the minus strand of JAMPIT010000002.1, from coordinate 1,187,895 downwards.
GGGAAACGTGGAATATCACACATTCCATAATTCACTGCTCCCAGTATGGAATGAAGCACCTTTCTGGAGAGGTGAAAATCACTCCATGAGGGCCAGCAGAAGGAGAATGAGCTGCCTTAAAAAAAAGTCCTTGCTTGTCACTTTTTGGTCAGAATGACTTTTAGTCCTCACAAGGAAAGCAAGCTCACCCTTAGAAAATTAAGTATTTTTTCCAATCAGCTAAAAGTGAGTTTATTTCTACCACTGGGCCTGGCAGCAACCCCAGAGCTCTCATTCCAACTATTCAATTCCTTTTCAATAAAGGTGTCACACAGCCACGACAAACTCGGTGCCAAACAACACAAACCAAGAAATGTTAAACACATTTGAGATCGGGCAAGATAAGAATCAGTTCTTATTCCTCTGTCAAACGTTCCTTTTGTGCTGTCCTGAAAGCACCTCATTAGAATAATAAAGCTGGGTCAAAAAATAGCCACAAGTGTTAATCAATACCTCACAGGAATATTATTTACAGCCAGGTTAAAGGACCTGCTAACAAAGAGAGGAATGCCAGCCCAGCTACACCAGGAATAACCACATTATCCACCAGTGCTCCAGATACCTGGGAGAGAAAAGAAACCATTTATAAATTTATTTCGTATGGTCCCTATGCAGAAACCTCCAACACTTCCTACAGATAATATCTCTCTCCCCCCTAGGTTATTTGTCTAGACATATTTTAATTAAATGCCATCATTCTGGTCACTGATGTGGTGAGAATTCTTTAGTTTAGTTTAACAAGGTGCTTTGGGCCTTTCCAGAAGGCCGTGACAAGCCGGGTGTGTGGTGCAGGGGATGCTGCTGCCTCCAGCCCTGGATAAAACACGGCCACAAAGGTGGATTCAAACACCTCTGGGAACTTCCAAGCACACCCAGAATGACATACAACACCCTAAAAGATTCTTTATTTCGTGGGGAAGCACCGGAAGCCTTCTTTTCCCTGGCCAGTTCTTTGTACAAATTTAGGAAGTGCATCCCAGAATTTCCAGCGAGCCTCGAAGGCAGCCCAGGAGGGACAGAACAGGAACCCCTTTCATGTTCCAGCTCTTCCACACATGGCCTGGGCACTTTTTGTGGACAAAAACTGGAATGCAGATCACGAGATAAAGTTGTGGTGTCTGTCTGCCCCTTGGAAGTTTGGTCTTCCACAAGGGAACGCCACAGAGCCCTCCAACATTCCCTGGAACAGCAACACTGCAGGACAGACTCCTCACATGATGAAAAATCTGGGTTCAGACCTCTTGCCTTCAGACCAGGTAATAAATTCCACCCACACTTCAACTTCAAAGTATAACTGGACCTACAAGTTTGTTTAGGCATTAAAAGAGAGATTCCCAGCTTGTCACAAAATCCCAAATCAGATATAAATTAAGGAACAGGGAGTCTTTGGATGTGTGTCCCTATGGGATTGTGGTCACTCTTGAAAGGTTTTCACCACACAGAGTGAAAAATCTGTGTTTTCACCATGGGAATGGTTTTCCAGCAGAGAAGTGAAACAAGTCCTTGGTAATAAATGCAATCCCCCTGCCCCACATTCATGTTTAGGCATGGATTTGTTATTCCAAGCTACACTACAACACAATTTCAAACAATATCTATTATTTCACTAAGAAAAACAGCAGTTACAGCACAGACTGCATGGGCTGATGGATTACAGAGTTCATATAAACAGGGACAAGCCAACCTCCCTCATTTCAGGAGTGGCCCCTTCAGTGTACAACTGGTAAGGGAAAGACAGAGATGTTATTTCATTTATTACTGTGCCCCTGAAGAGCTATGAACAAGAAGGAAACTGCAGCACTCAGGGACTCACTTGAGTATCTGACACAGATCTCTGAGTTCTTTATAATTTGTCCAAGCTATTCTTGTTCAGAGCATCCTTACAAGATCCAGCAGGACACAGGAATGTATTCCAGGTGGATCACAAGCTTTTCCATCAGATCACCAACTCCTTGTTCCTCATCCAACAAGACACATTTGCCAACAGCTCTTAAAGTCACCCATTTAAGGGAATAAAAAATTACAAAGGTCTAAAACCCTGAGTCATTCAGCTAAGACAGGGAGCAAGAAGTGCCACAAATGCACCAAAAAATGGTGCTCCTCCAAATATTCCTCATGGAATCATTATCCAGGAGCTGAAAAAACACTCAGGGAGATTGTTCTGGGAGGGGCCCTATGGAAATCTTCACCTGCCCAGCTCTGCCTGTTTTCCTCCCCACCTCCCACTCTTTCCAAGTCATTTCAGCAACCTGAGAGAAACAGCTCAGATAAAAAGGGCTGGGATTTTGTGCATCACAGAGAGAGAACTGAACCTTTTCCATATGCAAAGGGAGAGCAAAATGCAAACCTTTCATTCCAAACCTGCACCAGCCCAACTGCATTTGACTTCTAAATGAGTATTTCATGGAATCCCAGAAGGATTTGGGCTGGAAGGGACTTGAAAACTCATCCAGTTCCTTGCCATGGGCAGGGACACCTTCCACTGTCCCAGGGTGCTCCAAGCTGGCCCTGGACACTTCCAGGGATGGGGCAGGCACAGCTTCTCTGGGAAATCCATTCCAGGGCCTCCCCATCATCACAGGGAAGAATTCCTTCCCAATATCCCATCTAAAACTCCCCTCAGAGGGAAGCCATTCCCTCATGCCATTACATGCTCTCATAAATTTTTGTAAACCTGCTATTTGTAGCTTTAAATACAGAATCCAACAGCACTTTGGCCTTAATTTTCAAGTGTATTCATGTGGAAGAAAGTGGGGAAACACGGGGCCCATTTATTACTTTTAATGAACACATTCACCCCAAGAAGGCTGAGCTTGAAACTGGGAAGAAATTGTAAGTTTTCCCTATTACTGGAGTTGTTAGAGTTGCAATACCAGGCTGGATTTCTGGGGAACAGGCTGGATTTCTTGATATCAGGCTGGATTTCTGTGTGTATTTCTGTGTCCTACTCAGCCTGGGACACACAGCAGGACTGCAAAACATTTCTCCCAAATCCTATTAGAGAAGCAAAAGCCATTTGCCATATCAAGTTCGAACTAATGAGAAGATCCCAAACTCATTGTGCTGACAAGCACCAAAATCCCAAAAGCTCCAGTTCAGACTCAGAGCAGTTTTTCAGGACTCAGAGCAGTTTTTCTGGAGTCAGAAGTGTTTTTCAGGACTCAGAGCAGTTTTTCTGGAGTCAGAAGTGTTTTTCAGGACTCAGAGCAGTTTTTCACAGGTCAGGCTCTGAACTGACTCAAGCTGAGCCTAACACTGGACCAGGTAAACCCTAAAGTTTGATTTTTTCGCTGCTTTTTGTTCCAAACACAGCACAGAGCATCCAAACAGCTCCAACTCAGCCAATCCACCCCTTAATCCTCCACAGCTTCCTAAATCCTACTTTTTACAGGAGGATACCAATAGCAGCTCTCAAGAGTGAAACTCCACTTTGTCACTCCCTAATTCTGAGTTCATTGAGGCATTTATCCTCCTCCTTGGCACAGCCAGATAAGGAGAGACCCAATCCCAGTGGGTTTGTAATCTGCCCGTTCTTTATTACAGCTCTGTTCCTGTCTTTACTCATTTTCTGTCAGAGGCTGGGCAAGACCAGCAGCTTTAGCAGCAGCACTTCCCAGTGGTTATCCAACCAACCAGGGGCTGATTTCTTAATTACTCATCCCTGGAGCCTAAAGAGAGAAACAGAAGCTATTAAAAGGAGACAGCAGGGATGAGAAGGAGGGCACGGGGGTGGTGGGGATGGGAATTAAACACAGAGCAGTTGTTTAAATGAGCCCAAAGACATCCTGAGTGCCTCATCCTCAGGCAAAGGTCTCGCTGTTTAAAGCCAGCATCCAATAAGCCACCAAAAATCCCTTTAAAAATGTCAGTCTGGTGGGGAAATCACAAATACAAACTAAGAAACTCTGTCTCTGATAGGATCTTGAAGACTTTAGGACAACTTCAGTATCTCTGAATTTCCTAATGCAGGTATCACGTCCTGAGCCTCTGTTTTCCAAAGGAAATCTGGCCCTAAGAAAACTGAGGTTTAATAAAAGTTCAAATTTTGTATCCTGCCTCACAGAACACCTTCTGCAATCTGACATCTGCACTTATAGCTGAACACTCAGGAGAGTAAATCACATTTTGAGAGGAATAATGTATTTTCAAGAGCATTTTGTTTTGCATTTAAATTTCTATACCTGCTAGCCTTAGAGAAAAGGATGCCTAAGGACTCCATGAGCTCACAGATGTGCACATCTCTATTGGTTTTATTTATTTTACCTGGCTGCTGCACATAAAATGAAAATATCTTAAAAACCAGGAACATGTGAATGTGAGAAATCTGCCAGGAAAAGTCAAGGCAGTTCTAGGACTACTTTAGAGGAATTTTTAAGCAAATGCAGTTTTTAAGAGCCAGGTTTTCCGGAAGTTGATACCATTTAGTGCTGCTCCACCATCACTTAACCTTATTGGCTCCCCAAAGTCATGAAAGTTGACAAGAATATCCCACTTGTGCACAGTTCTGAATCCATTTCCTGATTTGGATGACATTACTGCAAAGAAATCAAAACCCAGAGAGCTCTAATGATGATATTCAGGCTGCTCAGAGAGTTCACAGTGCCCCAGTTATTAACTGACATCTTGTAAAGCTTCTCCTCAGTTTGGGAGCTAGGGACAAATCACCACTGCAAGAAGCCCTAGGGACAAAGGGAGAAGGGAACAATAAGACCCAAGAGTTTGTAGGGTGATAAAAAAGGAAAAGGGTCTTATTTTTGCTTAATTTGAAGCAACACATTTTATTGGAATGACAGTGATAGACTCAAGGTTGTCAAAACCAATTCCATCCAGGAGCAATCACTGGAAGCAACCTTTAGTCAGTTTGCCAGGCTTGGCTAAATAATTATGTCATGAATTTGTTCTTGTATCCAGCAGATCCCAGGCCATGGGCACAGAGAGTGATTTTTAGCTTCTACTCACTCATTTTCTAGTACTTTCACTTTTCTTTCAGGTAAGGAAAGATGTGTGCAGACCAAATGTGCAGAGGTGGGGATCAAATATTTTTTTTTCAGCAAGTTTTACTTTTAAGCCCATTATTTGCTGTTCCATCATCCTCTCATTCAACAAAAAAAACCCCCAAACTCCTCCAATTTTTTCTGTCTTTTTGTTGGCTTATTTTTACTTTGCTGCAATGGGAATTCTCCAGAGTAAGGAGTTTTCTTACTGGGAGCTTACAAAACACGACACCCACCTCCACTGAGCAAACCATGAGCAAACCTGTTGTATTTATTTCTGACATTTTTTTTACCAGCAGGAAGAGCAAGTGCCAGGAGCAGCAGGCCACAGATGTCCCCACAAAATTCCCTGTCAAGGAGATGCCTCCTAAACCTCAGTCTCTGCCATCCAACATCCCAAATTCCCAGTTCTTTCCTCGCACTGCCTGGTGTTAGTCACACAAGTGAAGTCAGCTTGGCACAGGGACTGCAGAGCTGCCCTGCAGCAAAGGATAATTCACAGGAGCATTATCTGCAATTCACTGGCTTACTGGTAATTTGGGCTGAACACGAGGGAGGGCTGGGGGGAGTGTGAGCAAAGACAAAAATAAGCAGATGACAAATTTGCTTATTAGCCACACTGAATATGAGATGCATTAAAAAACGTTAAGGAGGGAGGAGGGATGAAAAGCAGGATGTGAAAGAAGCAGGAGCTGGAACAGCCTTGGCTAATGTCAACCATGAAATGCAACCCCTGCTGTGACAATTTGAAAGGCAGAAAGGCAGAGTTTTTAATATTAACTATTTGATTGCTCCGCTTCAGATGCATCCACCCGATAACACAGCACTTCCACATTCCCTCCAGGTGATTTTTACCAGCCAGAGACCTCAAACAGCACCGAGAGCAACCCATCCATTCAGTCTGCATTGAAAACTCGACTGGAGAATTCCAATTTCTCTTCACTCGGGACACACCCGAGCCATTACGAAACCATCAATCATCAAAAAGCTCTTCCCAAGTGGCTGCACAGGTGGCAGGGCCAGGGCTGAGTTTCCCTTTCCTCCCAATCCTCACAGGAACAGAGAAGACACCCCTTTTCCACATTGTGCAGCACAGAGGGAGCGGGGAGGGCTCTCTCCACCATGGAGCCCAAATGAACACCCTACAACATGGCGGCTTCAGAGGGAAGGAGATAACACCCTACAACATGGAGGCTTTCAGAGGGAAGGAGATAACGCCCTACAAAATGGCGGCTTTCAGAGATAACACCCTACAACATGGCGGCTTTCAGAGCCAGAGGGAAGGAGATAACACCCTACAACATGGCGGCTTTCAGAGGGAAGGAGATAACACCCTACAACATGGCGGCTGCCAGAGGGAAGGAGATAACGCCCTACAACATGGCGGCTGCCAGAGATAACGCCCTACAACATGGCGGCTTTCAGAGCCAGAGGGAAGGAGATAACGCCCTACAACATGGCGGCTTTCAGAGGGAAGGAGATAACACCCTACAACATGGCGGCCTCAGAGCCAGAGAGAAGGAGATAACACCCTACAACATGGCGGCTTTCAGAGATAACGCCCTACAACATGGCGGCTTTCAGAGCCAGAGGGAAGGAGATAACGCCCTACAACATGGCGGCCTCAGAGCCAGAGGGAAGGAGATAACGCCCTGCAACATGGCGGCTTTCAGAGCCAGAGGGAAGGAGATAACACCCTACAACATGGCGGCTTTCAGAGCCAGAGGGAAGGAGATAACACCCTACAACATGGCGGCTTTCAGAGCCAGAGGGAAGGAGATAACGCCCTACAACATGGCAGCTTCAGAGCCAGAGGGAAGGAGATAATGCCCTGCAACATGGCGGCTTTCAGAGCCAGAGGGAAGGAGATAACGCCCTACAACATGGCAGCTTCAGAGCCAGAGGGAAGGAGATAACGCCCTACAACATGGCGGCTTTCAGAGGGAAGGAGATAACGCCCTACAACATGGTGGCTGCCAGAGGGAAGGAGATAACACCCTACAACATGGCGGCTTTCAGAGATAACGCCCTACAACATGGCAGCTTTCAGAGCCAGAGGGAAGGAGATAACGCCCTACAACATGGCGGCTTTCAGAGCCAGAGGGAAGGAGACAATGCCCTACAACATGGCGGCTTTCAGAGCCAGAGGGAAGGAGATAATGCCCTACAACATGGCAGCCTCAGAGCCAGAGGGAAGGAGATAACGCCCTACAACATGGCGGCTTTCAGAGGGAAGGAGATAACACCCTACAACATGGCGGCTTTCAGAGCCAGAGGGAAGGAGATAACGCCCTGCAACATGGCGGCTTTCAGAGGGAAGGAGATAACGCCCTGCAACATGGCGGCTTTCAGAGCCAGAGGGAAGGAGATAACGCCCTGCAACATGGCGGCTGCCAGAGGGAAGGAGATAACACCCTACAACATGGCGGCTTTCAGAGCCAGAGGGAAGGAGATAACGCCCTGCAACATGGCGGCTTTCAGAGGGAAAGAGATAACGCCCTGCAACATGGCGGCTTTCAGAGCCAGAGGGAAGGAGACAATGCCCTACAACATGGCGGCTTTCAGAGGGAAGGAGATAACGCCCTGCAACATGGCGGCTTTCAGAGCCAGAGGGAAGGAGACAATGCCCTACAACATGGCGGCTTTCAGAGCCAGAGGGAAGGAGATAACGCCCTACAACATGGCGGCTTTCAGAGCCAGAGGGAAGGAGATAATGCCCTACAACATGGCGGCTTTCAGAGCCAGAGGGAAGGAGATAATGCCCTACAACATGGCGGCTTTCAGAGCCAGAGGGAAGGAGACAATGCCCTACAACATGGCGGCTTTCAGAGCCAGAGGGAAGGAGATAACGCCCTACAACATGGCGGCTTTCAGAGATAACGCCCTGCAACATGGCGGCTTTCAGAGCCAGAGGGAAGGAGATAACGCCCTGCAACATGGCGGCTTTCAGAGCCAGAGGAGAGAGAAAACGAGGTCACATGAGATGAAGCCACAAGGGCGGTGCTGCGTTGTCCCGCGTGCAGTTTAAAAATCTCCTTGCCTCATTGTGGTGTGAATGTAATATCACAAACTGTTTGTCTCTTTAATCCATGTTAAAGTGTGTAGGGGGATGGACATTTTCTTTCGAATGGCTTGTAATAGGGTGAAGAGTGCCGAGGCCAGGATCAAAACCTGGTGGCGAAGAAAAGCCTTATGCTCAAGCCGAAGAGGAAAATGATTCATTCTTAAAAACCCCATGTGAGGGCCTGTGTTTTAGCAGTTGAAGGGGCTGTGAACAGCTTATGGAAAAGAGATGTGTTACACCTTAGCAGAGATTGTTTAATTTAAGCAAACCTGCAAATGGTGGCAGTTTGTAAAACCAGGCAAAGCAAGAGGGAAAACCCTTTTTTTTTCCCCCTTTCCTAGAACTATGATACTGATTGGGAGAGGGGAAAAGTGGGGGAGAGAAGGAGCTCTGAAAGTTTGTTCTGTTGTTTTCTTATATCTGGGTGTTAATAAATTTATATTCTTCAAGTTTGTGCCTGCTTTGCTTTTCTCCTAATGTTTACCTCACAGAAAGGACATCAGGGTGGGTAATACCTACTTTAACCTTGAAACTACTACAATAAAACTGGTTTTTCTGCCCAGTTAAGGAACTAAACCCACTCCACCTAGGAAGGCACATCCTGTACCCTTCCAGGATTAGCTGCCAGTGCCACTGATGCCTTAGGTTTTAACTTTTATATTTTTTAAATTCTGTACTGCTCAGAGTGTAACTCTGCAGTTCCTTGTAGCCTGGAATTTCTGCTCTCTCGTGCTGGGCAGACACAACAAAGCCTCTCCAGGCTTTGCCTTCAAGGACAGCCAGGCTCTTCTAGGCCCAAAATGTGTAACCCAAAGCCTCTAAGGGGGGAGCAAGCTGAGGGGAATTACATCATTGAACTGGGGCTTTAATTGGAGAATTAACCATGGTACGCAAATGAACCAAACCCATAAAGGTGTGAAGAACTCGTGACCTGGGGTCCAGCTTGGGGTCCATTTTTTGAGGCAGCCTCTGGCTCCCCAGGGTGTGCCTTGAAGGCCTTTCAAATAAATATCTGTCTTTATTCCCTTACTCTTGTCTAGTCTCTGTTTCTAGGTGGCTGCAGAAGGCATCAGCACAGGAGCCAGGGAGGGATTTTGCATACACTGAAATCAGGAACCCGTCGAGCGTGTCTGCTTGCTCAACTCTCTGCAGTGACTAAGAATCCCCACAGGTTTGCTCATGACATCAGAAATGCAACCTCTCCCTGGAATTCAGCATTCAAGCAGCACCTCTATGGCTGGGCCAGAAATTCCCAAATATTCATGTTTTCTGCACCACTTCTACCCTGCCATTACTTGTTGCACTTAGGTCAGGCATTTTTTGTATGTTCTTCTGTTATATTTTTATTTGTATTTTGTCTATTTTCCCTCCTCATCTCTGTACCAGGCTTCGACTAATTTTATTCTATTTATTTTAGTTTTATTCCATTGACTTTAATTTCATTCCATTTACTGTACCCTTTTTTAATTTGGGCCTGTAACTAAAACAGGTCATAAACGACAACTGGAAATAAACGTATTTTAAAAACAGCCCCAAGAAGTCTTCCAAATACATGGTTTTTTACTAGTTCTTTCTGTGTGGGCAAATGATTTTATTTATATAATTTTAAATATTCAACCACAATAGTAAAATCAATGGAAAATGGGTAGAAACAGACCATGAAGCTGATCATTAAAGAGAATTTCTGGCAAAAAGCAATGGCAGCAGATATTTAGTTTTAACATGTTTACAGCCTCCTCCAAGGGCACAACTCCTGGATGTGAATTAGGATAATCTCAAATTTAATCTCAGGGATTAAATCACTTACTCAAGATCAAATCCAGAGTAGCTGGAAGAGGGAAATCTGAAGCCAGACCTCAAATCCCAAACTACTGCCTCAGCCCACGGAGTCCTTCTTCACATTCCAGAGGGAAAGCAGAGAGAAATCATTTCAATATTGCTGGGTTCAGATGAGATTTAACTAAAAAACCTCTTATTTCGAGATAATTTTCAAATCTACTGTTCCTCTCCAACTTTGTGTGATGAATTCTTGATGTGAACAGCAGAGAGTTGGGAAAACACAAGCTCTTGTGCCAGCTCCCCACAGTAAAACAGGTGTTAACAAACACTATTTGCACACCTACAAAGGATTTTCCAAATGTTTCCACACCTTGGAACTCAAAAATCCAACAGGCAGTATTTATATATTTAAATATATTAAGAAATAAAAATCTGGAGGGTCTTTTTAGGCCTGCTCCTCCCAAATTGCTAAAGAGCCTTTACAGGACACTCTGTCTAAAATCAGAGATATTTTGAATATCCTCCCACACGAGTTTCATACTTTATCTTACCAAGGCCACCGAAATAACCAAAAAATGATGGTTATTCCCTCAGTTACTTAGATTTCACATGGAAATGAGCCACAACAGAATCACAGGGCAACTATTTAGGTCGTTCCTTGCCCAAGCCCTGAGAATTCCTCTGTATTTGCTCAGCAGCTTGTCTGAACTGATTAAACTCTGCAGCAGGAATTGCAGGACGAGCCTCCAGCAGCTCTCCTCTGACAACTGGGACCCCAAACGAGCAAAATTCACCTCCACACACTCATTAAACCAGAGTTGGTGCTTAATTAATTACTTAATGGCATTCCAGTGGCAGGGCAATCCAAATTTTCTTTTGCTAAAATCAAGGAGTGAAAAGATGGGGAAAAAAGCAGAGCCTGGATATCAAAGGTTTCCATGCATAAATATGATGGAGATGGAAATTGTTTCTCTTGGTGCTGGAAGAGCTGAAGGCTAAAGGGAGATCCAACCACCCTTCCCTTAAACACAGAAATTCTCCACATTCCACCCCCTCTCCCCAAGCATTTTCTTCTTGCAAAAAGACTCCAAATCTGGTGTAATTTATATATTACACACATTTATACCCGAATTCTGGGGTCTTAGAGCTTGAGGCATCTCAAACTGTCTTCCCTATAAAAGGGATTGTTGGTATACTACAAAATCTGGACAAATGTATTGCTGAAAATAATCAGAATTAATTATTAATTATTGAAGAGTTTGAATCAGGACTTTTGGGAACTGTGAGCAAGAAGTGAACACCTGTGTAAGCACATGATTAAATATTTGGATGGATTTGATTCTGAGATTTAGGATAAATACTAAGCATTCAAGAATTTGATTAAATTAATCAAATTAGGGTTTAAAAGCTCTGTGTGTCACCAATTTCCATGTGCTCTCCACAAACTGCTTGGACACCAATGGGGCTTTAGAAGCAGCCCCTGCTCCCATCCCACACTTGGATTATTGGGCTCCAAAACACACAAATATTTCCATTATTGCCAAAAAACAACCACCAGATGAAGCAGCAGCAGCAGCAAAATGAGCAGATTCCTGAAGAACTGGATACCCTGGAAAGATCACCCCAAGATGATAAAGCAGCTTGAAAGGTAAAAGGCTGGAAATTCTGTATTTTTCAGCCCACATGGGGGTTTATTTTCACTGTATTAAGTTGTCACACATGGAGAGGACAAAGCAATCAGACCAAAACATCCTCCAGAAATAAAGATGGTTATGAATATCCTTTTTTTTTTCCTCTGTAGGAACAACTGAAAAATGGTTTGTGCACGTTCAAAAACCACTGTATTTCTGCTAGAAACAACAGCTGCCCAGCTGGGTAGTGCCTTTCAACTTAAGGTCATTATCAGGTTTAGGAAAACACAAAAAAATTCAGTATCTAAAAGGATCTTCTCAGGAGCTGGGTGGATGCAGCTCTGAGGTCTGCAGGTTTTCTGGATAGGAGTGACCTCTTTGTTTTTTCCTCCAGAAGAGGCTCATCTCCCTGCCAATTTTGGGAGGGTGTGTAAGGACAGGAATTTTCATTTTTGTGTACTCTCAAAGCAAAAGAGGGTCAGGAAACAGTAGGAGCTGCCATGAGCTCAGAGGGGGAAATAAAAATGAGATGTTACTGTCAACAGATGCTTCCTTGAGAATGCCTCTATGAATTTACCTCAAAACATTGATTTTTAGGCTGATTAAAATCACGAGGAGAAAAAATATCTTCCAAAATACCTTAAATGGCTATTGAGGGACTACATCTAATGTAGTTTGTACATGTAGGATGTGTCAGCATGTTCCAAACTAACCTTGGGTAAATCTGTGTCATAGCATTGGAACATGTAATTACAATTTTCATGTATTTCCCTGTCAGCAACATCGTCTTACACAGGCGTTTTGATTTAATTCAAATTAGGTTTCCAGCTGCAATAGCAGATTTGTGAATTAAAGTAACAATGCAGAGCAATTTAAGAGCAACATTGTCTATATTCACTGATAAATCTTTGAACAGGAGAAAAATAAGGAAAAAAAAACCTCCAATTTGAACTCTTGAAGAGGCAAAACTGCTTTTGTGAACACGAATGATGAGATTTTCAGGAGTGGTTTTCCTCTAACTTCACTGGAATTACAGTCAGACCTACCCTAAATGATGATGAAAAAACAATTGCTGAGACAAGAAAAACAGATGAGTTTAATCATCTGCCCAGCTCCAGCACCCCAACCAAGTGAACAAAAGCAAGCACAGATTAAACAAACAGCAAAAACTGATACGAGGTCGGGAATGTTTCATTTCTCATTTTCATCTTCCCAATTGAACTTTCCAGTGTATCTTGTCTGCAAACAATTCTTTGGAACTGGGGGTTGTGTATTTTGCCAAATCCTTAAGAAACAGCTGCACTTTAAATGAATTTACTTCTTTTTTTTTTTTTTAAGACTTTACTTCTTTTTTTTTTTTTTAAAGAAGGGTTTCAAAATGCTGCCTGCTGAAGGCCAGGATGCTGTGACATTATTCAAGATGAGCAGAAAGGATTCATTTGCAGCCCTTGCAGGACTCTTAATTATCACCACGTAATAGCACAATTAGAGCACATAAAACAGACATTCAGCAAAAGATGAGGCACCTGGTTTATTTATAAATAACACAGCCAGGGACAAGATGCAATCCTGGATATTAAGGAATTAAAACTGCATGAGAAATTTCTGTTCAATACAGTGCAGAAGATTTTTGGTCAACTAGGGGGAATTAATTAATTAATTAATTAATCATCATGCAATGGAATGCAAACTAAGGGGTAAATGGAGAATAACCAGGAGCAGGATTTTTAAAAAAATAAGTGTAGGATAAATTAATATTAATCTGTGTCAATTCAGAATAGTCATTCACCTGATCTCCTTTATTCAGTCAGATTACCCCAAACACTCCTGAGACAACAAAATCCTGTGGGCACAGGAGCACAGCTGGATTTCAAGGAAAAAAGGATAAATTAAGTATCTCAGGGCACTGCCCCTGCTCTGAACCTCCTTCTCCAGGTGTTTTTGGGTTTTTAGGAGTGCCCAGCACTGCTTTGCTCAGCCCAGGTGTCAAAATAACAGAGACCATCCAAAGTCACTCACTCCCCTCTGGCTGATCTGATGGACAAAGGCTGATTTTACCTCAAAGACTCCCAAAAGAAGTGGTCGAGTCACCCAGAAACGCCAAACCATCCTCCTATTCCCACAGGAAAAACAGGAATTCAACTCTCCTAGACATTGCCCTCACTCAGTAAAGTTTAATACTTGGCCCTTTACTTCCTCTCCCTTAATTTTTTTCGAAATGAAACCCAGAAATCTTAGCACAAACATCAGAATAAACTGCAGTAATACACCTGTAAAGAGAGTTTTATATGTGTTACATAATACATGTGTACGTGTGGTTTGAGTCAGCACCATTAATTGGAACAATCAGCTGATTTTATTAATTTCCCCTCCCATAGGGTGAGGCACACACCTGCTAAGGAGAGGGAGCAGGGTTTACTGACTGTAAAATACTGAATTTCAATGATCTTTGGAAGGAAAGCATAACAGGAACATAGAAAAGAGAGTGAGAATTAGCCAGAATTTAAGGAAATCACAGAATTTCACACAGAGATTAAGGCAGGAAAATCTGCTGTTGATCCTATCAAGCACAACAACATTTCAGCCAAGCACACAGGAACCTCGTTGTGGGGAAAAAAGTGAAAAGAGGCAACTTTTAATTATCAAAACATCTAAACTGAACCATGTCATGACTCCTGAAAGAGATAAAGACCAGAGGAACAGAGAGAGGATCCTGTAAGTGACACCACTCACAGAAAAATCACTGAGTTTGTTTCCCAAACACCACCTGACACTGGGGCACAGGAGCTGAAATAAATTCCCTGGAAGTCCTGATCAGAGTGATAATTGGCCAGGTTACACAAAGCCACGGCAGCACCTCCCAGGCTGCATTTAAATGGGATCTAAAATGCATGAACAGGTTATTTCTGCAAATAGCCTCGTGCTCAGGGTGCTTCACTCCCAAGTGAAGGGAGTCTGCTGCCACTAATCTCAGCCACAGCACGGAGATCTGCACAGGCTTTATTACTGCATGTAAATTCACTCCTTAATTCAACATTTTAATCTGTTCTGTAGCTATTTAGCGTGGCTTTCAAAGCTCTCTGCCTGTGGATCTCCTGGTGCATCTGGATCTCCTCCTGCTTCCCCCTGCTCGCTCTCCGTGGCAGGCTGGGGTGGTGATAATCCCTCCAAAAATTATTATTAAACAAATCCCACTTAATTCAACCTCCTTCGCAAGCAAATTTTAATTAGGGATACAGCCAACCTATAGATAAATTGCTGAATTTGAATCCTTAATGTTTCCAGGAGCTGTGGGGGGATTTTTAAACCCAAACTAATCTACCTGAGCACTGGGAAAGAAAAAAAAAAAAAAACAATAAAAGAAAAACACAACCCTGCATCCACTCTGAGGAGGTGCTCATTAAATGAACAGTAGTAAACTTGTTTTTCTAACTTGTCCCACTGCACATCAGCAGCCACAGGAAGCAAACCAAACCTGATGGATCCCTCGAGCATGTTTTCATAGCATTAGCTTTTAATAAATGTAACACACTCCACCCTCAGAGTGGAGCAGGGCTCAGGTTCCAGCAGAAAAAAAAAAAAAGGGGGGTTGTTTTAAATATTTAGATTACATTACAGCTGGGACATTAAAATAAGCAGTGGCTTGTACTGCAGACAGATATCAGATCCAGCTTGGTGAAATATGTGTCAGCCAGCCTGGTGTGGCTGCAAAGTCTGAGCTCTGCTGGCCTGGGGTTTTTGGGCTTATTTTTTATTATTTTTTTATTATTTGTACAACGGTGGTGCTTTCTGATGTCAGCAACCAGAAAAGCACCACAGTGCTGGATGTTGGAGAATCATGAGCAGTGTGAATCTCCAGAAAGTTTATATATTTCAGCGAGAAAATGGGGAAAAAGAAAGGAGAAATAAAGGTTATTAGGAGCAGACACAGACCTCAATTCAGCCTGTGCCTCACTGTGCCCAAGTATTTCACTGAGTCCAAGCCTAAATACAATTTTTTTTTGTATTTCCAACTCTCAGTTCAGTGCTTTAATTACAGCACCATCCATAACATATCCATTTTTTCCATCAGGTACCAGTTCCCCAACTTTCTGCAGGTATTAAATTCTCCTTTTGAGCCTGAATTCTCCCTCCCTTTAAAGGGCTGCTGATGATCCAGAGACTCAGGCCTAGGACCTGCTCTTAATAATCCCAATTTTCAGGCTGTTATCCCAGATTTATTTGATTGAATCA
Organism: Monarcha castaneiventris obscurior; assembly: GCA_026261815.1. NCBI lineage: Eukaryota > Metazoa > Chordata > Aves > Passeriformes > Monarchidae > Monarcha > Monarcha castaneiventris. Next base: position 1,172,155 of record JAMPIT010000002.1, on the reverse strand, counting down.
AGCTGGGGACTTAAGGTCACTTAGGGACACGGTTCAGTGATGGACTTGGCAGTGCTGGTGAAAGGTTGGACCCCATGATTTTAAGGATCTTTTCCAAGCTGAGCAAGGGTGTAGAATAAAAGCTGGAAAGAGCCACTGAAGTGCACAGCCAGAGCCCCCAGACTCGGGTTTGGGAGCTGTCTCAAAGAACTGATGAAAATTAAGCATCTCCACAACAAAATCTACTCGACCATCTGTGGGGTTTTGAGAAAAGCCTTCATTAAAAAGCTTTCTCCTCCCACTGCACTCGCTGCAAGCCACACATTGCTCATGTGACACAACAGTTCAGCTGGAAAACGGCTCAAAATTCAATGTATTTGAGAAAAAATGCCTTTAGTGACTTCACCAGGTGTTGGATCAGTCCCAGACAGTGTCAGGGCTGGAGAAGGGTCGTGGATGTCACCCCTGGACTGTGCCATGCCTCACATTCATCCCCTGGCTCAGCCCTGCCTGTTTACACCCCAGAGCAGCTGTCCCAGCCTGACCTGCAGCCAGTTGGGCTATTACACAATCAATCATTCCCCTCCAGCCTACAGCCAGGCAAACCTGGCCAAAAAGGAGGGGGAAAAAAAAACCCCTTTTACAAGAAACCCACTTGTTGCTCCATCTGCTGCTGGCCAAAAGATATTTTCAGTAAATGTGCCACAAGCATTTGCAAAGGTCTGTATGGTAAATTATGGGGCTGAATGAGCAGCTGAAGCCCCAGCCTGTGTGCAAATAAACTGTATTTTTCTCAGCCTCTGGACAACTCCTCACTGATGAGAGAACAGAGAAAATACAGCAGGTAAACACTGAGAGGACATGAATCTTCAGAAAACCTGTTTTTATTAGTTCTGCCCTCATGGAGCTACTTCCTCACTCTCCTAAAAACACCCTCAGTAACACTGAGGGTAAAAGAGACAAAATGAAGAGGAAGAGACAGGATGCAGGTGGGAAGACAAGCACAGAGGAGGAAATTCTACATGGTTTCTTTGCCAAGATTACCTTGCTCCTATTTCAGTGCCAAAGGTTCCATGGCAAACCCCAAAAAACGGTTCCAGGCAAATCTACCTGAGCCCATCCTTCAGCTCTGTAACCTGGACATCACCTTGAATTCCCTGGCTGCTCCCCCAGGCCCTCACATCCAACCCACACTTGGCTCTCCCTAAAGCAGCATTTCTGAAACTTTCCATCTGCACAGCTGAAAATTCTTGCCAGAGCTTTGATGCTTGCAGTTGCCTCAACATCCCCTGGCCTGGTTCTGATCCATCCAGGCTCCCTCTGTGGGCATCAATCCCTGTCACAAAGCTGCAAAGATCATTTTCCTAAACTGTTATTTTTAGCACATGGCCCCCCTCTGCACGTTCCCCTGCCAGCTCCATGTTTTCTAAAGCAAATAAGAACCACTTGCCTTGGTTTTATTTTATTTTATTTTATTTTATTTTATTTTATTTTATTTTATTTTATTCTGTTTCAAAAAAGACAAACTCCTACCTGTAACTGACCTATATCAGCCTCTGTCACCTGCTTGCTCAGTTTTCAAACAAGGATGGGAGGGAGGCATCCTTTCATGTGGCTCTTTAGTCTTGAGAGGGTCTCCTTAAAAACACCAGCAAAAATACCTCATTAAAATCCGTGTTGCAGCAACTACTCCCAAAAAAACCCAACCCAAAACTGTGGCCTCACTAGTCCAGAGTGCAGCAGAGTCCACTAAAAGGCAGAATCCTTTTGTCCAGGCTGCTGCATATCCCTGGATAAGCCTGGAAACAGTTTTCCAATCACAGAACTCAGCCCAAAAAAACTTTCCCTGCTCAGAGTCTGGAACTCTGTGGCTCTTATAACAGAGAGCAGGAAGAAATGAGGCTTCCAGGTTTTTATCTGACAGTGCTTTGCTTGCTGGATTTTTACAACAGGTTTCATTCAGTGACTGTGGAATTCTGTGCATGTAACACCCAAATCTACTGGTTTTTCCAAACTATTTATGTCCAGGGGCACTTTAAATCCAAATGGCACTTTAAATATCAGAAAAATCCCAGAATGGTTTGGGTTGGAAGGGATCTTAAAGCTCATCCAGTCCCACCTCCTGCATGGGCAGGGACCTTCCACTGTCCCAGGTTGCTCCAACCTGGCCTTGGACACTTCCAGGGATGGGGCAACCACAGATTTTTTTGGGAAATCTGTGCCAGGGCCTCCCCACCCTCCCAGGGAAGAATTCCTTCCCAATATCCCATCCAACCGTGCCCACTGTCAGTCTGAAGCCATTCCCTCTTGTCCTATCACTACAAACTCTTGCAAACAGTCCCTCTAAACTGTCCAAGCCTCGTGGATAAATAAGCAATTCCTACTTTTAATTTCTCCCCCTAAAATTATTCTGTGCATTTAAAAAATATATATATTGTCTCTAAAAGCTTTCCCAATTATGAAATTACAGCACAGCAAGATACCTCTCAGTTAGGACTCCTGTTTCTAACTCCTCTTAGGGCAGGGGTGAAAACAGGGATGCTGTGTTGCCTCCATGAGAAAAGGCACAAAACATTGCTTCCCATGTCCCTCTCCTATTAAAAATTACCCCACTCAGCTCACAATCCCAATCCCAAACTGGATTCCTACTGCTTTAAACCCCATTTTCTCACCAGTTTTCAACCAAGAAAGGCCATTTCTGCACAAAACTAGCTGCACCTCCAAGTGCAGTTTGAAAGGAAGCTCTTTTGCTGATACCAAAGGAATGCTTAAAAAGCCACTCCTCAGAGTACTCCCTGAAGAAGTATAATCAGAGGAGTATTAATTCACACAATGGAAAGAATGAGGATTTGAACCTCACCCAAAGGGTGGCAGAACAGACACACTCTGGTATTCCATGGACTCTTCCTGCCCCACTCACAGGGGGAATGAACAGAGCAGAGCAACCACAACAATGCACAGAGGGAATATTTATCCCATTTTGGACAGACCACATCTTTAAGATGGTTCAGTTCTTCCCTGAATCTCTCCTGCCACAATCCTGCCACAGCATCACATCCCACACTGGAACAGCCAAGTCTCAAACCAGGTGATTGTGTAAAAAATGAAACTCATGGGAATGCCTGGATCATCCACATTCATCATTTTATACTTCTGGAAGTTACTGAGAGTGTTTTACAAGCAAAGTTCTGGAAATACCAAATATTTAAAAGCAGACAGACAGGAATTCCTTTTGTAGGATCTGTCACACAGATTCATTATGAATCATTTGGATCCCACACAGCTGTCACCGTTTCAGTCATGAGAGCCCAGGCATCACAAGCTCCAGCTTTATTTTCAGATGTATTCATTAGCTGTCATTTTTTCAATCATCAAAGAATTAACAGAATTGCATTGTGTGCTCCTGCAAGGATGTGTGGGGCTGTAACCTGAGAATCAACAATGTCAGTGATGGGAAGTGACCTCTGAGCTTTGCCCTGAGGAAAGAATCAGTGGCTGGAATTAATTAAATCAGCTGATGACACAGCTCCTTGTCTATAAAAACATCCCTCAAACATCACCTTTCCTCAATTTCACTGCTGGTGGATGCTGCCACATTAATGAGGCTGATCCTGTAACATCCCTGCTTCGTTTCCCACCAACCAGAATAAAAGCAGAAGCTACAAAGCACTTCCAAGGGTTGAGCATTAATGCCAGAGCACAGCTGGATGTCCTGCATCTTAAAACCAGCATCATGTCTACAGATGGAGCCAGCAGGAATGCAGAGTAAAGGCAGGGTCATCCCTTCATAAGCTAGGGAAAAAATCACCCTTGGGAATGAACTGGCACAGGGGAAAGTGGCAGAGCAGTAAATTCAAATGGAAGCAAAGTTCAGAAGGGAATGTGCCTCCTCCTGCACCTTCCAAGGAGCAAAGCTGGACCCAGAACAGGTACACAGAAGGCAGGGCTTTAATTCCATAACACATCCATGAGCCAGCTCCATCCCAACCCTCACCCATCTTTCACAGTTGGGAACCATTCAGCACATCCACTGTTTCTGAACACATTATTTATTCCATTATCCCAGGATCCAGGAAAGGCCATGCCTTAATTACAACAGCATGTGCAGAAATGCAAGGAGTCAGTTCCCAGTCCCTGGCTTCCCAAGGAGGCTCCAATTCTCCAGGAAAACATTTGCTTTCCCAACACAAGGAGTGCTTTTCACATTTCACAGTCCACCCTGGGATTTAGGGACTGCCCTGCCAAGTGACCAAGCCAAATCCCAGCTTGGCACAACCTGGAAGGACACCAGGACACCACAGGGACACCCAAAATGTCCCTGAAGCTCCACTTGCAGAACATCCAGGGAAGAGTTGCTCTGGAGGAGATTTTTCAGGCACATAAGGGGGAAATTAGAGAGGCACAGTTCTGTTATGGTTTGTGGCAACAGCAGCTACAATTGCCTGTTTGCAATAATTAAAAGGATGGAGCTGTGCCAGGGGAGTTGGGATGGATTTTGGGGAAAGATTCTTCCCCCAGAGGGTGCTGGGCACTGCCCAGGCTCCCCAGGGAATGGGCACAGCCCCGAGAGCTCCAGGAGGGTTTGGACAATGCTCCCAGGGATGCTCAGGGTGGGATTTTGGGGTGTCTGTGCAGGGCCAGGAGCTGGATTGGATGATCCCTTCCAGCTCAGGCTATTCCATGATTCTACAAAAAGTCCGTGTGCAGATGAAATGATGAAAACAAAGCCCATATTTACTGTTAACACTCACTAAGACAGACAAAACTCACCTAAATTTTCTTCTCATTTTCCCAAATATTTCGGATTCAGAGAGGCACAGACACACAAGGAACAAGACATACAAAACCAAAGCAAACAAAGATGTGACAGCTCAGGAGTCCCACGTGCAGAGTGACTTTGAGCTGTCTCAAGGCAATGGATTGTCACCTGAATGCTTTCAGCAGTTGTGTTTGAGACTGCTGGTTAAATAATAAATACAGAATTTCCAGGTCCTGATCCTTGCAGCCATTCATCTTCCATCATCTCCATTTCCAGGAATGACAGACAAGTTTCACCCTAATTTTGAGACTAAAAAGAAAATCCACCCTGGGGTTTGTTACTAACTCAGTTTCCTGGTCATAGACCAAAACATCCCTGCGTGTTCAAGATGCCTCAGCGTGGTTTATGTTTCCTAATCCTAAATTTCTGTGGCAGTGGGAATGATGCAGATGCTGCCTGAACAATCCCAACCTCCTTTAGTGAAATCACACCACAAACACAATTTGGAATTCCTACGACAACGGGCATGAAGGAGAAAAATTTACCAATAGTCGATTTAAAAGACATTTATTTTGAAAATAAACATTTTGTACGGTCGCTTCCCCCATTCCCCCCCCCCCCAAAAAATGTTTGCACAACTCAGAAAAACAAGAAGTCAATGCACGAACACTCCTATGGTTACAAGCCAACACTAACAACTCGCCACATCAGAAATACGTGTCAACAAACAATATCCACATTCCACCAGGGATAAAAACACAATCAACATGAAAGGATTCGGGTCTCAGGGATAAGAAAGAGGCTGCACAACACGTCAAAGGATGCTTGGGGTGATCCATCTCACCAAACATAAAACCTGTGCCTCAACCACGGCGTTATTTTGGAGTCAGGTCCGCACGAGTTTCCCACAAACCTGCTCCCTTTTTTTTTTTTCCTGGCAAGGCATTTAACTGTGCAAAATTGCCTTGCCAGCGACAGATGTGAGTACAAAGAGAAGTGATTTGCTACAAAAGGATTAATACATTTTGAAAGTTACGGTCTGGCAAACTGTCAAAGGGACTTTTATTGGTTTATTTTATTCTGGCTGTCGCTAAGCCCAGTGGCACGCAAGCCACACTGGTGTGCAGGGACCAGAACCATGCCAAACATCCCCTGGCTCCCATCGCAGAGCTGGCTCTGGTCACCACAGAGGTCATTTCAAAGTCCACCCTTGGTCTTCTCCAGCACTCCCAGCTCAGCGTGTGCCCTTGGAAGCGGGCGTTTGGCCACTGACCACTTGTCACCTGTTTGACCACTGGCCATCTGGCAGCCGTGTGACCACCGAGGTTTGACAGCTGCTGGCCAAGTGCAGCCCCTGGAGCTGTTTGACCACTGAGCCCTCGTCACCCATTCGAACCAGGACTGTGTGACACCCGAATGACCCCTGACCACCTGGCACCTGTGTGACCACTGCCCATTTCACTGCCGTTTGACCCCTGACCACCTGGCACCGGTGTGACCACTGCCCATTTCACTGCCGTTTGACCCCTGACCACCTGGCACCTGTGTGACCACTGCCCATTTCACTCCCGTTTGACCCCTGACCACCTGGCACCTCTCTGACCACTGCCCATTTCACTGCCGTTTGACCCCTGACCACCTGGCACCTGTGTGACCACTGCCCATTTCACTCCCGTTTGACCTTGGGCCGCCTGACACCCGTTTGACCCCAGAGGATTTGACAGTCGCTGTCTGAGCGCAGTTCTGACCCCTGACCACTTGTCACCTCTTTGACCACTGACCACTCCACACCCGTTCGACCACCGACCATTTGACATTCATTTCACCACCAACCACTGATCACCTCTTTAACCACTGACCATTTCACGCCCGACTGACCACTGACCACTCGTCCCTCATTTAACCGCGGGCCATTTCACTTCACACCCGTTCGACCGGGACCGTCTGTCACCCGTTCGACCCCCGAGGACCTGTCACCCGTTCGACCCCGGAGCTCTGACAGCCGCCGTCCCAGCGCTGCCCCGGGATCGCCGCTCTCCTCACGCCGACCCCTCAGCGCTCGGCCCGGCCCGGCGCCCCGCGGCCCCTCCGGCACGCCCGCCGTGCCCGGCCGCTGCCGCGGCCTCCCCGGGCGCGGTGACAGCTGCGGCCGCTCGTCCCCGCCGCCTCGGCCCGGGCCCGGGGGCACCGCGACAGCTCCGGCCGGGCCCGGGAGGCTCCTGCCGGGGGCACCGGGGGGTTCCCGGGGCATCGCGGGGCTCGATCGCGGCAGCCCCGAGCCCGCGGCGGGGCCGGCCCGGCGCGCCCGCCATGTTCGCGGCGCTGCCGGTGCCGAGCGGGGCCGGCCCGGGCCGAGCCGAGCCGAGCCGAGCCCGGCAGGTGCCCCGGGGATGCTCCGAGCCCTGCCCGGCCCGCGGCGGAGAGAGGGCACCGAGGGCCGGGGGATGCGCCCGGAGCGCGGCCGCTCACCCGAAATCCTGGTCCATGGACTTGAAGAAGAACTTGTAGCTGTGCACGGGCCGGTTGCTGAGGACATTTTTGAAATCGGCCAGCGTGACTTTCTCCGGCGGCACGGGCAGCTTGACCAGGTACGGCGTCTCCTCCTCGTCGATGTGGTAGATGATCTTAGTCTCCGCCATGGGCGAGCGGAGCGGGGGCAGCCGGCCCGGGCCTCGGCCGGCGCTCGGCTCCGCTCTCGGCCTTGCCCACAGGAAGGGAGCTCGGGCTGGCGCTCCCTGCACTGCTCTCTAGCTGCCCGACCCGGGAACGGCAGCGCGCCCGCCCCGCCCGCATCCTCCGGCCGCCCCGCCGGCCTCGCTGCGCCGCCGCCGCCGCCGCAGCGCTGCCCGGCCCGGGGGCGGCCTGAGGGCCCGGCCTGAGGGCAGCGGGGCGGCCCCGGGCAGCGCCCTCCGCCCGCTCCGCGGCCCCGCTCCGCGCCCGCACACCGCCCCTGCCGGCCCGGCGGCAGCACGGCCGCGGTGGGCTGGGATGGGATGGGATGGGAAAAGGGGATGGGTGGGAAAGGGGATGGGAGTAAGGATGGGGATGAGGGAGAGGGGAGAGGGTGGGGTGGGAGAGGGGAAAAAGGATGGGGATAAGGGAAGGGGGTGGCAGTGAGGATGGGGATAGGGAGGGAAGGGGAGTGCGGATGGGAGAAGGAAAGGGGATGGGAAGAGAAAGGGAACGGGGATAGGGATGAGGAAAGGGAAAAGGAAAGGGAATGGGGATAGGGATGAGGAAAGGGAATGGGGATAGGGATGAGGAAAGGGAAAAGGAAAGGGAATGGGGATAGGGATGAGGAAAGGGAGAAGGAAAGGGAACGGTTTAGGGATGAGGAAAGGGAAAAGGAAAGGGAACAGGGATAGGGATGAGGAAAGGGAGAAGGAAAGGGAACGGTTTAGGGATGAGGAAAGGGAAAAGGAAAGGGAATAGGGATAGGGATGAGGAAAGGGAAAAGGAAAGGGGATGGGGATAAGGGAAGGGTCCAAAAATGAGGATGGGGATAGGGAGGGAAAGGGAATGAGGATGGGAGAAGCAAAGGGGATGGGAAGAGAAAGGGAACGGGGATAGCGATGAGGAAAGGGAAAAGGAAAGGGAATGGGGATAGGGATGAGGAAAGGGAAGAGGATGGGATGAGGAAAGGGGAAAAAAGGATGGGGATAAGGGAAGGGGATGGCACTGGGGATGGGGAGGGAAGGGGAATGTGGATGGGAGAAGGAAAGGGAATGGGAATGGGGATAGGGATGAAGAAAGGGAAGAGAATGGGATGAGGAAAGGAGATGGGAAAAGGAAAGAGGATGGGGATGGGTACAAGGGAAGGGGGAAGAAATGGGAATGGGGATAGGGAGGGAAGGGGAATGAGGATGGGAGAAGGAAAGGGAATGGGGAGAGGGATGAGGAAAGGGAAAAGGAAAGGGGATGGGGATGGGAAAAGGAACGTGGAAGGGGATGGGGGTAGGGAGGGAAGGGGAATGAGGATGGGGAAGGGGATGGGAAGCAGAATGGGAACGGGCAAGGGGATGTGGAAGTGGAAGGGGGCAGGATGAAGAAGGGGAAGGATAAAGAGAAGGGGAACGGGATGGGATAGGGACAGGGAAGGGGATGGGAAACAGGTGGGGACCACAGAATCAAAAAAAAACCTCTTTAGTGCCACACAGGTGATGTATTTGGAAAGAATTCCACCTTTATTTCTAGAAATCCCCCAAAAAATCGCAACCAGAAAATGAAGACTTCAGAGCAGTGTCCTTAGGTCTCGAAGAATCTCCTGCTTATTAAAAAAAAAATCCTTTTCCAGTTAAACCCCAAGCTAATGATGTTCTGTTTTACCTTGCAAGGAAAGGGCACATTCACTTCTCAGATGCTCAGCTGCTCTCTGAAGGGGCAAATCACAGCTCAGTGACTGAATTTCCTGTGGCACTGCAAGGGTTTTTCTACCAGCACCAAACACAGGAGCCCAACTGTGTCAGAAGCTGCCAGAAGGACTGGGAACATTATTGTCAATTTTCTGAAAGTTTAATCATTGCCAGGTGCTACCAGCACCACCTGAACTGATACCACTCCCAAATTCTCCTGCACGGAGCTGGGGCTGGATAATCTGCAATTTAAGAAGGTTTAACAATACGGAGAAACCAAAACATCCTCAATTATCTGCTGCCATTGCTGGCAGAGCGAAGTAATTCCAAAATCCCATCCAGCTGACATTCCTGCCACTCATCCCTGCTCAATGTGTGACCATCAAACAGGACAAACAGCAAGGGCAAGGCCTGGCCTTAGTCCTCATCATGTAGCCACGGATTTGGTGCTGGTTTAAATCAGGAATCACCAATTTAGTGCACTTCAAAGCCAATTTAGTGCATTTCAAAGAATCATTTTCAAGAGATATTTATATTTATATTTATATTTATATTTATATTTATATTTATATTTATATTTATATTTATATTTATATTTATATTTATATTTATATTTTTTATATTTAGTGCTTTTCAAGATGCTCGAGCGTTTCTCACTCTGGATTCTGGAATCCTGAGAATACTGGAGATTTCTGTAAAAACAGGAGTTCACCTTTCTGTCCTGCCAGGTGTTAAGGCTCTGCAATCATCTGAGAAATTGCACCATGAATTCATCAGTCCCAGCACACAGAAACGGGAAAGTTCCCTTTGGTGGGATCATAACCTCAGCATGAGCAGGATTTTGTGAGATGCTGAGCTTTATGGAGTTTTTGCAGCGTGAAACTCAGGCAAAACATTAACACCCAATGCTTTGGTCTCTTCAGCTGAGCCTTAGCGACCTCCTGGGTCCCTCAGAGGCCACACAGAGACTGAATCTGCTCTGTTCTTGCTCTGGGAGCTTCACTTTCACTTTTGACAACTGGGAATAAAAGGAGTTGTGTAATTGTCAGATGATTATTTGTCTGCCTCGGAGCAGACGTGATCAGGCTGGGGCTGTGACTCACAGAAAGCTCTCCAGAAAGCACAGAAAAGAGGAGATAACTTTCATGCTGCAGTCAAACCAGCAGCTAATCCAATTAAAGAGAGCACCCAGGAATGCAGGATCCACCCCTGGCCCATCAGGGCTAATACCTCGTGTCTTGCAGAGCTCAGGCCTTAACACTTCAGCACAAAATAAATACGAGGCACCAAATCTCTTGCTAATAGTGCTGTGCTCTCTGTGATAGAGGAAATCGCCTCGCTGGCCCCTGCAGGGAGCTGAGAGTTGTCCTGAGGCATGAAAGCTGCTCACCCTTTGCTTCATTTACACAGCAGTTACCGCACAGGGAATAAGCAAACCCTTTTTAAAAGCCATCCTTTGAATTATGGCAATGCTTGCTGCTTGTCTCAGGGAATTCTGAGAGCTCCTCACACTCTGGGTGCTCAGCAGATGAGGTGGGACAAAAGGGAAACCAAAGCTCTGAGCACCCACCCGGAGGTTTCCTGGGTGGTTTTCATCCACCTGCAAGGATTTAGCTGTAAAAGAACAACATTTCACTTGGAGGATCGTTGGCAAGACTGGCGTGGATGCCGAAGATGAAGGAAACATGGAAATGATCCCAAAAGAGAAGCAGAGAGATTTCACTGCAACCACACAGGGCTCAGAAGGGGGAGGCTCTGAGCTGCCTCCCGAGCTGGGGGGTGTGAGCAAGACCCAATCCAAGTCACTTTAAACTTCTCCTGGATCTGGTCTGGAAGATCTGCAAGGTTTTTTTTTTTTCCCGTTTATTCTCCCTCTGTGTGCAATGGACCTTGGGCAGTGAGTGACAAGGAAATAATTAAACGCTAGAGGGAAGCAAAAGACTTTGACTGCAGCAACCTCTCTGCAAAGCTGCCGGGGCTGCCCCTGCACCTAAACACGAACAAACCTGGGGGGAAATGACAGAGGGGGTTTGCAGGGACATTCCCCAAACTCCTCTTCATTTAGGAATGTGTGTTCAGGAGGGATATTGCCCTACAGAGAGGGGAAAAGAGGACAGAGGACACCATATCCCTGGGGTGCAGACCCCATCAATGATAAATTCATGGGGTTGATCCCAGCTCCTCCTCATCCCGACTCAGCCTCTTTTCTTTCCTCAGCTTTTCAAACCTCTCCTTAGCAGCTGCAGCACTTCTGTAAAAAAAAAGGGAGAGTCCCACTTGGGCAATTTCCCTGCAGGAATTGTCTGCAGAGCAGCTCATCTGCTGAGGGCCACGTGCAAACCTCTAGGAAATGGAAGGTTTTTGCTTAGAAATGTGCATTTCAGTCTTTATTCTGCTTCTCTCAGGTCCCCGGTGTTTCTTCTTCCCCTCAGAAATTTGTTTGAATGACTTAAAAGTTCCTCTCCCCAGACTGGGAGGCAGAAAGGAAACAGGGATGAGCTGGACTTCACTTCAGACAAGTGAAAGACAATGAAAATATTTCATTTCAGTGTTCTGCTGCTGTGCTAAATGAACTTTTCCCTGTTCCCAGCTGCTCTCCTGGAAAATCAGATCCATTGACAGACAGAAAAGTAAAGATGCCTCAGAAATAAATAACCACCAAGGCCTGGACTGGAGGCTGCCAGCAGAGACCAGAAAAGCCCCAGAGCAGCTCCAGAAAGGATGATTTGGGTGGTGATTGACCCCAGAGAAGAGGAGCTGTAGGATTTCCACCAGGGAAGAAGAAAAATGACACTTCCACCAGACCTGGACAGGCTGGTGAATAATCCTAGTTTGCTAAATGCACTTTTTTTGCCACTTTTTGGTTTCCTATCCTGCCTTGATCCTTCCAATCCTTGCCCCTGCAGTGTCCAGCTGAGCTGCAGAAGGAGCTGTTTCCATCAGTGTCCCTGGAAGAACTCTGCAGTCCCAGCTGGGATAGTGCTCAGGGGCTGGAAGGCCTCCAGCAGCACAATGTGCAGCAGCAGGAACTTTGCAAGGTGTTAGTTTCTGCAAGGAAAAGAGGAATTTGGGCTGGCAGGGAGATCTGTGTTCCAGCAGGATGTGTTATCTTCCCTTCTGGACCTGCAAAGTTAAATCCTCTGCCAGGGCTGCCAGCCTCTCCTCTCTGATGGATGGTTTGAGCTCCATCTCCAGCTCCAGAGCTGTTTGTTACACAAAGCTTCTGGAATTCCTCTCTGGGCCCCATGACCCTGTCAATCAAATAATGCTGTCCCATGTGGAAAACTTATTGGAATCACTGGAATAAGTGATTTGCTCCAATCTCTGCACTTTGTCAGGCACTTTGGGATGCTCTGAGATGAAACACCCTGCACTGCTATTGGGAAGAATTAGCTAATGCTGGCTAATAGCTGAGAGAGCACCTCCAAAAAGGGCAGGAAATAAAATCAACCTGAGCTGGAAAGTCCATTTTATTCTCCTTTATTTTTTGAATGTTAGGAGAGTTACACAGACGAATGGTAAAAGTTAAGCAAGGATAATAATGAGAATTAATTCTGTTACAACAAAGAAAAAACCAAGATTTATGGAAGAAGTTCTTAGTCTGGACAGTGTGCACAGAGCTGGAAAGAGAGGGCTCTAGTCCTAGTCCTAGTCTCAGTTTTAACCCCTTTTAAGGTCACTGCCAAGCACCCTCTCCTTGTCCCACACCAAGAGCTCACAGCCCATTTATTACCCCAAAAAAACTTTGATTTCTCTGCCCTCATGGAGGTAAAGTTCTCACTGAGGAGCTGTACAAATACTAGGGATTATTATTATTATTATTTTAACTAACTGAATGTAAAATCCATGTCTTGGGAAGCCAGGGAGACTCTGATGGGGCAAAGAAGGTAAAGGAGTTTATCAAAGTGCAGCAATTCATTGGCACAGAGAGAAAACTCCTTTGAACAACTCAGGCCAAGTGCTACACACATGAAAAAAGAGATTCTCCACAAGAGGCAAGTCCCAGATTAGGGAGAGAAAGGCTGAGGTGAGCAAAGGACAGAGAAAACCAAATTATCTGTGAGGGCACTGAGTCTGTGGCAGAGTGGGAACAAGGAGCAGAGTTCCTGCCCCAGCCCAGGGGGGGAATCTGTGTGGAACCCTCTGAATTCCATGTGGAACCCTCTCATTTCCATGAATTCCATGTGGAACCCTCTGATTTCCATGGATTTCCCAGCAGTGCCACAGCCTGACAGGATGCAAAGTGCAGTGGGAAGGGCCTCAGGGGCTCCTCACCAGGCTTTGAGGGCTAACAACCTTCATGAATTCCTCTGCATGAAGGAATAACCAAACGAAACTCTTGAGATGACTTTTTCTCTTGCTTACCCAGCAGTCTGGCCTGGCTCTCTCTCAGGCAGAATTTAAATTTGTTAAATTACAGAGTGGCTGCTGGTGAAAGCCACGGTGGTCATCTCCAGGCCAATCACACAACATTCCTCTCCTGAAGGAAAAAGGGCCAGAATCTCACCCCATTCTCACCAGGGAGACTTTTTTGGTTTTTTAGGGGATTTTTGTTTTTTCCTGGCTATAAATCCCACCCCATCCTCAGCAGGGAGACTTTTCCTGGGCCCTAATCCCACCCCATCCTCACCAGGGAGGGTTTTCCTGGGCTATAATCCCATCCTGACCAGGGAGAGTTTTCCTGGGCCCTAATCTCATCCCATCCTCACCAGGGAGACTTTTCCTGGCTATAGATCCCATCCCATCCTCACCAGGGAGTCTTTTCCTGGCTATAAATCCCACCCCATCCTGACCAGGGAGAGTTTTCCTGGGCCCTAATCCCACCCCATCCTCACCAGGGAGGGTTTTCCTGGCTATAAATCCCACCCCATCCTCAGCAGGGAGACTTTTCCTGAGCCATAATCCCACCCCATCCTCACCAGGGAGAGTTTTCCTGGCTATAAATCCCACCCCATCCTCACCAGGGAGAGTTTTCCTGGCTATAAATCCCACCCAGTGATCAAAGCAAGGATGAGGAACTCAGAAAGCCCTTCCTAGCCCTTGTTTCAGAGAACATATTAATTTTTCCCTCTCCCTTAAGCTATTCTGCAGCCCAGGAGTCAGATAAAATATTGAAATGCCTCTGGAGGTTATGAGTAACCTCACTTTGAGCTGGTGTCTGTGTGAGCTGTGCTGAGCAATTTGGAGCTGGCAAGGAAAAATCTCCAACCTTTGACTCACAGACATGAAAGGGAGGGAGAGAGACATTAATGACAATTATTTGAGCCTGTGCCACCCTGATGGAATAACCAGCACAGCCTCCTGCACCTGCAGGAATGCAGCCTGGGTTTCAGAGCAGGGTAAAAATCCTTCTCTGCTTTGAGCAAGGGCAAAAAGGGGCTTGGGATTAACCCCAGACCCTCCTCTGCACCAATCCTGGGCACTTTTTGGGGTGGATTTTTAGTGAGGATAAAGGTAATTAATTACAAATCACAAAAAGCCACGTGAAGAGCAGTGGAAGGGCAGGGAAATTAAAAGATGAGGACCTGCCCAGGTGCAGCTTAGGAAGGCTCAGCTCCACCTCTAGTTCTGTTCTATTATTAATATTTTTACTGCTTGAAGGCATTAAAAATATGACCCCCCAACAGAATTATTCTTTAAGACAGCCCCCACTAACAGACATAGTAATATCTATAAAAATGGCCTATTTTTCATTAAAAGTGCATTGTTGTGACATCCCACCTTGTGAAGAGCCAGCACAGCTCCTCTGGAGGCCTCACCCACCACGTTTTTGGCAGAGCTGAGCTCAGCTTTGCAGGAACCATCCCACCCAGGGTCCTGCTGAGCCCTGCCACAGCCAGCACAGATCCCTGGTGCCCGTGGGAGGAGGGAAAGGGGGTCTGGAATGGGATTTGGATGCCTGAGAACGTTGGCATCAGTCAGACAACACACCCAAGGTGGCAAGGAAAGGGCAGGGCTGGGTCCTGGAGATGCTGCCCCAGCTCCCCTCACACAAATTCCCACCTCTGCCACCCTCACCCTCACCCAAATCCCTGTCACCACCCTCACAACAGCAGGAAAGAGCTTTCCTTCCATGCCCCAAACATTGAAATATTCTGCAGCTTTCCTGAAGTTCTGACTTGCTTGGAATACAACACTAAATCACTTCCAATTTTTTGGCAGCCCCACCTGACACTGTTCATAGGCAGAACCCTCCTTCAGCCCACAGCCTCAGGAATCCACCCAAAATCCATGGAAATGGACTCATCCTGCTCCTGGACTCCCTCTCCGAGCTCCTGATCCATGAAAATTCCTGTTGTTACTCCTGTTCTTCATGGAACTGCTCCCTTTAACCTCCTCCCTGTGCTGGGGTCGTACCTTTGGTTTGATGGGCTCTGTGTGGCCTGGATCCACCCCAGGGCTGCAGGAAAATCCCATCCCAGGTTCCACCCAGCAGCTCAGCCCTCTCCACAACATTCCTGCTCCTGGTCTAACTGAGACTGGCATTTACAGCACTGTTAACTCCATCCATCCAATGCCTGCTCCTGCCAAATCTGATCTGGGCTGTGCTGAAACAGAAACAAATCAACAAACACAGAGTGAGAAACAGATTTCAGCTCTGAGCTGAGCCCTCAGTCATTGGTGTGCTTCCTTTTCCCTGTAAAATGAGGATACTGGCATTTTCCCATTGATAAAATGAGGATATTGACACTTTCTCATGGATAAATGAGGATATTGACACTTTCCCATTGATAAAATGAGGATATTGACATTTTCCCACTGACAAAATGAGGTTTTCCACTGCCATTTGTGAGGGCTGTGCTTTGTGCTTCACCTGGAACACACAAAGTGCAGCGTGGCACTGATTTATGGCATCCTAGGAGTGGGATCAGCCTTGGCCATTGTTATTCTGATGGATTCACCCCATGGAAAAATGCCTGGTGTAATGATGGCTCGGGATTAGGGATGCAGGTGGTTTTATTTAAAGCCATAACATCAAAGCAAAACGTCTGCTGATTCAGCTCATAAAAATCATCGATGCATAAAAACCAACAATAATTGTCAAGAAAGGAAAGGGGAAGGGAGGATTGGGAGAACAGAGGAGGAAAAGGCAACCCAACCCCATAAATGCACACAAGACAGTTTAACTCTTTCAAGAAGCATTTGCACCCTTGTGTGGGGGGAAAAGTCGACGTGACAAAAACTCGATGGGAGCTGGAGGGAGATGGAATTAAGAAAAAGCATCTCTCTTCCATGTTATCTATCTTGGATGGAAGCTTCTGGTCCAGCCAGCAGCTTGGGAATGTCTTCATTTACAATATTCCTTCCTGAAATCTGAAAGCAAAAGGAAAAACAGGGGGGTCAGCACCTGGAGAGAGATTCCAAAGCATTCAAAGAAGCACAAAAATACTGATTTATCTCTATAGAGTGACCATTTGCAGTCACCCACATCCCTGATATCCCCTCACAAAGCCCCTCAGAGGGGGAGTAAAAGAGGACTGGGAATAAATTATTGCCCAGATCCACTCTGCAGGATGCAGGAAAAAATTCCATGAGAATTCCATCGGGGACAGCAGGTCAGAGGCAGCTCCTGGGCTCTCCATTCCCTGCTTGGTGTCATTTCAGCCCCATTTATGATCTCCTAATTCCTCTGGAATGATTATGGAACCTCCCAGCTGATGACAAGCCCTGCTTGACACAAGTGCTGTCCTACAAACAGAGGCACAACCCTCGGGATTAATCCTGGATAAGCAAAGAGGAGTTTCAGCCCCCAGGGAGGGAAGAGTTGTTTGCTTTTCTTGGATGAGGTAACTGCCCATTACCCATCAATTAATTCAACTCCAAACACTCCCTCCTGCACAGTGTTTTCTGCACTAACACCATGCCAGGACATTTTTGGGCTCCATCTCCCTCCCCTGTGAGGTTCCAGCAGAGCAGGCACTACTCCAGCCCTGCCAAGCCTTTTTTTTTTCCTTTCCAATCAAGAAAAATTCTAATTTGTGCCATGCCAAAAGCTTTTGAAAGCCTAATCACTGCTTGCATCTTGTGGCTCTGTGATGAAAGGATGGGAAGGGAGCTGGTTTCTCATTCCTGCTTTTCCCATCATGTTGCTCATTCCTCCTCTGGCTGTGGCTTGGTCACTCACTCATGGACTGTTCCTCCCTCCTGCTGCCCATCAGGTCCCTCCAGCCACCAATTAGGGCAAGGAAAGTCATGATTACCTTTGTCTAAATCAATGTTCTTTGCTGGGAAGCTTCTGGCTTGCTCAGCCTTCTCCTTCAGGATGTTGTTTTTGTAATCTGTGTGAGGGAGGAGCAGAATTCAAACAGGCATTAGGGTATTAAAAGAAACCAGAGTTTTATGAGCAAGACAGAGGTGGATCAGTCCTTCCTTGATGTGCTCTAGGTCTGGCACCTGTGATGTGATTTCTAGGAATTATTTGTGGAGTTGCTCAGCAGGAAAACAGCTCTGACTTCATTTTAGCCCCTGGCATGAATCAGTTGTGCAAACTTAAGGTCCCTGCTCCACCACAGCTCCTGCCAGATCTGGATTAGCTCCTCAAAGCTCACCTGGAGGTGACTGATGCAATTATCCAGAAAGTTTGCTCTCCTGGGACACACAGAGAAGGATTTTTGCAACCCACCCCCCCTGCAATTCCTTTCTTTACTTCCAATTTTGTATCTCGTTTTCTGGGGCCTTTACAACTCTTGGCGCCTGAGGTTTGTCAGATTATTCTTTTAAAGGTTGGACCTTTACTGGGGATGCAAATTAAAAAGAAAAAATCAAAGGGACAATTGTTTCCTGGTTTATCTGGCAAGTTGCAGCAGGTATGAACCTGGCATCATGGCAAGGCTTCAGGAATCTCAGGGTGGTGCAGACAAGCATCACTTTTGTGGGATGGATTTGCTCCAAGTCCCAGCAAGAACCAACCCCTGATCAATTCTTGACACAAAAACCTCAAGGCTGCACCTTCAAACCCCAGCAAGGAGCAGCATCCATCTTCAGGAATGTTGGAAATTCCCCAAATCAGTCCTTTATATCCCCCCAAAATGACTTCCATAGTGTGAGATGAGCTTCCCTCTCCTCTCTCCAGGGTCTTTTCATTTTTACCACGAGTTCCAGGGGGATTTGTATTTTCTCTTTTGTGTCTCAAAGCTTCTGTTGCAAATTTTCTTCCTCTTATTCTCTGTTTATCTGCCTTGATTGCTACCACAGATGTTGACAGAAGGCCCAAATGTTCCCTGAATGATTTGACATCCAGGGAGGAGGAAATCAGAAAGTTAAACCAAACTGGTTTCAACAGAAGGCAGAGGCAATGAACTCAGCTACCTCACAACTTCTCTTTACCCAATTTTGGTCCAATAAAAGTCCATACCCACTTCCAGAGGTTAAGGACTAGGTTAAGTCACTTCAAAATATCCAAGTGCCATTAGAAATTTCAGAGTTGCAAGGATTTTGCCCTGCTTTGGTGGCCAGGGATACCTACCCAGCCTGATGTCTTCACTTTTGTGTGGGGTCAGATCTGTTGTGTCCACTGTAAATTCTTTAAGATTCACATCCTTCCTGGAAAGGGAATAATGGCAGAAAATGGTGTTGTTCCATCCTTTAATAACTGGCCCCTTTCACATTTTTTCACAAGAGCTTTTTTTCTTCTTTAGAGAATTTAGTTTATTTCATTTTTAATTTTTTTCCCCCCGTGTGTTTATCCAGAGCTTCGAACAATGGGCAGCCAATCTGAACTGGAATTTCCTTCTCTCTTCCACTTTAATAATATCAAAATAAGCTCTGAAGGAGCCCAGGTCCATGATCCTGGCCCCATCTCACAGCAGATCTGTGCATTATTCCTTTACCACCAACTCCCCAGGACATCTCACACAAACTTCATCTGTAGATTAGTTCCCAAAGTATAAAAAGAGGAAATTCCAGTGCCAAATCAGCCCTACAAATTATTTTCTCCTTCCATTTCCTGCTCCTAACCAGATCCTCAGCTGCTTCCAGCTCTTAGCTGAGGAGAGGGGCCACAAGTTCATTTTTATGAATTCTATAAATTCATAAAATCAATAAACTCTGTAATTATACTTACTCTCCATATTTCTTCACGTTGTATTCATAACCTAAACAGGAGGAAAAAAGCAGAATGAGCAGTCACAGCCAGCCCAGACACATCCCTGGAGTTTGCTTTTTGTGTGGCACCCAAAACCAGAGCTGTGGGTGTCACCCAGAGATCCCTTTCTGGAATTCCAGAGTCACCCAGCACAGCACACCTGAATTCCCAAGGGACAAATCCCACTTGTGAAGGGCTTTTCTTCTCCCTTCCACAGAGCAACTCAGCAAATCATGAGTGGGATTCAGCCAAAGCTTGGACTTGGAAGTCTTTTCCAATCCCATTGAGCCGTGAAATCAAAACCTGGAAATTTTTACACCACACCAGTGAATCTCTTTGTGAAGCAGCCCTGCAAATCCTCCCCACTGGGCAGATTCCTGCTTTTCCAGGAGGGGATCTCTGCCTCCAGCACTGTTCCTTGCAGGAATGATTTGCAGAAGTGTCCCAGGATGTCCCTCCAATTTTCCCTGGCCTCACCTCTCTGCCGGCGCCTGCGGGTGACGAGGACCACGATGATGAGGAGCACGAGGAAGAGCAGCAGGGTGGCCAGGATGTAACCCAGCTGCTGGAAAAAGTGCATCCTGCTCTCAGGGATGATGACATTGATGACATTGTGGCCCCTGACCACGTTGGGATCTGAGGGAAGGAAAACAGGAGCATCACTGGGAGCAGCATCCAGAGAAAAGCAGGAATGTTCAAGGGAGAAATTCTTCTGAATTCTGAATAATTCTGTAGGAATTAAAGGGCAAAACAGCACCTGATTTACAGCACCCTGCACTTCTGGCAGGTGGGAGATGCTGTGCTCTTCACCAGATCACAATTCCCAGCATTTAAGAGGATGCTGCACATCCCTTCCCTGCCTGGCCCTCAGCAGAGGAGAATTTCAGAGCAAAGCCATCCCCAAACCTTGCAGAGGGTAACAAAATCCTCCTCTGGGTCCCTCACAGCACACACCCCACCACTGCTCTGCCTCCAGCCAGCCAGAGCATGAAGCAGCCCCTCCCTGCCAAGGGTTATAATTTACAGAGTGGGAAGAGTTTTCAGTGCCAAAGAATGAGTTTCCTTTGAAATGAAATAAAAATCGATAAAATAAATAACCCCCACCCCCCCAAAAAAAAGAAAAAACCTACAGAGAAAAGCCAAGATTCCATTCCTTTTGTGGGTGCAGCAGCATTTCAGTTCCACAGCACGGGGAAGGGGAGCTCAGAACTTTTATGTGGAATATTTTTTTTTTTTTGTAGATCTCAACTAAATAGGTCAATGTTTTACACATGTAAAGAGGAAGTGACTTCTCTGCTTGCAAGAGTCAGAGGAATGGACAAAGCCAGCCCAGGCATGGATGGAATCCCACAGGACTGTGCTGGGAGAGGGTTTTTTTCTTCAAAACAGAGCTGAAATGACACCTTCACTTCACCTGAATGTTCACAGAGCACCAGGCAAGAACAGCACGGAGCCCTCACCTCCCATTCCCTTGGGAGTTCCCCCTGCTAATTATCCTGAGGGAATAAGGGGAAAAATGGGGGGAAATACCCCAAAAGCCAGAGTTTTTAGGGTTTAGCAGATGTGTTCTGACACTTCTGGAAATGCTGGCACAGGGACTGGCTCCTGGTTTTTAGGCAGTTTATTTCTTTCCGGCATTTAAAAAACACCGACCCAGCGAAAATAAAATCAAATAAGGCAAGAGTGGATTGAAATAAACCCTCTGAAACCAGAGCTGATTGTCTGCTAATGCCAACAGCAGTCCTAGAAAATCAAAAAGCTTGAGCAGCGTGCTCTGTTCTGGTGGCCCAGTGCTCCACTCCAGCAGCACTCTGCTTTTTACTGGGATTTCCAGGTGCCCTGTGCTCCCTGGATGCAGTGCTGGAAAAACCATGGGGTTTTCAGCACTGCCAAGCTAAAAAATATCAAACCCAACCAAAAAGCCACTTGCAAAGCTGCAAACAGCCCATGTGACAGCTCTGCTTTGTCACATCCCTGGCTCCTGGAAGGCCATAATGAGATGGTGCCACAGCAAACAGAGGAATTCTATTCCTGGCTTTTTGCTTTCCCACAGTACTGCAAGACAGGGGTAAGAGCTGGGTTAAACTTTAGGCAGCACTGGGGAGGTCACTGCAACAACAAACAGTAGAAATGGAGATTTAATAACTTTGGGCAATGGAATAGATCCCATTTTATAACTGGGGGAAGGAGGAGCAGCTCAGTCCCAGCAGGGAATGGCAGTGCCCAGAGCAGGATCACACCCAGACCCTCCTCATCCTACAGCAGAGTTTAAGCTGAGAGGATGAGGGTTCATCCTGTACCCAACATCTGATCTCACAGCACATCTCACACCCACCTGCTCCAAATTCACTCCCAGGACACTGTTTAACCACTGAAAAAGAAATCCTGATTGTGAGGGGGAAAACTTAGACCACAGATGCCTTAACATGAATTTCCCAAAGTGTCAAGGACCAGATTCTTCTGTTGGAAGAAGTGGAGAGCTCTCCACAAACCTGGCAGAGGCAAAGGGTTGCCAGTATTTTAGCACTAATCAGGAGACACAAGAGATGCCATAAAATGCTCCAGTTAGTGGACATCCACCACATTTACAGTCCTGAGCCTGAGAGCAGCACTGAGCCCCTGCTTCTGTTCCAAACAGGATGAAGATTCCTGTCTGGGAATGGCTTTGGAGCTTGGAGCAAGGCCAGGAGCTGTGGCTGCTGCCTGAAAAAAAAGCTCCTTGGTTTGCTTTTGTTGTCTCCCTGTTTATGTTGTGCTCCCCAGAAGAATTCCAGGCAGTTTTCCATGGAATGGGGCAATGCCTCAGCCTCCCCAAGCAGGGCAGGTCCCAGCAGGAGAGGGCTGCAAAAGGAAACCTCTGGATGTCTCCACTCCTTGCACGTTCCCATGGACTCAGCACATTTTTGTGTGTGGTGCTCTCAGCCCAGCTGAGGGGTCACTGCCTGCAGGGGCCAAACTCGTCCCAAAGCTGCTCTGTTTGACACTGGAAGTGGCTTTTGGCAGGAAGGGAAATTGCTCCAGCACTGAGGGCACCACAGCCAAACTCAGGCAGCCCAGGCAGGTTAAATCACTCTCAGATTCCACCTCACTCCTGAGCAGGTAGGGAACTACTCAGCACAACATCCAGGAAAAAGAGGAATAAATTCCTGCATGGACAAGTCTGGAAACGGGATCTGGTTTCCATCTGTGGCTAAGGATCAAGGGCTGTGTGCAGGAACTGTGATGTTTGGATGTCCCAGTCTCCAGCCACCTCTGCTCAGCACTGCCTGGATTTTCTGGACACCAATCTTAGCCCCAGGGAAAAAGTTTAGGTTTCTATGACTGAAGAAAGCCAATTTCTACAGGAGAATAAACCTATTTAAAAATGTATGAAGCAAATCAAAGTTCTATATTAAACAGCCAATAAATATTAAAACACAATGAATATTTTAAAGTGTTAATAAAGAACTACACCCAAAAGACTTAAAAAAAAATATTAAACTTGGGATTTTTGTTTTCTTTTTCTGCCTGAACGAAGCGTGATGGTTTTGAGTTTGGACAGGCTGACAGATGAGAGCTCAGTGCAGTGGAAAATATGAAAATTGGTTTATGGCACGCACAGAAAATTTAAAAAAAAAAAAAAAAAGAAAAGCTGAAGGGTGGAGGAAAATTCCTGGTGGTTGATTCTGCATGGTCTGGCACCTTGCACAGCCCAAACATCCGTGCAAAGGGGAGAGAAACTGGTGAGAAGAGCTGTGACAGCAAAGGCAGGGCTGCATCAACCCCCTGCCCACACCTTCCCCTGATCCATAAAAACATGGAGGAAAAGGAGCCAACAAAAAGGGAGAGGGAGCTGGACAAAAACACAACACAAACGCAGCTTGTTTGCCTCAGGGGCTGTCAGCAGTGCAGAACTGCCTGGGGCAGAGGGGCAGGAGCTGCCCTGGGCCCACAGGGGACTGACCACAACCATGGGGGGACACCCCACAGCATCCTCACTGTCCCTGTGCAGCTCCAGCTGCACCCAGGCCATGGAAACAGCTTGGGAACAACTGGATCTGGGCTGGCTGAGATCTTTAGAGCCCAAAGATCCAATCATGGATGCTTCTCCTTGCACGGAAAATCCCTAAGTGAAAAACCCACAAAGAAAGCAGAGAAGTTCTGTGATTTTATCCAGCTAAAGAGTGGCCCTGAGTTTTGCAGTCTTTCCATGTTTTCACTTCTGTGATACAGTTCCTCACGCCCTTTTCTGTAAACTTAACCCATATTTTGCTAATTTTCCTTATTGTTTTTCATTCTTTCTCCTGAGGCAGAGAAATATGATAGACTTGTCAGTTGATCAGTGTGATTGGGGAGGTGGCAACCTCCTCCTCCAATCCATGGATGTTTCCAAAAGACATATAAATGACTGAAAATAAACAGCTGGGGCTTTCCTGCCTTCTCTCCTGTCCTGAACTAAGCTGAGTCTGCTTGCTTCTCTTTGTGTCCAAGTGTGACACTGAAGGGAGTGAGTCTAGCAGGATTTTCCATGCATCCCCAACCAGGAGAAGCCACTCACCTGCAGCTGAGGCCACACTGTGCCTGGTGAGGTTCTTTCCAACCAGGAGAAGCCACTCACCTGCAGCCAGGGCCACACTGTGCCTGGTGAGGTTCTTTCCAACCAGGAGAAGCCACTCACCTGGAGCTGGGGCCATGCTGAGCGTGCTGAGGTTCTTTCCAACCAGGAGAAGCCACTCACCTGCAGCTGGGACCACACTGTGCGTGCTGAGGTTCACCACCTTCCTCTCCAACCAGGAGACAACCAGAAGCCACTCACCTGGAGCTGGGACCACACTGTGCATGGTGAGGTTCTTTCCAACCAGAAGCAGCCACTCACCTGGAGCTGGGGCCACGCTGTGTGTGGTGGGGTTTCACCACCTTCCTCTCCAACCACAAGCCACTCACCTGCAGCTGGGGCCATGCTGTGCATGCTGAGGTTCACCATGTTCCTTCCAACCAGGAGAAACCACTCACCTGCAGCTGGGGCCATGCTGTACATGGTGAGGTTCTTTCCAACCAGGAGAAGCCACTCACCTGCAGCCGGGGCCACGCTGTGCGTGGTGAGGTTCTTTCCAACCAGGAGGAGCCACTCACCTGCAGCTGGGGCCACGCTGTGCATGGTGAGGTTTCACCACCTTCCTCTCCAACCAGAAGCCACTCACCAGCAGCCAGGGCCACGCCATGCATGCTGAGGTTCTTTCCTCTCCAACCAGGAGAAGCCACTCACCTGCAGCTGGGGCCACACTGTGCGTGCTGAGGTTCACTGTCACCCTGGATTTTCCAGTGTTCTGCGTTTTTACTTCTGTAGCAGAATTTCTCATGCATTTTCTATAAACATAGCTCTTGTTTTTGTAACTGGCCTAGATCGTTTTTGAACTTCTGGATTGTTTTTCACTCCTTTCTCCAAGGCGGAGAAAGATGATTGACTGTGTTCCTATCCTGTAGAACTGCAGAGGTGTCAACCTCATCTACCAAGGTATGGTTGTTTTAAGAAAGATATAAAAATTAGAGAATAAAGAAGGGCAGGGCCTTTGGGCTCTCTCTTCCTTTCTGGCCCTTGCTCTGCTTGGTGGCTGACCTGCTGCTTGACCCTGTGTGTTTCTTTTGTGTCCAACACTGCGACGGTTCACCACCTTCCTCTCCAACCAGGAGAAGCCACTCACCTGCAGCCAGGGCCATGCTGTGCATGGTGAGGTTCACCACCTTCCTCTCCAACCAGAAGCCACTCACCTGCAGCTGGGGCCACACTGTGCATGGTGAGGTTCTTTCCTCTCCAACCAGAAGCCACTCACCTCCAGCCAAGGCCACGCTGTGCATGGTGAGGTTCTTTCCAACCAGGAGGAGCCACTCCCCTGGAGCTGGTGCCACGCTGTACATGGTGAGGTTCTTTCCTCTCCAACCAGGAGAAACCACTCACCTGCAGCTGGGACCACGCTGAGCGTGGTGAGGTTCTTTCCAACCAGGAGAAACCACTCACCTGCAGCTGGGGCCACACTGTGCGTGATGTGGTTCTTTCCAACCAGGAGAAACCACTCACCTGCAGCTGGGGCCACGCCGTGCGTGATGTGGTTCACCACCTTCCTCTCCAACCAGGAGACAACCAGAAGCCACTCACCTGCAGCTGGGACCACGCTGTGCATGGTGAGGTTCTTTCCAACCAGGAGGAGCCACTCACCTGCAGCTGGGACCACACTGAGCGTGCTGAGGTTCACCACCTTCCTCTCCAACCAGGAGACAACCAGAAGCCACTCACCTGGAGCTGGTGCCACGCCGTGCGTGCTGAGGTTCACCACCTTCCTCTCCAACCAGAAACCATTCACCTGCAGCTGGGGCCACGCTGTGCATGGTGAGGTTTCACCACCTTCCTCTCCAACCAGGAGAAACCACTCACCTGCACCTGGGACCACACTGTGCGTGCTGAGGTTCACCACCTTCCTCTCCTCGGCCGGCTCCGTCACGGCCACGTGGTAGATCCTGCGCTCGTGCAGGCCGCAGTAATGGTGGTGCAGGTGGCACGAGTAGGTGCCCTCGTCGGCGCTCTCCAGGTGGGAGATGAGCAAGGAGAAATCCCCGAGGGCGAAGGCGCCGCGGGTGACGTTCATTTTCTGCCTCAGGAAGAGGGGCCCGTAGGAGCGGCGCTCCCCGGACGCGTACAGATCCACCAGGCGGTCGGCACGGTCGTGGGGGACCCCGGGGGGCTGCCGGTCCCAGTGCACCACTTGCTGCTCCTCCTCGCTGTGCCTCTCTGTCCAAATGTGGTTGCGGTTGACGCAGGGCAAGGTCACGGTGCTGCCCTCTGGAGTCACCAGCACCGGCTTCTCGCCGTCCCAGTACTCGCTGGCCTCCTCGCCTTGTGGGGAAAATGGAGCTGGGTAAACTTAGGATGGGTGTTAGCCCCTGTTTGTTTTATTTTTCCCCCCACCTGGCCCATTTCCCCCCATATAATCGACTTCCTTCCCCGGTTTCGTTTCCTTGGTCAAAATCGGTAAAATCTTGGCCCAATTTGCTGTCACGCAGCTCGATCTCGTGGATGGGGTTGATGAGAAATTGCCACTCAAGTCCAAGTGTCAAGGATGCCCAGGCATGCCTGAGATTCCTCTCAGATCCTGAAATCCTGAATTCCAGGTGTCAAGGACAGCCAGGCACACCTGGGATTGCTCCCAGATCCTGAAATCCTCAATTCCAAGTGCCAAGGATGCCCAGGCACACCTGAGATTGCTCCCAGACCCTGGAATCCTCTATTCGAGGTGTGAAGGACAGCCAGGCACACCTGAGATTCCTCTCAGATCCTGGAATCTTCATTTCCAAGTGTCAAGGACAGCCAGGCACACCTGAGATTCCTCTCAGATCCTGAAATCCTCAATTCCAAGTGTCTAGGAATTGATACACCTGAGATTGCTCCCAGGCTCTGGAATCCTCAATTCCAGGTGTGAAGGACACCCAGGCACACCTGAGATTCCTCTCAGACCCTGCAATCCTGTAACACATCCCCTCCAAAAATCCCAAAATACTCCACAGGGGTAACATGTCCTGTTCACTGCAGCAGACAATAAACACCTTTATCTCCTACATCCTTGGCCATTTCATGAATCAAGGCCACTTTCTTCCCTTTCTAACTGAGAGTTAATCTCCTGCTTCAGAAAGCAGGAAGTATATTCCCTCCACAGGCTAAGAATGGAATGAGGATCTTCATCCCAATCCTCCGAGCAGGAAATGCTTTCCTACCCACAAAGGCCCTAATTACTGGAGGAGCTGAAGCAGCACTGCCTGTGTTTGGCTCTTGAAAAGGAATAACAGAAGGAGCCAAAGCACAGAGGAGCAGATTGGGGCTCTCAGAGTGATTTTAGTGCACTGTGAGAGCAGCAGAGGAGATGCATTTCCATCCCAGCAGCTGCACTGGGGCTACCCAGAGGTTTAACTGGATTTTAATGGGTGCCTGTGTGGATGGGTGGCTCTCCCTGCAGCTTGCTTTTAGAGCTGGGCTTAAGGTATGGTAACTTGAGGTGGGTTTTAAGTGCAGGCTGCCCAGGGCAAGCTCAGCAGCCAGAGCACAAGGCAGGTCCTTGTGGCTGAGCTGAGGGCAGGGATTGTCAGCAGGGGGGTGCTGCTGCTGCAGCAGGGACAGTTTGGGGATTACCAGGAGCAAACATGGAGCTGAGCAGGCTCCAGGCACTGTTTGGCCAAGGAAGGAGAGAGGTTTGTAAATAATCACACTGAGTAAACCCTCTGAAACTCAGGGAGGCAGACAGCAAACAGCACAGGGAGCACCACGCTCTGCTGGCACCTCTAAAAGCTGGAGCTGCCACCACACCCACCTCTCTTGGCGATGACCAGCTGGATTTTCACAGTTTCATACAAGTGGCAGTAGTGATGGTGGAGATTACAGGAATATGTGCCTGCATCACTCTCTGCAACACCTGGGAAGAGAGGGGGAGTGGAAGGTTTTATACTGAGACAATGATTAATGGTGTCATTTGCAGTTTCCCACATTCTTGTCTGGATGCAAAGTAACTTCCTTATCACCAGGGTGGGTTAAACATCAAATCGTCTCACCTAATATAATAATTTGGTCACCTAATAATAGTAATAACCTAAATAATTCAGTTTATTCACTCTTGTGAGGAAGGCGTTTGTATTAGCAGGTGGAAAGAGGAAGTTGGGTTAGGTTTAGCTGAAAGCAGGCACAGGAACAATGACCATGGAGTGTTTATAGTTCAGGAACTGAAGCACAACCAAAGGGCCACCAAAAGCCCAGGTGGCTTTCAGGTTGTTCCAAATTCTCTTTCAAGACAGGTTTGTTTCAAATAAAAGACTCAGTGCTTCAGAGAACCTCACAGAATCATTGAGGTTGGAAAAGAACTCCAAGATTGAGTCCCACCTCAATCCCCACCTTGTCACCCAGCCCAGAGCACTGAGTGCCATGTCCAGTCCTTCCTTGGACACCTCCAGGGATGAAGACTCCAACACCTCCCTGTGCAGCAATTCCCACGTTTAACAACCCTTTCCAGGAAGAAAATCCTCCTATGTCCATCCTGAACCTCCCATGGGGCAGCTGGAGGCTTCACTTGGAAGCAAAACCAGAGGGGTGCCCAGGAACAGTGCGTGGCTTTGGGGGCAACTCCTCAACCTCTTCCTGCCTTGGATCTCCAGCTGAAAGCTCCTCTTCCCTATGTTCCCAAGGAGCAGAAATTAGTTATTATGAATGTCCAGGTGTTCAGTCAGAGGGAATGCTGGGAGGGTTTTGATGTGCTGAACATTCTGAGCTGTGCAGGGTGTCTCGGACAGAGCTGCATGTGCACAAGTGACCGGAGCACCGAGTGCCACATCCAGGGATGGCAACTCCACCACCTCCCTGGGCAGCCCCTTCCAAGCCCTAAAATTCCTCCTGAGGATTAGGCTCATTAACCTGGTATTGATTTATTTCTCCAAAACCTGCCGTGAACCACCCATTCACACCAAAACCCACAAACCCCATCGAGCCCCGAACCCTCCGTGAGGGGGAAAACATCTCTCTACCTTTAATCACCAGCGAGAAATTCCCATCTGCAAAGGCATTCTCGGGCATGAAGATCCTTCCCTGGTTGTAGGAGCTGTAGACACGCTGGTCCCCAGCTGAATACATGTCACAGAGCCTCTCCATCCTGCCGTCCCCATAGTAGGAGCTGAGCAGGTCCCAGTGCACCACCCGCTGCCGGTCGTTCAGGCGGTCCTGGGTCCAAACCATGCGGTGGCTCTTGCAAGGCAGCACAGCCTGGGAGCCCAGCACGGCGCTGATGTTCAGCACAGACACCACCACGCTGCTGGCTGGGTTAGAGGCATCGGCTGGCACTGCAAGGCAGGAGCAAACAGCAAAAAAATTAAAAAAAAAAAAAGAGTTGTAGGGTGTCGCAGTTGCTGGCCGGAGAGTAAGGAAGATTCAGAGATAGGAATGCAGTTAAGAGAGTGGATGGAATTAATTAACAAAGGTTTTTAGGTGTTTAGTTCTCTTAGTGTCTACCTAAATGGCAAGAGATTATTGGACCTTTTGCTAACTACCTACCAGAGTGATTGGTCAGTTCTCACATCGTTCATTGTCCTAGTCGAAATCATAACAATTCTAATTACATTTGCAGGTGCAAGATAATAGACTCGGTTTACAGAAACCTTATCATGTTTTGCATAGTTCAGCACGAGAAAGACAGCGCTCTCAGGAACTACTGCAGAGAGCTGAAGAAATTCTCTGCTGAGGCTTTTTCAGCATCCACAGTAGGGTTATGGAGTTAATGGGGTGTGAAGGAGGCGCTGGAGTGGCAGTGCTGGAATCTCTGCACATTTTTGATTCTGGTTTCAAGGCCAACACAGAGTGCTCTCATGGAGAATCAAAGAATCCTGAGCTGGAAGGGACCCACAGGATCGTGCATCCAACTCTTATCCCTGCACAGACACCTCAACAATCCCACCCTGAGCATCCCTGAGAGCGGTGTCCTGGAGCTCCTGGGGCTGTGCCCATTCCCTGGGGAACCTGGGCAGTGTCTCTCTCTGGGGGAGAATCTTTTCCTAATAAAGAAAACTTTAGCACACTGATTTCATTCAGTGGAAAGCCATGTCTGTTCTCAGGGTTGTACACTCGACCTGTCCTACCCACCCTTCCTAATCCTGACCCCAGTTTAATCCAAGTTTGGAGACACCAGTGCATGGCATGCACGAGCCATGGAAGTTAGCCATGAAAGCCCCATGGAATCAGGGTCCCTCTCACTCCCCCTCATGATCACAAACCCAGGCAGATTCACAGATTTACACTCACCTGAATATGAGCACACAGAACCTGTCAAAGCAGAAAATAAAGAGTGTTACTAACAACAAAAGGAAGAAAAAGCTACAGATCCACTCCAAGTCAGCAGCCACCTCTGACTGCTCCATCTGTTCCCCCCTTCCCTGTCAGTGTTTTTATCTGGCTGCTCCATTCCCCACTCCTGCCACACACTTTGTCTGCACAGTTGATTCTGTGATGCTCTGGATGCAGCTCCAGCTCTCTCCAACCCACATGACTCAGATCCACACAGGAAGAACTTCACTAGGGATGAACCAACGCCTCTGATTCCGCATTTCCCCGGGCCAGTCCCTCCTGTTCCTTGTGTGGGAGGGGTCTCCAAGGTCTCCTGGCATCACGCTTTTGATTCCCAACACAGATTCCCAGCACAACACCACCATTCATCCCTCCAACCAGCCAAGCCCAAGTGGCTGCTGTCAAAATCATTGGAGGTTTTGTCCTGCTAATGTCAGAGGCACAATGTTCTCCAAACAAAGGCTGTATTTTTTTTTTTTTTTTTAGCTCTGGAATTTATGAGTTTCAAACGAGTCCAAATTCAACGTTCAGACCGGGGGTATTTTAGCACACCCCCAGTGCTGAGAATAAACTTGGTTTCCTCCCCTTTTCCCATCACAAAACACTGGGCAGGGACAGCAGAGAACAAAAATTGAGCAGCAGAACTGCCAGCTCAAAGGCACTCCAAACAGGAGGTGGTTTTTTCCTACATTTATAATCTCAGCATCACAAAGAGAGAAATCAAATCTTGGACAAAGTCTGGACTCTCTGTATATAAGAAAGAAACATCATAACTCCATCATTTGATGGTCTCTCCTAACAGGCTGCAAAATATTTCAGCTGCAAGCCAGGACTTAGATTTAGCTTAGAAAAGCAAAGGAATGGTAAAAAAGCTCTTCCACAGCACCAAAAAAAGCCAGGAAAAATCGGTGTCACTTGTGACAGGCCACCAGCACCCAGCACAGCAGAGGTGTCAAAGTGCTCAGGCAATGTTCCTGTGGCTGAAAGGGTGTGGATTGCCCTGGGGCAAAGGGACGAGGCGATTTCGTGACAGGAACAGCGATTTGTGAGCTCGGGAATGGTGTCTGAGGCTGCCTCCAGAGCCCTGCACGAACAGCAAATTGATTTGGTGCGACAGAAACATCCTCAGCTGGCTCAGGCAGAGGAATGAAGGCATTTACTGCTCTCCTTTCCTCTTGCGAGTTAATGGGAAAAACACGGAGCCCCAGTGAAGCCTCGTAAATCCAACGAGTGCCAAAAGCTCAGCCATCCACAGCTCTGAGCTCACATCAGCGCCTGGTTCTGCACCTTCTTGGACCCCTGCACCTTCCTCCTGCCAGGGCAAGGACCATCCCTGCCTTCCCTAGCCCTTCCCAGGGGAAGCTGCTGGAGCCTGGGTGGCCACGGGCACTTCTGCAGCACTTCCAAACACAAATCTCTGTGAAACAGGGGCTTGGCTGGGATGGAACAGCTTTTAGGTAAGAAAAACTTGTGGGTTCTTTTCCCCTCCACTCTTAAAACTTCAGCCAAGAACAGGACAGGAACATTCCTGCTTCCTCATTCCAAGGTGTTTCCAGGTTTGCTCCTCGGTGCCCAGGAGATGCTGCTGGGACCAGGGAAGAGCCTGTGGATTTTAGATTTTGCGTTTTATAAACTGGATTTGTGACTTGCTGGCTGCTGGGTTGACACTGAGCACCACAACAAAACCCATCCAAGATGGGGTGAACTCAAATTTATCAGAGCTCAGCACGGAGAGGTGGAAGAGAAAAGGTTTCTCACTTTGTCTGTGCACACACAGAGTCTGGACAGAAACTTCGGGTCTGAACCTGCCCTAGGATATCATCCAGAGTTTGACAAAGTGGTGCAAATATTAAAAAAAAAAAAAAAAGTGATCACAGCCAAGCAGCAAAATTCTAGAAGGGGAAAAAAAAGGATAACTCTTCACAAGAGGCACAGGAACTCCAGCAGACAAAGAAGGAAGAACTGATTGTTCTGATTCCCCAGCCACGCTGGAAATCTGCACACATCCATCAGCTCGGGGGGAAGGCTCAAACTTATTTGACAGAACTGTAAATGAGATCACTCAGAAATCTGAGGAATTTGGGATGTCTCTGCTGTCTTGCATGCCTGGAGAAAATGGAATTTAGAACAGCTGACCTTCAATAACCTGAACAGTGGAAGGAGGAATGAGCCTTTTTCCTCTTTTCACTGTCCTCCTTCTGCTGTGGGGAGACCAGCAGAGCAACCAAGCCCTGCTTTTTAAAGGGATTTTCTGACACAGCAGCTACTGAACAGAGATAAAGCCACAGCCCAGCAAAAGGTGACAGCTCATGAACTGCAGCTCTGGGGTCAGCTGGAAGCAGGGATTTTGGTCACACTTCCCAGCCTACAACTGTAAAACCAAAGAGTCTTCATGCACCTGGTGAAAGCTCTGACCTCTGTCATCACAGGACTTCCAGGAGCTCCTAAAACTCAGCTGCCTTCAGAGCTGTCAACACAGAACTCAGCTGCAAATTTCAAGTTCCATGGGATGGAGAATCATTTTGTCTTTTCTAGGTGATGTAACCACAAAACCAAAAAACAACAACAAAACCCCAATAAAAGCCAAAAAAACAAAAAAAACCCCCACCAAAAAAACCCCAACAAAAGACAATTTTGTGCTGACTCAGCAGGATCCCAGAGATCCTCTGTGGTCCCACGGTATAGGAAGAGGAAAGCAGCCTGGAAAACGATTTCTTAATCCCTTGTAAAAGGCAGAGCCAGCTCTTACTTCTTGAATTCCATCCATTTTTCAAGTGAAGAATTAAAGCTACAAAAAAGCTGTGGGCAAACTAGAAGCAAAAGGCTGGGGCTGTGAAAGATGTGGGACATGCTCAGAGCTCTCCAGGCAGTGTCCTTGGAGCAGGGCAAGCAGAAAACTGTCCCTTGAGTTCTGCCTGAAGAATTCCAGCTCTTCTCTGCTCCTGGGACAGAGGAGCTACTGCTCAGGTCGGTGCTGATGAAACCACTGAGTTCCTGTTTTTTATATATATATATATATTTATATTTATATATTTATATTTTTATCCTCTTATTCACAGGATGAAAAACGACCAGTTTTAAATAAATAAATATATAAATAAATAAATAAATAAATAAATATTCATAAATAAAGTCCTGCAGAAAGGACACGTTCTTCCCCAAATCTGTGTGTGCCACATTCCTTATTTCTCCCATGAATCCCTGTGTTTATAGGGGCTTTAATGGGCTCTGTAGAGGCATTATACAATTGTGGGGAAAGCAGCAGCCTGTTCCCAAATCCTCTGGGGAATGGCAGTGGCTCCATCCCGACTTTTTAGAGGGCTGAGAGGCCCTGATGGTTTTTGATGCAGCAGCATCAAGGTGACAGTGAAATAAATTATCCCAGCTCTCCTTTGGGAGCCAGGTTTTTTTAATTCCACTGACCAGGAACCAGGAGGAACATCTGGATTTTTCTGGAGGAGGGATATGGGGAGCAAAACAACTGCACCTGAACTACTCCCGTTCACCTCCTGTCCAGTGTGCAAAACTGAACTTTTCAGTAAAACAAAATTTCCCTTCAAAGCCCACTGATGTTTAAGCCAGGCTTTGAACTGGGCTTTTCTCTAAGCGCCTGTGTTTATTTTTAAAAGCTTCCTGGGACAACTTTCCCAACAGCAGAGTCTCCCACTTCCAAAAAGGGATGCCAAAGCCCTTAAGTACCCATCCAGCGCCGACAATGGCAGCAGTCCCTGCAGGTAGGAACATGCAGGGAGCAGGAATGTGCTGCCTGTGCAGGAAGGAAAAGCTTTGTGTCTGCTCAAGGAGCCAATGGGGCACAGACAGGATCCCTCCGTGAGCTGCCCCAGCTTTTTCTGACAGGCAGCTGGGATTTTAGCTGAGCTTTAGAAAGCCTCCCCTGCCTCGTGTGCTTCCCGTTCGTTGGCTGCAGGCCCTCGGAATGGTTTTGTAGAGCCATTCCAAACACAGAGCTCTTCCTCCGGGCCAGACATTTAACACTTGAGGGAGTGGTTCCTCTGCAGGAGGGATCATCCCAGCGCCATGGAACGCTCAGATTTCCTCCCTTCTCCCTTTCCCATCCTCACCGTTGAGTTAGAACCTGATTTGGGTGGGCTCCAACACCCAGGGAACTCCAAAAATCTCGGTCAGAGATCGTCCATCCTCAGCTGGGGCATCTCTACCTCTGCAGCAGCCCAACCTGCTATTCCTGCCCTGGCTGCTCCCCAAGGCTCTGCCAAACCTCCCTGCGACTCACTGGACTGGTTGGTGCTTCTGTGGCCTCTCCTCCTCCTCTTTAACCCACCCCACACACCCCATTTCTCAGCCACTTTAACCCTTCTGTCCCTATGACCGAGCCCATAATTTGCCAATTCCTAAACCTTGCCTTGGGGCACTGCGAAAACGCCGCGATGCCATGGAAAGTGGATTAATTAGGGAGCAAAGGGAGAGCTCCTCACCTCATTGCACCTCGGTGCTGAGGAATTGAGGGGCTCAGGTGTCAGCCACAGCCTCTTAAAAGGGCTGGGAAGAGCAGGGGGGGGGGTCACCAGTCCCCAAAAAGCTTGTGCTGCTCACTTCCTTTCTTGCACCTGGCTACCCAAAAGTGAATCCTGTGTCTGTCTTTATGCTGACAAGAGGAACAGAAACCCAAAAACCACATTTCATTTTTTCCCCCTCCGTCTGAACCCTCTCTCTCACACACACACAGCTGTTTCTGCTTCATCAAAAGTAAAAAAATAACCTTAAATCATGTAAATCTGACTGTGAAAGCTTCGCTGTGCTCACATCCAAGCTTATTGGTTTTGAATTTGCTGATAGGAAAAAAAACATTGCACAAACTCGGTGAACAGAGCTGCAACAACCTCAAACATTTTTCCATTCTCCCCCCGAAAAAAGCAGAGTAAACCCTCCCCTCCCCAGATGAAAACACAGCAAATTTAGGAATCTCAACAAAATCTTACAAAGACAACAGCTCAAAATCTCGCAGGCAACCCCCAGCGCCGTTGTGCAGCTGAAATACAAACAAGTAACACCACACCAGCAGCTCAGAGCTT
The DNA here is from genome assembly GCA_026261815.1 of Monarcha castaneiventris obscurior. NCBI lineage: Eukaryota > Metazoa > Chordata > Aves > Passeriformes > Monarchidae > Monarcha > Monarcha castaneiventris. The sequence continues at coordinate 1,137,087 of JAMPIT010000002.1, read as the reverse complement.
ACTTTGCTGAAGCAAAATCTGCCACAGGAGGAGTTTTGCAAGTTGCTCCATTTCTTCGGCTTCTCGGTGTTAAAAAAAGTCTTCAACTTGTTTTTCCTTTTTTTTTTTTTTTTTCCTCCTCTCCTTAACTTTCTTTTCTGTAACTGGAAAACACTATGACCTCATCAATTTACATCCCCAGAGCTGTGGACAGCAGCTCATATTCTGCAGGATTACTCCACCTCCAACTTGCAACTCCCCACCTCCCCACGGCCACTCCACCTCCTTCCCTTCCCTTCCCTCACACTTTCTGCAGATCCCACTTCTCCTTCCCTTCCCTCTGGGACTTTCTGATCCCTCCCTGACTCTGACATCAAAGTTTCAGCGGGTGAAGTTGGTCCCACACAGCTCTGGGCTGACAAAATAAATCTTTCTCCCTCCCCCCTGGGGATGGAACCAATTTTCCTCGTGTTTTTACTTGATCCAGCTGTTCCTCCCTTTGTCTGACACTCCTCCAGCTGTCTGCTCCAGACTGGATTTATTCTGCTGCCTTCAATGGGGTTTTGATCTTGGTGTCCTCATATGGTTTTACTTCGAGCTCCAGTCTCCAAAGACAACGCAGAAAACAATATTTACCCTGTCCTGTGATTTGTAAGCAAGGGCTGGATATTTGCAGGAAAATTACAATGAGTATGAAGTCAGGAAATACGAGTATAAAATAGGAAATAGAGTAGCTGCTGCTGGGATGTTAAAAGTAAAATTATATATTACAGGAAAATCAAAATATGGTCGGTTTTTCTGTTTTCTTGCATTCTGTTGTCAGGTTATTGTTGCTTATGGGTAGCACCATTTAGTGGATTGGATTTATTGGATTTAACAATTCAGTCAAATTAGTCATCAAGTGAAGGAAGGGAATTAAAACTTACTGTCCTTAAATATCTGTGGGACTCTACAGCAGAGCTTAAAAACACAAGTCAGGAGCCTTCCCATGGCATCCATGGGGATAAACTTAATTGCCACACTTGAATTTTTCCTGCTGACATTTTTCTGCCTCTCTAGTCTACCACAAATAAATTCCCTCTATCCCAGAGGGGGGAAGAGTTTCAGGGAAGAGGAGAGTATTGTAATTATTATAACAACCCCCTAAATAAACACCTAAATAATTACACACTGCAACAAGGGAAGCTTTGGAAGCATCCAGACCAGATCAGAACTTCACCTAGTCCAGGATCCCGTCTCCAGCAGCAAACAGAACCAGACACTTGCAAAGAAATTCCAAGAAACTGAAGCTATTATTATTATTAGATAACATGTCCATGAAGAAAAAAGCCTGCTGTTAACTCCACGCTGTCCAAACCAGACCCAGAGAGCTGCTGGTTTGTTTCTAGGGAAAAACCCTAAAATAACGTTCAGATAAGAACCTCACAAAACTCCCCTGCAAACTCCAACTCTGACATTTATTTGAAGTGAGAAGATTTGGGGATAATGGGGTACAAACAGCCCCTCCCTCCACGTTCCCACCCTCCTCACCTGAGCTGTGGCACCACCTGGATATGAACAAATGCAGCCTAATTGCAACCCTAATCCCATCAGCTTCTCTTTGCCAGCCTCAGGAATTCCCATTATTCCAACTCACACAAGTCAGGAGCCTTCCCATGGCATCCATGGGGATAAACTTAATTGCCACACTTGAATTTTTCCTTTCTGATGTTTTCCTGCCTCTCTAGTCTACCACAAAATAGATTCCCTCTATCCCAGAGGGGGAAGAGTTTCAGGAAAGAGCACTGTAATTATTATTATAACAAACCCCTAAATAAAGGCTCCTGTTCCTATGTCCCTGACCTGTGCAAGGTGTCACAACAAGGACAGCACTGCTCCAGAGCAGCTGCTGGGCCTGGAATCTCATCCAAGAAGGAAACTTTCCTGTTGTCCCCATCAGGACAGAGCCACACCAGGCTCTGATCTGAGCCTTGTGTTCACTGGGCCCCTGATTTGAGCCCAGTTATCCCTGGAAAACGCCTGGCTGGGAGGCACAAAGCTGCTCCCAGTGCACAGACAGCAAATCCAGCACCTTCTCCTTCCCCTGGTCCCTCCCATCCACAGGCAGGACTTTCCAGGCTGCAATTCCAGGTTGTTTTCCCACCTTTCTGCCTGGCAGCTGTGGCACTGCAGAGGTTACTGCCTGCTCCTCGCAGGGTTTCTGGGAGGGAGGCAGATTGCTGTGGTTGCTGCTGTCATGGACTGGATATTTCCTGACTGGGAGAAGCCAAGTCCAGGCTGAACAAGGCTGAAGTCTCCTCAAGAAAATCACCCACGGGAAAGGAAGGGAAGGGAAGAGCAGCAGCTTCACTGAGGCTCACAAAGAGGGGAGGAAAGGGACACAGGAGCCTGGTTTGGAGAGCTCTGCCTTGTCCCCTCTCTAATCCTGCCCAGTGTGCAGCCAGCCCTGCTTCCTGGAGCTTTGCTGCTCCAAAGACATCCTGGAAAAGCAGCTGTGTCAACATTTTTCCTGCTCAGGAGCAGAATTTTTTAACGAGATTCTCCATTCTGAGCTGAGCAGCGCTCCCCAGCCTTCCTCCTTCCCCACTCCCAGGGGAATTGGGGTATTGATTCATCCCTTGGCTGCCCACTGCTCATCTCCAGCTGACCACAAATCCTGACCAGAGAAAGGAACCTCATCCAGGCCAAGGGAAAGGGACTTTCCAGCACCAAGAGCAGTGGTTTTGCAGGCTCTGCACCTGCCATCAGATCAGGTCAGCAGCACAAGAAAGGCTCCCGTGTTCCCAGAGTCGCCCCTTTTCCATTGTGGCAAAAGAAAATGGGTATTTCACACTTATTTAAGATATAAAGCAGCGACTCAGGTGGACAGAGCCCTGCTAAAAGTGCAGGGGCCACAAGGTTAATTGGCTTGTGGGGAGTTATGACTGTCAGGAAGTTTCCTCTTCCATTTTTAACGTTTTTGTTCTCAGGCTGCACTGAGAGACCTCCCAATAAATCCAAATTGAAGATCAGCAGCCAGAAAAACTGAGCAAGTATCAGATCAGGGGGAAAGTGATGCCAAGGGGATCCCTCCATCCTTCATTGCAATTTTGAGAGCCACTGACCCTGGGAAGCAGGAGTGGAAGTGGCCCCTTCCACCCCATCTTCACAGCCATAAATACATGAATTTAAAAGGAATGCCAGCATTAATGATCTGTTGACACAAATGAGAGCACAAGGCCTTGTGTGCAGGATTTGTCAACACTCCAGGCTTATCATCAACAACTCCTTTAAATACAGGATGCAGAGTGCTCCACCAGGGTCAAAGGAAAGGAGAAAATACCTACCCATGGGAAGAGAAAAGGATAAAATTCCTAGAATGTAAAAGTAGTAGGGAATGCTACAGCTTAGGAATAAAGAGTACAAGAGTACAGCTAATTGACAGTGGCAAAAGCAGCAAGGATTCTTCAAAATAAAATATGGAGAAAAAGAACTTTGCATGGGAACAGCAAAAGAAAGGCACTGCAGTTCAAGGTTAATTTACACCAATTTTCACTTGGTGGCAAAGCTTTTCTCTTTAAACCAAATCTTCCAGCTGCCACGAAGCCCTGAAGCAAGCCTGAAATAATCCAGCTTGGAGCAAGAACTGTGAACTGAAAGGACACAACTGAAAGCCAACCACAATGACAGGGCTGCTGAGCAGAGCCTGTCATTACTGCAGGGCTGGAACAAGCTGGGCACCTCTCAGCCCCAGCATCACCGTGCTTGTTTCCCCAGCCACAAACACAAAAACCCCTCATTTGCCTTCTCTGAAGGGCATATCCAGAACGACAAGTTGATGGTCTCACCAGATGTTTTTCTGCTTTGTTTCATTTCACTGGAGTCCACTGTAATCAGCAGCCTGAGGTGCAGCCACCAAAGCAGCTGCTGAGGCAAACGCTCACAGGTTGGGGGAGGAGGAGGGCTCAGCTCTGACACCTTTAGAATAAAAGGGGTGAATAAAAAAGCATCATGGCAACATCAAATAACAGCCCTGGGACAGCCAGAGACAGGTGAAGTTCACAAAAACACCCCAGGGGCAGTCACTGCCATGGTCTCAGCCATGCTGTGCCCAAGAACTCCTCAATCCCAGGATTGCTGAGGTTGGAAAAGAGCTCCAGGGTCAGAGTCCAAGCTGTGACTGAGCCCTGCTGACGCTGGTTGTGCCATAAATCAGCTTCTCCTGATGGGAGAGGATTTTAGAGTCCTTGCAAGGAGTTCAATAGATGGATGAGGCAAACTTGCATTAGTTGCTTCTTCAGATAGTTGTTAATTTTAGTGTTATCAGCTACTAGCATAGAGAAGACACAGCAGAGCAGAACATGGCAAGAGAAGGTGAGAAAATGGCTGATGATCAAGATTTCACAGCTCTTTTAAAGGTAAATTAACCAATAGAGACTTGAAATGACAGATATTTTTACTTTTCCTCCAATGTTCATTAAATCACTCTGAACTGCAGAATTTTTCATCCAATCATCCTAAACTACTTTTGCTGCAAAATATGGGGGACTAGAGGAAGAAAGACGGAGGTTAAAAACTACAAGGTCTCCTCCATCTTGGGACTTTTACTATTTATCTATTTACTACATTAACAAACCTAAAACTTCTAAATTCTTCACCCTGTGACATCCTTACATCACATTCTATCACCTAGTTCACATCTATGTAGATTTTAATTCCTCCCAGATGGCAGGGAGTTTTCTCCATGGATAAAGGTCAAAGACAACATTGTTCAGGGGGGTTAGATTCTTCAAAACAGGCAGAGAATTATTCCCTGCACTCTGGATTCCCACACCCACCTTGTCACAACCGGCCCAGAGCTCTGAGTGTTCCTGGGACACCTCCAGGGATGGGGACTCCAACACCTCCCTGGGCAGCAATTCCCATGTTTCTCCTCTTTCCATGGGGAAATTCCTCCTGATAGCCAACTTAAACCTCTCCTGGTGCAACTGAGGCTTCATTTGGAAGCAAAACCAGAGGAATAGGAACAGCACCAGGATTTGGGGGTTGTCCTTTGCAGGCAGCTCCTCAACTTCCTCCTGCCTTGATCTCCAGCTGGAAGCTCCACTTCCCTGAGTGCCCAAAGAGTAGAAATTAATTCATATGGATGTCCAGAAATGCAGGAATTTAGTCAGCTGGAAATGCTGAGAGGGTTTTGATGTGCTGAACACACAGAGCTGTGGAGATTGGCTGGGACAGAGCTGGATGTGCCCAAGTGAGGAGTTAAAATGCAGCATCCAGAGTTTTCCAGCTGCATGGATTATTCCCATTAATCCATGTGTTTGTGTGTTCTTTCAGCACTGCTGTCCTTGGAGCAGGTCACAGAGCTCTGTCTGCACCCACAAGGCATCTCCAAAAGCTCCCTGGTTCCCGGATTCCAGAGCCCTTGGATGGCACAATATTTAAACACCCCCTTTGGCTGAAAAGCTTCAGATTCCTGGGATTCATCTCAAAACCATTAATAGAAACCAGTTACAAAAACAGAGAAATTGCCCAGGAAACCAACACTGATTTTGTTTTTTTTTTTTTTTTTTTTTAATTCCAGACAGAAGCTACCCAAAAAAAACCCAAAAAAACCCACAACTGCCCAAGGAGAAATGGGAAAACAACAGGGATGGAAACAGAGACACAAAGCAGCACCTCACTGACACCCACAGAGCAGGTATAAATTATAGTTTTCTCTTAAGTTTAATATTTGTTTTGCATGACCAAACTGTAAGAAGGTAAATCTGAAAAATCAGTTCTCTATAAAAATAATTTTTAGTTGGAAAAAAAAAATTAACTACTTGCTATGATTGTTTCAATTTAAATGCTGTTAAAAAATAGACAATTAAAATCACATTAAATGTGTTTTCTGGTCTCTCATTCATGTGTGCAAGGCTCTCTCTTGGTCACAGCACACTTGGGTCTGTCCCACACAGCCCAGGCAGCTTCTGGTAGGAAAAATTTGGAATCTAAACAGACAGGAGCAGGAGGGAGCCATGAACACAAAAGGAAATGAGTCACCCAAACTCACAGAGCAGAGCAGTGGCAGAATTGGGAGCAGAGCCTGGACCAGCTGCACACCAGCCTGGGCAGAATTTGGGCAGAACCTTCATTTTTATCTTTCCTGTTTCATCCCTCTTGCCTCTCAGATCTTCCCAGTATTCCCATTCCCTAGGGCAAACAGGAGTCATTTCTACCTGCTGCTTCTTTACCCCAGTGAAATGATATTTTCTAACTTTTATTTCATTTAAATTATTAAGTACTCATCTCCTGGTCTATTCGGAGAACCAGCAGTGTCTTCAACACAGAGTGTTAAAGAAAAAGCAGGTATGACCTCAAAATCCCTCCATGAACCGTGAGGGGATGGAAAAATCTGCAGCTCTGAACTGGAGTTGCAGAAATCAGAACTCCAGGAGTGGCTCTGCTCATTTATCTGCATCTGTTAATCCTCCCCTTAAGTTCACAGCAGCAGCCAGCACTGGATTTTCCAAAGAAAAAGGGATTTTTTTCAGGGCCATTTGCAATTAAATCTTCTAAATCTCTACAAATGATCCCCCAAAATCAACTTTTGAACCTGGAATGCCTCAGACAGAAGAGTGTCCAACCCATGACACGGCACTGACTCACTGCCATGTGGTTCTGGAGCATCTCAGCTTTCCCAAATGCACAATGAATCCATCAGGCTGCTCTAGGGGATGGATCCCCACTCCTGGTCCAATTTGGCAGCTGGCAGACAGCACCGAGGCTCAGGAGGAAATGACTGAGGCATCAAATCACCCCTTTGAACTGTGTTTGTCTCCAAAAATGTGGGAGAGAGCAGCAGCTCCTGGCTGGTCCTCATCCATTTTCTGAGTTCCAGGGAAAAGGCACCAAACCTGGGTTCTGTGTCTAAAGGGGCAAGAACTTTGCACCCTCTTTCATTCCAGATCTCCAGGCACTTCACGTGGAAGTTGTTAAATCCTACATAAAGCTCTGGGCAAGAGAGAGGAGAAGCAATTGGGCTGAAAACCATGTCCAAAAATCCTGTTTCACTGTCCAGTATCCCAGGTCACTCCCAAGCCCCTGGAGCAGGCTGACCACACCACAGCCCTGACCACAAGCACAGCACAAACTGAATTTCACTCCTCCCACAGGCAGCAGCACTAAGTCAGGTTTCCCTAACCTGGGAAAAGCTCAAACCACAAGCACCCAGCACTGCTCATTCCTGTGAGGAACGAGAAAATTCTGGGAGTCCTCAGGAGCTGAGAGCTGACATTTTGTGTCCCCTTTCTGGCCACCAGCACTGTGCCTCAAACCACAGCTTTTGGCCTCTCTGCATGTGGGAACAGAGCTCTGGTACCAGGAGGTTTTGAGGGGAAGCTCCACTCCTCACACTAATTGCAGCCCATCCATTGCACCCGCCTAAAATAATTAAGCAGTGGGATTCCAGGCACACCAGCTTATTTTGAGATCAGAAATGACTGGGAAAAGAGTGGAAAAATTAATGGGTTGGTTCTGAAGAGGGTGCTCAAAGGTGCCTCCCAGAGTTGTGTTATTTACCTCAGGTTTGCAGGCTGTTTAATTAAAAATAAAAATACTTTGGGTGAAAGGAGGCTGCTTTCCATAATTCAGTATAATCCTGCTGCCAATTTTAGACACATAAACATGGAGCCTGGTCAGCTTTTATGGGTAGTCTGTGTGAAAAGAGTATTTGCTCAGGATTAACCCAAGAGGACTCTGGCAACCATAATTCTAGCTAAAAAACCCCCAGGGTGCTGCTTGCTTTGCCTCCTGTAGAAATCAAGTGAGAGTTCCCACTCCACTTTGGGGATGACACCACATGTGGAAATGCATATTTCTCCCTCAGAACAATGTGGAAATGCATATTTTTCCCTCAGAACAATGTGGAAATCCGTATTTCTCCCTCAGAACAACATGGAAATCCCTATTTCTCCCTCAGAACACTGTGGAAATGCATATTCCTCCCTCAGAACTGTGGAAATGCATATTTCTCCCTCAGAACAATGTGGAAATCCGTATTCCTCCCTCAGAACTGTGGAAATCCATATTTCTCCCTCAGAACAACATGGAAATCCCTATTTCTCCCTTAGAACACTGTGGAAATACATATTCTTCCATCAGAACAATGTGGAAATCCATATTCCTCCCTCAGAACTGTAGAAATGCATATTTCTCCCTCAGAACAATGTGGAAATCCGTATTCCTCCCTCAGAACTGTAGAAATGCGTATTTCTCCCTCAGAACACTGTGGAAATGCATATTTCCCCCTCAGAACAATGTGGAAATCCACATTCTTCCCTCAGAACAATGTGGAAATCCGTATTTCTCCCTCAGAACAATGTGGAAATGCATATTTCTTTCTCAGAACAACGTGGAAATTGCTATTTCTCCCTCAGAACTATGGGGAAATGCATGTTCTTCCCTCAGAACAACATGGAAATGCGTATTTCTCCCTCAGAACAACATGGAAATCCGTATTCCTCCCTCAGAACAATGTGGAAAAGTTCAGGTGACTTTATCCTTCCATCCCCCCTCCAGAAGGAGCTGTTCCTACACTGGAAGCCACATTTTCCTTTGCTCTCCTTTCCACCATCACAAATCACTCCAGGAGAAGGTGTTTGCCATCCAAGGCACAGATATTGTTATTTTCCACTCCTTTTTTTTTTTTTTCCCCCACACAGTCCCAGCTTTTTGCATAAATTACTGGTGAGAGAAAGTTTTCCTGGCTTCCCTCCCCCAAGGGATGATGTTATCAGCAAGCAGGACACATTTATCCCTGCCCTATCTTCCGATGGGCCTACAGGAGCCCTCAGGGATGGCAGGAGGCCAAGAATAACACAGGATATTCTCCAACATCACACAGAGAGAGTGAAATCAGGCAGGGAGAATCCTCTGGAGGTGCTCACTCAGACCTGGGGAAAGGCACAGATAAAACTCCAGATGCAGTAACTCAGTTTGAGCAACCCAAAGGCTGCTGAGATTTACCCTGGGGATTTATCTGGTGATGTTGGGCAGATTCCAGAGCTGGTTGTGCCATCCTGGCCTGGCTGTGCCAGTGCTGACAGCAGGGAAAACCCTGCAATCCCTGAGGAAACAGCCCTGACTCACCCAGGGAGAGAGGTTGCTGAGTAATGTGGTGCTGCTCACACTTTGCTGACTCATAACTCCATTTCTTCCACCTCTTTTTTCCTTCAGTTTTAACCAGTTCCTCACTGCTTGGGGATAAAGCTCAGCCAGATCATCTTACCATGAACTAATTCCCTTAAAACACAAAAATCCCTAAGTATTCATTTTTTTTACCTGCTGTGCCAGCTCCTTGCTCACAACTCCACATCTTTGTCTTAGCATCAATCACTTCACAAGTGGGAAAGGGATTCTGAAGTGTTCCAGTTGCTGAGAGGCTCCAGGAGTGGTTTTTTCCAGACCTGGACACACCAAAGGCAGTGACATTCCCTCAGCACAACACCTGCCTGAGCAGCACCAAGCCTTGGTTATTGAACAAGTAAAGAAACCTCATTTTTTAAAAAAATATTTCATGTTTTTTACTTCAAACAAAATTTTAGCCTTGTCAAGGCACCTACAGTTATATTGTCCCACTGTCCATTCAAACTCCTCCTTCTTCCCATTATTTTGCAGAAAATTTCAGCTACATTCAAGGGGGACAAATTTCAATTTTTTTTTTCTTAGTGCCCATGCAGGGAGCAAGACTAAAAAAATTCCCTGAATCAGGGATTTGACACAAAAGTGATGTATCAGATGGTTTTCTTAAAATTCTCTGACTCACAGAACTCCTTGTTTCAGTTTTGTTCCTCTGTTTTATAGGGAAAGCCAAGCAAGAATGGATCTTTCCACAGGAAAACCAGCACCCTGTGTTTGCTCCCAGCTACCTTAGGTGTTTACAGGAGCTACAGTTATTGATATTTTTATTTCTTTCTTTAAAAAGCACCAGGAAAAAAACAACAACAACAACAAAAAAAAAACCAACCCACTTTTCAAACCCATTTCAGCTCTGCAAATGCTCTGGGCTGGGTACAGAGTGCTGTTATTTTTGGAGAGGTTCAGCCCAAATGACCCCAAACCAGGGTGTTTTCCTGGAAAACAGAGCAGAGCAGCATGAATGGTGAAAAGAAAAGATGGCATTTGAGGCAGCCACAGGTGCTGTTTGTGAGATCAGTCAGATCACCTCAGCCAGGTTTTCAGCTGGTGGGAACAAGCCTGGTTTGTTCAATTTGGAACCCTTGGATCAGGGATCAGTCCCACCAAAGCAGAGCTGGCTCCAGGAGTTGAGAAGGAGCAGGTCAGAGCTCCTGGTGCCAATGTACACCAACATTTTGGTTTTTCACATCAAAGTGCCCCATTTAACAGGGCATGAGCTCACCAGAGTAAAGGTGCCCACTGTTCCTGCTCAGGAGTTATTAGGCAATGGTAGTCAGGTCCTATTAATGCCCTGAAAGGTGTTTTGTGCACCAAATGCTCATAAACATCCCCTGATTTATTCCTTCTTGAGCCTGGAGTTTGTTAATGAAGAAAGAGCAGTTCCCCCAATAAAGACATCAGAACAGCTTGGGATTTTTTTGCAGAGAAATCCTCCAGCAGCAGAAGGAAGAGGCATCACCCCTGTCCTCTCCCTCTGATGTTAAAAAACCCCAAAACAAAACCAACCAATCAAACAAACAAAAAAAAAAAAACCCAACCAAACTCAAAGCAAACAAAAACCCCACAAACAACAACAAAAACCCAAACAGCAATAAATCACACACAAAAAAACCAACCAAAAAAAAAAAAAAAAAACAAACCAAACCCCACACTTCAAAAAAACCAGATTTTAGGCACAGCAGCTATCAGGAGCCAATACAACATGAAGAATATTTCTCTTTATTTCTCTTTTTGCTGCTCCAGCTGTGTGCAGCCAGGGGCATCCCACAGCCTGTGCACGTGTGCACCTTCTCCCATGAAATCATCCCTGAAAACAATGGGAATAAATCCTTTCAGTCTGCACCACATGCTTTAGGATTTAAGGATTCTCAAACCCTTTTTTCCTGCCTACAACCAGCCTCAATTCAGAGCAGCATTTTCCCTCTGGTGCAAACCTGTGCAGCTCCTGGTTTGAATCAGCTCAGGGCTGGTTTTTGGGGCAGGAGAAGCCATCATTACATCCCAGCCCATTTCCTCTCCACGTGGCTCCTGCCCCGTGCCAGGGGCACTGAGAGGGCATCCCTGAGCTCTGCCTGCATCACCTCAGGGCTGCTCTAACAGCTCCCAGCCCATCCACCAGGCTCTGCAGGACAAGCACAACATTCCCAAAGGGAAGCAGCAGCTTTTTGGGCTCTAAACAGGCACCAGTTGTTTTTAACCAAGACCAGTAGTCTGCTGGACTTTCCCTTTTCCCATGATGAACTCAGACTGGAATTGAATTAATGTGAAGTGAGCCAAAACTAGAGGAGACAACATCCAAAAATGTTCTTCTGGAGAGCTGGAGAGTGGCTGCCAGGGAGCTGAAATCTCTTCTGCACACCCCAGAGCATCACAGGGTTAACTCAGGCACCTGATCTGCTGCAATTTATCCACAATTTAAATGTTTCTACTTTGCACCCATTTGGGTTTCAATCCTTGTTACCAAAGGGACCAAACTTCCTGATTTGCAGTGAAATAGAAAGGTTGCTGTTTTATAAAAACTTGGAATTGATTTCATACTCCCTATCAGTATCATAAATCTGCTTCTGCTTTAATTCTAAAAGTCTCCTATCATTTCCAACACCTCATCTCTACCACCATGGAGCACCAGGGAATTTTCTAGTTATACAAAGTACTGGAAGTTGAGCCAAGCTTTTAGGAAAAAGCTGCAGGAAGCAGTTATTTCACATTGCTCCCTTTCCTGATTTCCTTTCAATCAGGCCTGATTCTCAGCTGTAAGGTATTTTTAAGTTAAACTGGATTCATTTGTGGCTGAAAAGAACTTAAATTTATGTCCAGAAGCCTCTAGAAAACTTCAAGAATCCATGCTGATGTCATTGATCACCACATTTTCTAGAGAAGACTCTTAAAATGCATTTAAGTCTTACTCTGGTAAGAATCATTGCTCTCCAGGTCAAGGAGACAACCAAAATCCTGTTTGTCAGGAACTATTACATGCTAAACATGAAAAAGAAATGGTATTTTTGCCACTGCCACCACATTGCTGGGCTCTGACCTTTCCAAAATGGGGCAACACCCTCCACATTTGCAACGGGATTTGGTTCAGAGAAACAAAATTCAGAGTTTTCATCCCCTCCAAGTCATCTGACTTCCTACTTTAGAGCCAACTCATTCCAGCACAAACCTGATCACTGTGAGAAAACTCCAAAACTCGTTCTGTTCAGCTGAGTTTGCTGCCTGCAGTGAAGTGCATGCAATCCAGGAATTAGAGATGAGACAAATTAGGTTTATATTCCAATTTTGAGGGACCTTTCCAGCCCAATGAGTGACATCAAATCACCACCCCACCAGTTATCTCCAAGCTCTGTAATAAACAGCATGAATTTGTCTGGCTTTCAACCATTTCCTCCCAGAACAGCAAAATAATAGAAATCTTCAACATTTCTGGAATTTTAAGTCAAAGCTTTCCTGTTTGCAGCCTTTTTTTTTGTTACCACAGCTACATATGCACATAAACCTTTACAAAGTGTGCAGATTCAGTGAGATGCAGATATTTTGGAGAGGAAGAGCAGCTCCTGATAAAGCTTTGTGAGTATATCCTGGACTCGTGCTCCCTCTACAGAAAATCAGGGGCAGTTTTCCTCTCTTAGAGTGAGTTTCAAATTACATCCTGTGGGAACATTGAACGAAGTTACAGCCCTGGGATGTAAGACCCGGTTAGAGCCTTGTAAAACAGAGTTTTTCCACAAGGAAAACACAAATCCTGAGAGACTGAAGATGTTAGGAAGGAATTCTTGCCTGTGAGGGTGGTGAGGCACAGGTTGCCCAGAGAAGTTGTGGCTCAGGATGTCCTTCCTGCAGCCAGATTAAAATGCACCTCGTAGCTTCCAGAGATTATTTTCCTCCCTTTCAGTTTATTCTCTCCTAGCAGAAAAAAGGGAATCATTTTCAGAGAGTTTCCCACAATGACCAGTCTGAAGGAGCTCATTCTTTTCCCCCCCACTCAGTCCACCCCATCTCTTTGCCAAAATACAAAAGTTAAATCACACTAAAGCACCCAGAACTGCCTCAAATCCCAAAAAGAAAAGCAGAACCCAAACCAGAACCCAGATAAAAAGTCCTCTCTCAGGGTTTATCTGAAACACCTGTATTTTTTACAGCTTTCACGACTTTCTTCAACCATGCAAAACCAGCTGATTGTATCAGGGTTGTCTCAGGCACAGAAGTTTTTGGAGTTAATGAATAATTAGCTCTGAGCTTCTCCTTTGACCAATATCTGGATGTTCTACACGACAGGGGTCAATCAAAGACAAAAAATAACCATTTTTTATTAGCACAAAATAGAAGACAAAAATAAATGTGCCTTTCAAGGATGCTGCTCATGCAATGCCCAAGGCACGTGCACACCAAGGCTCCAGATAAGAGACAACAAAAGCTCCAGCAGGTGCATTCCATGGAATTCTGATCCAATTCCCATCCCACCACAACTCTTAGGAAAACCCCACAGTAAGGCTGTGAGAGAATGCAGCTTAAAAAAGAACTTTTCCAAAGGTTTGTGCCATATATACAATGGGAATTCTTTCACTGATCCCATCTCCCACACCTGATTGTTCTTAGGTTCAGTCTCATTTTAAAAGAGGGACTCCAGAAATTGACCACAGCACAGCAGTGCCAAACCACCAGAAAAGAGCTCACACCACTTCACTGGGGAGGAAAAGCTGCCAGCTTTTCCCTTGGAAAACTCCTTCCTACTATTTTCAGCACAATCAGAAAAAGGTTAAATGTCATCAACATACTAAAATGTTTGGGTTTTTTTTAATTACAAGTACAGGTTAAAATTTATGACAGGTGTTTTTTATCGTTTGGAACTCCTCAGGTAGATCTTGGGGGTTTGCCACCCTGCAGGAGCACTTTTCAAGCCAGCTCTTTTCCAGATACGCTCCAAATCTTTCTCAAATTTTATCTAAAACAGGAAAAAAAGAAAAAAAAAATCAGCTCAGAAGCAACACCCACTGCCCACAAATCCCAAGGACAACGTAGGTGTAACACACACAGAGGAAACAAAGGGTTTAAGTGTCAAAATATTCAATCTTGCTGCAGAAAATACCTCAGAAGACATTAAAAAGCACAAGGATCTTGGTAGTATCATTTTAAAAGTCCTGTGCAAGGAAAACTGAGAAGGTGGACAATAAAATGGTAAAGGAAATAAGATTTTAGAGTGTTTAACACTGCCTCCTACAAATCTGAGGCAGTGGAATTACAATTATATCCCAATTTGCATCTGGGCAAATTCCTAGAGAATTCCTAGAGAATTCCTAGAGAATTCCTAGAGAATGAACTAAATTCTATCCCACAAAAGGCTGTGCTGAAGGAGAACACCCCCAGCTTGAACAAAGCCCCATGTCTTCCCTCACTTCCTTCCATTAAAGGAAGTAGAAAAACAGATTTGGAAGCACCTAAGGATGTTGTCAAGACAGGAAAGAAATTAAGATTAAACCCTGATCCAGGGTAGACACATGAATTCATCCTTCACACAAATGCTAAAAACTCATCTCCATTAATCACATATATTTGTCAATTACAGTCAATTCTGCCCAGCAATTATCACATTTATGTTTGGAATCATAGAATCACTGAGGTTAGAAAAGATCTCCAAGATCATTGAGCCCAGCTGGACTGTCATCCAGCACTGAGTGATGAATCCAAGCATTCCTTGGATGCCTCCAGGGTGAACCCACCACCTCCCTGGGCAGCCCCTTCCAACACCTGACCACCCTTTCCATGGAGAAACCCCTCCTGATGGCCAACCTGACCCTCCCCTGACACAGCTTGAGGTTAAATCCTGAATTCACTCATGCTCATTTCCCCCCAAACCCACTTCAATCCATCACCCAACACCTAAACAGAGACTGGTGGGATGTGTGGGCACATTTCTGTCAGGGAACTGCCCCTCCCCTGAGCTCACCTGACGCTTCTTCTTGCGCCCTTCCTTTACCCTCCTGCGGATGAACTTCCTCCTCTTGATCAGCTTCTTGTACTTGTGCCTGTTCATTTTCCTCCTGCGGATCTTCAGCACGTTCCTGCACTGCACTTTGTCACCCAGAGCTCCCTCTCCTTCCCCCACATCCCTCAGCCCAGCAGGAGGAGGAGGAGGACACTGGGATGCCTCTGGGCTTTCATGGCTCGCTTCTTCCTGAGCAGCCTCAGCTTTGGGCAGGGAGTACCTCACTGTCAGCCAGCTCTCCAAGGGGCTGATGGAGAGTTTCCTAGGAATCAGGATCTCCTCCAGCTCAGGGTCCAACGTGTGCCACTGCTGGGGCTGGGCCCCGCTGGTGTTGGGGGGCTGGGTGCTGTAGCGTGCGGAGGGAGAGCGGCAGCACAGGAAGGAGGACACTGACCTGGGCAGGAGGTGGCCTTTGGGAGGAAAGGGATTGCACTTAAAAGGCAGAATTTCCCAGCAAAACCATGAGAAAAAGCTCTGCCCAGCTCTCAAACCAGCAGAGGTTAACAGAAAGAAATGCTCACTGAAAAGAAATGCTCATAGTTGTATTGTCATCACAAAAACAAGGAAGACTTTCCAACTTTCAACTGCAAGGGATTGCACTTAAAAAGCAAAATTTCCCAGCAGGAGCATGAAAAAAAAGCTCTGCCCAGCTCTCAAACCAGCAGAAGGAAACGCTCACTCAAGTTGTATGGTCATCACAAAAACAAGGAAGCCTTTCCAGCCTTTAACTGCAAGGGATTGCACTTAAAAAGCAAAATTTGCCAGCAAAAGCATGAGAAAAAGCTCTGCCCAGCTCTCAAACCAGCAGAGGTTAGCTCACTGAAGTTGTATGGTCATCACAAAAACAAGGAAGCCTTTCCAGCTTTTAACTGCAAGGGATTGCACTTAAAAGGCAGAATTTCCCAGCAAAAGCATGAAAAAAAAGCTCTGCCCAGCTCTCAAACCAGCAGAGGTTAACAGAAGGAAATGCTCACTGAAGTTGTATTGTCATCACAAAAACAAGGAAGACTTTCCAACTTTCAACTGCAAGGGATTGCACTTAAAAAGCAAAATTTGCCAGCAAAAGCATGAGAAAAAGCTCTGCCCAGCTCTCAAACCAGCAGAGGTTAACAGAAGGAAATGCTCACTGAAGTTGTATTGTCATCACAAAAACAAGGAAGACTTTCCAACTTTCAACTGCAAGGGATTGCACTTAAAAAGCAAAATTTCCCAGCAGGAGCATGAAAAAAAAGCTCTGCCCAGCTCTCAAACCAGCAGAAGGAAACGCTCACTCAAGTTGTATGGTCATCACAAAAACAAGGAAGCCTTTCCAGCTTTTAACTGCAAGGGATTGCACTTAAAAGGCAGAATTTCCCAGCAAAAGCATGAAAAAAAAGCTCTGCCCAGCTCTCAAACAAGCAGAGGTTAACAGAAAGAAATGCTCACTGAAGTTGTTGGTTGGGTTTGTTTTTGGGGTTGTTGTTTGGTGGTTGGTTGGGGTTGGTGTTGGTTATAAAAACTCTGCCCAGCTCTCAAACCAGCAGAGGTTAACAGAAGGAAATGCTCACTAAGTTGTATGTCATCACAAAAACAAGGAAGCTTTCCACTTAACTGCAGGGTTGCACTTAAAAAGCAAAATTTCCAGCAAGCATGAAAAAAGCTCTGCCCAGCTCTCAAACCAGAGAGGGTTGTTGTTGTGGGTTTGTTTTAACTGCAAGGGATTGCACTTAAAGGCAGAATTTCCCAGCAAAAGCATGAAAAAAAAGCTCTGCCCAGCTCTCAAACAAGCAGAGGTTAACAGAAAGAAATGCTCACTGAAGTTATAAAAATCTCTGCCCAGCTCTCAAACCAGCAGAGGTTAACAGAAGGAAATGCTCACTCAAGTTGTATGGTCATCACAAAAACAAGGAAGCCTTTCCAGCTTTTAGCTGCAAGGGATTGCACTTAAAAAGCAAAATTTCCCAGCAGGAGCATGAGAAAAAAAAGCTCTGCCCAGCTCTCAAACCAGCAGAGGTTAACAGAAAGAAATGCTCACTGAAGTTATAAAAATCTCTGCCCAGCTCTCAAACCAGCAGAGGTTAACAGAAGGAAATGCTCACTGAAGTTGTATGGTCATCACAAAAACAAGGAAGCCTTTCCAGCTTTTAACTGCAATGCTGTGATGTTAAAAATACATTATAATTTACTGGGTAAGCTGCTTCTCCTTCACTGGGGGTTGGAATTCCACGGTCTTTAAGGTCCCTTCCAACCCAAACCATTCCATGATTCCATGAAGTGGAATGTTCTTACGTTTTCTGAAGGAAAAATCAGTTTGGAATGGTAAGGACTGTTTTACTGTATCAAACCTCTCTGCTGCTAAGGAATCTCCTCCTCAGGTTAAAAGAGGTTAAACCAAAGCTACACCACACTTACATAATAAATATAATATGTAACATTTGATAACCACTGACTCAACGACAGCCTCCTCCCTCCTGAGCTGCTTGGTGGAAAAGAAACTTCTGGGAGTCCAATTACCCCAGGAAAACAAACCCAAACAAACGGAAAACTTGGTCACACAAAACCAATTTACCTGCAATTCTCGAAGCCTTCAGTAACTGGGAACTCAGCTGTGATATTAACATTTTGTTTCACTTTGTTCACTGGCAGAGCCAGCAATGACTGTTCAAATAAGATTATTTATTCAATAAGGGCAAACATGCAGCTTAAAAAAAAAACCTTCTCTATTCAACCCCAAACCCCAAAAATGGGGGCTGAGACACCCTAAGCACCCTCCTGGTTTTACCCTCAGTCTGTCGGGCTCTGCTGTGGGGGTCAAGCACCGGGGCAGCTGAGCCGCAGAGATGATTTATTAACAAAGCTTGGGCGGTTTTAACGTTAAAAACACGGTAACTCCAGCCGAGCTCCCCGGCACAGCCCTGTTCCCCCCTCAGGCCGGGAGGAGCAGCCGCGCGGCCCACGGACGGGCCGTCACCGAGAGGCCGCCTCCCTCCCCTCAGCCCTCCCGGCGCTGCCGGCGCTGCCCCGCCCCAGGCACGGCCCGCACGGAGCCCCCGGGCCCCCGCTCCGGGCCTCCCCTCACGGCCCCGCCGCCATCGCCGCCATCACCCACCGGCCCCGCCGCCACCGGAACTTCCGGCCGCCCGCGGCGCCCCCTGGCGGCGCCCGGGGGTTACGGTCCCTCACAGCTCCTCGTGATCCTTTAGGGTGCTGGTCTCGGTCCCTCACGGTCCTTAACGGCCCCTCACGGCTCCTCGTGATCCTTTAGGGTGCCGGTCTCGGTCCCTCACGGTCCTTAACGGCCCCTCACGGCCCCTCGTGATCCTTTAGGGTGCCGGTCTCGGTCCCTCACGGTCCTTAACGGCCCCTCACGGCCCCTCGTGATCCTTTAGGGTGCCGGTCTCGATCCCTCACGGTCCTTAACGGCCCCTCACGGCTCCTCGTGATCCTTTAGGGTGCCGGTCTCGGTCCCTCACAGTCCCTCACAGTCCCTCACGGCCCCTCGTGAGCCTTCAAGGTGCCGGTCTCGGCCCCTCACGGTCCTTCACGGCCCCTCGTGAGCCTTTAGGGTGCCGGTCTCGGCCCCTCACGGTCCCTCACGGCCCCTCGTGATCCCTTAAGGCGCCGGTCTCGGCCCCTCACGGTCCTTCACGGCCCCTCATGAGCCTTTAGGGTGCCGGTCTCAGTCGCTCACGGTCCCTCACGGCCCCTCGTGATCCCTTAAGGTGCCGGTCTGGGTCCCTCACGGTCCTTAACGGCCCCTCACGGCTCCTCGTGAGCCTTTAGGGTGCCGGTCTCGGTCCCTCACAGTCCCTCACGGCCCCTCGTGATCCCTTAAGGTGCCGGTCTCGGTCCCTCACGGCCCTCGTGTTCCTTTAGTCCGGTCTCGGTCCTTCACGGCCCCTCGTGATCCCCTAGGTGCCGGTGTCGGTCCTTCACGGTCCCTCACGGCCCCTCGTGATCCCTAGGTGCCAGTCTCGGTCCCTCACGGCCCCTCGTGGCCCCTTTGTGGTCCTTCATGGTCCCTCGTGATCCTTCAAGGTGCCAGTGTCGGTCCCTCACGGTCCCTCATGGCCCCTCATGATCCTTTAAGGTGCCGGTCTCGGCCCCTCACGGTCCTTCACGGCCCTCGTGATCCCCTAAGGTGCCGGTCTCGGCCCCTCACGGTCCCTCACGGCCCCTCGTGGCCCCTTTGTGGTCCTTCATGGTCCCTCGTGATCCTTCAAGGTGCGGTGTCGGTCCCTCACGGCCCCTCACGGCCCCTCGTGTCCCTAGGTGCTGGTCTCAGCCCCTCACGGTCCTTCACGATCCCTCGTGATCCCTTAAGGTGCCGGTCTCGGTCCCTCACGGCCCCTCGTGATCCTTTAGGTGCCGTGTCGCCCTCACAGTCCTTCACGGCCCCTGGTGATCCCCTAAGGTGCCGGTCTCGGTCCCTCACGGCCCCTCGTGGCCCCTTTGAGGTCCTTCATGGTCCCTCACGGCCCTTCCTGGTCCCTTACGGTCCCTCACAGTTCTGCATGGTCCCTCACAGTCCTGTGTGGTCCCTCAAGGTCCGTGATCCCTCGTGGTCATTCACAATCCTTCCTGGTCCTTCTCAGTCCCTCACGATCCTTCATGGTCCCTCATGGCTGTTCCTGACTTCTTGTGGTCATTCACAGTCCTTCCTGGTCCTTCATGGTCCCTCACGGCCCTTCCTGACCCCGTTGTGGTTCTTCATGGTCCCTCACCATCTTCTGTGGCCGCTGACGGTCCCTCACAGTCCTGCGTGGCCCCTCAAGGTCTGTGATCCCTCTTGGTCACTCACAATCCCTCCTGGTCCTTCATGGTCCTTCATGGCCCCTCACAGCCCATTCTAATGCTTTTCAACCTTTTCATGAGGAAATTTTTCTGAATATCCAACCTAAATCTGGTGCAATCGAGGCCATCCATTCCCTCTCATCCTGAAGCAGAGCCTGATCCCCCCTGGCTATCCCCTCCTGTCAGGGAGTTGTGCAGAGCCACAAGGTCCCCCCTGAGCCTCCTTTTCTCCCAGCTGAACCCCTTTCCCAGCTCTCCTGGGGCTCCAAACCCTGCCCCAGCTCTTCTCCAAAATAAATCCTTCAACCAGTTCAATTTTGGGCAGCAGGAGGAATTCCTTCATGGAAAGGGTTTGTTAAGTATGGGAATGTGGTGGAGTCCCCATCCCTTGAGGTACCCATGGAAGGACTGGACGTGGCACTCAGTGCTCTGGGCTGGGTGACAAGGTGGGGGTTGGTCACACGTTGGACTTGATGGGCTTTTCCAAATGAAATAATTCCATGATTCTGTGAAGGATTCAGTGATTCTGTGAAGGATTCAGTGATTCTGTGAAGGATTCTGTGAAGGATTCTGTGATTCTGTGAAGGATTCTGTGAAGGATTCAGTGATTCTGTGAAGGATTCTGTGATTCTGTGAAGGATTCTGTGAAGGATTCAGTGGTTCTGTGAAGGATTCAGTGATTCTGTGAAGGCTTCTGTGATTCTGTGAAGGATTCAGTGGTTCTGTGAAGGATTCAGTGATTCTGTGAAGGCTTCTGTGATTCTGTGAAGGATTCAGTGGTTCTGTGAAGGATTCAGTGATTCTGTGAAGGACTCAGTGGTTCTGTGAAGGATTCTATGATTCTGTGAAGGACTCAGTGGTTCTGTGAAGGATTCAGTGGTTCTGTGAAGGATTCTGTGATTCTGTGAAGGACTCAGTGGTTCTGTGAAGGATTCAGTGATTCTGTGAAGGATTCAGTGGTTCTGTGAAGGATTCTGTGAAGGATTCAGTGGTTCTGTGAAGGATTCCGTGATTCTGTGAAGGATTCCGTGATTCTGTGAAGGATTCAGTGGTTCTGTGAAGGACTCAGTGGTTCTGTGAAGGATTCTATGATTCTGTGAAGGATTCAGTGGTTCTGTGAAGGATTCTGTGAAGGATTCTGTGATTCTGTGAAGGACTCAGTGGTTCTGTGAAGGATTCTGTGGTTCTGTGAAGGATTCAGTGGTTCTGTGAAGGATTCTGTGAAGGATTCAGTGGTTCTGTGAAGGATTCAGTGGTTCTGTGAAGGATCCTGATGCTGTTACAGCGAGCCTGCCTGTCCCTGTTGATGCAGGGAACATGGAAGGCACACACAGACACCTCTCCCTGCCACACCTTTGTCTGCATCCAGGGGCAGGTCCCAGTGGCTGCTGTCCAGGGACAGCCACACCTCTTCTCTCCCCTTACCTGGCTCTTGTTTGTCTTCTCTTCCTCAGCACAGGAACCCATCTTGGCACAGCATGAAAGTGCCTAATCAGCTGGCATGAGGGAGGGATGTTGAAGCCAATCCCGGACTTCAAAGGGTTTTTTTGCTTTTATACTTACCTCAGCCAGAACACAAGAGATTTATTCACCAGCTGCTTTTAGTATTTCAGACCAGAACAAGGGTCTGTCTCCATTTTAGGTACACCCCACTGTGTCCAACCCAACTACCCTGAAAGGTTGGCATTGGTTAGAGTTTCTTCCTGAAAATTAGGAATGAAGTTCCCTTGCCAGGAAAGAGAAGCCTATGAGGAGAAATTAAATGAAGTAAACAGTTCGGTAAACAGACTGTTTGTTTAATCAAGACTTTATTGAAGACACTTCAGAAGTTTATGTACAAAACAACATTCCCACCCCCATATCAGGCTGTTAGTCACCCACTGGGAACAAAGCAAGTGCCTGGTGTACACTGGCAACCTGGGCACACTCAGAGTTTGCCACAGAATGTACAGAAGTACCAAATGCCCGTGGTTTAGAGCTGGGCAATTTCAGCCTTGGCTCAGTTAGGAACAAAGGAAACCAAAGGAGGTTTTTTTCTGGAGGTAACTGATCATACTGGAATCTGACAGCCTACACTGGCCTTACTCTGAGGTCAGGTCATTTAATTCTGCTAAGAGCCAGAAGCCCACTTTGGTTTTGGAAGTGAAAAGGAACCAGCAGCCCCCGGATTTAACTTGCAGGTTTGAATCCATTTCAGAGGGTTCCAGGAGATGCCCATCACCGAGAGCACAGTAGTGTTTGCAGGAAGCATTAGAGCAGAGCAGTAGCAACACCAGTGAAAGACTCAGCCACCTTGCTTTCCAAATACATCTAGAGAGAGGCTGAGCATCACACTGGCTATTTCAATGAGTGTGTAAGAAAACCTTAGAGACACAGACAGCAGTGGCAAGGTGAAATTGTGACTGATGTGCTGTTCCTGTAGAGTTCTGTGCATTTCTACCACGGTAGAGTTTCTCCTTGCCAGTCCAGGAAAGAACCATTTTCTTTTTCACCGAGACGATCCAGAACAGAGAGAATACCTGGGATGGCCTCCTGCACCTGCATGGGAGCCTGGAATGAATCAAGCTTAGGTCATTACTGGGAATATCCTGCAGAAGGGAATCAAGGAGGTTCTAGAATGAAGGGAGATGTATTTTTGTGTGAGCTTAGGTCATTGCTGGGAATATCCTGCAGAAGGGAATCAAGGAGAATGAAGGGAGATGTATTTTTGTGTTAGCTTAGGTCATTACTGGGAATATCCTGCAGAAGGGAATCAAGGAGGTTCTAGAATGAAGGGAGATGTATTTTTGTGTGAGCTTAGGTCATTGCTGGGAATATCCTGCAGAAGGGAATCAAGGAGGTTCTAGAATGAAGGGAGATGTATTTTTGTGTGAGCTTAGGTCATTACTGGGAACACCCTGCAGAAGGGAATCAAGGAGGTTCTAGAATGAAGGGAGATGTATTTTTGTGTGAGCTTAGGTCATTACTGGGAATATCCTGCAGAAGGGAATCAAGGAGGTTCTAGAATGAAGGGAGATGTATTTTTGTGTGTCACAGCACCAGGGACAACAAGGGAGCCCCACTGTCACATCTCCAGAGCTGGCACTCACCATGTTTCCACCCATGTCTGTTTGAAGCCAGCCTGGGTGCAAGGAAATGCAGAGAATCCCATCCGATTTCAAGTCTGCAGCGAGACACCTGGTGATCATGTTCAGTGCAGTCTGTGGGAGTGCAAACCACCTATTAATGTGCTGTTTATGAGCCTTGAGCAACACCTCAAACCCAGCTGGTGGGCACCTCCCTTCCACCCTGCTGTCTCCTGGCACAGGAAGGGGCAGTGAGAGGCTCTCAGTAACTCATCGAGACTTTCTGGGGATTCTAAAAGCTCCATCACCATAAACTTACTGGCCAAAGATGAAACTACATTGTAATGGAAGATAAAGTCACATTTGAAATGCCTCAGGAGCTGTGAGGAGAATAATATTGACATAAGGACTGTGTTTTTCTGCAGTAACCACTACACAAACATTCATTTACTTCTGAACAGGGAAAACAAGCATTTAACAGCTTATGAGTAGGTGGTGTAGGAGAAACTGTATGTGTGATCCTGACTATGGGTACAAACTCAATCTCTGGATGTGAGAAAAGTAAAAATCCCACCTGTCACTAACTACCATCGCCACGTACAGGTCAGCACACCTTTTGCTGAGTTTCCTGCCTGTTCTCTCACTTGGATGGGAGAGGAAGACAGCTGCTAGAACCCACACTCGATGGCATCAGCTCTGCCCTGCATGCCAAATCCCTCAGGAGTGGATCTGTATCAGAGCAGGGATTTGGGAGCCTGTTCTCCAGAAGTTGGCATGCCTGCTCCAAGTGCAGAGTTTCACAGCTCCCATTTCCACCCACATGCAGAAAGAGAACAGTTTTTGTGTCCACGGAGGTGCTGCACCCCTTGGTATCACCACCCCGAGGTCAGCGTGGTTTCCAGCTGCCCTCAGCCCAGGGGAGCCCACAAACCTTTGCTATCCTGTAGGGATAGACCTTGAGGAACATCTCATTTGCCTGGACCAGCTGCATGGAGGCAGCAAGAGAGGACATATTGATGATGGCAGCTCTGTGACAGCCCATTCCAGTGCCCAGCTGAGCTGCCTTCCTCAGCAGGGGGAGGAACGCCTGTGAAAACAAGAGTTTGCTTTAATTTGGTGACTTGAGTTGGAGTTGGATCATTCCCTCTTTCACAGCAGGAATCCCAGTAGAGCTCTGTGCCAGCACAGAGCTGTGATGGCTCCTCAGACACAGAGGAAACCTTCCTCCAGCAGCCTCTTCTGCCCACGTGCCATGAAGTGATCCCACAGCAGCTCTTGCTGCTCTCCAGACAGGCAGGTCCATGTCACAACTGTATCTGTGCACTTCCAAGGGGACAAATACCTGGACAAGTCCAGCTCACTTGTGGAAAAGCCCCATATTAAGCCCATTCCTCCCAGTCCTTACCTTGGTGACCATCAGCTGGGCAACAGTGTTGGTTTCATAAATGGTGAGCATGGTCTCTGCTGTGACTTCCTCCAGGGAGGCGAGCACGTTGATGCCAGCGTTGTTGATGAGGCAGTTCAGGCCTTTGTCTCCCACAATTTCTTCCACTTCCTTGACCACTTTCTTGATGCTGTTCTCACAGACCACATCTGCACAGAGGAGGCAGGAAGAGCCCCAGTGAACAGTGTGGGGTTCAGGGTGTGATGCCTTAGGTTTTAGCTTTGATATTTTACAATTTCTGTACTGCTTAGAGTGTAACTCTGCAGTTCCTTGTAGCCTGGAATTTCTGCTCTCTCGTGCTGGGCAGACACAACAAAGCCTCTCCAGGCTTTGCCTTCAAGGACAGCCAGGCTCTTCTAGGCCCAAAATGTGTAACCCAAAGCCTCTAAGGGGGGAGCAAGCTGAGGGGAATTCCATCATTAAACTGGGGCTTTAATTGGAGAATTAACCGTGGTATGCAAATGAACCAAACCTATAAAGGTGTGAAGAACTCGTGACCTGGGGTCCATCTTGGGGTCCATTTTATGGAGGCAGCCTCTGGCTCCCCAGGGTGTACCTTGAAGGCCCTTCAAATAAATACCTATCTTTATTCCCTTCCTCTTGTCTAGTCTCTGTTTCTAGGTGGCTGCAGAAGGCATCAGGTGTGCCCGGCACGAGACAACCCATGCCAAAATCTGAGGCTGTGTGGGGATGTTTGGGCAGCACACAGGTGAAAATGCACAGATTTTACAGAATTACATTTCCCTAGTGTTATCCTAAGGTGGCTCAGCTGCTGGAGATCATATCCAGATACTGATCCCTCAGGAGACCAATTTCCTCTTCACCTAAGTGGAACAGATTTCTGTACACAGAAATAAAGCCCTTTACTCACCCAGTTGCAGGAGCTTGATGTTGCTGTATTGCTTGCTGAGCTGCTGCAGTTCCTAGAAAGAAAAAAAAAATTATCTTTTATGTATATATATATAAATAAAAATATATGTCTCCATGGCTATTACATAAATCAGGTTGAATTCTGCACCTCCAGAATTGCAACTGAAATATTTTCCTGATTGGGCTGAAGGCAGTGGTTCTACTTGGTTTTCCAGCCTGCTGAGCAGCTTTCCTAAGAGCCAGATCAAGAAACTGAACTCTTCCCCTGCTTAGTCCAGACTCCAGCATGCTGGATTTTTAGTGGGGTATTTCTCAATTCTCAGCATCCCAGTAAAAATCCAGTAGCTTCCCAACTTTGCAAGAAAAGCATCATTCTCCTGAAGCTCAGCAAGTGCTGGATATCACAGCTAATGCTGGATCTCCATGGCTATTACATAAATCAGGTTGAATTTTGCACCTCCAGAATTGCAACTGAAATATTTTCCTGATTGGGCTGAAGGCAGTGGTTCTACTTGGTTTTCCAGCCTGCTGAGCAGCTTTCCTAAGAGCCAGATCAAGAAACTGAACTCTTTCCCTGCTTAGTCCAGACTCCAGCATGCTGGATTTTTAGTGGGGTATTTCTCAATTCTCAGCATCCCAGTAAAAAATCCAGTAGCTTCCCACCTTTGCAAGAAAAGCATCATTCTCCTGAAGCTCAGCTAGTGCTGGATATCACTGCAGGGCAACAGCAACACTTTTTAAAAAGCCATTTGGAATTAATATTTGCCCTTTTCCCATGGAAATTCCATTTCCCCAGCAGCCTCGTTAGCACCAGTTCTTGTAAGAGGAGGTGAAGCACAGCATGAAATCCATGCCAGGCACAGCCACTGTCCAGCAGAACAATTCCCTCCCTGCTGTAAGTCACCCGTGTGTGCCTGTCAGCAGAGCAGGCTGCTGCTCCTGGAGAAATCCATGCTCTCTGTCCTGGCTGGACAGAGCGTGTCCAAAGTGGATTTATGGGCCCAGCTGGAATACTCAGCTTTCTGTGCCATGAAGCCAAGTGGGAAGCGTGGCCAAACACAACAGATGGATTGCATACTCCCAGTCGTGTTCAGGAGACACAGCAACCTGGCCAAACATTGCAGCCTGAGCAAATCCCTTTCTTGAGCAGCCCTTTGGGAATAGGGGTCAGGAGGGCAGGTTTGGAAAGAATCCTTCTCTGCCCCTTGGCGACACTTTAGGGACTCGGTGTCCTCTGACAAACTACAATGCCTCACATCTTTTATCTCCCATCAGACCCTGCAGGATTCTCTCCAGGCTTGTTTGGGAGATTTGTTCTCCCACTGAGGCCAATCTACAACTGCAGTTAAGGCTATTAAGGGGAGGGGGGAAGGAAAAACAAGTCAGAAGCACAAAACCAGAAGACATTCCTTGCTTTGGACAGGGCTTGGTGGGACAGTTTCCCATCAATTAAAGGCCCAGAACACACTCTCTTGTTTCTTGATAGTCCAGGATGAAACAGCTCTGCCATGTCAAGGCCTGCAATAATTCCATGCCTTTGGACTGTCACTGGATTCCAGTTTGACAGTATCACTTAATGGATAATAAACTCCAGGAGTGCTCTGGCTTCTCAAGGTTTGTCCATTTATTTATAGTTCATTTATTTATGTGCTTTGCTCTCTGACAGAAACAAGCTACCAGTTGTCCATTTATTTATAGTTCATTTATTTATGTGCTTTGCTCTCTGACAGAAACAAGCTACCAACTCCTGCTGAAAGGCCAGAGCTGCTTTTGAGGAGCAACAGCAACTGAGAGGCTTCTGAAGTGAGTAAGCAATATTTTCAATTAAGAACTGCAAACACTGGAGAATGAAGCATCCTCCAGTACGTAAACAGCATGAAATTACAATAGCTGCATGCAAATTAGGTTTAAAATTCAATGGGTTTTCCAGTTAATTACTTAGTTAACAAGTGACTCCCACTTCAGGGGTTGAAATTTCTGAGAAGCAGCTCCCAGGCACAAAGCTGATCTAGCCAGCTTTGGTCTTCAACAACGTTACACCTGATATAAGCTAAAAAATCCACTTAGAACATCTAAAAACTGCAGTAAAGCCTATTTTTCCTCCTGTGGCTAGAAGAAACATGAGAAAAGGAGGGCTGAGACGAGCTGGTGCAGCCAGCATATCCCAGCTAAGTCATTTTTAATTAGTGTGCTGTGACAGAGACTTTCAAAACAAACAAGACAAACAAAACCCAACAAAAAGCCACAACACAGCCCCGAAACACTGTGTTTATTTAGCATAGTAGCTGTAGAGCTGCTCTGCACCTGAACAATCACCCCTGAGAATCGACTCTTAGGGAGTCCAAGACAAGAATTAAACTCTGATTAGCATCTGTTGTTTCCTGCTTGCTGATTTTTAATTACGATTAACAAAGAGTCAGCCTATTCTGATTTAAACAAGATCCTCTGGCACTCAAAGCTCCAGACACAGATTCCTCAGCACACAGGGTATTTATTGCTCGATTTCAACCAGGAATGTTCTGTTGTCTTTGTCATTTAGCAAGATTTACTTTGCCTTCTTTATGAAAGCATTATCCACTTCAGTTACAGCTCTTGGAAAGGGCCTGGCCCCGCTCAGCCAGTTGGAAGCAATCAAACCAAACAAACACAGCCTGTGGGCAGGATAAAGGTGCTTGGGTATCCTTCACATCGTCCTGCTTGCACTCGGGACAAAGCCAGAGGTGTATCCTATTTTTCTGCGTCCCTCTGAGCCAGGTTTTCAGTATCACAGTGTACAGCCAACTCACTGTTCAACCCTGTAACAGCTTCCACAGCACTGCCCTGACCCACGGGCCTCTCTGACTCCAGAAGAGCCAGATCTTAGTGCTGCAGGAAGTGTAAAACACTTCCAGAAAAAAAAAAAATCAAACAAAACAACTCTGCAATAACCCAAAATTAGAAAGACTTCAAGAATGCCCTCTCTGCCTGATTTTTTTCAGAAATGCCCCCTTTGCCTGATATATTCAGAAATGCCCCCTTTGCCTGGTACATATCCAGAAATGCCCTCTCTACCTAATATATATTCAGAAATGCCCCCTTTGCCTGATACATATTCAGAAATGCCCCCTTTGCCTGCTATACCTGTTGCACAGATCACTCAGCTGCTCTTCCCAGTTGCAAAGCACATGGCTAAAATATGTGTTCAAGGGAAAAACAAGCCCCAGACTTGACAGAGACAGCGAGCAGAGAGAGCTCCGGGTCTGACGAGGGAACAGGCACAGTTTGTAACAAGATCTCCTGCTTCAGAGCGAGGGAAACTGCACATGAAGCCCTGGAAGCTTCCCAGAGCTCTGTAGAGGGCTGGAGCAGAGAGGAATTTGTTCACCTGGGGACACACTGGGGCTGTGGGGAGAGCAGGAGGGAAAAACGGGAGCTGCTCCTGTGCAGATCCCACAGCTCTGGGCGTTTATTCACACCGTGGCCATCTCCTCCTTCCCCCTTCAGAGAGGACACTCCAAGGCTTGCACCATTTTTAAGTGCAGTCCTTTAGAGCAGAGTTTTTCCCTTTTACGGGAAAGCAGGACTGGGGAGGAAGAAAAATAGGAGAGTGGGGAGAATTCCAGCTGGGTCCATGAGCCCCTGCAGGCTCCCTGGTGATGACTGCACTGGGGCTGTGTCCATCTGGACAGCAAAAACGGGACATCAGGATTATTTCGCCGGAGATTTGTAGCTGCTCCCACTGTCAGCGTTGGAGCAGCCCAAGAAAAGGCAGATTGGAATCAGAGAGTGGCTGGAGGAGTCTCCGATGGTGCTTTTCCAGGAGGGGCAGTGGTTATCTGGCTGCCTGCGGGCCCTGCTGCATGTTATCGTGTGATCTGCAGCCCATTTGTTAGGCAAATGTTCTGCGGAGGCCACCTAGGAGCTCCTCAGCCCCAGAACTCGAGTTTTCACAACTTCTGCCAGCACAGACTCACATGCAAAAGCCTGCAGCTGTTCAGCATTATCCCAAGGTTAGGGAGTTACAGGAGATGTGCTGCTTTCCTGGTAAAGAGAGGAAATCTAAAGGTGGCTCCTTAGGGGCTCTTCTCTGTCCACTGTTTGGAGAGCTCTGAAATATTCAGTCATCATCCTGCTGAGAGATCCTTGCCCAAGGTGGAGCTGTATTTGCCAGCAGCTAAGCATGTTTAATCACTTTTCCTCTAAAAGCTGGAAGATCGTTTTAAAAAGCCTTTTCATTCGAGCTCTGCCCATCCTTTTCCTCCATTCTGCAAGGGGAAAATGCTGCTCTGTCAAACCAGAGGAGAATTTAAAGGAACTGTCCAATGTTGCTGTTCTCCAGGTCCATCCTCTCATGCAGGAGAGGAAGTGGAGGACAGTTCACTTGTGCTAAGGAAGGGTTTTCATATGAGCACTTACCACAAATCCAAGGGGGAAAACCAGAATTAGACCACCTGAATGGCTGTGGAGAGAAAAAGCACTGAACCAGGTGTGCAGAGAAACTCCCTCAGCTTCCCAGCCCAGCGTGCATGGCCAACAAAGAGCTCTGAGATTTTATGTGCCCTCAGCTGAGCCTGCAGTGCCAATCTCTGAGAGCAGCAACCCGAACTCCAGGAGTTCAAGATGAACCTGAACTCAGGGAGTTCAAGATTTGACTGGAAACTCAGTGACAGCTAAGGTTCATCTCTGAGAAAGAAAAAAAAGATAAAAATGACAAGAAAATCACTGAAGCTTTGCCTTTGCTACCACGCTGAGCAGCACTGCCAGGCTGGAGCCAAGCTTTGAGAGCACCAGCTGAATTTGGTGCTCCCATGGCCAAGATTCCCAGTGCTGGAGGCTGGAGCAGGTCTGTGCCTGCCCTCTGCAGCCCCGAGGACCAGCAGCACAGTGAGAACACTCTCAGAGGGTCAGAAGGTTTTGTGCCAACTCCGTGCATCGCAGATGGTGCAGATAATGCTGGTGAAACCACTACAATACCTTTAGTAAAGATTTCTCTTCCTTGTGGAGTTTCCAAACCCATCTGTTAGAAATATGCTTTCAGCTGACTGCAGAGGTTTCTATTGATGTCCTGCCAAAGCACAGCACATGGCCTAGAGGTCCTTACAAAGAACAAAAACCCATCCTGATCCACCAAGGACAAAACTTGCCCCCCTAAAAAAAAAAAAAAAAAAAAAGCTTTGGATGCACCCCATGTGGCCTGCAGAATCACCACTGGGGTTACTGGAATGTGGCTCGTGGCCAGCTTCCTGCCTACAGGAGACACCCTGCCAGAGGCTTTCCAGGTTTCTCCCTCAAGCAAGGAGTGACCCAGACTCTTCCCAGACACATTGCACTGTCTGAAGGCTGGTTCATCTCCCTGTGCAGGTTTACAGCCTTTTCTCTGCAGATTTTTAAATACTGACCACACAACAAAAATCCCCTGGTGACTTGTGCTGAGATTTGCCCGTGTAATGTTTCCTAGGAAGCTCTTCCTGTTGAAGGAACCATTTCACTTCTCCATGTAATGGATCCGAGCCCATTATGCTGAAAAATCACAGGGGCCAGTTGGTGAAAAAAAGAAAGAACCTCCCTCAACAGCAGCTTCAGGACAAACAACCACACAGGGAGATTTCGATCTAACACAGGTCAGATGTCTGTGTTGCTTTCCTGTGCCACTACTACACCGAGTTCTTGTGCAATCACTCATAGGAAACGGGGCTGGGAGCGCTGCCAGCTCGGTAACAGGAGTTAAAAGGGAACAGAATGGAGTCAATGCCTGCTCAGGTGATGCACAGGAGGGGCTCGGGGGGACCACAGGGACCAGCAGCCCTGCCACGGAGCTGTGCACCTGATCTCAGCCTTGGCCAGACTGTGCTTTCATTCAGAAATACCCTAAATGTTCCTTTGTGTTGGAGACTTTTTTTTAAAAAAAAATTAAGATATTTTCCATCACTTTCATAAGTAGCTGCAGAGCAGCAGCAGCTTCTGGAGATGCAGAGGACAGAGCAGAGCTGTTACCTGGCCAGCTCTACCCCACATCCTCGGGGGCTGCCTGAGCACCACCTTTTAGGGGTTTTTTTGTAGCTAAGCAGTAAACAGAGTTGCTGGGTTTGGTTTATTGCTAGCACGGTGTCATAATCTGCATGAAAGGAATCAAATCCCAAATGTATGGAAGGAACAGACACTGGGGCTCTGCTTTAATTGCATCGAGGCTGCCTTCAAGTGAGACTTGGAAAAGGAACACAAGTGTTGATAAGAGTTCATAGAAAATACTAAAATTTGCCTTTTGCCGGGGCAGCCACGCTTGAAACGGGAGATGCAGGAATAAACCTGTGGGTATCAATTCTCCTTCCAAGTGCCTGGGGCAGTGCAGAGGGGTTTGAGAGCCACAGGGCTGAGCTCTCAGCTTCCTGCAGCTCTGGAGCACCGGAGGGAAGGAGCAGGGGGATGGATGGATGGATACCTGTGTGCATTTCTGTGCTGCCCGAATTCCACCTCACCGACATCAGCCTGGTGACACTGCTGGTCACAAAGTGACTGATCCCCCTCATAGATTTGCCTCCAAAGCTTCGAGGTGTGTGGGAAATTTGTCTGTCTGGAAGAGTTTAGGGATGGGGAAAGAGTCCCAAAACTACTGCGATGCTGCAGCAGCGGAGACTTGGGCTGAAAAGGGAGAGAGAGGGCTGCAAGTGCATCCAGGAGCAGCAGGTAACAAAAGCTGATTCCGGCAGAAACTCTGACCCCTTCCCAGCCGAGAGAGGAGCTCAGAGGAGCGTTCAATTCATCGTTCATTTGAGCTTTCTCACTTGTTGCAAGTGCAGCAGAGAAAAAAGAGGCAGACAGGGCACGGCTCCTGCTGGGGACACAGACACGCCGTGGAGAGACAGAGAAGGAAAGCTGTGGCAGGTCCCCGGGGAAGGTTTCTGAGGGATGGGCTGCTCCTGCAGAACTCGAGCAGGACAGGACAGACACCTCCAGCAGCAAATCCAGCGAGAAACTCGGGGATTAAAGGAAGGGGATGGCAGGAGCGCTGGAGATGCTGCAGCTGCCCTCCTGCCTGCCCGGCCGTGTCCCGCTCGCTCTCCTCCTGCCGAGAACTCTCCCTTATCATCGATATCCCAGCTCCAGCCCCGGAGAGCTCCCCAGCACCGGCTCCATCGCACCGCGGGCTCTCGCTGCCGCCACAGGGATGCTCGAGATGTTCCGCGCTTCCAAAGTGCCTTCTCCTCCCTCCCGCCGCCGTTACCCCGCTCCGGGGACCCCCGGCGCCTCCTCCCCGCTTACCTGCGCCTTCTCCGGGTACCGGCAGGTCGCAAAAACCAAATCCGGGGAGGGGCTGGCGGCTGCGAGCCCCCGCACCAGCCCCAGGCCGATGCCGCGGCTGCAGCCGGTGATGAGCACGGAGCGGCAGCGCGGCTGGGCCATGCTGCTGCTGCTGCTGCTGCTGCTGCTGCCGAGGCCCGGTTCGCTCCGCTCCGCTCCGCTCCGCTCCCGGCGCTTCCTGAGCCCACGCGGTTCTCAACCTGCGCCGTGCGGAGCCGCCCCGGGCCCGCCCCCGCCGCGGCGCCTCCCCCGCCGGCTCCGGGACGGGCTCGGAGAGCGGCCGGGGATGGGAATCGCCTCTTCCCCCTCCCGGCTCCGGGACGGGCAGAGAACGGGCTCGGAGAGCGGCCGGGGATGGGAATCGGCTCTTCCCCCTCCCGGCTCCGGGACGGGCAGAGAACGGGCTCGGAGAGCGGCCGGGGATGGGGAATCGCCTCTTCCCCCTCCCCGCTCCGGGACGGGCAGAGAACGGGCTCGGAGAGCGGCCGGGGATGGGGAATCGCCTCTTCCCCCGCCCGGCTCCGGGACGGGCTCGGAGAGCGGCCGGGGATGGGGAATCGCCTCTTCCCCCTCCCGGCTCCGGGACGGGCAGAGAACGGGCTCGGAGAGCGGCCGGGGATGGGAATCGCCTCTTCCCCCTCCCAAACACACCCGAGCTCGTCCCGCTCCCGGCTGGGACCCAAATCCCCGTGCCACAAAGTTCAGAGCGCTGCGTGTGACAGTGGCTCACAGACTCAGAGGTGACCTTAGCACTATCTACAATTTCTTCAAAGGTGTTTGTAGTGAGGTGGGGGTTGGTCTCTTTTTCCGGGCAACAACTGACAGAACAAGAGGACACAGGCTTAAGTTGCGCCAAGGGAAATAGAGGTTAGATATTAGGAGAAACTTTTTTACAGAAAGAGTGATAAAATATTGGAATGGTCTACGTGGGGAGGTGGTGGAATCACCAGCCCTGGACATGTTTAAAAAGAGATTGGATGTGGCACTCGGTGCCATGGTTTAATTTAGTCGAGGTGTTAGGACAGAGGTTGGACTCGATGATCTTGAAGGTCTCTTCCAACCTGGTGATTCTGTGATTCTGTGGCGGCCACAGAGCAGCCCCTGAGCCCCTCTGACCCTCATTTATCAGTCCCAAATCGCTCCCCCCGGCAGCCAGGAGTGGGCAGAAAGAGAGAATTCAGCTCTCTAATTTGAATTCATCTCTAATGGATGAAGCAGAGGCACTGAAGCCCCATTTGTGGACTCCCCATGTTCCTGCCAAAGGCTTTTTGGGGTGTGCCAGACCCTATGTTACTCTCCCTTCCTCACTGGGGATGTGACCTGGAAATCACTGCAGCCTTCCTGCCCTCAGCTCATCCTCACCTTATTCCCCCATCCCAGATCGATAACCTAGCACTGATCTGCACACTCATGCAGCAACTGGTACATGGAGGTTTAAAGGTTTTAATTACATCTGTGAGCATAAGATTGCTCTTTTCTTTAAGAGATCACTGCGCTTTTAAAACTAATTTCATCCTGCTGGAGGGTCAGGAATAAACTGTCCCCTTGTACATGGGAAACTGAAGAATAAAGATTTGGGAATTTGTAAAAATTCTGTGGAAAAGCCTCAAACAGCTGCTGAGTCTGCCCCGTTTCCCCTTTTGTTGGTTTATTTCTAAATACCTGCAGTAGGTCCAAAAATGTACAGGATTGAAATATATTAAATTATTGCTGGTGGACAGCTCAGGTTTGGTGTTCCCATCACACTCCCAGGGGAGATGAGGATGACATGATCCTTCCAGACATTTCTCCTACCTCAGACAGTGCTGGCTGTGAGCAAAGCTGACCAGGGGATTGTGGAAGAGCCTGGATTTCAGTTCCCTAAAGCTGGGGGAAAAGCTCATCCCTGTGCACACAGCAGCTGTGGCAGGAAGCCAGCAGCAGCCCTGGATACTGATACCTGTTTTTCTCTTTTCTTCCAAACAAAGCTCCATTCCAGCAGCTTCTGGAACACTCTTTTCTTCTAGGTGCTTTAATCCATTAAAGGTGCTTCCTTCCCACATGGACTGTGTGCATTTCAGAACAATTTCCTTTGTGCATTACCAACATTCTGGTGGGTTTGGAAAATCTCTTTTTTAAAAAGCCCCATCCAGCCTAAAACTGCTGTGCTTGGGAGCTGTTGGCACAGCTGGGATTGGCAACCTCTGGGAAAGAATCCTTTGGGTTCTCACCTGGGGAAGGAAAGCTTTGGTGGCCGAGCCCCTGCTAACACAAACACAGCTCTGACACAGTGAATTTACTGCTGGCTGAGCCATTTTGGGGAAAGATGAAGCCTGGAGGATTATTTCCCAGGAAGGAAGGATGCAGGAGGTTTTATCTGAGGAAAGAGCAGGTGGGGTTTATCTGAGGAATGATGATCAGCAGCAGGCCAAGTCTGTAGCATCTTCTACCAGTCAGGTTTCAGTATTGTCCCTTCAAACATCTCTCAGAGCAGAAGGAATTGCAGGTGAACACCAGAAACAGCTCAGAGAACAACCTGAGACAGGTTCTGATGAGTGAGAGCCATGGTGGAGTCCCCAGAGGTTGAGAAAACAAAGCCAGAACTCACCTGAAGGGCTGAGCCCTGCTCACACTCACAGCTACACGTGGGGCTTTGGATTTCAGGTGAATTTTTGCCAGTTCCAGCCAGAGGACTCTGCCCTGCAGCACCCACTGCCCCAAATGTCCCAGCAGCTCCCCACACCAAACCCACCCCAGATGTTCAGCCACTCCAACATTTTCACCCTCCAAGAACTGGAATGAATCCCAGGGGATGGGATTCTCCTGAGGCCCCTGTGCAACCTCCAGAGATGAACCCCAGCTCTTCCTCCTTGCCCAGGTGAGGAGGCCCAGAGCAAACCCAGCTCAGGGAGCTCAGCTGGGAGCTGCCAGCTACTCCTGAAGTCAGAGAAATGCACTTTCCACCTCAGATCTTTGTGGATTGGGGGATGTTTTATGTTTGGTGCCCCAAATTGCTACCTTTAAGGGATTAGGGATTTAATTCCAAGTCTTGAATCTACTACAGTTTGAAAATCTCTTCATTTTTGCACCAATTTCTTTCCTTATGAGTAGGCACAAGTGGTGTAGCTCATAAGAAACTACTCTCAAGTGAATGTAATAGAAAATCAAATACTTTAATGAAATTAGGGAGCATGAGAGTAACAGCTCAGATATACCACTAGAACTGATACTACTGGGCTGTGGGGCTCTGCTAATTGGTTTTGAAATGCTCTGTTCATCAAGCATGCAGACTGACAAACTACTAATTCTTCAGAGTGTCAAAGATCCTGAGTAAAGAATTTCCAACTACTTCAAATGGATATAATAGGAAATGTCTTCTGAGCTGGTGGCCCGCACACAGCATTGCACAGATAAAAATATACTACTCTCAATGCACAGAGCTAAATACTTTCACATTTATCAGAATTTTCTACACAAGTCTTTTTTTTCGATAGAATTCAAGTTTTGAATTTTCTGTATATATCTTCACCTGTATTAAACAAATGCTTATTTACATTGTGGGTAAAGTGTAAAGGCTAGGAAGGCCATTTCCTCATACTGTACTGTAACACTGCAAAATATATATACACAGAGAACCTAATATAGGCAACAGGTCTAAAAAAAGTCACCTCCCACCTGTACAACATCATCGAGCCAGTATGAAAAGAGGGCATTGTTAGCACCAAACCACTCCCAGGGGGCTGAGGAGCTTTCCAGTTCCACAGGGAAGAGCTGCTGGGCACAGCATTCCAAGGATGGGCCACGGAGCTGCTGCCTGCAGGACTGGAAGTCCCAAAAACTGCACTGCATTGGGGATGGAAATCACTGCAGGGCAGCACAGGAGCAGCCAGTGAGAGCACTGCCAGTGACAGCCCAGCACAGGTCACTGCTGGCATCACTTCCCACCCTGCCAGCCTTTCCTCTGGATTCAGGGATGAGCACAAACTGCCAGCAGAACAACTTGAGTGAGGGGTGGTTCATGAGCCAGATGCACCCTGTCACTGCACAAGCCATGGGGAAGCCACGGGAGCTCTGCTGGCAGAGGGAATTCTGAGGGAAGCAGCCCTGGCTCACTGTCTGTGCCTGGGGTGCCTGAGTGAATTCCCTTGGGGGGGCTCACCAGCAGGAATTCCCTCTGGAAGCAGCCCTGGTGAGAATTCCCTCTGGAAGCAGCCCTGGGGGGCTCACCAGCAGGAATTCCCTCAGGAAGCAGCCCTGGTGAGAACTCCCTCTGGAAGCAGCCCTGGGCCGGGACTCACTGGTGAGAATTCCCTCTGGAAGCAGCCTGGGCTGGGCTCACCAGCAGAACTCCCTCAGGAAGCAGCCCTAGGGCTCACCAGCAGCAATTCCCTCTGGAAGTAGCCCTGGTGAGAATTCCCTCAGGAAGCAGCCCTGGTGAGAACTCCCTCAGGAATCAGCCCTGGTGAGAACTCCCTCAGGAATCAGCCCCAGGGCTCACCAGCAGGAGCTCCCTCAGGAAGCAGCCCTGGTGAGAGCTCCCTCAGGAATCAGCCCCAGGTCTCACCAGCAGCACTCCCTCAGGAATCAGCCCCAGGGCTCACCAGCAGGAATTCCCTCAGGAAGCAGCCCCAGGGCTCACCAGCAGGAATTCCCTCAGGAAGCAGCCCCAGGGCTCACCAGCAGGAATTCCCTCAGGAAGCAGCCCCAGGGCTCACCAGCAGGAACTCCCTCAGGAAGCAGCCCCAGGGCTCACCGGCAGCACTCCCTCAGGAATCAGCCCCAGGGCTCACCAGCAGCACTCCCTCAGGAAGCAGCCCCAGGGCTCACCAGCAGGACTCCCTCAGGAAGCAGCCCCAGGTCTCACCAGCAGCACTCCCTCAGGAATCAGCCCCAGGGCTCACCAGCAGGAACTCCCTCAGGAATCAGCCCCAGGGCTCACCAGCAGAAC
Organism: Monarcha castaneiventris obscurior; assembly: GCA_026261815.1. Classification (NCBI taxonomy): domain Eukaryota; kingdom Metazoa; phylum Chordata; class Aves; order Passeriformes; family Monarchidae; genus Monarcha; species Monarcha castaneiventris. The sequence goes on along the minus strand of JAMPIT010000002.1, from coordinate 1,099,609 downwards.
TCCCTCAGGAATCAGCCCCAGGGCTCACCAGCAGGAACTCCCTCAGGAATCAGCCCCAGGGCTCACCAGCAGGAACTCCCTCAGGAAGCAGCCCCAGGGCTCACCAGCAGAACTCCCTCAGGAATCAGCCCCAGGGCTCACCAGCAGCACTCCCTCAGGAAGCAGCCCCAGGGCTCAGCGGCAGCACTCCCTCAGGAAGCAGCAGCAGCTCACAGCCCCGGGCTCAGCGGCGGTGCCGGCTGTGGCCCGGGTGCTCGCGCTCGTAGCGGTGCCCCGCGCGCTCGTAGGAGCGGGAGCGCTCGTGCCGCTGGTTCCGGTAGTAGTGGCTCTTCTTCTTGTACTTGCCCGAGTGCTCGGAGCGCTCCCGGGAGCGGCTGCGGGAGCGGGACGAGCTCCGGCTGCGCGACTTCCGCGCTTTGTGGGCGGAGTATTTGTAGTCTTTGGATTTCTTGTAGCTCCGCACCTTGGAGCCTTTGTAGGCGGAGCTGTGGTTGAACTGCCTCGGAGGGGAATCGCTGCGGCTCCGCGAGCGGCTGTGGGATTTGGAGCCGCTGGATGTGGAGTAACTCTCGCTTTTCCTAGAAAAAAAAGGAGAGCAAACGTTGATTTTTGTAACTTGTAAGGACTTCATTCTGGATTTTGCTGTTTGAAAACTCATCTTGTGTCCTAACTTACATTTGGCTACTGTAAAAATATTGATTTTTAGGAATTCTTATCCCCTTCTCCAGCTTCAGTTACAGTGATACTGTAACACACCCACACCTGGAGTTACTCTGGAGTTAACAAACAGCCCACACTGTAAAAATATTGATTTTTAGGAATTCTTATCCCCTTCTCCAGCTTCAGTTACAGTGATACTGTAACACACACACACCTGGAGTTACTCTGGAGTTAACAAACAACCCACACCGTAAAAATATTGATTTTTAGGAATTCTTATCCCCTTCTCCAGCTTCAGTTACAGTGATACTGTAACACACACACACCTGGAGTTACTCTGGAGTTAACAAACAACCCACACTGTAAAAATATTGATTTTTAGGAATTCTTATCCCCTTCTCCAGCTTCAGTTACAGTGATACTGTAAAGCACCCACACCTGGAGTTACTCTGGAGTTAACAAACAACCCACACTGTAAAAATATTGATTTTTAGGAATTCTTATCCCCTTCTCCAGCTTCAGTTACAGTGATACTGTAACACACCCACACCTGGAGTTACTCTGGAGTTAACAAACAGCCCACACTGTAAAAATATTGATTTTTAGGAATTCTTATCCCCTTCTCCAGCTTCAGTTACAGTGATACTGTAAAGCACCCACACCTGGAGTTCCCTGGAGTTAACAAACACCCACACTGTAAAATTGTTTTGATTCTTATCCTCTCTCAGTTACGTGTCTGTAACACACACCTGGTTCTTGATTACAACAGCACACTGAAAATATTGTTTTTGGCTTATCCTCTCCGCTTCAGTACAGTGTACTGACCCACCCTGGGTTCCTGTTACACAACCCCATGTAAAATATTGTTTTAGATCTTATCCCTCCCTTCTTACGGATCTTAAACACCCACTGAGTTATCTGTTAACACCCTGTAAAAATTGATTTTTAGGAATTCTTATCCCCTTCTCCACTTCAGTTACAGTGATACTGTAACACCCCACACCTGGAGTTACTCTGGAGTTAACAAACAGCCCACACTGTAAAATATTGATTTTTAGGAATTCTTATCCCCTTCTCCAGCTTCGTTACAGTGTACTGTAAAGCACCCACACCTGGAGTTACTCTGGAGTTAACAAACACCCACACTGTAAAAATATTGATTTTTAGGAATTCTTATCCCCTTCTCCAGCTTCAGTTACAGTGATACTGTAAAGCACCCACACCTGGAGTTACTCTGAGTTAACAAACACCCACACTGTAAAAATATTGATTTTTAGGAATTCTTATCCCCTTCTCCAGCTTCAGTTACAGTGATACTGTAACACACCCACACCTGGAGTTACTCTGGAGTTAACAAACAGCCCACACTGTAAAAATATTGATTTTTTGTTGTGTGGGTTTGGTTTGTTTGTTTTGTTTTTTTTTGTTGTTGTTGGGTTTGGTTTGTTTTGTTTTTGGTTTTTTTTGTTTTGTGTTGTCACACCCAACCTGGAGTTACTCTGGAGTTAACAAACAGCCCACACTGTAAAAATATTGATTTTTAGGAATTCTTATCCCCTTCTCCAGCTTCAGTTACAGTGATACTGTAAAGCACCCACACCTGGAGTTACTCTGGAGTTTAACAAACAGCCCACACTGTAAAAATATTGATTTTTAGGAATTCTTATCCCCTTCTCCAGCTTCAGTTACAATGATACTGTAAAGCACCCACACCTGGAGTTACTCTGGAGTTTAACAAACAGCCCACACTGCTGGGGCTCAAAGCCTCTTGGTGATGAACTATCAAGGCTGGCACTGGGAAATTGGAGCCTGGGAGGCTCTGGGAACACCCCCTACCTGTGCTTAGGGGATGCAGACCTCGATGGGGATCTTGAGTAACTCTGATCTCTGCTTCCACTTCGACTTCTGCTCTCTCTTCCTTTCTGGACACTGCAGGAGACAACAAAAACTCGGTTATTTTGTTTCAGGTACTCATGGCAGAAAAGCAGCTGCTTCCTTATGAAACCTTACCCATTTACTGGGCTGTTGGAGCTGGTTCTTTTGGCTCCCTCCGTTTTCCTTTTAGCATTCTTCATGGCCTGCACAGGTAGTGGTGAAGGTTTATTTCCTTTCACCTCTTTTGGAGACTCTGCAAGAAGAAGAAGCCTTTGTTATCTCTTTGGAAAGTACCTGCAAGGACTGAAGCCTGCCCTCAGCCCATGGCTGCAACACAGCTGTGCTTTGCACACGTGTGCACACACACACAGCCACCCACAAGCAGATCTGAACAAGCTCACAGAAGGCACAAGTTCATCTGAAACGTTTCTGCCAAAGTTTTGAAGTAACCCCAAGGAGAGAACTGCAAGAGAAGGTAGAAAACCACCCTCCTTTCCTTGCCAATTATTCAGCATTGTTTGAAAGGTAAACTGGGGAAGAAGATGGTGAATGTTGGCTTCTAGGTGAGACTGCAGCAGACTGGAAACTTTCAAACAACAAATTCTCCACCCAACACCCCAAAATGTAACCCCTGCCAGAGCACCTCTGCTTCAATATTGCTTTAGCACAACATGCCAGTGGCAAGTATTTCAGTTTATTGCCAAATCCACATAAAAGCAAGTCCCTGGACTATATGGGTTTAAACTAGTCCTAATTTCAGACTAATTTGATTTTAGCTTTTATCTGATTCAAGAAATCACAAAGTTACAATGCTATTCAAACCCTGCCAGCTGAGCAGTGCTAGAAGCCATCTTAAAAAATTCCCCAACAAACCCCAAACCACACTTGTAAATGCTTCCCCAAAAGGGTAAATATACATGAAAGATGAGAAAGAGTTATTAAAAATGAGTTATCCACTATTTACCATTTTTTGGGATAGGGGAAAATCCCGATGTGTTATCCAAGCTCGGGACTCCCTCGGGTACCAGACCTTTAGCTTGTGCTTTTGCCTCTTCAATAGCCAATTTCTTCTTTTCTATTTTACTTTCCAGATCAGATAAATCCACCTGTGAACACAGGAGCACTGCTTGTGAGAACTCAATTTCCTGGTTACTCACTCACAGGGAGGGGAATGAAAATCCAAGGAATCCCAGACAGTGACTGCTCTTTGTTCACTCCCAGGCTTGCAGCTGTGGTTTCAAACAGGGTCAAATTTTCCAACTCCTGCTCTGAGCTGCAGCCTTCACTGAGAGCTCCCAACATGAAAAAGAACCAAACCTTTTTCCTTGTGTAGAGCTGCAAGATTTTTAAGCAGATTTCTTGAATTTCTTCCTCTGTTGCTCCGAACAGTAAAAACCAATGTGGGCGATTTGGAAGTGGGATCTGAAAGGGAGAGAGAGACAAAGCTCAGATTTCTCCTGCTGTTAAAAGGCTTGAAAAAAATCCCAAATCCATGTAAGTGTGGCTCACCTCCAGTGTCCTGGCTGCCAGGTAAATGCAGGCACAGGCAATGCTTTCTGGCTGGAACCTCACAAAGACATCTGTTCTCAGGCTGTCGTTCATGTAGTTCCTGAAAAACAGGAGAGCAGAAGGTTGCAAGGCACTGCAAAGCTCTTTGGGGTTCTTTTTTTTTTTTGGGTTTTTTGACTTGGTTTTACTTCTACAAGGGCTATTTCTTTCTGCATTCAGTTACTAGACTTCAACATTTTACTCCTGTAAATTTAAAGAGAAGCTGAATGATTTTACTAGAACAAAAATAAAAGAAGTCACTAAAATAAATCCCTCAAGGGGAGGGATGTGTGACAGAAACAAAGTCTGACTGCTGAAAATTCAGTGGTGAGAAGAGAACCAATTTTAACTTCACTTTTCCTGCTGGATCTCTACTGGCCTGCTCTCATGCAATAAACAAGTTTTTTTTTCATCAAGACAACATACAGTGTGCTCAGAAATACTCAGTTATAGGATTTTAGGTTCACATGTTCCCCTGCAATAGGGCAGAACCAGATATGTAGCAAAAGCTGCAGCTCCTGTAGCAGTTCTCCCATGAAACACAGTCCTCTTCAGCACAGCTGCACTTCCAGTGGGATTTAAAGGTCCATTTCCATCCACAACAGGATTCTTTTTGATGCAAAAAGTCAGCCATAGGAGAAATCAGGGTGTGTGGGAACATCAGTTCAGAAGAACAGTCAGTATTCAGGCAGATCTCCTCTTTGGCACATGAAATAAGGTTTCCAAATTGTCCCATTTCAGTAAGGTTGCTTAAAATGAATTTTCACAGAATGAGAAAACTGTAAAATATTGCACATATTCCAGTCAGTACACTTAAGCATTATGCTGTTAAATCTTAAATACACAAAGTAAATTGCTGTGAATCTGGCAGGTGATGTGCTTTAGGAGGTCTAGACTTGTCACATACGTCAGTAAAGTATCAGATGGAGAAAAACTAAAACCAGACACAATCAAAGTCTTTAAAATAATCCTTTAAAATAGTAATTAACCACGTGGGTACCCAGTATACAAGGATTCACTGATCCCCAAGATATCCAAACCAGAGACCACAGGCCAGGCACCTGCAAGCTGTTTACAAGGACAGAGAGGAGGAATTTGAATCCCAGGAGTATCCAGCTCCCAGATCTGTTCTTGTTTATACAAACAGCAACTGCTGCCCCAGAGAAGCAGCACTGACCATCAGCTCATCTTTTCTGGGAGAAAGGAGCTTCTAAACCAACTGTTGCTGTCCCACTGCAAAGAGAGCACAAACCTTCTGGCCAAAGAAGTGATAAAGGAAAGGGTGACTTCAAACATCTGGAAATTGCAAAGCTTTTTTTCTCATTTGCCAAATTGAGAACCCTGCCAGCTTCCAAGTTTGGCCTCTGCACATCTTCCCCTGTGGGCTCAAGTCAGACACAGGAGGAAATGAATCCTTGTCACAATAGCTTAAGAAAAAAGGTAATGTTGTAAAAATGCACATTTCAAAAACCAATTATACTGGATACCCACCAGTTTTCGGGTATTGGAAGCAACAAACACGAGCACACAGATGTGTTATCAGAACATCTGACCCCTTTCTCAACTGGGGTAATTCCCTCCCTCCCCCACCTCCCCTCCTTCCACAACAAGCAGATTCCTGGCAGTGAGCAGTCCAGAACTTCCATTCCACTGCTCCATGCAATGCTTCTGGGAAGTGTCTCTAAATATCACATTTTGTCTCCAAGCTTCACACGTGTACTAGTTTACAAATGGAAACTACTCATTTTGGTTTTTGTTGTTAATTCATCCCTTTTAAAGATTTAAACCCCACCTTAATTCACTTTATCATATAAAAACGCACCAGGTTATAACAGTTAAGAGAAATAGAATATTAAAAGAAATTAAAAAAAAAAAAAATCTTTCAGAACTTTCAACGGTCAGGTTATCAAATATACAAATAATCAAAAAAATGCACAGTAAAAATAAAAATAGAAGCACAAGAAGCAGTTGGCCAGTTACTCTACTATCATGTATATACCACCTGTCTAGAGCCAGCCTTCTCTTTGGAGAGCTTTGGGTTGACTGAAGACGGCAGCTATCCCTGCACCATGGGCAGCAGAGGAGAAGTCTTAGTCACTTACCCTCAGAGGCTACCCTTTGATCAAAAGAGTACAGAAAAGAAAAGTCAAAACTGGTTCTCTACACACAGGTCACAGTACCAGACAGTTCAGTCAGCAGAAATATGGTCTTTGGATTCACTAAAGGTTGTTTTTTGTTGTTTTTTTTTTTTTTTTTAGACCATTGGTAAAAAGCATTATGGTTTCAAAGCGTTACTTATTTGGCAAAAGTTTAAGATGTGGAATTTTATAGAAGCTTCCCACCCCCGAGCAAATATTTATTAAATGACAGCAATAAGGCAAAGAACATTTCTTGGCAAATATGAAATATGAATGCAGGCTATCCATCTATCCAGTCTTAGCAGCTGACATCTTGCATTATCCACATAGATAAAAGGAATTTATCTGTGCTGAGGTTTTGCTACACCTGTAATCAAGCTCAGGCCCTGAGAAAAGCCATTTCCCAGCACTAGGAACAGACTTGAATCACACTAAAGTTTTCCCTGAAGAACAAGAACCCAAGGGAACAAACTCTAACCCACCCAACCTTTTCCCTTCAGCTGGAAAGTCAGAGCAGAGAGGAGGGAAGTGAGAAGTCAGGGTGGAAAGCTACCTTACCATTAAAACAGTGCCTCTAACTTAAGAGGCCGATCAACATTTGGGAAGTAGTTTGGGGCACACCAAGGACAGTGCAGCTGTCTGGTGTGACCCCAAGCACTGCTGGGCAATGCTGCCCAGTGCCTCAAGTGACATATTTCTGCTACTGCCCCTTCTGGTCTCTTAGAACAAAGAAAATCAACTTACCATGAGGTCTGGACCAGGTGTTGGTTACGTTCACATTCTAATACCTGAAGGTACATAACGATTATCTGGAAGATATGGGTTATTGAGTTATTAACAAGCATCTGGAGAGCCATCTGCTTATTTCAGAGGGACATCCATGAGGCATCTGTTATCCTCTTTCAAGGCCTACAACACTCCACATCAAGTGTTTGCACCATTCCCCAGTGTTTATCCACACAGCTTCTGCACCAGCTCGGACCTTCCAAGCCTTTCCATCCTGCTACTCAAGACAGGTCTTGTCTTCACCTGGGTTTGCTTTAGGGATTTTGCTGATTGGTTTTGTTCTCCTACACACCTCACAAATCCTTTTAGCTGCAGCCTGGGAGAAAAAGCTGCTCCCTGCAATCAGCAGTGAGGGAAACGTGGCAGTGCTTGCAGAGAACAGAGCTAACACTGGGCCATGGTTTGTTCAGCTCTAAGGGGTTTTCCATAGGTTTGGAAGGAAAACACGGCTGCAGAGAGGAAGAATAATGGCAAAATTCACACCAGATAACAAAACTACAGCTGCCCTCTGGGGTGGAAAACAAAAGGAAATTCTGAATGTCAAGCAGGCTCAAAAAGAAGGCTTTGAACAGGAGTTTTTTAGAGGAGAAAAGAGCAAGATCCCAACTCTGCTGGCACAGAAGCAGGAAGTTCTTTTACCCATTAAGGCACAATTTCAGTATTTGAGGTAATTGTATCTTTCAAGTGTCATCCCACTCTGATACTTGCTACTTTTATATTGAGCCCGATGTCATTTCTAGCCAAGCCCTGCACACCTGAGTGTGGTTTTAACAACACTAAACTGGCTCACACAGCTTTAATACCTCAGCACGTTTCCACCAGGAGTGATCATGACAACCCCAGGCCTCCAAACTCCTTCCTGCTCAAGGATCTAAGTTAAGGTGATGTTTTCTACCACCAAAAGCTACCTACTGATCCAATTTGCCTTCGAGGAATACTGAGCACCTGCATCCACCTCGCCGTCACTCAGCAGTGATACGAGACCAATTAGTAAGAGTCTCTTAAATGAGAAAGAAAACATCAGGATGGTAAGAAACTAATCTCACTGAATTCACTAATTATCACGTACAGTGCAGAGCTTCCATGCAGTCAGGCAGCCTCCTCAAAGCATTACAGAACATGAGACATTGGTTATGAAGTGAATTTATGCAGTACAAACCTTATGAGGGTGCTTCACGTGAACACAAAATCCCAACTCCTTCAACACTCTTCTTTCTGCCTTAATTATTTGATTCTTCAAGTTCACATATTCTTGATCCAATATTAGAGGCACAGGTTTTCTGCAAGACAAGAAGATGATCATCTTAACCCCAAAGGGGACTCACATGCAGGCTGGGTCATGTAAAAATAAAAGATACCATTATTTATAATATCAAAAATATTTATTGAATAAAACGGGACAAATCACTTCATGAGATCCCTTGGAGACATTCCCTGATTTATGAAACAGGGAATGATGCTGTCATGAAGTTTAGTGATTAAAACAGAACACAAATAGTGCAGATGATTTGGAATTCTCAGCTTACTTTTTCTCCCTCAGGTGTCTGAGGCGATGGAACACATTGATCACGTCCCGAATGCGTCTGGGGGCTTCCTCAATTTTGGATGCCAGATGGACACAGGCCATGGAAACATGCTGAAAAATAAGCATAAAATACAATATTTTATATCATGTATCAGTTCCAGTTCAAGAACTGAGCTCCTCCAACAGCTTAAGGAGGGATAGCAGGAAAAAAACCCCATGGTAAAACAAAGAAATTCGAAATATTTAACAAAAATCACTATTAAATAGCTTTGTAATCATGTTTCTCTATAACTGTAATCTCCAAACTAGTTCCTAACACTGATCACATCTCAGATGACAACTTGCCAAGAGAGATCAGAAGATAAATATGGCTACAAATGTCATTTAACACCTTCTTACCTCCATGGAATGCTTCACAAAAGACTTGGTATAAAAAAATCGCTGGAATAGCACCTGTCCTGTAGCCATGGCCACCTAAAACAAGAGAAAATCACAACAGGCATGAACGAAACTACCAGCTCCAAAGAGACATTTTAATAGATTTAAGACCCAGAAGATTAACTAAGCATGGGAGGAAGTTCAATGTATCTGAAAAAAATCTAGAACCGCTACTTAAGTAACTAATTAAGTTGTCCAAAATGTTATCAACACTGTAAATACTGCCTCCAAGTCAAATACAGACATCAAATCCCAAATTTCTTTTATTAAAAAAAGGTGAAAATATGTTCTAAGTGGATTAAATTACTAATAAGCAAAAGGTAAAAAAAAACCACCCCAAAAGCCAATAAAATTGAAAGTTATGGAAGTACGCCAGGAAAAAAAAAAAATTGCTCTTTGGGCGTGGAAGGAGAGGGGAAATCTAATAACGTCATGATTCGCATATATTTGAATATGCTAAGACTCGGTAGCTGGAAAGTTTCACGCTCAAAGAGCAACGAGGCTGTTTGGACTAAAATCCTCCGGGAAACAAAACCTCCGCGAGGTCACCACGACTCCAGAGGAGTGTTAAGAAATCCGTCTTTGCACAATCCCCGATCCTCACACGGGGGCGGCGCAGGAAGGCGCTGACATCACCCTCTTCCGGCACCCAGCGGCCGGGGAAGGCCGGAGAGGCCCGGAACGACCCCCGAGCACCGGGCGGCCCCGCGGCCTGCCCGGCCGGTAACTGCGGGGCGGCCTCGGGGCCTCCCCGGCCGGTAACCGGGACATCGAGGCCCTCACAAAGAAGGGCTCGGCCCGGCTCCGCTGAGTCCCGGCCCCCTCCCCGCCCGCGCCCAGCCCCACCTGCGGCAGCCGCAGCAGGATCCCGGCCGCCTGGATGAGCTCGCAGCCGGTGACGCGCAGCTCGGTCTCGGTATCGGGGTCGAGGCCGCTGCTCATGGACGGCGTGAAGCGCAGCGTGTGCTCGGGCAGCAGGCAGTTCTCCAGCGTGATCAGCACGCCCGAGTAGAGCCGATCGCCGATCAGCACCGCACCGGGGCCCGGCACCGGGGCGGGGGCCGCACCGGCCGCCTGAGGGCCCGCGGAGGAGCCGCCGCCTCCTCCCGCCGCCGCCATTTTGTGCCGCCGCCGCCTCGCTGGCTCCGCGCTCCTTCTCCTTCCCCCCCGCCCGCATCCGCCCGACGCCGATTGGCGGAGCGCGGAAGGGCCGCGGCCGCTGATTGGCTGAGGGGCCGTGACGCACGACGCCGCCCGGGCGCGCGCGCGGCGCGGTGACGCAGCGGCCGGGAATGCGCACAGGGCGGGGCCGCGGCGCCCTCAGAGCCCCTCAGAGCCCCTCAGAGCCGGGGCCGCCCCGGCACGCGGCGTGAGGGGGCCTGAAGCACGGCGCTTAGCGAGTTAAATGTCTTCGTTAAGTCCGTAAAAAAACAGATTCTGTGTGTCTTTAACCTAGGGCCCACCCAGGTTAATGTGTGAGGGCCGACATGCCCCCCCACCCCGGTTGGGTTCTCCCCGTGCAGCGCAAGAATTTCGCCACGCAAATTGTTTCCCCATAGCAGTTCCCAACAAAAATATCTTTATTAAGTTCTTATGTGTGTCCTTAACACGGGGGCGGTGTGTGAGGGTGGACATCCTGCCTTCCCTCCATCCCCTGGGTGTATGGAGTGTCTAATACAAATTGTTTCTCCATAGCAGTTATCAATAAAAATATCTTTATTAAGTCATTAAAAATAAAAACTACGTGTGTCCTTAACAACCAGGGTCCACCTGTGAGGGTCAACATCTCCCTCCAACCCAGCTGCCTTTTCCCCATTCAGTGCCACAATTCACCACGCAAATTGGTTTTTTTTTTTCTAGTAGCAGTTACCAAAAAAATATCTTTATTAAGTCACTGTACATCCTGACTGCTAACCTTGAAGTGTGCTTTTAATTTAACAGCTTTCAGTGACAACAACACAGGGAAAAAAACCCATCAAGGAGAAGTTTTCACACCCACACGATCCTTAGAGGATCTGTTCCACATTTTCCATTTTAGCAGCAGTCCCACGGCAGGTTTCCTTCACGATCAAATCCCTGTTTCTAACACGTATATACAGACTCTGATATCAATAGTGGTGGTGCACAATACGTGAAAATATCCCCTCGGGTTCTTTTCCATCTCCCAGGGCAGCCAGGAATCCTTCCTGTCTCCTCCTCTGGGCTAAAGCAGCCAAGGATTTGAATGTCTTTGGCTCATAAATAGCCAAGTCAGCCAGAACCTTCCTGTTCAGCTCCACCTGGGACTAAAGGCAAGAAAAATTATTGGTTAAGGACTGTGATTTGTAGGAACAACGCTGCAATGCTTAATCACTCTTTATTAAACAGAATGAGCACTCTTCACTGTTTATATAAACACTCTTCGTTCAGTATCATTAAAGACTCTTAAGGCTTAAGACCTGAGGTCTTAAAGCAGATTAACTTTTTTCTACCCTGTCAAATTGGAGCTGTTGAAGACTGTCAGACACTCCCTGGCCATGGATGTCTCATTAATGCATTGTATACAAATTATTTACTGGCTTTCTCTAAAATTTTCTGGTAGAAATCAAGAACTGAAGAAGAACCTCTTTATTTTGCTCAAGGCCACGTGTTCCAGGTTAATCCATGGCATTTGTTTCAGCTCAAACAAATGAAAACAGAATCAACAAATTGAAACAAATTCCCAGCACGTTTTAAAAATAAGGGACAATGGCACCAAGTCTCTGCACTCTCCATGCTCAATAAATCATAAAAGTAGTGAAAATAGGGATTTCTTAGGTTTTGGGGTTTTTTTGCTAATCCAAGCTTTGTATTTTTAAATTTCTCACAGTAAAAGAAAAAGCTGCTGTCACTGAATGCCCACAAAAAAAAAGCATTTTAAAAGTCTCATTCTTAAGATCCTGAATTAAAGTTTAGGAGACAGAACAAGGGATGGAACCACCATGTTCACCAGGATAAAAGGGGATAAAATCCATATGGGGAAGAGAAACAAGTTTAGGGCAGAACTTAGTTCCTGAAGTAGATGAAACTCCTTTCACAAGCAGAAGGCCTTTCATCACTGTAATTAGTGAGTAATTATCCTCCAAGCCACATCCTTACCTTGAGCAGGTTGCTTATGAAGGCTGGGTACTTCAAACCATGTTCAAGGGAAGCTGCTTCAATCCTTGTGATCCAGAGCTGAAGGTGTAAAAATGAATATATTGCATGAAAAAAATACTTTAAAAGTGAACCTTTTGCCACGCTGCTCTGCTCACACTTACTAAATATAACATTTTCATAGGATCATGGAATATCCTGAGCTGGAAGGGACCCACAGGAACACGACACAGGAAAAAGCTTCCTTTTTCCTTTAAAACCCAAAAACTGGCTTTGAGAGAAACCCCCCCCTAGGAAGAGAAGCAGCTATTTCACTTCTGCCTGGCTCCCATTTTGATGTTTCCACCCAAAATTTTGCTCTTTACCGCTCTGAGGGATCTCTTCTTCTCCCTCCTGGCCTTGGTGGACCTCACGAAAGCCCTGCGGACGCTCCTCACTGCCAGGCTGTAGCAGCGGTTCTTCCTGCCACGAAAATGCTGCAAAAAAACCCCCAGGATGCTCTTATTTAATTATATTTAAAGTTGTCCAACCTGTCAGTAACACAAATAAAGCATTTCACAGCTCTCCATGACAAGGATCACCGAACCCTTCACAAGCACCCCCAAGCCTTCAGCTGGCGCATAATAAAAATATTCTTTCCTTGGTTTGTATCATGGAAAACCTGAAGCTGAGGGGTTGGAGCAGGGGGGAAAAATCTGAGTCCTGCAGAAGCAAAACCAGGCCTCACTTTGGGCTGTGCTTCTGTGGGAAAGGCAGCCATAAAATCATGGTCAGGGCTTTCACCCAACCCTGAGCTCCCACATTTATTCTCATTCTTGAGCTCCCACATTTATTCTCATTCCTGAGCTCCCTTCAGCTGTGTCTGTATGAACAGGGTTGGGGCAGGAGCTTCTGATTTGACAAAGAGTTGCCCAAACACAAAAAAATAATGATATTTGTTTACTGACATGACACAGGAAAAAGCAGCCAGTGCTGCATCAGAAATAACTGGTACCGTGGGCAGCTTAGGTGCTACAAAACCAAAATATTCTCACTTCCTTCAACATTTTCTATCTCAATAGAAATCCTCAATATCTCAATCTCAATAGCGAGATGTACTCCTTAGGATACCCTTGAGAAATATTCTCCCCTCGCCTCGGTACAGCAGCTTGAACTTCAGCTGAAATCACCTTTCAAAACGCACTTTAAAACAACATTAATTTTTTTACCAGCTTCTTTGCCCGGTAAAACAAAAAAAACACTCAAGAAGAAAACACAACCAACGCAGCCTCCTCCAGCACGCTGTATTTAATTAAATACAACCAATCCATAACACAAGGCAACCATAGAATCGCGGAATGGTTTGGGTGGGAAGGGAATTCAAGGCGCCCCAGTGCCAGCTCCTGCCATAGGCAGGGACATTTCCATCCCGGGACATTCCAGGGATGGGCAGCCGCAGCTTGGGCAGCCTGCAAGGGGCAGCAGCAGTGCCGGGGGTGGCCCGGGGGCCCCGCACTCACCCGCGCGTACTTGAGCACCTCCTGCACCCTCCAGAAGCGATCCGAGAGGCGGCTGCGCACCCAGCGAGCCGCGCTCAGCACCACCATGGCTGCGGCACGGCGCCTTCCGGGGCGGCACCGGGGCCTGGCCGCTCCTTCCTCTGAGCCCGCCTCTGAGCCTGCCCCCGAGCCTGGCCGCTCCTTCCTCTGAGCCTGCCTCTGAGCCTGCCTCTGATTCTGCCTCTGAGCCTGGCTGCTCCTTCCTCTGAGCCTGCCTCTGATCCTGCCTCTGATCCTGACCCCGAGCCTTCCTCCGATCCTGCCTCTGATCCTGCCCCCGAGCCTGGCCGCTCCTTCCTCTGATCCTGCCTCTGAGCCTGCCTCTGAGCCTGCCTCGGATCCTGCACCCGAGCCTGGCCGCTCCTTCCTCTGAGCCTGCCTCTGATCCTGCCCCCGAGCCTTCCTCCGATCCTGCCTCCTATCCTGCCTGGGATCCTGCCCCCGAGCCTTCCCGCTCCTTCCTCCGCTCCTGCCTCGGATCCTGCCCCCGAGCCTTCCCTCTCCTTCTTCCGCTCCTTCCTGCGCTCCTTCCTCTGGTCCTGCACCCGAGTCTCCCTCTGATCCTGCCCCCAAGCCTTGTCGCTCCTTCCTCCGGTCCTTCCCCCGAGCCTTCCTCTGATCCTTCCCCCGAACCCTCCCGGTCCTTCCTCTAGTCCTTCCTCCGGTCCTTCCCCCGGTCTGATCTTTCCCTCGAGCCTTACCGGTCCTTCCCCCGAGTTTCCCTCTGATCCTTCCCCCGAGTTTCCCTCTGATCCTTCCCCCGAGCCTTCCTCTGATCCTTCCCCCGATCCTTCCCCTGAGCTTTCCCGGTCCTTCCTCTGATCCTTCCCTCGAGCCTTCCCGGTCCTTCCTCCAGCCCTTCCCCCGGTGCTTCCTCCGGTGCCTCCTCCGGTCCTTGCCCCGGTTCTTCCCCCAATCCTTCCTCTGATCCTTCCCTCGAGCCTTCCCGGCTCTTCCCTCACTCCTTCCCTCTGTCCTTCCCCCGGTCCTTCCCGGTCCTTCCTCCAGCCCTTCCTCTAGTTCTTCCCCTATCCCCAACTCTATTCCCGGCCCTTCCTCCTGTCCTTTCTCGGTCCTTCCCCAGCCTTTTGGCCTCCCCCCGCTCCTCTCCTGCAGCACGGTGGCTTTTCTCCGTGCTGGGCATCCTCTGCCCCAGCCTGAGGACAGCCATGGGATCAGGGAATATCCTGAGTTGGAAAGGACCCACAAGGACTATCCAGTCCAGCTCCTGAGCTTGAACAGACACCCCAACACAGACACACACCCTGTGCATGCCTGGGAGTGTTGTCCCAACACTCCTGGAGCTCTTGTGCCCATTTCCTGGGGAGCCTGGGCAGTGCCCAGCACCCTCTGGGGGAAGAATATTTTCCTGATATCCAACCTAAACCTCCCCTGACACAGCTCCAGCCCTTCCCTCAGGTCAGTGGTCACCAGAGACCTTCACCCTCTGGGTGAAGAACCTTGACCCAATCCCAGCCCTCTCAAAGTGGCCATCATCACCTGCATGAGGTGTGACCCAAACCAGCCCAAACCTGGGAGCAGCCATGGAGCTGCAGCCAAAATTCCCTGTAAAAAGGAGCTGAGCTCCTTGGAGTGTCCATTGCCACGGCTCAGTGAGGGATTTGGAGCAGATTTTGGGCTGTGTATCCCCAGCAGTGCTCAAACCACCAATGTGAGGAAAAAAAGGGTGTTTTGGAAGGATTCCATAGTGGATAACAAGTCTTGCAGCGTCCTGCAAGGGTTAGGGTTAGAGAATGTGAGACATAAAATGAAAATTTATGAACTGCAGCAAACCACAAGATGGTGCTGCCAGAAAATTATTCCTTGGGAGCAGCGGTTCTTGCGTCAGAGAACTGATGGATTTGTCTGATGCTCTTTAATCATGACCAGTTCCAGCATCTCAAAGCAATGATGCTCCTGTTAGAAACTGCTCCATCATCAAGATCTTTCCCACTTCTGGGCAAGCACTCGTTAAGAATGTGGAAATTTCACAGAATCAGAGAATCTTTCTCTGTATCGCTGAGGTTTGACACAAAGTTCACTTGGTTATTACGAGAATCAGTAGAATGTGTGGAAAATAAATGTCCAGAATGCAATTTTCAGCCCTCCCACAGCTTAAAATACATCTCCATTATGACAAAAGAACTTGGGAAAGTCTCACTGGATTTAGCAAAGCTTCTTAGAATTTATGGCACTTTTTTGAATACTTAAGTTGTGTTTCACCACACCCCTGTGCCATCACCAGCAGATGGTAAAACCAGCTGGAGGATTTTTAGTTGCCCAGCACCGAGTTCATCTTTCCATGGTTTAAGCCTAAAATTGATTTCTCCTCCAATAGTTTTGGGTTGGGTCCTTTCTGTTGGTGTGACTCATCCTTTTTTTCCATACATCGAGCTTGAAAAATATTATGTCTTTAAATCTAAACAGAATTTAGACAGGCAGAGTAAACACTGAGACTCGCAGAGCTCCCTGCCACTTGTCACATTTATGGTTTCCTGCACAGATTCAGACTTTATTATTAACACTGTCTCTGGCCTGAAAACAGGATGGATCCAGTAGTTATTTCCCTTGGGATGTCTGGACAGATCTGAGAAGAGATTTCACATTTTGCAGCTTGAGTGGAGGCTGCTGCCCTGCAAACTCCCCTGGGAGCCATCCAGCCCGAGAGTGTGGGGAAGGAACATGATGAAAATGGACTTGTCACACTCTGCTGTCTGTTTTAAAGGTTGTTTCTCTCAGTAATTTTTATTATCTCTCTCTTATTACTGCGACTGTATCTTGGAAGCTACACAGGCACGGAGACATCCCTGAAATTCTTAAATAATATTGATCATATGAGGCAGATGAAATCATTGGTAATTGCTGTGCCTTCACTACAAGAATTTCAATACGTTCTGCAAACAGGAACAGATGACTGCAGAGCACGGATGATTTCTGAGGAATATAGTGATTATTATCAATTTCTCTATGGTTTTTTGTTTTGTTTTGTTTTGTTTTTTTAATCCAGAGAGGAATTTTAAGGAATACAGTGATTATTATCAATTTCTCTAAGGGCTTTTGTTTTGTTTTGTTTTTTTAATCCAGAGAGGAATTTTAGGAACTGAAGCAGAATAATTAAACTTGGAGAGGGACCATCTTGACCTGGGGATGGATGGTTGGAGCGTGGCTCTTGGGTGCTGTGGGTTAAATCCCATCCCTGGGGAGGCAGATGTGAAGGATTGGCCGGCACAGAGAGCAGCTCTGAGGCTGTTCTGTAAACAGAGCAGCGTTGCAAAGCCGAGCTGCCTCAGAAGGGACGACACTGCTGGGTCTGAGTGGCTGTGACTGCAGCTGAGAGCAGTGACAGCACCACACGCTGCTCCCATCTCTGCTGCACGCTGAGGGCGAGGAGGAGCAGCTCCTGCTCTTCATCCTCACTGCTCACCTCGTTTGGATGAGCCTCGAGCAGGAATATTTGCCTGGGTACAGGGTGAAGAGCGTGGAAAGGTGATTTGAAGACAAGGAAGTGCCTGTGCGTGCCTAAGCCTGAGATCCTAAACGCCCAGCTGAGCTTGAAGGTGGAGTGGGATACTGAAATCACTGAGCAGCCCATCCCAGCTGCCACAGCAACCCTTTGGGGACCTCTTGGGATCGTAATCCTAGGAAAAACAACAACCAGTTCAGTAGCACTCTGGATTCTAAACCAAAATAAAAGCTACTGCTAAACTTCCAGCAGCCAGATCTGCTTTGGGACTGAGGCTGGGACACTGCTGGAA
Organism: Monarcha castaneiventris obscurior; assembly: GCA_026261815.1. Taxonomy (NCBI): domain Eukaryota; kingdom Metazoa; phylum Chordata; class Aves; order Passeriformes; family Monarchidae; genus Monarcha; species Monarcha castaneiventris. The sequence goes on along the minus strand of JAMPIT010000002.1, from coordinate 1,082,232 downwards.
AAGCATCTGAAGGAAGCAAACTGTGCTGAGAGGTCCTGGAGAAGCAGAGGGCCCAAAGGGACCTTTCCTTCCTCTCTCCACGATGATCTCTGGTTAAGGGCTCCTGGCCACGTGTGGAAGAGGCAGAAGAAGCTTTGCAAATCCCTTCCCAACTCTGTTAGACCAAAAGCAAGGAAACCCTTTTGGATAAGAGCGTGGGTTGGTGCATCTTCTTGAAGAATGTCTGGCCAGGACCCCGAGGACTTTGGAGCAGAAATCCTCTCAGAAAGGTCTCGGATGATCCCTGGGCTCCCCCCGTATGACATGGATGACCAGCTCCTTCCCAGGGAGCCTCGCAGCCCCTGGTGCTGCCTGGCCTGGAGTCTGGTCATAGGAACCATGAACTCCCTGGTCTTTCTCCTTAATTTGCTCCTGATGTTTGTTATTTTCACCATTGTGCTGCTTCCTACCATTGTGGTGGTTTACTTTGGCTTCCAGTGCCACTCTCAGGTAAGTGCCTCGCTCCCTGTGGCTGCAGGGCCACACCTGAGGGTCCCTTTGAGCCCCAGCTGAGTGGTGCCTCTAAAGGCCAGGCAGGACTCCCTGTTTTGGCTTTGTTTCCCTGAGGAAACAGATTTTTCCCTGTGTGAGTAGTCTGGGCTGACAAGGACAGGTTTTGTGGGAAATTGGGCAACAAAGTTGTGTCCCCATGGAGGTGCCAAGCAGAGGTGGCAGCTGAGGTGAACACACTCCCTGCCGTGATGGAGCTGCTGTTTGCATTTTCATTTCACAATCTTTCTCTCTTCCCTGGGATTTCTGTCACTGAGAGCTGCCAGCCTCAACTCCAGAGCTCACAGTCCTGCCTGGGCTCTCGTAGGGGTTTGCTGCTTTCTGTTTAAGTAAGTTTAATGTCCATTAGGATCTGCCTAATGATGGGATTAGTAAAGTCTGACAGAATATATAATCCCCTTCTCATGCCAATCCAACATTCCTGTTCCCAAACATTCTGTGCATTCCTCACACCAAAATGAGCCTCCTTTCTCCATCCAGGCTCTGTTTGTGTCCCCTGCACTGCGTTATTTCCTCACTTACAAATCTCTTCTTGGAAGATTCCTTTAAACATTTTTGGGATCTCTTGACTAGTCATGGATGTGAAAAAGCAGTTCCCTGTTTTCCTTGCAGGCACGGGCTGTTAGAGCAGCTCAATGTGCCTGTTTCATAAGTTCATCAACACGGATTGCAAATTGGACTGAAAATGGGAAAAAGCCTCCCAGAACTGCCCCTTCCAGCTTCCCTCACCTTGGAAAACCTCAAGTTCTCCTTTGCACGCACAGTCAGAGGCTTTGAGGAGATGCAAAATGGTTTTGAGTGCAGCCAAGTGGACCAGAAGTGAAAGCCCCTGTGTTGCTGGAAGCTGTAAGGAGTCTTTTAACACAGAATTTCCTTTAATGCAATCATAGCAAGGGATTGTGGCTTTACCAGAGCAGTCCCTGCCTTTGGGCCACAGCTTTTCAGTGCCTCCCCAGCAGCCACAGGCTGATTTCTGCACTGCAGCTCCATTAGATGGATTTATTGTTCATTTTTAGGATGATGGGTTGTGTTTCTTTTACTGCTGAAAGAATAAGGGAAAAGAATAAAGTCTGGGGACGTGGGGGCTGCCTGCAGCATTTGTTAGTGCAGAATAACTGAGTGCTCAGCTCAGCTCTGCTGCTGCCAGCACCAAAAGAGGGCTTTAAACACCACTCAGCCAGGCCCAGTGAGGTTTTCTTTGTGAGGAGTCTCTCCTGGCAGGTTTTCCAGGCAGAAATGAGTCCACACAGAGAACAGAACAGAAAGGGGTCTGGAGGGTCTCCAGCCATGGAATGACCAACCTCTGTCTGCAGAATCAAACAAATTTCTGTGTTTTTATTTACTTTGTTAGCAACATTTTTATTTTGTTATTCCCAGTGTAGTGCCACCCACAGCAGTGTAACACAAGGAGTCCTTTTGATTTGATTTGTGCCTGTCCAATGCTATTGGATGATTTCACAAAGATGTTTCCTGCTCCAGGATCAGCGTGCAGTGCTCTTGTCTCATAGGGCTGCTGGGATAATTGAAATCTTGATTGAGATGTGATATCAGCCACAGAGTGTACCTGAAGGTACAACCTGAAGGCACAACCTGAAGGTACATGGGGTGGGTGGGGTGGGTGGGGCCTGAAGGTACAACCTGAGGGCTGCTGAGCTCACCTCTGGGAGAGGGAAGAGGTGTCTTTTTCCATGAAAGCACTGGAAACTCAAGGGTATTTTGCCCACTGCTGTCACCACCAGGCCAGGCAGAGCGGGTTAATGTGGGACTCCTGTGATGCCTTAGGTTTTAACTTTTATATTTTTCAAATTCTGTACTGCTTGGAGTGTAACTCTGCAGTTCCTTGTAGCCTGGAATTTCTGCTCTCTCGTGCTGGGCAGACACAACAAAGCCTCTCCAGGCTTTGCCTTCAAGGACAGCCAGGCTCTTCTAGGCCCAAAATGTGTAACCCAAAGCCTCTAAGGGGGGAGCAAGCTGAGGGGAATTCCATCATTAAACTGGGGCTTTAATTGGAGAATTAACCGTGGTATGCAAATGAACCAAACCTATAAAGGTGTGAAGAACTCGTGACCTGGGCTCCATCTTGGGGTCCATTTTTGGAGGCAGCCTCTGGCTCCCCCAGGGTGTGCCTTGAAGGCTCTTCAAATAAACACCTATCTTTATTCCCTTCCTCTTGTCTAGTCTCTGTTCCTAGGTGGCTGGAGAAGGCATCAGTTCTTTGGCACCCCAGATGGGACAACGAGGCTTCCGAAAATCCTCTGGGACTTGGGAAGGTCCAGCTCAGCTCCCCCCCACTGCTGGCACCCGGAGGGGGGGCAGTTGCTGCAGTCCAGGAGGCAGAAGAGAAGCTCCAAGAGAAGGCATCACTTGCAGCTCTTTTCCGATTTCATGATCCTGGCTCTGCCTCTCTCTCCCCACAGGTGCTGCACTCCTCTGCCCGCTACTGCAAGAGCATCTTGGACGACAACAGCTCCTCTGCCCTCATCATCCTGGGCTTTGTCATCATGTCCCCGCTGCTGGTGGTGGCCATGGCCATCTACTGCAGCCTGGCACGGCGCCTGCGGCTGCTCATGTGCTTCCAGCCCTACAGCCTGGCCGTCTACAAGGGGGGTCGCTGGTGCCGCCCTGGGGAGGGCTCTCCGTGCTGTGCCAGGGGCTGCAACACCCAGCTCAAGGCCTGGGTGTGACCCTGCAGCACCGGCAGCGTCCCCTCCCTGTGCCTCATCCTCAGCCTCAGCCTCATCGTCAGCCCTGCTGCGGCTCAGCCTCAGCCTCATCCTCATCCTCATCTCATCCTCGTCCTTGTCCTCAGCTCAGGCTCAGCCTCATTCTCATCCTCGTCCTCAGCCTCATCCTCATCCTCAGCCCTGCTGTGGCTCAGTCTCAGCCTCATCCTCATCCTCATTCTCATCCTCGTCCTTGTCCTCAGCCTCAGCCTCAGCCTCATCCTCATTCTCATCCTCGTCCTCATCCTCGTCCTCAGCCTCATCCTCATCCTCAGCCCTGCTGTGGCTCAGTCTCAGCCTCATCCTCATCCTCATCCTCATCCTCGTCCTCGTCCTCGTCCTCAGCCTCAGCCTCATCCTCAGCCTCATCCTCATCCTCATCCTCATCCTCATCCTCAGCCTCAGCCTCAGCCTCACCTCATCTCAGCCTCTGCCTCAGCCTCATCCTCATCCTCATCCTCGTCCTCATCCTCAACCTCAGCCTCAGCCCTGCTGCGGCTCAGCCTCATCCTCATTCTCATCCTCGTCCTCGTCCTCAGCTTCAGCCTTATCCTCATCCTCAGCCCTGCTGTGGCTCAGCCTCATCCTCACTCTCAGCCTCATTCTCAGCCTCATCCTCATCCTCATCCTCATCCTCATCCTCATCCTCGTCCTCGTCCTCTTCCTCATCCTCAGCCCTGTTGCGCCTCATCCTCATCCTCCTCCTCAGCCCTGCCGTGGCTCAGCCTCTGACTGATCCCAAAAACGGCCACGGAGTGAAAGCCCAGCATGGGACCGGTGTGGGGAGGGCACGGCAGCTTCGTCCTTCTGACTCCTCTCTGGTGTGGTTTGTTGGTGTTGTTCCTGTCTGTGTGCTGCTCGTGGCTGGCTGCTGTCCCTCTGTGTCCCCAGCTTTCATTAGAAACCGTTCCCAGTTTTCTGTAGAAATAAAATTCCTGCCAAATCCCCCCTGGAGGAGTTTGTTCTGTCCCGAAGCCCTGGCTGCAGCAGCACCACTCCTTGTTCCACGCTCTGTAGCACTGTGAGGTAAAATGTAATTTTTGTTGTCTTCCTGAGGATTGGTTTTTCCTGCTACCTGCCCTGCCTGGCCCTGATACCACCCAGAGGAATAACCAGGGGTGGCTGCAGGGGAAAGTGAACTGGAGCAAAAAAAAAAAGGAGAAAAAAGAGTTGACATTTTCTGACAAGACTGAAGAAAAACAAGAAAGTTCTGTTCCAGGCAAGGGAGATCTCTCAGGATAACAAGGTTTTGCCTGAGGGCAGTGTCTGCTTGCTGGGTACAGATATTTGATAGGAGCTGCTGATCCTTTTGCTCACCTGTTGTCTGATCCAGCTGCTTTTACAAGGAAAGCATTCTTCAGCCTGGCTGGGCTGCCAGTATTGTAATGAACCAGCCCCACTGCTGTCCCTGCAAAGAAACCCAGAGTTATTTGCTGCAGCCTCCCCAATAAAGCAAAAATGTATTTAATTTGGTCGTTCACTTTACAGAGAATTTTAATAACAAAGGGGAAATGAATTTAGCTGAAATGTCAGCAGCAGAACAGACAGCTCAGGCTGCACCTCAGGGTGTCCTGGCACGGGCAGGGCCCCAACAAGGCATTCCCAGGAGTGTTGTAGCTCTGAGGTGAAGCTGGCTTGATCCTAAATTTCCTGTAGAGAGCACAGAGCCTTATCCTGAGCCTTGGATCAGACCTGAGGCAGCTGTGCCAGCCTGCAGGGCCCACGTGCCAGGCAGGGACTGTGCCCACAGATGTGGGGGATCCCTGCCTCTGCCTCCTCCTCATTCCCACAGGCAGGGCTTTGTCCTGGCAGCTCCCAAACCAGCCCGGAGCCCAGAGCACAGCAGGGAGGACAAAAAAAAAATGTATTTTAACTGGGTTTTTTTTTAAAGTTTAACTATACATGGATTTAATTTCCCTGCAACATCTCCACGCTCAGAGCCACGGCACTGACCTGGTTCTGAGGCACCTCAGAAGACACCAAAATACATTTCCTTTGGTCAGGGACGTGTTTATGATTTGTGCTTCCCTGCCATCACTGCACGGTGCAGGTGAAGCCACAGGAAGATGCCTCGGTGGCTCTCAGATGCCTTCAGTTCTTGGAACACTCAGCTGGGGGTGGTGCAAACACAAACCATCTGTCAGGCTGAACTGGGATCGGGAAGATCATCTCCTAGAGCCAAGGACAACACAGAATTTATTGGAAGGATGCTGCATTCCTCCTCTGAGGGAGGCCAGTGCAGAGGAAGCTGGAACCTGCCTCACATACCATGAGAGGATGTGCTGCTCCCCGGCTCCTCCAGGGCAGTTCAATATTCCAAGTGCTTCATTTTCTGTGGATAACTCTGCAGTTAAATTGGCAGGATCTGCATGGTAATATAATATGGTAATATACCCCCAGTGACGTGTTCTGGACAGTTCCTTGTGCTCTCTCCATTTCTGTTGCTTCACTGAAACTTGATTTTCTTCAGGGAAGCTTCCCCTGCCCTCCCTCCCCTCTCTAACTGGTCACTAGTGATTGTTTCCAGCTCTGCTGGAGAACTTGGTTAGAATGGATGGAAGGAATTCAAGAAAGAATAATCTGGGAATGCCTGCAAGGGCCTTTTCTCTCAGCTGATCCTCCTAAGGGGCTGTGGGATGGGTCACAAACTGCCCTGGGAGTCGTTCCCTGGAGCAGGGCTGGGGCACTAACGGGGGCTTGGTCCCCCTTTAGCTGCCCCCCTCCAGGATGGAATTTCCCCGAATTCCATGGATTGTTTACAAACTCCTGATGGAGCTGGTTCTGTGCCTGGAGGAGCAGCTGTGCCCCGGCCTCGAGATGGGGCTGTGGGGCTGAGCCTGGGATATTTGGGGCATCCATTGATGCCTTCTCCAGCCACCTAGAAACAGAGACTAGACAAGAGTTAGGGAATAGATATTTATTTGAAAGGCCTTCAAGGTACACCCTGGGGGAGCCAGAGGCTGCCTCCAAAAATGGACCCCAAGCTGGACCCCAGGTCACGAGTTCTTCACACCTTTATAGGTTTGGTTCATTTGCATACCACGGTTAATTCTCCAATTAAAGCCCCAGTTTAATGATGTAATTCCCCTCAGCTTGCTCCCCCTTAGAGGCTTTGGGTTACACATTTTGGGCCTAGAAGAGCCTGGCTGTCCTTGAAGGCAAAGCCTGGAGAGGCTTTGTTATGTTGATGCCTTCTCCAGCCACCTAGAAACAGAGACTAGACAAGAGTAAGGGAATAAAGATAGGTATTTATTTGAAGGGCCTTCAAGGTACACCCTGGGGGAGCCGAAGGCTGCTTCCATAAAAAATGGACCCCCAAGATGGACGACAGGTCACGAGTTCTTCACACCTTTATAGGTTTGGTTCATTTGCATACCACGGTTAATTCTCCAATTAAAGCCCCAGTTCAATGATGTAACTCCCCTCAGCTTGCTCCCCCCTTAGAGTCTTTGGTTTACACATTTTGGGCCTAGAGGAGCCTGGCTGTCCTTGAAGGCAAAGCCTGGAGAGGCTTTGTTATGTCTATCTTGCATGAGAGAGCAGAAATTACAGGCTACAAGCAGCTTAGAGTTACACTCTAAGCAGCACAGAATTTGAAAAATACAAAAGTTAAAACCTAAGGCATCAGTGTCTGCCCAGCACGAGAGAGCAGAAATTCCAGGCTACAAGGAACTGCAGAGTTACACTCTGAGCAGTACAGAAATTGAAAAATATCAAAGTTAAAACCTAAGGCATCACTATCCTGCAGGATCGCTCCCAACCTCGCACCTGGGCATGGATTTCGGGATGGATCCTTGTGCCTGAGCAGGGCCATCGCTGGTTAACAGCGTTTCTCACCGCATTTTTGGCCAGATCTGATCCTATTTAGCTGCTGAGGGCTGAAAAACGCCAAGTGGGAGGGAGTACGTGCTGGTGTGATCCCATGATGGAAAACAGAGCGTTGTTTCCCAAAAGGAAGCTCCGGGGGATCCGGGCGTGCTGGCACAACGCGGGGATCTCCCCTCAGTGCCAGCGGGCACCTCCCAAAGCGGCCGCCGCTGCTTCCCCCGGGCTGATCCCAGCCAGCTCCTGCAGCTGCACCGGGACAGGGCTGCCACAGAGCCGAGCTGCTGCTGGGAGTGATCCCTGTGCCAGAGCGGTGCCAGGGCAGTGCCAGAGCAGTGCCAGGGGGGATTGGGGGCTGCCACCATCCCCTGTGCCAGAGCGGTGCCAGGGCAGTGCCAGGGGGGACTGGGGACTGCCACCATCCCCTGTGTGACAGAGCGGTGCCAGAGCAGTGCCAGGGGATATTGGGGGCTGCCACCATCCCCTGTGTGCCAGAGCGGTGCCAGGGCAGTGCCAGGGGGGATTGGGGGCTGCCACCATCCCCGTGTGCCAGAGCGGTGCCAGGCCAGGCTGGGCAGCGCTCCCGGGCTGTGCCATGGCAGCCCAAGGGAAGGGAAGGATCTACGCCGCATTCCCCAGGGGAAAACCCACAGGGACAATTCTCCGCCCAACAAAGGAGCCACTTTCCGGGAGAAGAGCTGGGAGTTGCCCGAGTTGCTCCGGGGCTGTGCCGCTGTCCCGGCCGTGCCCCGCATTCCTGCTCCCTGCCAGCGCCTGAGCTCATGGAAACGCTGGGTGGGCACCGGGACAGCCCCTGGAGTGTGGCACCAGCCCAGGCTGCCCGTGGGTGCCAAGAGCATTGAAATCCCTGCCAGCTTTTCCCTGGCAGCTCCTCCCCGGCCACACGGCAGAGACACGAGTGCCTGGGACACGGGGACAGCGAGGGGGGCACAGGGGGCACTGAGCAGTGCCCCAGGAATGCCACCTTGCTGGGCACCTGGCCTCAGGTTCCTTCCCAAAAACCAGCCCTGGGGGCTCCTCTCTCCTGAGCCAGCTGCGAGCAGGAGCACAAAGGTGTTTCCTCAGGGTATTCCTGCATTCAAGGGGATGACTGGGAGTTACTGGAAGGGACGCTGGCCCTTAGGGAGCATCCCAGCTTGGGGCTGTGCCAGCTGGGGAGCTTTTGGGGAGCTGCCTGCAGCTGCCAGAGCATTTTCCAGAGGTGCTGGCGCTGTAACCCCTTGGCAGCAGCGCGGGGAGGAGCAGGAGGGTTCATTCCTTCAAGTTCTGCTCTGCTCCTGCTCCTCAGCAGAGCAGTGAACAAACCCAATAAACCAAATAAAGCAAAAGAGGTTGAAATTCCTCTTTTGGCGACACCCTCCTAAGCCTTGCAATGCCAACAACACCGTGAGTGACTGCTCTGCCCATCCCGGCAGCTCCCGGCGAGCAGCGCAAGGGCACAACCCCAATTCCCAACCCCTGCACCGCCCTCGTCCCTCTCCAGGAAAGGAAGAACCTGAGGAATCACTGGAAGGTTTGGGGCTGGAAAGATCAGCTCATTCCCACCCCGCTGAGGGCGATGGGTGTAGGGAACGAGGTGAGAAGTGCCAGGAGAAAGTGTGGCATGGACAGGGTGTGAGAGGAGCTGGCCCCGGGCCCCTTGGCAGCAGCAGCAGCAAACGGGGATGCAGCAGCAGCAAACGGGGATGCAGCAGCAGCAAACGGGGATGCAGCGGCTGCAGCGGTGCCCCAGGGAAGGGATCTGCAGCGGGGATCTGCTGCTCAGCAAAGCCGCTGCTGTCCCGAGCCCTGAGCAAACCCCCGGCACCTCCGGGGGCAGAGCAGGATGCAGTTAAAGGCTGTGGAGGATTTCCCCACAGGCACAGAGAGGTGATGGCCTCCGAAGGGACTCCTCGCCACAGAGGTTTGGGGAGGAGGACGGGGAAGGCAGAATTGTCCTTTTCTTTTCCTGCCTTTCAGCATATTCTTGTGTGGGGCTTTGACCAGACCTGCTGGCACAAGTTATCACCCTGGGTATCTAAGGGCAAGCTCCAAAGTCATTCCAAGCCCTTTTAGGAGCTGAGGGTTGTTCTGCCATCCTGCCTCTGGGGTGCTTTGGGAGACAGGACATCTCTGCACCAAGCAATTTGTTCCTCTGCTGGGTTCAGCATCACCAAGGTCAACCAGGCCACTCTGGCAAGGACAGCTGGGTCACAGCAGGAGATGCTGGCGTGCCACTGCCCCCTGAGACACGCTGGGCAATCCTCCAGAGGGGAAAAGCAGACAGGATGTGCAGGGCTGGGCCTGGCTTTCAATGCTTTGAGTGAACCTCGGGGAGAGACAAGAAGCAAAGCCAAAAGCTCCCAGACAAGCCAGGGGTGCTGTCTGGTTTGCTCTCTGCTTTCAGGTGCTGCCAGCCCCACTCGTGCCTCCTCCATTGTTTCCCAAGCACTCAGGACAGAGCTGAGGAAACCAAGCCCTAGACCCTACAAAGATGAACAGAAGTAAAATTAGAAACCAGAGGAGCAGACTTCCTCCAGACTCCTCGCTGCTGAAAGCCAGGAATATCTGCTTTGTCCCTGAAAAGTCCTTCACCAGCTTCCCCTCACCAGCCAGGGCCGTTTCAGCTCCTGCTGTGATGCTGAGGCTGGGACTCTGCTCAGCACATTTGGGAAAGATTTGTCTTTTGGCCTTTTGGCATCTATTTTAGCTGTGCTGACCCTCACATTTGGAGTCCCAGCTCTTCAGCCATCGTGGATCCCTCAGGCTCCCCCCACCAGCTGCTGCTGAGGTGCAAACAGAGCCCCTGTGCTCACACAGCACTCAGTGTTTGAGAGGAACAAGTGTTTGCTGAATCCATCTGGCAAACAAAACTCCTCATCCCCATCCTTGCCCTAAACTCAGCTCTGCAGGGCCTGGCTCTGCTGCCAGGAGCTTGGGCTTTACTGCACCAGGGCGTGGGAAGGAGGGAAGAAATCCAACCAAGCTGCTTGTGGAGAGCTCCTATTTCTTTTTGGAGCCAGCTCCCCTGTCTCACACTGCCTTTCCCCTCAGAGGTTTCAACCCCTGGAGAGGGAGGCTGGGATTTGTGTCAGCTTTGGGGACAGATGCTGGGACAAAGAGCATTTTTCTCTCAAGCAGGCACCAGCTGCCCTTCACCTGCTGCTGGACACGTTTTGGTTGCTGTGGGGTCTGACCCAGCCTCAGCCAGATGCAGCAGGAAAAATGCTCTGCTTGGGAGTCACAACCAGGCTCCAGATACTCAGAAATCCACAGAAAAATAAAGCAGAGAGAGGAAATTCAGAGCACCAGAGCATTTCAGTTCAGGTGGCAGGGAGAGTGTTCATTCAAACCCCTGATTTCCTGCTCATTCATTATTCCATACTCCACATCCCACAGAAACAGAAGGAGAAGGGGGAAGACAGAAAACCAATTTTAAAATTTTGCAATTAAAGACGTCACTCAGCTGAACAAGGGTGTGAATAACTCTGTTATTATTCTGGTTTTTTCTCACTACCTGGGTGTGGCTCTGCCTACCTGGGCCAAACCATTCCTGTCAGCACTTGGAAAATCAGCTTTCCTTGGGATTGCACAGGTCCTGGGGGTGGAACTCACCTCAGCTGCTCGGCTCCTTGATGAAGGGCCCTTTGTTCACGGGGCTTTTTGGTGCTTGCTTTGATCATTTAAGATCTTGCTGCTCCTTGCCATGATTTGAGCCACACCAATGTGGCTGGCAAAGGGTGTGGTGAGATTTTGGGGTTGTCTCATCGAGACAGCAGTGATGGGGAACAGGGTTTGTTGTGCCCTGTGAGCTGAGAAAAGGCAGTTGGAAATTTTTTGGAGTACAAATGCTGCAGCAGAATGAGAATTCCCTCGTTTCCACCAGGAAGCAGCAAAGTTGTGTTTGTGCTGAGCCATCCCACAGGAACTGGCAGATTCCCACTGACAGTGATTAGAGGGAAAAACTGGAGGCCAGCAAGTGCCTTTTTTATCCCAGAAAAGCCTGGAAGGAGAGAGGAAAATGATCCATGGATGATGGAGTTGCACCCCAGGGCAGTGTCTGTTCCAAAACAGATGCAGCATCTCCCTGTCAGCCCTGCTGGATGTGGCTGTTCAGAAAAACCCATGAACATTCTGGAGATGAGGAAAATTCCCTCCAAAGCCTGGCCAAGTGTTCCTCTGGCACCAGACATTTCCATGAGGTCACTGTTGGAGTTTCTCCCACGTCTGGATCGTTCACAACCAGAAATTAAAACACTTTGGGTTTGTGTCCCCTCGTGTCTCACTCTGGTCTAGCACAGGGCAAAAGGGTTTTTGCATCCTCCAGAAGGATTTGGGGCACTGCAGGGACCATGGCATGGCTCAGGTTCCAGCTTCCATGCTCCTTCCAGAACGGCCTCACAGGAAAGTCTCATCATCCCTGATTAATGACCAACCCTAACAAAACATGATTCCAGGAATCCCTGCACTGAAACCGGCTGCTTTTTGATCTGCAATCCTGGAAAAAATGCTGGATTCTGGGCAGGGTCAGAGGTCTGACGTGTGGGGTGAAAACACTGTGGGTTTTGCTGGTGAAACCTGCAGCAATCCCCTCACATCCTGCCATGGATCAGGCTGAAGGGCCAGGAGAGAAGGGGGAAGAACCCCCAGAATTCCACCACTGCTTTGGAGATTTGTAGGGAATTCCCTGAAAGGAGAGAAGTCTTGGGAGCCTACATTTATGATGGAAGCAGTAACATGGATAGTCTGAGGGGCTGCAAGCAAAAAGTCCTTTCATTTAAGGTTTCACTGTTCCATTCTGCATCAATTTTCCTTTTTTTACCCCTCTGGGAGATCTCCCCATCCCATTCCAGGTGTTCCCTCCATTCCTGCCACGGCTTCCCAAGCGTTTTTCAGTCCTGGAGATGAGGGAAGAGAGAGAACAAACGGGAGGAGAAGCTCTGAGTGTCTTTTATTGGCAAAGCATCCCAACAACAACGTCCTTGACAGGTGCCAGGAAGCGAAGCAGAGGCAGAAAAAGCCCCATGTGTGGGAGAACTCTGCAAAACAGGATCTGCCAGACTTCCTCTGCAGGACAGCCGTGCCCAGGGAGCAGGGAGAGGGGAGCAGAGAGAGGGGAGCAGAGCAGGCCCCACACTTGGAGCAGCCCAGTTTGAACACAGCTTCCCTCCTGAGCAGCATCAGCACCACCTGAGATTCCCAGCAGGATTTTCCTCCCCGTTTTCCACCCCTGCATGCCATTTTTATATAAATATCTGCAGCTTTGGTTGTCCTTTTGAGAGGCAGCAGGGAAAATGACTGTGGAGGTGGGAAATGCTCCTTCCTTCCCTGGCTCAGGGCTGCAGCTGGGAAGGGGAGGAATAGCTGGAATTGCAGATTTGAAATGAAGACCAGGATTTGAGTGCACAGGGTCAGTGCTGGTGTGGGTGCAGCTGCTCCTCTGTTGCTGTTCCCATTTCTCAGAATTTTTAGTGCCCCATCCCATTTAGGGGGGGATTTTTAGGGCCATTCTCAAGGAATTTGCTGCAGTGGCAGATTTCCACATGTTCAGAACCCTCACAGGGGACCTCAATTCCTTCCCTACTTGAGTAATGCTTCTGACTGGATTCTATTTGATTTCTCTTTCCTGCTGGGAAGGGGGAGTGTGGATGGGCTCTGCATTCACATCCATTCACCTGCCTCTTCTTTCCTGGCTGAAAAAGCAAATTTATCATGCAGAGGGAGCTGAGTCCCCATGGAAGGATGGAGAGCAGAGAGAACATTCCTGTCCGACAGTGACACTCATTTGTGGGGGAATATTTGTGCTCTGGTTGTTCTTTCATGGTTCAGGAATTACAGCACCCGGCTCTGGAACAAAAGTCTCTTATCCCCCAAAAGAGATGGGAATTGTTTGGGTGGCTCTGCACACACCCAGCCACCTCTTTCTCCATGAGCTGCTGGAATGGCAGCTATTTCCCCAAGCTGACGTGGGAGGATGTGAGGCTGGCGGTGAGGAAGGGATGGATGTCAGGCAGAGCAGCTCCCAGCACAGCCCTCAGTTCTGGTTTATCCGACAGAATTTCTGCTCTGCCTTCTTCTGACTGCAAACAGCAACTTGCTGATGGCAGCAAGACTCATCCCCCTCGTTAGCCCCACGTTTCTCTCAGCCAGCCCATCCTGCCCTCCCCGAGCTCAGCGTGGCCCTTTCCAGGAATGATTCCAGGTGGGTAACACAGGATGATGTCCCCAAAACCCACCCAGGGACGCTCTTGCTCTTCCCCCATGGCCAGATTCCCTCATGGAAAGTCTGTGGGGTTGGCTGATGGGGTAGGGAACGGGGCTGTGTGCTTTATGTTTGACTCTGCTGATATCCAGGCAGGATTTTCCTCCAGGATTTGCAGCCTGTTGATTGTCCCATGCTGTCTGTGCTCCAAAGCCTGGCTCCACAAGGCACCTGCACCTCTAGAACTCGCTGAACTCATGGAAAATGAAGAATTGGTGCCTCGAAGGAGGAACTGACTCAGAGCTGATCCCGTGCTGTGCCCCCTGTGACACTAAACCACCATGGAGGGACAACTTCCCAAGTGTTTCAGGAGCAAGGGAGGGAGCTGGCCGAGGTCAGCTGGGCTGGAGAAACCCTGCTGACGGCACAGGGAGTCATTCCCTTCCCTCCCACTCCCTCCCCAGCTGCCTTGCCGGCCTCACACAAAAAGGGTGATTGTTTGTTGTGCTCCGAGCTTTGTTCCTGCTCACATGTTTGTGCCTCTTACTGAGAGGGGATGAAAAGCCCCAGATGCAAAGTGAGCCCTCAGCAAAGGCTACCTTAGAGGCAGCTCTGGTATAAACGCTGAAAATGAGGCTTGGTGCTGTTCTGGCAGCCTGGAGCAGGGAGATAAATGGAAATCTCTGTCCCAGACTGGCCCAGTTTGCACCTCTGCTGCAGCCACAGCGGTGCTGGAGCTGTTCCACCCCAGCATGGCAGCTTTAGGGCCGGATTTATCCTGAAGTGAAGCTTCTCTGCTATCAGGGAAGAAGGAGAAGGCTGCAGGGCTGCGAGTGGAGAGGCTGGAGCTGTCACCTGGGTGTTGAGGCTGCTGGAAAATCGGCCTCACTCCGAATTCCATGCTGAGAGCAGGAGCAGAGCTTGGCCAACTCTGCTGCAGCTGCACATCCAGAGGGGGCCAGGAGCCTCTCCTGATGGGAACTCACAGCCCCACACCGCTTCCCTTTCCTGTTGTGGCTGCATGTGGGGCTGATGGATGCTCAGAGACCCATCCATCACTGTCCCTGCTGCTGCTGTCCCCACCCAGAGCACTCAGAGCCTGGCAGGGTTTGCACAATCCCCTAAAAATAGAGCACACCTAAAAACGCTCCCCCGTGGGGCTGCTCCGTGCCCGACCACCCTGGGCTTGTGGCTCCAGGGAAGGTGCAAAATGCCCTGATGGCCTCTGCTGAGGCCACCACTGCCTGAAACAGGAGCCAGAGATGGATGGAACAGTGCTGTGGTCAAATAAAAGCTGTGGCAGGGTTAACTCAGTCCTTCAGAGCCCTGAGTGTGGAATGAGGCTGCAAATCTGCCCTAATTACTGCAGGGATTCACAGAAATTAGGGACAGAAGGTGAAATAAGAGAAACAGATGCCAGGGCAGCCTCCTGGGGAGGGAATCTGATCTCCTTCGCTTTGGTTGTTCCTGTGCTGGCTCCTCCCTGCAGAACAACGAGGACTCTCCAAATGCTGGAGTCTCCTCTGCATCCCTGCAGGATGCTTCAAATTGGGGTTTTTTCCTCTCTCCAAGATGGGCAAACATAGGAGACTGCAACTATTGAGAGAGGCTGGGAGCTCTCAATGCTGAGAACTTGCTGTTGGAGGGGAAGCAGCAGCTCCTTACGTCGGTGGAAATTCCTCAGGAAGTGCAGTTCTAAGGAGAGCCTCTTAAATTTGGCTTTTCCCCGTTGTCTGGGCTTTCCTAACAGGATGGGGATAGGGCAGAAAAGTCAAGCAATAAGGAAAATGATCCACTCTGAAGAATAGCCCTTGGCTAAAAATTGACCACTCCATGCAGACCTCGCTTGTACTGCTTAGAAGTGAGTCCAATTTTTGGAGCTGTTTGGGTTCCTGGCAAGCAAAGTGAGGTCCAGCTGGGAAAAAGGCAGTCAAATCCTGTCTCGTGAAGGAAATGAAGCAGGAATTTAAAATCTTGGAGAATCTCTGATAGAAATTCTCAGGGAGAAACATGAAAGGTTCCCCCCTGTTCAGAGCTGTCAAACTCGTGCCCAGCTAAGTCCAAGGAATTATGAGCTTCATGGAAAAGTTGGTTCAGCCAGGCTGTAGGGATCTGGGATCTGAATCAGCCACTCCTCCCAAAGCCCTCTGAAGCTTTCAACACAAGTCTTGCAGACTTTGGAAAGAGGTGCTGGTCCTAAAGACCCAGCAGGTCTCTGCTTGGGACATTCAGGGGCCCATCCGTGTTTGTACCCTCACTCCTGTGCAGTTCCTGGCACTTTGGAATCAGATCTTTGTGTCTAACACCCACCCATTTATTTATGGCAGCTCTGTCACTGCAAACAGGGATTGGGAACACTGGTCTGGCAAAGCCTTGGATGCCAGAAGTTCATCTGTGTCCTCCTGCCCTGCTGTTGGGGTTGGGGTTGCACTGACTCTGGGATTTGGGGCAGCTTTGGACACTCCAGGATGGCTGGGCCTGTGTCCTGCTTGGTTTTTGGGGGGTCAACGTTTCTGGGCCTGTGTCCTGCCTGGTTTTTGGGGATCAGTGTTCCTGGGCCTGTGTCCTGTCTGGTTTTTGGGGGATCAGTGTTCCTGAGGCTGTGTCCTGCCTGGTTTTTTTGGGATCAGTGTTTCTGGGCCTGTGTCCTGCCTGGTTATTTGGGGATCAGTGTTCCTGGGCCTGTGTCCTGCCTGGTTTTGGGGGGTCAGTGTTTCTGGGCCTGATTTTTGGGGATCAGTGTTTCTGGACTGTGTCCTGCCTGGTTTTTTTTTTTTGTGTATCAGTGTTTCTGAGGCTGTGTCCTGCCTGGTTTTTGGGTATCAGTGCTTCTGGGCCTGTGTCCTGCCAGATTTTTGGGGGTTAGTGTTTCTGGGCCTGTGTCCTGCCAGATTTTTGGGGGTTAGTGTTTCTGGGCCTGTGTTGTGCCTGATTTTTGGGGGGTCAGTGTTCCTGAGGCTGTGTCCTGCCTTGTTTTTTTGGGGTCAGTGTTCCTGAGGCTGTGTCCTGCCTGGTTTTGGGGGGTCAGTGTTTCTGGGCCTGATTTTTGGGGGATCAGTGTTCCTGAGGCTGTGTCCTGCCTGGTTTTTTTTTGGGGATCAGTGTTTCTGGGCCTGTGTCCTGCCTGGCTTTTTTGGGGTCAGTGTTTCTGGGGCAGTGCCCTGCCTGATTTTTTGGGGGATCAGTGTTTCTGGGCCTGTGTCCTGCCTGGTTTTTGGGGAATCAGTGTTTCTGGGTCTGTGTCCTGCCTGGTTTTTGGGGAATCAGTGTTTCTGGGCCTGTGTCCTGCCTGGTTTTTGGGGAATCAGTGTTTCTGGGCCTGTGTCCTGCCTGGATTTTTGGGGATCAGTGTTTCCCAGGCTTCTCCTCCTCCTCATCCTGGCTGAGGGAAAGCTGAGGGTGAAGCAGAGGCACAGATCTCCCTGCCAGCTCCTCCTTGCCTGAGGCCAGCACTGGCACCTCTGCAGAGGGGTGGGAAGAAGAAAATGAAATCCCTGGCCTTGAAGCACCCAGAATTCAGGGCTCACAGCTCAGGCTGCTGCTGTTCACCCCAGAAGCAGCTGAGTTTTTGTGCTGTGTGGCTTTTTAGAGAGCTTTGGGATAAAAGAGATCATCTCTAAGCTAGGCCTTACCTCACTGAGGAGTCATTCCTAGAACTGCTTATCTGAGAAACATAAACCTGGTGAATGCTGTGAGTAAACACATCTATTTTTGTAGTTTGTCTTCCAAGTCAAACAAAAATAAGAGATGACTCGAGGCTGAGCCCAACATGACACAGAGGTAACTGAGAAGTGGCAGACTCGGGGCCTGACCCTGGGCTGGAAGTCAGGCTGCCATTTCTGGGGTCAGGGAGGTGAAGTTGGTGCCTTTCAGCCACAAGCCTGCAGCTGAGCAGAAATTAAGCGTGAAACACATTGGGTGAGCTGTTCCTGGTCATTTTGGGGGGAAACCTGGAGTTGATGTCAGTATTTCTGTTGCTCTCAGCATCCTCTGAGCCACAATTGGGCTGATAAGAGCTGGGCATGGTCTGGCCTTCCAGCCCAAGTCCTGTCCCATCAGATTCCTGGCTCCTTGGGTGATTTCCCACCTGTACTAGGGCTGCACAAGCCTTCCCTGGAGTTCCAGGGGAAGTTTTCACCCTCCTCACCCCCCCCAGAGCTGCTTTGCTTCCTTTCCAAACGGGGAATTTCCAAACTGCCATATATAGATGCCCCTCCAAACAAACCCGCCTATGTGGAGCTCAAACAAGGCTGTGTTCCCAAAAGCCTGTTTGTTCCAGCTGCAGGAATTCGTCTCAGAGAAGAGGATGTTGCATCTCTTCAGAAATTGGGGACTGTTTACATCCCCAGAATGTCGCAGCAGCTGCAGGAAAACCTAAAAAACCTTCCCAGGCACTGAGGGCTCTAGAAAATACCTGAGCCCCAGCAACATCACGGTGAAAATACAGTTGATTGGTTGGTGGTGGTTTTATTTGGGTTTTTTCAGGTTTTTTTCTTACAATTATCCATTGTTCCTGAGCTGTTCTGCAGCTTGGCACGGGGAGAAGGGGATCACCCCGAGGGAATTTTGGCCAAATCCATGGCAGGTGGAGAATTTGAGCTTAGAAGTGATGGGGAGCTGAGATTTCAACAGGAGCAAATCTGGAGTGGCACCTCCTGCTCCAGAGTGCAGGATGCATCCAGGAAAGAATCAGCACAAGCACAGGCACCAGGCTTACTGGAAACAGGATTTGCCAGTTCCTGTAACGTTTAAAAATAACCCCAAAACCCTTTAAGATCTAATTATTTTCCAGGCTGCTTTTTCCTGCTTGCACCTATCCTAGCAGGACTTAGAGGGAGATAAAGGCTGAAGTGCCTCCAGGCTGCAGGGTGGGAATGGCATCCACAGGGATAAACTGGCAAAAAACCAGGGAATTATTCCGAGATGAGCAACACTTCCTTGGGAAGTGAGTAATGAAAGGAAATCATCTCCATGGATCCACCAGCCCTAATCAAGGGGCTCTGGATGGGTCTGGAGATGGGGCAGAAGGAGGGTGGGATGGGATGGGATGGGATGGGATGGGATGGGATGGGATGGGATGGGATGGGATGGGATGGGATGGGATGGGATGGGATGGGATGGGATGGGATGGGATGGGATGGGATGGGATGGGATGGGATGGGATATGATGGGATGGGATGGGATATGATGGGATATGATGGGATATGATGGGATATGATGGGAACTGGTGGATGTCTGGGCCAGCTGATGAGAAGCAAATGGATTTGCAGTGGGGCAAAGAAAAATAGGAGATAATAGGGCTGAGAAAACGAGCTGGAAATGTGCTGGGACTGGCTGCCAGGGCCCTCAGATGCACATCCCGAGCCCTTGGCCAGGGCAGGGGGGTACATGGAGATGATTTCCTTCCATTACCTCCGTTCCCTGCTCCCTCCAGCCCATCCCTGCCATGTCCCAGCTCCAGAATCCAGCCAGGGGGAGAACAGCAAGGACAGAAACACCAGCAGAGAACCAGGGGAAGTTCTGAACTCAGCAGGGATTTGGAAAACATTTTTCCTTCATGGTCAATCCAGCAGCCCCAGAATGGAGTGGGAATCTGTGCAGCAGGAATGGATGGGTTTGCTCAGATTGGGGGATCAGACCGTGTGGGATTTGCTTTGCTGTGCCATTTTCCCCTGGAAGCTCCTTTGCCACCAGAGCCTGGAGCTTCCCTGCCTCAGGATGAGGTGGCACCTCAGGGGAACTCAGAGTGAGAGCAGGGATATCCCATTCCCTTAAAACCCAGGATAATGCTGATTCCAGCCTGTGTGGAGCCCTGGGTGAGGCTGGCACTAACACATGGACTGAGTTATGGAACAGCCTGGTGCTGTCAGCTCCCTCGGGATGCAGATGGGTCCCAGACTGGGAGGGGAACACAAACAAGTGCCCGGAACTGTCTGAATCCATGGGTTTTAATTGGATCTCCAGCCTGTTGTGACTTTCCATTTGGTGGATGAGTTTGGATACAACTTTTTTCCACTCTCTGCTCTCCTTGGCCCCTAATTCCTGCTGAGGTTATTTTTTTACAGTTCCCAGGGGGAGAGAAAATAAAATTGGAGGAAATATTGCTCACCAGTGTCCAAAATCCCAAAAGCTTCCAAACATCCCTTCTTTGCTGCCTTTCAGCCTGGCCTGCTGGTCACTCCCCGTGTTAAGGAGATGATGATTGATGGATCTCTTCATAACTGGATGTAATTTTCCAGCTTTTCCCTCTGCTGGTAACATCCTGGACCTGTCCAGAGGCAAAGGAAGGGGACAAGAGGAAAGGGAATTGTTGTCACCTCACCTGATGAGCAGGAGCCAAATGCAGGTGCAAGGAGAGCAGGACAGGCACGGGAAAGGGGATTGGGTTTGATTTCTTTATGTTCTGGCACAAATGCCCTGCACACAGGGGGCACGGAGAGGCTGAACCTCGGCATCTTTGGTGTTTGCCCCTTTCCCTCATCCACTGAGAGGCTTCTCACGGGTTTATCTTTAGGCTGTGAGCACCCTTTTCCCTCAGAATGCCGGACTCGAGCCCATATTTAACACCACGCTGAGGGAGATGATCCCTGGGCCGTTCCTGTGCCAGCTGCAATTCCCAATATTGCAATTCCCAGCCCCTTCCCGCAGGCTCTGGGTGCCTCGGTGACCCCAGCAGCCCTTCCCCAGGGAAAACAGGCTGCGGGTGTCCCCCAGCCCGTGGGAGGGTTGCACTAGGACCTGTGGAATGCTCCTCCCAGAAGATTAGCCAATATTCCCAGGGCAGGGCAGCTCCCCAGCCTTTCTGCTCTTTCTTTCCTTTATAAACGTGTTTTTTCCTTCTTCCAGCTCGTTCCAGAGCGGAGAGCTTTGGATTTCTCGCAGCTTTTCTTTCCTTTTTCTTCCCCCTCTTTGGTAACTGGCGTGCTGCCAGTGCCTCGCAGGGCCAAAGTTTTATCTATAGGGATATATTTTTCGAAGCAGCCCCAGCTGCACACAGACAGCGAAGCGAAGCCCCGCTCCTGGGGCAAGCTTAACTCGGCAGAGGAAGAGCGGCAGGAGCGCTGCGTGTGCCTCTCCTCCAGCTATTCCTGTCAAGATGGATTTATGACTCTAAAAGGAGTCGGGGGGAGGAAGGGGAATTGCCTCCAGGAGCCAGAGCTCGCAGCACAGCCCAGCAAAACACACGGCGGGGAGCGGGCGCAGATCTCAAGGCATGCGAGTGGGATCGCGCTGGGATCTGGTGCAGCCGGACTATGACTGATCTCAAGCTTTTCCTCTGCCTTCACAGAGCCCAGCTGGCCGATTTCAGGTAGTTTGCCCAGGACCAGGCTTTGCCATGCTGGCCAAGGCTGTTCTCTCCCTTGGTCTGTGGCTGCGGTTTGCTGCAGGACAGGACACACCTGAGCCAGGTGAGTGCCTGCAAAGGCAAAGGCGTTCCTGTGCTACTTTACCCCATTTCATGCCTCCTGCTCCTCAGAGCTCCTCGCAAACCCTTTTCAGAATAAAAGCTGAGGCTACAGTGCTGCTTTAGCTGGTTAGAGGTACTTGTGTACAAGAAACAAACCTGTCTGCAATTGCCTACTAGAAAGTAATTCTGTCGTGTTTGTTTCCATTGGGGAAAAGCAGACTTTCACAAATATGCAGGATTTAGAGTAAATCATATGGAGAAAGTCCTCCCTCCTCACTGGACTGGGGGACAGGCACTGAGAGAAGTCAAGCCAGTGATTAACACTATGTTCTCTTGCTAATCTCTGTAATTCAATCATCACAGCTCCTCTTTTAAACGCCTTCTCTTGCATACTGCTCATGGAAAATGAGAATGGGTCAGTCCTGCAGAGCTGATAGCGGGGAAAGGGACGTGGAGGAGATGGATGTCTCATTCCTGGTCCCTGGGCAGGGACTCATCCCACGTCGTGGTGGCTGAGCTGCTGTGATTCGTTTTGTCCTGCCCTGTGCTCAGGAGGGGAGAACCTGGGGCTGCAGGTTGTGGCTGGCTCTCACTGCACCTGGGAAGTGCAATCCAGTGGGAAACCAGGGGGAATCTCGTGTCTGCCTGGCCAGGAGCTCCTCAGACTCTGCAGCCCGGACTGCTGGGGTCTGACCGTGCTGCTGGTACATGGAGAGGCTGCGGCTGGGCTCAGACCCCTCTGCCCCTCAGTGCCCCAGGCTGGGGCTGCGGCTGGGGCTCAGACCCCTCTGTCCCTCAGTGCCCCAGGCTGGGGCTGGGGCTCAGATCCCTCACAGGGTGCTGATTTCTGCCCCTCAGTGTCCCTCAGTGTCCCTCAGAGTCCCAGGCTGGAGGTGGGGCTCAGATCCTTCACTGGGTTCTGTCCCTCAATGTCCCAGGCTGGGGCTGGGGCTCAGACCCCTCACAGGGTGCTGATTTCTGTCCCTCAGTGCCCCAGGCTGGGGCTGCGGCTGGGGCTCAGACCCCTCTGTCCCTCTGTGTCCGGGGCTGGGGCTCAGACCCCTCACAGGGTGCTGATTTCTGTCCCTCAGTGTCCCAGGCTGGGGCTGGGGCTCAGATCCTTCATTGGGTGCTGATTTCTGTCCCTCAGTGTCCCTCAGAGTCCCAGGCTGGGGCTGGGGCTCAGATCCTTCATTGGGTGCTGATTTCTGTCCCTCAGTGTCCCTCAGAGTCCCAGGCTGGGGCTGGGGCTCAGATCCCTCACAGGGTGCTGATTTCTGTCCCTCAGAGTCCCTGTGTCCCTCGAGCCCTCGTGTCCCTCAGTGTCTCAGGCTGGGGCTGGGGCTCAGATCCCTCACAGGGTGCTGATTTCTGTCCCTCAGTGTCCCTCAGAGTCCCAGGCTGGGGCTGGGGCTCAGATCCCTCACAGGGTGCTGATTTCTGTCCCTCAGAGTCCCTTAGTGTCCCTCAGAGTCCCTCAGTGTCCCTCAGTGTCTCAGGCTGGGGCTGGGGCTCAGATCCCTCACAGGGTGCTGATTTCTGTCCCTCAGTGTCCCTCAGAGTCCCAGGCTGGGGCTGGGGCTCAGATCCCTCACAGGGTGCTGATTTCTGTCCCTCAGAGTCCCTTAGTGTCCCTCAGAGTCCCTCAGTGTCCCTCAGTGTCTCAGGCTGGGGCTGGGGCTCAGATCCCTCACAGGGTGCTGATTTCTGTCCCTCAGTGTCCCAGGCTGGGGCTGGGGCTCAGACCCCTCACAGGGTGCTGATTTCTGCCCCTCAGATTCCCTCGGTGTCCCAGGCTGGGGCAGGACCAGTGCTGCTGTTCTGGCATTGTCCCAGCGTTCGGAGTCCACGCAGGCAGCAGCTATTCCCATTGTCCTGCCATCCTGCTGCCCCCGGAGTGTGGCATTTTCCCAACCCAGGCTCTAAACAATGCTCAGACCTTCAGGGTGTGTGACAAAGCCAGCCATGGCATTCCAGAGGGACTGTGCCCTGCTCCAGAGGCAAAGTGTGTGTGTTAGTGACTGCAGTGGGCAAAGTGAGGAAGCTGCTGGGTGGCCACTGGTGCTTCCACACACTCAGGGATGATTGGATTGTTCTGGACAATGGGTGCTGGATTGTTCTGGGCAATGGGTGCTGGATTGTTCTGGGCAATGGGCACTGGATTGTTCTGGACAGTGGATGCTGGATTGTTCTGGACAGTGGGTGCTGGATTCATGCACAAAGTCAAGGCAGAATCACCAATTCGCCCCCTTCCCTCTTTGAGTCCAGGTTCAGATCTCTGCTGCATCAGTGTAGAGTACATTTTGATAGTTTGGGTTTGGATAAATGGAATTTGATTGTCGTTTCCTGGGCTGGCATCAGCAGAAAATGATGGGGATGTTGCTGTTGTGAGTGAGAAATAAAGACATGGCCCATCCATACACACTTTGTGGGGGACCCTGCACTTACTGACCTCTGAAGATCCCAGAACAGCAGAGAGAGTGAAACTCATGGAAAGATCATGAGAGATGGCAGCACAGCTCCCCTCCTGCTGTTGGGATTTGTCTGAAGGGCCATTTCTCAGCCTGAACTCTGTGCCATGGGTGAGCTGGAGCCTCCAAAGGCTTTTAACCACCCAAACACTTTGTGCTTGGTGCATGTCAGCCCTTCATCATGCAGGTGAGCTCCCCATCTCCCATGGGGTCTGTGGCGTGGTTTGAAATGTAAAACCCCTCCTGGGTGGCTTGGGGGGACAATTCTCTGCCAGGGAGAGGTGCTGCCTTCCTCCTCCTGCCTCTCACTGTGATCCAGAGGGGCCACAGGCAAGCTCAGCCCGTGTTCCTCAGTTCCTCCTGCCTCCCTCTCATTGCAGAACTTTTTCCCTTGCGTGGCCAAGCAGCGAGAGGAGAACACAAACGTGGGATGTCAAACACAGTTAACCCAGACAGGACATGATCTGTTTTGGCTGTAACTGAGCCCCACGAGCTCCAAGCCTGTGTAAATCAGGCGTGTGGAGCGTGTTCAGCTCCCAGCTGAGAGCGTGGGGAGCTCTGCGAGCGGATGTCTCCTGTCAGCATCACAGGGAAGTCTGGCCAGCTGTTTTCCTCCTGGAAAAGCCAGCAGGCAGCGTTGTGTTTCCATAGTGACACTTTGCTCCCACCTTCAGCCCTTCCAAACACTTCAGATCCGAGTGCACTGAGCGGGCATCACGCAGGGAGTGACAGCAGGACCCTGCCACGTGTCCCGTGTCACTCCCTGGGCTCAAGCAGAGCGCAGTGATGAGGTCTGCAGTTATTCCTGACAGTTCAGGAGGCAGGGAAGTGCTCGTGGATGCCCCTTTCCCTCCAATTCCCCCCACTGGAAAGGGAGAAATCCTCATTTGGCACCGCACCAAGAGGTCTAAAGTGAGGAAAGTGCCTGAAGACAGCAGCTGCTTGCGTAAGCAGGGATTTGCTGGTACCAAACCCCCGTGGCCCCACCTCTGGCACGGATGGCATGTTTGTACTGGATGCAGGACAAGGAGCAGGAGGAAGGATGAGGGAATTGAAAGCCTGGACCTGCACAAGGGGACGATGCAGTGTCTGGTCGTTTATTAAGCGTTGCCACGCTCCTGATGGGGGGGGAGAGCCTTTGTCTCGAGTTTTTGATGGATTTTTCTGCTGAATGGGAGGGATTTGTTTCCATCTCAGGCAGGAGTGAGCCTTACAGGTGGGATGGTGTTTGAAGGAAGGAGAAGCCGTCTGCTCCACCCACAGAGGTCCCTTCAGCTGCAAAATACACCCCTGCCCACCAGTGGATTTAGCTGCTGGCTTTGTTAACCAAGGCAGAACCCTGTGGTGTCAGACTGGGGCTCTTCCTAATTAACACAGCTCCTCCCAGCAGTGAGTGACGGGCAAAACCATCCCTTAAAAGGGATGCTACTGGGATTCTCGGCTCTCTTGGTGCCCCAGAGCTGCAGGGTACAGACACAAGGGCACGGCTGTGACTCCCCTTTGCTCTCTGGTGTCTCACACTGTGCTCACCCGGGTGTTCCCCATTCGGGCAGCTCTGGCAGCAGCCAGAGGGATTTCTGCTCCCTCGGGGTGGATTCCCAATTCCCCTCCCAGTGCTTGTGCACATGACCCTGTTGTTTACTGCTGCAAGCAGCGTCCTTTGGCCGCTGATCCCTGCCCTGCCAGCACCAGAAGCTCTCCCAGCCGCCTGTTGCAACATCTGGGAAGTGAAGGACACTTCTCAAACCGGTGAGGAGCAGAGGGAAGAACAACCCCACGCTGCCAAGATCTCTCCCTATGTCCTGCCAGCCAAACCAGTGGCTTGTCCTCCTTCCAGCAGAGGGGAGAGCTCAGAGCCGTGGTTTGCCTTGTTTTGTGCAGCCAGCAGCATGAAGCAAAGCCCTGCTGGAACGTCACTGGGAGTTCTGGGATGCAGGGGCAAGGACCTGTGGGGTCACAGTTCAGCTCCACTGGGTGATGTGGTGATTCCTGGGCTTCAGTTTCGTTTTCTGCTTGGCTCTGAGTGCCAGGGAGTGTCTGTGGCACAGGGTGAGCTGTGCTGGGATCCAGCTGGGCTGCAGGTCTCTCCAGCCTGGTCACAGGATCAGGGAAGGGTTGGGGTTGGAAAGGACCTTCAAGATTATCCCATTCCACCCCTTCCCATGGGCAGGGACACCTTCCTCTATCCCAGGTTGCTCCAAGCCCCATCCGACCAGGCCTTGGGCACTTCCAGGGATCAAGGGGCAGACACAGCTTCTCTGGGCACCCTGTGCCAGGGCCCCACCATCCTTAGAGAATTTTTTCCAAATATCCCACCCAAGCCTCCTCCCTGTCAGTTTGAAGCCATCACTCCATGCCCTTGTAAATGATCACCTCCAGGGATCTTTAACTTTCCCCATTTCTGAAGGCTCTGTCTCATCTCTCCTGTTGTTCCCAGAGATCTGTTGTGCCTCTGCTGTCTCAGCCAGCACCTCTCCCTGAATCCTGGGATTTTGCACAAGATAACCAAGCTCTCCTGTGCAGGTTTTGGGTTCACAGCACTCCCCTAACACTGTCCCCTCTCTCTCCCCTGCCAGGTCCCCAGCCACCCATTTCCAACACAGAGGGGGACCTCCTCTTCCTGCTGGACAGCTCTGCCAGCGTCTCCCACTATGAGTTCTCCAAGGTCAAGGAATTCATGTGGGACCTTTTGCACCCTTTCACCTTCGGCCCTAGGGACGTCCAGACCAGCATCATCCACATCAGCACCACTCCCACCATGGAGTTCCCGTTTGACCAGTACCTGACTGGCAGCACCCTGAGAAAAGCCATCCGGGACACACGGCAGCTCATGGGCGACACCAACACGGGCAAAGCACTGAGCTATGCCAAGGAAAAGCTCTTCAGTGGTGAGGCTGGGGCCCGGCCAGACGTGCCCAAGGTGCTGGTGTGGGTCACAGATGGCTTCTCCACCGATGACATCTCGGAGCCCATGCAGCTGCTGAAGGACATGGGGGTGACGGTGTTCATCGTGAGCACCGGCCGCAGCAACTTCCTGGAGCTCTCAGCTGCTGCCAGCCAGCCCTCGGATAAACACCTGCACTTTGTGGATGTGGATGACCTGCCCATCATCACCAAGGAGCTCAGGGATGGCATCCTAGGTAGGCTGGGGTGGGGGGGCACTGGGAGGTGGCAGCATGGCTGAGGATGGGTTCATGTTCGGCTCTGTGGGGTGGGAAGTAGGAGAATTCCCCAAATCCCGTGGTCATCCTGACCCAAAAGTGCTGTTCTGGCAAACTGGTGGGGGGGGGGTTTGTCCACAATGCTACAGGTTCAAGTATAAACCAAGGTTCTGGGAGGTCTTGGACAAATATATTCCCCTTGGAATATTTGACTGAGTGGGACGAATTCCCTTCTGCAGAGCTGTGGGTGAGGTGAACTTGTGTTTGTGAGGAGTTCAGCTGGGAATGAGGAACTCGGGCAGCAAAATATCTGAATTCCTAAAAACCCCACAAGTCTTTGGAATGAGTCACGCAGGTCAGGCATCTGCACAAGCCAGGCAGAGCAGGAAAATGCCCCCACCTGAACGGGCTGTTAACCAAAGGTTTCCCAAAAAGCAGTGATTTCACCTCAGCAAGAGGCTGCTGATTGTGGACATAAAGTGCCTGAGCCCTTTGAGTTGATTTTCACATTCAGGGTGACTTTTTTTTCTCTAAAATGTTGCCTGGCTCTGTGCCAGCTGATGGAGGTGGAGGAACACAAACGTGTTGAACACATTCAAAATGGGATGTGAGTGCCTGGCAAGGATTTGATCCTGTCAGCTCCCTCCAACTCTTACCTAGGACAGATCTGACTCCCTAAATTCACCATCAAGGGCTGAGATCAACTCCTGCAGTTGCTCTCTCACAAAACACAATTAAGGATGGGGCCTGCTGTCAGCATTGAGACTATAGGAAAGGAATGTTTTTGTTCCATAAATCCCCTGTTCTAACATGTTCCACATCCGTGGCCTGACTTGGCCAGCGCAGCCCTTGGAAGAGCAGCCCAGCCCTGCCTCGCTGGGCTCAGCAGGCCGAGTGCTACCTCCATGCTCCTCACAGGGTTGTGGTTCTGTGAGAGGGAACAGGCAGCAGATTGGGGTTTTCAGCACGCCAGGTTTTTAGAGCATCCAGGAAAGGCTCTGAGGAGACCCAAAGCCATGATCTAGGCCCAGGAAAGGCTCTGAGGAGACCCAAAGCCATGATCTAGGTCCTAGGAAACCAAAACCATGATCTGGGCCCTAGGAAAGGCTCTGAGGAGACCAAAACCATGATCTAGGTCCTAGGAAACCAAAGCCATGATCTGGGCCTCAGGAAAGGCTCTGAGGAGACCCAAAGCCATGATCTAGGCCTCAGGAAAGGCTCTGAGGAGACCCAAAGCCATGATCTGGGCCTCAGGAAAGGCTCTGAGGAGAACCAAAGCCATGATCTAGGCCCTAGGAAACCAAAGCCATGATCTAGGCCCAGGACAGGCTCTGAGGAGACCCAAAGCCATGATCTAGGCCCAGGAAAGGCTCTGAGGAGACCCAAAGCCATGATCTAGGCCCAGGAAAGGCTCTGAGGAGACCCAAAGCCATGATCTGGGCCTCAGGAAAGGCTCTGAGGAGACCCAAAGCAACGATCTGGGCCTCAAAAAAGGCTCTGAGGAGACCCAACCCCACGATCTGGGCCTAGGAAAGGCTCTGAGGAGACCCAAAGCCACGATCTAGGCCCAGGAAAGGCTCTGAGGAGACCCAAAGCCACGATCTAGGCCTCAGGAAAGGCTCTGAGGAGATCCAAAGCCATGATCTGGGCCTCAGGAAAGGCTCTGAGGAGACCCAAAGTCATGATCTAGGCCCTAGGAAACTAAAGCCACGATCTAGGCCCAGGAAAGGCTCTGAGGAGACCCAAAGCCATGATCTGGGCCTAGGAAAGGCTCTGAGGAGACCCAAAGCCGTGATCTAGGCCTCAGGAAAGGCTCTGAGGAGACCCAAAGTCATGATCTGGGCCTCAGAAAAGGCTCTGAGGAGACCCAAAGTCATGATCTAGGCCCAGGAAAGGCTCTGAGGAGACCCAAAGCCATGATCTAGGCCCTAGGAAACCAAAGCCATGATCTAGGCCCTAGGAAACCAAAGCCATGATCTAGGCCCAGGACAGGCTCTGAGGAGACCCAAAGCCACGATCTGGGCCCAGGACAGGCTCTGAGGAGACCCAAAGCCACGATCTGGGCCCAGGACAGGCTCTGAGGAGACCCAAAGCCACGATCTGGGCACTAGGAAACCAAAGCCATGATCTGGGCCCCAGGAAAGGCTTTGGTAGCCAAGGGCACTGCTAGGGGCACTGCCCCTGGGGTTTGCCTCAGCCTCCCAGATGCCTCTGGATTTCTTTGGAATGCTGAGGGTGTCACTGTGACTTTGCAGACTTCCCACAGATTTTTCTGGAGGTTTTCTCTCTGTTGGAAATCCTGATTTCATTCCTAATTTGACTTTTGCTGTGTGAGGTGGTTTGGAGCTGGCTTCGGTGTCCCAGTAACCCTTTCCACAGAATCCTCTGTGTGTAGCAATTCCTTCCTGTTTCCAATCACAATCATTTGAAAAACCACTCCCAGGGACTGTGTTCTCCCCCAAAAACACCCACTTCTCTCCCACATGAGAATTAGGCAGCACCATCAGCCCTCCTCCTGGCCCAGCCACCCCACAGACCCCCAGGGATTTTGTTTTCAGTGGTGATTTAGTGTCTAGTGCATCCTGAATCCAAAGCAGCATCCCAAAAAATGAGAATTCTCCTGCAGAAAAGGCTGCCTTGAAGATCACAAGATCTACAAAGGTCACAACTACCCTGCTGTGCCTGAGGGCAGCATTCTGGGCATCCAGCAGGTCTAAAATCTGCTAGGCTGGGATTTTAATGGGAGGTGAGATTCCCACGTGAATCCAGGGGTTGGTGCTTTAAGCAAAGTGCCAGACATTGGTCACATCACCTGACTGCACCTCAATAAAGCCACTTAAAGCCACTGTTCCCTGCCTGGAGGAGGCAGCCCTCAATCACGGCCCCTCCTGGGATAGCAGGGACAGGCAGCATCCTTGGCAGGCAGGAACTGGACCTTTCCAGCTCTGGAATGGCCCAGACTGGTTTGATTATCACTACTCTCTTATCTTCATCTCCTGCTACTGTTAAAAAACAGTGGAGGCTTTTGTGGAGGCACAAACAAGCTTTGTCAGGAGTTGCTCTCCTCCTTCCATCTCCTTCCCAGGAATGGGCTGTTTGTGCCTGCTCTACAGATATTCCAACAGGGGCTCCTGCCAAGCTGCTGCTGCCTCAGGTGGGCTGAGAAGCCTCAATCTCCACGGGGAGAGATTCCTGAGATGTGGTGGACCTGAAATAGCTGCAGTGCTGCTGCTGCTGCTCTGTGCAGGGGTGCAGGACAGGGGCTGTGGATGGATGGGTGTGTCCATTGCCTGTTTTTCCTTGACACATGGAAGAATTCTGCAGAATGCAGCAGGCCACAGCTCCTGCCAGGGATCTCAGAATTCTCAGAACCTGGAAGGTTCTCAGGCTGTGGAGGAGCTCGGGCTCCTTCTGTTGCATCTTACAGTTCCCAAAATGTGGCTTTTGGTGCTCTCCTCCTGGGGAAGGACCCCCCAGTGTTGTGAAACCAAGGCATTCCTGTGAGGTGACATCAGGTCCTGTGCCTGCAGCCACTTGCTCTGGGCTCAGCCCAGCTGAGCTCAGGCTGCCGACTTGCTCCAGCCCTTGGCACCAGCTCCTGAGCCAAATTCTGCAGGAGCCTGCGTGCCCAGCAGGCCCCAAGCATCACCACGTCCCACACGTGCTCAGGGCAATGCATTCCAGATCCCAAACGAGGTCCTGGGTGACTCCTGCTGCAGTGCAGGCGTTGAGCCTGGAGTGCTCTGATGTCCTCACCCGGCACTGAGCCCAAGCAGGTGAGCAGAGGGAGTGATCTCCCACCCTGAATGTCCACCCTGGTGATAGAGAAGTGTTGTCCCCTCTCCCAGAATCAGAACTTTCCCCCCATCCACATCAAAGCAGGGAAATAGAACGAGGAATCCAAAGTGATTTATCCCAAATCCCAGCTGCAGCTTCTCCAAGGGGGGACCACGGACCCAGATGAGGACAGGTTCTCCTGCCTGGCTGCATTTCCTACCCTCATCATGAAACCAGCAGCATTCCTGCAAGCCTGATCCTGACCTCTCCAGAGTTCAGGGGACGCCTGAACAAACTCAGAGTGGCTGCAAAGTGGTGTCTCCAGTCACCAAGAGGCAGGAGGTGGAGGGAAAGTGTGTCACAAGCTGTCCCTGAGTGTCACCAGGCAGGCACTGGCTGGCTCTAGCACAGGATATTAACTTGCTGCTTCCCTCTGGGAACAGAGGGGATGGGAAGCACATTGTGGACATCTGTTTTCTGGGGTTTATTGCCCTCTTTGTATGCTGCAGGCATCTGGGGTCTGGCAACAAGGGGCAGAGCTGTTTGCTGTGGGCTCCCTGCCCCCTGTCCTTTGCTCTGCCCCATTTATTCACAGCGTCCCTGCCTCCAAGCTCACTTATTTCCATTCCCTGAGCTTTTGGCAGGATTTTTGGCAGGACTGAGGCCTTTCCTGTGCTCCCTGTTCCTTCGTGGCTTGGCCCCTGGTGTTTGTGGGGCTCACAGAAGGGTGCAGTGCCCCAGGACTCCTGATCCTGCCTCCCAGCCTCCGAGTGGGTGGAGTGCTGCTGGCTGGGATGGAACGGGATGGGATGGGAGCAGGCAGGGCACGGAGCAGGGAAATGTTCCTGCCTGCCTGGGAGAGCCAGGGAACAGCTCAGAGGAAAAACTGAGGCTGTTTTATTTGGTACAGGGAAGCTGGCAGGGCCTCGAAGCAGCTTGGAGAAGG
This sequence comes from Monarcha castaneiventris obscurior, assembly GCA_026261815.1. Taxonomy (NCBI): domain Eukaryota; kingdom Metazoa; phylum Chordata; class Aves; order Passeriformes; family Monarchidae; genus Monarcha; species Monarcha castaneiventris. The sequence goes on along the minus strand of JAMPIT010000002.1, from coordinate 1,051,170 downwards.
AGAGCTGATCCTCTCCCAGCTCAAGGACAAGTCTGGGAGTGCAAAGCAGCCCCATCTTGCAGGTTTGGGAGGAATTCTGTGCCTCCCTTTTACCTCTGTGCAATGGGGAGCCAGTGAGAACTACCTAGAGAGCTCTGTGAGTGTTTGAGCATGAGCTGGAAGGTTCTATCATTAGGATTTAGGAGCACTTCAAGGCTCAGGGTGCTCCTAAAAATCCTTTAAAAACAGAAGAACATCTTCCTGTCTTCCTACGTCACTTCCCTGGCACTAGAAACAAAGTCCTGTGTGTTTCTGCCTCTCTGGAAGACCAGAAAACAGTGGGATTCTGCCCAAAACAGGCTTGGAAGGCCACACATGTGGGAAGGGTCAAGTAGCAGAGGGAGCTGGGGGAGATGAGGGAGCTGCCCAGCATCACAAGAGGTATTTGTGCCTGGCATTTGGGGTCGGGAACTCAAAGGTAGCACAAGGCTTGAAGAGAAGCCTCTGTGCAGGGGCAGGGAGAGGTGAGGTGGCACAAGAGGGCTCTGAGTGTTGAATGTCACCGAACAACGGAGCTCTGTGAAGCCCTGCAAGGAGTGACCTCAACTGGGAGGGGTCCAGCTGGCTCAGCAGTGCTGGGCAGTCCCCAGTTGCTGGCCCTTCTTCCTGGCCACTGGGCACTGGCAGAGAGCATGGAGAAATGGAGTTCTTCACGCTCTGGGCTGCTTCATGTTCAGGAATTCAGCAGTTTGGTTTTGCTGGTGGGTGATTCCCACAGGGATTTGGTGGTTTCAGGTACCAGTGCTGCTGCCAGCTGCACATCCCATCCAAAAGGGCTGGGATTGAAGGTGTTCCATGTTCTGGGCATGATGTCAGCTGTGATTTTTGGCCATTGTCCCTCTTCCAGATGTCATCCAAGCCAACCGGCTCCACGCCACAGACGTCACCTCGAGCAGCTTCCGCCTGCTGTGGCCCAAACTCCTCTCCCAGGAAACTGGCTACTACACCCTGGAATATGCCCCAGCAGGAGACCTGGCCAGGAAGAGGACACAGCAAGTGTCTGGGGCTCACAGCAGCCTCGTGCTCAGCGACCTCACACCAGAAACCACTTACGAGGTGGCTCTGATTCCTGAATCCAACGTGCACTACTTCCCCCCCCAGACCACGAGGGTCATGACACTGGCAGGTAAAATGGGCATGGCTTGGACACATTCCTTCCTTGGGGACAAGGAGATGATCCCTGTCTCCTACCTGAGGCAGGAGGTGCAGATAGAGGATGCTGGAATGACCTAAGGGTTTGAGAGGGAAGGAGAGGAGGAGCACTCGGAGTGGGAAGCAGCCTCTCTGTGCAGAAAATAACTCAGATTTATGCTGGGTAGCAGCCTGGAAGAAAGTGGCAAACTGAAAACCTGGGCAGGGGTGGCAAAGTCAAAATGGACTTGTACAAAGTATTAATTTTCTGCATGCAAGAACAGTTCTGTCTGAGTTGTTCTGCCCAGCTAGAGAAACCCTTTTCTTTGGGCTGAGCTGCGTGATGAGCATCAACATCCACTCTCTGGGTTGATTTTAATTCCACATCCCTCAAGCCTAATATGGTGCAGGTCAACAATGCTCATTACATCCTCATTCACATCTCTTTCCATTGCTTCCAGAGGAAATCAGCCCAGTTCAGGTTCTCATCTCAGAGTCTGGGCCACACAGCTTCCACGTGAGCTGGGCTCCTGTGCTGGACAGCGTGGTCAGCTACCAGCTCCTGTATGGGCCACTCCCAGGGAACTCAGTGAAGGTGCTGGAGGTGGATGGGAAGCACAACAGCACCGTGGTGGAGCACCTGGCACCCAACACCACCTACCTGGTGACAGTGACTGCAATCTATAGATCTGGGAAGGAGAAATCCCTGTCAGCCAAAGCCTGCACCCTGGAAGGTGAGCGAGGGGAAATGGCAGCACAAGGAGTGTCCCTAGAGGGTCACCTGCCTCTAGGTGAGGCCAGAGGACTCAGTGAATGCAGTCAGTGGGGTGGGATAAGGGGGGAAAGCTGTGTGAGCTGCTCTGGATGTGCCATTGGGGTGTAGCTGATGTGGAAGGGCTGAAAGAGAACAGACACACAGTGCCAGCTGGAATGGGATATGGCTGAGCTGCTGCTGCAGTCACAGCCAGGCCTGGACACCCAGAAATCCCCCTAAAGAAGAAAGAAGATAAGATGGAGAGCCCCATGAAGCATCACAAACACTTCTCCCTAAAGAAGAAAGGTGGGATTATTGGGGGCCAGGATTTGGATCCTTGTGGATCCCTTCCAGCTTGGGATATTCCGTGCTCCCATGATTTTAAGTGTGCATTTGGGAGGAAACACAAACATTTAAAGATAAAAAGGTCCCAGAGGGAATCTCCAGCCTGCTGGGGAAGAAAGAAGGAAGAAGAAAAGTGCCTTTCCCTCCCGTCCCCTCTGTGCCTGCTCCTTGGTGTGACTGGGCATCAGAGGGGGAGAAATTCAGTGAGCAGAACCTTGTGATCTAGGAAGTACCTGTGAAGATATTGCAGGAGGCAAAGTCTGGCTCTTACCAGGACTCAAGAGTGAGGAGCTCAGGGGATGACAGCGCTGAGGGTGTGGGATGTGACTGCCAGCGTGTAACAGTGTGAAAAAAAGCATCTTAAACTGGTACCAGCGCAAAGTTCAGGACTAATTAGGCCGAGCTCCTTCAGTGAGGAGATGGAGGGTGATTTTATCCCTCCCCCAAAGCCCAGGCTGACTGCCAGCATTCCCCTTGGGAGGCACAGGGAGCAGGGATCACCCTGGCACCACGTCCTGCTGATGCCATGATGATTTTTGTCTTTTCTTTTATACCCCTGTTATACCTTTCTGCAACTTCTGTATTCTCGGTGCTTTTTGCCTGCATTCTTGGACTTGTTTGTTGAGCTAAGAGACTAAACATTTTAGAGGCTTCGTAGTTCGGGTGCCAGGGTGCCCAGAGCCCAAGGTCCTCTCCAGAACACATTTTGTAAACTAAGATAGAACCATCCAGGGGAAGGTTCCTTGGGAGGGGGAGCTCATTTGAGCCTCTCATTGGGGAATATTGGATAGATATGCTAATTAGTAAGACCTAGAATGTAAAACCAGAGCTAGAAGAGGGGAACTTTGCAGTGGGGATGGTGGGGTGCACAGAGGTGTATTCGACCTGTTCGTAGTGCACCTAAGGATCCTTACAATAAATACCAAGGTAAAACCCTTTTTCCCCTTCTAACCGTGTTCGCCTCTTGATTTTTAAGACCAGGAAAGGCATCACTGCAGTTAACACGGATCTTTTCTCCCCAGAGAGCTCCAAAGTGAGGCACCTCCGCTTTGAGGACGCCGGTGCCAACAGCCTGAAAGCCTCTTGGGACGCTGCCGACGGGGCTGTCCTGGGTTACCGGGTGCGGTGCCGGCGGCAGAGCGGCTCCTCCTCCGTGCTCAGCGTGTCCCCGGAGGTGCTCAGCGTGCTGCTCACAGACCTGCCCTCGGGCACCACCGGCAAGGTGTGTGTCCAGCCCGTGTACAGCAACCAGCCCGGCCAGAGGCTCTGCCGCACCGTGCACAGGCAGCCAGGTGAGCTGGGAGTGAGGCAGGTCCTTAAACAAAGCCAGCCAGGTGAGCTGTGAGTGAGGAACATCCTTAAAGCCAGCCAGGTGAGCTGGGAGTGAGGCAGGTCCTCAAACAAAGCCAGCCAGGTGAGCTGGGAGTGAGGCAGGTCCTTAAAAGTGAGGCACGTCCTCAAACAAAGCCAGCCAGGTGAGCTGGGAGTGAGGCAGGTCCTTAAAAGTGAGGCACGTCCTCAAACAAAGCCAGCCAGGTGAGCTGTGAGTGAGGCAGGTCCTTAAAAGTGAGGCAGGTCCTTAAACAAAGCCAGCCAGGTGAGCTGTGAGTGAGGAACATCCTCAAACAAAGCCAGCCAGGTGAGCTGTGAGTGAGGAACATCCTCAAACAAAGCCAGCCAGGTTAGCTGTGAGTGAGGAACATCCTTAAACAAAGCCAGCCAAGTGAGCTGCGAGTGAGGAACATCCTCAAAGCCAGCCAGGTGAGCTTCGAGCGAGGCACATCCTCAAACAAAGCGTCCTGACAAGCCCTGAGGTCACAAAGCAGCCCCACATGTGCTCATGTGCCAGTTTTGGCCAAAATCTAGCAATTTATCCTCTGGGAGAAAGGCAGGTTACAACCACCCTTCCCCCCCACCAGGTTCGGGGAAAAAAAATTCCTCGAAGGAAAGTGAAGGAGATAAAACCTATTTATTAACAAACACACAGGAAAAGGATAATAATGCTAAATAGTAAAACCCCTCACTATAACGAGAAAACCTGGGAAGAAATTAGAGTCCTCGTGTAGGTGTGGTCCCTCCTTCTCAGAGCTGCCATGGGGGGTGGCCTTAGGCCCCCTCCAGGCCTGAAGAGAAGTTCTCCTGATGTGTTCTGATGTTGGTGAAACAGTCCAGAAGAGGAAAAAAAAGAAGAAAAAAAAACCTCACCAAAGTCCTAGGAAACACGCCGGAGAAAAAAAGGAAGGGAAACAAAACCCAAAAAAAAAAACTGGCTGAAGAGACAGGCAGGGAGCTCCCTCCGTGCTCCCTCAGCCAGAGAACGCAGACGAGCCTCTATCTCTGTGTCCTTGGGAACTGCTTTGAAAAGTTCATTTGGTTTTTATTTCCTCCCCTCTCAAGCTCAGTTTAAAGGCACAAAATGAATTTTTCGGCATAGAGCCGTGATAGGGGGTCCACATCACAGAGTCACCCCAAGACAGCTCATCACCTGGCTTGCTTCACCACGTTGGGCTCTTCGCCCCATTTTTAAGAGTAAGACTCCTCCTAGTGGAGTTGATTGCAGGCAAGGAGAAAAAAAGTGGGCAGTGGAGACAGTCCTGGAGCTGCTTTGGGATAACAAGGGTGGGAATAGGGCTAAAAGCTGGCACGGGCATTGGAAGTGCTGTTTAAATGTCATTTGAAGCCTTGGTTGCCCTTCACTTCCCAGGGGACAGGCAGCTATTAAAGCCACTGGTAAAGATGTTTTACTGAGACACAACACTTCTTTCTTCTTTCTTTGCTGCCCATGTGCCACTTTCTGTTAAAGTATTCCTGTTAGGATGGAGTAAAACCAAACAGAAGCTAAACAGAAGCTCCTTTTTCCCCAACAAGGGGCTGGAGTGAGAGTAAAAATGCCCACAGGGGTGAGATCTCTGACTCAGATGTGGATAAAGCTGACATTTTATTCCTCCTGTTCTTCCAGCTACAGAAGCCCGAGGATACAGGCAGAGAGTGGCACAGAGTGGAGAGAGCTGATTCCCAGCAGAGCAAGGGATCTTGCTTGGACCAGGACTTGGACAAAAAGGAGGAATCAGGGGAGGAAACCACCTCATCTCCCAGCCTGTGCTGTCCCTTGTCCAGCCCAAAGCCTGTCCCCAGCCAAGCTCTCCCAAAGCTCCAAGGCTTGGCTTGGCTGGATGGAACAACCACTCTGGCTAAAAGATGCCAAATCTGTACCCATTTTTATATAAACACGCCTGACAAATAACAATCAGGAGGCAAAGTGGTGGATCCTCACTGTGGCTTGCTTGCTGCCCGTTCTCTATTTATTAAAAGTCGAGATGGTTTTATTTTTGCAGCTTCTGAGCACGTTCAGGACTTGACTGTTCACTGCTCAGAAAGATTCCACGTGGCCAAATCCATTCCTGCTGCCAACAGCCAGGGAACCTGGAGTGTGAGAGAGCAGGAAGCTCAAAATCCTGGGAATGTGCTTCCCCAGCAGGTCCCTGCAGGGCTCTGAGCCCTCTGAGAGTCCAGAAAAGCCACACAAGACCATCTAAAGCACTTATTTTTGTTTCTCCTTCAAACACCAGTGTGGTCCTGCCTGGATCATCAGCACTGGGTTGCTCTGGCATTCCTGCAACCTCTTTTCACCAAGTGGGAGTCCTGCTGTCTTCATGGAGATTAATTAGTTTGTTCTGTGACTAATTACAGGCAATAAGTCTCCAGCACTATCATTCCTTTGCACTCTGAACACTCTCAGCACATTTCTGGTGTCTTGTCTTGGGCTTCCACCCAGAGCTAAGCTTGAGCTGCACTAAAAAAAAAGGGGTTTAAGGGAGAAGAGTAAATCTGATTCTTTCCCTTTTGGCCCCAGGCTTGAACTTGCTGTCACTAAGCCACTCTGGAAAGGGGAGCTGGGGGGGAAAAAAAAAAAAGAAAGACAAATTAATTATAAATACCTAGTGAGCAAGCAAATGGTTTCAAAGTTCAGGGCTTAGAGCTGTAAAGAAATGTAGATAGCTCTCTGCTAAACCCCAGCAGCAGTGGGAACACCCTCCCTCAGTAACACTTGGCCTATTTTAAATTTATTGCTTTTTTGTCCTACATGTGGAAGTCGTTTTTGAAGCCGTGCTGTTTGTTGGAGAGCCCCATCCAGCATCACAAACCCTTCTTAAAACAGCTCCTTTGGGAGCTGAGAGGAACTTTTATCCCTGACCTTGTCTCCTGAGAGCTGAATCCTTCATCTCCACCTTGATGGAGCATTTTCCTTGGGTTGTCTCTTTCAGGAGAGAGGGATGGAAGGGAGGTGAGTCGTTCATTAACTCTATAAAGAGATTTTCACGTGATTTGTGTCCTCCTTTGGAATGTGCACTTGTGACTGATTAATCTCAGTGAAGACCTCGCTGAAGGGATGATGAAGCCCCTGGAACCACTCATGCAATGAGATGATTTTGTTCTTTCTTGCTGTAGGACAGAAATTAAGTTTGCACAACTCCCTGCATAGTTTATTAACACATTAACGTGTCATCCCCTCCCCCCGGTTGTAACACACCCTTCTGAAGACAATTAAATAGAAATACAAGAGCTGCTGAATGCTTCCTTTGTGCTTGATGGTAAATCTGTGAATTGTGTGTTGAAAAGCTGGCATTCCTGGAATCATAAGTTGGGAAAAGCTTCTGAGATCACCCTGTAAAATCCTCATGATTTTAAATGACTGGGAAGTGTTTTACCCATGATTTCATCATCTGCTTTACACAAAACTTTACCCCCATCCCTCAAAAAATGAGTTGGAAATATAAAAATAGAAATGTATCGGTCTTGATAAAGTCTCAGTTCCAGTAAGAATTGCTCTACAAGGAGACAAAGAGTAAAAGTCCCTGAAATTTCAGCAGAACTGGTAAATATTTGTGACCAACACGCTCAGGCCCAGGGTGGGATTTCTGGGGTGTCCTGTGAGGGGCCAGGAGTTGGACTCTGATCCTTGTGGGTCCCTTCCAGCTCAGGAAATCCCTTGATTCCCAGATTTTATGTGGGCATTGGAGAAGAAACATGAACATTTAAAGAAAAAAAAGACCCCAGAGGGCATCCCCAGCCTGCTGCTGAGGGCTGGGCATGGTTCAGGTGCATTCTACATTTTACACCATTTCAGGCTGCAGAATTCCAAGTGTTTCTGACTTCCTCAGCACTTCCCTTCTCTAAAGCCTTTCCTATCATCTCTCCCACTCCAAGCAGTTGGATAAGGAGACGATTTCCATGGGAAATCCCCCACTTTATCCCACAAAACCACAAAGACGTGTTTGTTTCCCTGGGCTCCCCTTCTGTGGAAGCTTCTGTGTCATCTTTCCCATTCCGAGTAGTTGGATTAGGAACTGATTTCAGGGGAAAACCCACTCTTTATCCCAAACCAGCACACAGATGCATTTCCCTTCACTGCCTTTCTCTAAAGGCTTTTATCTTGTCTTTCCCATTATCTTGTCTTTCCCATTATCTTGTCTTTCCCATTATCTTGTCTTTCCCATTCCCAACAGATAAGGAGCTGCTCTCCAGAGGAAATCCCTCTCTTTATCCCAAATAACCACAGTGAGGGGTTCCTCAGCGCTGCCCTTTCCCTTTCCACTTTCCCTTCATCTCTGCCATTCCAAGGAGCAGATTCCCGTGATGCCTTCTCCAGCCACCTAGAAACAGAGACTAGACAAGAGGAAGGGAATAAAGATAGGTATTTATTTGAAGGGCCTTCAAGGTACACCCTGGGGAGCCAGAGGCTGCCTCCAAAAATGGACCCCAAGATGGACCCCAGGGCACGAGTTCTTCACACCTTTATAGGTTTGGTTCATTTGCATACCACGGTTAATTCTCCAATTAAAGCCCCAGTTCAATGATGGAATTCCCCTCAGCTTGCTCCCCCTTAGAGGCTTTGGGTTACACATTTTGGGCCTAGCAGAGCCTGGCTGTCCTTGAAGGCAAAGCCTGGAGAGGCTTTGTTGTGTCTGCCCAGCACGAGAGAGCAGAAATTCCAGGCTACAAGGAACTGCAGAGTTACACTCTAAGCAGCACAGAAATTGAAAAATACAAAAGTTAAAACCTAAGGCATCATTTCCCCCCTTTAGAGGCTCCCCTTTAGGGATCCCGCATTTCCTCCGGGTGATGCCTTAGGTTTTAACTTTTGTATTTTTCAATTTCTGTGCTGCTTAGAGTGTAACTCTGCAGTTCCTTGTAGCCTGGAATTTCTGCTCTCTCGTGCTGGGCAGACACAACAAAGCCTCTCCAGGCTTTGCCTTCAAGGACAGCCAGGCTCTTCTAGGCCCAAAATGTGTAACCCAAAGCCTCTAAGGGGGGAGCAAGCTGAGGGGAATTCCATCATTAAACTGGGGCTTTAATTGGAGAATTAACCGTGGTATGCAAATGAACCAAAGCTATAAAGGTGTGCAGAACTCGTGACCTGGGGTCCATCTTGGGGTCCACTTTTGGAGGCAGCCTCTGGCTCCCCCAGGGTGTACCTTGAAGGCCCTTCAAATAAATAATTATAATTATTCCCTTCCTCTTGTCTAGTCTCTGTTTCTAGGTGGCTGGAGAAGGCATCACCCTCAGGGCCTGGCGGCCCTTAGCAACGCCCCACACTCCCGTTGCTATGCGGAAGCGCCACCCTCCCCATTTGTCCTTCCCGGCGCTCCGTCCCCCACCCGGAGCTCCCGCCCCTCCCGCCGCTCCCATCCAATCACACACCACACGCCGCGCGTTTTCACCAATCACAGCGCGGCGCGGCGCTCTCTCTGGTGACGTATCTCCCCAACGAGCCAATGGGAGGCTGGCCCTCCCTCCGTCGCATGCGCTCAGGCCGCGGCGCGTCCCCCGCGTGCAGCCGCCGCCGCCGCCGCCCTCATGTCGTGGCTGTTCGGGCTGAACCGCGGGGCCGCCCCGGGCGGCGGCGGGGACGCGGCTCCCACCGGCACCGGCTCCGGCACCGGCACCGGCAGCGGGGCCGGCCTCTCCCTGCCGCCCTCCCCCGCTGCAGGCGGCGCCGGGGACCGCCAGGCGCCCAAGGACAAATGGAGCAACTTCGACCCCACGGGCCTGGAGCGCGCGGCCAAGGCGGCGCGGGAGCTGGACGCGTCCCGTGCGTGAGGGGAGGGAGGGAGAGCGGGAAAGGCTCCTCGGGGTGTGGAGAGAGGGGTTGTCCGAGCAGCGAGCGGGCTCTGCTCCGCGGGTACGCGAGGGGAAGGGGCAGGAGCCGGTGCTCAGGGAATTTCAGCTGGGTTTTTTTTATTTTTTTATTGTGCGGTGCCCGAGCGCTGGAGCGGAGAGAGAGAGGACGTGGGGGTGTTGAGGGTCTGTCCGGACACAATCGTGTGCTCTGTGCTCAGGGATGATCCTGCTGGGCCCCCTGAGCCGCTTGGGGCCCTTCCAGCCTGAGCCATTTAGTGATAACCTCGTGTCCTGCCGGGTCCTGGGGCATCCCGGGGTCAGCATTCCCAGCCACCGAGCTCTGAGTGCTTCCTGCAGGCTTTGGCAGGGGACAGGGAGGCGCTGGAGCATCTTTGTAAAATCACCAACTCGCAGAATCCTTTGGGTGGGAAAGCGAGACGTTGAGTCTCTTTGAAACGTTTAAACTAAGTTTTTCTTAAGCATTTAAATTGAGTTTTTCTTAAACATAAGATTTCAGTTAAAAACTAGGTGAGTTAGAATAGGTTTAGGAATCAAACACAGCAGAATTGAAACAAAGAAATTGATGATTAAGTGAAGAAACTGAAGCTGGAATAAACTCCTCAGGTCTGGGAACTGATTATTGATTATCTGAGGTTGTTCAGCTGGGCTGTAACAAGAATCTGCAAAGGAAGGGACAGACAGTTATTGATAATCCCATTCCAAACCTGTTTAGGGAAAGGAACTGGGAGTTCTCCATGGCCATATGTATTGTTAAAAACTAAGAAGGTAAAAAGGTCATAGCGAGGAAGAAGAGTTACTTCATCCAGTGAGGGACCCCTCCCATAATTATGAGACCACCGACCCATTTCATAGAGAGAACTGCACATGCTTAATGACTTTTAGCTAATTTCCATACGAAGCAGGGAATGGGAGGTGTCTAGGTTATAAATATGTATTTGTATTGTGAATATTTAGAACTTTGATGGATAAATAGACTTTGGATTGCTTTGTGCCTTGGTTTCACTTTGTAATCTCAGGGCTGTGATTTTGGAGAGATCCCTGCAGCTTCCTGGGGCTGCAATAAACATTTCCTTTCTAACCCTAACAAGTTAAAAAGTCTTTGTCTCAGGTGGATATTGAAAAATGAAGGGTGTTTATGTTATATATTTGTATTTTGAATATTTAGAACTTTGATGGATAAATAGACTTTGGATTGCTTTGGGATCTCAGAGCTGTGCTTTTGGAGTGATCCCTGCAGCTTCCTGGGGCTGGAATAAACATTCCCTTTCTAACCCTAACAAGTTAAAAAGTCTTTGTGTGTTCCAGTTGGGGATCGATATTAGATCTAGATCCAGATTTTAATAAACAAAAGGACTTTAAAATCCATCTGGTGCTCCCCCACCATGAGAGGGACACTTCCCACTATCCCAGGTTGCTCCAAACCCTCTCCAGCCTGGCTTTGGTTGGAGCTTTTCCACAGGGGTGCTGAGAAGTTTCAAAACCATTTATGCCCAGGAGGGTTAAATGTGCCACTGCAGAGCAGGGTGATTGAACAGTCTGAGCATCTTCTTTCCTGAGGAATGACCTCTCTCACTGTCCATAATCTCTTCCCACTTTCCAGGCCATGCAAAAGATGCTCTGAGCCTTGCCCAGATGCAGGAGCAGACCTTGCAGCTGGAGCAGCAAACCAAACTGAAGGTGTGTTGCAATTCCTCACGTTGGAACTCCTCAGGCAGCTTCCAGGTTTGGGAGGGACAGAAGCTGAAATCTCTCCTCTGCAGGGAATATTAAATTTTCCTTCCTGTTCAGCTTCAGCAAATAGCAGTTCTTTGCTTTTAGGGGAAATGTGGGAATCCAGAGTGCAGGGAATATTTCTCTGCCTGTTTTGAAGAGAAAAACCCCCCTGGACAGTGTGGTTTTCCACCTTTATCCATGGAGAAAACTCCCTGCTCTCTGAGAGGAATTAAAATCTACCCAGATGTGAACTAGATGATAGAATATGATGTAAGGATGTCACAGGGTGAAGAATCTAGTAAAAAAAAAGTAATTCTGAAAGGTGAAGTACCAGCTAATTTGGCCTATTCTGACACATATTTTGTGGCTTTGATTAAAACTTGCATGTCCTGAGTGGTTTTGTCACTCCTGGAGTATCACTGCTGTTCTGGGGGAATGACAGGGTTTCTGTGGGAGCTGTAAAGTAGTTGGGTGAAGGATTTCTGTCTCTCTTATAAAGGAATTTAGGGATTGTTTGGGTGTTGGTTGGTTTGTTGTTAAACAGGATTAAGTTGTGTTTAATCCTGAGATGGTTAATTATGATATTTCTTACAATCATGCTTTATTTTTGATAATATTTTAACTTTCTTGTATCAGTGGTCATTCTGAGGGTACCACTCTGATCACAGAGGGATCTCTTGGAATATAATTGTCACTAGCATTTCTCTACAGGATGATCCATTAATTTGTGACAATTAATTCTCTGATTATCTCACCAGGAGTACGAAGCTGCCATAGAACAACTGAAGAATGAGCAGATCCGGGTGCAAGCAGAAGAGAGAAGGAAAACACTCAGTGAAGAAACAAAACAGCATCAAGCAGTAAGGGAATGAGGGGGAAGCCAAGTGAGGGGAGACCTTGTTTGTATCTTCCCTTGTGGAAAAGGCAATGATGCATTAATTAATCCCATTTTGGGGTGAGGGGGTCGTGGGCAGCCAGAGGTGTGGGGACCTGTTCTGTGCTGAATTTGTAGTGTTGAACTGCATTTGTAGTTACAGCTCTGCCCTCCTGTTTTGTTCCCAAGTGTTTGAACATCCAGAGGATCTGGTGGCAGCAGTTTTCTGTCATTCTGAGTTTTTTGGGATTTTCCTAAAGGGCCTTTCAGGGAAGTGTGGAGGAATAATGGCTTAGCAGGTGTTTGTGTTGGCCTGGCCAGTGAAATGGCTCTGAAGTTATTTGAATTTCAGTCTTAAGTAGCTTGGAACCCTATTTTTTTCTGAGTTTAAGAGGAAGAAGTATCTTAAGAGGAGAAGAGATGCAAAGCTGAGGGTCTCTTGTGAGCAGTGTTGGTGCTTCCTGGTTTGTTTTACCACGAGCCACTGACATGGCAACAATCCTGAAACAGGGAAAACAAAGGCTGGCCTTTATGTGAATGGCTCAAATATGGGGACTTCTTGCTCTGAGAGCACAGTATTGATTAATTCTAATGAATCAATTAGAAAAACCAATCAAAAAGCTTGGGAAGTTTGCTAGAACTGTTTGTTTGGCACATGGTGCTTTTACCCTGGCAGAGGTTGGACTTTGAGCAGGGCTGGCCCAGGAAGCAGCTGCACACTCAGCTGCTCTCAGGGTTTGGCTCTTCCCCTCCTGCAGCTCACAGAGCATCATTTGAAGCCAAACAAAACTCAATCCTGGTTTATTCCATGATATTTTACAGTTGCTGTGGAGGAAACTCCCAAGTTGTTCTGCTGTCTCTGTATTTGGAATAGAGAACGATGTCACCCCTCTACAGAGTCCTCCCTGCTGGTGGATGTGGATCCTCAGCCCCACTTCCAGTTCAGTGGAGATGACTTGGATTTCTTTGGAGTTGCAGTGGAAAACTGATGAGAGGAATTAGTGAGGAACAAGTAAATCTTTATCAAAAGCAGAGCCTGTAGCATGTCCTGACAGTTCTGTTGCTTTCAGTCAGCAGTCCAGATAAGGTGGTTTAGAACATGGAAACCTTGTTTTTCCCAATGAAGTCTCCTTTTCTGGGCCAAGAAACACTTGCTCTTTGTTTTAATATCTGTGATACCTTAAAATGAAGTCAGGCTGTAGAGATTTCTCAGCACAGAGGAGTTTTTGATGCTGACCGAGGATATTTTGCCCTGTTCATATTCAAACCCAGGATTATTTTTTGTTTGCGTGGATTTTTCCCATTTTATTCGGGTTTTTTTCCTCCTGAATAATCCAAACCTCATTCCCTTTAGGACCAGGTTGTTTTTTAACTGCCTCATCTCTGTATTCTGAGTTCTGTTTTCTTTTTTGAAGAGAGCCCAGTACCAGGACAAGCTGGCACGGCAGCGCTACGACGAGCAGATGAGACAGCAGGTAGGGTGGATTCCTGCTCTGATCCAGCTGGGAATGGCCTAGGAGCCTTCTTAAATCAAAAACATGCCCTGGAGCTGTGCCCTGTCCTGCTGGCCAGGTGGCTGCTGCTGGGCACAGTTGTTTTCATCTCTGTTACCTGCTCAGCATCAGCAGTGCTGGCCTGGCACATCAAGGGCTGGGCATTAGGACAAAGCAGCAGCTTGGAGTTAGGAGGGTGAATGTGGGAGATGGGGAGAGGAAAATGCAATTCAGCCCGAGCAGCAGCTTCTTGGAAACATTTGTAGCACTTAAGTTCACACTTGATGGAGTTGTTACAACATCACCACACCTTCTGCTGTTGTCTCTCCCTGCAGCAACTTGCTAATGAGGAAAACCTGAGGAAGCAGGAGGAATCAGTGCAGAAGCAGGAGGCCATGAGGCGTGGTGAGTGTTCTGTTCAGCTGCTGAGGCTGTGAGGGCACACGGAGTCCTTGAGCTGATCTTTGTGCCCAAACTGTGTTTGATGTCAGAGTGGCAAGAACGGGTCAGTCCCAGCAGTGCTGAAATTACCAATTGCTTCCAAAGTTAGTTTTAGGAAGGGCTGCACTCCTAAACACCTGCCCTGTTAGTCTTGGATTTCCCCGTGAACTGTCAGCATGTCCTGACAGAATAACTGAAATTCTCATTTTACACTGGGCCAACCTAAAATAGAACCAGTTTTGAGGAGGGGAGAGAAACAGAACAGCTTCTGGGAGGAGTACTTGAATCTGTGTCACCTCATCTCCGTTCAGTTTCCTGTAGAAAACAAAGCTGTAGTGTGAAACTCGCTTAGTTTCTTTTTGTTGCTGGGAATTGCCAGAATTCTTGGGTTTGCAGAACTCGAGGGGGGGTACAAGTCTCAGAAATTGATTAAATGGGGTAGGAAGGGCTGCTCTGAGCACAGATGTGGACAGCTGTGCTACCACCCAGTGAGAGAAGCATAGCCTGAATAAACCAGCAGTGAAACCCTGTAGGACTGGGTCATTTTCCCCCTGCATTTCTCATTAATTCTCCTCACACAACTCTATGTTTGAAACAACAGAGCTTCCAAAATCCCCTTTAGAGACCGCCAGCTCCTTTTCACTCCTCTCCCTTCCAACAACGCACAGCACCTTCCCTACCATTCCCCTGCTCCCTGTCACGGAGCCACTCAAAAAATTTGACCTCTCTGCTGTTTTTTTTTTTAACCCAAGCTACGGTGGAGAGGGAGATGGAGCTGCGGCACAAGAACGAGATGCTGCGGGTGGAGGCGGAGGCGCGGGCGCGCGCCAAGGCCGAGCGGGAGAACGCCGACATCATCCGCGAGCAGATCCGCCTCAAGGCCGCCGAGCACCGCCAGACCGTGCTCGAGTCCCTCAAGTAGGTGCAGGGCAGGGCCTGGAGCTGCTCCAGGTGTGTGCCAGCATGGAGAGCCTGGGGTTTGTTCAGGAGTTTCAGCCTGGAGCTGCTCCAAGTGTGGCCCAGCGTGGAGAGCCTGGGGTTTGTTCAGGAGTTTCAGCCTGATTCTGCTTCAAGTGTGGCCCAGCATGGAGAACGTGGGGTTTGTTCAGGAGTTTCAGCCTGGAGCTGCTCCAGGTGTGTCCCCGCATTTGGGTGAACCTGGGGTTTGTTCAGGAGTTTCAGCCTGGAGCTGCTTCAAGTGTGGCCCAGCGTGGAGAACCTGGGGTTTGTTCAGGAGTTTCAGCCTGGAGCTGCTCCAAGTGTGGCCCAGCATTTGGGTGAACCTGGGGTTTGTTCAGGAGTTCCAGATGTGTCCCCGCATTTGGGAGAACCTGGGGTTTATTCAAGAGTTTCAGCTTGGTTCTGCTCCAAGTGTGTCCCCGCATTTGGGAGAACCTGGGGTTTGTTCCTCTGAGGAATTTCAGCCTGGTTCTGGTCCAGGTGTGTGCCAGTATGGAGAGCCTGGGGTTTACTCAGGAGTTTCAGCTTGGTTCTGCTCCAAGTGTGGCCCAGCATGGAGAGTCTGGGGTTTGTTCCTCTGAGGAATTTCAACCTGGTGCTTCTCCAAGTGTGTCCCAGCATGTGGGAGAGCCTGGGGTTTATTCAGGAGTTACAGCCTGGTGCTTCTCCAAGTGTGTCCCAGCATGAGAGAGAACCTGGGGTTTGTTCCTCTGAGAAATTTCAGCTGGGTGTTTTTTCAAATATGTCCCAGCATTTAGAACCTGGGGTTTGTTCAGGAGTTTCAGCTTGGTTCTGTTCCAAATGTGGCCCAGCATTTGGGAGAACCTGGGGTTTATTCAGGAGTTTCAGCTTGGTTCTGCTCCAAGTGTGGCCCAGCGTGGAGAGCCTGGGGTTTACTCAGGAATTTCAACCTGGTGCTTCTCCAAGTGTGTCCCAACATTTGGGAGAACTTGGCGTTTGTTCCTCTGTGGAATTTCAGCTGGTTGCTCTTTCAAGTGTGTCCCAGCACTTGGGAGAACTTGGCGTTTGGTCCTGTGAGGAATTTCAGCTGGGTGCTTCTTCAAGTGTGTCCCAGCATTTGGGAGAGCCTGGGGTTTGTTCCTCTGAGGAATTTCAGTCTGGTTCTGCTCCAAGTGTGTCCCAGCATGAGAGAGAACCTGGGGTTTGTTCCTCTGAGGAATTTCAGCCTGGTTCTGCTCCAGGTGTGTCCCAGCATGAGAGAGAACCTGGGGTTTGTTCCTCTGAGGAATTTCAGCCTAGTGCTTTTTCAAGTATGTCCTAGTATGTGGGAGAACCTGGGGTTTATTCAGGAGTTTCAGCCTGGTTCTGCTCCAAGTGGGTCCCAGCATTTGGGAGAACCCAGGGTTTGTTCCTCTGAGGAATTTCAGTGTTGTGGGCCCTTGTGCTCCCAACAACAGGAATTACCTTAACAGGAACTCTGTCTCTTGTCTTGCTACACTGTCACCTGAATGACAACCAGGGACATTTATAGTGATACAGTTTTTCTCACAGATTATTTCAAGCCTTGTCCTCTAATCCTGAGACTCAGTAGCTCTGAAAACCCCTCAGTTTTTTCAGTTCCCCTCAGTTCTTTCAGAACATACAGCACAAAGGTATAAAGCAGTTTAGCTCCACAGGGGTGGGTATTTATGTTTGGAATTGGTTAATTTTAGGTCCTTGGAGATTTTGAACAAAAAGAAAAGCTTTAGAATTAAATACCTACAGTTCAGCACAAATAATATATTAAAGGAATAAATTGATACCATCTTAAGGCCAGATGCTTTTCTGGACTTAATCCCAGCTCAGGTGTAGGCATCAGATGATTATAAATACATATTCCATCATGTTCCAGGTCTGAGGTGAGCCCTTAGCTTTGACTGGTTCTGAAGAAGATTAAATCTGTCTTTATCAATTCAGTCTTTGAAATCCTTTTCTCTCCTTGCTTTCCTTGCTGTTTGCTTCCCACAGGACAGCTGGGATGCTCTTTGGGGAAGGATTCCGTGCTTTTGTAACAGACTGGGACAAAGTCACAGCCACGGTAAGGTTGGGATATCTGTCAGTAACTTCCAGCAAAGCCTGTCTGTAAATGTGTGTGAAACTCCTGATTATACCACAGCTTCCTATCTCATTTTGATGGAGCCTAGAGAGCACTTAGAGAATGAAATAAATTGATTAAAAGCCAGACCAGCATCTTTTCACAGGACACAAGAGCGTGGAGGTGGATTCTTGAGGACATAAAGTTGTCTCTCAGTGTGCTACTTAAAACCAAACTGCAGTGAAAACAGAGTTTTGCTAGCCTGGCTGGTTAAAATGGAAATTTTACTTTAAATCAGTCACCACCATCTGCTCCACCCTCTGATTTTATACACACACAGGCTGATACAAAACATCCTTTGCCTCAGAGCACTGGGGAGAACAAGACAAGCTTTTAGTGGATCCTTTTGTCATCTTTACCTGGGGTGTCTGCAGCATTCAGAGCCTTTTGTAGGTCTGTGCTCAGTGCTTTTAGCAGTGCATTCACTTGACCCAGATACCAGTTTCCTGCATTATGGTCATTTTTGCTTCTGACATGCTCTTGTCTTGTGAATTTGGGACATTTAGCTTAAAAAAAAAGGAAAAAAAGAAGAAAAAGAAAAAGGTAAGTGTATTTTTGGAAAGGGGATAGCACAGCTGGAACTCATATTTCTGTTGCTTTGAAAATTTGGATATTACTATAAGGTAAGAACCAGTCAGTTATTTTAGGGTTCCTCTAAATGAGGCCTGAATTTTCAGCTCTGTCTATTCTAAGGGCTGCTCTTTCCCTACCTCTGCCCATCCAAGCAGAACCCCAAAGGTTCTGCTTCAAGATTTTTGGTTTCATTGTGCTTTTAGTGGAATTCACTTTGTTTATTGATCAGAGATCCATTCCTTTGCTTGATACTTTGACAAATAGGTAGGCACTGTAATCAGACTGATTTTTAGAGTTGAAAATTGAGTTCTTGAAGTCCAAAAGTCTGAGCTAGTTACATCAGCTCCATCCAGGCAGAGGTAACTTTGCTCAGCACTGGATGGTCTAAGAGAGCATGAGATCATGGCACTGTTTTTAGAGGGAGTTGCTGCTAAAAAGGTGAAACCTGTTCTGTATCTGAGCTGAACTGGCTGTGGAAATCCCTCACTCTTTGCATCCTGGAACTCACAGTTCTGCTCCCTTCGTGTTTGCAGCCAGAGCAGAAGTGATGTCACACCTTTGAGCAGAGAGAGAGAGCAGATGGTGCCTCATGGTTTATTGAACTGTGCCATCCTTGTCCTTGAGGCTTTTGACCCTGAGCTGTACTTGCAGGAGAAGTCAGCTTATTTTAAAAGCAATTGCTGCAGTTTGCTCTTCTCTCTGATATAATTTATTGGCATCAGCTCTAAGCTGACTCCTAAGTCTGGAATCTTTCTGCTTCACTGGCAAATCGATGGGGGTGTCTCATTTTCTGGGGTTTCTGAAAGAACAGCCCAGTGAAGGTTGGTAATTCCCATGATGGTTTTGGCTTTGTTGCTCCTTTGGAGCACCCAATTCCCTGTTGTGTTGGGGCTGGCAGGGCTGTCACCTTCAGCAGATAATTCCCTTTTTGTTCCCCACAAAAAGAGGCAGCCACGATTCTGGTTTATCTTGGCATCTTCAATTCAGCTTTGATTTCCTGGTGTGGTGAGGGGCATTCTGGCAGACAGCACCTGGCTGCTGTGGCTGTTTTATCTTCATCCCTGAATTCCAACAAAAAATCTGGAAAGCCCCACACATTTTGGGCAGGATGGACTTTAGGATTCAGGACTAAAATGCTTCACTTTGTGCTCCCTCTGCACAAGAGGAGTCAGTGAACAGGGAGTGTGAGACCTTGACTGTCTGAACAGGGCTAAAACACCTTACCAAAAATAAACCCCTCCTGCTCAGCATTTGTCCTGAATCTTAATTCCCCACCACAGGGCACTCTGCACACAGCAGCACTGCCTTGCCAAGTGTTTTTCCTAATCTCTCCCCCTTTTCTTTGCAGGTGGCAGGCCTGACCCTGCTGGCAGTGGGGGTTTATTCTGCCAAAAATGCCACGGCGGTGGCAGGACGTTACATAGAGGCACGACTGGGCAAACCCTCCCTGGTGAGGGAAACCTCCAGGATCACTGTGCTGGAGGCTCTGAAACACCCCATCAAGGTAAAATTCAGCTTTGTTTTTGTGGTACTCTCAGCCCTGAGGGTGAAAAATTCAGGCTGGGACTGAAAAAATAGAAGATTAGAGGTGGCATGAGGTGGGCTGAGCTCGTTGGTGTTCTGCAAGATGTTTTAGTCCAATTGAGTTGTCAAAATGTGGTTGTTTTCTACCTGTGAGTAACTGAATTTGTCCTCTCAAGGTTGGGAAACGTCTCACCAGCAAGGCTCAGGATGCCCTTGAAGGAGTTGTTCTCAGTGTGAGTACTCTGTTTTCCTGTCTTGGGCTGTGAAGGATGACTTTAGAATCTAAATCAGAGCTGCTGGTTCCTTAAACTCACTTTTAAAGCTGTAATTCCAGCAGTTTTGGAGACATAGCACCCTTGGGACCATCAATAAGCTCCTGTGTTCAGTGTGGCATGCATTAAGCAGCCTGTTCACCTTTTTTTTCCCTCTGTGAAAAGCAGTTGGAAGTCTTAATTCAGTCCTTGCTGTGGTGCAGTTTCTCTCTGTAGTCAGCACGTTGAGATTCAGAACTCCACTTGTGCCATCTGAAGTTAAGGATTACTGAACCCAGACCTGCTTCTAGGCCAAAAAATCCAAATATTGTGTGCATTTGCCCACCTTGAGATTGGTGCTTCACTTGCTAATTAGTGCTGCCTCTGTATATTTGCTTCTGAATTTGATTGCTGGCTATCAGGCAAATTTAAGAGCTGCTGGAAGCTGCTGAGAGAAAAGGCTCCTGCAGGAACAACTCTCTCCCAGTATCCCCAAATGCAGGAGTAATATAAATCTGAGTTTATGACTTGAGAAGGAATTAGCACTGCAAGGAGTTGCTTGTGTTTTGACATATCCCTGCCAGGACATCTGTTAGGAAGTGAATATTTAGGTGTTATGTGTTCCCAGAGTAGTCACTGCACTGCTTCCTGCACTGCTGCTTTTTCTTATGAAACAATTGTAGCCAAGTGGACAGAAAATCAAGTAAATCCTCACCTAGGACAGGAAATTACCCTGGTGTGGAGTCATGAGCAGCTGAAGTTAAGACTAAAAAGCTTGAGCCTGGAGTGCTGCCTCCTTCCTGCAGGTACAGATCTGGGAACCTGGTAGGTTGCAGCTCTTTTGGTACTTAGTGCTCCTTAAATTTAACTCTTTTCTTGCAGCCCCAGCTGGAAGCACGTGTGAGAGACATTGCCATAGCAACAAGGAACACAAAAAAGAACAAAAGCTTATACAGGAATATTCTGATGTACGGTCCTCCTGGCACTGGAAAAACTCTCTTTGCCAAGGTAAAACCTTGCCAAGATTCTGCCAACCTGCATGTTGCAAAGTGTTGTGAAAATTCCAGGGTCTGAGAAACCTCCCTGCTCTGAAATCTGCTGCTGGAGTGTTGCATAAACATTGTGTTCCTGTGGCTCTGGTGGGAAGGGAGGCAAGGGCAGCCTGGCTACTTCAGCTCTGAGTTAGTGCAGCCACTTGGATTCTAGTGCTGAGTGCAGCCAGAAAAGCTTTTCCATGTGGGAGAGGCCCTTGGTGGCTGGGATTTGTGGCAATCACAGCAGCAGCCACTTCATACCCACCTCTGTTGGTTTTATGCCCTCATAGAAATAATTTTTTCCTGCTGCTCACAGTCCCAGAGCAGAGACAGGGATGGCTCCATGCACAGAGGCACTGCCAGGATGATTTTTACATGGATTTGAGTCAGAATTTGATTTTTTTTCTTGTTCTTTGGTGCTTGTCCACAAGACCTGAGGTTTCATAAACTTTTAAACAGTGGCAGATTTGACAGTGATGCAAGTCAAATTTTCTTCCCCTCTACCAGTACATTAAACCCCTATCCCAGCAGTTTTCTGAGAGAATGGCACCTAAAGATTTCTATGGCACCTAAAAATGTCTATGGCACCTACTGGATTTCTAAAGCCACCTAGTTTGAATTTCTAAAGCCAAAAAAGATGGTCAGAAATGGGAAAAATAAACAATACACAAGTGAAAATTGCCACTAAGTGAGTAAAGAAGATAAAAATGACAATACCTCCCCTCTGCTAAGAACCACACTGACCAGGACTAAACTGCTTTAATCTTCCATGGCCTTGCAAGTGAAAAAAAATTGTTTAATTTGCTGGTTTTTGTTCCCTTCCAGAAATTAGCTGTGCACTCGGGCATGGATTATGCCATCATGACAGGAGGGGACGTGGCCCCCATGGGCAGGGAAGGGGTCACAGCCATGCACAAACTCTTTGACTGGGCCAACACCAGTAGGAGAGGGTAAGTTGAGCTTCCCTGGATCCTGAATTTGGGTTCTTTCTCAAAAAAAAACCTCATCACACCAATGTAATTCGGCCCCCCCAGTCATTGTTACTGAGTGAGGGAACACTGAGCAAACACAGCATCTCCTGAAATTTTCCTAGAATCAGCATCTCCTAAAATTTTCCTAAAATGGGTGAATCCTTCTTAATTAAAAAAGCTGGAAACCTTTGTTTTTCTGTTCTCTCAACCCCTTTTTACCCCCAACTTTTCCAGATCAGTCCTAACTTGATTGTCTGATCTCACCAAGCAGGAGGAAAGTTCCTGCCCACTTAAAAGCTGGGCCAAGTTTCCTTCAGGGTGATTAATGTTCTGACAGTAATTAGAAGATTTAGCACAAATCAGGTGTTCTGATATTATATTTGTTCCCTGTTGCAACTGCTCAGATTTTAAGCACTGATAGTATTTAGATCCAGCTTCTTGTTTACTTTGGAGTCTCAAGCAGAAGGAGTGAATTATAAGAAATAAAAGAGGACAAGAAGGAGACAGATGCTAAAGGCATTGACATCAGGTGTAAAAATCACAAAGTCTTGTGCTTTTTTAGTCACCTTTAAAAGCAAATTTTTATCTGCAGAGAAGCCTCATGCTGAGGCTGCATCTTGGTTCCTTGATTTTGTAGGAATATGTAGTTAATTTGCTCATTGCAATATAAATGGATTTTTGCAGTGCAGAGGTAGCTGAGGAGTTGTTTGTGCAGCCAGGATGTTAAAATTCAATATTGAGCTTCCAGGGGGTGTCACTTTGGGTTTTGTGCTGGTTTGATCTCAGATCTGTAAATGTGGCTGCCCAGTGATTTATGTGTTCTCTGATTGCTGGAGATGGACATTATCTTGCAGTGTCTGTTTTAATCCTGCCTTCATTCATCACCTCAGTGTTTCTATTTCCCCTTAGAAAGAAAAAAATAAAGCAGATAAATGTCCTAAAGATTTAAATTTTTTAGGCTTCTCCTACCCTGAACTATAGAAGGGAAGGTGTTAGAATTGAAGTGAGCTTAGAATTTAAGTGAGAACTTGGAAGAGATGTGAGGATACTCAGCTGGATGCTTCCATTAAGGAATTCTTTGACAGCACTGCCTGGGTGTGAATTTCTCTGCCCTGATAAAAAAATTTCTGTGCATTTCAGCTTCATACACTTCCTGATCAAAGCTTACATGTGTCCATATCCAATATTCTCACCTCCTGCAGCACTGAAGTCTTTTAAGCAGATTTAATTCTGAATATCCACCAGTGTTGGCTGTTAGTGTTGCCCTTTATTAGCTGAAATTGTGGTAGCAGACACTTCTCTGCAGAGAATATTTGAGAGAAGCTGGGGCTGAGTGGAAGATGTTAATGGGCCTGAAATCCCCTGGAAGAAAGCTGGGTTTGAAGCTAGGCAAGGAGGTAATACAAGCTGTGACAGCTTTATGAGCAACCTGCTTTTGTTATTGATAAACATCTTTACAGGCTCAGTCTCTTGGGAAGAGCACTGCCCTTGGGTTAGAAGTGAATTTATTTTGGTGAATAATTCATGGACTTTATTAATTCACTTCTCCACAGGTAGTAAAACCATTACATTCGTGCTGCTGTGGTTTGGGAAAGAAAAAAACCTCACAAAATAACAAAGCAGGCTGAGGAGAGGATTCTGGTTTGGGCTTTTCAGGGTGGCATAAGGAAGAGAAATGGCAGGGAGGTGTCATTGTCCCCAAGATTTCTGTACTGTGCCCTTGCACACATCTCTCTAAAGAGGAGGGGATGCTAAAACAGCACTCTCAGACTTCAGCAGGTAGAAATTTCAAATATCTACTGCAGCTTGGCAGTAACATCCAGCACTGCCAGCCACGAACCACAAACCGTGCCTATGTAAACTCCCATCCAGGTTTAAAAATCCAGAGGAGCTTAAGGCCACGTGCCTTAGTCTTGCTTCAAGCTGCTTCTGACCAGCAGGAAACAGAACTCCAGAGGCCTGGGGGCAGATTGATGGCCTGAGGTGTCTGGAATGAATCCATTTCCCAGAATCACAGAATCACCAGGTTGGAAGAGACCTTCAAGATCATCGAGTCCAACCTCTGTCCTAACACCTCAACTAAATTAAACCATGGCATCAAGTGCCTCATCCAGTCTCTTTTTAAACACCTCCAGGGATGGTGATTCCACCACCTCCCTGAGTAAACCATTCCAATATTTTATCACTCTTTGTGTAAAAAACTTTTTTCTAATATCCAACCTCTATTTTCCTTGGCGTGACTTAAGCCTGTGTCCTGTTGTTCTGTCAGTTGTTGCCTGGAAAAAGAGACCAACCCCCACCTCACTACAGCCACCTTTCAGGGAGTTATAGAGAGTGCTAAGGTCACCTCTGAGTCTCCTTTTCTCCAGGCTGAACACCCCCAGTTCCCTCAGAGCATTTCTGAGCTGCTGGGCTGAGCCAGGTGCACACCACAGACAGGTTGCTGCAGCTTAGCTGAGAAACGCTGAGGAAACGAGTTGGTTTGTGCCATCCTTTGGGTGTTGCCAGCTGTGGGTGCCTGGCAGTGGGGCAGAGGAGGATCCTGCAGCCAGCTGAGCCTCACTTACCCATGTCCTGTTACTGTGTAGTGCTTTCATTTTGCAGCCTCCTGCTGTTCGTGGACGAGGCGGACGCGTTCCTGAGGAAAAGGGCAACAGTAAGTGCTTGGTGTGTGTCTGCTGCTGCAGTGCCAGCCTGCAGCCTCCTGCACTCTGATTATCTGGCTTCAGTGGGCAAGAGAGGGAAGCTGGCAGGTGCCTCAGTGCTCTCTTTGCTGGTGCAGAGACAAAAAAATCAGCGTTTTGTAGAATGGGATGAGCATCCGGAGCCTGAGAATTCCTCCCTGCACAAGATGGGTGGCACAGTCTTGATGGGAGGTTTGCAGCAGGAAAATAGGAAGGAAGGAGCCATGTATTGAAGGTTGTTCATGCTGGTACCCTGCAGGGTTTGGGGTTTGTCCCCCCAGATATTTATCTTTGAAGGTTTTCATTACCAAACTGCTTTTTGCTACGTTAACAAAGTTACAGCAGCGTCTTCCCCTGCACAAATAATTTGTGTTTCCAAAGTCAGTCACCACATTGTACATTCAGTCTGGACCTGCTGCTGTATTTAAAGAGCTCTCCAGAAGGTTAATTTGAATGTGTGAGTGAAGCCTTTGCTGTGGCTTATTCTCCTGTAAGTATCACACTGGACTTCCCAGCTAAAATAGTGTTCAGCAGGAAAAGCCACCTGGGCCAGTGGCCAGAGCCTTGGGTTTGAAACCAAGCAAATCACTGGGTGAGCATGGATAAATCTGTAATTTCTCTCCTGGAAGTTTATAATTCCTAACCTTTTTCCTGGGTATATAAATGGATTTTTTTTCCCCAAGTTATTACAGTGCTTTGGGTTCTGCTGGAATGCAGGTGCTTGACAATAGCAGAATTCCCTTTGTCCATAATGCTGCTTAAAGCTGTGACTTGTCTGCAGTCCCCAGCAGCTGATCCTCCTTTGGATTTCATCTTTGCAGGAGAAAATCAGTGAAGACCTCAGAGCAACTTTAAATGCATTTCTGCACAGAACAGGGCAGCACAGCAACAAGTGAGTATCCAGTTTCAGCAGTTGATATTTCCCTGGATTGAGGAAAGTCTTTAGGGGTCTCTGGTGTAGAAATAGAAGTTGGAAATGATCTGTGCTGCTGAGGGATTGAAAAAAATTTGCAGAGAATATCTGCCTTTCAGTTTATGTGCTGAATGTAGCTTGGGCCTCCTTCAACTTTTCCTGGCACTTGGAAATCAGAACAGTTGGATTTTTTTTTTCCTGAAACTGGGGTGGTATTTGGACATCTTGAGTCTCTTGATGTTTATATTTTCTTTCTTGGTAAATTACTGTTTATACAAGGAGTATTGGGCCCAGGAAATCACTACCACAGAAGAGAACTCAGAGTTCATCCTGGCTGGGTGCTTCGTGTTCCCTGGAAAAACACTTCAGTGCTGCTTGTTGGAGCTGCTCTTCCTCTCCAGTGACCTCTTCCCATCTTGTGCTTGTGTGGGCAGGAACTTTGAGGCAGATGAGTTTCTGACTCCATTTTTTTCAGTCTGACTCCATTTCTTTCAGTCTGACTCCATTTCTTTCAGTCTGATTCCATTTCTTTCAGTCTGATTCCATTTCTTTCCATCTGATTCTATTTTTTTCCATCTGATTCCATTTCTTTCAATCCAATTCCATTTTTTTCCACCTGACTCCATTTCTCTCCACCTGACTCCATTTTTTCCCATCTGACTCCATTTTTTTCCATCTGACTCCATTTTTTTCCATCTGACTCCATTTTTTTCCATCTGACTCAATTTCTTTCAATCCAATTCCATTTTTTTCCATCTGACTCCGTTTCTTTCCATCTGACTCCATTTTTTTCCATCTGATTTCATTTCTCTCCTTGTGACTGCAGGTGGGATCCCAGAGCTGTTCCCTCCTGGCTGCTCCTGTGGCAGGGCTGAGGTGACAGATTTCTGTGAGGGAATGTCCCTGTCCCCCCAGCCCTGCTCACTTTGTCACATTGCTGGGACCTCCCTGCACAGCCCTGCTCAGTTCAGCCAAAGCCATTTCCTGGCTTTCATAATAGAGAAATGACCTTTCTTGCACCTTTCTCAAACAATATTTGATTTTTTTTTTTTGGTGTGAACTTTACTTAGTTGTTAAAACTTCTCCTTTTCACAATTGAGCCAACAAGAAAAGAGTTGTCTCTGGCTTTATGTGGGAAGGGAAGGTTTTTAGTGATGGACTCTCCTTAGTGAGGTTGGAATGAAAGACTTTTCATGGTAACCTCATGACACTGAAATAAATATCCTGGAAGGTCACTGCTCCAGGACATTCTCTGTTTTTGAGGTCTCCTGAACTTGTCAGAGCCAATGCAGCTCTAACTGATAATTGCTTGTGTGTAGCTTCTCTGTCACAGAGGTGCTTGGCAAGAGGTGTTTTTCTAAAATAAATAAGTTGCTAGAAAGCAAGGTGTTGAGCCTGCAAGAACCTCGGTTTTCCCTTTGGGAGGACAGCAAATCTCCTGAAATGATACATGGAGTTGCTCTATAAAGCTGTGTTGAGTAGAATTATTATTACTAAATGATATTTGCGAGAATAAACACAAGAAATATTTGAATTGCAACCCAGGGACAGGCAGGGGATGGTTCTTTTTTTCTCCTGCTGTTAAATTGCCTTGGAAGAGCTCTGGGGGGGTGTTTTTTGGGTGCTGGGGATGCTCTGCCTCCCCTCAGAACAGCTGAGCTCTCATTTGGAATGAGCTCTCACATTGAATTCAGCCCTGATTTCAACCGTGAGCCATTCGAGGACACTGAACATGCCCTGGTGATTCATGCACTGCTTTTCACTTCTGAGCAGCCTTCTTGCTGCTCTGGGCAAGGAGGAGTCCTGCATCCATGAGTTGGAGCTCACTGGGATTTGTGTAATGGGCCATGTAAACGGGGCTGCTTTGGTGAGACCCTGAGGAAAGCTCTTCCTTCAGCAGGGAATTGTCACCAGCATTGGGAATTGCTGCCTTAAACTTGCCAAAATCCCCTTTGTGGCATAGCTGGCTGGCTGAAAATCAGGCTGCACGTCAATCCTTAATCCAGGCTTGTGTTTCTGCAAGTCCTTGTTGGTAGAAAAGCCTCACTCTTGTCTTGGCCAAGTTATCTCCAGAAATGACAGCAGAGAACACGGCCCCTTGTAACCAATGATTCAACCAGACAGCAAAGAACATCAATATTCCAATAGCTGTGCTTAAAAGCCCATTTCAAATTATTAGGCACTATTAAACTGCTAACATCAATTAAAGCATTAAAGTATTGGCACGGGGAAGAAGCATCGTTACAAAGCAATAAAAAAAAAAGGAGTTTCCAGCTCCAAAATGCAGCAGGACCTGGAGCAGCACATCTGTACCATGGAGCAGAGCTTGGTCTGCACACATCACACTCTTCTAAATAGCCCAAAACACGTTTTAGTCTGGTGCTTGAGATGCTGTTAAAGCTGTTCCTAAGGAATCCAGGTTTTTTTTCAGGTGATGAAACATCTTTGATCCCAACCACGACAGCTCCGCATGTTCAGACTTCATTCATTGATTTTTATTTTTATGGCTTTGTCAGTCTCCTTTTTTTTTTTCCTTTTTTTTCCCTGATCCCAGGTTTATGCTTGTTTTAGCAAGCAACCAGCCTGAGCAGTTTGACTGGGCCATCAATGACAGGATAGATGAGATGGTGAATTTTGACCTGCCCCAGCTGGAGGAGCGCGAGCGGCTCGTCAGGATGTATTTCGACAGGCACGTCCTCAAGCCAGCCACAGAGGGCAAACAGTGAGTACCCCTCAGCACTCTCCCACCTTGGAGAATTCTCTTTCTTCTGTTGCTTTTCCTCATCCCTTTTCCTGTGCATTCTGTCTATAATTTGAACGAGCAGCACAAGAGTTGGAGAGATGCCTCTCGTTGTCTCGATGCGACGCCATCCCAGATTTTTGTGCTGTGCATTGTCTTCCCCTTAAAATTCAGGAGGCTGTAATGCAAGCAGGAAACTCTAGGGACTCTGGGCTGTGGCTCCATGTCAACCAAAAGGTTCTTCTGCTTTTCAGGAGGTTGAAGCTGGCCCAGTTTGATTATGGCAAGAAGTGCTCAGAGATTGCCAGGCTGACCGACGGCATGTCCGGCCGGGAGATCTCACAGCTTGCTGTGGCATGGCAGGTGAGTGGAGCTTTTCCCCTTCTTCCTTTTCCCTTCCTGGAAGGTTTGAAGGTTTGATTTTGAAGTCTCAGATCATCTTTCCCTGTGAAAGTTATGTTTGTCTGTAGGGTGGTACCAGAATACTCCTGGCTCTGGGGTAGGTGTTGGATTATCAGCAGAATTCCTCATCCCATAAATAGGAACAGTTCTGCTAATCCCTAATGGGAAATCCCTCATGGAATTTAAGTAAAGCAGGTGAGTTTGGAGTGAATTTGGGCAGTCCCTGCTGGCCACACTCATGGTCCAGCTCAAGAAGCTCAGCAGAAGAGATGCCTGATGTTGTTGCCCTCATTAAGGCACTAAACCATCCTCCTTCCCTCCTTTGTTCTAAACACATTTTTAGTGCAACTTTGAGCTATTAAAGGAACAAAACTAACTGGAAACGGAGCTGAAAAAAAGTAGTTATTTCTTCCATACATAGAAGTAAGAAATGCAGACACTGGAGTGCAATTATTCACATGCTGAGCAAGCTTCAGTGGGTTTTTTTCTTAAAATCAGGTTATCACCTTGTTTTGTCACAGCTGCCAGTTTCTTACTGAATTGTGTATTTCCATAAACTAACCTAGAAATATCAACTGAAGGAATGTGCTCCAATCTGTGTGTCATGTAACTTACTCATGTCAGCCTCCTTTCAGGGATTGTACAAACAAAGTGGCTTTTTGTTTAGGTCTTAAATTTTTAATTTAGTTTAGCAGCTCACAAACATCTCACAAAGTTCGTGCATTTCATTCCTCCTCCTGCTGGTTTTCCACCTTTTAAGGGACAGAAATATTTATCTTTTCTAATCTAAATTCATTTTAATTGCAGTAGTCATGAGCTGAGGTCTGATTTGAGTGCTGTTAGCTCTTATTTTATTCTTTGGTAGCACACAGCTGGTTAATCTCCCTGTATAATTTTTGTGATACTGAATCATATTTCAAAAGCGTGTGCTGTCATCTGCCCCACGTTTGTGAAAGGCTTTGCTGCCAACTATTTCCTGTAATAAAAAGTTGTGATAAATGATCCCTTGCTTTTTTATCACCCCTTATCAGCAAGTTTGTCATTACTCCCCAGGAATGACCTCAGCTTTTATCATTTATCCTTTAAGTGCTGGTGAAGGAAGGGAAAGCTGGGAGTGACTAATTCCCTGACAGCTTTTTAAAATGTACCTCGTGGTGCCAGCACTATTAACGAGGGTTTGATGTAAAATTGCAGCAGGAAGTTGTGCTCCTCTCTGCTCTCATGAAACACTCAAAGGGCTTAAAAAAAAACCACGCAGGAGAGGGTGGGCAGAAATATCTGAGTTGGTTTGGTGGAGTGAGAAACTTCAGCTGTGGCAAAATCAAAGTTAAAATCAAAGGGACCTCATTTCTTGGTGGTCATAAAGGGAGTGGGATGTGTCAAGGGTCAGTGTCCAGCCCAGGGACTGGACATGAGGGCATCCAGGATGGAAGAAGAATTGTCCTGGGAGCTGCCTGCCAGAGCTGGTGATGCTCCAGGGGTTCTTTTTCAGTCACAGGGTCGAGGAATTTGGAGCTGGGAGCGACTGGAGCTGCTGTTCCTGCCTTGGCAGGATGTGCCCCCCTGCTTTTGGGTTTGCCTGTGAACCTTTGGGTGAAGCCCCTCAGTGGCTGTGGGGCAAAGCCCCTCTCCAGACAGGTTTTTACTCAACCCTGGGGATCTCCTGGGTGCTGTTGATATTTTAGGCCCTGGTTTAGCACTGAGGACTTGTTGCAGGTGCCTTTGTAGCTGCTCCAGTGCTCTGGACTATCAGGGAAGGTTTAAGGCTGCAGTTCTCAAGCTTTTCTGGCAGTGTTTTCCTGCCTCAAAATTCCTCCTGCCTTGCTGCTCTGCTTCCCGTGGGTGCTGGTGCACCCCTGTGGATGGTTGTGCTTCTGAACTGGGTCAGGGAGTTAAAAATAGCTTGGCAAGAGGAGTTAACTGCATAGCTACAGTGTTCAGGGTAGGTAGGGGCTGGGGGAACCAGGAATTGACTGCAAAAAATCCTTACCAGGCTTCCCTCAGCTGGATGCAGCAGCTGTAGGGAGCTCATGTACCACAGAAACTCTGTATTTGTTATATCTTGTATCAATAGATCATTTCTGGTCTTTTAATTACCTTTTGAGTCAAGGTGCTGCCTGCCAAAGGTGGGAAATAATCTGATTACAGAACATCCCTGAGTTGGGAAAAACCCACAAGGATCATCCAAGTCCAGCTCTGGGCCCTGCAGGGGTCCAACCCCATAATCCCACCCTGTGCTGATGTGAGCAGCCCCTTTCTGAGTGCACACCTGAGCTTTAATCCTGCACGTGGGAAGGTGGTTTTGGGGCCTCTGGGATCCTCAGCAGCTCTTGCCTGCCTTTTCTGGGATCATCTTCCCTTCCCAGAGCTGGAGCCCAGAGATGGTTTGGGGAAAGGGTAAATTCTGCAGCTTTAGGAGGTGCAATAATCACAACCCCTCAGCTCTTCCCAGGAGTATCCTGGGACAGCAGCAGTGGCCCCTCTGTCCTTGCAGTCAGTTCTTGCTTTGGGATTCTTCTGCCAATAATGCCTTTAAAAACCCATCTCAGTTAAACTGAGCTTTCCCAGACTCAATTCCACCATGAGCTGGGCTTGGGATGGATTGGCTGTCATTTACATGGAGTTCCAGCCCTCTGCTGTTTCAGTCTGGCTCAGTCTGTCCTGAATTTACCAGCAGAAAAAAAAATTAAGGTGCAGAAAAGCAAAGAGTGTAACCTCTAGCACTGGGAAAAATATTGCTGTCTGGCACAGCTAATGGTGTGCGTGCTAGAAATCCATTTTAATCTCTTCTGCAGGAGACTGAGCATTCCTTTTTGTCCTTGTGCTTTTCCATTGCCCCTTTATGGCTCTAGCATGGACTAGATGCATTTTCACCTTAAAAATTCCCCTTCAGCTCTGTTTACAGTCGTGTGCAGCCTTCCCAGCACTGTACTCAAACCTGCTGATGTGCTCTAGATAAAATGTCAAAAGCAAAAAGCAACCTTTCACTATTCCAAGCTGTAATCTTGGAAAATTGTTTTGGCAGCACTTCAGGAGAATTCCCAGGAGTTTTGTGTCCCAGTGTGAGCTTCCTGTCATTTCCCTGCCTTTTATGCCACTGACATAAATGCCTTTTTTTTTTTTGCTCCCTGAACCTTGTTTATATTTTAAAAATAGCTGTTGTATTTTTGGGAGGAGGGGGGGTTTTTTTTCATCAGGCTATTTTCATTATAAATGGGATTCAATTTATAGAATGAGTCTGGCCAGGTTAAAACAAACCACGAGTTTTGGCTGGAATGAAACATGAGGTCATCTGGGCTGGACTTGTCATCTGTTCCAT
Source organism: Monarcha castaneiventris obscurior (assembly GCA_026261815.1). Classification (NCBI taxonomy): domain Eukaryota; kingdom Metazoa; phylum Chordata; class Aves; order Passeriformes; family Monarchidae; genus Monarcha; species Monarcha castaneiventris. The sequence goes on along the minus strand of JAMPIT010000002.1, from coordinate 1,019,771 downwards.
GCTTTTACATCCCCACCAAACACTTTATTTCATAATTAGGTTTGAGGGATAAAACAGGAATTGCTGCACTGGAGAAAACGGGTTAAAATCTGTCCATGCAGGAGGCAGAGGTATGAATATAAATGAAGCTTTGGTACCATTTTTGTGTGTGTGTGCAAGCTACTCCCAGAAGGGGCAGCTGCTTCTCCCATTTGCTTTCTTGACAGCGAGGGCCTAAGGCTTTCTAAAAATAGAAAGTCATTGAGAAAATCAACAGAGCGTGAACTGCACAGCTTTGCAGGAGGTTCCACACTGGGCTGCATGGGCTGTGCAGGGGCAGGGGAGGAGGGGAGGCCAGGCATCCTTCCTCTCTGAGCTCTGGAAGCACAAAAATGCATCCCAGCAAAGCACCTTGTCCTTTTTAAAACACCCCACGAGTGTCCTGCAATTTAAAAAATAAATATATATGTATATATATATATAAAGGGGGTGAGTCAGGTCTGAGCAAAACCTTCCCACTGTGCCCTTTTTGCAGAGAGGACAGGAGGGGTGGGGAGAGCTGCTGGTGAAATATTTGGCAGGTTGTGGAAGCAGTGCCTGTCTCCTGGTGCTTGTGGAAGTGGCAAACTCGGTGCTGAGGCAGTGAGAGCAGCACCAAGTGCCTTTGTGCACAGAAAAATCTCTATTTACAGCCCTGCTCCTTGCTGGGCTCCCGAGGCCAGTGTTTACTCCTGGTTTTAAGTAGGAGCATCAGCCTGGCTTAGCAGTGCTGCCTGGAGGAAGGATTGCAATGGGTTTGCACAGGGAAAGGATTTGATGCTGTTTGCAGGAAAAACCAGCTCCTGCCAGCTCTGGGGGGTTGTGCACTGAGACCTTTTGTGATCTAACCAGCTCCCCCCCAAAAAAAAGGGCTGGAAAGTAGGTTAGAGGAGCCTGAAAACCAGCCTGGGTAACCTTTTGCTCATTTCTGGATATAATTCTTCCTCCTGCAGTGAGGTATAAAATGCTCTAATAGGCAGCTGGGACCCACAGCACTGTGGTGGTGGCAGTGCAACAGCTCAGCCTGGCCTTTGCCTTCTGCCCCATGGACATCCCTGGGCAGTGGGGCTGTGAAAGGGTCACACCTCAGTTTGTTTCTGTGGTGCTTTTGCTGCCAGACTCGTTTCTTGCTGTAATTCATGTTTTGCACCATCCATAATTGATGCAGCCTCAGAATCCCACTGCAGCCCGTGGTGAAATCCAAGTTAACATTTCTCACTGGGATGGGAGGCAGAAGGGTTGGCACGGGCCAGCCCAGGCTGTGCTGGCTCTGTGGCTGTGGGCAGAAATTTGGGGCTCCCTGGGCCAGGCAGGGTGGCTGTGGGCAGAAATTTGGGGTTGTTTGGGCCAGGCAGGGTGGCTGTGGGCAGAAATTTGGGGCTCCCTGGGCCAGGCAGGGTGGCTGTGGGCAGAAATTTGAGGTTGTCTGGGCTGGGCAGGGTGGCTGTGGGCAGAAATTTGGGGTTGTTTGGGCCAGGCAGGGTGGCTGTGGGCAGAAATTTGGGGTTGTTTGGGCCAGGCAGGGTGGCTGTGGGCAGAAGTTTGGGCACAGGGCTCCCACCCCTCACCCCGAGCTCCCTCATTCCCCATCCCCACTGGGAAGTCCCCAAATTTTCTCCACGGACCCCAGACCTATTCAGAGACCCCAGGGACCTTTGAACCCCCAAAGTCTCCACGAAACCCCTAAAAATTCCTCTAAAATCACCCAAAATCGCCCGAAACTCCCCCAAATCACTCGAAAAAAACCCCAAAAAATTCCCAAACAATTCCCAAAAATCCCCAAATTTTCTCCACGGACCCCAGACCTATTCAGTGACTCCAGGGACCTTTGCACCCCCCAAAACCCCCCCCAAAACCCCCAAAAATTCCTTTAAAATCACCCAAAATCACCTGAAACTCCCCCAAATTGCTCGAAAAAAGCCCCAAAAAATTCCCAAACAATTCCCAAAAATCCCCAAATTTTCCCCACGGACCCCAGACCTATTCAGAGACCCTAGAGACCTTTGCACCCCCCAAAACCCCCCCCAAAACCCCCAAAAATTCCTTTAAAATCACCCAAAATCGCCCAAAACTCCCCCAAATCGCTCAAAAAAAACCCCAAAAAATTCCCCAAAATCCCCAAATTTTCTCCACGGACCCCAGACCTATTCAGAGACCCCAGGGACCTTTGAACCCTCCAAAATCCCTCCCAAAACCCCCCAAGGGAACGCGGCATGGGGCTGCTCTCAGGATCGCTCTCAGAAGGAGGAACCAGATTTAGAAACCTGCAGCTCGGGGGCTGCTCTGTTACCTTGGAGATGGGTGCAGCTGGCAGCACAAACCTCCTTCCATTCCTCCTGCCCGTGCTGGCATCTGCCCGAGGGCTGGGCTGTGGTGCCAGCCTGTCCTGAGTGCCCCCTGCACCAGGGACAGCCCCTCACCAGCCTCTGCCTCCCCTGGGCTGCTCAGTGAGGATGGCAGGAGTTGCCAGCCCTCTCCCCAAGGAGCTGTGGTCACCTTTGTGCTGCCTCTCGTAGCTCCAGGATCAAATGTTTGCCAAGCAGAGCTGGAGAGGTGTGAATGGAGTGGGGAGGAAGGGGAAGATCCTGTGGGAGCTGGCAGAGGACAGAAGTGAATGCAGGGGAGATTCCTAAGGGGATGCACGAGGAAAGCAGGATCAGTGTGTGTTAAACATCATTTTGGAGGCACCACGTTGCCCATGTTCCCCCCAGCACTGATGTTTGTTCTGCTCTGCAAGTGTCTGAGCAATTTTCTGTTGCTTCATCAATTTCTGTTGATTCCATCAGCACCCTGCACCCACCTCTGTTCACCTTATTGACTTCACACGTGCAGCTCTTTTAGAGCAGGAGAGGAAATTTAAACGAGCCAAGTGTGAAGCCTTTTATTTCTGCAAACAAAGGGCTTTGATCCCCAGGAAACCCAGAGCTTGGTGATTGCTCTGGGCGTCCCTTGGAGCAAAACTGGGTGTTGTGGGGGAAATCACTCATGGAGAGCAGCACAGCAGAGAGGGAGCAGCCTGAAACCTCCCCTGATCCTGGAAACTGCCCTCCCTGAGCCGAATTTAACTATATCTCTGTAATTTTTTCTAAGCTTTTTATGTGAGAGTAGACCTGTAAGCTTAAGAGACTCAAGTAACTTACAGCCTCTGACAGAGACACGTGGTTGAGTACAAGGAGGAGCCTGTGTGATCTCAGTGTGGGGAAGTTGAGTCTTCCTTTAGCAAGCTGAAGGAGATAAAAGTGATTTATCATTTATTGTGTGCTACGTGCTTTTGGTCAGGTTTTTAATTCCACTAGCATGGAAGAAGAGACCAACAATATGCTCATGTACTCTTAAGAGCCAGGAGGTTAATTTTTAACAATAGAATACCCCACTGTTACCAAAAATGACACTTGTTTCAATGGACAACTCTTGATGATGGAAGGCAGTGTATAAGAATAGTACTGTGTATGGGATCAGCATGGTTTGTGCCCTCCTTTTTATACAGTAATGTTGTTTATGGTGGTGTGAGAGGGAGCTGGGATAGAGTGCTGCCACATAAATGTATTTCTCTCCAGGTTTTCTTTGGAAAGTACAGTGTAAATATATGGATGCTGAAAAAACCTTCAGCAGAGAATTTCTTCAGCTCTCTGCAGCATTTTTGGGAGAGTTCTGCCTTTCCCATGCTGATTACTTTGACCAAGGTTACAGTATTGTAAACTACAGTATTGTAAACTTCTTGCACCTACGGGTTGTTTTTGCAGTATTGTTATGGTTGTTGACCAGAAAAACATTCAGAGATGGTGTCTTAGAACTTGACCAGAAAAACATTCAGAGATGGGTGTCTTAGAACTTGACCAATCCCCTTAAGGGAAGGATGGCAAAACCAATCACCTTATGCCACTTAACACCCTTTGCAAACTAACATCTCAAAGTTCTCGGACAATTCATTAAACCGGCTGCTGCCACTTGACCTGAGCCTGGACTTTTGCCATTTCTCTGCCCATCCTCGGTGAGAACATAAATATTTGAAGGCTCTTTTTGTGACTCTGACGTGCCCTTGCCCCCACAGGCAGCAGCCTATGCCTCAGAGGACGGGGTGCTCACCGAGGCCATGATCGACGCCCGCGTGGCCGACGCCGTGCAGCAGCACCGGCAGAAAATGGAGTGGCTCAAAACAGAAGGTGCTGAAGCAAACAAAGAGACTGACAGGAACCCCCTGCTGCCTTTCCCCAAGGGGACACCGGTGTGAGGAGCCTGCAAGGTTTTGTGTGAGGACAAGGGGCCTGGGAGAAAGCTGGGAGGGGTCCTCTGGGCAAAGGTTTGGTGGAATTGGATGTGGGATTGGCCATGAGCGTGGCCCCTCGGTGCCAGGGAGGGGCTGCTGCCTCAGGCTGCCTTGGGTCTCGTGGTTTTTAAGCTGCACCAGGAAAACAAAATGGTTTCAATAAGGCAGAAGCAACGGAATTAAAGGAGCCCTTGCTGAAACACCACTGGCTGTGTTGGTCTCTGTGGCCTGTCCTGCTGGAGAGGCACAAATCCCAAATCTTTCTGAGCCGTTTCACCTTTCTGCAGCGTCCCACAACAAGGGCTTGTGGGAACCCGGGGCTTGTCCAAGCCTGATGCTCCCATACATTTAAATTTGTAGGGTTTGTGCTCCAGCAGAGGCGTTTCTCACCCTTTTTTTCCCCAAATCTTGCCCTGCCCTTCCTCACATCTGTGTGTAGCATCACTTGAGTTGCCCTTCAGGGGCTCAGAGTTGATTTTTCTTACAAAAGTGGATTTGGGGGGATTTACTGGTTGACTTAGAGTCAACACAGGTGCTCTGAGAGCAGCCCCACATATTTTTCCCCACAAGCAAATCACTTTTCTCCTTGAAGAGGTGAGTTTGGGCCACTTTGCTCCCACTGCTGCCATCAAGCTGCTCTTGCAACACGAGTTTTCTGCTGCATTTCTGGAACAGCTGAGAAAATGTGCCATTGTCAAGCTCTGAACATGAGCCTGTCTTGACAAGATGACATTTGTTCTTCTTCTGTGCATGTGAGAGACAGGTTAGAAAATCTGATATTTTTTTTTCTCTGTGTTTGAACTGGATTTGAACTCTGTGCTCTGCTCTGAGGCCTCTTCTGTAGCCACACAGCACAAGCACATTGGCCTGACCTAAATCTGTGCCCTTGAGTACCTTGCTGAGCTGCTCTCCTCACACAGGAGCTGACACCAGCCATGCTCTGTCCATTCCAGAGCTCTGAGCTCTGGGACGTTCCCTGGCAGGAGCTGCTGAGCTCAGGAGCAGAACCCTGTCCTCAGGCAGAGCCTTGTGGGGCACCAGGGAATAATTCCTGAGGCTCCAAACCTCCCCTGCCTGGGCTGCCAGCATCTCCCACAAGAATTCCCTGATATTTTCCCCTGGCAGAATGTGAAGAGGCGCTTTGGAAGCTGCTCTTGTGGTGAGGTTCCCACTTGTGTGGCCCTCTGGCACTCACCTGGTGCCAGGCACATTGCTGTGGGCTGGGGGAGAATCTCTGTACAACCCAGCCACACATTTGGTGTTCAGAATGACTAAAATCAACTCAAATCCCACTTTTTTCCCCTTCTCCTTCAGCCTAGGTGTAGTTGTCCTTTAGTCCACTGCTTAGGGTTAGCTATTCCAGGCTTTCCCTTTCCCAGGTGAGATTTTACTGGGATTATTTCTGGTGGGAGCTGAGCAGAGCCCCTGGCTAAGGAATGATGTGAGGGAGCAGCTCTGCTCATGTGGTTCCAATCCCTGATTGTGCCACAACCTCCCATTCCTCTCGTCTCCCTCCCTCCCCAGGCATCTCCATGGAGCACAGGAGGAGCAGGGGGAGGGGAAAGGTGCTCTGCCAGGGGCTGGGATGCTGCTGTGGAGCTGGGAGAGGCACAGCAGCTCCTGCCTCAGCTCCTTGCTGAGGTTCCTGCTGCAGATGGGATCCTGATGGGAGCAGGGGGAGCAGCAAGGATTTAGGGCAGCTTTGGGGGCACTGGTGGATCTGCAGGGCACTGGATTGGTCCTGAACCCTCAGAAATCCTCACAGAATCGGCTGGGCAGAGCTCCTGTGCAGGCCTGGTGCTGCTGGGATCCCAGGAGTGCAGCACTTCATGGCTCAGCTGCTTCTTCCCTCCCTGCACAGCCCCTGGGAAGTTGTGCAGCATCTGTGGGGCTGAAATCCCCAGGGAATTCTCAGCCTCCTTCCCAGAGCTTGTTGATGGCTCTGGGCAGAGCAGGCACGTCCCCACCATGTCCCTTTTGGGTTAGTGCCAGGCCTGGGACCTGTGCCCTTGCAGCAGGAGCAGGGCTGGGTGTGCCCAGGATCCAGCCTTTATCCAGCTCCTGCCTCACATCCCACCTGGGAAGCAGAGGGGGAGCTGGCACCCAGGCTGGGAAGCAGGAAAAAAAGAGGCTGAGCCTGTTTGAGGAGACTTGGGGTGCTCCATGTGCCAGGTGAGGCAGGTCCAGAGGGGCAGAGGTGCTGTGGACAAATTGTTTTCCTTGGATTCAGTCTTCCAGCCCAGTTTCATCTCCTGCCAGGGCATGGAAGGAAAGGCACAGACCTGTGCACGTTGCTGCCCTTTGTGCTGTGTGACATTTTTTATTCCCACAGGAAACACAATTCTCCATCCACTCCCACACTTCTTCCTTCACACTTTGTGCCCTGGGCTGCTGGATGGGTTCATCCCAGGCCTTGTTGATCCCAACTCTCCTAATCCTGCCTTGCCAAGCCATTCCTTGCCCCTCTCTCTCCCTGTGCCCTCTCCTGGCTGCCAGCGAGGTGATTCCATGCCCTGCTGCCTGCTGGACACCTCGGGCTGCTGCTGTGGAAGGTGACAGGAAGGGGAAGAAATCCTTAATTCCTGCCCCATCCAAGGTTTAAATGCAGGGATCTGTGCCCAGCTCGCTGCCAGCTGCAGGGTAACTGCTGCCCCCGTGGAGGTGGCACCCAGCTCTTGAACACCCCAGGCAGGGCCGAGGTGATCTCCTGTCCTGCCACTGAGTTATGAGCCAGCAGCACTTTATTAAAATGGAATTTTGTATTGGAGAGTGAATCCCAGAGCAGATGGATTCGTGGGCAATCCATCACTCCCATCCTGGCCCTGCCACTGCCAACGTGGTCCCTGTGCTCAGCCCTGCAGCTGGGGGACAGATTTACAGCCTGGCCAGCTCTGCCTACTCCCAGCTGCCATCCACTGAAGGATTTCCTTTGGAATGTTGAAAGGCTGGGAGGAGATTCCCACACCACACCCTGGCTCTGTTCTGGGGCTCGGCAAGGTGGGAATCTCCCTGGGAAACGCTTCCCTGCCGAGCTGTGCTTGTGTTTTGGGTGGAGAAAAACCACTCAGAATCCTTTATCAACTCTATCCCCTTCTCCTTCAGCCTAGGTGTAGTTGTCCTTTAGTCCACTGTTTAGGATTAGCTATTCCAGGCTTTCCCTTTCCCAGGTGAGATTTTACTGGGATTATTTCTGGTGGGAGCTGAGCAGAGCCCCTGGCTAAGGAATGATGTGAGGGAGCAGCTCTGCTCATGTGGTTCCAATCCCTAATTGTGCCACAACCTCCCATTCCCACACCACACCCTGGCTCTGTTCTGGGGCTCAGCAAGGTGGGAATCTCCCTGGGAAACGCTTCCCTGCCGAGCTGTGCTTGTGTTTTGGGTGGAGAAAAACCACTGAGAATCTTTTATCAACCCTTGTCTCTGGTGCTGGGGTTTGGTGTCTGCTCTGCTTTGTCTGCACCAAGCCCAGCTGTGCCCAGCTGTGCCCAGATGTGCCCAAACTCGTGGAACCAGTCCTGCATCACCACCTCTGTGCAGGGTTGGAGCCCCAGGCAGGCTCAGAGCCAGCAAGGAGCAGAATGAGAGACACTGAAGAACTGGTTCATGGTGGCAGATTCCAGTTGGGCTGCAATGGGAAATGATCCCACTTTTCCTTCTCCGTGCCAAAGGCCTGAGATTCCTGCCCTTTTCCTGCCTTTCCTGCCCTTGCAGGCAATGGGCACGAGAGGCCCAGGCTCCTCTTGCAGCCAGAATTCAAGTGAATTTTAGTGAACTATTTTTAATATTAATATTTTTAATATTAATATTTAAATTGAATATTGAGTATCTATTTTTTTTTTCATTTTAGTGAACTATTTTATCTTCTTTTAAAATCAGTTTTGGATTGTGGAGCTCCCCTGTTCTCCCAGCAAGCAGGAGCCAGGCAGGTGAAAATCTGGGCCAGTGGCCTGTGATGTCACAGAAGCTGGAGGGATCACACAGCCCCAGCTCCGAGGTCAGAACAGCTCTCCCCACACCTCCCCAGCCCTGTTTGCACCTCCTCCTGTCACCCCCTGCCCCAAACCAGGGAGCTGCTGCTCTGTGCTGCCCCAGCTCTGCCCCAGGGGGCAATTCACTGCCTTCAAAGGGTTGGAAAAACCACTCAGATGCAAAAAACATGCAAAAAACTATTTTACTGACAAACAGCAAAGGACGGGCTTAGTTCCAGGAGCTGAACTGGTTCTCTATTATACAAACATCTTGTTGAAAGGGAAGGAATGGCAGAAATACACTCACTCGTTGACCCAAATAAAATCACAGTGTGCTTTTTCTATTGCCTCCCCCACCCCAAGCTCTCTACACCTTCAGCTGCTCCCTGGAGCCTCAGCACGGGCTGCCACCCCCCTGGCCACTGCAGAGCACAAGCCCTGGGTGACTTCTGCCTGTGCAAGTGTATTTAGTAAAAAAAAAAAAAATTAGCCATTATTGCTTTTCAACCACAGTAGAGATGATTCTGTGATTAGACTCGGAGCAGAGTTTAATCTCTCTCTCTCTCTGCTAGTCTGTGCTGTGCCTCTCCCTGCCTGGTGCATGCAGAAGTGGTTTGGGTGCAGGAAAAAATAAAGAAAAGAGGGATTAACAACCAGGGAAAACAGCACTCCAGGCTCTGTCCTGGTGTTTCACCACAAGTGAAAAAGCTCCCTGCAGTGAGTGCAGGGCTTGTGTGAGCTGGGGCTGAGCCACGCCGGGGTCAGCCCTGCTGGGAATCCCCAGAGGGGACTGAAACTGCAAAAAAACCGAGTGTGAAAGGCTGGAGGTGCCCAAGGAGGGCCGAGCTCCGTGCAGGGGACACCCAGAGCTCTGAACACACAGCCAGGGCACGACCCCAGAGCCCAGCCAGGCTGAGCAGCTCCTCCTGGCTCTGCCCCACCTGCAGGGAAGGCACAGGCCTGGCTCTTTGTGTTGGAGTTTTTTGTTTTCTTCAGGAAGTTCACTCGCTGTTCCTTGTCCTCCTGGCCACCCCAAGGAGCTGGGCTGAGGGGATTTCTCACCTTCAGCCCACCCCAGGCTAGAACCAGCAGTCCTGGGTCCCTGCCCAGCAGATAATTCCCTGCTCTCCATCCACTGCTGCTCACCAAAACCCAGAATTGTCCCACCAGTGCTGCCAGGCTGGAAAATGATGGCTCCAAGTGCCTCTATTTGTACCACATGCTCTAATCATGGAAGATCTTCTGCTCTTCCACATCCAGAGCTGCTCTGGGAGGTTCTCTTGGCTGTTTTTACCTTCCAAGCCCCCTGAATGCAGGAGAAGCTTCATCACCTCTGTGATGACCCAACCTCTTCGTGGATGTTCAGCAGTGCAGGGAGGTGAGGTCTGAAGTGAGACTGAGCTCCCTGTGCCCCTCAGCTCCTGCCAGCCTCCCTCTGCACCAGGTGAGCATCACCCTCCCTTCTCCCCACGTGCAGGATGTTCAAGTAGAACCCCCCACGTTTCATTTCATGCCTCTGGTCCATCACTGGACACCTCTTAAAGAGCCTGCTCCCATTTCTCTGCACCCTCCCTACAGGGATTGATCCTCCCCCAGCATGATCAGTCCCAGTTCCCTCACAGGAGAGATGCCCCAGTGCCTTCATCACCTCGGTGGCTGTTTCCTTTTTAGCAGGGATTCTCTTCTTCCCCCAGCTGAAAATGCAACCAGAAAATGAGGTAGAACAGCAGTGAGAGTAACTAAACCCACCCCAGCTCTCTCTCCTGGCCTTTTTGTGGATGAGGTGGTGCCAGAGGGGCCAGCTGAGGTGTCCCTGGCTGGCTGAGCAGTGAGAGGGCCCAGTGGATGGATGGATGGATGGATGGATGGATGGATGGATGGATGGATGGATGGATGGATGGATGGATGGATGGATGGAATACAGGAGATACCTTCCCAAACTGGTCCTCAAAGAGGAAGGGCCCTTCTCACTGTCTGTTGTTTATATCATTCAGGGGTTTATTGAGCAGAGCCAGAACTAAGGATGGGATTGGAGTTTAAAAAAGAGCTACTGGGCGAGGCAATGGATTTCTCAATGCCCTGCTTTCCACACCTCTCCTTCCCAACCATTCCCCAGCCAGGCTGGGGCTCCTCACACCAAAACCACAGGAGAACATTCCCAGAGAGGCTCCTCACACCAAAACCTCAGGAGAACATTCCTGGAGAGGCTCCTCACACCAAAACCTCAGGAGAACGTTCCCAGAGGGTTCCTCACACCAAAACCACAGGAGAACATTCCCAGAGAGGCTCCTCACACCAGAAACACAGGAGAAGATTCCTGGAGAGGCTCCTCACACCAAAACCACAGGAGAACATTCCCAAAAAGGCTCCTCACACCAAAACCATAGGAGAACATTCCCAAAAAGGCTCCTCACACCAAAACCACAGGAGAACATTCCCAAAAAGGCTCCTCACACCAAAACCACAGGAGAACGTTCCCAGAGAGGCTCCTCACACCAAAACCACAGGAACAGGGCTCCTCATACCAAAACCACAGGAAAACATTCCCAGCACCAATCCCAGCTCTGGAGAACTGGCACATGGAGTTTTGAGCTGTGTCTCTGCTCCAAAAATACCCCACAAATCCCCCCCCAGCAGCAGAAGCCTGCAGCCTCCCCCGCAGCATCTGGCAGGCGAGCGCTGAGATGGGGCCCACACTTCCCACTCCTCTGTCCTGCACTTCCCACACTTTGCATCCTTCTTTTCCCTTCCCCAGGCTCCTTGCCCAGCCCTGACCTTGCTGTGCCCACTCCCTGCTGCCAAATTTGCTCCCAGCTGAGCCCCCTTTGCCTGGTGTTGTTGCTGGGTTTGGGTGTTGCTGTTGTTGGGGTGTGTTTTTTGGGGTGTTTTTTTGGTTTGTTGTTTTTTTTTGGGATCCCGTGTGTGTGTGGATCAGAGGCAAGAGAACAACAAAGGAGTCAACACGGGCACAGCAGGGACAATTGGATGAGGAGAAAACTCCCCCATGAGTGGAGAGAAACAAAACCAAACAGCAGAGACCCCGCTGAGACACAGGGACAAGGATGGGGCTGGCAGGGCTCAGCCTGGAGCAGGAGCAGGATCAGCTCAGGATGTGGGGCAGGGACAGGAGGGATGGGGGCAGCAGGGGACGAGGGGCTGCAGGGTGATGCTGGCTCTGCAACACCCCAAAAACCAGCTGTAATAGCCCAAAAACCACTGCAACACCCCAAAAACCAGCTGTAATGTCCCAAAACCAGCGGCAATACCCCCAAAAAACAGCTGTAATATCCCAAAAACCACTGCAACACCCCAAATACAGCTGCAACACCCCAAAACCAGCTGTAATACTCCAAAACCCACTGCAATAGCCCAAAACCAACTGCAACACACCAAAACCAGCTGTAATAATCCAAAACCAGCTGCAACAGCCCAAACAGAGCTGCAACACCCCAAAACGCACTGCAACACCCCAAAACCAGCTGTAATATCCCAAAACCAGCTGTAATATCCCAAAACCAGCTGTAATACTCCAAAACCCACTGCAACACCCCAAATACAGCTGCAACACCCCAAAACCAGCTGCAACACCCCAAAACCAGCTGTAATACCCCAAAAGCAGCTGCCTCCTTCACCTTCTCCTTTCCCGGGCACCTCGTTCCCCAAAGGGGACATGGGGCAGACGTGTGGCTCTCGAGGAAAACTCTCCCATTTTTGGTGTCCCTGCCCAGGAGTTTGAAACCAGCCCAGGTCAGGATTCCCTCCCTGCAGGAGGAGGAATTCTGGCCCTCTTTTATTGAGGATGGGATTGTTTCCCCAGGATGAATCCTGCTGGTTCAGTGCAAGCTGGGATGAAGCTGCTCAATAAAACCTGCCTGGTTTCCCTGGATTACAGATCAGGGAGTTCTTCCCAGTAAATTGAATTGCACTGAGAGTATTTCTTGGTTTATTTTTTTCGCCTAAGTGTGAAGGTGAGAGAGCTGCAGGCCCAGCAGATTGTTTAAAACTCTGTTTTTAAACAACAGGAATATTTACTGCATCGAATTTTTTTTCCCCTCCCCTCTCTTCCAGAGCCTCAAATTCTTATGAAATTTTGCTGTGGATCTGACAGATCAAACTTGAATGGGTGTGAGCAATTCACCCTTTCCAGTTGTTCCATTTTTAATGATATTTCAACCAAGGTCAGCTGCTAGAGCAAGGCAGAGCCAGGTTTTACATTCAGTCTGAGTTTAGGTCACTGCCTTAAGTCTCTCTTGTGAGAGGCTCCAAGTGGAAAAATTACTTTTAAAGTGTTTTTTTTTTTTTTTTCCTCCCCCCATAACCAGTCCCAGGAACTTGATATTTGTCCTTATCACAATGGAATTTCCTCCCCTACAAAATGCTGTCCCCCCTGAGGACTTTTAGATAACTCAGTCCCTGCTCTTCCCTGCAAGGAGGCTGCGAGGGAAAGGAGCTGCTCGAGGAAAATCATTCCTTAGATCCTAATGAATTTCAGACATCACAACCAGGAATGACAGAAAGCCAAACAGACACAGGAATGGACCAGGCAGTTCTTTAGGTCTAGAAAAGAACCTGGGGCTCCAAGACAAGAGGCACTAGGGAATAGCAAAGGTGGGAATGGCAGAGAAATGGGAATGTTTGGGCAGTTTGGAGGTTTGGAATGAACTGAATTGGGCATAAGAAAGAGGAAAAAAAACCCCAAGACAAGAGGCACTAGGGAATAGCAAAGGTGGGAATGGCAGAGAAATGGGAATGTTTGGGCAGTTTGGGGGTTTGGAATGAACTGAATTGGGCTTAAGAAAGAGGAAAAAAAACCCCAAGACACAGAAGCTGGGGCAGGGAGGGAAGAGCAGGAGTCGTGGTGTCTTTTTCCCTGCCCTCAAACAGCAGGAGGCCACTCAGAGTGTCAAGGAATCCATGGAATAAAGGAGAGGTTCTGGCAATTCTCCCCATCCTTCAATTCTGGGCGTTTTCCCCATTCCAGCACAAACCCACTCAGTAGAAAACGATGGATGAAAGGGGAATGAGGCTTCAGGGCTGTCACATTCCTGGGGGGAGCATCTCCCTCCTTCCTCCCTGGCAGCAAATCCTCCCTCTCCCTGCCCCAGCCGTGCTGCCCAGCACATCCCAAAGGGCCTGGGCTCCCTTGCTGCTGCAGTCCCTGGCAGAAAAGGGCCAGAGCAGGGACCAGACACCACCAGCCTGGGCTTTGCAGCTCCCTCAGACCCCTCTGCCTCAGAGTAAAGGAGCTCTCTGGAGGGGGAGGCTCCTTTCAGAGCCTTGATCCCATTCCAACCTCCAAACCCCACACCTGGGGAAGCAAAGGCAAAACCACATGGGAGCATCCTCCCGCTTGGACTCAGCCTGGGGGACATTTGGGGTGTTTGGAGAGGAGTTTGGCTTCAGGCCCAAGTCTCTGGGTGTCCCTCAAGCCAAGCCCCACAGGCAAGGGGGGTGTTTGATGTGCAGAGAGGCCGTTCAGGGCCCCCTCTCTGCACTCTCGGTGGTTTTGGGGTGCTTTAAGCAGGACCTGGGGCTCACCCCACAAGAAAGAGGGGCAGAGCAGCTCCTTTCCTCCCAGGCAAGGGGTGGGGGGTGTTTATGAGCAGAGGGAGAAGTCAGATCTGACACCTCCCACCCTCCTCCAGCGAAGGACAGCAGCCCTGCCACCAAAAGTGCCAAAAAATGCCACCAAAAATGCCACCAAAAATGCCACCAAAGCAGCAGCACCAGGCCGGGCTGAGCCCTCCCAGCCCCATGCCCCTGGCTCTGAGATTGGGTTGCTTAAGGCAGATTTTCAGTGGACAGCACTGCAAACAACAAACCCCTCACACATCCCCAGCGCTTCCTTCCCCCGCAGCCACTCCCCAGAACGTGAACCAAAGCAAAAAAAAACCAAAAGGGGCACGGTGCTGGCAGCAGTCCCCAGGCAAACCTGTGCCCAGCCCAGCCATTCTAGGCACGGGAGGGGCAGAGCAGGGCAAAACCGAGCCAGACGACCAAAGAAACGGGGGCCTGGAGCTCTTGGATGAGACACTCTGCATCTTCTTCGTGCTCTCCCACCTCCATCCCCTCAGCCAACATTCCTGGATGTGCAGGACAGCCGTGAATGCCAGGAAAAGGGGGGGGGGAGGGTTGAAAGTATAATGCAAATCTCTTTTTTCTCTCTCTTTCTCTTTTTTTTGGATTTTTTTTTTTCTTGTGTTTGTCTGCCTTTTTTTTTTTTTTTTTTTTTTTTACATATATACACGAGTCTGACAATAAAATGTGGAACACAGTGCAATGTCTTGGCTGCTTAGCATCCAGGACTGGCTTAGTTGTGCATCGTGGTGTGCCCACCCATGGACACCCGGGCTGGATTCTGTAAAATCCTGTCCTCAGCTGGCTTGGGAGCAAACCAGAGGCTGTTCCCGTGGAGGAAGAGCGAAGTCCTGTGTGTTTTAAAAGCTGGCTGCAGTCCCTGGAGGGGAGGGAGTCCCTCAGAGGTGCCGGGGGCTGGGGTGCCCGTTGTGGTACAGCTTCTGTTTGATGTGCACCATGTTCCCGGTGGCCTCCTCGTACTGCCGGTGGTGACGTTTCCTGAACTCCTTCAAGTTACAAAATTTCGGAATCCAAGACCAGGAATTGTCTGGAAGGCAGGGAGGAGAGGGAAGGTGAGGGATTGGCAGGGAGAGGTGAGGGCTGTGCTGTCCCAAGGCCGGCCCCACTGAGGGGTGGATGGGGACAGGATTGGCACCAGAGTCACCCCCTGCCCTCAGCACCAGCCCAGGGTCATTTTTTACCCATTATTTCATCCCTCAGCCCAGGAACCTTTCCTTGCAGCACCATTTCAGCTGCCACCCATTCCCATGAAAATTCTGTGTGATTCTACCCCGAAATACAGAGCCCAGGAACCTTTCCCTGTAGCACCATTTCAGCTGCCACCCATTCCCATGAAAATTCTGTGTGATTCTACCCCGAAATACAGAGCCCAGGAACCTTTCCCTGCAGCAACATTTCAGCTGCCACCCATGAAAATTTTGTGTGGTTCCACCCCGAAATACAGAGCTCAGCCCCTCAAAGGACCACTGGGAAGTCCCAGAGAACCACAGACAGCCCAGGGATGAGCTGCTGTGCTGGGAGCTGGTTGGACTCGATGATCTTTGAGGTCTTTTCCACCCCAAAGGAGTCTCTGAGTCCTCGACTCTGAGCTGGTGGTGACTGCCCTGACCAACCCTGCAGCCACTCCAGAGCTGCTGTCTGAGTTCCTATGGAATATTTGCTATTCTGAAAAACCTCTGCCACCAGGAGGGAGCTCCAGGTTATAGGAACAGGCCATGGATGGAGCTGCTCAGGCCCCAGTGTGACACCAAGCCACTGCTGAGTGCTGCTCATGCACTCCTTGCCCTGTACCAGCACAGAATTTGTGTTTCCCCTGCCCCTGGCTCCCAGGCACAGGCACCATTTTTTTCCCCAGAAGGGGATTTTAGCTTTGTTCAACAAAGAAACAAATTCCTTTCTGCTTGCTGCCCTTAAAATTACTCATTTGCATCGTTGATTTTGAATAAATAGGAAATATTTAGGTTCATTGCACCGTTGGCCAAGCCTTTTATAAAAGCCTTAAAATAGGCAAACACAGGGAGGGGGGAAAAAATGAAACAAAGATCAATTAGTTGAAATACTAAATTAATTACTAAAAATAAAAGCCTCCATTCACAAGGGGTGGGCTGGGTGATCCCAGCTCTGGAGAACACCTCACCACAAGGAGAGCTCCTGCCAGCCCCACTGCCTCCAGCAGCTCAGATCTCTGATGAAAATCAGGAGTCACAGCCCCAAAATTGGCTCTCAGAACCTGAGATCTCACTGGAAAAAATCAGCCCCTGCTCAGGAAAAAGCAGCAGCAGCAGCAGCAGAGCCCCGGGAGAGTCCTGACTCAGAAACTGCTGCTGGGGATTTGGGAAGACTAATGGGAAATTAATATCGTTTTTTATCTGAGTTTTTAGAAAGAGAGAGTCCACTTCCCTAATTAGAATTTCTGATAGGCCTGCAGATAAATCTTCCTCTCGCTCGCTTCTCCTTCTCCTCTGAGTTGTGATTTAACAGCACCATCAGTCAGGAGTTGGAGAGATGGAGATTTGTAGGCACATTTTGAGGGAATTTCGAGTCATTCTCTAATTTAATCGTTCTCCTGTCATCTTTTTCTCCTCCAAATATTAAAATCCACGGGATGCCCGTGCTGAGGGAGGAACATGGGGCAGAGAGAGCCTCTGAAGGAGCTTCTCAGGGCGTTAATTCAGGGTTTTAACTGCTCCAAAGCCTGACTGTTCTGCCCAATCCTTTTTCCCCGTGGGGCTGATGGCACAACTGAACAAAACATCTCCACATCTGGACAGCTGTGAGGATGGGAGACCTCAGCTGACACCACACAGATTTCTGCCACTGTCACCACAATGTCACAGGTTTACACAACCAACAGCACCACTAGGAAAAAACAAAAAAACCAGCAGTCCAGCAGCACTAGGAAAAAAAATCCAGATTTTTCTGGGGAATTTAGGTCCAGCCTGAAGATGTTCTGCCCACAGAATTCCCACAGCAACTCTCCTGCTCAGGTCACAGGATCATGGAACGCCCTGAGCTGGGATTGCCACGAGCACCATCCTGGGATGGAGAGGGCTGGGATATCCCTGGCTGGGTTTGTGCCACATCCACGTGGGATAAAGCAGCAGGTTGGCCTTTTCCAGCTCCCAAGGAGAGGGCAGGGAGTGAGGGAAGAGGAGGAAGAGGAGGAGGAGGAGGAGCAGCACTTACCATACCGTCGGCTGGTCCTCCAGGCCCTCACGGCGTAGTGGAGAACCCCATCCATCCACACCAGGAACCAGCTTATACAAAAGCCCAGCAAAAGTCCCAGCATCAGATCAATCTCCTGCTTGGTTACATTGTCAGTCACAAAATAATTCTCCGAGGAGTCCACCACCGACTGGTCCCCGTCGTAAGGGATGACATAATGGACATGATGCCTGGTGCAGGGGGCACAAAGGAGGGGGAAAAAATCAGTGGGGATTTTTCTTTCACCTTTCCTCCCGGTTCCTCCCACCGTCCCCAGGAGGAGAAGAGCTGTCCTGGCTTTTTCTGCTGCTGTCAGCACAGAGGGAGGGAGGGAAGCACTCCTGGATCTGATGCCACATTCCTGACACAGCTCCCCTGTGCCCCAGCTCATCATCGACAACACAGAAGAGGAGATCAAGGACAGCACGAGGCCACCCCTGGGATGCAGAGGGCACGGGCTGGAGGCAGAGGCCACCAGAGTGGCTGAGTGGCCCTCAAAGTGCCACCACCACCATCCCCTGGGGGAGGAACGAGCATCCTGCCCCTGCCCTGTGGCACTGGGGGCTCCGTGGGTGTCCCCAGAGAGGATCTGCTGCTCCCTGTCCCTCTGCCTCGGTGAAAGGAGGCTCCTGTCCCTCACACATCAGAGCAGAGCGTCTTCACAGCCACAGGAAGGGATTCCTCCTGCAGCCTCTCACTCCTGGAAAACTCCCATGAGCTCCAAGACCACCTCAGCTCCTCCTGCTCCTCCACCAGGGTGATCTGGGAGGGTCCCCCCAGGACCAGGCAGCAATTCCTGCCTGGAGCAGCCAGCCAGAATCCCTCCCAGCACTGGAGCAAAGCTCCCCCAGGGCCCTGAACACCTCCAGGGGTAAAGGAACAGCTCTCCCAGATCCAAAGCTTCCAAAGGCTCCCAGGGTTTGGAGAGGCTGCCCCGTGCCAGGAGGGGGATTGGCCTCACTTTGTGCCATGAAGTGATGGAGACCAAGCCTGGGATGAAGCTGCAAAACCCAGGTTCAGCTGGGGAAAAGCAGGAAAACGGCAGGGATGGAGCGAGGGAGTCGTAGAGTAGGAAAAAAAAAACCAGGCAGGGCTGTGGGGGCTGCACGGGAGGGGATGAGCAGTGACAGGTCCCTGGGAGCTGCGAGGGGTGGGAGGATCCCGGGGGATTCAGGAGGCAGAGCTGCTCCGGAGCCTCTGCACTGCTCTGAGCAGCTCTGAGCAGCTCTGCAGCACCCCGGGAGCGCCGGGGCTCGGCCAGCCTCTGAGCCCTGCCCAGCCGGAGTCACACCCCAGAGTGACCACACACCCCCGGAGTGACCATACACCCCCGGAGTGACCACACACCCCCGGAGTGACCACACACCCCGGAGTGACCACACACCCCCGGAGTGACCACATACCCCCGGAGTGACCACACACCCCCGGAGTGACCACACACCCCAGGAGTGACCACACACCCCGGGAGTGACCACACACCCCCGGAGTGACCACATACCCCCGGAGTGACCACACACCCCCGGAGTGACCACACACCCCGGAGTGACCACACACCCCGGCCAGGTGAGCTCCAGCCCCGGTGCCCTCGCACCACCACAGTCCTGGCATCACCAGTGCCCCAGTCCAGGGAGCAAAGGGTGTTCCAGCGCTGCCCATTGTCCTGGCACTGTCCCAGCACTGCCCCAGCACTGCCCACTGCCCCCAGCACTGCCCACTGTCCTGGCACTGTCCCCAGCACTGCCCCAACACTGCCCAGTGTCCCCAGCACTGTCCTGGCACTGCCCACTGTCCCCAGCGCTGCCCCAGCACTGCCCCCAGCACTGCCCACTGTCCCAGCACTGTCCCAGCACTGCCCCAACACTGCCCACTGTCCTGGCACTGCCCCAACACTGTCCCAACACTGCCCAGTGTCCCCAGCACTGTCCTGGCACTGCCCACTGCCCCCAGCACTGCCCACTGTCCTGGCACTGCCCCCAACACTGCCCCAACACTGCCCAGTGTCCCCAGCACTGTCCTGGCACCGCCCAGTGTCCCCAGCACTGCCCCAGCACTGCCCCAGCACTGCCCACTGTCCCCAGCACTGCCCCAGCACTGTCCCAACACTGTCCTGGCACTGCCCCCAGCACTGCCCACTGTCCTGGCACTGCCCACTGCCCCCAGCATCCCGTCCCTCCTCCCCCAGGCACCGCTGCCACCCGCCGAGCAGAGGAGGCACCGCCGAGGCCTCTGAATATTCATGAGGTGCAGGTTGCTCGATAATCACGCCTGAGAAACGTCCAAATATTTACACAAACAAACCTCCACTGAAAGGAACCTTCTGAAAACAGCCCTAATCTCAGCGCTGCCTTAATGGGGGCCACCTGCACCACAGGCACCGGGCGGGGGCTGGCACGGGGCTGGGAGGGCTCCGGGTTTGGAACCAGCCCCTCCGGCCCCATTTCCATCCAGGAAAAGGGAGCGGGCCGGGAAGGGACGCGAGATGGCAGCTCTGATGGCTGAGGGCAGCCCTGCTCCTGCCTCCTCTCGCTGGATGGTTTGGAACAGAGATTTTCCCTCTTTTGGCGCTGGAAAATCCAGGAGCAGAGGCTGCGTTGAGGGAGGGCTCCCCAAAAGGAATGGGAGGGTTCCCACGAATGCAGCCAAGCACTTCCCATGTCCTGTGCTTCCCAAATCCCTGCAAACCCACATCTCCCATGTCCCATGCTTCCCAAATCCCTGCAAACCCACATCTCCCACATTCCATTCTTCCCAAATTCCTGCTGATGCCTGAAGTGCAAACCCTCATCTCCCATGCTCCATCTTTCCCAAATCCCTGCAAACACCAATCTCCCACATCCCATGCTTCCCAAATCCCTGCAAACCCACATCTCCCACATTCCATTCTTCCCAAATTCCTGCTGATGCCTGAAGTGCAAACCCTCATCTCCCATGCTGCATCTTCCCCAAATCCCTGCACACACCCCTCCCGTGCCCCCTGATTTCCCAAATCTTTCCCCAGTCCCTGCACACACACACACAGGGACACCTGGCCGGTCCCCAACTCCCTCCCTTTTGCTTTTTGCAGCACAGGCACGGCCTAAAAGCTGAATCCACCAAGTCTGGACTCCTTGGAGGTTCCTGGGCAGGGCCTGGCTGTGTCCCAAGCCCTGTGTGACCTGTGCTGTGTGACCCCCCCAGCACTAACAGAGCCATCCCTGAGGCCCAGGGAACCCAAACTTTTCCCCCCACATCCCCAGGACAGATTCCTAGGAACGAGCACAGAGCTCTGGGGTGGTTTTCACCAGAGGAGGAAGGTCCTGGAGCTCCCCTCTCCCTCTGCTCAGGGGTGTCACACTTATATTCTGTTAACTTTTCTACCTGCTTTGTTTTTTCCTAATTCTTATCCCACAGAAGGAAAATAAGCAAGTAATGGATACTTTGAACCAAACCACTACACACACACACACACAGACTGACACCACTGGTGCTGCCCCAGCACGGGCACAGGGCTCCTCACACCCTCACTGGGGGTGTTCCTCACACCCTCACTGGGGGTGTTCCTCACACCCTGCTCCCCCCTCAGCCCTCACTCCCTGCTCCCCCCTCAGCCCTCACTCCCTGCTCCCCCCTCAGCCCTCACTCCCTGCTCCCCCCTCAGCTCTCACTCCCTGCTCCCCCCTCAGCTCTCACTCCCTGCTCCCCCCTCAGCTCTCACTCCCTGCTCCCCCCTCAGCCCTCACTCCCTGCTCCCCCCTCAGCCCTCACACCCTGCTCCCCCCTCAGACCTCGTTCCCTGCTCCCCCCTCACCCTCACTCCCTGCTCCCCCCTCAGACCTCGTTCCCTGCTCCCCCCTCAGCCCTCACTCCCTGCTCGCCAGGCACCGAGGGAAGGGACACGGTCACCTCCTGCCTGCCTGGTCCCTGGCAGTGCAGGCTGACTCTGCACTCTGCAGTGGGATCTCCTCCAGCTCTCCCTTTGCTGAGCAGCGCCTCGGGGCAGCTCTGAGGGCCTGGCTCTCCTCTGGTGTCACCAGCTCCCTTTCCCCATGCAGGGGACTGTCCCCAAACCCTGAGAATCCAGGCCTGGCTCTCTACTGGGGTCACCAGCTCCCTTTCCCCATGCAGGAAATCCCAGGCTCAGAGCTGGAGTCCACACAAATTCAACAGAGGGTAAAACCTCTGCCCTGCCTGGATTAGGAAACTCCCTCACCCACAATCAGGAACCAAAGTTTTGATCCCAGGTGCGAATTTCCTTCAAGGAAAATCCTCCTATCACTAAAACTCCCCAGCAAAGCACCTGAAGCCCTGCAGCCTTCCAGCTTTTGGGAGCCCCGAGTCACCAGAATAATTCCACACAGAGGAGATCCCAGAGCTGCATTCCCACTTTGTGGAGTTTTCTGGAAGGAGTTTAGCAAAGCCCAGGGAAGATGAATTTTTCTTGCTGCTGCAACAGTTGGGAGAGCTGGGCTGTGGGGAATTTTATCCTTCCCTTGCCTTCACAGGCCTGGGTGGTGCCACAGAGACGGGGACAAGAGAAGGGACAGAACCCCACAAGTTTTCTGCTGCTGCTGAAGCCCTTGGGGATGTTCCAGGAGGGAATCAGACGCTGTCCCATCAGCACAGCACGTTATTAATAGTGCACAGAGGACCAGGGTCCCCACCCCGTGCCCGGGGGATTGGAAACTGGAACGTGCCCAGATCCAGAACGGAAATGTGGTAGCTCTGAGCTGAGCAGGGGGTGGGCACAGGAAACCCCCAGCAGCTCCTCCAGGGCACTGCCAGGGCAGGGTCTGGCTCCTCAGGACACAAGCCAGCCATAACCCAGCAGCCAGGGCTTGTTTCACCAACCAAAACCCTTGTGAGAGAGACAAAATCCTTCCTGAGAGACAAAAAACTCCCTCAGAAACAAAATCCTCCCTCAGAGACAAAAACCTCCCTGAGAGACAAAAACCTCTTCAGCCTGGCATCACCTCAGCCCCTGCTCAGGGGTGGGTGTGAGGTCTCTGGGGACCACAAGCGTCACACGTGGCCCTCACCAGCCAAACCCGTGTTCTGTCCGTGTTTATTTCCAAGAAAAGGATGCACCAAATCATTCCTGAGGGCCAACTCCTGGGCAGTGCCAGCTGGTGCCGGCTTAACCCCGTGCCATCTCCCCTCTGTGCCCACCCAGGGGATCCCGGGACATCCCGAGCTGTGCCCACCCTGGCTGTGCTGGAGCTTCCACGGGGATCACGAGCAAAGGTGGGGGCAGAAATTCCAGCACTCCTCGGGCCACCAACTCCTGGGGAAGCAGGAGGCTCTGGCGAGCAGCGGGTGGCAGGCTGGATGCGCTGCCCCTCGGCTCGGGTGGCACGGGCAGCACGGGCCGTGCGTGCCCGAACCGGAGCATCCCCGTCCCCATTCCCAGCCTGGGAGAGAGGCGGAAAAGCTCCTCTGTTCCTGCCGGGGCAGCGGCTCCGCTGGCGGCTGCCCCCAGCGCTATTGTCCCTTGCGGTGACCTTGTGCGAGCGCGGCTGCTGCAGCCACAGCCCGGCTCGGGAGCCGCTGGAAAAGCCACGGAGCCGCTTTAAACGCACAGAGCCCGGCGCTGCCTCTCCGCTTCCCTCAGCCCCTGCTCCCATGGGGATGAGGATGAGGATAGAGATGGGGATGAGGATGGGGATGGGATGTGCCGATGCTCCGGCTCCCTCCCGGGCAGGTGACAGTGGCAACCACGTCACATCTCCCGGGCTCACGCTGCAGCTGCCACATCCCGCCTGGACCAACCCCTTCCCCATCGCCAGCTGCAGCAGGATTCGGGGAAATTCGCCTTATCCAGGAGCCCCACAGGGCTGGAGGGAGGCAGAGCCTCCTGTCCTGCATCCCTGCCTGACCTTGCAGCCGCTCCTCAGCATCCCGAGCAGCCCAGACCTCGCAGAGCCGTTCCCAGCGAGGCCGGGCTGCACACCGGGGTGGTGGCACCACCGAAAACATCTCCCCGCCGCTGGTCCTGGTGGGAACATGGCCCTGGCACAGCTGCCAGGAGCCCAGGGAAGTGCTGGTGCTCCCCAGCACCAAGCAAAGAGCGCTCCCAGCACGTCCACAGAGAGTCTGGGGACAGAGAGGTTTCCAGAGCGGCTGGGAAAGGAGGAAACAGAGGAGAAACGTCCCTCGTGTCCCCCGTGCCAGCGGTGCCACCCTCCCCAGTGATCCCAGCACCAGGGCAGGGCCTGCAGCCTCCTCACACCTTCCTGTGCCCAGCCCGGGGCACGGCAGGCTCCCCACGCTCTCCTCCCAGGACAGGTCCCTTCCCTCCTGGATCAGAACCCGAGGAGGGCAGGGCTGGAGCATCCCTGGGGCAGCAAGAGCTGACCCGAGGCCGGCCGGGCCCCCAGCTCTGCTGCAGGGTGCTGGCACCCAGCTGAGGCTGACCCTTCTCCTGGCCCTTCCCAGCCCTGCCCACGGGAGAGACAATTCCTGGGAGGGAAAGGCTCAGCCAAGGTCGCCCAGAAGGTCAGTGGCAAGGAGGACACACGCCAGAGCTCTGGAGGTCCCTGCTCTCCCCAGACCAGGAACCTGCGAGCCCCCCAGGCTGTTCTGGCAGATCCTTGCTCCCTTCAGGTGTCATCTGCTCCCTCCAGCTCACCCTGCCTCCTCCACGGACACCCTTTGGTGTTTTTCCTTTGCATGACATCACCCAGCTCCTGATCTGCTGCCAGCTCTCTGCTTACAGAGAGGACCCTTTGCTGGCTGGGACGGAGATCCAGGGCCGAGGGCAGCGCTGCAGCTCCACACCCTGCACAGCCCCGGCCCCAGCAGGGAGAGCAGGGCCCAGCACAGGGATTGGGACAGCCTGGATGCCTCCCCACGCCGAGGATGGAGAGTGCCCAGCTCCCTCAGGGATCTGCTCCAGCAGCCACATTCCTGCCCGGCGTCGGCAGGAGCGTGGCTGCCACCCCTTTGTGATGTGGCAGAGGAGCATCCCTGTCCCACCCAGCCCGTCAGTGCAGCCTCAGCTCCAGGTGCCAGCCCTGTCTCTCTGCTGACATTCTCCCTCCAGCTCTCCCCTTCCTGGGCAGTGCCAGGAGAGTTTTCCCAGCTGTGGGTGCACTCCTGTGGCCCGGAGGGTGCTGGTGGCTCTGCTGCTGTGGAGTGGCAAAGCCCAGCCCAGCCTGATGGTGACACCTCACCTGCACAGAGAAGGACATCAGCCATCCTCAGAGCCCAGAGGAACTTCCAGCTCGGCCACCAGGGCATGGACACTCCATGGCAAAGGCACCGTCCAGCCCAGGCTCACTCAGACTGAAATCAGAGCCTCAGAGTCACTTTAAAAACTGCAAATATGGACCAGCCGTGGCCAGGGCAGCGTGAGCAGCTCCAGGCAGCCCCAGCTCACCACAGCCCAGGGCTCCAGGCCCTGCAGCCACCCAAACTCTGCACAGCACAGGTGTCACCAGCTCCCTCCTGGTTCTGCCTGTCACAGCTCCCATCCAGCACCACGGGCTCCAAAAGCACCTCCCAGGCCCTCTTGTCTCAAATTGCTCCTGGCATAAAATGACAAACAACAGCTTCAGTGGCCCTGACCCCACAGGGAAGGGGGAGGGTGGGTATCAGCCTCCAGCAGCACCTGGAGGTGGGGTTGGTTTCCTTCCCCAGTGCCTTGACCCTCCCTGGCCACTGCAAACACACTGAATGCTTGGGGACACGGCAAAATAATCGACAGCACTCCTTGAGCTTGTCCTGGGAGCTTCCTGCTGG